>SMMW01000584.1:6020000-7512500 GCA_004794655.1 Marisa cornuarietis
CACAGAATGGTGTGTGTTCATTTATGTGTTTGTGTCAGATATGTGATTTTTGTGTTCGTGTCTGTGTTTTTGTGTGATGTATGTGTGATGTGTGTTTGTGTCCATGTTTTGCTTGATACATGTATGTTGTGTGTTCATGTCTTTGTGTTTGTGTCATTCGTATGTGCTGTGTGTTCCTGTCTGTGTGTTTGTGTATTGAGTGCTGAGATTGGGAATCAGAATATGAACTCTTTATTTTGTAGACCATTATGTCCATTCAAAAGGAGTGGTAGATACAAAATGTTACAGGAAGGGTACAGTATACTTCCTATTAAGAGATTTATAATATATTTAACGCAAAATAAAAGAGATCAGAGAGGAAAACAAAACAAAGAGAGAGATAGGGAATGACATAAGATAAGAAAAAGGAGAGTGAATAAGAGAATAAGTAAGAAAGAAAGAAATGCTAAAGCGCTAAAATCAAATGACTTCGCCATTTTTATATTTCGACTCTAAATAGAAAAAAATATTATTGGCAAACAAATTGCTTTGTCTTTTGCGTCTGCAAATCGCTCGCCAAGTGTTGACAGCAGCGAGTCATCCAGCCTTTCGCTCACGTGACGTGCATTTAGTGCACAACACTGGCTTTAAACTGGTTCAATAATGCGATCTAACTGGCTTTTGTGTCCCTGCCACGCCATCAATTTTCCAAGATGTTAGCAAGAAAACACCTAAATGTGTCTCGGAAAGGCATCAGCAGCGAGCAGATCGTTCATTTTTCTAGAATGCTTTTGTCTGGAGCCTTCAGAGAGCCTGTCTGGAGTCGCATTGCGTTTGCGCTGACGTCAGAGAGAAAATCTTTAGGATTTCACTGACCAACGGTAACCAACGCCAGACAGAAATAATTTTGGCATTGACTTCTGCTATGCATGCGCGTACCGTCTTTCAATTTGTCGTTTTAAGGGCGTCCAGTGAAGATGCTTCTTAGTTCTAACTGCATGATGAAGACAGCTTTGAGGTTTTGTTTGGGTTTCGGATTTGGGTGTTGGTTAAGGTTAACATTTTGGTGTCGGTTTTTTCAGATTTTATACTATTTTTTTTGAAAAAATGATGAAACATGCAAAACGATCGAAGTCAAGGCAACCGCGTTCGGCTGTTCGCGCATGCGTAGAGCACGTTAGTCTCCCAAGTCAGTGCACACAAAGAAAATTCGTTGCTGGGCGCAACACTCAGTGAACTTGAAAGAGTCCTGAGGACCTTGGCAAGTTGTGGCCCGCTTTGCACATGCACCGTTCACCATTCATATTAATGCGGGGAGATCGGGTATCAATAACTGGGATGTCCTGATACCTAACTGGCACTCTTGGGCGATTGGCACACCAGAAGAGATCGAAGGGGATGGGCCTTAACGAACTCAACATCAATGTGAATCACTCATCTAGACATCAATGTGGATGGCTCATCCTTACATCAATGTGGATGGCTCATCCTTACATCAATGTGGATAGCTCATCCTGACAACGGAAATCTCTAGAGAACAGAAAGAGACACCAGGCCGGGCACATCGAGAATTTTATCAATGCAAGGTCACATAGTAACCAATCTGAAATCAAAGCCCCAAATGAATATACCTACCTAAATTAAAAATCAGGGGGTTTATGGTGTGGTTTCAGGGAATATTTGTTGTTGTTAAGTTGTTTTTGTTTATTGTGTAAGTACTTAGAAGTCCACCGGCGGGTACTATTTTAGGTTAAATGTCAGTACAACAGCATTATAAGGAACTCCTTTCCGCCAGAAATGAGTGAAGCGGAGCTTACCGAGGATGCCTAGATAGCTGCACCTGACGTAAAACGTTCATATCGAATATTCATACAATCCTACTCTGCCAAACTTAAGCCATGATGTTTGCCAATTCATGACCATCGAAGATAGCTACAGGTATATAAAGGACGAAACAACTGATGTTGAATCTGCATGAGTACTCAAACCCGGCTGATAGTGTGTTGCTTCTAGGTGCTCAGTCATCGTCGTGATCTGATTGTCGGGAGTATTAAGGCATCGCCCTCTCTTATTACCTTATTCTCGTCCTGTCCGCTGGCCATGCACATCCTCTTGCATTTTTACTTTTTCTCCTTATGTCGGGACCATCACATAACATTCAGGCCACCCCTCTCTTCTCGTTGCACCCAACTAGCCATCGCAGTGCATACGGTCCTCCCCTTGTTGTCCTGTTGTCATAGAACAGATAGGAGGAGACTTTGTCGATACTTTTTCTATTGGCATACACAGCGATTGTGTAAAGGGAATAAACTCACTGGCCTTTGCGTATTCAATAGTTCATGACCAGACAACATCTGTGTTGTCCCGAAACTTGCAGCGCTGTGATATAACACTTTCTGTTGGCTGTCGAAATGTCTGCGACTTCGAAATCCCAGACTTCGTCCAATTTTTAGACTTTGATCGTTTAATACTTTGTAACAGAGTTCATGGTCAAACCGAAAGTCACTTCCATAGGTAGCCGTTACTTCAAATGTCATACACCACTACCAAGCCATACAGGAGGTTTCCTGAGTTCCTTCTGTAAATTCAGAGGATATATTTCTTATCTTGCTTTTCTATACATTTTTTGTTGTGTAGAGACTAAAGTTGTAGAACTTGGCAAGAGGAAAGGTGATTCCATAATTTAAAACATAGCTATCATCGCTTGCTGTCGACTCCAGTTTGCTGTAGATAAGCAACTTTACCATTTTTTGGTCTTGATATATTCCAAGAAATGTTCAAACAATTATATTCTTCCTTTGGTTATAGGATCCCAATCGTTTTATATCCAGATACTGCGTGTTGTTGAGTACAGTGTTTAAGTCTGCTTTGCAAAACAATCAATAAATAAAGAGACAACGTGTGCTGAGAAAGTTATCTGGATGCAAAGGTGATCAGTGCTTATTAGCCGGGTTCTCATAATTCATAATAAATGAATGGCTTGAGCTCGTGGCTCATGCAACGTCGTGCACTGTCTCCACAACTGGACAGCACGGTTTTCTGGGTCTGCATAGCATCGCGTGCCTTGAAGATGGCGTGTTTCTATGCCATGCCTCATTACGCTTTTTTTTCTCCTCATCCCTGGTACCCATCTGGACTGTTTGGGTTTTTTTTAAGTATGTGTAGGGGGTGGTTGTCTGAACACGAAAGAGATCGGTCCGAGGAGTGGAAGAGCAAGAGCTAGAGGATTAGCCCGCTTGATGTGGGCGTCGACACAACGTGGGCGAGATGGACAGTGATGACAAGGTTCAGGGCGTCCACTGACGACGCGCGTGCGGGGCGTTGCTACCGCTGCCGGCAGACGAAGAAGGGAGGAGGTGGTAAAAGGTGCGTGCGTGGAGAGACGCGGCTGCCTTTTATCCGCCGCCATATTGTGCAGCCCAAGGCACATAGGTGTGTGCCGAGTGTTAGTAAGTAAACTCATTTCTAATACTGGCCTTCTCTCTTTCCCGCCGCCCCTTTCCCGCTCTGCTCCTTCCATTTCTCACCACTCTGCCTCTCCCCCCACCTTCCCTCCCCTCATTTTCTCGCATACCTTCCACCCCCTCCAAGCCGTCCTCATTCTCTCAATGTTTCTCCTTTCTCCCTTCCTCCATGTCTCTTTTTTCTCTCCTTTCATTCCTCTCTCTTCTTTATTTATCCTTTTCACCTTTCTCTCTTCCATTTCTCTACTCTCACAATCCACAGTAGCCCTCCACTGCCCTTTCTGCCCAGGTTTGATAGAGGATGAAAAGCATGTTTTGTGTGTATGTCCTGTTTATGCAAGCCTGGGAGAAAAATATTGTAAGACATTGAAGGAAGGAGCACATGTACTCGTTCATTTATTCTCTAGCACCAATGAGTCGGTAATTAGACAGTTGGGTCTTTTCATATTCCTAATGTTAGAAAAACGTCGGTCGATAATGAGTTGATTAATGTGTACTTATAATACTATACTCATGGATGTCATCTCCCCCTTGGAATGGGCTCATGGCCTACCCAATAAACAGGTTGTTTTTTTTCTTGTTCTCTTCCATTTCTCTGCTTCGTTTATCTTGCCTCTTTGTATCCTCTTTTCTCTCTCTTTATTCCTTCCTCTCTTCTTCCTCCCCCTTTCACTTTTCCTTCTCGCCTTCTTTCATTCTCCCTTTTCTCCTTCTTCCCTTTGTCTTTCTTTAAATATATTGCGCTCGCCTTCATTATTTTACTTTTATGTTCTCTCCAGTTCTCCTTTATGACCTCCCCTCTTAATTCTCGCGTCCCTCTTCCATTCTCTTCATATTCAACACGTTCGTAGCAAATAAAAAGGGAAAGTTTAAAAAAATGCCTTTAAGAAGAGCTATCAGCCATTTCTCTGATAGACACCAGCGGTTGTTTGTCGAATGACTTCTTTCTGCTGCCAAATGCGGAAGCAGCCTAGATTACATAAAGCTTTGTTTTTTATGAGCAAAAGACATATATTTAGAGTGCCTTGACATATTGACTGAACAGGCGTAGCCATGGAGCTAAAGGCAAAGTTTAGTACACAGACATCAGACGGGCTAAAAAAAAAAAGTGTAATGTCGGAGGCTTTGTTTCATTTATGTGTGTATGTATGGATGTATGTGACTTCTGTATATATGAATGCTATGTATGTATATTTTACATAATTTTTCAGTTACGTCCTAGTTTCCAATCGTCCTTTTCACTGAGCTATCACAGTTTGCTTAATTACTGTTGAAAATACTATTTATCAGCGGGTCATCAACGATACAAGATGTAGCATTTATGAAGCACCGCCTTTTTATTTTTAATTCTCTTCCATTTGACGTAACGCCGAGTGTAAGAGGACAGCTCACTAATGAAATGCTGCATTCAGTTCAATCAGTTCGATTGTGGGGTTACAGTGTATTGTTTCTTGGATGACGAGCAGCGGTGAGTAACCAGCACTTGTTTTCCGTGCTTGAAGCAGCGCGAACTGTTTCCTGCATTTAGAACCCGAATCCCGTAGGTGTCCACTGACATGAATGAGCTCTTACTTTGTTGGGAAAGATGAATAATTTCTTGCGGGTGTAAGCATTTGAAGATTGCTGTTCTAGCCGTCATATGAAGGAATTTTTATTTTTTTAAGCAAGTAGCACTATGTAAGCCTTCGTTCACGATGGAGAACTCGTTACGGTCAAATTACTCCTTCTGCCATCTTCGATATTTCCAAGAACCAGGAGTAGCCATTTTATTTGTGCTCCTATGGGTTTGCATAAGACATATGGACTATTCTGACGGTCTGAAAGGTGAGTAAACGAAATGATTTTTCAGACGCAAACAAAACAACAACAAAATCGACCCTTCCGCTAATCTGTTTAACCGTATGCTGTTTTTTCCAGAGTTCTTCCAAAAGCGACAAGGAGGAGGATTCCGTGGCCGCCATTGACCCGTATGCCAACATCAAGCTGGAGAGGGACCGGACCAAATGGATCATCCTCCACTACTCGCCCTTTAAGGCCGTGTGGGACTGGGTCATTCTCCTGCTCGTCCTCTACACCGCCGTCTTTACGCCTTACTCCGCCGCCTTCCTTCTCACAGAAGAGGAGATCAAGATGGAACTCAACAAGGTCAGCAACACCATTCTGCTACTGAACGTCTTGTACAGCGTGCGAGCGTGTGCGTGTGGCAGAGAGATTTAAAGCGTTCTACTTTTTATTTGCCACAAAAATAATCAGATTAGTCGCAGTTAAATCTGTTCTTAAGTTTACCTCTGTGGTAGTAATACTGATATTGTGGGAATAAATCGTACGCAGGTCTAAGATAGACCTCGAGACAACTCAAATTTGTCTTAACACCTCCACTGGAGACAATAGAAGGGAGGAAAGAGCCAATGTTGATGCTCGAGGTCTCGTTTGATTTCTTCCCTCGCTCATTTCATTACAGGACGCCAGGACCAGGATGCAGAACGCGGACGGGGGCCGCGCTGACCCTTTGGTCATCGTTGACCTCATTGTTGACCTCATGTTCATCGCAGACATCCTCATCAATTTTCGCACGACCTACGTGGAAAACGGTGAGGTTGTCAGTGACAAGCAGAAGATCGCTGTGAACTACGTCAAGGGCTGGTTCGTCATCGACACCATCGCAGCAATCCCCTTTGACCTTCTGCTCTTTGGCTCTGGCACCTCGGAGGTTAGAACCTGCCGCTGTCGCTTCCGTTTTCTTTTTTAGTTTTCTTCCTTGCCCTGAATGTTGTTTTATAGATGTTTTAGCTTTACATACCCGATACATGATGTCAACGACAATACTTCATCCTAGCGGACATGAAACGAATTGAGAGGAAAGAAGTAATAAGCAACGTTCTTTTTTCTTATTTTTGTTTGTTTATTTATTTTGTTTGTTTGTTTGTTTTTTGTTTTACTTTTTGGGGGGTTTTCATTTTTCAGGCCATGACACTGTTTTTTACATTTCTTACTGTATTGGCTACTGTCCGTAATGTGCCACTCAGCTGGGTCTCCTTGCGTAGGCTTCGAGGTGTACGCAAGCCAGCCGTGGGCTCTTGCTGTCTCTTGTCTTGGTTCAATACTTTCTGTTAATTTGTTAGGAGGTAAATGGGACAGGAACAAGCAAAAAGCAGAAGCTTACTGTCTTCCATTTCAATGTGCTAAAATCTATAAAAAAAAAATGCTAGGAAACACCATTAATATTGCCCACAAAGTTTACTTCAGTTCGCTTTATTGTTTAATAATTTGCTGAAGGGTGTTATTATTTTTATGTTGTTTTATTATTATTATTATTTCTATATTTTTCTACACTTTTGACAAGTTCTACTGTTACCCAACTCCATACTATTTTTTGTCAGTAATCTATTATTTCTTTCTTCAAAACAATTATGAAAGAAAGATCACAAAGAGATCCTGCTAATATTTATAAAAGGAAAATGAAAAAAAAACAGAAATCATAAACTTTTCCTTTAGAATAAATTATCTGGATGAAATATAACATGCCCAGAGACTGAAAACACCAGTATTGCAGCCAACGTCATTATGATGTATAAGGCCTGAGGAGCTGCTGTCTGACTCCATTGACCATCACATCCCACGATGGAGGGAGGAAGGGGAACAGTCCTGCAGCCGATCGTCTACTGAGAGAAGGCACACGTGGACCAGCCGGCGCAGTAAAAGAAAGAAGGACAAATGGGTGCTACCCCGCTTTATTCTCTCACCCACTCTCTTGTCAAGAATGACAACTCCCGCGACAAATTGTCTCCCTGTTCCCGCCGTCTTCGTTCCACTTGGAGAAATCTGGAAGCTCGCAAATAGCGAGTCGGTAGTCGCCCCTTTTTGTCAGGCGCGACCAATCAATACGTTCCTTTCAATTTTGAAAGGAAATGTTTCAAGGAGGAAAGGGGCAGAGAGGATGACGCATTGCTTGCAAGATTGGATCTCGTTCACAAAACAAGAATCGGAGGGGGCCTTCGGACGCCATCTTGACAGCAGCCCTCAAACCGAGACAGGTGGAGACAAGAAAGTCTGACGAACCGATGAAACCAAAAAGAGAGATTGAGACAAATAACAACAGGGAGACAGAAAAGTTCGTTGGTGCCACAACAACTAAACATGCCCATAACTTTTAGCGAAGGTAGTTGGCCTGAAAAAAATTCTGTAAAGTCCATGCTTTCTTCACGGACTATGATTGTGGAAAGTTTTGGGTGTTAATGTCCCTAGGACTGTACATCAAGAAATGTGTGACTTCACAAAATTAGTTGAACTTGAAGACTCCAGCCACAGTGGTTATTGTATAGTGGGTTTTGGTTGCAATTTTGGTTTGTTTGTTGTTGTTGTTGTTTTTTTTTTGTTATTTTTTTTTGTATGTTTTCGATCCGCCCAAAAATAGTGTCTAATTCTTAGTGTACTGTGAAACGGTGTCAGATTGTGTCATTTGTTAAAGCTACTTTCGCTGGCACTCGTGTCCTGTGTTTAAAAAGCATTACAGCTAAGAAGAAAAGTTTTAACATTTTACAAATCTAACAAAATAACGTAGTTAAAGAAGGTAAGATATCTTAATCATAAAAATGCGCTAAAAAAATTAGTTCACGCTGGTTTATTGCCCATGGACAGAGTGGTCTTGCTATTGCTTACAACCAGACACGAGGCAATAAACATATTCGGGAAGATATAAATTGTAATCAAATTACTTAAAAAGGAATAATAAATATACAAGGAAAGATAGACTATTTGTAATTATGTTTTAAGCAATCATAGAAAACAAATGTATAAGCATTTTTGTTGTTAATAATAAGTTTCCTTCGTTTATCGATTACTGATTTAACCAACAGCTTAATGAGTAATAGTGTAAATGTCAGTAAAAATAACATCAAGTCGACGTATATGTTATATTTTTTATTATCTATTTAACAAATGAATGAAAGCCAAAATCGTACAGTACGTGGCAGCATTCCACTTATTGCTAACATAGCAGACGATTAAATTTCATTGCATTCCAATGACCATACATTCGTACATTGTTTGCACTCCACATATTACTAGCTTCAAAATTAGAACAAACATCGGATCCGAATGTGTAATGACCGTGCAGACAGACAGGCGGAGACAGAGAAAGGACCTTTCATCTCGTCTAGTCGATTGGTATCTGCTGCAGTCTGCCAGCCACCAGCAATCGACACTCAGCTCCCTCCATGCAGAAAACCGTAGCAGAGTTCTGGGCTTGCGTTTTCCGCCGCGAAGTTCAATCAGACGATGTTTGCGGGCCGCACCCCTTGCCCGAAGGAAGATTAGGATTCCATCGGAAGAGGAAGTCCCTCTAGGTCGCTTTTTTTGATCACAGACAGCGCTGCGCTTTTTAAACTCGTCGGTTTTCTTCTTCTGTAAGAGGATCAGACTTCACATCCGATGTAACTGTCGTGTTGTACTACAGCGTCAACGCCTGGTGCCGAGCGGCCAGCTAAGCCCTGGAGATTATGACATGTTGCGGGTGCTGATGCAAAGCAATTGATTTATATTTTGGTGCCAGGAATCGCGTCCTCTTAGTTTCCCCGTGTCAACTGCTCGCCTTCCCATTCGTGTAGTGGCGTTCCGGATTTTGTTTTTTTGTCTATCCAAAACTGTCTTTTGTTATTTTATTCATTCACACGAACACAAATTCACATCCTCTCTCTCTCTCTCTTATATTTCATATTTTTACTCACGCTTCTCCTCTTACTCTTGCTCTCTCTCATTCAATCTGTATCATAACAATAGCTAATGCATGCAATAACAATCTCGCTAATGTTTACCCACTACATTTTCAATGAATGTCAAATGGTTATGTAGATCTGTCTTCTACAGGCTGTTAATGGAAACATAGAAAGGTAATTTTGTATCCAGTTAACATATAGCAGACGTTATAAAATGTTGCTAAATTTCTTTGTCAGGCTTTTGATATAGAAATAATGATCGTGTACCCTCATGAAAAAGTACTTCTATTTTCATAGATATATATATATACATAATCTCTTACACACTTCGTAATCCTTTTCTCTCTATATATATATATTCTCTCATACGCAGTAATCTTTGTCGTACTTTAAATATATATATATATATATATAATGCCTCCTACACTAAGTAATCCTTCTTTCACTATAATAATAATAATCTTCTACACAGTAATCCTTCTCGCACTCTCTCTCTCTATATATATGTATAATTATATAGTTATATATAATCTCTCATACACTCAGTAATCTTTATCTCGCTATGTATCTATGTATGTATGATCTCTAACACAAGCAGTAATCCATCTCTCACTATATATATATATAATCTCTCATGCACGTAGTAATGTTTTTTCGCTCCTTTTTTCTTTTTCTTCATGTCTCTCTATCTCCTACCTCTCAAAAACTTATCCCTTTACTTTCCCGTGAAAAATATTATGCTTCACTTTATTCTTATTCTTTTTTTTTTAAGCTTTAGTTCTAAATATTCCTTCATATATATTTATATAAACAATTTTTATACTGCAATAAATTACTCGGACACTTTTTTTAATCGATATAAGCAATACAAAAGGAAAAACTTTCTGCCACGCATTTCCTGGTTAACTAAACACTTGCCGCTTGCAGTCCTCGACTCCATAACCAAAGAAACAGCATCAGTTCATGGACAACGTTCTGGAAATATTTCACTAATCCTGTCAATTGGATTGAATGCAAGCTCGGTACAATCCTAACAGTACCAGCGGAAGTCAAAAGTGCCACGAAACTATGTTTGCCGTCACCAAACTGCCTGTACCCAACATTCTTTACGCAGGAAGTGCCTCGTTTCCAGTCTAGTTTCAACAAACGCTACTGGTGAAAGGCAGAAGAGGATAACTCGATCGAGCTGGAATGAAGAGTAAACAGAGTGATCTTTCTTAGCCGAAGTCCCCCAGTCCCCTTTATCGTCCGTTTGAATAAGCAGGGACAGACCGTCGTCTCGACTGTGCGATTCTGTTGAAAGTTCCTCCACTCGAACTATTTTTAGATGCACGCGCAGTGGAACTCAGTCAAAAGTTTCGATTTGTAGAAGACTTTATTGGATTACAAAGTTGAAAAGTTTCTGTGGTTCATTAGGAACTCTGGGCAAGACTCAAAGCTGCGTTCAAAATGGCGGACTGTTTTCATCAAAAGCCCGGGTCCCAAGTGAGATGCCGTTCTGTAACAATGTTTGAAGACTAAGGAAAACATGACAAGAAGTTTTCCGTTTTATCGAGTTTTTTTCTGTTTTTTTTAATATTTTCAGCGTCTCTCTGAATACGAGTATACTCAACGCTAGCAAAGACTGCAGCTATATATAAATTGAGGCATACAATACATGTAATCAAAGCATTTTTCCGTCGACTGCTTTTTTTTACCTTTTTGTCTAGAAACTTCAAGTCCTCTTTCTTGTTTACTTGCGGCTGTCTGTACAATCATCAATAATATATATATTGCTTTATATATTTTTTCCTAATGGTTTTATGCCATGTTCTTTCTGAAAATTGAGATCTAAAGAAAAATTTCTTTGGAAACAGGGACATACAAGATTTAATTGGCCTGTCTCGTTTATCTTTAAGTTCCCACACAAATCTTTTTTTTAAATATTACTGAATTGTTTTTGTTATTTCAAATGTTTCTTTTCTGATCACCTTGAGCTGCCCAAATATATTTCATGGCAAATTCTCAAATACGTAGCATTTGTATTGTTCTGAGATTTTATGTTTAAATGATAAACGGCTATATTTGTAACTTCTCGGTCATAATTGTTCAGGTAATGCAACGTAAAGGGCACACGAGAATAAGTAAAATATATTAATTTATTTCAAGTACCTTCTGTAAACAGATACGCCTACTTAATATATCTTCTGAGTTCTTTCAGTTAATGAAGCTTGAAGCAATGTAATCACACCCATAGACAATCATGACCCATATATCAGACAACTCCGAGAAACATGACGTACTCTTTATTTAGTTCTAAGAAGAGGAAATACATAAATACAATATCGATTTGTCGCGGATAACCAGTAAGTTTGAATCATATACAGTAAAACCTCGATTTTACGTTTCTCAAGGGACCGCCAAAAATAAACGTTAAATCGAGGAAAACGTTAAATCAAGGAAACATTTTTATTTGCTTCAGATTACATCCAGAAATGGAGAAGGTATGATAGGCACCGCATATCACAATTGTGTTTGGATATATTACGTTGTAAAAGTGGAACAGTTGGGCATCAACGTTTTTATCGTTTTTATACAGTAATTTATTTCCCCGTGGAGATGATCTCATCCAAGGTAGCCTGTCTTGTGCGTTGCGCCCGTATTTACAACATAACATTTTCCGCATGTTGCAAGTATCTGAACACTAAGCCGCCCCCAGTTGCACTGAAAGCAAACTTCCGTAAACAGCGCTATGAGGGCTTTGGGCACTGTCGGTGGTGGACCTGTTGATTCAGAATAGTCGTTGTCGTCACTTCCGGCGTCGCCATCGACTCCATCACCGCTATGTGTCACAACCGCAGCTTCCTCGCATATTTCGCCGGCGTTATGACGACACCTTCACTGTATGTAGTTAGAGTGGCGGTACATGTGCAGTATACTGTAATAAAATGCATCCGTGAGTGGTGTCGGGGCATTTTCTTAGTGAAAACGTTAAATCGGAGTCAGATTGCATAGGATATGTATTGGAGGGACCAGGAAAAACGTTAAGCCGAGGAAATCGTTACATCAAGGAACGTATAATCGATGACTGAAAAACACTGGGTATATAGGGGCTTTCGCCGGGACCGCCGAAAATGAACGTTATACTGAGGAAATCTTTAAAATCAAGGATCGCAAAATTAAGGTTTTACTGTATATGATATAAATATTTGGTAAAGCTTATTTTACTTAATCTGATATTTGATTTGAAAGTTTGTTTTCAACAGAATTTCTTTTAAGAGGCGCACATCTGACTGCATCTGAATGGCACATCAAATGTCTGTACCTTTTAATTACAGTAAAAATAATGTTAGTAATACAACAGGTATTTTGCTTACGCGCATTTGGTGTATGTAAACAACGTTTCTATTATTTTACTTTTGTTTCAGACGAATCATTCAGTAAATTTTAAGTGCATGCATTTGAGAGAGGTTCATATTCCATAATGCTAGGGTGGAATTCATTAATGAATTCAAATGAACAGAAAATATCTATAATCAATCAAATATAGTCCATATCTTATCTTCTAAAACGCCCTTACTTCTCGCTCATTTGTGTGTGAAGGGAGGAATATGGGTTGGGAAGTTTAGCAAGTGTCTCGGTGGACAGATTTCAGGACAATTGGATGAAACAGTTTATTGAAACGCGAAAACCTTCAAAAGCTGCATCATTATTATGCACTAATCCGCATCATGCATCTTTGTTTTCCTTCTACTTCTTAAAAAACCAACTTCCTGGAGCAGTGAAGTGTCCAGGAATAAAAAAAAGAAAAGCAGCTTATGTAAATTGCAAGCCTGGTCGATTCATTTGCCCTGATCCTGAACCCAAAGAGGTCAGTGTTGAAAAGCGATCAAACAAAATCAGCTTCCCAACGAACAAGAGTCGCAATATATGCAAAGCTGGGATTGCTGCTTTCCTGTGCCATGTTTAACAAGCACAATAAAACAAGTCTTCGAGGCGTTCTGGGGGATCAGAATCTTCATTTGTAGGCCCTGACAAAACCCGAGCTCTTTCTCTGCCAATCAAAATTCCTTTTTTACGGTTGGGGATGGTTTCCGAATTTTTTGTTTGTTTGGTTTTTTTTATTTGTGCAAATACTTTTGGACAAAAGAATAATATGAAATATAAACATCCTGGGAACTTAATTTTCAATATAATGAAGAAGGAATACATTAAAATGTATTACGGGGGATTTTCTGGCGGATGTAACATGGCGGATGCAAACCCAGTATGCGTGCAGTTAATTTTTTAAAGCTGGTATCTATTTCTACCTCCTGTATCTGAGTCTTTGTCTTATTCATTCTCGTTTCTCTGTTTCGCAGAGGCCTCTTTTCCTTTGTTTCTTTCAATATTTTTCTCCTCTCTAAATGGTAAGGTCCATTAAATAAGAACTAAATAGACCAGAGGCGGGGAACTTTTTTTTTTTTTTTGCTCCAAGGGCCATTTTGATATTTATAACATCATTCGCGGGACATACAAAATTATCTGCTGTAGTTCGTCAAGCTGTACTTTCACCACAGTGTGTTAACACTTTTACAACGTGTACAGTCTCATCCTGCTTGGCACTGTTGTCCTCTGTCACCACAATCTGCCTTTTCATAATTAGGAGCGCGAAAATTATACCCTGCCAGTACGAAAAGCATCTCGAAACAACTGTTTGGAGTCTGTAAAATATATGTTTGTAATTAAAAAGTTCCCCTAGGAGGCATTATATATATATATATAGCAAAACTTTTTCCTAGTGCACAATTTTATGTGTGTACATTAATAAAAAATAATCGTGACTATTTCTTACACACAGATCTTCATGGCATTTACAAAGTATCTACACGTATGCTAAACTCACAGACATGCATGTACACTAAGGTACACAACAATGTCAACGATCTTTTTTTATTGTATGAGCCGACATGGTCGAGGAACGCTTCGCATATCGACAGCCGACATCAAACCAAAACTGGTCTACCCTCGGCTTGGGGAGGAAGGTCAGTCACATGCATGTATAATTCTACAATATTATCTATCGACGATTTCGGAGAATTATGCACGCATGTAGACCACTTCCTGTCGGCTGATCATCGACATTGCTGTGTACTTGAGTATACAGTTCAGGGGCCAGTTGCACAACACATTTCTAATTTTAAACACTTTTAAGCCTTAACTCTTTTTAGATAATTAATTTAAAGTGCACGCCACAATTTTATAATTTTTAAAACTAAAACTGCTTTAAGTATGATAAGGCTGTTTAAGTCTGACTTTCCGTCCTGTCAGTACAATTTTCTGTATGTTCTTCTGCAATGCATCAAATGGCTAAGAAGAGATTTTGCTTCTTTAGAACAGTTTTAAGGTTTAGAAACGTGTTGTGCAACTGGCCCCAGATCTACAAATTTCCAACACAATCCTTTCAAGGGTTGTCAAAGGATGAGCTGTCAGTAGAAGCTTTGACTTGTAAACATTCGTTTGGATGTATTAGTTTATTTGAGCATGTGCATACATGCTTGTGTGTGTAAAATATGTGTAGACACTTTGTCAACGCCATGAACTCATCCATCAGAAGAAGGTATATGTGTACTAAATAGTCATTGTTATTATTAATGCATTTTCGCTCCACAGCCACAAGCAGAAAATTGTGCATTAGGAAAAATAAAGATTATGTTACTTTACTGACTCCTCAAAGAACTTTCTGATTAGAAACATAATTATATTCTACAGATTCCAAGCACTTGTTTCACTATAATTTTGCTTATTTTACTGAGAAGAAAATTTATGCCGTCACTAATTTCGAGCAGCCGAATTTTAGTTTTGTATACAATTTGTAGCACCGAGATTTTCTCGACAATGTTGTAAAAATTCTGTACAACTGCATATAAAAAAACTAAATACACGAATAGAGAAACAGAAAAATGATTGTAGGAGCAGAGACAAACAGTAAAATAACTCATAAGAAACAACAGTACACATGTACAGCAACCTGAACAGACACCAATTTACCACAAAATGTAAACAGTGCAAGCTTGCACTTCCACTTAAAATTCATTTTTATCTTGCCCAAATTTACCTCACTATATATATAAAACAAGGTACTTGTAATGTACGAATTTAATTATTTTTGCATGTTTATTACGAGATTGATTCAGTCAATGTCATATTCAGTCATATTCAGACAAACGCTGTGATCGCAATCGTCATTCCCCCTTGAATACACGGTGTGTCTGTTTACCACGTACTTGGAATATATTTCTCGGCAAAATAATGATATCTATGCTTATGATCACAGCTTGCAAAACCTCTGAAACTAAACTGATCTCTGTCTGACCGAAATCTTTGGAACACATTTCGACAGCCAACAACATTTGTCCTTCTGTTATACTAGCAATGTCTGACCCGGAAAAATCGAACTGTGTGGTTTTCTGCGCATATTTTCACTCACCTAATTATGGACAGGCCGCCTTGCCGACGAGAAGCATGCATGTGTGTCCCGGCATGTACTCATATGAGTCCTGTTTATCCTGTAATAGTCTCTTGCTTGTATCTCAATATGTACGTTGTTAATATAATTCACTTAAATAATTTACGTTGCTATGAAAAAAGCTTAAAGATTTACTTAAATCTGTGATTGCCTTGGCGGCCCGGACGTTCCCCACCCCTGATATAGACCATGAACTGACTCCGCCATCGCAGTCTCTAAAATCTCTTTTCTCTAAGCTTCTTACAGGTCCAGTCGAGGCAATGGTATCTAGGTCCACCAAGCTGTGAAATTAGGTCAACATATTAGTCAGTCAGATACTTTCCAGTTCATTGACCAATTACCTCGTCTGTAATAAACTTTACGGAAAAAGACGTAGATTTATCTTCAGTTTCAAGTTGTGTGTCAGTGTTGCGATTTCTCTCTTTCTTTCCCTTGGCTAGTTTCTTCCTGAACTGTTGTAAAATGTCAACATCGAGTGTTTATTTCTTTTATCGTTCCTGAACAGTTAGGACTTCTGTCATTCTTACGTGTGTTTTCTTTGATCCTAAAAAATGAAGAATGTTATTTTCGGGGCTTTTAAGGAGCGAAGGAAACACTCAAGTACGAGTGTTTTCTTTGCTCCTAAACCCCGCACCCCCAAGACTTTTGCCGCTTACCTGGGTTTTCTATGTTGCCAGACAATGAAGATCACGGGCATTCTGAAGACAGCTCGACTGCTTCGTCTACTGCGAGTGATTCGTCGTATTGAGCAGTTTGCTGAGTACGGTTCAGCCATGCTCTTGTTACTCATGGTCACCTTCACCCTGATTGGCCACTGGCTGGCCTGCATATTTTACGCAATTGCTAATATGGAGAGAGCCTCATTGGAAGCCCCTATAGGGTAACAGTCTTTGCATGTCTCTTTAGTGGATATTTTTTTTTACTAATTTACTATTTAATATTCTATGGATTTTTCTTGAATTTTAATTTTCTTTTACTCTCTCTTTCTCACTGTGATGGTCTTTGGTCACTCTTTATCTTTCATCTTTGGCGTTCTCTCGATCTGTAATTCTTTTCCTTTTCGTAGTCCACAGTGGTAGTGGTGGTATTCTTTGATATTCTCTTAATCTATAGTATTGTGTTTGTTATCTTTAGAAGGCTGCTTTATAATGATCTCACATATGGCCTGTTGTAGTGTAATAGGTGTCATGTTCTGGTCATTCCGGAAGAAACATACAGGGTACTTTCTAGGGATACACAATTCAAAATATACTGATACACGATCACAAGCAATGTAAACTAATTGCGTCAGATATTAGCTTTATCAGGCTGCTTTACGGAACATTTTAAACATAAATTCCTTCCGTCAAACTATAGTCGAACCCGGTATCAGCATGTACCTCGTTCGAGACTATCATCCAGATAATGGGAGCCATATTGTTAATTAAATTGTTATTATTCTATGGAAATGATTCCTCTCTTTCAGGCATTCTTGAATCTACCCACATAATCATCATAATATAAAACATCATAACATAAAAAGTTAACACCAAATAGCTAAGAAATATCAAAGAAAAATCTAGATCAGTCATAAAAATGGCACGCCTTTGTTTATTGAAGCCAAGCATTTTGACCGCACAGATAAAAACTCAAACTTCTGCTCTTCTATCACGTTTTCAGAATTCGATTTTTCATATTTTTTACCTCTTTGTTATTTTTCGGGGCATTGCAGTCCCAGTGCCCAGTTATTCATAACTTCCATTTTCGAGAATTTACACACTTATGGTGAAGGGATTCTTCGATCACCAAGGTTTGGCTGTAGGTAAGTAATTGACTTCTAAAAACAGAAACCTCTTATCTTGTCCAGCTGGCTGGACGGCCTGGCCAAACTAACCGAAACGCCGTACATCCTGAACGACACTACCAGCGGGCCGTCCATCAAGACCAAGTACCTTACCTCCCTTTACTTCACCTTCACCATCCTCACCAGCATCGGCTTCGGCAACGTGGCCCCCAACACCAACGCCGAGAAGATCTTCTCAATCTTCGCCATGATGCTGGGCTGTGAGTACCGCGCGCTTGTGTGTTGAAGTCAGTTTGTTCCTCACAAGATGATTAAATGAACACGTGCGAAGACAACTGAAGCTCCTTTGACAGCTGAGGGCACTTAGCCATACAACGAGCTATATGCAGTCGTGGCAAGTGGAATAAAACTAGTATCCTTAAATATTTCTATTTCTACAAAGTAATTCCCAAAATAACCCCAGTAAATGATTCAGCTGTAAACCTTGCTTTCATACATTTTAGATTAACCATGTAAATTGTATTACATTTTAAAGACTTCACGCTAAGTGGTCTAAATGAAATTTGCGAAGTTAGTACTTCATTTACTCTAGATAGGTTTTAATACAAATAAAGCTTCAAATAAAGTTTTTTTCTATGAATAATATTATCCCACGACTTATTGCTACAAACTCCGGGTGTCAAGTCGAAAGTGTTCTTTCGGGGCACACATATTGTCAATTAATTAATTTCTCCATCATTTTTGGTAGTTAAATTTCGCTGGCGATTGCTTCGTGTAAACCACTGAGTCTGATACCACTCTGATGAATAATTTCAATAAGCCACTAAATTATCTGAATATTATTTCAGTCACTTCACATAAAGGTACGCCACGTAACTTCATATATAACAGCTTAATTAGATGCACGCTCTGACTTGATCTGTGTATTTATATCTCCTTCTCTAAGCCGCATTACTTTCATGTATAGTCCAGTAAGCTAGCGGGATCATGCTGAGTGGCTTTATGTGCAGGCATACCAGATGTTCCCTCTGTAGCAGGCTTGCAGGAGCAATGCCAGTAATGCCTGTTTATGTTCCCAGCCCTCATAAAGCGCATACCATGGCCGTGTCATCGCACTTTCCTGCGCCGCTCTGGCGCGAAGTTTTACTGCGCAGATTCCCTGTCAAAACAGCAGCTGACAGAGTTCGCGCTGAGGTGATCCGAGTTTTTGATTAAGATGCGAATTACGTAACACCGAGGGCGCGACCGGTCACAGCGCTGAGGCGGCTACGAAATGTTGCCGCCATTTTGTCCACGACGGTGTCGGCTTCGCGGAGAAGCGGGCGCGTAATTCACCGGAGGCTGTCTACTCTGATGTATGGATGTGGGAGGTGGTTGGTGGATGGGGTAGGATCGAAGGTTCTAATGAATCTGACTGCTAACAAATCCAGTTTGGTAATTTCAAATCTGTTTTGTGCTCCGAGTGAAGACTCCGAGATTTGGTCAGTGTCAGGCGCGGTTTGGAGACTAAAGCATGGGATTTTTCCTTACCTCCTCGCTTATCTCTAAGGGTAATGTGCACGCAAGACGTGTTGCAGGTGTGCTGATATGGATGTAAGTATCTGAGCCAACTGACTCGGAATTGGCTCACATTATATCAAAGGTATGCTCGGGTGCCGCTTTTCTCTGATAACTGCGATATTCTGTGATAGTGCAATATACTGATTCCTCAAATCTGTGTGAGCCCCACAACCGATGTGTTCTCGAAAAACACAGCTACAAAAATCACTATACATAGAAAGAAGTCAACAACACAGACATCCGATTATACATGGATGTGCTACAACCAGTGGGCGAGCTGGGACCACCTCTTAAATAGACGTGTTTGTTGACAAACATTATGGTACAAGTTTGACCTTTTTCTGTGCTTGATGACTGACACACCCGACTAGACCCTTCAAATATGTCTGTGCAACAGACCACTTACACGTTCACACAGGCTGTCGACTTTTCTCACTTTTTATCATCGTTTCATTGTTGTCCAAAAATGTTTCCTTTCTCCTTAATCATTTTAAAAACGAAAGAAAAAAAGTAACTTACAGATTTAATAATTTAGAATTTAGAGCTTCATTCAATTACACAAGAGCTAAAAGTAAGGGTCATCCGGCGAAAAATCGACGACGAACAGAAAAGTATTACATGTTTATCTACACATTGTTATCTGTTATCTCCTAGCCCTGTGTAGTAAAGTCGAGACTTCTGTTGTCGAAAGTGAGGCCCATGAAGTCAATACCAAACCTCCGCGATCCTCCTGCCGCGAAACGAACTCAGAACAGATCTGCTGGTGATGAAAGCATGTCCTTGTTTACCTACCAACGGAACTGAGGGAGGTAGTTGAAAAACAATACACAATATTCGCACATTGTCTTCTTAAATATCAGAATGAGGATTAGTAAGCCTGAACAACACTACAGTCCATTAAGAAACTCTTCTGCATTTCATGAACAGCTTTTGAGGCTGGTCCTACCACAGTTGATGTTGGAAAAAGAAGCAGGGAAGGGAAAAAAACTCGCTAAGTGGGAAGGTAAATCCTTTGTACCATTTCTTTTTTCTAACCTTATTTATTTATTAATCTGTGTGTTTGAGAGTTCTGCCACCTTTTTTGTTGTTCAAGGCCGCTACAAATAGTATGTTTATGGTTATTTTTATCCAGTCCTCTCAGAAGCTTCTCATCTAGTGGCTTATTCCCTAGAGGCGGTAGATGATTTTCCCGAGTCTCATACGTCATTTCATCCCATACATATCCCGTTTCATCGACATGACTGCGGAAGTGTATTAGGTTTATTTAAGCATGCTCCCCTAAAAATTACGAGCGCTCATGCAGAAGACACTGAAATTGGGTTTCTAGAGAAGCTTTACAACGAGTTATTCTCTCCTCGGGGAATGTCAATCAAGTATTACGACAGGCTCTTTGTTAGGGAATACAGACTGATTTAATCACAATAAATCTCCTTCTTGAAACTAATGTGAAATTTTTAAATATATTTTTGATGTGATTTTTTTATATACATCGTTATTTACACTTGTATGAAATAAAGTAGGTTTCATTTGATAAAGTTTCAAACTTTTACACCCATATCTTTGGGTAGAGATTTACGATATTCTCATGTTTAGTGGGTTCATACAAATGTGACATAATCTCATTTCAGGTAAAAAGAATTATGCATTTCCTAGGTTTAGTGACATTTATGCATTTGCTCTAATTCATTGGATTGTTTTATGGTTTCTTTGCAAACGTATTAAATAAAATCAAAGAGTGCGCTTTGAATTCCATGTCTTCGGAAGCACAGAATGAAGTCAAAATACAAGTAACTCCCCCTAAAAGGATAAAGAAGGGATTCAGTTACGGATTATCTCCAACGTTCCAAGAAAGTCGATTGACAAAGAAACAAACAGTCCAAAAACCGTCTGCTTAAATCGCGCAGAATTGTCGCACGACTCATACCATGGAACAGTGCTGGATAAGATAATATCTAGTTAATGCATTCGTCTCTTCACTATTTCAGAAACTCAGAATGCAAACATGAGTCTTGTGCGGCGCTGCAATGCTTTGGTGAATCGAAATTGAATCAGAAGCCCTATTTATCACGAAGTTCTGCGTAGCTTTACGAGTACACGTGAAGTGGTCTTCACGCTGACAGGATGAAACAAACTCTCCATTTCATTTTGGCGATGGAGGGTATGATGGTTGGGAAGGTACTGAGGATGCAGATGGTGGTGGTGGGGTTGTTGGCGACTGACGTTGACAATGAGTCAAAAACGGATGTGGCGATATCTATAACGATGCTTGTGTGTGACATTAATAATAAGTTTGACAGTATTGTAGGCAGTGGTTTTCTTTTCATTTTTTTCCACTTTGTTGCCTTAAAGCACAAGTCAAGACAGAACTGCCTACCACGCATGCTTATTTCTGTATTCAAATCCTAAGCACATTTTTTTTTTTTTTTTTGGTAGTCGACAACATTCCACCGATCTTTTGCCCACGAGCATTTCTTTTTAAGGAATGATTTTATCTTGGGGTGGGCGGGGGGAAAATTTCAAGAATGTTAAAAAAGACTAAATCGTGGACATTCAGAAATGTTTCACACTAGGTCCACTGTGAAGTGAAAGAAAAAGGACGAAATTTCCTTAGATTAAAAAAAAACGGAACTCCAGGAGCAAGAAAGAGCCCGAAGTCGCAATTTTCCTGGCGGTCATCAGATATAAGACTGCCTCTTTACACCCTCTCTATAATTTAACCTTCTGCGAACGGCCGGAAATGGGAGCTTTTGACAGGAAGCCATTTCGTGGCGTATTGATTTCAGCGGTCCATTAGCTGCCTGAAGGAACTACTTGCAGCCGTTTTACAGTCGTGTTCTTCCCTTTCCCAGCCCAACCATACACTTTGCATTGGCCTCCAAGCGCATCAGCTTGGCCTAAAGTGTAGGGGAAATGGAACCCTCTTTGCACACCAAAGACGAATAAATCTATGGCATTTTCTCCTGCGCTCTCACTCACCCTAAGGGCAAGAATTTATGAGATTTCGATCTTCTGCTTTATGCAAGTGTCAGACATTGAAGCTGAACGCAGCATGAACAAACCGTCTTATCAGAGACCCGTCTGCAAGGGAGGGTATGTTTAACGATGAAAGTGCACGCTGCGCTGATGAAGCCGGAGCCTCCCTTCTTTTTGGCCTCAAAACTCTGGTTGATGCTTACATGTAACTCGTCTATTCCTGGATTAATTTTTCCAAATGGTGTCGACTGATTTTCATTCCTGCGCCCTAACTGCGGCTTTAAAATTTTGGGTTCTTCATGCTGTCAATCCACTTAATTTTATTAACTTCAAAGCTTTTTTATTTTTGATCATGCACTTGTGTTTGTTTGCTTGTTCTTTCAAGGTTTCTGTGGGAAACACAAAATTGGCTGGAGCTGGTGAAACCCAGATTTGCATTAGTTTGCCCCAGATTTATCGAGATTTGACCCGGATTTGTCCAGTAGTCTTTAAAAAAAGGTTTCAAATGGACGTTTTTAACTTGTGCCTAGCCCTTCTAAATGTAAGCATATTACAAAAACTTATGTCTAGAGGGGATGGAGACAGAAACTGGTATTAATGATGAAGTGGTATGAAAATTGGTATTTTCAGCTCAGGTAAGCACTAAGCAGCGTAGAGACTTCATGACCAAAGCATTTCTGGGGTTATAGTTGGCACTACTTTGTCTTTTGTTCATTCCATAGTCTGCTGCTTTTTTCATCATTTGTTGTTCACTTCTGAGTTTGCTGAAACATGTCTGCGCAGATAGTGGATCTTTTGTAATGTCTTCAGAATGTTTATTTCTTTACCTTCTTAGGTGAGATAAAGAAATGCATGCTTGTCGTTTTCGTGATAGATTCTGGTGACAATTTTCTCCTATTTCTAACCGCTAGAGTGCATCCTGATAGCGTGCCTGGCTTTGTAAAAGACCCGCACAGATGTTGATAAATACGAATGACGGGATCTGGGTAGGTAAGCACTTTCGAATGGCTTCAACAAGGCATTCGTGATCAAAAGCAGACGTTTTTTCTGGAGTTGCGTGCGGGGTGTCGTATTAGACTAACGTATGAGACACACTATATTAGAAGACTACGTGGCGGTCCTCGAATGACCCCCGCGTCTGTCATTTCTCATGCACCTGTCTCCTGCCGACGTGCGGAAGCCGTAATTACCTTCCTTTGTCCCCAGCGACTTTTGTCCGTGTTTGTCACAGGCTGCGCTGGGACTGATATTTGCCAGACTTGAGAGAGACTTGTTCGATCGTTCGTTCGATGGAATCGATCACCAACTACCAATAGTTGCCTCGTCCTCCATCCCCCTCCCCCGGAAGGGTCTTTTTTTCCCCCAGGATGATTTCTTTGAGGTTTTCCTTTTCTTCCTGACACTCGCCTCTCTCACTCTCTCTTTCTCTCTGAGCATATGTGTGCTTTCTCGCTTTCACATCTCTGTCTGTCTGTCTATCTGTCTGTCTGTCTGCCTGTCTGTCTGTCTGTCTGTCTGTCTGTCTAAGCAAATAGTTTTATAGTGTGTTTTTGTTCTGTTTTGTTTTTCCCCTGTCCGGGCAGCTTTACTCAGCGCCGCCATTTTTGGCAACGTATCGTCCATCATGCTGCGCGTGTACCAGGGGTCGGACGAATACCACGAAAAGGTACAGAGCGTGAAGGACTTCGTCAACTTTCACCACATCCCCAAGACCCTGGCCAGCAGACTGCAGGAATCGTTCCAGCACACGTGGACCTACACCAAAGGCATCGATATGAACAACGTGAGTAACCTGCCCCTGTGGGTGCAGACTGCGGCTGTGCGCTTGCGTGAGTGAGCAAGGAAGCAAGCGAGCATGTAAGTGTATGATTTATGGGAGCGGTGGGGTGGAACTGAAGTAGAAATAAAAGAATGCGTCTGCTGGAGAGGGAGAGATGTGTTACGAGTTTGGGTATTTTGGGGTGAGGGAGAGGGTGGGAGGTTTGTCTGGGTTCTCTACGTCATTTGCATGCATCGTCAGCCTTGTGTGCATTTCGAGTCCACGTGTTAGCTGGCTATCTCAAACCGTTCAATGAGGTTTTGCTCCTGAAGCATGGATCTCCTTCCTGCTGGAAAATTTGGCTCCCACCACCTCTCTTCACCTTGTCCTATTATCCATCCCTGTTCTTCTGTTCTCGAGCAGACAATATCGACTGCTGAAATGTATCGTCAAAGATGCAGAGCTTTATCTTTTTTCTAGCTCCTCTTCTTGCTCTTTTATCTCCTTCATCTTCATCTCTTTCACCTCCTTCATCTTCTTCTTCTTCTTCTTCTCCTCCTTCTTCTTTTTACAGGGCTGGCTGCCTTGCCGTGATATAGCCTTAGTTGCTGTCTCGACAAAAAAACACCAATTACTCCATCTTCTTCTTCTTTTTATTTTTCTCCTCCTCTTCCTCCTCCTCCTCGATCAAAAGACATATAATGCAAGCATTCGAGAAGTGTGTGAATCAAAGGTCTTTGAGCATTGCCCATTATTTCGCTGCTCTTATTTTGCGACAATAGTTATCACAACATGCAGACATTCAAACTGAAACAAAATCAATATTGTAGTGATTCTCTGGTCCACCTTTTGCCATGAATAATATCAATAAAACCTGTTACTTTTTAGAGAGATAAATGCTTGGTTATTACTCAGATTTACTTAGGTCTTAAATGTTAAATCTCAAGAATGTCTAATGAATAACAGTTCTATCTGAGTCATAACTCTCCAAACAGGTTGCCATTCTTTGTTGTAATCTCTTGCATTTTTAAGTTTAAATAGTCATGAATATTTTTAATTTTGATAATAAACTTATTTTTAAGATTAGGTTCAGTTTACTTGATAAGACTGAAATGATAAATGATTAAAAGAAAATCATGCTTGCATCTGATTTAGTCACTAAAACATTTACATTTGTGTATATCAACTTCTCGGCATCTGTTACAGTAAGTTCAGTCTTATTACCAATAACAATTTTTCTCTTAATACCATAGTTTCCTCATAAGAATGTTTAAGATAGTGTTCTGTCACGTAATTTGTACAAAATACCTATAAAATAAAATAAATTTACAGAGGGTCTTAAACAGTATAAATTAACACGTGAAACGTGCAATGTTTTCCATTTAGGTCATAATTATTTTACTATTTTAATAATAACACTTAAAAAATCAACGTTATATTTTTCAACTGTTTCACTTTCTTCTCTTCACCTTGTCAGCTATAGAAATACTCGTCTACGGTAAGTAGAATTCCACACGAATCTATTAATTCACCATCATTTTACCCCATGCTTACCTGAGGAAAGTATACAAACTTGTGTAGCAGATCTTTGTATCTGCATCGACTGTTCTACGCTCAGCTGCAGCACTATTTCCTCGCCATTTTTCAGACATCTCCACTAAGCTGTATGTAGTTTCTGCAAAGTCTTATTCTGACCCATCTTGCAGAGGTCAAGGTCCGGGACCGAGGCAAAAGAGCCATTCTGGACGCACATTATTTTACTCATACACGTAGCAGATATTCTCGCGCATGAAGCCCCGCGTCATCACCTCGAGAGAAGTTAACGTTTGGCAGAAAGTTCTCGATCGTTTTTCTCCCGACGTGCGCCACGTTCACGTGAGAGACAAGGCGCGTTAAACCTTCCGTGATGCAGCCCGCCACAGCTTCCGTGTCCAGCTGCCTTTAACACCTCGTGCAAGCTGTTAGCGTGACGGGGACTAATGAGGAGTGAAGACAGTCCCAGGGGACGTCTGCGAGACCGCGAATGTCGCACGCTGAGCCAGTCTCTTTTGGAATAATGTTTTCTAATGTCGTGATCAAACTAGTCGCATGTGTTAAGGTTTAGGAGCAGATAGTTTTACACGCTAGCAGGCGCAAACAAGAGCTGTGGTTATTAGCATGATTTTGGTGTGTGTGTGTGTGTGTGTGTGTGTGTGTGTGTGTGTGTGTGTGTGTGTGTGTGTGTGTGTGTGTGTGTGTGTGTGTGTGTGTGTGTGTGTGTAAGATTTGTACGTGGATATGTTTACGTGAATGTTTATAAATATAGGTCTATGTTATATGAAAGTTGTCACTACAGCCCGAGAGTGACTTGTTTCTGTGATGTGGATGCGTTTTCATTTTGGATGTTACCGATTAATATCTTCTGGTCTCACAAATAGAGCTTAGTTTTGTTTTGGTTTTGTTTTGTTTTTCTTTTTTTGAAGATTTTCTAAAATTGGTCTAATTCTACTTTCTCGGTGATCTCCCTTTCCTGAACGGCATGCAACTTTGTCTTCTCTTTGCTTTTCGTTTTCCATCATCGACTGTGATTGATATTTATTACAGGTTTCTTCTCGTGGTTTCTGTGATGTGTAAAGCGCAATGAACATGTCTTCTGGGATACTGTGCAAATTAAAAGAACTTTTTATTATTGTTGCTTATTATGTTGTTCACAGGCTGTTTTATTGCTTTTCGCTGGACTATAATTTCAAGACAAAAAGAAAATACCATCTGTTTCACAATAAAATAAGGACACCCAGGATACGCAACAAAAAAAAATATTCTCAACTAAATTTTTGACATCGCACAGAGCAACAAAAAGCCTTAATAATACACGACTGAGCTTACGACTGGAAATGATAATTTACAGTTAAAGTTCACTTTTTTGTCATTGCATAGAAAATTAATGTATGGACATTCTAGGGGAAATCAGCAAGAAAGAAATACAACCTGAAAATGGATTGTGGATGACCTTCGATTGAAATGCATGCCAGATGACTTTTTTAACGAAGAGGTTAGTGCATGCACAGTTGCTGCTGTATCCCCTTTTGCAATAACTTACTGGGATAACTGTTCTTGTTGTGCCCTTATCTTTTTGTTTTTCTCAAAAACGTTCAGACGAGTAATACTATAACGACCATCGCCGCAGCCTGTATATCATTTCATAATGATTTTTCGAGTTTATTATTAAAGCCTGTTTCAGATACAGCAGCTTAAGATCATCAAATTTCATAAAATATGTAACTCTTTAAAAATGACTACCTACGTCTGTGTGTGTGTGAGAGAGAGGGAGAGAGAGAGGGAAGAAAGAAAAAGATATTCATTTTGTTAGGAGCTGATCCTGTATACATTTCGTTGTGTAGAGCAGAAAACACATTGACTTCTGGTGTGTCTTGCATTCGTCAGGATCATAGAAGCCTTCGACGTTTTATTTTCAGACTTGTTAGCAGCCGACTTATTTCCCACATCTTGAATGGCCGCTCCGACCGGCGCCTTTAAAAGGACATCTCCTGTAGTTTCATTCTGAGACACATTATTAAGGGGATTACATTCGCTAGGCAGTTTTTCAGTCACGAAATCTCCTTTCTGCCATAGACTCCTTGTCAGCTCCTTTCTCCACACGTTAGAATACCCCAAAACTCCGGGAGAGAACTCTCCATGAGGGAGGGGAGAGCTGCAGGTGTCGTCACTGAGACTGAGTGGAGCGAAAAAAAGGACGCGATTCCTGGTGAAAGTTGTGACAGCATGCGGTTAGCCTCGCGCCTGGAGAATTTCAGTGAACCTCGATTATGGGCCTTGATGCAGCTCTTTAGGGAGCAGGGAAGGAAAAGCCAGAAAATCCCAAAAAGGCCAAGGAGAAGTGAGAAACAGCGAAAATGTCCGAGATAGGAAATCACAGAAAATGTCAAGAGACACGAGAAACAACGAGAATGTCCGAAAATGTTTTCTCTACGTTTGCTAAGTTTAGATGAAGTAGTAGTATGCTAGCATTTGGATCACGACCATCTTTATTCTTTATATATATATATATACTCCATTTCATACTAGAAATAAAACAAATCTGACTAGACTGCTCTTTGGAAAGCAAAAAAGCATCATATATAACTTTTCTTGATTGATTTTGAAATGTTTCTAGGTGTTAAAATATCCTTAAGGACAAAAGGATTCGGTTTATGTCCTTATATTCTTTCGTACCTCCAGGCTTTTGTGTTATTTACTTATTGCGCGCCTGCATATCCACGTTGTGTGTATATTACGATGTGCGACAGACGTGACACATGTCGAAGATAACATGTTGCGACGTGTTGTTTGCGCACAAAAATCTGCCCTTTGATTTGATTTCGGTGCAAGGCTTTCACAAGATTTGTCTCGTCGATAAGGCTGTTCAGTAATGCAAAAAGAATAATGAAGATAACATAAAATATCAAAATATTTAACATATTTAGTGTACAATACACTTTTTCTTTTGAGACGAACCATTCTGACCTTAATTTACAATGAATGCCAGACAGTCCTCAGTGTCCCCTCCTTGTCTGTTGTCTCTAATCTCCTTCCTTTGCCTCCCTCCATTCCTCCATTTTCCTCCCTACCCCTTCTCTCTCTATCTCTCTTTCTCTCTCTCTCTTCTGGCTTGCAGTGCGACCCTTTGCTTTTGCACACGCCTCTTTAGACGTCCTATCTGTCCAGCCAAGGGCACGAAATCACACACGACCAATATTTACCTTCAACCTCTGGACATCTCTTTTCATCAAACGGGGGGACACGCTGCTTCTCTCTTCCTCGTTTTTATCCTCCTGGTGCCAGCCTTGTTCCGACAAACTCAATAAGTCTTCTGGGTGCTTGCCATTTACTTTTTGCCGCTTGACACCCAATCGGAAATGGGTCCGCGCCAGGGGCGGAGGGATACACATTCAAAGAGGCCATTTCTATTCATGGAGCAGACAACGGCAGTGTACGCCTCGTCGCCTCGAATTTTGTGTTCTATGGGTTCCTCAGGAGTTGCTGAAGTAAAGCATCTCTCACTCCAAATTACGGCGACCAAACTTGTCGATATGTTGATCTGCAATCAAGGGACAAGTAAAAAAAATGGAGATCGAGATCGACGAAATAACACAGACATATGAGATACGTTTCATTTTATGATTGCGCTGCCTTCTGACATCATCGTGTTGGCTTTCATAACCAGAATCATGAATGCGAGCGGAGGGAATGAACATGGGTAACACGACCACGCTAATCCCTGGCTGCTTCTGACGTTATTCCGATATCAACTGCCAACACAATAAACAATACGTGAACATTTTGACACCGCCTCAATAATCTCCCCCTATAAAAAGCCCTCTTCGAACATGCGGTCCCTGATTTTATTAATTCTGAAGCGTATGTAAGGAGAAACTTGGTCAGGCACCTTACCGTTGCGCAGGTCCTGTTCTCAGATTCTGCTGTTCACTAAAAACCAATGACATGTTCTCAGTTTCTGTTGTAAACGTAGTAATGATAACATGCTCTCGGTTTCTGGTGTAAACGTAGTGATGATGCTATGTTCTCAGATTCTATTGGAAACCTAACAATAATCACATGTTCTCATATTCTGTTGAATACATAATAGTAAACTGTGCTGCCTTCTTCTTTTTGGTGACTGATTGGCCATAAACTTGCTACTAGCACGATCTCTCGAGATGGAATGCCATACCAAATTAATGCATAGGAATTCAGATTGGATGAGACCGTAATTCGTATTTTCGTTGAACTGGTCTTTGTTTAGGTACGCACTAAACTGGTCGTAATAATTGAGTAAAACTCAAGGTTGAAGCACGTTAGAAGAGAAGAATACCATTGTCAGGGTCATGTAACAGCTAAAATGGATACATCTACTATCGAGTTTAGAGCTTCGATTAGTGTATAATCTATTATTCTGCTAAACTAGCTGCTGTGCAGATGCTCTATCAGCTACACTATTTCTCTCCCAGCACGCTTCCTCACAACAGCTCGGTTCTATACCAGTCGGATTACAATTCGACTGGAAGTTCTGCGTTGATGAGCCAGTCAAAATGCAAAAAATATTTGCTAACAAAGTCAAGTAGAAACGAGACTGAATACAGGTCTATTATGTCGTATGCGTGTCCTTGATGTGGGAATCTTCGACGTCTGTTTGACAACGTTTGCAAAATTTGGAATGTTATGTCTTTGTTTGCTGCTCAACACAGAAACTGACCAAATACTGTGAGCAAAGAATATTTTTTCAGCTAGACCTTCATTCTGCTTCTTAGAGTTTATCCATAAGCTGTGTTTCGTGGCAGAAGGACAACGATATTGCTATCACAACGTGTGAGAAAAATGTTTCTTTGTATTTCAGAGCTGCAAGAAGTATTAATTTCTTTTCTAGCCGGAAATGGGTTAATGTTGATGCTTGGAGCCCAGCAGAAACGCAATCCTGCATATCTCAGTCTTCAGGTGCTTAAAGTGCACAGTGACGTCTAGAAGCCTTACGAGGGTAGTGCACAAGGAGCTCAAACCAGATCCTGCAGTTATACAACTGCGGGAAAAAAATCAGACAAATTTAGCTCTAAATCTGCTGATAGTTATGCTTTGATCTTTTATATTTAGATGGTCTTTGTGTAAGCAACAGATGGGACTGGGTTTTTCCGACCTATTTTTCTGGGAAACAGGTTTGAAAATAAACTGTCAACCTTCTGATATTCTTGTGTTGATGGGTGAGGAGGGGTAAAGAGTAGAGTATGGCTTACTGAACAACAGTCATCTAGTGCGTGTTGGGAATGTTCTTCTCCTTGGGATCTCTCAATGTAATTGCCTGTTCTTATATCTAGTTTTTTTTTCTTGTCTTGGATGCTGGCCACGCCTTTGGTAGAACTATGTCTCTTGTTTGGACCTGTTTCTCCAGTCAGCTAAGTTAACTGCTAGTTTTCTTTTTTTCTGTAATGAGAGAGATTTGCGATTGCTTCAAAGTCACTAGTCTGGTCTGATTGCTAGCTAGCGCACCTCTTTGATTCCCTTTTTCTGATGTGGGCTAGGACTCGGAGGAACTGTGGGGATTCATCCACTTTCTGTAGTGCATCCTTAACATGAACTACTTTGAGAAACCTCGCAGTCGAATTTTTCGGCTAGCCCTATTATTACGTGACAGGGACTTCTTACAGTCTTTATCCTGGGGGAGGGGGATAGGATTTATATGATTTTGTTTCTAGCAGTGGTGTGTCTTTTAAAGATGGGTTATATCGTTTCAGCTTTCACATTTTTGTGAAGGTCTGATCCCACAATGTCAAATGGTAAGGGTTTCTTCCCGAAGGGATAGAAGGTACTCTTGTAAAAATGCTAATTATGAGAAACTTTTATCTTCTACCTTATCACTCTTACTGTTTTTTCTGCTTTCTAGAAAGTATCTTTGTGCTAGAATACCTGTTCGGTAAATGTTCTATATTAGATTTTATTCCACACCATACAATAAGCCATTGTAATGCTCACACAAGTTTTTATAACGATTTCTTCTCCCGGCTGGATTATTAAAATAAGATTTGTGGGTGTAAATGCTTCCAGGTATTGAAGAGTTTTCCTGAAGTACTGCAGGCAGATATATGTTTACACCTAAACCGCAACCTGCTCAGCAACTGTCCCGCTTTCAAAGGAGCAAGTCCAGGTAAAGTAACAGCAGCAAATCAGCACCCTGTACTAGGAAACGTTCATTACCTTCATTACACTTATCCATCCCAACTAATCTAAATTCTTTGTTAGGTCTTTTCATTTGTGGTGAGCATAAAATATGTTTTCACGTAGCAAACGTCAATAAATGTGGCTTGTGCCTGGGCGAGTGCCGTTTACCAAAAGAACACTCTCCTCAAATCCCAGTATGTTTAATGCGCTTTTCTCCAATATAATTGACTTCTCTTTATTGTTCGGCTACCCTATAATGACACATCTTTTTTATTTCATTTTTATTGTTGCAGGTTGTCTGAGAGTGCTCTCCACTAAGTTCCGGTCCACGCATGCTCCTCCTGGGGACACTCTTTTACATCCGGGTGACATTCTGACTAGCATTTATTTTATTGCGAGAGGCTCGATCGAGATAACAAAGGACGATACCGTTATGGCAATATTAGGTGAGCTTGCAAAGAGAGCATACAGTACATCACTTTCAGATAAATCATTACTTATAACAAGCTGAAGTCAACCTTGCATTTGCGTTCTTTACTGGCATGCTACTGATCTGAAACGAACGGATTTGCCCTGGCTAGCTCTGCTTGAAGCTAACTATAGCTGCTATGTCTCGTAAGGCGAGACTGTCTCAGTATTTGGGATCCCCGATCAGTTTGTTCTCGTATTTTCCATAAGCTGTCCATGCTGCATTTTTGAACTGCTTTAGTTCTTTACGTTAAATATGCCACAGTCTGTTTAAGACGAGGGCTGTTGCACTTTCGTGTTACTGACAGACCACGCATTCAGTGCAAACTCCTGGACTACAGGCGCCATGACAATCGTTAATGACTTCCGGTACTCATAACACTGATCCAAATGGGCACTATTGAAATATTGCTTTCATACCTAAAACTTAATCAGTGGAGAAGGGAAAAAATCAATAAAGTGAATAAAATTTTATACACCCACAAAAATGTAAAAGGTAAATGCCCAAACTCTATATTGTTATCGTTGGCATCATCTTCTATTTCATTCACACCACTATTTTTCTCAGCCCTTGGGAAATTGATTATACATATTTCATTCACACAGAAACTGCTTTTTGCTAAAATTTAATTATTGACACCTATTCCCCCATCAAATAAATAAAAAGCCTTGTTGGTGCTTAAATATTAAAGTCTTTGTTAATTTATCTCTCATTCTTTCTGTGGCAATGTTGATATTGTTAGATGACCTATATGAAAGCGCCTCACACAAAGAAACTCTGTACACATCAGTTAAAGAACAGATTAATGTGAACTTGAGTTTCTTAGTTAGTTTGAATGAAGTGTTCACTGAGTTCTGGAAACAAATACCCTTTGGGGGAATATATTTTGGTCAGCACAATATTCTCCCACTGACCAGACTGCATTAACGTTCACAATAAGCCGCAAAACACTTTCAAGATGTCTCAGGATTTTAAGAATACTAACCAATAGCAGCTAAACCGCCATAGTTTTAACTTTAAGGGACCAGATGGACACTCAGATCCCTGTCTCATCCAGAGCACCTGCCCGTGTTTTACAACTAATCTTACAGTCAATTTTCTTTACTACCCACTTAAAAATGTATCCTAAAACCCCATCCACAAAACTACTAAATCCCAACAACGCTGTTTGAATATGAGTGAGGAAACAGAGCAGCTTTGAAAGTAACTCACGGTTTTGTCTCATCATAGCTATCAAAAATAGTTAATAATGAGGTTGAGTCTTGTGGGACACAATTAGCGCTTGATGCACACAATTAGCACTAGTTGCACAGGCTACAGAAACATCAGCATGTCGCAGCAGAGATCTGAAAGCATAGCTGCAGTGTAGACGGATTGTTGTTCTATCCACCTTACTACCGGACTGCTGAAAAGAATATCTCTGGTCCTGAGATAGTTTACATGTCAGCAAGTAGTCTAACGTTGATCTTGGCCCACAAAACATCTTTTAGCTAGTAGTGCGAAGAGGCTGTCAATATTTACAACAAACTTAATCACATATTTCTTTTCTTTATCCCCTCACATACTTTTTGCCTGTCATATCTGTCATGGTTAATGGTTTCTAAAAGAAACTTTGCAATATTAACCACGTTCTCCGGCCTTCAGGGATTATTATAACCCTTTCCAGTTGGTGTCCTGCTGTTGAAAACATGATACAGATGGTCGATTATTGAGATAAAATTGGCAGTGCCATCACTGTCGTCAAATCCAACGCAACCTTGTTTGTGAGGCAAATCTAAGAGCAGACAACTAAATGTGCTGACAGCCTAACCTTTATTTCGCTAAAGTTTGATGTGCCTGCAAAGGAGTTTATTTGCTGCATAAGACCAGATTCATGCAGCTCCTGCAGGCGTACTAAATGCATCCAGTGTGCAATGCTGTAGTTTTCTTTCAGTCCGTGATTGCTCTATTGTCACCTTTGCTCTTTTCTCCCTCTCATTGGTATTACTCAGTTGCTGCCTCGCCGCTTCTAGATTAGTTCTTCATTCCTTATATTTTCTGTTTAAGTTATTTATTTAAACCACCTAAATATGCTTTTTATTCACTACAGTGACATATTCTTTGTCATTTTCTTAGTACAATGTTTCTTCTGTTTCCTCTGCTGTCCTATTTGTAGTCTTAGTTCTGGTAGATTTTTGTACAAAAATAAAATAAATAATAGTTATGTAGTACAAACTAAATATTTACACAATTAATACAACCTTAATTTTTTTTTTTACTCTGAACTAACAAAATATGGGCGTCAGCCTTACACAGACGTATACAGTATACACATTATTGGCAATCATTCATAATTTCTAATTACATCAACTTATTTTACTTTAAACAATAGTACAACTGAAAAAGTCTCCACAATATTGCTGAATCTAAAAAAGTCTTTGATCTTTAAATATAATCAGTAAATGGCATCCCGTTACCTTTAATGGCATTTGCCATGAAAAAAAATCATAGCACTGTGGACTCCTTAAGCAACTTCAATGCCCTGACGGGATTATATAAAGATCTTAAGCTGGAAATGATCAAAATAAACTATTTCGCGCTTTCAAGGTTGATTTCCAGAACCATTACTTTTTATAGGTTTTAGCGCACAAAGCCTTCCGTGATGGATCTGATGGTAACCTAAAACTATCGACACACATTTGCATGTGTATAATCACTTTGCTTAAATGCACTTTAAAGTAGTCTTAAAACTAATTTATCATTAATTTAGTGTACGTTAACTCATTACGCTTCTGCTTCGTAAATCTTTTAGTACTTTACAATGCTCTAACCATTATCATTTATTTTAAATGTCTCCATCTTGTGTTGTTGTTTTTTTTTATTTCATCAGATTTTGCGTAAATATGATTTCTTTTTAGGAAACCCATTAAATGGAACTTGTGTGCTGATGTGCTTCACACTGATTGATGTTCCTACAATTGTTTACAATTCACTTAAAAAGTGTACCAAAAAAATCAAATGTGTATCATCAGCGCCTACTTACACGTGAAAAGACTTGTTAGAACCTTTCGTATTGCCAGTTGATGCAGCCAAGTGCATGAGTTCACTAGTTCTACTAATAATAAGAAATGTTCCGGTACCGCATACGCTCCGTTACTTTCTGCCTGTAGCGGAAGTTCGCGGCGCTTTGCTATCAAACTCGTGGAAAATATTCTGTCTAGAGATTATCGAAGTTTGTCGTTCATTGTTTCTTAGTCGTGAGTTATTCTTCACAAAAATATTCTGAGATTTTTTTCTTGTTTGCAGGCAAAGACGATATCTTTGGAGAAACTATTGTAGAAGAAGCAGGAGTCGGCAAGTCTATGTATTCGGCACGAGCGCTGTCATACTGTGACATTAACAAAATTGAACTCTCCGACTTGAAGGAGATCCTGCAGCTTTATCCAGAATTTGCAGAACAATTCCTGCAGAGGTTCCAGATCACATTTAATCTTCGAAAGGTAAAATACTGCCTTTAAAAGTCTTTCTTTCCTGTTATGAGATAACTTTGAAAGATGAAAGTCTTCAAAGCACATAAAACGCTAAATCGGTACCTTTGAATATGGGGTGACAATTTCCACCGTTTCACCAGTTAAGTAAGCTTACAAAGTTAACTTGCAAAATATTTCTTATTCTTGTCACTTAAATCTCGTTTTGACGAATTTTTAATACAATTTGTGTCCCACCTAGCTGTTTTCAACATTTTTTATGTTTTTAAATTATATTTTGTCAAAAAGGGATATTTCTGATTTATCACTTTTCCGTGCGATATTAGTGACTTCATCATAATAGATTCGAAATAGTTAAATGATTACACTCGTCATAAAGATGTGGATTACACAAATAAAGATTCTTCCACTCACTCACTCACTCACTCACTCACTCACTCACTCACTCACTCACTCACTCAATGTCAACTCAGTTAAATCAGAACCATAATAACCATGAACGGAAGTGTTTTGCCTTTGTAGTCTTTGTAATATCTTTTTTGTAAGCTATTAACCGGTCAAGTCAAGGATATCTAGGCTAACTATTCTCCAGGATTAGGTCAAAATATCATCATAATGTTTCCGTTCTAAAATCAGCACACGTTCAATATCACTAAACCCAATGCTGCCTAAAAATAAGCATAAGTTATAAATTGTAATATCCGTTCATCTACTCACTGTGATTTCTGTTACACACTTTACAGACGTGAACTTATCCTCAGTTTAATAAGGAAATCATGGTTATCATCTCTCTCTCTCTCTTTCTCACTTCTTCCCTAATCTCTGCAGTTATCTGTTGCGGTTTCATTTGTGATAGCGCTATTACCTTGTAAGACGTGCTATTCATGTTTCTAGCGATGACAGAGGGAACGCCATTTGTAAGACCATTGTGTCTTAGACTGCGCGGTGTATCATTCGGAAATCTGGCATTCCTACTTTTAGCATATTTTGAGAACATTGTATGCGAGAGAGATGGGGAGGTGCAATGGGAGAGGAAGGAGAGAGAGAAAGGCCAGAATTGTACGCGTATGCGACATTATCTGAAGAAAAACACCGCAAAAATGGGAGGAAATCCAGAGAAATTCTGCAGAACAAAAATTGCAGTCATTGCTTGCAGGAACTAGCTCCGGTGCACTGGTTGTCACTGGAACACGCTTCACTGCATTAAAAAGAGTGCGTGACCCTTTGCTTAGAAGCCATCGAACGGAACTGGCGCAAATCCGCCGGCTCCCACTTCCTTTTGGAAAATGGACGCGAAGACAATCCCTGCAGAGAAGAAATTGCAGGAGATTTAGGGACACTGCACATGCCAGCAATATTAAAATGCAATTTTCATCAATTTACTCAATAGGAAACGATTTTCAATAAGTGTCGCGCAAAGAATTTAAAATGAAAGTCCTGTTGGCAAAAAGGGAGATTTTCTAGTGAAAAGCTTCGCTCATCTCGAAAGGCGAAGAAGATAAGCTGTTGGAAGCATGATGCGTTTGGGACCGCTAGAGATTAAACTGCGATTTTTATTCTCCATGTGCAGATTTCTTTGGTGTCTCCACCATTCTGTAAATGCTTATCACGGTGAACCTTTTTTCCTAAAATTCTTCTTTCCTCTTTCTTCTCCTCTTCAGTGAAATTACATTGTTCGATCTTTCTTCACATTCTTTTTAAGAAGCTTCAATACTTAAGTTTCCTTTAATTATTATTATTAAAACGTTAACTGCAGTTAAGCTACTTTAATACACACTAATGAATATTGCAGTTGATGCACCTCGATTTTAATAAAGAATTTTCTCATCACTCTTTGACAATCAAAATTACATAAAAACACTACCCTCCAGCTGACCATTTTTTGTGAATGTTTCTTTGCAGAAAATAAAGATAAACGAGGTAAATTGTCTGTACACTGCAGTGAACTTAATGTCTTCTGCAAGTGGTGTTTATGGAAAATAACAGTCGTTAAATCTTTTTTATCTGCCCCGTTACGACGCGATGCTGTCACCATTTAGTGCAGCCTCGTTTTTCTAATGAAAGTAAAATTTTTAAGTATCGGAGCAATTAAGCCTTAATGATCAGTGTGTTCCCGTCTCGTGCTGGCCCTGTTAAGGTTGATTCATCTAATTTCTCGTTCTTGCTCGAAGCTCTTTTTTTTAAGTGATAATGAGCAGAGGAGATTTATAGTTAGAGGGAGCAGAGAGGGCAGAAAGTCAATGGACACGAGTTATTTCAGCAGAGAAATCCAGACACTTCTTAAATCTCAAGGGTGAGTCTTCATTTATTTAATGGCAACAATCAAACTAGAAAACCCAGAAAAAATAAATTTCCTTAAAATTTCGATTTCCTGTTATCCTTTCGACACACAGAAATAAAGATTAAACAGATGTTTGTAAAACAATCTTCAGTGACAGGCTAGGGTATGATGGCACTGGAGACTTATTATCGGTCGCTAAAAATTTCTTTATAAATCCTGTTTCTTTAGGAGGAGAAATAAAAACTTCTGCACGAATATTGTTAGAAAAATGGACGGAGTAGTATGGTAATGGGAGATGTAGAATTGCAATGTGGTGTGATTCCGTTATGTTTCAACAATGTTTCTGTTCTTTGCCCTTTCTCACTCTCTCTGTTTCACACTCACACACGCGCACGCACACGTGCTGGCCCTGTTAAGATTGATTCATCTAATTTCTCGTTCTTGCTCGAAGCTCTTTTTTTAAGTGATAATGAGTGTGTGTGCGCGCGCGCGTGCAGGCGGACGCGCGTCTTCTATATGCGCGTCCTATCCGACAAGCCACCTAAGACATCGAACGGCTCGTTAGGAACCTTCTCGTCTTGGTCGCTATGACAGCAGTGCAGGTCAAATTAGGGACACTCCCGAAAAGAGGATCACTTGTGGGGACGAGTTTGGGACACTTATCCCCCCTTAACAGCGGGATATATTGCGACGCCATCTCTGCTACAGCAGTTTTTTTTTTAGGAAGGTTTAGACTGTCACCAGGCTGGGACAGCCCATGAACCCGATGAACCGCTCCACTTGACACGTAAAATACTATTAATGATTATGTTCTTCCATGGTCTTCTTGTTTTACTACACAAGACGGACAGGCCAGAACGCTGTAGGCCAGATCAAACACGACATCGACGTTTCTAAACATTTTCAATGAAGGGCATAAGAGTTGATGCTCATTTGAATTCTGTAAAAAAGATTGCAAGGCTTAATATTTCCATTGTTTATTTTAATGTGTTTTACAAATAATTTGGTGGGTTCTTCCGATTTTCTACAATATAAGCTAGCTAACTATAACACCTGCGAGATGATGCCAACAGATCAGTCAATTATTTAAATATATATGAAGTCTTTTTGTCCATATTTTTGCTGATTTTGTGTCTATGGTGCTATTCTAGCTTTCCTTCAAATATGTCATGCAGTAAGAGTTACAAAAATAATAAAGTGTCGTGAGTCCGTATGTCTTTGTCCCTGTGGGGACCACAACTCTTTTTCTCTTTTGTTTGAAACTGACTAAACAGAATGGTCCCTAAATGCCTGAGATGGCTTCCTGAGCGATTTTCCCTCGTATGCAGTCACCTGACGTAGCCTAGAAATGTGTACATCCTAGCGGGTTTTTTCTTACTATGTCCAAACGCACGCATCTTACATGTGTGTGTGTGTGTGTGTGTGTGTGTGTGTGTGTGTGTGTGTGTGTGTGTGTGTGTGTGTGTGTGTGTTATTTACGCATTAACCAACGTGTTGTATTGTGCTTATATTTTTGGCAGGGCACGCTTTTGCAGCGGAAGGTGAAATCAAAAATTGATGACGAAACTCTCAAATTCATACGCCAGAGAAGACCGCGTTTACAGTGCAGACGAAGAGGCACAGACATGGAAGGTGTCGAAAACTATTTCATGTGCTAACAGTCACATTTATCCTCATTATGCCTTTCGCCAAACTATCAGGGGCGCTAAAGGTGTTTTCTTCTTCGTGCGAGCATTTGATAGATAAACCAATAACATATTCAGCAGAATATTATTCTTTAGTAAATTCTTTATAAGCACTAAAATGTTATGTTAAAATCATTTTCTCGAGAAAAGAAATCTTTTAATAACAAGAAATGAAATACAGACGCTTAGATGTGTCCCCTGTTTGTACAATTCAGGAGGACTTCGTCACAGAAGAGTCGGGAGTTCAGACACGAGACGCATGAGTCGCGAGCCCAGAGACTACTCTGGGAGCGAAGATGAGGGAGTAGGAATCATTGAGTTCTCTCCGGAAGCAGCAACAGAGGAAGTGACAGAAGAAGATTTTCAAAAAGGTCTCGCAGATGATGCGTGTATATACATAGTTGTAAAGTAATACATGCCCTAATTGTACAGGCCCTCTTACAATTGCGCGGCTACTACCTTAGCAGTACAGAATGCCGATAACACATGGGTCCCATAGAAAGTATTTGGGACCCATGATCTACACCAGGGCACCCATGTATTTTTGGCATTCTGTGCTACTAGGGTAAATTCTACAATTGCACTAAAAGCTGTTATTGTGAAGGCACTAACTCCTACAATTGTACAGGCATTGCACAAGCCCTAAATCTTATTATTAAACAATCACTAAATCCTACAATTGTGCGAGCGTTACATTCTACAATTGTGCAAGCACTAACTCTTACAATCGCAAAGACCCTAAATTCCTTTAGAAGGAAAAGCAAAGACACAGTCAAAATGTACAATTTTTATTTTACATCCATCCTTGCTTGATTTTTAAGCTACGTCGTCAAAACGTTTTTGAGAAAGTAGCAGAACGTTTTATGAATTTAGTTTTTTAGCCTAAAAGACTGATTTGTAAGACGTGATAGACGCGCGCGCGCACACACACACACACACACACACACACACACACACACACACACACACACACACACAAACAGATGCGCACGTTCAAGAAAATGTACGCTTAATAATCTGTCATAAAAGAGACTAAAATTACGAGGAAAATTAGCTTTGTGAGTCATTCTCTGTTCGCTTTTACCCAAATGTTTCAAAAGCATATTTCTTAAGATTCGTCGTTCCCCGCCCACCTACCCTTACTCCAATATATGCCAACCAATTTTTCTTTTGTCTTTCTGTGTCGTGATGTTGTGACCTTTTCACAGACGCGGTCACCCGTAAAACAAGCGAAAAACTCAGACGCGACAAGTCACGCGATCGTCGAAAACCTCCTCCTAAGGCTCCGCCACTTCCGGTTCAGAAAGACCCCACGTCTGATAGCCTCATGGCACATCAAGGATTATCTCCCATCGCTTCCAGCGGAACCACGTACACCCCGAAATCGTCGTCCAGCACTGGCCATTTCTGGAAGTTCTCTGCCCTCGACTACGAGATTCGGCAACATCCGGAGAAGGGAAGTATCCAGTCTCTGACGGACTTAGACAGCAGACTGGAAAGTCTTTATGAGTAAGTCTTCCTTAATTCCATTAGTAAGTCCTCCGTATCGACTGAAATGAAAAAGAAGTAGACAGGGGAAAGATTTCCTTATGTTCTTCATTTACTTTGTCAGTGCTCTGTCATTTGGACAATGTGGCTTCTGTTTTACCCCAAGACACAGAGTTAAGCGTATAAATCTGAGAAAGATAAGGGAGATGGGAGAAATATGCTTCAGGAAGAGTTTGATGACTAGATAACGTGCAGATGTATGGTTGTATGATGATCGAAATGAGGAAAAGAATGAAGGACGGAAAAATGGCGGAAGAAGTGGTAATGAGGTGGAGATGAAAAATGTGGGACGAGAAAATTTTTTTTTTAGAGCGCACGTCACATTTGTAAGAGACATGTCTTCCTCGCTGGTGGAGGCAGATGTTAGCGGCCTGCAAAAAGGTAGAATGAAAGCACAGAGAAAACAGCACGCCTTGAGAGAGTAAGCTCTATGCGAAGTAAAATGGCAAAGAACAAGAAGAAATGCAAGAAGAAGTGGACGGGTAAATAACAACAGAAAGATGCAAAAAGACAAACCTAAATTGATGGGAGTCAGTAAGAAAATCCAAGTGTTAAGAACTGAAGCTTCGCAGGTGCGACAGGTGGACGGGGCTCCAAGCCTGCACATGAGCAAGGGTTCGGAAAGCACTTTACATCACATCATAACAATTTATATGTTATATATGATTTTATGAAAGAATAAATGCTGTTTAAATTGTTCATGCAGTTATGTGCATGTTTGACCCGGTTTCAAGGAAACAAATCTAAATATTCGAATCCTAAATGTCTTATTTTATTCTGGGTTTTATTTTTATTTTTCAGGCGAATGAACAAGTTTGAGAAAGAATTATTTGACAATGTGGACTCCATTCTTAGCATACTCGGCCAAAAGCCCAAGGTTACAAGGGAAGCTACTGACACAGTTGCATACCCAAGTGCCAAAGGAGATACAGCTAGACCAGCAGGGCCAGAACTGTCTAAATCGTTCAGCGAAACTGAATGCACCGTTAAAAGCTTGAAAGAATAATAAATTCCGGCCCAAGACACTTTCATATAGTGAATACTTAATTTATTAAATATTTATTGACTATTTTGCATAACTGATTTATTACTTAGATACCGTATTATTACCAAGGGTCAATTTTTAGGCTTTACCCCTTTTTTTAGTAGCTGAATCTCTTTCAAAATGGTTGAATTCACGTGTTTCACCTTGTACATAATGTGCGCTTAGTTAATTTGAATACAACTATAATTGAATACAACTTTAGCACTTTTTCTGCAAAAAATGGGGTCATTTAGACAAGGATAAACAATAAACAGTCCAAAAAAGTGTTCGAGACATCTAATTACTTTATCTTTTTATTTTATATTTCACAATAATAACCGGTTTTTGGGGGTCACTTTTGTGTATTCAACTTAAACTCTCATGTATGAATTCCTTTCCTTAAATAGACTTTTCTTATATGGGAATTTTTTTAATTTTGAGAATGCAAGTGTTATGAACAGACCTTAGAAAGATGACCAAGTGAACATGAAACCACAGTCAAAATAAAAAGCGTATTCTTACTTTCAGGCGTCACTTAAAAATAATCTGTTTATTTCACAACTTGTGTGCTTTTTAGGAAGATAAAGACATCTCATATATTTTACCGAATACCCCATGGAAGATGTGCGTAGTGTTACATAACTGCTGGCGGCAATCTAAGGCTGTATACTCACACCTCTTAATTTCAACACTTCTGTGGAGAAGGCGAGGTAAACTCAGTGTAATGAACAGGTATGTGAAGGGGAACTACGTTCTAAAAACTGAAATAAAAACTCTGTCTTTTGAGAAAAATGTCTTGAGGTAACCATATCCCGTTTCGTTTTATTCTGATGACTAATGAACGTAGCTAAAGGTTGTAAGACTGGAAGATTGAGATGTGACGAAACACTTTAAGCTCCAAGCAAAATGAAATAGCAAGGTTTGGAAAAAAATGCACGTTGCAGTCAGTCCAGAAATCTCCACTGTATACTCAGATGAAGGAATAAGTCAAAGGTACCCTTTTTCGCGTGCTTAGGCTGCCGTTGGGAAGCGATGTGACAATGTGTGGGAATAATCTAGCTAGGGTAGTAATTAAATAGTAATAAATAATCAGCATCCATAAAAATTTCGACATTAATTTCTTCTCTGTCTACCAGCACCGCCAACGTAGATATTTGATCACCATGGCTCCAGGTGTGGTCACCACACTGTCCAGACGTGTCATGACGTTCTTTTGCTGTCTTGAAATCCGATCCATTAGCACAAGGGCCTCTCGTGGGCTCTTGTCTAGTTTAGCGAGTTTGTGAGAACGTGCAAGCGAGCGAGGTTCTAGATTCGGCTCTCATCGTTGCGAATTTTGCATGTCCGCGGGTATGCCCCACCTCCGGTCATTACTAACGCTACTAACTACACTTTTGCGCTGAGCTGACTTCCACCGCCACGTGTACAGACCACTGTCATTATCGAGCTGAAAATACAGAGTTTGGACAGAAAACAACAGCTCAATATGCACTGGGAGGGGTGAATCTGTATAACATCATCCTTAAAGTGTACGTGATGTGTATTGGCTGTACATGTGACTCTCGTGGCGGTTTAGGCATATATACTGCTGTCAGGACAAAACATGTACTGGAATCTATTCCCTGTTGTTTTTGGGTTTGCTGTCGTAAAATGTATGGGTTTTTTACTTGTGCTGTTAAAGTTTATTGCTTGTACAAATAATTGCGTTTACTGACAATCACAATAAATTAGCTTGTGTACGTCTCAGAACGTAGTGAAAATGGCAAATGCTCCTTATCTTTCTCCTGATCCTATTTCCAACCATACTGGCTTCAGCTGCCTACAAGTTTTCTTAATTTTGCGTTTTATCTGAAGATGTAGGAAATGTTCTTAATAGAGGCTTCTTAACTTTAGAAGATTCAGCCAAGCCTATACATTCATGTAACAAACAAACGAAGAATATAAAAATGCAGTTTTTAATAGTTTTAGGTACAGCTTAGCCTTGGCTGGAACACAATAATTAAACAGGACATTGAAATCTTGGCTAAATGAATAGTTACTGTTCTGCAGTATTCTAAACCTTACCAAAACTACTGCAGTTTACTTAAGTAATTAAGCATCAAAAGTGTCGTTTTCTCAGATGCCGCTTCTTAATTTCTGTCGCATTCTTCTGATATATTGAATGTCCATTGAGCAAGTGACAAGCTGCAGCATTCTGTTTGCCATTTAGTGTGTCAGTTTGTATGCTATTTACTGTAAAGCTCTATATGCTAAGTGTCATTTGTGTGCGATACTGCGTGCTGTTGTGTGTGTCATTTCACATTATTTTGTGATGATTTTGATAAATGTGGACCTTTTTAGAACAGTTTTGAGTCTGATTCTGTACCACGTCGCGCACACATATATGTCTTCTGCATCGCTTGGCACTACTTGTGCCATTTTGCATAGAGAAAGTTTGTTTAGTCTGAAACTCCACATCTGTTCCTGGATGTAGAATTACTTGTACAATTTCTTGCCTTAGCTTGAGTGTCTGTATGAATTCATGTTTCGTCTGGCATTTATTTTTTTTTTCTTTTTTGTCCTAAACTGCCGCCCTAGCTTCGCAAATTTTGCTATGATGGTTACTAGGTGGAGGGGAGTGAGAAGGGAATGTTTTTGGATGAGCACGTAACTGTTGACGTGCTCCTTCTCTTGGTCTTGTTTCCACAGCTGCAGTCTGAGGAGGGGGGAGTTTCATAGAAAAATTCAGGGAAGCTAACAGACGACTGTTTAAAACACCGGCGTTTGAGGGTGGATCCACCCTCGAGGCACGGGCACTGTGTGACGGAATTTACTTCCACCTCGTTGACCAGATGCCGTTGGGTGGAAGCACTTTATCTCAACCTCAACAACAATTTACAGCTGGCAGCGAGGGAAAGGAGAGGAACCGGCCGCCCTCACAAAAAAACGCAGGCCTTGATTTAAGTGCGGACTGCGGTCCTTAACGCCTCACCCCCCTTATGTTTTATCGTGGAAAGTTCAAGAGTCTGAATTCAAACAGAAATCAGCAAAATTCTAAATGTGGATATAATTCAGCAAGATACTCTATAAATCCGTTTTCTCGTCACTGGACATAAACTGAATAAGGATTAAAAAAAAAAAACTTCAATCCTTTATACAACTTACGAAGACCAGATTGTAACCGAAAAAGTCACTTACGTCCACAAAATATTTTATCTATTTGTCACATTATGGCACTTTGGCTGGTTAAAAGTGTCATTAAACAGTTCATGAGAGTAACCTTTTTTTTTAAACAGAAATTGTAAAGAGATTTTAGTTGTTGGAATTCTACGCACAAACGGAGGTATTGCAAGGGAAACTACCTTCAGTAATTAATCCTCGTCCAGAACGAGTTTTAACCCGTGCTTGATGGAACACCTGGTATACGTGTTAAAGTACATGTATTTGTCTTCAAATTCCCCAAAGAAACATGATTGGCGCAGTAGTAAATTTCAACAGCCTTAGGTTCTTCCCGTAAAAAGGTTTTTTTTTTGTTTGTTTGTTTGTTGTTTACTCTATTTGTTTTGTTAGAAACGTCTGCGCACAGTTTCTGGTAGACGTTATAGGTACCACTTGACTGCTCCTCTGCAGCTGGCTGGAAGGTGGGCGCAGGCAATATAAGAAATACTAACGGCAGCTTGTAATAGTTTCCGCTTCGTCACGTGAATGGTAACCTGTACATCGTTTACACTCAAAGCACATTACGACAAACCTGCAGAACGCTTGGTGTGAGCTTCACTCAGGCGCTTCCACCTGGCTGCCGAAAGACGTACGTGAAAAACCAAACTTTTCACTATCTGTGACATTCGCTGCCAACACATCTTCGTTAAACGATTCCGAAGTTTACATTTACTATGGTCTCTTTGCGAAGCCGCTCCAACCCCTTCAACGAAATGTGATAGGTTTGGATCGACGGTTTTTGACGCGAACAGAAATTTCATGTAGCCAAAGGTATGTTCTATCTTTTTTTTCTCCATGTAGCACGATGTAGCCCCTGAAACGTACCAGGATGTGATGTGTGTCATGATGTAATAAAATTCAGCATATCATGACAAATGTTGATGCATGTTGTGTTCCACGCATCAGCGTTTCACAGAATGGACGTAACGGTCGCCATGTCCGATATTGAATGTACATCGAAATAAATGTTAAAACTGTGATAAACAACAGGCAATAAACTTTTCGGATATTCGTGCTATTCGTTATGATATTGTTGTGCTTTCGTTTATTCTGAGATAATGAACACAGTTGTGTTTCCAAAGATTTTCTACCGAGAATTCCATGCTCTTGTTCTGGTTGTCTTTCTTTATACTTTCCATTATTTGTTCTACTAACAAAAAGTTAAGGGCCACATAGAAAGTAACTCACAGAAACTAATTGCAGCAAGTGTGTGACTGTTCATGTTGTGACATATTTGGATTTCAGCTTTTTACAGTAAAATGAGAAAATCTTGTTTGTAAACTAATCCCATTCCAAGATTTGGGCATTAAACAACCCTATCCCCGAATTTTAAAAAAAAAAGGAACTGTAGTTTAACAGTAATAAATGTGTGTAGCCGCCATTTGCTGCCACACATTCGGTGCGTCTTTCTCGCATAGACTGAATCACCATTGAGTAGAGTCATTTGAAGGATAGCATGCTATTTCTGCTGTAAGTGGGCCATATTTGCTGACTATTTTTTGGTTGGCCAGAACGCCACATTACAGAATGTCCCAGATGTTCTCCATGGGAGCTGCCTGGTGAATTTGATGGCCAGGAAGGGAAGTGGCTTTGTAATTTTGTCGTTGTCATGGAGCCTATAAAGCTGGTATAAGAGGCTGCTCAGTCTCGTCTCTGCACCGGATGTGAGAGTGGCATGAACGCAAAGAGAGGTTCTGCCGTCTAGTGGATCCTTCCCTAGACCATCAGAAAGCCACCCCAGTGCTATCCATGCCTCCAAAAACAGACACATCGTTCTCCTGCACGCTGCTATACTTGTCTGCCATCATTGTGGACCAGAGGGAACCTGGATGCATTATGAAAAAGTAGCATTCTGCCACACTGCTGCCTATTCTATTGCTGGTGACATCTGCACCACTGCACTAGCCTGTTGGTGGCAGCAGTTCTACACAGATTATACTGGTGCAGGCAGTTGAAGATGATTTGTTGGCTGATGGCGATGCGTTACGATTTTCAGGTCACTTTTTAGACGTTCTGCTGCATAGATATTTCAGCCTTACAAACTGGTCATCATGGTGTCTCATTATGGGCTGTGCAGACCGAGGACATTGTTAAGCATTTCCCGTCATCTCAAAGTGTTCCAACTTTCTCTGAATGACAGAATGGCTTTCCCCCAGCTGTTGCCACATTTTTGGTATTGAACGTCCAAGAGAATTTGTTTTAGCTTCATTTTCACCACATTACCCCATCCTGCTAAACATTGGTGAAAAGTGTTCATATTACCTATGGCTTGCACATGCATAATTGTGCAGTGGAAGGTCTGGTTCCACACTACAGTACATTTTTCTAGTTATTTTCTGCAATTTTAATGTTTTTAAATCATTGTGGTACCCTGAAACACAGTATGAGCAGAGGAAGTACAAGTCATTCAAGTACAGTGTACATGTACAGCACATTCCACAGTACTCCACATCATTATATGCTTTTCTCAAATTTGCAAGTGGCCTTCAACATTTTGTATGTATTTTAAAGTGGAGAGGTCTCTTTCAATGATCTTTCATGTTGAACTCTCCTTCCACCAGCTTGTGGGACTGGGTACATTTTTTTTTTGGATACATCAGTGCATGTGCAATTTAACAGGCATCAAGAAACAAAATTTTATTAATAAAGGCGGTCTCCCACAGTGATAGCTCTAAACTGCCTGATCAGCAAGGTACAAGGCTGATGAAGTGAAGGACATTGCAGCCAAATAACACATTTCTGATGTTTGCAAGTCCTCGACGATTTTTAGAAACATTGTGCAGACCAGAGGCAAGGTTAGCACCAAGTCTGTTAGTACATAGTTTTGCTTTATTTTACTAGGCTTTAGCCTCTCTGTACACATTGTGTGAGGTAGACAACAAACATCAAAGATCCTGTCTGCATGACTGTTTTAATATCTTGAACACAATAGAGCATAACATGGAAACAATTAACATGGCCAATAGATATATTGTTCATGACCTGCAAAGCACACACACACACATGCACCGCTCCACTTGTATAGTCCCATACCAATATTTATCAACCACCATTGTTTCAACATGACCCTCGTGCCACCCCTACCAGTGTGAACTGCCAAGACTCTTAAGGAAAACCCAAGCTTATAATAAACAGTCAAGCAATAACTTTTAGATTATTTTTCAGATAAAACACCTGTCAGTGGAGTCAATGAAAACATTGGTTGATGCGATGCTGAAATCATTTGAAAAATGCAGTGCAGCATAGTTTTGCAAAGTATGCGCAAATAGGGCATGCTACAAGAACTTGCTTGTCACTGCTTCCATTTCTCCATAGTTCTTTGCACAAGCAGGTAGAAAGAAAACAGCCAGCAACAAGATAAAGTGGGAAAAAATGTGTCACCACCATTTAAATTACAAAAGAATGACCTCCACAATATTGAACAGAGTTGGGCTTTTGGTCCCAAAGCAAAATGTTTCTTAGAAGCTGCTGAGCCATCTGTTCAGTGGTATGCCATTTAACAATAACAGCTTGTGCTCGTTGTGTGATCAAAAACGATGAATCGGTTTGGTTTTTTTTTAACTAAAGGTTACAATGACAGGCATTAGGAAAAATTAGAGGCATGGGACAAGAAAAGTAAGAACTGAGTTGGGTTGTTTTTTTTTTAACCAAACGCTTAACTTAAGCCTTCGGTCAATTTCAGCACAGGTTTCTCATGATTGTCTACAACTAATGAAAAAAATCTGTTTATTATTGACAGAAGAATTAACATGGTCACAACAGAATACCAAAAACACAAAGCGTACCTAGACATTTGCATTCTACCATTAAAAAATGTGAAGGCTGGCATCTCTTGAATAAAATCTTCATGTTCCTCCAGAAACTTGAGAGCTTCACACATTAGACAAAAAAAAACAATTTTTGATTCTGCAAGATGCTCCCCTAAACACAATCCATGCATTATCATGTGACCTACACTTTCTCAGTTGCTCTTGATGTCGCAGGTCATCCTCTATAGCAACTGCAAAATATGACTAACACTGAGCTAGAGGTCTTGCCATTTAAAAAGCCTACTGCATTAGCCCACAGCGTTTATAAATAGCACTCCCCCCTATTAATTATATTCCATTTACTGTAGAAGCAAAAACTTTGAACAACTTACATTCTAATTTTACAGCATAATATTCACAAATAAAGTGCTTTGCAAAAGCTGTATGAAACCCTTTAAAACTTACAATGCTCCTTGGTTAGTCTCAGCATTCAACGAAACAGTAATCCATGGAGGCACTTAATTGACAAAATAATGCATCGTAGGCTGAAAGCTTGCATACTTCCAAGCCCTGATTGAAATCTAATTATTAGGCAGGTTAGATATCTCTGCAGGCTGCATTAGGCATCATCACAACAACATAAATGCGTTTAACAGTTTCCCTGGAAAGGAAACTTATCCAAGAAAGTCAAGTTCTATCAACTCTCTTTATGATCAATTACTTGGTCTGTAAATCACACAAGCATAATACATAAATATATATATATATATATATAATATCAATATCAAACATATAGGGAAAACATCTCAGATCTTTAAATATCCAGGAGAATTTAGCTATTTCAGTAAGAAGCATGTTTTGATCTCCAAACAAGCAGCATCCATAAAAAGAATGGCCTATGAGCCACTGACATTTACATTCCCAAATGGGACTGGTTGACAAGGTTGACATATTTCTGAGTTAAAGTGTCTTGGTCAGGAACACTGATTGTACGGACTGTGTTAGTCCAGCCAGGGCCCTCCATAGAGCCTGTCACCAGAATACAGGCATCTCCAGCCTTTACGTAGCCACGGCGCTTGCAGATGATGAGAGCATGATTAATGCGGAAGTCAATATCATCAATCCATTCGCCACAACTGGCAGCTGAAAAATACAAAGGGTCATCAATCAGATGAGATTCATCCTATCAAACCACATATCTAAGCACACAAAACCAGCAGTCTACAAAATTGACCGGACACTTAATCCCCAGACATTTAATCCCTAGCCACTTAATCCCCAGACACTTAATCCTCAAAAATGCCCCCAAATTGCGACAACACTCAAAACTGCTATTTTGTGAACTTGTAATATTATAACCGTAAGAGAAATGTGTCGCATGGTAACTCTAATGAGACGTAACAATCGCCCCAATTATGGTACCTCTGATCATTAGCTTACCTGTCATATTGATTAACAACACTTTCCATATCATATTGTTGAACATTGACTTTAATAGCTCACATGAACTTTAATGTTATAGATGTTGAAGTTAAGTATTATTTTAATTGTCAAACTTATTTTGACTTTACATGAAAATAATTATTTGAATTTGAATTAAATTTTTCATTCACTTCATAATTTTGTTAGTTGAAATTTAATTTTGAGGATTAAGTGTCTGGGGATTAAAAGTCTAGGGGATTAAGTGTCTGGGATTCGTCTACAAAAGCATTTTACGTTCTGCAGCTTTTGTGATGTTTAAACAGAAAATAGATCACTAACACACAACAGACTGATACTGTTACACTTCTCCTCTCAGCAAGCAGTAAAATCCCATATGCGTCTGACAAACTCACCATCATGAAGCACTGGGTAGATTCCACGATGAAGATGAAGCGTTTTGACTGTGTGCTGACTTTTTGTCACAGCAACAATAAGGCAAGGAGGCCGGTACCTGGCAACAACTCCAGCCGACCTAAACTCAAGATTATAACCGTTATATTGGTGTTACTATTTTGATAACAGTATTTTAAGTATTAAACATCTGAAAAAAGTCATTTAGCATGATAGTCTTTCAAAGTAGCAAGACGTTAACTCATTTCATACATATCAAAAGCAAAGCAATTCATTGCTTAGAATTGGATTGATGGCATGAAGTACAACGTGTTTTAATATTTGCACCTATTAACCCACAATAAAGACAACTATAATTGACACACCATTTTAAAGAGCATTTAAGTGATTTGTAAGAAAAATAGTTTTTGCTTTCCTCTATTGAAATGAAAAATGGTAACTGTATCGAATGGAGAGCTCCTGTCTCCTCTACTGAAATGAAAGATGGTAACTGTATCGAATAGAGAGCTCCTGTCATGAAAGTAGGTTACAAGGCAGAAATTTAAAAATTATTTACAAAACATATACAATTATAAAGTGGCAATGAAATACTGTATTAAAATATACATTACACGTCAAATATTGCTTACTAATTGTTTCCTGTCATTTATGACTGTTGGAGCATAAATCTTTGTCAAATTGAGTAACCAGCAACCGCCTTGAACATGGGGTCTAACGAACTGACTCGCTGCCTTTTAAATATAACCAAATACCTGATTGGTTGACTATTATAGCTTCCTAATGGAAGTAATTCAAAGCAGAACAATTTCTAAAGGTACGGTTTCTCCCCTTATTTATTCATTTACACACTGCGCGATGTGTTTTGTAACACTACCCTATTTGCATTGCAGTGTGCGAAACAGGCACTGGTTGTGAAGTTCACAAGTTCAGATGCAAAACGCTGGGAAAGATTTAAAAGAATGTAAAATGGCAAATATCTGCAACTATTATGAATAAGCTTTCTAATGATAAGCAAACACTCAACATTAAATAAAAAATTTTCAGCAGAAAATGTTTATAACTGCACCTTCCACTGTTGGTGACAACAATAATGGCAGAAGCCTGGCAACGGATTGATGCTTCCACAGCAGAAATGGCTGTACAATGGGTGTTATCAACTGGAAGAGGAGTTAAAGCTCTTAGTTGGCGATATACACGATCATGATGTACTGCCATCTCTGCTTCCCGTGCAATCTGCTCACCAGTACAAAGAAAAGAAAATCATGACAAAGGGCATCTTCACTACTGAATTACCAAACACTCTTGGTTAGTCTGCTTATATTTAAGCAGATTTACTTCATTACAGATTAGCTTTTAGATTAACTCTGCACCACTGAATAGATAAATTCCCGAGAGGAAAAAAATATACTAACAAGTTAACTTTAAAGAAATTAAAAGAAAACAAAAACTCATTGAGATTGCACTTGTATAGGAAATCACACTGTGCACATGGGTACAGTGCTTTATTTATTTAAATCGCAAACGGCTCACAGTACATGAACATAAAATAGCTCATTTTAAAGATGAATCATTTTCAGTTACTTCCCTTGGTTGGTAGGACAAGACATCCGTTCTTTTTTAAATTTAAATTCTTTTTGGTATAGTCAGCAAAACGTGATAGACTATGCGGACCGATGTTCCCCCTGTTTTCTGTCAGTTTCGTTGGCAAAAATCAACCGATTTACTGTGTATCCTGATTTTCCTGATTCTGGATTATGTATTTATATAAGAATGAAAAAGTTTACTTGTGTGTATTAATAACTGAAACTTTTTATGTACATAGCAAGTATTCACTGTGGCTCTACTTCTAAAATACGAATACGAATCTGAAAGGCAGTTTTACGTATGCTGATATATGTGAATTTTCTAGAAAACCAAAGGTACCACTTCCTAAAGGTAAAACAGTTCATTTCTGCTATATGTGATATTTAAAACTAATTCAAAATTATAGTTTTGTGACATAGATATATTTGTCTAATTATTTGGAGACGTCTGAATGGGAGATGACCTTACTGAGTTAAAGTGATGATAACAGAAGCTATTCTAGCAAAACGTACAAAATATACTTACAGCACATGCATACTTCAAAGCTAAAACAGGGTAACGGCCAGCTGCTGTTTCCCTTGACAACATAATGCAGTCAGCACCATCTAAAATGGCATTGGCCACATCACCAGCCTCTGCTCGAGTTGGGCGAGGGTTCTTCACCATACTGTCCAGCATCTGAAGGCCATCAAAAGTCAAGTTAAACACCCTGATGTTAACACAAATTCCCAAATTTTTGTAAACTAGCATCTGAACACACACATACTAAAATACAGTTTCCTTAAGAAAGCGCTTCAATAGCAACCATGTAAAATAAACATTTACAAATGTATTTTTATTTCAAAGCACTAGACTGAAAAATTAAAACAGTTAACAAGTCCAGTACCTGGGCAGCACAGATAACTGGTTTGCCAGCTACATTTGCCCTGCCAATCATATTCTTCTGAGCCAGGAACACTTTCTCTGGCGGCAAATCCATTCCAAGATCTCCCCGTGCCACCATCACACCATCCGCTGCCTCCACTATTTCATTGAAGCTGCAGAATTTCAAAGACCAAATGCATCAATCTAATTCAAAGCAACACACAATGAATGCAACTGATATAACCAACAGACCATTGCAAACAATTTAATTTCTAAAACGTTACAGCACAATATTTGGTACATTTTAAGCAAGCTTGCCTGGTTTAAAAACACATCCTTGATGTTTGCAGTGGATGATTGGTCTACAAGCTATGAATCTGACTTAAGGACCCATTCATAATTGCTTCCCTCAGTTTTTATTGCAGGAATAAAGCAGGCCTGATTCCATGAAGTACTATGACAGTATACTTACAAGCCTTTATCACAAGCAGCTGGTATTAAGATTTCATAACTTAAAGCTCAAATGAGCCTAGCAACTGCAATCTTGTAATCACCACAACATTTATGCCATTTGACAATTTTTTCAAAGTTTCAATGAATTTTTCTTTCACAGTCTATCATTTAATCTTTTGTTTGCTGTTTTCTGAAATATAATGTCTCTAAGATGAGCTGTTTTCTTCATCATCATTGATTCGTAATCTGATGGTCTCTTTAAAGATTCTTTTTCTAAAAGAATCTAATTGTCTCCTTACATCAATATATCATCACTAGTGTGGAAGCCAAGCAACCTACAACCCCTGAAATCTCACTTTTTGATTCCCATGTAGTTCTCAATGTTGGCAACAATCTTCATTTTTGCACCTTTGTCTCCCAGCATGCCCCTGATCTCCTTAATTATGGATGCAGACCAAACCCAGGATGCAAAGATCATATCCACCTGCACATACAAATATACACAGCATCCTGCCTGACACGCCTAGCAACATTCTAGCTTTAAAATACCAGTAAGGACTCTAGTTTCCCTAAAGTATATCATACAACATTCTAGATTCCACAGTCATAAGGCGTTCTAGATTTCACAGAGACTACTATACAGCAGTTTTGCGTTTATAAAGTATGAAAGTTTTCTAGCTTCCACAGAATATATCATACAAATCTCCGGGTCCAGACAACATAACGAATGAGATGCTGCAACACCTTGGCAGCACAGCCCTCACCAAATTACTGGACATTTTCAACCTTAGCTGGAGAGAAGGCCAGGTACCTCAATGCTGGAAGGAAGCCAGGATGATCCCTGTTCTGAAAAAAGGGAAGAACAAGTCGCGAATCTTGAGCTACCGCCCCATCAGCCTGACAAGCTGCGTCTGCAAGACCATAGAGCGCATCATCAATCAGCGCCTGCAGTGGTACCTGGAATCTGAAAGTATCATCATCCCAGAGCAAGCAGGCTTCAGAAGATACAGAAGCACAGAAGATCAAACAACGCACCTAGCGCAGGCCATTGAAGATGCCTTCCAAGCCCAGAAGGTCACCCTAGCGGTCTTTATTGATATGCAGAAGGCTTTCGACAAGGTATGGAAGGATGGACTCCTGGTCAAGCTCCAGCAAAGCAGCATCAGCGGCAACATGTACCGGTGGATTAAGTCCTACCTACACAACCGAAAAGCCAGGGTGCTTGTAGATGGACACTGTGGCCGTAAGGTGCTGCTACGGCATGGAGTACCACAGGGGGGAGTACTCTCGCCGACCTTGTTTATACTCTTCATCAACGACCTGGTACCAGAGCTCCCAAAGGGAGTCCAGGCAGCACTGTATGCAGACGACCTGGTCATATGGTGCTCAGAAGAGTATGCAACAACAGCAACCCACAGGATGCAGCTTGCACTAGACAAAGTGGCAGCCTGGGCAGACAACTGGTGTGTCACCATCAACCGAGACAAGACAACAGCCACACTTTTCTCTCTCTCCACCAAAGCACAAGCTGGCAGACTAAAGTTGGGAGACGCTACGCTGACACTTGAAGACCAGCAGACGTACCTGGGAGTCACTTTTGACAAAAGATTGACATGGAAGCAACACATCCTGGACGCAGAAACAAAAGCTAGAAGAAAGCTGAACATCATGAGAAAGCTGGCAGGAACACACTGGGGCGCTAACGAACAGATCCTGAAGACCGTGTACCAAGGTACTGTAAGACCACATCTAGAATACGGATCAAGCACGTGGATGACAGCAGCCAAGTCACACCATCAGACTTTGGACAAGGTACAGAACCAAGCACTGAGAATCATAACAGGCGCCATGAGATGTACACCAATAGATATGATGGAGCAGATAACAGGCATTTCCCCACTAAACAAGAGAAGAGAATGCAAAGCACTCGTGCAGGCCACCAAGTACAGGCACAGTGAAGACCACCTGATGAGTGCCAGACAGAAACTACTGTCCTTGGGAAGACTGAAAAGATCTAATTTTGTACGAGTGACACAGGCATTACACAGAAAACACCAAACAAAGCTTCCCGCGCAGGTCCTGGTACCGACTCCCTCCCTCGATCCTCCGTTCTGGAAAGACAGAACAGGGAACATCACCATCTGCACCACAGTTCCTCACCTCGCAACAAAGGATGAGCATAACAACGTGAGCAAGAGAGCCCTGACACTAGCCATGCTAGAAGAAAGGTACCCCCAGGAATCATGGATAAGGGCCTACACAGATGGGTCAGCCACAGATGCTATCCAAAGAGGAGGGGCTGGTGTCTACATCCAGTTCCCAAATGGACAGCGGTAGGCAGCAGCAATACCAACTGGCCTCCACTGTACAAACTATAGAGCAGAAATAGAAGCCCTGGTCCATGCAGCAAATACCATCAGCAGCAAAGCAGACCACGACAGCCAGGTTGTCTTCCTGACCGATGCTCTGTCTGTGCTGCAGGCAATCAACAACAAACTGCCAGACCTGGAGGATGCACTGCTAAACACCAAGTGCCTCAGAACAGCCCTACAATGGATCCCATCACACTGCGGAATAGATGGGAATGAGGAGGCTGACAGGATGGCTAAGTTGGGTGCAGAGGACGAGCAAGAAGACAATGCAGTCAACATGTCAGATGAAAACCATCATCAAATCTATGTACAGGCCACAACAACCACGAGACAGTTACCATCAGCTGTCCAGACCGGACCAGGTCGTTATTTTCCGCCTCAGGACCGGGCACAACAGACTGCTTCAACATCTACACAAGAAGCTACACCTCGTACCGTCCCCGAGATGCCCATGTGGAGAAGCAGACCAGACTGCAGAACATATCCTACAGGACTGTGGGAACCTCCGTCCCCTAAGGGAAGAGATTTGGCCACAGTCGGAGACTCTGCTTAACAAACTGTACGGGCCAGCGGAGACTCTACGAAAAACCACCAATTTTATCTCAAGAGCTGGCCTCCAGGTGTAACCAGGCGAACGACAAAAAAAAAAAAATCATACAACTTAACTTCCCTAGACAATACCCCACAGCATCTAAACCTGCTTAGATAAAACAATTTCTGTCTAGTGGAACTTTAAACTAAATAAGTATAGAAAAATATCAATAACAGGATTTTTGTGATTGACTTTATTAGTTATAAAATGTTCATGTTTATACACAATCTATGCATCTAAGAATCCCAATAATTGTACTCTGCCTTGAAAACTCTCCATGATTCTAGGGGATCACCTAATATGGTAACTACTGTTGATTAATTAAATCTGCAAATGTTTTGCTAATATTTTTTAGGGGTTTTTTTTTTAGCTGCTTAGTGTCCCTTAATGAGGTCAAATTTAAAGCTAACACTAATTCATAGCTGAGCAGAACCCAAAAAAAGTATAATATACCAATATGGCCATCAGTTTACATTTTTATTCAGTAGGTATAAGTTTCTTCCTCCTAAGTCAAATGTGTTATTTGTTATTACAGAGCACAGGTAATCAAATAAGACAGAAAAGAAGAAAGAAAACTCAAAATTTTCTCATCCAATCTAGCAGAATTTTTATGGTGAAATGCTACAGTAATTTGCTTTTCTAAAGTTCTATTATTCTTTTTAATTAAAAACACTGCAAACAGTATATATTTATCCTAAAAGAACTTAAGATGACCTTTGCAAAACAGAGAATATTGAATTTATCAAAGATTATGGAAGATTTCAGAGTATATTCCAAATCATACTTCTTATTTGAGAACTCGCATTTATGTGACATTCACCGAATGTCTGTTCATTTATCGATAAATCTGAATATTCCTGATCTTCTTCACTGATATAATATGTATGGTGTAGATAGTTAAGCTGATAGATAGCATAAGCTGTACCTCAACTGATGCTGATTTTTGCTATCTACACTGAACTAGCACATTGCAAAGCCATCTCCTAACTAAAAATATTACCAACATATTTCAAACACCAAACCCATCCCCCTTGAAGAAGGAAATAAAGTGGACAAACCGATTTCCATCAACACAGGAGTTGCACCAATAAATAGTATATTGTATTCTAACCACTTCACAGACTAAATCACATTACATACTACCTCCCACAAACAATGTCACATTCTCTTATAGCATTCTAAGCCATACACATTGGAAGTGTCAAATATTCAGTGTTAATGGTATTAGATTTAAAAGGTACCAGAGTTACATAAAGTCCACCAATTAGTAATATAAATTAACTACACAAGTTAACTACAGTCTCACTAGTCTGATTTCCACCACTACCATATAAAACACAAATATTTTAACTATCATTCTCTTTGATTTACTGCTATTTACTTTATGCTACTCACATTGTGGGCCAGGGCAAACTTGACACACTCCTTGTCATGATCAGTTAGAGAACATGTGGGGGCTGGGACCACCCGGGGGATGATACAGTGGTCCATATTGCTAATTTCTCCTTCTGTGTCAACCTCTACCCGCAACTTGCCATGATCCACTGAATAAAATATTAATGCTCCATGAAGCATGCTACAAGTACTGATAATTAGCATTTATAAACTGGATCAACTACATGATTGCATATCATTATTTCTACCAACCTTTAACTTTCAGAAGCTATACCAAGAATTACATTATTGCAGACCTGATGTGTAATCTTAGAGATATATATATATCAACAGAAAATGTTTATTATGTTCACATGCTTAAATTCATGAAAACAACTATCTACTTGATCAAAAAAATTTTCTTTCTCTCTTTACATACATATCAGAACATTGTTATACTAAATTTATATTAATATTTAGTATACATTATTTCATTCTTTTAATGAAATGTCTTTTTTAAAAATTAATGTGTACCTGTTATTACTTTATTTTTAATGTACTGTGTGTCATGTCATTAATAAATAATACTTTTCAGACAGTCCAAAGGTATTCAAAAGCCACAAAAACTTGGTTGTGTCATACGAAACTAAAACGTACACTTCTCTTTGACAATGAAGGAAAGAAGGCCATCTCCAATCCAGATTTTGTGGCCAATTTTTGCCTGATTCAGATAATATTGGCTGTTGATGTAAAGCACTGAGCGATCACATTTATTTTGTAAATCTTTTTCATTTGTCAGAATTACCACCTCTCCCTTTTTGAACTTGACTTCTTCTCCAAGTTCCTGAGAAAGAAAAAGTTTTTGTGACATATCTATGTAAGGCTGGCTTAATATCTACATTTCATGGCAAACAAACATTAAACCACATTAATCTGTTGATCATAAAGACAATTGGATTAGTCAGGATTTTCCATCTATTAAAATGGAAGGAGGGAGGGGTAGTTGAATTGCTAGGGTTTTCAAACCCTAAGTTGAAATTGAGGTTTGAGCCCACAACCCCCAGTAGATAATAAAAGTAGGTCTTCTGACTAGTTGCATGAAAAAAGAGCAATGCAATACATATTTCTTAATATTATTATTGTTATTGTGACTCCTATCCTTGATGTCATGTTTCCATATGCATGTAAAAGTATGTCACTAATGCTTTGTAACAAAGATGAAAGAGTACCTTCCATATCCAGTTTATTAAGCAAGGTTTTGTGCAGTGAGATATCCAACCTAACTGTTTTACATTTTCAAACTCCTAAAGCCAAATTTTTTTGTTTTCAGGCCTAGGCAAATTTTCCATACACAATTTAAAACTCATAAGTGATTTACACATAATTCTATGCAAAAGGAAATACTGAGAGCAGAGCAGTATTAAATAAAATCCCAAACCATTTTCAGACCTTTTTTTCAGAAGGGAAGTATTACAAGAACTTTTTAGGGGGCTTTATCTACATAAATCCAATTCAACAACAAAAATTTAAGTATATTCACTGAATTTATATGTTTCGTTGGGTTTTTATTTAGAAATATAAATATTTTAATGCTTCAAAATCAATCATGGGAGTATTTATATAAACTAAATGCGTAAAAAATGCAATTTTATTACAAAAACTAAACTGACCAAACAAAAATTCCATATACTCACTGGAAGAAAACGACCACAACGTACACCCTGACCTCCAAGTTCTGCAGCAATGGCCACAGGTGATGGGGAATGTGTTTGAGACATTGCTTCACGAATATTTTTGATCAGCTGACTATGGTACTGCACAGAAAAATAGACATATCCTTCTAATAAATTTAACCTATCACTTTTTGTCTGTAAAGAATGCTGCTTCCAAGACTTTCAGCAAGACCTGTGTATTGTGTATGCACATGAACATTTGCACATAAAAAGATGCATATATGCTTGCATGCAAGAAATATAGCAAACTGACAGACGACTACCAGTTTAATACAGTTATTTTCAAATCGTAAAATTGCAAACTAAACTGATCCTCACATTAAAGTGGCTGTTTTTCTATATCGAGTCTTCTGAAGAAAGATTAGTTTTAACAAAATAATGCAGCATTCATTGCTATACACAGAGAACTAGCAGAGTCTCACCTCAAAAGTGCCATGTGCCATGTTCAGACGAACTATGTTCATCCCAACTTCAATCATCTCAGTTATAATTGGTATATTCTCACATGATGGCCCTGTATAAATTAAAGTAAATGAATATCATTATAATATTTAACATATTAACCAAAACAAATTTATTTTTCTCCTGTACATTTGTGTGTGCACATTGTTTACTGTTCCTTTAAACATGTACAGTCTAACAACCATATCAATGGTGCATGAGAAAAAACACTCAAGTTGCAAAGAGCTAATTTTCTGCATTGGGATGAGTAAAGTAGTGAAATATGTGCCTGGGAAATAGCAAATAATGTTTGAAGTCCCACCTATTGTGCAAATAATAGGTGTCATACGGAACGGCCGTATTCCTGTATCCACATCTAGCCCACAAAGTTGGGAAAGAACTGAATCATAACGATTCGCAAATGACTGCCCAATGGTTGTCATGATTGGCCAGCTGATTCAACCTGTCACCACAAAGGATATGCCTATTAGTATCACTTGCATCTTCTTGGCAGTGAACACCAAATTCTGGCTTTAAATATCAGTAAATATATGTTGAAATATGCTTCAGAAAGTAAAGTGTAAAGCTTACAAGGAAAAGTTCTGGACACAGCTAGTCTACATTTATGACTATATGCAGATAAGATGAAACACACTAACAATTTCAACCTTCATCCTAGTTTTTCTCTCTTAGAAATGACATTCTATGTGCTTGAAAGAACAAAGGCTAGGACATTTCATGTGTAAACATTTCTCAAAAATTATGCAACAAAAATCTTGTTATAATTTGTGAATGAAAGTACGCCTACAAACCGCCAAGAAAAAAGTTGATTTTTACAGCTAAACGTGATTTGAACATATTCCATTCAAAAGAAAATATAAAAAGCTGTATGCTTATAGGTGTCTTTCCAGATTCATCTGAGATCTATCTTTTGAGTAGGTAATTTTTTTTATTTCCCATCCCAGTATGGGTTCTTAGTCAATTTAAGGTAATTAGAATAGTTTAAGGTAGAGATAAATAAAAGAAAACAAAACTGCTAAGTTGAATGGCATGCCGTACGCACAGTCGAGCGTATACCGAGGGTTTTTTCTTCTTCTTTTTTTCTTTTGTCTTCATTTGTACAAACCTGTCCGATTGTCATCAAAACTCCTACTACTACATTTTAGTACTGTGCATCTACTAAAGTATACTGTCGAACAACCAAAGCCGAGGTCGAGGAGACGACATGTACCGAGAACTTGAGCAGTCTCTGCCATGTCAAACTCGCGGTTCCTCAGCTAATCAATTCAACATTTTGCTTCTAAACAGTTTTAAAATAAACAAGAACACTACACTAAACGATGAATAATATGTAAACATTTGAATGAGACGACCGATATTGAAAACTCAACAAACCTAGGCTTACTGTTGTTCGTCTGCTCACCACCGGAAGCTGAGAGGAGCAAACTGATCCACTGAGATGTCAAGGTCATTAATAGCTAGAGTCGACTTGACCTTCAGAAGACCTCACAGAAGTCACAAGGACACACGACTTAAATATTCAAAGCTAAAATGAAAGAAGATGACAATAAAATAATAATATATATATGGTTTTTTGTGACAGATTTTTAAAAGTATATGGTGACAATGAAATAAACCGTCATATTTTTCTTTTTAATAAGTAGCAGCGGGCTAATTATGACTTTTTCCTTAAGGAATGATCGAGATTATATCACTAATCTGTTACCTTTCGTGATGTGCAATCATACGCGCAGAGGAAGCGGGACGTGTAATACAAAGATTTAGTTTGTTGTGTGACAATGCCTGACACCTGCACCCAGCGACACATGACGTGATTCTATACATTCATCTTCACATGCGGCTGTGTGAGTCACAGATCGCTGAGACAAGTTCAGTTACGTGAGACCGCGAGGAAAAACTTTCTGGCATATGTTATGTGTACCATTAGAATTAACGTCAAGTTATGGGGCTGATCAGATGTCATCTTGATATTTCAATATATCGATCATTCTCGATGACATTTCTTTTGCTTACCTTGAAATTACAGAAGCCTAATATATAGTTCTTTCTAGTTAATTTAGTGTGGAATATTACAGTTTGTCAACTGTTCTTCTATTTAAAATGCAAATACAGACACATAAATGCATGATTTTTAAACAACGGAATATTAAAAAGCAGCAGTATCAGGTTCATAACAAAGCTACAAACGTGCGAAGGTACGCGAATGGGTCATCTTCATCCCTCAGTACAGCTACTGAAGGTGAAACCTAGAAGACTTCCCGAACATTTCGTGGACTAATCGAGCAGAAGGCGCCCACCAGAGGATAGACACCCGCTGCCGCCAGCCACCCCTTGACACAGAGTCAAGAGAAGGAATTATGTGACACGCCACACAGTCTTAAGATTATTTTGGGAGCTCTGTTAACGAGAGGGGTAAGGCACTGCGCAAAGGGTGTCGTAACATCAAAGGATGGATCAACCCATCTAAAGAGTCCCAATTTACAGCAGAGGACAGGCCGCGATCGAGGACCTTTTGTCTGCCTTCTCGTCTTTCGTCGTTCCACCAAACGACTATGTTGGTGGAAATAAACTCAACCACGGACGTCAAGAGGGCGCTGTGAAACGTGTCCTGTATCCTGGCAGCTTGCCGAAGCATGTTGTACCTAACCAGACTGGAGGACGTGTCGATTGTACATGTCCCCGCTCGAAGGGTTGATGACAAGGATGTTAAATCTGATATATACACTTTAATGTGTAGTAGTTACCGAGCTTGTCGTCACACCACACCTCATTGCCTCTCCTGAGTGGCTGAGTCTGCATCGACTGCATGCACTTTTATTACAAGGCCTCTCGATGCAGTACTCATTGGGAGGCAGTTAGGGTGAACACTAATTAAGCTGACGCTCCGTAAAATAAAGAAAGGGTCACCGGACTAACCCAAAAGGTCGCTTGCTACAAACGGCGTAAAACAAATGCACCAGCACTTTATGCCTTCCGACCGTCCCCCTCGCCAACGGCTGTCGCCATATTGTCGAGGGTGGAGGACGTGATGCACGAGTGTTAAAAAAAACAACAACAACCATGTGAAAACACGCACACATTCATCAAGGACAACACCAAGTGTGCACACACACACACACACACTTCATGAGAGCACCACAGCAGAAAGTTATGAGATGCGGTACAAGCATTAAAACATGCAGCCGGATGATGTGGCGATGACCGATATGCAAGAATGTGGTGCTGCGATTTTCTTCACCTTTTCTTCACTGCATATAGTAGGCTTAATAACCTCGCTTCACGTATACTTGAGTGAAACGTACAGTGCTGGCGAGCAGTGATGGGAAAGGGATCTCTCTCCTCAAGACAGACCTAACCACAGAAGTCGAGCAGCCACTGCGCGTCTATCCATTAATTTGTTCGCCCGGACAATCATGCTAATGGACCAGCCTACCCATTCATCAGGTGGTACCACTTAAGGGACAAATGAATGATGATGACGATGCATGCTAACAGTCTGATAGTCGTACAGCCATGTGACCGGAGTACAAAAGTGAAAAGTAACTATTCGTTACAGCGCCAAATTGTGAAATAGTGAAACAATACTCTCGTGTCTTCAGTCGAATCGATTGTGTGTCGTGCTCAAATCCACTGATGGTTGAATCGACCGGCCCCCGACGTGTCTGGTCAAGGGAAAGATAACGCCTTATTTCTCCTACGCCCCTCTCTTTCTTCCACGCACTCTCTCTACTATGATTATAGGTCTCATGATGATGTCTAGCTGACTAATGGACAGCAGAAGACACCCTACCTAAACAGAAAGCAAAGAGACTCCATGATACCAAGATAACTCTAACAATTTAAAAGCTCGTTGATCGTCACTAACAATTTAAAGGCTTCAAACAAACATAGTCAACAACCCCTCGCAACTTACATCAAGATAAGATGCCACCTTGCAGAACAGCTTAGCCTAGCGTTTTGAAAAAAAAGTAGTCACCGTTAGCAGTTACGAGCCCTTTTCTCTTCCTCAGTTGAAAGTGAGTAACTCATAATTTGGAATCTTCTGTCCCAAACTAACCATACATAAGGATCTTTTTTTCGCATGATTGCTTCCAGCAAGAAGCCACGAAAACTAGCATGCATTCTGCTGTAAATAAAATGCAGATCAGTATCTCTCCTGATTCTAAACATTTCCATGCGTGAGTGACCATCGTGTGTGTGTGTGTGTGTGTGTGTGTGTGTGTGTGTGTGTGTGTGTGTGTGTGTGTGCACATCAGTGCGTCTATGAGTGTATGCATGCGAAGAAATCAGGAGACCGATGGATTGAAGAAGATTACAGTCATGACAATAATGACAAAGATGATATCGCTGATGATAACGGCAATTATGACGAGGATGCTGACAAAAAGGATGATTGGATGAGTGCTGTGACCCTGACGTACCTGCCGTTACGATTTTAGTGACGATGGAAATGCTGTTGACATTTTAACGAAAAGACGTATGAATGCTGATGACCGGTGTGTACAGAGGTTTCTACGAATGTTTTGGCTTAAAACAACTATCTCTGAACTCGTACATACAACTGCATTTATTTTAAATTCATTTTAAACAGATTCTAATCACATATAAATGCAACCTTAGCACCGCTTATCCTTCGTTTGTTTGTTTTTTTTAACAACTGTTCATTTCATTATCGTCTGCAAGAAATGGTGACAAGCGAGAAGGGAGAGCTTATCGAGTTGAGAACATGCTTTATTTTTATGGGCCCATAACTCTTGTCTTTAGGCGTCTGTGCATTGGCATCATTGTCATTCGTTCTGTTGAAGTCCGCTGTGATCTTCGGTCTTCTGTCTACTTTTATCTATTTCATGTGCTTGAAGGTAGCCAGTTGTCCATCTTGAGTCTGGAAATCGAATCTGTCCGGCAAAATGCCATAATCAAATACTCTCTAGGTGTGCATCACCTTGCATTTCATGGGCACAACTGGCATCTCGTCTACTGCTTAATTACCCTGTGTGCTTTAGTACCTGTCTCACGACCTTCATTAACAGGTAACGCAAAAGGCGTCCACTTTGTATAAAACATCTTTCGACCTGTTCAAAATTCAGACACCGTCGCTCTCTCCAGGTGAGTTCAGTCTTCTTCATCAGATGTTTGTGTGCGTTATTCTCCGATTCCAGTGGGAAAGGGATAGGAAGGTTTTAAGAAAATTATTGGTTTTAAGAAAATTATTGGTGAAGGTTATTTCCAAGGTAGTAAAAATTCTAGAGCTATGCTGGGAACGTTCCTCTAAAGATTAATCGGTCGTTGTAGCATATCTTAGACATGATGCCATTACATTTTTGTGTGTCAAGGTCAAGCTCCTTTTTTATCAACTCCTAAGTGATGACAGACATGAAGATTAAAGAATAGGTTCGAGTCCTTGGGGTCTTTAGGAGGAGTGGATATAGATTTTCTATGTTCTAAGTGCCCGCATGCTTTAAAGTCCCACAAGTGCTTGGGGAACAAAATGGAGCAAGATTTCGCTGGTTCGATTTCTGTTCGGGGGGGTGATTTAAAAAAAGCAGCGATGGAGATTAATATTAGGGAAATATTTATTAAAGACCTAGGCTTTGGTTTTCACTTAACGTGTCTTAGACTCAGTGAACAGTTTACAATTCACTGTCCCTAGGACCAATAGGCTACATGACATAACGGATACAGCTTACCAACGAGCTAACCCAGACTAAAGACACAATCCAAGAGACCTGTGTTTTTAAAAATGATGGTTTACTACTACCTGAATGTACAGAAGTATTCTTTCTGTCTGCGGCGAAGGCTGAGCAGGGCAGTTTGGCGAAAGACTTGGGACATCCATGACCCCAGACACCCAGCGATCCTCACCCGATTCAGAATGGACGGGTAGTATGCACATCATTCCTCGCTTTCCTTCTCTCTCCTACCCTTAAATCAGACTCTTTCAAACGTCAGTCACATGCGTGTTTATACATGTGTGCTTATACGTGCCAGCACAAATGTCCACATACGAGTTAAATGTGCGATATGCACGTATTTGGCTTTGAGTTATGGGCTGGATTTCCCTGTGGTTTAAAGTGAATAATTAGAATATGTACCAATGTTTGGCAAATATTGTTGCATTACCGTTGTGTACCAATGTGTCATTGCCACATAAAAAAATCCGTGCCAAGTTAGGACTGAAGGCCCTTAAACTCCGACAATCTCTCTCTCTCTCTGTGCGTGCGTGCGCGCGCGATCTGTGTGTCTTTCTTATGTCATTTCACGGCGTGTGCAGATAGGCTTTCTTGAGAGAAGGAGGAACTGAAGACAAGAAGTCTGTATTAGAGGCTATAAAATCATCGGAGTAAGATAATTCATCTCATACAATGCCCCTATAGCTGGAACTAGAAATAAATTATACATGGGCATTGGTATTACCAAATCTCCTATCACTCAAAAGGTCCATCTCTCTCTCTCTATCTCTTTCTCTGACACACACACACACACACACACACACACACACACACACACACAGAGAGAGAGAGAGAGAGAGTCTTGGGGGAGTGGGGACGATATGACAAGACGCAGCAATAGTGAAGGCGCGCCAGTGGGGACTATCCTGCGGCCCTTTCAGTAGGTCTCCATTCTGGCGGCCCTTCCCACAAGGTCCAGTAGCTACAGCTAAATCGTTATGCAGGGGGATTAGCATTACCAAAGCGAATGGTTATTTCTTTGTCTCGCAGCTTCTTTGCGCTCACACTTCTAGGCCTTGTGATGCACACAGTTCCCACTACGCATGCGCAGATAAACCTTTTGCTGGAAACCACGTGGCGAGTAGTAACAGAGAATAAGTTTCGGTCCGTGGAAGTGGGTCAAGCTGGAGTGTGGATGGTGTCCAAGGCCGATACAGCACTCTATAACCGCAATGGCAGCTATGGAAAGGAAGGGGCCACCGACTTCGATGATGTGATCAAAGTGAGATTTTGAAATGATCACCGCATGTATGCAGCACAGAGATAACAACATTTCTTTAAACAAACATCCAGATACAAATCAATGTTTACGGTTGCTTTTGGAGATGTAGAACTTTTCAGGCGCGCGCTCGTGTGACACCTCAAGGGGGCAAATCGTGAATGTCTTATTACCTCTCTCTGATCCATGGATACGACTTCAGGCAATTAGAGAACAACTTGTAACAAACATTAAAATGCTTTCAAAATAAAATATGGCAAGAAACTAGAGATCAACGCGTACGTGATATAAACGCTATAACAACGCAGCAACATCTGAGACATTGTTAAGCACAGCTTATTTTGGTCTTCATCAGGTGGAGGAGAACATCGAGCAGGTCTCCGTAGGCACCGACTCCGTCCTGGCGTTGCGAGGGGACGGCATACCAATTCTTCGCATAGGCATCGGCCCTCTCACCCCAACAGGTACCTCCTGGCAGCCAATCAAAGGTAGGTCGGATTTGACGACAATGTTGGTATACGCACTTTTTTTTATACTTGTTAAAGACCAACCTGAATGGTTTACGTTTTATGCAGATATCGGTAGATATATACGAAATAATAATAATAATAATAATAATAATAATAATAATAATAATAATAATAATAATAAAGTGGATTTGTACAGCGCCATATCCCGGTCCTATGAACAGGCTCATGGCGCTTAACACCCCCCAAAAAAAAAAGACATGGATGCACGCAAAATAACATGCAATATTGTTGTCTAAAGAATGCCAGATGAGATAGTATGAATGACATCTCGCAAGAAGGTGCTCCCCTGTGCACAAATCATTTGAAAAACTTATCCAGGCTGCAAATGTTCCTGTTCACACCGTAAGTCAAGTCATAGAATGATAGGTTTGTTTGTTTTTGGTTGTTTTTTTTTTGTTTGTTTTTTTGGCTGCTCATGATAGGTTGCCTGCAAACTGTCTATTTGAAAAACCAAAATCAATTCACATGCAATCAGGTGAGAAGCACTGCAAATCCACCGATATATTAGTGTCAAGACTTTCAACTGTTCGTCAGCTTTCATAGATGATCTTTTCACAGATTAGGATGTGAAAGAGGTACAGATAAAGTAGTGCAGATCCACAACGTCATTATTAATCCAGGATAAAAGCAGATTAATATATATATATATATATAACTGGAAGTAGTTCTTGTCCATAGAGCACATCATCCTAGATAAGCTGGGGTCTAAGTGACCAGGCAGCAAATGCAGTCTGTAGTTGTAGATCAAACTGTAGATCCATGTCTGGCGTGCACACAAACTGTTGGCAGAGGCGTCGTCTCAACAGTTCAACCATGAACGTCAACAGTGCACAACAGTTCACAAGACAAGGTTACAGTCCACGCTACTGGTGCACGTTGATCTAGAAGCCAAAATGTAGCGAAGCAATTCGGAGATGAGAAATTGTCAAATTTGCAGTGATCAAAGTGAATAAAATATAAAGATCTGTAGTGTAAAGATCTGTAGTCAACAAAATCAAGCAACGAATGGCGCAAGAAACTGTCACCACCAGGCTGGCTTTCGATGGGAACGCAGAAGGCCGTAGTTGGAACCAAAGTGGCCGCAGACAAGCAAATAATTAAACAGAAAGACGAAGAAGCATGTGTCAAATAATAGGCACGAAACTCACAACAGGTAATCGAAGACAACAACAAATACAGAGAGCTAGTCCCCTCAAGCCGGTTAAGCGAAGGGACGTCACTCTCAACACAAATATAACCTTTAAATTTCAGCTTCCAAAAACCATCCGTTAAAAAATTATCCGCTAGCAAAGTGCGCGATTTACACCAAACAGAGAGGGAAAACGAGTGACATTTCGGATAATTTGGACGCTTAAGTCTGCATTTCTCGTGCTAAAGTAGCAGTTTTTCAGAACTACGAGAAATGCAGACTTTTAACGTCCCAATAACCCGAACTGTCACTCATTCTCTCTCTCTCTCTCTCTCTCTGATTGGCGTTGACGGCTGTCAATGTTGTGAATGGTGCACTAGCGTGACGTAGTACACTGTTACGGCGCTTGTTGATCGTAAGTACAACTCGTAGCGGATAATTAATTAACGGATGGATTTTGGAGGTTAAAATTTACAGGTTAGTTTTATATCGCCTATATCTACCGATATCTGCAAACATCGCAAACCATTCAGGTTGGTCTTTAAGCCTGCTTATCGAATTCAAGTAGAACACCGGATAACGTGGAGGTTCCGGCCACGGTAAAATAAGCTCTAATCTTTCTTTCTGTGGGAGAGTTCTTCGGCGTTTTTTATTGTTGTTGTTGTTGTTGTTGCCGAGTTTCAGTATAGAGTAACGGAAGTATGATGCCAGGGAAGCAAGAAGACGGGTACGATCCCATTAAACAGAGGGGAGTGCAGAGTGAGATGCTACTGAACTGCCCTTAATAGATCGGGTGATAGGGTTAGTTTAGTTTTTTATTTTGTTTATTATTTTTGCATAAGTTAAAATAAGTGCTGGGGTACGGAGTCTCGTGTTGTTAATAAGCTGGTTTTTTAAAAGAACCGGGTGACAGGGTTATTTGGTCAGGGTTTTTCATCGGTTAAAATTAGTGCCCGGGCATCAAAGCAAACGCTGGCGAATGTGAAGTGACATCAAATTATATGCGTAGGTTTTCCTGGTAAACCATTGTTGTATAATGGCCAGAGCGCTACTCTATAACAAATCTCTACCTTTTATAATTGCCTTCCATTTTCTTTGCTCAGTTTTAGATTATTCAGAAACAACCTAACTCCTTATAATTTTAAACAGAATAGAAGTCGAAGCATTAAATATCCATCTAGCGTCTAGTGATGTAACTACCCAGTGCCTGGTCAGCATCGTTGGAGATCTGCTGGCACATCGACGAATATTTAACGGTCCAATTTTCTGCCTCTGCTGGCCCACCTCTACACCCTTCCCTTCATCTGACAAGACTGTCCAAGCCGAGTGTCAGTCTTGTTTTTTTTTAATTCTTGCAAAATTTATATTCATCTCAAAGATAGTTCGTTGCCTGGTATTTCTTGCATAATATCATGTGAATAATCGTGTGATATCAAACACCTATTTGAACTAGTAGCTTTTAAAAATTGAATCGGGGGACAGACACACACGTACGCAACTAGACCAACAGACTCGAACATACAGAAGCACTCAGAAACATGTAAACGCAGACCTGATAAAATATTTAAATTATTTTCCGTGTGCATAAATATCACACACACACACACACACACACACACACACACACACACACACACACACACACACACACAAGATTTCACAAAGCAACTTTCTCACGTATTAATCGTTTCATTAAAGGTACGATTTTCTTAAGTAGTAGTAGTTTCATAACAGGTATGATTTTATCGTGTCAATTATTCTATAACAGGTGTGAGTTTCTCAAGTATCGGTTATTCTAAAACAGGTATAATTGCCAAGTACGTGACCATGAGCAATCGTGGTCACATCTGGGTCATTGAGGAGAACGGTTATCCCGTGTATCGGCGTGGCGCCAACGTGCAGAATCCGCGGGGCAGATCATGGGACAGAGTTAGTTGCACCATTACAACCTCAAATTGTCGAACTATCTCTGTCAAACTGTGTAGTATTCTACTATTAACTGTCATATTCTTTTACCATATTTCCCTACTGTCGAACTGTCCTATTGTCCTACTGTCAAACTGCCGTATTGTTGTAATGTTAATCAAACTGTAATATGGTCATATTTCCAGTTGTTGAACTTCCATTTGTCCTACTGTCGAGCTGTCATGTTGTCCTACTGACCTGCGTCGAATTGTCCAGCTATTGAATTGTCCTCATGTTTTGTTTTGTTTTGTTTTTTTAACTGTTGAACACACTTACTTCCCTGCTGTCGAACTGTAGTATTTTTCTGTTGTAGAACCAGAATAGAACTAAAGGCAAATTCTTTAACCTTTTTTATTGGATGTTTATACATAATCAGAAGAGTTTTTCGAATGCATGATCACCTATATTACCGGACCTCTGTTAATATATCTCTCTCTATATATATGATTATATATATATATATATATCCCTTCACTTTCCTTCTCTCGGCCTCTCTTCGTCCTTTTCTATGTGCTTTTTTTCTTTTCTATCCTGCTTCTGTTTTGTGCCTTTTCGACTGACAAATTTCTCTCGGATGTAGACAGGAATCAACAGAATGATAGATAAGACATCAGTGTCTGTGACTATAGCTACTGTCCGTCCGTCCGTCTGTCTGTCGTGCATATAGATTTATTACAGCAGTGGAAGGGAATAATATGCTGGACGTTGAATGGCTCTATCATCCACAGTTTGTAGGAGCGGACCGGGACGAGGAAAGGATTGTCTCATCCAACTCACACCAGAATATAGTGAAGCGCTCATACTGGGATAGATGGAGATCACCCACAAGGCAGACTCAATCTCCACGTCAATATTGGGGTGGATGGAGACCACCCATAACGCAGGCGACTGATTCTACAGATTCATATTGGGGTGAATGGAGACCACCGAGATGGCAGACTCAGTCTCCACGTCCATATTGGGGTGGATGGAGACCACCCACAACGCAGGCAACTGATTCTACAGATTCATATTGGGGTGAATGGAGACCACCCAGATGGCAGACTCAATCTCCACGTCCATATTGGGGTGGATGGAGACCACCCACAACGCAGGCAACTGATTCTACAGATTCATATTGGGGTGAATGGAGACCACCCAGATGGCAGACTCAGTCTCCACGTCCATATTGGGGTGGATGGAGACCACCCACAACGCAGGCAACTGATTCTACAGATTCATATTGGGGTGAATGGAGACCACCCAGATGGCAGACTCAATCTCCACGTCCATATTGGGGTGGATGGAGACCACCCATAACGCAGGCGACTGATTCTACAGATTCATATTGGGGTGAATGGAGACCACCCAGATGGCAGACTCAATCTCCACGTCCATATTGGGATGGATGGAGACCACCCATAACGCAGGCGACTGATTCTACAGATTCATATTGGGGTGAATGGAGACCACCCAGATGGCAGACTCAATCTCCACGTCCATATTGGGGTGGATGGAGACCACCCATAACGCAGGCGACTGATTCTACAGATTCATATTGGGGTGAATGGAGACCACCCAGATGGCAGACTCAATCTCCACGTCCATATTGGGGTGAATGGAGACCACCCACAACGCAGGCGACTGATTCTACAGATTCCTATTGGGGTGAATGGAGACCACCCAGATGGCAGACTCAATCTCCACGTCCATATTGGGGTGGATGGAGACCACCCATAACGCAGGCGACTGATTCTACAGATTCATATTGGGGTGAATGGAGACCACCCAGATGGCAGACTCAATCTCCACGTCCATATTGGGGTGGATGGAGACCACCCATAACGCAGGCGACTGATTCTACAGATTCATATTGGGGTGAATGGAGACCACCCAGATGGCAGACTCAATCTCCACGTTCATATTGGGGTGGATGGAGACCACCCACAACGCAGGCGACTGATTCTACAGATTCATATTGGGGTGAATGGAGACCACCCAGATGGCAGACTCAATCTCCACGTCCATATTGGGGTGGATGGAGACCACCCATAACGCAGGTGACTGATTCTACAGATTCATATTGGGGTGAATGGAGACCACCCAGATGGCAGACTCAATCTCCACATCCATATTGGGGTGGATGGAGACCACCCATAACGCAGGCGACTGATTCTACAGATTCCTATTGGGGTGAATGGAGACCACCCAGATGGCAGACTCAATCTCCACGTTCATATTGGGGTGGATCGAGACCACCCATAACGCAGGCAACTGATTCTACAGATTCATATTGGGGTGAATGGAAACGACTCATAAGGCGGGCTAGGTCTAGGACATTACCCACAACGCAGGCTACTGGGTCTACAGATTCATATTGGGGTGAATTGAAACGACCTATGAGGCGGACTCGGTCTACAAATTCATATTCATCTCTGGGATGGACACTACCCACAAGCCAGAGTGAATATCCGTATCCACAGTGGAAAAGGTTTCTCCTGCTCCGAAGTCAGACAACTGTTTCTCCCACCACACAAGAACGGACACCATCTACAGTGACGACTACATTCTTTCCTACCAAAGCCCTCTCTTCTACAACAAGAACATCTGCACCAACAACACTCCAGGCGAAGACAGCCGTCATTCCGAGCACAACTACGGGACATCGAGTGGGTCCGAAGTTCCAGCAGCTTAGCTTGGGTAGTTCTGGACTGTGGGGCACCACCCAGGTGGGAGAGGTGTACTACAGGGAGGGAACCTTTGGCGATCCTGACACACCTGGCACCGGGTGGACCTTAGTTCACTCTAGTATCCTTGTGGCCCATGTCACTTCCGGGGAAGGAGTCGTGTATGCAGTGGACCAGGACAACAACGTCTACTACCGGTTTGGAATCCTCCCGGACATTCCCACGGGTTCGAACTGGGTGCCGTTGCAAGGTAGTCTCTTGCAAGTCTCGGCTGGTGCTTTCAGTGTCTGGGGAATACATGCTGGCGATGAGAAGGTATTAACAATAAGCGCGTGAGCGCGCGCGCACGCACACACACACACACACACACACACACAAAACAACAACAAAACAATACACACGTACACTTCGGACAATGTCCCCTGGGAACAAAATACTAGAGTTTTAATGTATGTTGCGTCGCACACACACACACACACACACAGGCACACACCTGACTGTTCCTTTGCAAACACAAACTACTAAGGCTTGATGTGTTATGTAACAAACACATCTGACAGCGTTCCTCTTTGATTTCCAAGCCCTAGTGCTCGATTACAACCGTCCATGACAACGAAAGTACCCGGGTTTTGCATGTGTGACTATACCCTGAAAAATGCTTGTTAATTCCATACCGACCAGTGATTGCTGTCTTTCACTTAACATCCACAGGTGGTAGTGCGTCGAGCCGAGAACTGGATGGAGCTGGAACGCGACGAGTGGACCCGCATCCGCCAGGTGCACATGAAGCACGTGGCGTGTGGAGACGCTGGTATCTGGGGGGTTAGCGACGGCGCAGGGTCCGTGTACTACCGGCAGGCCACGCGTAAGACAAGGGGGCTCAGCGTGGGGTCGCGGGACTGGGTGCAGGTGGCGCTGCCAGCGGGCGTCAGCGGGGCGGACATGTTGGACGTCGGTCAGAACGTCGTGTGGATGCTGGCCAACACTGGTCAGGTGACGTACCTAAAAAATATTTTTTTGCGCACGGTCGCACACACTTAAACAAGAGTGTGTATATGTACATAAGCGTGCGCGTGTGTTTGTGTGTTTGTGTGTGTAAGGGAGATAGAATGCGCACCCGTGTGTCTAAATAACGACACTGACCATCGACAAAGCTAGCTCGTCATCACTTACAGCTGCGCGTTTGTTTACAACAGATTTTCATCAGGACCGGGATAAGTGATTTCACGCCCGAAGGCACTGCATGGGGTTCACTCCCGTCCGACGTACCCTTCTCCTCAGTGTCGGTTTCCCATGCTTCTACTGTGTGGGCCACTGACACCTTTCATAGGGTATACCGGCGGAAGGGGACTAGTACCTCCAACCCTTTCGGGACCTCCTGGGACCTCATCCAAGATGTAGCTGTGATTCAGGTAATGGTACTAGTCCCGATCTCAGCACAAATGTGTATCAAGACATCTGGTAACTGAACACTTCCGAGTTAATCCACGCTTTCTGCATGTTTCAAGTTCGAGAGCTTAAGTACCTGTACTGTCAAAGTCATGACATTTTCGTCTAACCCACCCATGAAATGCCCCAAAAGCAGAGAACCAGACACAAAATTTAGTTGTGTCTGTTCTTCTTCACCAGCATGTTTAACGCCACGCAGAGCATCATACCTTTGTCTTCTAGTATTTTATCTGGACCGAATGACGGATTTTGTCTAAAAGTATAATATTCATAGCTTGCACTTACAACCGTCAGTGAAAGTTTTTCGTCGATGAGTTTTCAAGTCGTTGGTTGTTAACGCGGTTGCCGGTACCTTATGACGAGTCTGCAGCCAATGTTAGATCAGGATGCCACATCCACAGAGAAATGTGTGTGCGATTAAAACCCAACAATCCTGTCTTCCTGACAATTGCCTTACCACAGTACCATCGGACCACCCTCCAGTTACTGGAGCTGTCTTCGTAGAATGTTATCTTGCAGCGACTAAGTAGTCAACGCCTTTCGGTAGTTACATCCTGTACAGATAGCTTTTGGGTGTGTCATCCAGCCATACCTACTGTTTGCACATTTACAGCAGTAACTTTCGAACATTTGTGCATTTTCGTCTCTTTGGACATTGACAGGTCAGCGTGGGGCAGTGCGGTGTGTGGGGGGTGTCAGGATTCAATGGAACAGCGCTCTACAGAGTCGGTACTTATGAATACGGAAGAGACAATGGCACCGAGTGGAGAGCTGTAAGTTGTCTGTCTGATACTGTCACGTGTCTGATACCTATTCAGATTGACATGTTACTTGATGTTCGCTTGCGTTCTTCCTTAATCATATTGATCGCTTTAATGTACTTATTTAATAATAATGATGATGGAAGGATGAATGGATGATGGAATGATGATGATGAGACTCAACGATGGGAGAGATAAACCATTTGTACTCTGAGGGCATAGGTGTATCCGTTTTTCTTAAGGTGTAATGTCACATACAGGTGAACCCCCCGCTACCACTGCATCAGATCAGCGCTGGTGAAAACATGGTGTGGGCAGTAGCCGTGGACAGCAGCGCCTGGTTTCTCTACGGAATCGACCGCAACAGACCGCACGGCAGAGAGTGGCGCCCCGTGCCGGACCCCCTGCTCCAAGTTGACGTCATGGACGAGTACCCGACCGTGTGCGCTATAAACAAGAACGCCGTGGTCTACAGCAGACCTCGCAACGGCTTCTAACGGCCAGCACCAGCACAGAATCTCAATACACCCGTAGTATATAGCATCAACAGGGACGCCAGCTGCCATTCAAAACAATCATTGTGTATTTTCTGACAGTCAGCTAACACATACAATCTTACCAATCGAAACTGTTATTTTAAACATTAAAGCTCAAAATGTTGTCTGCTGTCTGAAACCAGTCTGTCACAGAAATGTACCTGAACTCATAAACATTACAGCCATTAAAGCAGCAAGGCATCATATATATTTAAAAACATTGTAAGACATTGTTTCCCCATCAGCAATTATGGACGCCAAAATAACCAAATGTGTTATAAACCATAACGTTTGCTGGAGATTAAGGCTTTTTGCTTCACAAAGAACAACAGCACCCAATGGCTGCAAATTTATTTATCCCAACATTGAAGATATTGGTACATGCCTTTAATATCAAACACCATGTATATGCTGCAGTCTTTAATCCTTGTGTTTATATCACAAGTGACTATGTTTCTAAAGCTGACCCCATTGTCCGCCCAAGAATTTATCACACTTGGCCCTCTAAGATTATTTACAAATGCCTCCTAATAAAGTTGGGAAAAATGTATAATTAAAAAAAGTCAAATGATGCTGTCATTTGAAGAAGGAAGATTGAATACAACAGGGAATGTTGTAGGAAACTCATCACAGCATTGCATGCCAGGTAACTGGGATAAACAGTGTGTAAAACAATCATCTCCAACACAAGCATATGCATAGGAAATAAGGCTCAACCCAGGTACAAACACATTTGCACATTCGCATGCATGTACCCCCACACACACACACACAATGTCCTAGAGAGACACAGATAATAAATCTGTCGGGTATTGTACAAGGACGGAATTTCAAATAATTGCCCAAATTCAGCAGTATGTATTATTGTGGGGAAATTAATTTTTGATAGGCACAGTCATAAAGATTCAAAATGGGTGAACAAAATGTATATATTTACACATAAAAATCTTTCTTTATGGCAACATATTTTCTTTCTTCAACAGCAGTGAAAATGGAATATAGTTCACATATGCATAGTTTTCCCCTGCTCTTGAAGTGTTAACCTTTCCTACACATCGACTTTGAGCTTTCACATGAACTGAATTTGTATTTCACAGCAACATTCAGCAAATTGTTCTCACACAAGATGGTCATCAGCAGATCTATGTAAACCTGATCACTACTCCCTTAAGCCACAAGAATACTAGCATGAAAACAATTCTGATTTCATTATGTTCATATCAAAGTAAGCAGCACGCAAGTATATCACATGTATCAAACTTTTCTGCAAACCAAAATTAAAAATGTATTACAACAAACTGCTTTTCACAGAATTATCACAGTGTCCCAGCATGTCAGGTATGCCTCAGCAGATTGCCAGGGGGAGCTAGAGGATGACTGAAAGAGAAAGCCTGTGTAGCGGAGAAGCTTAAATGGCAAGATGGCAGACGTGCAGGTAGAGTCAGCCTGTCTGCTTGCCCACAGCCGCACAATGCCATTGTTGGAGCATGTTGGAATACAGATCACGAACACTGTCAGAAGATGAAGGGTTCTTTTATTTGTGCCAGGCACCAGAAGAAAAACTCCAAAAGTCTGTGTTAAGTTGCAAATGCTGGTATATCTTATGTAAAATATTGAGAGGCGCAATAGCAGATGGTAAAAAAATATAAAAGGCAGATGTCAGCAGTTGAGAGATGGGTAACAAGATGTATGTCACGTGATCTGCTCAGCACCTATGTGCATGCTCAGTCATTAAGCTGACACAGCAGAGCTGCTCCTTTGGCTATCCAATAGTCCTGGGGTTTAGTGGACGGTAGGTGGACAGCCACAACATAGTTTGTCGAATGACCTGCAGCAAGGCAGTGTGGACTATAACACCAGATGTGGACAATAACACCAACATTACACAAACTACAAAAACACATCTAAACTACCATGATGTAGCCCCAACACACTTCTTCATTTCATCAAAGGTAAGTTAAAGGTTGAGCTGATGGGAGGGAAGTGTTACAGCCCTCATATCTCAGGACCAGCATTTTGTGATGGCAGTGCTAATCTCCTCTCCCTCACTGCCTTACCTTCCCCGACCTCCTAAACTGTCAGGTACCCACTCCACAGCTGAAAACTGGAAGATGTAAGCTACATCTCACAATTATCAAACTAACAAAAGTGTAGACTTTCCAGTTTTTCTATTACTAAGCTATTTGCTTCCCCTCAACAACTAACTACAACTAAAATACTTTCATGTATTCCCTCAACAACTAAAGCACAACAAACATACTTGCATGTAATCCCTCAGCTCCACCATTTAATAATAATAATAATAGTGAATTAATTACAGGCAACAATCCTTTCTAGCTAATTAAATCTTATTTGTGATCATACTGGAATATTTTGTATAGGAATAGACAACAAAATTCATTGCAACAACCCAAATGTGGTCTTTTTATTTCTCAAGTAAACAGTGTGTTACCTGTTGTTGACAGAACACCTGCGCGGGCAGAGGTCTTGTACAGAGGGGATGTGTAGTCCTTCTCATCGGGCTCGTAGTCCATCTCGGGCTGCATGAGCATCATGGGAAGAGGTGAGTTCATGACCCCTTTGATGGCATCTGCACATGTCATGGTGTCATCATCCCACCTGAAGCCATCGCAGAAGAGGCCATGAACCAGCACGCCATCCTTAGGCAGATCAATCTGTGACCACAGGGAGTGGGGGAAAAACTTAGTCACACAATCAAAGTGGGAAAACAGCTAAGTGGTCTGTTCACTGGCATAATTGACATTTGATCTTCCAAGCTCTGTGCAATTACATTGAATGGTTTTCCACGGCCATGTACATTCTCTGGACATAAGTATCACATCAATTTCTCAAGTTTTTGAGAATCAAGACACAATCAATGGCAGTAACCCTGTATAGCCTATGGTTTCTCTGCATGTGAGCTCTGAGACTTTGTTTAGGCAAGAACAATCAAAACAAACAATAAATAAATGACTAATGCTCAAAAACTGAAAGCCTACTAGAAAGCTTTGTCTACCTCCTTGTCAAGTTCGATTTCTTGACCATATTGAAGGTGTGCCATCTGTTCTGTCACAACCTTTTGGTCACGGTATTGTGCCTTCACAAAGTATCTGAAGCGCAGATGGTCGATGGGGAGTTCATACTTGCGGGAATAGTTCTGCAGTGTTCCAGTCAGAAAGCCTACATGGGCATACATACCCGTCCATACGTATACATGCACACGCACACACACATACATGTAAGTTAACACTAGTAAAACACAAAATTTGGAAAGAGACTTTTTCACATTTTCCTGATTCAGATATTTCTGCAGCTATGGTCTCTAGCTCATGGTTACTTCTGGTAATAATAACTGCAAAATTTGTATAGCACATACTCACACTCCTAAGGAGCATGCTCTTAGCGCTTAAGAACAAGACATGACAACATGCAAGGGACAGAAGAACAAACAAAAATATGAACGACAGAAGGATAAACAACCATACCAATGATGAATAAAAACAAATACAGAAAATGCAAAAAGGATCCAAGTAATGACTGAGACTATCATGATTTTACAAAAGGAAGACGAGCAGGGAAGTAGCAATAAGGGGAAAAGGTGGAGAGGGTGTGAAGAAGGACGAGCATTGTGTGAACTGGTGTTAGGAGTAATGCTTAAAGAAGAGGTGCGTTTTCAGTGCACGTTTAAAGGATTCAATGGTGGGTAAGTGGCGGATATGGAAAGGAAGAGAGTTTCACTGTTTTGCTGCACAGTAACTAAAAATCCTGTGACCATATGTTGTTGTTCTGGTGACACAAATAGTTAGGAGACAGTCTTATGAACTGGTCTGTGTGAAAGCCTGTTCTTTGCTTTTCTGTTTCAGGGCTAAAGAATAATGTAGGTATATGCTGTACTCATATGTCATAAGATGTTCTTAGGAAGATGTACTGTCAGTTTCTTGCACCTTATTAAAGACCTGGTTTCTGCAGATATTTTGGCGTCAATTGTGCTAATATGGCATGTCCTGTGCTCATCAGGCTGAAATGGTGAGAAATACATATTCTTCCTCTACACTGCCCCATAAAATCACAGAGAACTGATACAGCCAAGCAAAGTTGTAGCAGTTTATCTGAATCAAGCCCAACATACCCTGGGTGTAGAAGAAGCCAGACAGCCAGTAGGATTTGGGAGCACCAAGCCTAATCCAGTTGTTGATGAAGGCACACCTCAGTACCAGGTCAGCTACCCAGCTGCCAACAGGTTTCAGAGATGGGTATGCTGAGTTTGCCCACAGCCTGGGTACCTGTGCAAACAAAAAAAAGGGAGAAGACTGAGTTTTGATTAAAGCATTATTACAGAATGTCACATGAACCTGCTATAGAGAAAGTTACAGAATATCACATAAAGCTGCTACAGAGAGACAGAGATGTGTGCATGGACTGGGTTTACACGGTGAATAACAACTGCTTAAAACATCATTACAGAATATCACATAAAGCTGCTGCAGAGAGTTGTGTGCCTGCACAAATCCCAGGGCTTAACCCAGTCTGTATCTTAAACATTGACTAAGTCTCAGTCATATCAAATTCTACTACCCCTTCACTTGCAGTCCCCATCCTTAGCCAGGTGGACACCAACATCCTACTGCAGCATTTCTCAACCTTTTACTTGTGACGCCCCCCCAGACAAAAAACGGTATGTCTGGGTGCCCCCCTTACCCACTAATACCTATATGAGATATGAGAAAATGACCGCCTTCGCGCCCCCCTTGTCAGCACGTCGCTCCCCACAAGGGGGGCGCGCCCCACAGGTAGAGAACAGCGGTCTTATTGGATTCTATAAAAATGCCAGACAAAGTCTGGCCTCTCTGGCCTAACTCTCAGACGTCACTAAATTCCACAGCTACACAATTACCACCACTACAGTGTGTGCATTTCTCTCTCTCTGGAAGTGGTACCTGTTTACAAGACCGACTGATTTCCCATGATATAGTCTTAGTTACTGGCCCAGCATAAAACTTTAATCCCCCACCCCTGACTCTCTCTCTCTATTATGTGAGGTGTGAATCAAAACCAAAGGAAACAGACCTGATTGTTGAGAAAAGCAGTGTAGACAAGGTCTAACTCTTCACTCATCACCACAAAACCTTTGATGGCTTTCTGCAACATCTCCAGGGAGTTCTGCACATACAAGTCAGAGCAGGATGGTAATAGTGCATTGCAAATAACATTACGACCTACCATGGCCATCATTGCATTTTGATACACTGTTAACTATCTAGTGGTATTTCACATCTTCATTCATACACTTTGTTCATGTCTTCCTTGGTGTCCTCCATTTGTTGACCCTTGTGTTTCTTTGTTGTACAGTCAACTGTTGATTCATTTGTAGCATTTTATGTACAGGGCATTAAGCTCACTTGTACAAGGAGATATGGGTTTGAAAAATTCAATTATTATTACATTATTATCATCCATTTAACTTGTCTCAAATTAACAGGCCACATCTTGTCTCAGTCATGGTAACCTTGCAACAGGCATGAAAACAAGTTGATATCTGCATGAAATGTTTAAAAAAGGTGCTGAAAACAAAACAGCTCTGGCCACTAGGACTTTTTTCTCCCATTAACAGCTTTCATCACAAAGTTAACTGCAAAATTTCTTCTCTACTCTTTAAGGAACAGTTAAAAGATCTACTTGAATGGACACTATCCCTGCTGTTTGAATCCAATGTAAATGTCTTTTGCCTTCGACTTAACAATTTACAAAGCATCAGGAAAATTAACCTTGATGACACTCAGCAGTTTGTTGAAACGATCCACCTCCTGTTCTAGCACAGTGGTCAGTGAGTTCAACCGACCCTTGGAGTCTGGCTGTAAAATATGAGCATGATATCCTATCAAAAGATTTTCCAAAGTTTTTGAATCTTACGATTCACACAAAGCTAAAGGAGTCTCCATGGAACATTTTTAAGCCATTAATATATTAAATAGGTATAAAATCAAGATCAAGTACAGCTTTGAGACCAACCTCAAACATGTCTTTGCTGGCCTCCTCAATGTCTATCTTGTTCACCAGCTTGCCCAGGATGTTCTCTGCCAACTCAAAGACAATCTCATCATTGGACTTGCCAGTACCACCACCTGACTGTCGTGGCTGCACCTCTAAGATGGTGGAGACCAAGGCAGTGGTCTCCTGTGACTGGAAGGCAATGTTTGCATTCTCATGCATGCCAAAGATCTCTGGCTCATCAATCTGAGGCAGACCTTCAATATACTGTCGGTATTCTCCGATAGTGTCCAGCATGGGGGCATAATAAATCCCTGGCAAACAGACATTATTAATAAATGTAATTTCAAAAGAAATCAATAGTTACTATTATCTTTCTGGTAATATTATTGTGATATATCTTGCTTCATAAAGTGACGCTTCTGACCTGAAGAGACCTCTCAGGGTATGAATAAGTAACGGGTAGTTGTGCTGTACCCCTTACTCAAACTGATCAGCAGTATCAATCGTTGACATCTCAGCTATAGGCCAGAATGTAAAGTAGAGATCTTGTCCTCTATTAATGTACCTTTCATCCTCTGAAAAACAGTGTGAATCTACTACTTGAATATGTTGCAGAAGGAGGAATAGTGCAGCAGCACACTTTTGACATTGCTGCTAAGCATCAAGACTTTAGCTCTCATGTAACATCACCCAGCATTTACCTGAGGGAGAATACTTGTAATCAGGATTTATTGTGTCTGGATGGAAAAAACACTTTAACACTGTGCGCAGACATCGCTGGTCAAGGAAATCAGTGACTCGACCTCCATATGTGATCTGCAAATTAACATACAACTGGGTGCAGCAAGGTGTGCTTTACCTTCAAATTATTTGTATACAGGTAATTCTTGCAGAATACAAAAAAATCTCAAGATGTATGGTGAAACTTAACTTGAAAAGTTTGGGTATTGCTTGCTTTCATTTTGGGGTTCTATAGTTTGGTATTTTTATAGAAGCCCCTTTATTTTATTTCAAAATTGCAAGCATACTGTTAAGTTCAAGTTTCATTTCTCCATAATTCTCTCTCAAAATTTAGAGATTCTTCCCTTCCTTATCCTCTCTCTCTCATCTCCACTCCCTCTTTCATCCTTTGTCTTCATGTATTCTTCCATTTTCAAATATTTACATATTTATTTCTGTTTCACTTTTCTACATGCCATAATGCTATATTTGTTATTTGGACAACACTTAAAGAATGGGCATGTTAAACTCAACTGTTTCTGCTGTTGATCAAGGGACGCTCACATGAAGCCAATCACAGACAGCCGCCCTCTTCAGGGATAATAAAAAATGACATGAAGAGAGACATGTCTGGAAGAATGTTAGAAAGAAGAAAGTGTGGCTTTGTTCCTGTATAACATAGTGAGGTGGAAAGAAAACTGGGTGATAGAGTGATGTTCTGATGAGAACATTGTCAAAGAGGTGCTACTGTCGACAGCCCAAGAGGTTCTAGGGCGACATAGAAACAAGAAACAGCCATGGGTCACGAACGACATACTAGACCTCTGTGACCAAAGGAGGGCCTTGAAGAGAGAAAAGAAAAGCAAACCAGAAGCAGCAACCAAATACAAAGAAGTGAATTGTGCCATTAAGAAAGGGATGAAGGCAGCTAGAGAGAGCTGGATCGAGAAGCAGTGCCAGGACATAGAGGTTGGAATGGCACGAGGTGACAGCAAAAAGGCCTACCAACTTCTAAAGACCCTCACTAAGACAGACCAGCAAAAGATCTCAGTCATCGAAGACAGCAATGGTCACCTTCTCACAGAAGGCAATGCTGTACTCAACCGATGGACAGAATACTGCAAGGACCTGTACAATTACCAGCTGAAGACCGACGCCAACATTCTCCAAAACAACCAGACTAGAGACAGTGAACCTGCAGACATACCAGTCCTACGGGAAGAGGTCGAAAAAGCTGTACATAGTCTGAAGGGAGGAAAGTCACCAGGCGTTGATAATGTACCAGCTGAGCTGCTCAAGCAGGGTGGGGAAGCAACTACAAAAGCCCTAACTGTTCTGTGCCAAAGAGTCTGGGAGTGCAAGGAATGGCCCAGAGAATGGACGCAGTCACTAATCATTCCCCTCCCAAAGAAAGGAAACAGCAAACAGTGTCAGAACTACAGAACAATAAGCCTTATCAGTCACCCAAGTAAAGTCATGCTGAAGGTCATACAGAACCGCATCAGAACCACCGCAGAAGAGCTGCTAGCAGAAGAACAGGCTGGCTTCAGACCACGTAGAAGCACAGTTGAGCAGATCTTCAACTGTCGTCTTCTTATAGAAAAGCATCTGCAGCATCAGCGGGACCTTTACCACAACTTCATTGACTTTAAGAAGGCATTTGACAGAGTCTGGCACGAGGGGCTATGGCATGTGATGCGGAAATTCAACATTGAAGAAGGGCTTGTCCAAGTCGTTGAAGCGTTGTATAACAGCTCAACGAGTACAGTTTTGCTTAACAACCAAATAGGAGCTTACTTTCGTACCACAGTAGGGGTACGTCAAGGATGTCCCCTATCACCCGTGTTGTTTAATATATTCTTGGAGAACATCATGCTTGAAGCTCTTCATGACCACCATACCTCCATTTCAATCGGTGGAAGACCAATCTGCAACCTACGCTTTGCAGATGATATAGATCTGTTAGCAGGTACAAACAAGGAACTGCAAGACCTCACCAACAGACTGACAGACAGCTCAAACGCATATGGAATGGAGACAAGCACAGAAAAGAGCAAAGTTATGATCAATGGCAACGGCAAAGCAGAGATCTATATGAACGGGGTACAGCTCGAAGAGGTAAGCAGCTTCAAGTACTTGGGAGCCACTCTCTCCAAGGACGGCAGCTCCACGCAAGATATCCGCATCAGGATCGCAACAGCAACAGCAGCAATGGCTAGGCTAGATAGGATCTGGCATAGCCACAAGATAAGGTTCACTACCAAGTACAGGCTATACAAATCCCTGGTAGTGCCGATCCTGCTCTACGGATGCGACACGTGGACTCTACTCGCCGAAACAGAAAGGAGAATCCAGGCATTCGAGCACAAGTGTCTGAGGAGGCTGCTCCGGATATCATACAAAGAACACAAAACCAACGACTTTGTAAGAAACAAGATTGCCACACTGGTAGGACACCAGGAACCTCTACTATCAACAGTCAAGCGACGTAAGCTGGTCTTCTTTGGCCATGTAACCCGGCACGACACCTTGTCGAAGACTATCCTTCAAGGCACCTTGGAGGGTAGCCGACGCCGCGGTGGTCAGAGAAAGAACTGGCTTACGAACGTCAAAGACTGGACTGGTCGTCCTGTACAGGACCTGCTGACTATTGCCCAAAACAGGCAAGAGTGGCGGGCCCTATCAGCTGCCGCGTCTATCCATGTGCTCCCCCCAACGCCAGGTGCCAGGCAAGGGACGACTGACTGACTGACTGACTGTTCTGATGAGAATGTTCCAACACTGTCACTAGCAGCATTAGAAGAGCTCTAGCCACTACAGTGAATGAATGTGTTACTTGGTTATCTGAACTTCATTTAGAAAGACCATGTCCATGTGCACTTATTGTTAACTGTCAACACCACTATCAGTTTCATCATTGTGTGATGTCAATAAATAGAGAAAACTAACTTAGGGATGCTTGTGAAGTTGGTGTGCCTTACCTCGCCAGTGATGTAGATAAGTGTGTCCCATGGGATCTCTCCTTCCACACAAAACATTTGCAGGTTCAGCAAGGCACACTCACGGTCACTGTCATTGAACTCGTACTGTAAGGACACAATGACATCAATGATGATAAAAAAACAACATCATATGTCACATTGACAACAATGATGATAAAAAAGGTCACTACCAAAAAGGTTTACTACCAAAGCCCTGATAATGTGTTTTGGGTGAAAAAATCCTTGTGAGAAATCAGATGTTAAATCCGCCCAATAAATGGGACATATCATTATTGCATGCAAAGTTTTGATTTATTTAAATTATAATGAAAGTATACCTTTATGTTCCAACCTAGTGGGCCAAACTTTTTTCTTTCAAGGACGATGGCATGGAAGAAGCAAATACCAAAAACAACACGTCGCCAGTCCATGCCAAGTCCTACAGACATGTTAGTGACACAAAACTTTCATTAATACACTTTAATTTACCGTCTTTTGCTCTCTCATAACTCCCCTCGGAATAATTAAAAATCCTCTTGAATGGTGTATTACAAATAAGGCTTAGAGTTATGTGATTACATACTTTTGGAATAAATCTCTGCTGATATACAAACCAAATGAAATAAATGAAATGACTTTATGAAAGAAGTTAAATATCTTAAATTTTCCATAAGACTCCAATAACTTAACTTCTCTTTAAATAGTATTTCAGTTATGTATCTTAAAAATAATTAATTTATAACTAATTTTATTATATTTATAGCAGCTCACCATTTTCTTCAAAGAAAGTAGGAGTAATTTCTGCAAAGGCTCGGCGAAGGTTAGCCCGCAACCCTTTAGGAGGCTCGTTAGTGACCTTGACAGAGTTCTGTAGCACTGAGACAGGAAAATGCCTGGCAGGCATCGAAGACAGGAAGAGCCTAAAGTTCTCATGAACATTCTCTGGTTTTTCCTGAATTTCCTTTACCACTTCTTCCATTGCAATCATCCATGAGGCTGCCAGGTGACAATTCTGTGTCAAAAACAGGCAAGTGCTGTGACACCAGACAACACTAAAAAAGCTTTTGTGATTTTACAATTGCTTTACAGCTATCACACACATGCTTGGCCTATATTTCCTGATGTGAACATGTTCACTCACTTGCAAGAAGACCCAGTCGCCACTCTTCACTGATGATTCTATCATCTTCTCTGCGACAGGGCCTTGCCCTTGTCCAAGGGAAATGGATTGAATTCTGCATCAGACATGATAATAAAAATTGATGTAGAATAATTCTCTACATAAATCACATTACAATGTTAAAAGACTGCACTATATTTGTGTGAGCAAAAATCTTCTACACTAACAGATATTATGCATAGCCCTGACACAGCTCCGATCTCCAAGAAAAGATTGCAGATTAACTCTTTTCTTCCTTACTCTTGCATTACCCATTAACTGCAATTTCAATGTCTTTTCACCTAGTAAGATTCTCTAAAAATTAATCCATGACTATGCCAAGATATTAAAAAAAAATTTTTTTATGGACATCTAATTTTTTAAAAGTAGGTGGTGAGAGATTGACAAATAAATGTGTGGATGGCTTGTTTAGCTGATAGATGTACTCTTAAATGACTTTATTACCTTATACATTGTTTTTTCATGTATTGTTAAATATTGTATTTTTATGTGTCCTTTATATGTTTTGTGGATCAATGCATTATAAAAAACAAAAAATGCTATAAGTACAACAAAATAACAAAAAAATGTTATGACACACTAGATGAAGACTGCTGTGCAAGACTATAATCTAAAACATACTTTTCAATGTATCCCATGTCTCTAGCAAACCGGAGGAAGGCACCCATTGGATCAGAGCCAGTTGACAATACAAAGACCAAAGGTGTTGCTCTGTTCATGTCCTCATAAAGCTCATTCAAGTTGACTGCCGGGCTTTCTACAAATGCTTGACCCAAGTTTAGCCTCACAAACTCTGCCACTGCAAATACAGTCTATAAGATGCATGTGCATCCACACACATGCAAACACAAATGCACACATGTATGCATGCACATGTAGACACACACATACACATGCACACACATACACGTGCACACACACACACACACACAAGAATGCATGTGATGAGCCCCCAGTTTCACAGATACATGCACATCATTCCAATACTACCACAACAAATAGTCACTCTAACAAACTTATGATAACCCACACATCAAGCTGACTTGAAGTTGAATTCAATGAATCATTACGATGGAGACATCATGTTCGATGCAAATCATGACTTGTTTATCACTTATAGATCCTCCTTGGGTTGTGTAAAATACATAACACAAAGGAACGTCATGTCATACTTTGATAATCACAAAATTTGTATAGCGCACACTCACACTCCTAAGGAACATGCTCTTAGCGCTTAAGAATAAAAACGAGACATGGCAACATGAGGAACAGAAGAACAAACAACATATGAACAACAGAAGGATAAACAACAGAACCAATGATGATTAATGACAATTACAAAGATGTAAAGAGAATCCAAGTAAAAGGACCAAGAGTATCATGATTTTGTAAAAGAAAGACAAGCAGGGAAGTAGCATTAAGCGGAAAAGGGGGGAAGGGTGTGAAAAGGACTAACATTGTGGGAACTGGTGTTAGGAGTAATGCTTAAGGAAGAGGTGTGTTTCCAGTGCACATTTAAAGGATTCAATTGTGGGTAGGTGGCGAATATGGAAAGGGAGAGAGTTTCATTGTTTTGCTGCACAGTAACTAAAAATCCTGTGACCATATGTTGTTGTTGTGGCGACAGGAATAGGTAGGAGACGGTCGTCAGACAAGGAGTGGAGCTGTCTGGCTGGGATGTAAGGGAAGTTAAGAAAAATAGGGCAGAAGCCAGCAAAGAAATTGAAACATAGTACATACAGTTTGTACTAAATGTGAGAACGGATGGGTAATCAGTGCAGAAAACGAAGGACAGGAGTGACATGGTCCCGTTTCCTAACTCTAAAGCACCAGACATGCAGCAGTGTTCTGTGCTTTCTGGAGTTTGTGAAGAAGGTATGCAGGGCAGCCAGCAAGCAAGGAGTTGGAGTAATAAAACCGAGAAAGAACAATCGCACACACAAGAGTGTTGGTAGCACACGTAAAGAAAATGTGATGGATGGCACTGATCTTACTAGCTCATAATAAGCAGCTGTAACTTTTTTATCAAGAGTCATGTCTGCAGCAATAATGAATCCCAGATTCCTGATGGATGACACAAAAGCGATGTTGGTTTCGACCAGCTTGATATCCATCATTGGCTTTGTGTGCAGTTTTAAGTGTGAGTATGCAACAATTTGTATTACAGTGTAAACTGCATAGAAAGATATGGAAACTGCTCATTGGGAACGTCACCCTGTGACTGGTGTGTGCGAACAAGGCTGTACAGCTGGATATTGTTTGCCATACTGCAATGAGGCGTGCAACATGGACTCACATGGTGTCCACTGCACAAGCAGCTGCTACATTGTTCAGGGGAAGAGTGTGTAACCTGCAGTACGTGGGGTGTACTCAACGGGTTGTGTACTCAGAAATCAGTCACTGTATTGGAATGAAACAAGCAAAAAGGTTCCTTGGGTGAAGGCTGCAGCAACACGTGTGGTAGGTGTTCCAAAGGAAGTACTTACGATGCCTCATCAGGAGATTAAGGTTATGCGGTGCTGGATATCAGCCGCCATCCTGCATTAAACTATGTACAACTGGTACATTTGGTGCAGGCTACAAGGAAATGTGCAGCAACTGTACATAAAATAGTCTGTCTAATCTCTCTACCAGCAGCTCTGACAAAGAATGTGCTGCAGGATACAAGCTACTCTAGTTTAAAGTATGGTCCCAACTGTAGCACACGTGCGGCAACTGCTCTGAGGGAACAACATGCACCATTGTAACAGGAAAATGTCCAATCGACTGCATGCTGGATATCAGGGAAGGTACTGTAATGACTCCTGCAGAGCTGGTGCCACGGCATGAGTTGCAACAACACATGCAGCACCTGCACAGAACACAGTCTGTGTAACATCAATGATGGCAGGTGTAAGACAGGGTGTGCTGCAGGATAACAGTTACTTTTCTGTAAAGAAGCTTGCTATACGGGTTCGTTTGGCCTCGCCTGTGATAAGACATGTGGCAACTGCTCAGAGGGAATAACGTGCAACGTCGTATCAGGAGACTGTCCCCAGGGCTGAAAATCTGGATATCAAGGATCTTTCTGTAGACCGTGCTGTAAAAATGTATTTATTTTTGTGTAGTGTCTTGAGCTTGCCATTACAGTAGGGATAAGGCGGTATACACAAGAACTTTATTATTATTATTTGGCAGGCAAATGAGTGAAGTCTAATTTCTTCTTCTTGAGCAAATATAAAAATTATGTATATCACAGTGGAATCAGATATCAGTGCCAATGGGTGTGACAGCGGCTATAAAATGATAGGAAAAGCTGCAAATGGCATGGAAGATTATGACAGGTTGTGTAAAGTCAGAGAAATCAGTGTTCATTGAAATTATGAAGTGGTGGTGGTGTGTGTGTCCATGCATATGTGTGTGTGTGTGATAACTATGCTGTGCTTATGCCATCATGCAGATACCAAACTGGAAAATGTGCCTCAAAAATAATTATAAACCAATAAAAGTGAAAGTAAAGGAAGGAAAATTATTCTCACAACTGACCATTTCTTCCTTGAAATTTCTGATGAAAATAAGTTTCTGAAAGCTGCTGAGACGCTGGTTCCAATGGCTTTGCATTTTCCCTTCTACGTAGGATTCTGTGCTAGGTTCAGATTCAGATGGTTCATACTCTTCTGACTCTTCAGGATTAGCATGTACCTATGTCACATCCACAAGTTATAACATTTAAAAAAAATATATAATATCGGGGTTAGTGTTTGCCTACATCACATCCTGAATTTATAACATTTTTAAAGAATTTATGACTTCCCACTCCTCAGGGTTAGCATGTACCTGCATTACACCCACAAGCTGTAACATTAAAAATTATATACTGTCCCACTCATCAGGATTAGGGTTTATTTATATCACATCTACAAATTATAACATTACAAAAATATATAATTTCCCATTGCTCAGGGTTAGCATGTGCCTATGTTACATCCACAAGTTATAACATTTAAAAAAATCTATAATCTGCTAAAGGAAATATCAACACTGTAAAACGTTTCTAAACTTCTTAATGCATATGTTCTAACAGCACTCCATGATGAAAACAGAAAGAGGTTACTTAATGAATATCACATTTAACATGGTCTCATATCTGTAAGCTCTTCATTTTGATTAAAATTTTAATTATTGCACCTCTTCAACTCTAAAAAAGTGGAGTACATCAACCTACTCAAGTCACAGATTATCACATTGTTCAAAACAGGTAATTTGGTAATCTCATAAAATGGCTAAATAAATCAAAATTCATGTTTCTTCACCCACTTGAATACTGCCAATCTCAACTGAGATTGGTGTTCGGGTCAAGTCAGCAGCAATGCCCTTGAACCCACTTAGATTGTCTTGCAAATCACATGCAGCTATCCACTTTTGTTGAGTCATCCATTCCACGTTTGGCTTTGCTGGCCTTTGCTGCAACCGTTCCTCAACCATATTTATGATAATATTTAAAAGTTTTAAATTTGGTCTTTTTCTAATGAAGGCAGCCAAAGTTCTCCAAACTACGGAGCAGGTTTTAGCAGCCATTACAGATTTTGTTACATAATTGTTCACAGTTTTCAGCCATCTGTGTATGCAAATACATGTTTATCTGTAAATGAAAGCATGCATTTAGGTCATCCATTTATTACAAGACAGTACATTGTGCTTATCTTTTGCATTTTTCTATGCTCCATTTTTGGGAAAGTTGGCAATACATTTGAAGTGAGAACTGATCAGAACTCAAGTCCAACCCTATTACACACACACACACACAGAATCAATAACATGGCCAAAATGAGTTAAAAAAAAGATTTTAAAAAATACACTACCTTGTCAAGAGATCCTGCTGCACCACGTAAGAAGTAGTTCCAATCTACAGATTCGATCAGGCCTGCTGTTTTCATTATTTCTCCACACAGCATGAAGCTGAACACTAGCTTGTCTTTCTCAAACAGACCTCTGTATTGTATTGCATGCACCAGTAAATCCACACATCCATGCATATCCATCCACACACACACACACATTCTTCAAGAATAAATGTGTAACATATGTACTTTAGAATTATCTTCTCGTGTCTTTTGTGATAATCTCCACATGATCTTACTTTCTAAAGTCACCTTTAATTTTATTAATATTCTTAGTATGATTTTAAATGGTGTTTTTTCTTGCAAAGTTTAGATGTTTTTGATTAACTTAGAGCTGGATCCCTTTTGATCAAGGTTTCATTTCTTTAGCTCTGTCTCATTCTCCCTCTCTCCTACAGAATCATCATTGTATCCACTCACAATGAGATTAGTTTCACCATACACAATTTTATCTTTTATCTTATCTCCAGCAGAATTTTCAGCTTTTTGTTCACTCAAGAATTGTTGACAGGAACCTTTAAAGTTTAAAGAGAAGATTTCTTCACTCTTCATTTCTGCACATACCTTGCAATATTCTTGTACGTGCACATACATGCAACATTTTTGTCTACACACATACCTAGCCACATTCTTGTATATACACATGGTTGTTCCATCCAAGCAGATTTTCAGTCGTGTTGGCAGGTCATTAGACTTTTCACTGGTCTCAATGGTATAGTTGAACAGCTGCACATAAGGTGAAATTGCATTCATTAAATGGATATGTTTTATGCTGGCAATTTTTTGTTACTTTTCAGTACTCATCAAACTGATAAAATTATAAGAAAAGGTATAAGGGCAGTGGAAGAATAGTGTTGGGCATAATCCGCCACATGCAGATTCCACATATTCCCCAATGTATGTCCCTATGATCTTCACCTTTAACATGCTGTGTTTACTTAAATTCCACTGTCCCTATGATCTTTTACTATAATTTTTATTATTTCTTCTACACATCAATTCACTAGTAGGTGACCTTCATGAGTGTTGCAATAAATGATGATGATTTTCGTGCATTTTTGGTAAGACACAAGATAAAGAAAATACAGAGAGCACAAGAATTTTCATATTCATTTATTCTTGTATCCTTCTCATCCATCTCTTTTTTTTTAATTCTCTCTTGTGAAGGATTTGTACAGTCGATCTTATCACAAAAACTCTCTCACACACACACAACCTCCCTTTACCCTATGCACTCAATCATTCACACCTGTGCACACACACACACACACACCTGTTTGAAGTACTTGAGGGAGAACTGGTACATGGGGTCAACCTCAGCCATGCTTGCCACCACAAAATACATGACAGAGCCTCGCTCTGCCACAGATCTGTATTTCTCTCGGGCTGCTGTAATTTTTGTCTCCGTCAGCTCTGCTTCTGCCAGGCGCTGACTAATGATTCCTGATGTTACCTGTCAATCAAATAATCAAATGTGATCTGGGCCTTTGTCAAATTCCATATGTAACTTTTCCTTCTGACACCAGCTGGGGCCTGCAGTTCTCTGGGATATGTTTACTTATATTAAAAATGGTTTGATGTAATGTTAAAGAACTGAATCATTCAGAACTAGCAATAAACAAAATTCCAGATCATCTTAGGCATTTTCCAGCAACTGTACCTTGGAGTCATTAAGTGTGTTAATCAGCTCTTCATTGTCTAAGATGTTGCCTTCAGATTCAAACAACATTTTGAGAATGCGGTCCTCTATGGCTTTCAGTTGGTTCCTGTCAGCATTGATGCGGACGATGAGCTGGTTACGTTGTTCCTCAAGGTCTGGCCGCTCCAAGCGGACAACCTCACTGATACAGCAGGTCAGTGTTAACGTTAATCACAAGTTACTTAAAGCCCTGATTACAAATCCATCATGATGATGACAATGAGCTGACAATGCTTTACCTGGTCATCTTAACACATGGAAACCATGCTACTAAAGCATGATGTCCACTTTATAACATAATGGAATGAGCAAATAATTCAATAATAAGTACTAATGTGGTAGAAGAACAAATTTGTATTGAAGGCAGCAAAGGACCATTTAGGTACAGGCAGGTTGCTTCATAGAAAGAATAGTTCACTGTCATTTGAAATGATCATGAAACATTATAAGAAATATAAACAATAAAAAGACAAGCATGTCTGCTAAACATCTGCTTCCTTGTAAGCAAATGTTATCCATAGCTCAGCTTTCCCATCATCTTTTCTACCTGACGTCGTAACAGTTTCTCTAGTCATCACTACTATGGACTTGCATTCACCATGGAAGAAACAACACCTTTACGACCTGTATATTTTAGCTGTACTAGATCAACATCTTGGTCTATTTGTGTATTTGTATATATATATATATATATGCATATATACATACACATAAATGCACATTGGTGTTTATATAGATGAATTTATATATCTAGATATTGGCATATAAGTAACTTTATACTAGTATGGGTTAGGACATGCATTTCACACACACACACACACACATACATACATAAACAAACACACATACGCACAAGGATAGAGAGGCAACAGACTCTGGGCGGTCGCTGACCTTGTGACCGAAAGAGAGCGGGAGGGAGTGGCATGGATAAAAGCCACTGGCCGGGTGGCAACCCGACCGAAGGAGGGCGGGAAGGGAGTGCCTAGTAACAGGACAGGGGAAGACAGGCTTCGACAAAAGTCGAGTGTGAGGGAGATAAGAGGGTGGGAAAGAGAGAAGACAGGGGAGTTGTAAGGAGAGCACAGAGGTGGGAGCATCGCCCCACCAAGCAGTTGTGAGAAGGTGTTTCTGATATGCATGTTTTCGCCCTTTTGCCAGAACTATCCACTGGCGTGAAAGTAAAGCACCTGAACCCACAACAGCGTTGTGTGCATTATTGTGGGGAGACTGGGCAAGCTACCCTCGTCTACCCTGGTACACCTTTGTCTATGTACACACATCTCTTTATATTCATGAATATGTGTAGATATCCATAAATATAATCATTCTTATCATGCATTTGGCTCTAGTTAGAAGCTACTCACCACACACACACACACACAGGTGCATGCATGGACATGCAAGAGAGTCAATCTGTGAATTATTTTCGAAAAAGATGTGCTTTAAGGTACTTTTTTGAAAGTTCCATGTGTCTCTGTATGTGATAAATGCACTGGCAAGGAATTCCAAACTGTGGGTCCAAATACTGCAATAAATTGCTTGCGAAATGTGGAAAGGGAGAACCTTGAAATTCTGAGCAGCATAGTGTCCTGAGACTGCACTACCTGTGATAGTTTATGCTGGTGAACATGAGTAGACAAGAAAACGACTACAGTGCAAGCACTGAAAACAAAGGCAGGCGACTTTGTACTCTATGCATGCTTTAGATGGAAGGCAGTAACATGTCGATCCTGATCATTTCAGTGGAGGAAGGATGACAAAACCGATGAAAATGCCAACGTAGAACAATGCAGACAATGTGCTTTTCAATTTACTGGTGTTTGTTCAGCTGCACATCTGGTAAGCCAGTGACAACAGTATTGCAGCAATCAACTTGTGCGAGAATGAGTGACACTGCGAGGAGCTGTTGGCTACATTGAGAGACAAATACTTACAATACATCGTAGCTGGAAGTTTAATAGCTTACAAAGCTGGTTGATAAGTACATCCATAGTCAACTGGGCTTCTAAGTACACACCAAGATAACCAAAGAAATCAGAAAATGCAATCAGATATTTCAAACATACGAAGTAAAGACACACTCACCTGTCGCAGTCTGTGCTTCTAACCAATCAGCAGGGCCCCAGTTTTATGATCATTCATTTTCAATTTATTAATCTGAATCTATTCTGCCCCTCATTCAACACAGTATCTAGTGCCCTCAACAAGACAGGGCAGCGAAATCGTACAACTGAGAGTCATCCCCATAGAGGTCATAAAGATGACCACAAGACTGAATGATAAAGCTTAAAGGCTGCAGGTACTTTGTGAACAGATCTGGTCCCAATATGAATCCCTGAGGAAACCCATACCTAAGAAGAGTAGGAGTAGACATTTCCAACACCTACCAACTCATATATTGGGTGAGGAATGATTTGAACTAGCTGAGTGTTGTGCCCTGAATCCCAAAAGTAGATGAAAGCCTTTTAAATAAAATCACATAATCAAAGGTATTAAATGCTGCAGACAAGGCCACATAAGAGAATAATGAGACATTACCATGGTCAGATGCATTCAAGAGATTGTTCACCACTCTTATGATAGGCTAGCTGGTAAGGCTCATAAAGATCATTAGCTTCTGCCTAACCAATTAGCTGACGCTTTTGAGAGAAATGGGAAATTAGACATGGGTCTGTGAAGGAAGATAACAAGTTTACTGGTACTCCATGGGATTCTTTCAAACCCATTTCTGCATACATTAGGTCCATAGCACTGCAAATGGCCAAGAAATCAATCCTGTTCTCTCTAACTATTTCTTCCAGTGTCTAGAGGATCTTTGACCAACAATTACATCTCTTTCAAACACTTCTATTTCGTCTGGAATTATTCCTCTCTACTTCAAACACACACCAGTAAGATCCCTTCTTTAAAAAACCAATATGAATTTGGATGATTTGAAGCACAGATCAGTGTTTAAATATCTCTGTATATGTACTTATCTATGGTTATGTCCACACCATGTCTACATGTGTCTGTGTGTGGTGTCTGTCTCTGTATGTGTGTGTTTGGCTGCACAAACATGCATGTTTTCTGTCAGCACACCTGAGCAGCTGATCTTCCAGGCCTGACTTAGTGACAGTAAAGTTGATGATGGTCACCTTGATGCAGACCTCTGGCAAATAATGAGGGTTGGCCATTTTTGTTGTCATGTAGAAACAGAAATTGCGATCATAGTCCACATCACTGTCTCCCAATCGAATCAGCAGTCTGCCACCCTGCAAGATACAATCACGTCTGCAGTTGTTATGTGCCACAATCATGCCTACAGCCTAGATATGATACAATCATGCCTACAGCCTAGATATGATACAATCATATTATTCAGCCTCCCTGATACAGCAACAGTCCATTTTTTCAGCGTAAGCATATCAATATACAGCACACCACACCATAGCCATAGAAATATACATTGCATACACGCATGTCAGTTAATATGTAAACAATTATAGAAAATAAATCTTTTACAAAAAATTGTTGACAAGAGAGCTGCATTATATTGTTTAGCTTGTTTACTGCACTAAAATTCAAACATCACAACAAAATTCCTGAGTGCAGCATCAAGAAAACTTTAATAAAACTAAAGTAAAATGTTTGTTAGAAATTGTCACTGATATTACATATAATGACATTACTGACTGATGTATACGTCTGTTTAAGCAGCACGGGTTCTAGGGCAGGATCCAGTGTCTCACCCACATCCTCCAATAAGACAGGCATACCAATGCGGATGCAGTTTTCAAGAGTTCTCAAGAAACTGCCATCAGACAGCTTCACTACCTTCAGCCCATTCTTGGACTCACGATTTCTGATCCAGCGATTTGCCTGCAAACATCACCATAAAATTCTGCATAATACTTAAGATCATTAACAATTATTGTACTTATACTTTCTGGCTGCAAAAAAAAATTAATTACTAAAGAAAAAAATCTGGTCGTTACTGCAATGACTGCAGCATATTTTTAACCAATGTTCACACACCCTCATATCCAGTAGTAAAATGTAACAATATATTTAATTACTTGTGCCTTATGTTAGATCAAAAAATTATATCTAATATCTATTGATGATAATAATAATAAATACTTAGGACATACATACTTTCCCCTTGTGGAAACTCATTGAGTTCACTAAATACCTTTTTCTAAATAACATAAAATATACTGCATACATTCCTTAGCAGCACTGGCATAAATATATCACATTCAAATACCATACACCTTTGACCAACATACGAGGGTTGTTAAAAAGTTCTAAGACTCAACCAGAAAGAAAAGCCATAGCTGAAAATTTTTATTGTGGTAACACGCTACCAGTTCTTATAAATCTAGAAAAACTAATACAGATTTCTGTTTTGTGTGCACATGAGGCCTATAGAAAGGTGGAGGGTAGTGCAACAAATCTAAAAATGAGCAAAACAGAGGCCTCAGCAGTCATAAAGTATCTGCAAAATAAAGGTATGACACCCAAGGAAATCTATAAGGACATGGTACTTCTTATGCAGCTGTAAAGAAGTGGGCTGCTGAATTCAAGTAGAACAGGGTCAGCACAAAAAATGACCCTTGGTCAGGTTGTCCAAAAACCTCAACCACTGATGATCAAGCTGATGCCATTCGAAGTATGGTTTTGGATGACAGACGTCTTACTGTCCAGCAGATAGATTAGTCCATAGGCATTATTTCTGGTTCAGTCCACACTGTTTTAACTGAGATCTTGGGGATGAGCAAGCTGTCTGCAAGATGGGTCCCAAGAATTCTGATGCCATAGCAGTAGCTCCAAAGGGTTTACATTTCCAGGACACTTCTGACTCACTTCCAGACTGACCCTGAGAATTTCCACCACAGATTAATAACTCAAGATGAAACCTGGGTTTATCACTTCGAACCTGAATCAAAGATTCGAAGCAAACAGTGGTTCTCCACCCCTGAAAAAGTTCAAGCAGGCAGCATCTGTTTTCAAGGAGATGGCTTCTTGTTTCTGCAACTCCTTTTGGGTGAGTCCTAGCACTTTTTGAACAACCATTGTACTAACCAATTTACAACATAATAAACAGTGAAACATAACAGCATTTTTAAGAAATATAAGAGGTTTACTGTCAGGGGTGGTATGCTTATTTAAAAAGCCCATTTGTAATCTAATCTTTTGGGATGTGGAGCAATTGAAACATGACAAGTTATCATTTTGTGTATTTTACAGCTGCTACCTTTCCTAGAGGGCATCTCATGCACGCTACTTCAACAAGAATTACCTGCTCTTGGGGGTCAATCATGAGTGGCCATCTTCTTGCACGCGTTACAAGTACTGCATTCTCAGTAGACAGTTGATCTCGAGGGAGCCCATCAGCATTCCATTGACGGATCTCAAATGGATCAGCAAGAACTTTCTCCAGTGTCATCCCAGATGTACAGGGAATTTCTTTCTCTATACACTGCTGTGTCCAGCCTGCCACCAGTTCTTGCCTGCATACACCAAGAGACAATTCTCCAAGTGACTTCAAAAAAATCATTAGAAAATAAAAGACAGATGTCAGGCTTCAGCTTTCTGAAGTATTCAACAAACCAAATAAATGGTGAAATGTTACCACTGAAAATACCAGGGTATAAAAACCACCACAAAAGACATCTGTCAGCTTTATTTCAGAAATGATCCTAGGATCAGCAAACTCTGACAAAGCTATAGATACTTTATGCATCTATTATCAGTTTCAATGCAAAAGCCAAGTAACTTTATCAACACCTGTCTAATAACTGACAACACAGGATGGAATTCATTTCCAGAGTATAACGATAAGTGCAAAAGCATATTTGAGAGCATTATTGAAGCATAAGATTTTAATCAACCTGATAGCTACACATTAACAATTGTGTGGCACCAAACATGATATTTGGGCCTTCGCACACAAAGCATCATATAACATGGCCTTCATGACTATGACAACATCAGAGTTGGGCAACGCCAGATGGGCCTGTGTGCCAGTAGACACACAAGAGCAGACAAGAAAAGCAGATGAGCACAAGACTGCTGTACAGACCTGTAGATGCTCGTGAAAGCCCCGTAGTATGCAACACATGCTGCTGCTACAAACACATCTCCCACAACATTGCCGATCATCGTTTCAAAATTCTGCACATCAGAGAAACACATCCACAATGTCAACAGGTTATTCCATCGTAGCCACTGCTGAAAGTTCAACCATTTCCAATACATTTTGAACAGTATTATATGCCTACAGATAAAATCAATAAGCATAACCCTACAAATTTTAACATGCAGAAAAAAAATCATACATTTGAAAATTGACACTTATATGGACATACCTGTATGCATTATAAGATGGATGCATGCGTTTACACAAACATGTTTAGACATAAAGACATATGAACATGCACACACACACACACACACACACACACACACACACACACAAATCTTATAGTACGCACCTCCACTGACTCTTTCCATCTAATCTGTTCATCAGCCAAAGCTGTGGTAAGTTTAGAGGCACGCTTTAATCGAGCTGCGGTGGTGGCAATGTTGCGTTCCAGTTTTTGTTTCTCCATGACGCTGTCATCATAGGTCTTCTGTAACTGTGCAATCTTGGCCATCACAGCTGCTAGTTTGTCCTGCTTCTCCTTCAGCATCTTCATCACAGTATCCAGCTCTGCCTGGGCTGCTGCAAGTCTGCCACCAAAACGAAATCATGGTCCAAATTGTTGCAATTTATTCGTTTGATTAGTGGATGGGCTAATATGGTAGGAAAATGCCTCTAACTAGAGGTAACTAGAGGGTCATGAAGTGGGAGGACACCCTTCACAAACAGGTATCACATCCCAGGAAGCAAGTATGTGTGCCCTGAGATAAGATTTGAACCTAGAACTTTACAATTCTCACTGCAATGACAACTATATAAGTGTTTAACTAATGTGCAGCTGGACACCCTCTGCATCCTTCATAATTCTAAAAACAAACTGAAAGTGTCACTAAGCAAAACTTGTTATTGATTTATACACATTTTTCATGCAGTTTGGAAGGTAGAAATCATACTAGGAAACTACAAAGATAATGGATTAAGCTATATAATAACAATTTTAAATGTCTCCAAACACCAAGAAAGACAAAGACAAGAGCCTATTTTAAGACAACTGACCTTTGCCGTTTGGGCTCCACAGTACGAAAGACACGTGCATAAAGATCCATGGCTCTCACCCACATCACCATGGACTTGCAGGCCTGATGAGAAAGAAAGATGTGAAAAAGAGTTTTTAAAAAAATGAAAAATTTCTTCCTTAAAATCTAAAGCTTGTTAGAAAATACATCATTTTCATGGAAGATTCCTTCCTCTTAAGTCTGATCATCATTTAAATTATAAAGTTTTTTCTTGATCAAAAATTGAAAACCTTAAAAAAAAAGCCACATGACTGCAAAGATTCATACTTTTGAAACTTTTTCTACAGCGTCTGGCACAAACTTTGGATTTTCTATGTATTTCTTCAGCTTCTTTAAAATGGCTTCTGGTATGTTGTCCTTGTCATACTCTGCAAGCTTCTTCAGGAAATAGGGATCACCCAGAGTTGTCTTGGCACTGGCCCAGTCAGTCCTAAAATGACAGAATGTGTGCTGTAGTCAGAGGGTCAGCTGCTTACAACTGTGGAATTTCCCTAAAACCAGAACATCATCATCTCATAATCTCTGACATAAATACTTCAAACCCTACACTTCTTGACAAACTTATCTACTACCAAGCGATCGCAAAGAGATGGGGGAGGATAGTAAGCAAGGGGTAAAGGTTAAGAACAAACTTCCTCAGCATACTTGGCTCCTAGCAAGATGCACACAGCTTCCATGACAGTCTGCACAAGCTCCGGAGGCTTAGAGAAAACGCGGATCTCAGCAATGTCATTTTTGTCCAGTGAGTCCAAGGCCTGTAGCAAAAGTTTCATGATTTACCCAGCCTTACTAGACAGCAGCAGAGTAGCAAATTATGTACCCTGCATAGGATATACATTAAATGGGGATGAGCTTTCCTATATGTTCTATGATTTCCCTTTCTAACAGCAAAATACATCTGCATTACACTTTTGGCAAAGGATAATTTGGGAACACAATTTTGCTTAAGGCAATAAGAGATTGCTAGACCCTCCTCTACGCAGAGAAGTTAATTTAAGATAGTGAGGTCATTAACAATCAATTTGGAACCTTTGTGCCACAACAAATAATTTCGGCATGCTGAATACCAATTACCATGCTTCAATAAAGATCATCAGAAAACTTAAAATTAAAAATTAGAATCTCCTTCTTAACAGAGCATCAATTTCATTAGTACTATCTCAACATTGTCAGATTTTCTACTGTTTAAGATGTGATGGCTGTCTGTTTCAGCAATTATTATTTAATGCTATGCTTAGTTTAGAGGGGGGCCAATTTCAGTAACACTATGTGATTTTCTGTGTTGTTAGGTCCTTGAATGTCAGGAACATTAAAAGGAAGAGAAAATCTTGCTGTTTTACTGAGTATCTGGCAGCAGAGAAAGCAAAAGGGGCTACTGGAATTGGCCTGTCTCTAAACTGAGCATAGTATTCAAAATGATTCCGTCTTATCAACTATATGACATCTGTGAATGATGAGTGTGGCATGCTCAAACTATGGCATGATACTTAAGAAATTATTTGACCTTGATGGCAGCTTCCAGGGCTGGCATGGCCTCATCCAGATCACGCTGGGCATCATCAGCAATGGCCTGCGTCTCTTCTGCCTTCACCTTGGCCACTGCCTCATCCTCCATTACCACTTTCCGCACCTGACAAGCTCAGTATGTAAATGCATATGTGTGTGTGAGAGAGAGATAGAGAGAGAAAAAAAGAGAGATAATGAATATATCATTTATAGGTAAAAACTGACTAATTATGCACCCAAAATACCTATCCACCACTTATTGCACTCAGGACCTTTCCCACCCACCACAGACATAAAATTATAACAATAATCTTTAAACAGGTCCTTGCAAATAAAAACTCTTTTAAAAACCTATTTACTCTTTGTCCTCTTCACACTACTTGACTTCTACACCCACTAAAATGTCCACAAAAATAATATGTGCAGGTCCTAAAGCTGGGCTCAAGGGATGCAACTCACAGCATCTGCTTTTTCCTGGTCCACCACCAAGTCTTCCATGAGCATCTGGGTGGCTTCAGACTTTTTCTTAAGCTCTGGCTCCAGAGCTACCAGCTCTATCTTCATGTTGTCCACCAGTGTGTTGGTCTCCAGCAGCTTGACCAGACCATTCTTTACTCGGTCACGGGCTTGTTTCAATGTCCTGCAGAACAAATACACACACACACACACACACATACATGTGTGCGTGCACACACACACACACATCAATGTGCAATTTAAGAGACTTTTATCTTTTTTTCAGAGATATTTATGCAAAATAATATCTGTGATAAGTTACTATATGTACACTGAAGTAATTAGCATTGTACCCAGGCATACATTAAAAAATATAAGTTAAAGATGCCAAAAATGAAAAAAATTGTTTGCATTTTGTGAAGGCTGTTACTGACATGGCTGCTATGAAAGGGTACTGGTCTTACAAAGAAAGAAAGACTAATACATGCCATGTGTAATGATTACTCACTTGGTTTTCTCTTGAAGCATTGACAGATATAAATTGATTAACTCCAGATAACTTGTTGGTGTGGTATAGTATCGTCGTTTGAGTTCAGTGAAGAAACGCTCAGCCATTGTACTAACGCTGACATGAATTTCAACACACATTTCCGCAATCCTTTCCTGTACATATCAACATGTTAAAATTTAGTTGCATCTTATACAGAAAAATACAATGGCACTTTGATGTAGGCATCCATTTTTTTGTCATGTTAAAATGCCATTTCCACTGCAGTATTGGTGAAAAAGATTCTTTCAGGTCCTGCCTCTCACATATCAAAAATACCCAGTCATATATCATATATATATATATATATACACACATATACAGGAAAACAAATACTAGCCACCTATGACTGTCGACATCATAGTTAAAAACTTACAGGTGTATTCGATGTCAGGCATTCCATTTTTCACTAACATGAAACACAAACACACCACTGCTTAATATTGTTTTTGAAATAACACTGTCAACTTTGCTAAGTGAAGAAGCCCATATGTTTACATGCTTACTTCACATCTATAGATTGAAGGAAAAGGCTGGTGAAATGAAAAGCTGGACTGAAATGATGCATGCTGATGTTCTGGATAGTTTCTGTTCAAGATTTAATAACTGTTTACTTACAATCATGTCTTAAACACAGCTGAACATCAGTGGCCTGTATATTTTGAACTCTTTTGCAAAGGTAGACAAACTGCCTAGTTCAAGACTTAAAAGGTACCATTTGACAAGGCATTCTCATATCAGCTCTTCCATGCCACACTCACGTTTGAAGTTGTTTGGTATAATCCCAGATCCATGATGCCATTTCAATAAGCGCACTTATGAGAGGCTTGCACCAAACAGGTTTGATGGCATTGCTCAAACACAAAATAAGGCAACCTACTTGTACCACCCCAGAGTAAATAACTGTTTTGCAACCCAAAATTGGAGCAGAATGATTCAGAGTCATTAGCAATCATTCAAAACCAATTTGCCTTTTCCCTTGCCTTTTCCTTTAAATCTCACAAATTTGAGAGAAATGCACCTACCTTAAGTTCATCACCTCCCAGGTCAATACTCTCAAAGAAGGACTTGGAGACACCAAGTAGAGCCTCGCGGGGCCACTCTACAAACCAGTCAATTGTGCAGCAGTTGACTAGAGATGGGAACATGCGACAACGGGTGCGGAAAGCATTTCCCACCGGACTCATGCACAAAACAATGTGCAGGTTGTTCCTGTACATAAACATGTATGGTCACATCCATGTAAAACATGCACGATCATGCATACACATGATCATAAATACATTCATATAACCACATGCTTGAGCACCCACACACACACACACAAAAGAATCTCAGGATTTTGTTTGGTAATTTTAAGCAATACTTCACAGTATGTCTTTTAATATTGAAAGAAAAAAATTAATGTAGGTTCTTTAAAGTGATCTAAATCTACTCTGGTCTAAAGTTGTTGTTCAGCAGTCATTTTTAACAGCCTATAAGCTGTGATAAAAGTGTTAGCTACCTCACTCTGTTGATGCAAAAGTCATATATGGCATCCCGGTTGCCCTCAGCAATACCAGCTTCCTTGGCAGCAGGTCGGCAACCAATGATAAGTTTTTCGTATTCATCAGGTTCAAAAAGATTTGGCACTTCACCGGAGTTCAGGATGTTGTTAATGTCCTCCAGAAATTCCTCCACAACAATCTTAACAAACGATACCATGAAAGAGAAGAATTTCATGACATATACCAGTCTAATAACCTGTTCATCAGAGATGAAATCAAAATGTTTGGCAGATAGATCCCCTAGCAGTTTTCTCAGCACTTATCATTTTCTCTTTTTAAAACTTAAAATAAGTACCAAAAAAAACCTTTTAATGTTTCTGGTTGCATGTTTTTTCTTTGTGCCTTCCCAAGGACTCAGCATAAACCCTCAACAATCCCCTGTGCCTTTTCCGAAACATTTCACTTAAAACCACCCATAGTGTCTGGGATCTATCTCATCCATTAGACACTATTAAGAAAACTTGAGTCTGCTGTATGACATCTTGGAGAAAGTATCAGGTCAGCGAGTCAGGCTGAGATAATGATTGAGTGGACTTACTGCAGCAAAAAGTGCTGCACCTACACACTCTGACCATGATATCAGCATGGAACGACCTATCTAACCACAATACCCATGGCGAATGGCATATCTAACCATCATATCAATGTGGAGTGACACCTGACCATGATGCACATACAGAGTGACACATCTAACCATGATGTCAACATGGCATAACACATCTGACCATGATGACAATTTGGAGTGACATCTGGCCATGACATACAGGTCTTGCTGAAGCAGTTTGCCTTACCAAATCAACTTTATTTTAGAAAAATAAGCATGATTGTGCTAATTTTCGTGTCATGATTTGTTTATCAACAGCAAGTACATGTGAGAGAATTTATCTTAATGCTAACCAACATGTGTGAAAATGAGAACATGGTTTTGATTGAGAAACTGTCTTGCAATGACCCTTTGAGACTAGCCAACCTGTGGATGATGAATATGAAAATGCATAAGCTGTCAATCTTTTGTTGCTAAAGGTTCAAAGAGTCTTATACTCATAACTTTCAGTTGCTGTTGTTTTTCACATCAGCTTTCATTCAGGCTGTGTGTCAGAGAGAGGGAATAGTTAATTTTCCCATTGTTCCTGCTCACCTGGGTGTCTGTGAAGAGAAAAACAGTGTGCTGGTTCTGAACACCTGCTAAATCGTACAGTATTTTCAGATCATTATGGAAGGAGTTGTAGTCGTAGCCACGGCTCAGCTCTATCTGGAAACACTTGTAGCCACAGATGTGGGCTGAAAGTCTGAAAATAAAGTAGAAAAGTAGAAAAGGTCTTTCTTAAAAATGAACAACAACAAAAATATTCCATCATTATACACCTTGCAACTTTTGAATGATACAATGATACAGTAGAATCAGCATTATTTGATTAAGCCATCATATCCCTTTGAGTAAAGTGCTCTGCTAAAAAACGTATGCATGAGCAGACAACATGTGCATGCTAGATTCACCTGGTGAGAGACTGCTTGCCGGTGCCACCCACACCAACCAGCAGTGCATTTCCACGCTCCTGACGAATCATACGAACAATGCGTGACACATGCTCAATGGCATCCAAGAAAAAGACTAGCTTCATTTCCTTGGAAGACTGCATGTTGTAATCATCCAGATACTGTAAACAATAATATATATATAACATATACATATTATATTAAATGTGTTTGTAATACATAAATAACAGAGATAGCAAAATAATAAGGATTGCTGTATCTAGATGTTCAAGAGCTCAAAAGACAAATTGTCGAAGTGATCACATTGATGACCACGTGAACACAGACCCCTGGCCTCAAACACTCCATGCTTTCTTGAACAGTGGATTTGTCAGATGACTCTACATAGACCCAACCTAATGAAACAATTTCTCTCTCTCTCTCTCTCACTTACATCTTGCAAGATATTCTTGAGTTTGGCCATGTCGGTCAACTCCTCATACATCCTGTCTTGTTCTGTTGCTCCCATCTTCATGAAGTCCCCAAAAATGATGGGGTGAGTCACAAAAGACTCAGCATCCACCGTCTGCCAGATGATAGGTGTACAACAGTGCCAGAAGTCAAAAGTCAGACATATCCGGCAAAGCAGACAGAAAACATCACTACTGGCAGTTAATGTACAAAGTTATTGCAAACAGTGATCTAAACCTTCATTTAACACTTAACACTTTAACACTCCCATGCAACACCAAACATTCAAAATCTTTAGCATAATGGTTTTCCACTGAAACATCTCTGAACAAACAGCATAACAGTGGTTATCTGAAACTGAACAAACAGCATAAAGGTAGTGTACTGAACAAACAGCATAATAATGGTGTGTTTGAAGCTTAAAACACTCAGACAATAAACTTTGTGAGTTAAGCAGACATATAAAAATAGAGAAACTATAAAAAGGAGTAAATTTACTGTGCATACTGAATCCCTTTTCCAAAGTGAGAAAAATAATCACAAAACACATAACAGACACACGCATGTATGTATGCAGACATGCTTGCATGAATGCACACATCCATGCGCACATACATGCACACACACACACACACATGCTTGTATGCATATACAACACACAAACATAAACTGCACCTCTCCAAAGTGTTTGCTTGCCATCTCAACCATAATCTCATGAAAGAACTGCTTGTCTTCTGTGTTGATGAGCCGATCATGGAACACACGCTGAGCCTCATGCACAAATAGTCTGAAGATCTGGTGGTTGTCCCGAATCACTCCAGGGTCAGCTTGCAGCATGCCTGTCAACATCCACCATATGAGCCAAGCCTACCTATAAAATGATTTCTATTTAAAGACTGATCACTCAGACAGCAGTAATATGACCAAAACACTTACCTTTGATACTATCCTTTTTTCCCCCTTAAGTACTTGACAATCATTCTAATCAACAATAAGGCCATCTATATAGACCTAAATTTCCTAATGTGCTAACACTGCAAGTCATTGTAATTTGTAATATCTTTACAATACATAACTCAGTCTTTTGATTAGAGAAATAACCTTTATTCAGACACAAGCCTAATCGACTGCTCTACAGCTCGTCTGCTCTCTAACTGCTTTATCCTGGCTTCCCGCCTTTAGTCCATAGTAACAATATAGACACAGATGGTGTCATAGGTCACCATTTCCAGCCTATGAGTCAGTAACATTTTGATTTTCTAAATATAGTTCCCTCTAGGATAGGACATCCCTCCTTTTCTCTATAATAAGTTTAATTACTAACAACAAACTTATAATCATATTATCTGCATCCAATGCCTCCGTTTTCAATCCTTGTCGCCATAGTAATATCTTTACAATACGTAACTCAGTCTTTTGTTTAGAGAAATAACCTTTATTCAGACACAAACTTAATCAACCGCTCTCCTGCTTGTCTGCTCTCTAACTGTTTTATCCCAGCTTCCTGCCTTTTAGTCCATAGTAGCAATACAGACACAGATGGGATCATAGGTCCCCATTCCCAGCCTATGAGTCAATAACATCTATACTTTCTAAATATAGTTCACTCTAGGATATGACAGTCATCAGTCCACATTCAAGTTTGCCAATAGAATCTCCCTTGCAACCTCAATGATGTGGTTTGATCAGGGAATGGAGTTTTCTGGCTACAGAGATACACTTTCCAAGATGAAAGATGTCTCTCATGCACACAAATAGCACAGAAGCAACTATTTTTGTAAATCTGGACACACACACACATGCATGCACACATGCACACTGTGTAAAATGTACAGTTTACTGGTAAGTTAAAATTGTGGAAACATGTGTACACTGAGAAAACAAGACTAAAAAAACGCATTTTGAAGATCACTTAAAGATGAATATGAGTGCAACAGTATAAAACCATGATGAATGTACACCATTCAGGTCATCATCAACTGTCCTAGCAGTTGCTTCCATTGTGTCTTGCAGCCTTTGCTTATAAATGTTTTGTGTATCACAAGAAAAAGACACACAAATAAGCAAGCATGCCAGGAAATGAAAACAGCCAGTCCTCACCCTGGACACATTTGGACAGGTCACGCAGATTGAAGACGTAGTGTGATTTGGCTGGAGTGGGTAGCAGGTCTGTGCTCATACGGAAATAAATCTCCACTGCTGCCATGACAATGGGCTCATTGCACTGGCGCACAGCCATGGGAAAGTCCATTAAGAATCCCGTTATGATAGCCTACACATATAAAAATCTGCACGGCTCACATTCTGGAGCACCCAATGGCAGTTCACAAGCAGTTATCACATTTTTTTAAAATCATACACTCCATCTTAAAATGTTTAAAATGGTCAATACCAAACAGAGAGACAATTTTTCTCCATCACAATTACCTACTTACAGGTAGCTACCTACCAAGCCCCATCAGCTTGGAACAGATTACTCATCAGCCTTCATCACTCTGATTCTCAGAATTGTGACTTCCCTGTGACCCTGTCCTGACTATGAGCATGCATAATGTGTGTCTGTATTTACTTTGTGTATGAACAGGTGTCTGTTGTAGAAATGAGCATGTCTGTTATATGCAAATATGATCGCATGGTTGTTGGTGATTCAGTTTATTTCTGTATATCATTTCTGTAAAGTGCTCTGAGCAAATAATTGGAAAAGTGCTATATAAATCTTCATTATTATTACTAGCTATTCATACCAAAAACATGTGCTTCAGGCTGTGTTCAGTTGGCGATGGAATTGCCAGCATTGAGAAATGTCGGAAAAGACGAGGGGACACTGGGTTACGTCCACCACCGGGAGGTGCACAGGCAGCACACAGGGTCACATCCTGAAAAAAAAAACACACAGCAGGTACTACAGATATGCAGGAACAATGAGACAGCATATACCTCACAACATTTAACACAGCAAGCACTACCTATAGAAAAAGTTGGTGAATGTAAGCTTCACAAATGAATTAAAATAAGATGCATCCCAAAACTTAAAACTTGCATAAAAATAAAATGTAATAAAAGCCAGAGACACAGAAACTGATGGAACACAAGTACTGTAACATTCATTCCAAAGTTGACATAAAAATGTCACTACTGCATCAAACTATAAGCTTTCTAAGTTAGAAGTGATTATCCTTGCCCTGAAATATTTCACAGAATTGGCCGTGTCCATGTCTGATAGATCTATGAAAAATGTTTCAATTCAAAAAGTATCACAACAGATCTAATAACTACTGATGCTGATGTCAACAAAAAATGAGATAATATTGTGTAGTCTAGCTAAGCTTTTATGCTTATTGACAAAAATAAGAAATAGTATACTACCCTAAAACATATTCTTCATCTACTAATGTGTGTATTTTCCCTGCAGCATGCTGAATACCGATCCTTTTGAATAGACCTAATGGCTCAACAAAATAAACTACTAATATTTGTGTTCATAATATTTCAAAGAAATATTTTTCATCAACTTGTGTGAGTATATGTGCTATCATTACACATATTGATATGCCTTTACTTATAGTAATATGGGGTAGGACATGCATTGCACACACATACACAGGGTCTGCTTTCATCACTCATCACCGACGACCAGTCTGCAGCAATGAAAACAAACGCTATTGTCCAGGCTAAGTGTACCGGTCTTCCAATTAAGGGTCTACCCCCTAGGCAACACTCAGTGGTCTTCCTTACATAACTGGCCCAGTGTATGTCACCTACCTCTTTATCCCTGTGTGTGTGTGTGTGTGTGTGTGTGATGACAGGCGCGACAGTGTGGCGCTGTATGGTGGTCATGCATAGGCAAGGAGCGTGTAGAGACACCACGTGATATTAAGTTAACCGATGCACAATTGGTTAGTTAAGGAAATAGAAGTATGGTCAGAAAATACGAGATTGAAAGAACCAATGGGAAGACTTCCACACCTGACCACGTGCCCTAAGAAAGGAGACAAAGAAAGAGGCTTTTGACTCGGAACCGGGGTTGGAAGGAGAACGGAGAGGTGGGAGCATCGCCCCACCAAGCAGTTGGGAGAACGTGTATCTAATGTACATGCTTTCGCCTAGTCAGACCTATCCTCTGGCGTACAAGTAAAACCTGAACCCACGACAGTGTTGTGTTGATTATTGTGGTGAGACTGGGCAAGCTACCCTCGTCCCACCCTGTTACATACTGATCACATGTTTAACATAGCAGTAGATATTTTGACAGATCTCATCTAACCTAGAAATCTTTACAAAATGTTTACAAAGTTTTGTCTCTGGAAAAAAAATGCAGTAACTAATTTACTTTATTAAACTGCACAGAGCCAATTCAAAACATCACTACATCATTTGGCATCACAAATACAACATACTAAGTACCAAATACAACATACTAAGTACCAAAAGCAGCATAAAAGTCATTTCACTTACTTATCATCGTAGTCATACAGGGTCATAACGTTAGCATTAGCCATTTTGCTAATGGCAAGCTAAATCCTAAATAAAGGCCTTCCTTTTCTTTTTATCCTTTACCTGAATTTCCTTCCAGGTCATTTTTTCACGGTCATAGAGTCCACCAAAATCTTGGTACTGGCGAAGCAACTCAATTGGTGGCTGGGAACCATATGTGTCAAGCTTGGGCATGTTGAGGTCATCAATCATGATAATCACCCTCTTGCCCATAGGTGCTCCTGTACACATACACACCCAATGGATGTTACATTAATACTGTGATAATACTCGACCACAAACCCTGACCTGTCCTCCTCAGTGCTATGTCCCCTGTCCACTCTGGGCCATGACATCACTGCCAGGCCATTCAAACCCCTGATGGCGCCAAAGACTGCCTTTACCACACTTATACCAAATAAGAAAGACACTCTTCAGAGATATGCTCTAATGATATTTTCCATAGCCATGCCTGGCAAAAAATAAGTGCAACATCTCCAAAACCAATGAAAGTCCTGCCTACCTATGATATTCTTGCGTCGTTTCTCAAGCTTGGCTTCAATCATCTCTTGTGTTCGGCTACTGCTTGTCTGAGCTGAGAAGTTGATAAACACTGGCACATAGTTCTGGCGGTCTGAAATGTTGTTCAAGGTAGCCCGTGCAATCACAGACTGCAGACAAATATTTCATATTAGGAAAATTTTTATTACTAATACCAAGATATACAGTCTACATTATTGTTGTTTGTGGTGGTGGTGGTGGAATGCATCATACACCCCATGACACACTAGGATAAATCAACTCATACACTCCATTACAAGGAATGATTAACTCACAGTCTATGCTAGAAACAATCAACCTATACAACTTGCCACATCCTGGGAACAATCAACACACACAGTCCATCACACAGTAGGAACAATCAGCCCAGGAACACACATAAGCACAAGCAAAAGCAATGAAAATCCTTGTACCTATGCTAGAAGTGCATCTGGAACATTTTGAAAGTTGATATGAAAAGGAAGAAAATTCAAAAATTGAGATCTATTAAAAGTAGAACAACCAAGTGAACAACCACACAAGAGGCATTTGAACTGCTTTTTCAAGAAGCCTTGTATCAGACAAGAGGTATACAAAACAAGTGGGATTGCAGAATAAAAGGAGCTCAGCTGTCTGTCAAGTCTGCATGACTGCTGGAGCTGAGTGTTGTCAATAAAGAAGTAATGAAGGACTGCATGATGCTTGATAACAGACAGTGGGGAAGTGTCCACAAGCATCAGGACCAGTCTCAAAACTGATCTTCACCAAACACCTAAGAGAAGAAGAGATGAAAGGTCTGATAATTGCAACTGAAATGAACTAAGCACACTCCTAAAGGTATGAATGAAACGTGGTGCTCTTCCTTGAATGCCAAAAGCAGATTCCAAACAAAATGTTATTATCATTGGTATCAAACCAAAGGACAGGAAAAGAATAAGGCAGCTTATATTCATTTAATAATCCAACCGAATTAGCAGTTGTCTTGGTGTAAGTCACTGGCCTATATGTCCATCCGAACTTGGGTTAGACTACAGAAAATTTAAGTTTTGATGTTGAAAGCATATTATTGGAACAAGGTGGAACCTTTGATTTGTCCTTGTTAAATGTGTCGTAGCCTGTAATTTGTCACATCTACCTAACACTTTCAGCTTGTTTTGCCTTGCTGCCATCCTATCTTTTCTATTTCCATTCTATTCTCCCACATTACTGTAGCTTCATCCATCGGCATGAACTGTGGGCAGTAATGCCTGTTATGAGCTATATAGTTCTTGCCATGACCTGCTGCATGCCTGTTTCACAGCAGGGCTGCCACAGCTAGCACCTGCTCTGGAATACTTGCATAACAGAGGTGTTATACACAGCAGCGTGAAGGCTAGCCATGTTTTAATATTAGCTAGCAGACAGATTTGAGATTCAAATGTATTCCTGGTTGTGCTGTATCCAATACGTGTGTGTATAATTTACATATTGTCCTTATGCAATAATTTTATACTCATCAGTTGCTAATAGTGTAGGAAGAATTCTTCATTAATTCTATGGACCACAGTCTCTTTATGTACTTAAAATCCTTAGACACTTTCACATACTCACCTTCTTCCACATAATTTACTAATATTTGAATATCAGATAAAACTAGGGCAGCCACATGAAAATTATTCAGATCATAAGCAACTCAACAGGAGAAAAACAGGAAAGGGGAATGAAGGTATACGGTATGACTTTCCCTTTAGTACCAAATAGTGGTGGTCAGAGTAGGAACATTCTGTAGTCACTACAAGGAACTGAGAAAATGACAATTTTTAATTTAACAATGCTAGATATACTGAGAGGCTGACAGAAAGAACAGGTAAAAGGCAACAAGTCACACCTTGCCAACACCAGTACCACCAGTGTACAGTACAGATCGCTGAACTGACAGTAGCTTGTCCAATATGTAGCCAAAGCGCACTGTGTCCACAGTTGGCACCAACATGTCAAAGAATGGAACTTCTTTGTCATATCTGAAGGAAGGTACAATCTTTTCCCAGGCATCCATGCGCCGTACTTCCATGTCCATGTAGAAGCCCCACAAGTCACCACCAGTTGGCAGCTGCAGCAAAAAGACATGGTAAGTACTCTCAAATTTATGAATGAGTACACATTTTGACATGTAAGCCTTTAAACAGTTTGTGATCAAGCAACATGCTTTCATTGCACCATCCTATTCTTCTAAGTTCCTTAATATTTTTTGTGTATAATTCATGTATCTGTTAGTAAGGACTTGTTTTAATGCTGATCGATTTGTTCGAAAATTTGCCTGGAATTTTGTCTGTTGAATCTGGTAATTTATAAATAGCAATCATTTTCGTCTGCTGCTGTTTGTTACTTTCAGTGTAGCTATTTATTAAGCTTCTGTTGCAGCTGTTTTTTTTATTGGATTGTTAGTGCTGACAGCAAACATTTTATTTGTACAATAAACTTTATAAAATACTGATATAATTATTACTACTGCTACTACTACTGACATATCTCTGTATTACTGATATGCATGTCATGTTTATTTGACTATTTTTATACAATACTGAAAACAGATCTAAATATGCAGCACTATAAACAAATCACTGAGAGAATGAAAATCAACAAAACATCCCATATACAGAATGTTGTGGGGACCCTTGGCATGACTATATGGTACGCTCACTTATTAAGCACATGACAATTTTTTTACCTTTGCATCATTATTGTCTTCAAACTGGTTCCTGACAAAGGTGTCAAATGAATCCCAATACTTCTCCAAAATGTTCCCACCAATGGCCCATATGTAGCAAAAGACGAAGGTTGAGCACACCAAGATGTGGAGTCTGGTCAGTTCTGCGTCCAAGTCTGGTCCTCCACGCACAGGGAATAACAGGGCCTCCAGCAGTTTGCACAGCGTTGTGACTTTACTAATATCCACCTGCACAATGAACAAAAACCTAGGGATGCTCATGTAAGTTTTGTCCCCTATTTGGTAATAGAAAGCTAGGCACAATGTGCCGTGTGCTGTTTTATGAGCAAATATTATGCTAGCTGGAGAGGCAGCGTAGTCTTGTATTAGTGCATTCAACTGCAGATCTGAAGGTTGCTGGTTGCAGAGAAAACTCTCTACGCTAGCCAGAAGCCTTTCTGCAGGATTGACTACCTGATTAACCGGGGAAGGTAATGAGGCTAAGGGATAAGACTGGGCTCTAGATCTCATGCTGTGTGGTAGACAAGATGGACAACCTGACCATATGACCCTACAACCTCTAAGACTAGGCGACCCTTTACTTCACCTTTTATTACTCTAGCTGCAGTACAGAGTTTAAAGCACCATTCTTTGCAACTTTATTCCTCCTAAGTCTTGGGATCTCAACTACATGTTGCTGTATCATGTGCGTGAAAAGAAAATTTCTTCAAACTTACAGCTGTACAGACTTTTATTGTGAGTTACTGACTGTTGTGCTCAATCTTATATCACCTTACATGCAAACATAGGTGGTGCACATGTGATATTCATATTTATATGAAAGCATGTATGCACACACAGAACACATGCACACATACAAACACACACAGGTGTGTGAAGTATGCCTTCACCTGGTATATGGCCTGTTCGCATTTTTTGTTTACAAATTTGAGTCCATCCTCAACATAACGAGAAAACAGTTCAAGGGTGTAATCAACTGTGGCTTCTTTCAATTTGTGCTTCCATTTGTTCATCCAGGTTTGCACGTATGGCATCCATTTGAGCTCTTCAGGATCCAGGTAGACCATCCCACATCTAGAACAAACCGCAGTCTAGGTTTGACAAACATAGCTCTCCATATTAATCTATGTGTTGTTATGTTCTATGCATATTTGCAAAGTTTACACCATGGTTATATATGAATACAGGCATGAATGCACATATAGAAAGATGCATATGTATGCAGCCATCTGTTTAAAAACAAAAGAGGTAAATAAAGGTAGTCTCATGACCTTAAAGTCTTTAGGAAGGGAGATGCTAGAGCCTCACTTATCTTAAGGCCCAATTCTGCACTCTTCCTCACTCCCTTACCTTGTCAAACCCCTCTATGGAGTCATCCAAGTCACTACACACTTGTGGAAACTAGAGAAAGTATATTGTGTCACACAGTTTTTGTATTAGAATGTGTGCATGCTCTAAACACAAAGCTATCTGCTCTTCCCCACTACCAACATGTTTGCAAACACACACACACACACATGTAAAAAATTAACAAAAAGAAACCCAACACATAAACACACGATTAACCATATCCACATGTACACAAAAAACGATAGTATAAATATCCATCTCAGTAAATGTACATCATATACACACATCTCTTCAAACCCACACAAATGCACATACCGGCTGACAGTTGCAGGGGAGGCTACTGCCAAATCTGCAACCTCAAACACCATGTGGATGTAGGGTGTGAACTTAATGCGCTCACTGTTGGCAAGACACAGCATCTTGTTGTCATCCAGCACAGTGTTCATGTTCTCAATCCACAAGGCATCCACTGGACCATCGCAGATGATCCACTGATGGTCTTCAGATGTATCCTGAAGCACAGAGTACGACAGACTGTTGGAAATTATATCACAACATAATACAATGCAATACAACATAATATCCAGACAACTGAGATAATAATTTACCACACCCACAAGCAGCTTTTTGAAATATCCCTTATTATTTTTTTAAAGGATGTTGTGTTCCGGAACTAAGTGTGATGATCACAAGAATAATTGACTGTGACACATCATGACGGATATGATGATAGCAGCAATGCTACTAAATTGGTAATGACAATTACACTTCTTTAACATCCATGTTGAATTTACAGGTCACCAGATATTAAAAAATATTTAAATAAAGAGTGGTGATGATAGTAATTGTGAGGTCAAAAGTAATCACAAAAATAGACTCTTATCATCACACATATATATACAAGAGATGCCTACACAACAGACTCTCAGCATCACACATATACAAGGGATTCCTACACAATAGACTCTCATCACACACACACACACACACACACACACACACACACACACACACACACATTATAAGAGATTCCTACACAATACTTTTTAATCTCTGCTGAGCATGTTTTTCCCCTTCTTATATACATAAACAAAATTTCACATATATGATGGATCTGATTTCTTTTTTTTTTAACTTGCACTCTATCATGTGTGTTCATGCAGGTAATATCTGGTTCAGTTTTAGTTTCTGCAGGATTTCAGGCAACCTCACACAAAGTAACCTATCTCTTCAAAGTGAAGAAACATCTGTGATATACATCATTAACTCTTTTCTAGCATTTCGTGTCTGTAGAAACAAACTTCTTCACAACCAGTAATATTCAAAGTCTAATGTATATTCTAATACAATGTTTCATTGTTTGGAACTATGTTTGTATATGTTGTGTAAATAATTCTTTAAATTTCTGCCTCATTTAGCCTACTTTTATGACAAGAGCTCTACGCCCCATACAGTTACCATCTTTTGTTTCAATTAAGTAGAAGAAAACAAAAATTATATTTCTTGCAAATCAGATCACTTCAACGTTTTAAAAAAATGCTCTTTAAAACAGTGTCAATGACAGTTGTCTTTATTCTAGGTTAATAGGTGTAAATATTGGAACACATTGTAATTCGTACCATCACTCCATTTCTAAGTGAAGAATCGCTTTGTTTTTTTGTCAGCATGGAATGAATTCAATACTTCTCTTATTCTACTTAACAAAACTGGGTATCAACAGGTTACCTGGACAGCATTGCGCACAGTGATGCCCATGAGGCCATCATGCCATTCCATGGTCAGCTTATCCACTCCACCATACAGCTCGTCCATGGTGATGGACTTTGGGTTCAACACATATGTGTGGACAGGCTGATAGAATGGGTCAGGCAGCCCTTCTTTATAAAGATTCTCCAATGTCTCGGCCAGAATCTATAGCACAGAATGGGACCAGCTCTTTTCACTGTACTTCATGATCATACTTAACCTCTTTGCAAGACATGTTATGAACCTAGTGCATTTTTATGAAGGCACAGGTCAAACAACACTCAGAAGCTACAAAATGTAAAAAAAAATGTGAATGAAAATAAATTTTTAAAAATTACTAACCCATACTGAACATGAGCAAGAATGACAAGCAATGACTAGAAGCTGTATTGGGTAAAAATTTTGAAAAAAGAAAACTTATGTTCTCATACCCGATACACTGTAGTTTTACCACTGCCAGTGGGTCCAACCAACATAACTCCATGGCGCACAATCATGGTCTCGTACAGTTGGATGACCTTTTTGACCTGGGCCATAACCACCTGCAGCTTACTCTTCTCTTGCACAGAAATGATCTCTGCTTGCAGGCGCCCATAGTCATGCTCTGGAATATCCACTCCAGGAAACAGATCCTGCAGAATAGCCTGCAGGACACAGTCAAATGTCACAAGCCTGCAGAACAATCAAATGTCACAAGCCTTTCTGGACTTACTGCAAGACTAAATTCTTGGCATTAATGCATTTCTCCATAGGTTGGACTGCAAAAAACTATTATGATTCTTCCAAAATAATGATGCTCCGCCTTATGAAGTGCATCACAAAAAAATCTATGTTCTTTTGCACTTTACGAGTTTTAATGTCTTCTGCCAAATAAAATATAAATAAACATTTACATCTTTATCTTTGGAAAAAAAACCTTAAAATCATCAGAAACACTGAAATTTTCTCATGATGCTTTGGGTTTTCTGGGACACTAACTTGAAATAGGACTGCATCCTGTTTCAGGAACTTGGGCAGATTGCTGTCTCTAAGTGCTCGAATCAATACCACATCCTCTGACTTGTCAGGGTTTTGTCGTTTCAGAGACCCTGCCATTACCAGCACAGACTTGACAGCACGCATACCAAAGTCATAGTGGTCTTGCTGAGACAGCTGCTCTGAGCACAGTTTGTACATCTGCACCATCTTCTGGGCCAAGTTCTTGGAGGACTCGAAGCCTTCTGAATACAGGATCACCTCCGCAATAAGTGCTGAAGAGATACCAAAAAAAAAGTGTGTTTAGAGAAAACCAAATGTCTCAAAGGATCATCAAATGGAATTTCAATCAAATATATTCTATCTGCTGAAAGACAAACTGTCAATAGATAAAATGCAATGATGACATAAGAAGCCAAGAACTGCCTTTTCTACTTATGACCTCTGTCATACAGATATGCATTAAATGTCAGACATTCACAACATAATTTAACTAAGTCTAGTAGACTAGTAGTCTGTTTATTTAAGACACACTTAAACCTTCTGTCTTTATTTTTACTTTCCTGGTGTTTATCTATTTATTTACTTTTTTTGTTTGCTTGTTTTTTCTTATTTTTTATTTACTTTGTTTTGCTGCACAATGAGCATTCTTCCGAATGGATACCTGCGCATTACAAATGGACATCATCATCATCATCATCATAGACTTAAAAATTACCCCCTCTCCCACTTCCACTGATATAACTGAAATAACAGGCAGGTTTGCTCACCATAATCTGGCACCATCATGGCGATGGGACGGAACAGAGCTTTTAAATTGTCTGGCAGCTCAGTGCGGCCAGCATAGCCAGGGTTCATAGTGATGAAAGCTGCACAGGTGGACACAAGCTTGATTTCCCGCCCCTCAAACATGAACCGGGAAAGCTGCAGCAGAACAAGTTGCAGATGTTCATTGTAAAGAGGGCATATGTTTTTAAAAAAACCTAAACGAATGTGTTTAGCATCTTCTATAATACTGTTTCACATGCAGTAAGGTAATAATCACTATCTGTGAGCAACAAGTCTTCAAACATCAACATAGATATGCCTAATTAACACTTGCTTTCACTTCTCCCATAGGCCAAGTATTGATCATGTGACTCCATGTTCCAGCATGACATCATGCATGTGACCTCACTATCAGAAATGTTGTATTGTGGTATTGTTACCTTAGATTAGGGTTATTATCTTGGATTCTGGATATTAGTATCTTTTAATGAACTGAACCTATGCATTTTTGGTTGGTGCTAATATCGTCTGGTGGCCTAATGCCAGCGTGCTAAGGGACTGACAATGATCATGATGAAGTCAGGTAGGCCTTTTATTCTCAATATCTCTCTCACCAGCTCTCTTGTTTGTACCTTTCGCTACTTTAGATGTCAGAGAGTTTAATAAAGTTCTCCATCTTTAGGGTAAGAGCTAAATTTAAAAAGGCATATTAATTTTCTTATCCTGCCACTATCATAATAAAAGAAATCATTCTCCCTCTCATCCACAAACGCATATGCATGCATACATGTACCCATGCATCCACATATGCGTGTGCACACACACACACACACACACACACACACACACAAACAAACACCATCACTATCACTCACCTTTTGTGCCTTGGCATTGCGAATGGTGATGAGCTGCTGCGCAATGACAGAGAGAACCTCTATGTCGATTCGATTGAATTCATCAAAACAGCACCATGCTCCAGACTGGGCGAGTCCTGAGAAGAACTTACCCATCATCTACACACCATAAAAACAAGAGGTCATGTGATCTGCCTTTTGGAACCATATCCACACGTACAAATTATATCTGTACATCTGCATACCACAGAAAAAAAATTGAACACGTGATCTGCCTTTAAAAGCAGCATAACATGCAAATGTGTTATCTATGGAATGCCATATGGAATGATGAAAGATATGTAGCCAGCAGCTGCTCAATCCATTTGGCTGTAAATATTTATATCCACACCACTGTTCCAGTCACAGAATGGATCACAAAGGAGTGAGTCATATAGTGCTCTGTGGAATGCCTCTTTAAAAAATCATAGCAATAGACAATGACTCTATGTTATGCCTACTCAAAATAACCATGAGTCCTAGCCAGGAATGGATAGCTCCCAGCAACAAACAATCTTGCACATTATTGCATGTGGAAAAAAAACCTAACAGCCTGCCAATGAATGAGCAAGGACAGCTAATACTGGATATAACAAGTCCAATAGATCGGTGCTATCCAGATAACTCAAATATCTGACACACACAAGACTTTCTGTAGGTCACCAACTCTGTACCTTGTAATCCAAGCCATCAGAACAGTTGAAGACAACGCACTGCTTGGCAAGGGACTTGGCCAGGTCTTTGGTTGTTTCTGTTTTGCCAGTGCCAGCTGGACCAGCAGGTGCGCCACCCAAATCCAGCTGAAGAGCCCCCATGAGACATAAATAGCAGCGATCCTGCAACACCAGAGGGCAGTGAGCCTGAATGCTTTGCACACATCTTGAAACAATGCACAGCTGACAAATAATCTGCAGTGATGCACCAGAACATGAAATGGAGTATCACGCACTTTGTAAACATTTTGCATCAAAGTCTGGAGATTTCTGGTAATTTTTTAATTTTAAAGCCTTATTGACTGGAATGCTGCTTCCTCCAGCTGTTCCACACACACACACACACAAAATCTACCCCGATGTACTCTGTGCATGCATGCATACATATTGCTGTGTGTGAAAAGCAGTATCTATAGGTGTTCATTCATGCATGCCTAATTTAACAACCTTTTTAAAACTATAAAATACCATTTTATGAAGGTAGCACAGTGATGTCAAAATTAGATCTTTATATATCTTTATTATTTCAGTACTCAAGGATGTCCTGTGCTAGGACCTGTAACTAAGATCATGTCTGGGCAAAACCTGTTCACTCACTGTTAGGGGAGTAATTACAAGACGGGGGGAGGCTCCCAAATACTCATAGCCATAGTGGTAGATTGAGTTTGACATGCGCACAAGACAGTCGTCAATGTCTGTGTCCCAGTAGTAGCGAAGCTGTTTCTGCCATTCAAAGTCATTGATACGGCTGACCTGCACATCAGAACAAAACTCCCTTTAACTTGCAGGCTTAGGTGTATGATGCAGATGGTCAAGAACATCAAGCCCTATATCCTGCTGTTTGCTGTTAAAGCACCAAAGTTGTTTCTATAGTGAAAGATAAAATCTCCTTTTAAGGAAAACATAGCAATTTTAAATTAAGATTAAACACATCAGAGTGCTGAAGCAGCATCATGCTTGAGGCAGGGGCTTAAAGCCTAAGTTCAGCACATCAAGATATGAAATAGTGACAAAGGAGAAAGCCAACAATGAATAGATATACAGGTAAACATTCAGATTCAACTAAAGGCAACCCTTGTCACCCAAAGTAATTACTAAGACAATGAGACAAGACATAAGAGCTCAGATAAGTGAAAACACAAAGGAACTGGAATGCATCGATCATAGAATGTAAGATTCCATTTTTCTCCAAAACAACTTAAAAAAAACAATACTTCAAACACAGAAGAGTAAAGCTCTCAAACATTGAGATAATATTTGTTAATGCTGACCTCACGTTTGACCATGCCAGTCACCATGTCTCGTGCATGGACATCAATGGTGATGAGAGCACACAAAACAGCACGAGCAAGCTTTGGAAGCTCTCCTCTTACAATGGCTGCAAGTTTGTTTAGATCCTGCAGAGCAAAATACCATGTACATATTCAGAAAAACAACATTATTAGATTAGTATTTTGGCATGTTCAAGTTCTTCCGATTCAAGTTGAATATAGTTTTCTATGTACTTTTATTTTTAATCACCTACCATAAAGTTCTTGGTTTCAAATTCTATCATGCCCGCTTTTCGGTCAAAATCTCCCTCCAGAATTTCAGTGATATCTCGGCACCACACAATCTGTGACACTGTCAGAACAACCTGAAACAAAATACAATGATATCCTGCATAATCATTTCTCTTGCTGATTTTGGGAAGACTAGAGAAATTAAGTAAGCACAACATATAATACCATGCTGGGTCTGCATTTATTGCTTCTATAATCAAAATGTATGCTCTTTTCTCTATTCAGCTTTTCTTTCTATCATACTATAACAGAACTCCTTTTGTCACACTTTACACCTCCATCTCTTGCAAAGTTTTGTTTCCTGCATATCAAATGATCTCCCTTACCTGTATCCACAGAGATTTATCTAAATCCTTACCTGTGAACAATGGCACAACACCCATTCTTCTCTGGTTCGACGTTCAAAATCAGCAATAGCTGCCTTGGAAAGTCGGCGAAGGTTAAGGAACATTGCTTCTTCTACTTTGCCCAACCAGTCTTCCACATTGCCACGTGCTTTCAAGCCCTATTATATATTCCAATACAGTGCAAGCCATCAATTAAACTGACAAGAAACACTTTCATGTTATGAAGCAAAAGGATAAATATCCCACTGGCACTGCCAGCTGTCTCAAAATCTCCCTAACAACCAAAACAGCAAAGCTAACAGCAATTAATTGGTTTTAAGATTAGATTATTCTTGCTCTGTGGCACTGTGGCACTGTGGCAGTGAAATACCTTTCAGATTAGATATGCAGACAATAGATTGCTACACATACAATTATGAAACAGCCTCTGGCATGAGTACTGTTCACAACATCAATAATAAAATGTATACAGCAACTGTGATCACTGTTAACAATAAGTATCTACATCTGCTTAACATTAAAGTGCAGTGGGGTTTACAAATTATTAACATTCAAGTGCAGCGGAGCTTACAAATTATTTAGTCTTGTCCTTGTCTTTTTACTGCGTTATTTCTTGAAGATAAAGCAGTCTCACCTTGCCAAGAGACACCTTTTCACCTTCAGGTGAAATCATTGCAAAAATGTCATTTGTGTACTGCACCTCAGTTGGCTTTTCATCTCCTGTGTCCACAATAATTAGCATCGTGTTATTCACCTTTACCCCATAATGAGAGTAGCAACAGAATCATTAAAAAAGGGTTACTCAGAAAACTCTATCAATGTTGCATTTACTTTATCATCAGCATCACCATCATGTCATTCTAATTTATCATCAAAACTTTTTAAGGAGTCAAAATTATAATTAGTTTTAGATTAGTTAATAATCACCTTCTGGTCCTGACAAGGTAAAAAAAAATCCTGAAAGCCACTAGAACAGCAAATTATACCCTAAAAGCATAATTTGAAATTTTAAATAAGCCATAGAAAAGGCATGTTTCTGCATGTTGTTCCTTATGTACAGTGGTATCAAGCTGACAACCAAAAGCAAAAGTGAAGAAAGGTAAGCTGATGGGTACCTGTGTCTGGAGTAGCCTTGCCCTCAACACCAGATGCAACACCAAACTCCAGCTTTGAAATAGCATCAAAGCACTTGCGCAGGTGGGGCTGCACAGCCAATGGATTGCGTGTCTGTGCCAGAATCTCTAGCAACTCATCATTGGACAGGAAGTAGAATCTAGGCACAGGTGGCATTCCTCAAATTAAATGTGCTTTGCATATCCTTTTTTAAAATCTTTAAACAAATCCCCATAAACATCAAAGTTTATGCCTGGAGCCTTTATGCCTTGCTAAAAAAAAAAAGCACTTGACCCAAATCAACTTTTTCACTGTGTAATTACCAATGCTATAACAAGCAGTGACCAAAGGATGCATGACAATTATAGTTGATAACGAAAACCAGTGTGAAATAGACAAAACTTACTGCTCCAATCCATTAGGACAAGAAAGAAAAGAAACACTTGTATGAATATTTTGTGTGTAAAGATACCAAAAGCACCCAAGCTAATTAATAAAATAAATATTTATTCAAGCAATGCTAACTGAAACATCAAAGAGCTGTGCAGTTCCTACGAAATGTTTACCTTGGGAAAATGACTCGCTTGGATTCAAGATAGGCTTCCAGACACTTCATGATTTGATCCAGCAGCGCATTGTTGTTCTGAAATGTTTCTAGCAATCCTGTATTAGGGCAAAATGATCACATTCAAATTGTACTTGTCATCTTCCCCATTGCTGGTTCTCATTTACAAACTCTAAACAGGTTTGTTCTTGATCTTTGTTCTTTATGAAATTCAGGACCAAAACATTATACTTTTTGTTACCTCTAAATCTATTTTTTAACTTTCCAAAGCAAAAATACTTCCAACCAATACTTTTTCATGATATGCTTATGTTTACTTCGGTATAAAAGTATTCAAACATGTATTTGCAGACCATGCCAAGTAGATTTATAAAACATTAGATTTTCTTCCCTGCAGGTCCTACAAAGCCAGGTACATTCCATGCCTTTGGGGAAGGGGTACGTGGTTTTCCAAACATTTCAAATGTCTAAATAATTTCAAATCAGCAACAGTTTCAAACAAGGCCTATATGCTCAAGCACTTCTTCAATGACTAAATATGGTCAAAAGGAGAAAACTATATGGAGGAGAATTTGTCTGATATCAGTATATTCCCTATACCTATTAATATCTAGCAATACAACCTTGGTGAATTGTGTGACTGCCGCCTCTTCGTTGTCAACAAGGTCATAATGACTAATAGCATGTTGTATGATAAAAACCCCATTGTGCAAATCCATTTAATTAAATTCTGGATGAAGTCTGCACTCTGTCCATCACCAACCTGGCTGTGTTGCAGCACGAATGGCCAGAGGAACTTTGTTGACTTTGCGCATTATCTCCTTGTAGGATTTGTCCACCTGCATAAACATTTTGGCTTCAGCAGGCAGTTGACGCTGGATGTCAGGTGCGGAGAATATACTCTCTAGGTACATCCAGGAGCGCTGACAGTTCAGCCATTCATCCTGCCAGCAAATAGTGACAGTGTTGGTAAACACTAAAAGATGGACAACGGTCAACAAAGTAGTGAAGCTCATTGACAATGTTGGAAAGAACTAACCATGTAACAACAGCCAACAAAACTATAGCAAAAGATATTCAAAGGGTATAATATTTCAGATGATGACAGAATGGAGTGCAGGGAGAGAAGATTTAAAAAATGCTCTTTTTGAGTAAATAGATTGGTCTAATACAAAACTATGTAAGGCATGAGATCTCTGCTTCTTTTTTAAATTTTTGTGCTTCTGCTTTTTAAGAAACTAAATCCAATAATTTTGCTTATGGGTCTCATGAGAATAGCCTTTTACTAAATCAAACTTTATTGTCATTACTTCAAGTTGCCTTTAATCTGATATCTACATAGTATAATACTGTTAAAGTATAAAAACAACAAATCTGTTCACTGACCAGTGTCTTGCCAAACAGATCAAGTTGCTTGACCCATTCATCAACACGAGATTTGATGGGTCCCACATGGCGTGAGGAGGCAATGGTAGCCACATTGATGTTGCTGTCATCCAGCACCTGTTGAATTTCATCAGTGCCTCCCAAGATGAAGACATCCTTAGAGTCTTTATGGGACAGAACAATAAACTCCAGTGCCTTCCATGAATCCTCCACCTGGTATTGTAAGACATGCGAGGGTCAACATTTGAAAGATATTCTTAATCACAATGAGAATTATAACATAAAATTTAAAATGATGATATGTTCCTACATTTTAAATTGCTAAATCCTCGTATTTTTAATACCATAGGTCACTTTGATGTGATGATTATCATCATCATCATAATCATTATCATCATAAATAACAGTCCGCATCTGGAAGCCAAAACATGGATTCATGTCTGTTTCTTGTGCATGAAAACTGACCTTTTTCAAAATGCCCTCAAGACTGGCCTCTGAGGAAGCCTGTCCTGAGATTTCCTGCAAGCGTTCTGCATGTCGGAATGCATTAATTTGAACAAGTCGCCCAAGTGTGAGAGGTTCTTCAGGAGAGAAGCGAAAGCTGAGAACATCCTCTATGACATCCCAGTGTCGCTGCTTCAGAGTTGGGTTACGCATATCTGTGATCACTGGCATCTGTGTTAACAGGAAATTAACCATGTCATTGCATACCATATACTTTGCATGAATGGCACTGCTCTCAAGGCATTAATTGTGCAAACACTTATCAGTTTTCATCCATAGCTCAGGTATTAAATTTCAATGAACTCTGCAATAGTAGCTATATAGAAGGTATACCCAATTTGTGCACATGAGGTAAATATGAAGACAGGTAATGGTTAATATCTTGATATGCATGCAGGACAGGTGCTGCTACTAACTTCCCTCTAGGATTAAAAAAAAGCCTTATCTTATTCCCTCCCTCATCTCTCCCCTACTCTCTCTCTCTCTCACTGTTGTATGCCTTTTTTTCTTTTAGTTAGCTAGTCACCAAGATAATGATTCCACTAGCAGGCTGCACTCTGGTCTTAAAAACCAACGGAGTCAAATGAAATTAAGCTCAAAGTTGTAAGCAAGTTAGAAGAATGTGCAGTTATTATTAGCTTTTGTGCATTGTAAACTTTATTTATTTTTATAAAAGCACACTTGGATTGACCTTAATCTGTGTGTTTGGAGTGACAGCAAACGTAAGAGTTTTGGAATAGTGAGGTATTGCCAAAACAGAAAGCAGACATTTGTAACATCAGGCAAAATGAAGTTTTCCCCCTTTCCAAACCTCAGGTGACAACTGTAATGTTCAAAGGTTTCTCTCTCCTGAATGGAATAGTGTTTTTTCTTTTCTTTTCTTTTTTGCTCCAATCGTTTGAATTCATATCTTTAAATTAACTAAACCCACTTGTCTGAAAATAACTTCACTCAGGTTGGCCTCTAATGCTGGTATGCAAGATGTTAACACACTATGGTGATAACACACACCCTATCTCTCATCTTATCCACTTTTTCTTTCAGCAGAGGGACAACTCCATTGGGTGGCAGGCCTTTTTCCAGCTGCATAACTGACTTGCCATATTTGGTTGTTATTATGTTCATCTCTTCTGGATCCAGAGTTTCAAATGGTGCCTGAAATACATTGCAAGCATTCTCCAGGCATTAACTCATGCAACAGATCACACATTATTGTCTGCTGTAAAGGCTGTTTTTCATATGCAGTAGAAAAGCTGCAATTCCTACTCTTCATTACTAAAATCCTCAATGGCAGAATGAATTTCAAAATTTACCCAGTCAAAGATTTTAATTCTTCAAAGGCTTTGCATAAGAACTTATGTCTTTCTTTTCTTTTAATTTCATATCAGTATTCATTTAACAGCCTGTCAAGCAAGGTCATCCTGCTCCAAAGGCAAAAGATAAGAAAGAGATACAGTGATGGCGTTGTCTACCACAGGCTGATGAACATCAGGCACAAAGCCATGCAGTGCAAGCTCTAATAACAAGATTTTATCTAACATTCACTTATTGACTCACCTCTGTCCACTCATTCATAAGAACATCCCATTCATCCATGGACTTCCACAGGAGTTCTTTTAGTTTGAGTTCAGCATGGGCTTCCTCCAATGCCTCATATTTGGTGACCTCAACCTGAATAAAAATCCCAAAAGTCAGTTGCGGGTAATCCTGCTGTTTCTAAAGTAAACAGTAAGCTTTATTATCCAAACTTGGTAAAATCTGCATGTACAGTGTTTCCTCACTACTTTGCGGCTCGTTTATCGCAGACTTGCTGTTTTGCGGGTTTTCAAAAAATATTAATGGAAAATATTTATCGCAGTATTTTCGCTGTTTCGCAGGTTTTTGCAGTACTCCATCTAAAGTATTATTGCACATGCGTAGTACGTATTGTACAGTGATGTATCCCAGTTGCTGATTGGCTCAGTAACCATCGCATATTTTTTTCTTTCGCTGTGCACAGCTACCCTCTCTCAGCTCTTCCATTTCACGTTAGCATCCGACTGTCGCATGTGCATAGTTTTCATCTGCGGTGTCCTGTACACTATTTATAAAAAATTTTTTAGATACTGAATTTTACATGTATAACATGGGAAAATTTATTAAGGGAATGGGAAAGGGTTATATATAAGAGTGTGGTGGGGTTTATAAAGACTTAAAATAATGTATATAACTACTAAAATAAGTATAGAGTCTCTACTTCGCAGAGGGAACACTGTATTTTGTTTTCAAATTCAGCATTTGTTTACAGCAGTGCTCAAGTCCCAGAGACACGTCTAAGTAACAATGTGAAAGTATTCTTGAAGCTTTCTCGTTTTTACAGTTATTATACACTGTTCTAGTTCATAAACTTGAGAGCAAGAATCTTAATGACACAAATGAAATATTTGCTGTTGTCCTCATTAACTTGTCTGATGATTGCCCATAAACAGATCACCTCTTTAACTATAAACTAGCATGCTGAAGATGAATTAGCAAATCAGGTAATCTCCAGTTCCTACTGCTGACCTTAAAGTTCTTCTGATAACTCTTGTAGGTGAATGCCCTCTGCTGCAGATTTTCCATCTGAGCCAGTAGTTTCTTCAGTAAAGTCTGGACACGTGTCTTATCAGCTGCAGGGTCCAGTATAATGGGGTTCTGAGAAGAAATTCAATTAAAAAGTTAGATTCCCTCTTAATAAAGTACAATTTATCATTGAAATATGAATCCATTTTTGATAGTATCCTGCCATTCTACAAATCTCCTGAGCATATGGCAGATAAATATATTAATCTCTGTGATTTATGGAAGGAAATAAATCTGAAAAAAACACAACTGATGAAAATCAGATATGAATGTCCTCAAAGTGAAAAAGATATTTTATGAAAAGAAAACTAATCTCAATATCAAATTCAAGGAAATCAACAAATCATTCTGAAATAAATATTAATGATTCTACATCTACATTGTTGTTCACCCTGAGGAATGCAGCATGTACAAATTACTGGTGCACCATAGCCCTGTTCTTTACAGTTTACCGCTTCATCTCACTCACTTGAGCATCTTGTTTGATCTCTTTGACCTCTTTGGTCAGCTCAGCAATGTCCTTGTCTAGGTGAGTGCAGAACTTGTCCACATTTGTGTCACGTTCTGCCAGAGCCTTGTCAATGGCATTACGCACATTGGTAATAGCAGGATTTAGGGTCTGGGAACACAATAGACATTTTCAAACCATATCAGGGTCTTTTGTTGTTTTGAAAAAAAAACACTCTGAACCCTTACTACTGACTATCATATTATTCATTTTTGTGTATACATTCATTAATGAGTCCACATTTTAGCTTGCTTAAGGTATATTAAGATATGTTTGACACTAACCTGATACACCGCAAAATCCTCAGGTGGTGTTGGCACCTGGTACTCATCAATCAGTTCATACATCTCTTTCACCACCATAGCCTCCTTCTCTAGGGGGTCAATCTGTCCACAAAATAATTCTGATGACATCAACTAAGCAACAATACAAATCGGAAAAGTTAAATGAAGCTCTTGAAAGTGCTCTATATTGTTTGTGTTTAACGCCGTGTCAGTAATTAAGGCTATATCACGGCGAAAAAAAGTATTCTTATTTAAAATGTTTTGGGACCAAAAACTGTCAAGTAATATAAATATGACATCGTAAAAATTAAGAAGCCACACAAAAAGCAGGAAACACATTTGAGAGGCGGGAACATGTAAAAGGAGTGTTGTGGCCCAAAAAAGCCATCAACATTCCAAAAACCAAAAACTATCAGGGCATAAAAAGCTTAAATCTTATGATAAAGCCCTATCCACCTTAAAAAGGTAAAAATAGCTGCCGATGGGACGGACCTAAACAAAGAGAACAAGGAGCCTGCAGTAAAAAAGTGCTCTACTTTGTTTGCTTGTTGACTGCAATAATGGTGAAGGAAGAAGTTTACATGTAAGAAATGTCATGGAATCATATAAGACAACAACAAAAACCAAATAAAGATATGAATAGAAGAGGTTCAATCAGGTCCCCAGTAAATACAGCCATATGTCCCTATCTCTCTGGAAAGACAAGCATGGTGATACTGACCCTGATCTGGACCTCGTCCAGGAAAGTGAGACTCTGGACAAACTCTACTGTTGTAGTGGCCACAGCTTCCAGTCGGAACTGAGCATCTTGCAGCTCTGCAATAAGTCGTGCCACCTCCTGGCTGGCTTTCACTGGCAGAAGTTCCTCAATCACCTGTACATGTTAAAACTCTGGTAGAAACATTTATTGCACATTACAATGATTATCTCAAGAGACTGTTATAGCCGGTTTGGTTGCATCTAACATATTTTGAGTAGTTTCACTGAAGAATTAAAAAATATACAGAATGAAGTGGGCACACAAAACAGTACACAATAAGTTAATAGTCTATATCCTAAACATACAGTACAGCAGCTTTATCGCAATGATGAGCACATGAAAGCTGAACAAAATGTGCAAATGCATGCAATATAACTAAAAGTAGCAATTATGCACACAAAAGAATTCTTTTTCTACATTACAATTAATCAACCCAAAACAGCCTACACACTGAAACAAATGGTTTGGAACCCAAATTAGTTTTTATGTGGTGGAGGATGGTTTATATGCCCGGTGAAGGCTGACTGTTTGGAAGGGCTGGTGAGCAGTGGTGATTAGCACAAGCTTGTGTTGTCCAGAGGAGACAGCTGAGGAGAAGGCAGGGGGCTGCACCACTATGTGGATCCCAGAAACACAATCAACACTGTCTTCCAGGCACCTATAGCACATTAGCCATGGGTATAAAAGGGGAGGGAGATGTACAGTGAGAGAGAAGTCAGCAGAGAAATTTGGAGAAAGCAAGGCATCATCGCAGCACTGACAGTGGAAATCACCTACATCTTAACCAGCAGGCCGACTGAAGAGAGCAGAAAGTTTGCCCTATTAGGAGGTTGTTGCACAGGTAGCTGCAGGCAGCCACCATGTGGTTGCCATAATAAAGATGTTAACAACCTATAGTTATGTGTTACTTGTCATCTTCACAAAGTGTGCATGGGCATGTGTCATGGGCTATCCAGTTACATTTTGGGTTCATTTATTCTGAAACTCACTCTGGTAGGGAGGCACTTGTAAAGAAAGCACACTCACTTCAAGGCAACGCAGTGGTGACGGTAGCAGCAATTCCTTCATGTGGACACTGTCAACTAACAGCATGCCGATGGGGCACTGCTCTTTAATCATTTCAGCCATTGCATGTTCCCTGTTGTACTTCTTCAAATGGTGTGCAAAAAATGCAACGTCTGCAGCAACAGAAACCAGTTCATCTCAGATTTTACAATGAGTGTCAGGATGTATAGGTGGCAAAATCAGCTGCTGTTGAAAAATACCCTCTGCAGCACAAATAACTGAAGAAATAACTCATAATACACTGACCTTTGTCTTTTGTGAGGTTGTCTGGTTTTAAAAAAAAATACAATTGATGAATATGTTATGATGTCATGCAATATCCTGAACAGAAACAAAATCAAGCATTTAAATATCAGTCTTTTCTGTACAGTTCTTTATTCCCATCCCACTCATCTATCCATCCTCCATTTACCTGTGTTTCTAAGTTTACCTGATTGCATAATACAGCTACCAATGTTCTTCGTAATGCAATTTTTTAAATTTAATATCTTGCTACATAGCTTTTTTCCCTTTCTTTCTTTATTCAACAGATATTTTTGTGTCCAGTTAAATCTTGGTGTTTTATGGCATTCCTGGTTTTACTCATGTGTTCAAACAGCTCATGCATCAACCAAACATCAAGAGTGCAGGCAACATTATTTCAAGTAACACTCTCTGTCCAATACCTACATGGATAAAAACAAAGAAAAAAAATCAAAAACAAAATAAAACTCAAAGACACCATCAAATAGCTTGGGCTTTTCACAGATATTGATAGACATTGGCAAAATATATCTACTCTGTAAATTACGGTGTCTGATGGGCAGCCATTTATGAAATAAATAGTTGCATAGTCTGTGTTTTGCTGCTGTAATCAAGGCATTGCACAGAATTCTGCTTAACTGTATGAAGCTAGTGCTATGTCCCTCAGGTGTTATACTGTCCGCTGCTCACCAGCTGCTGAGTGATTTGGCTTTACTTAAATGCTGCGAGAGATGTTATAGCTGAGTAAATGCTGACTTAATGCTTTAATTGACATAATTTTGTAAGTGTAAACATATGCTAAGTCATGAAGCAATCATTTTCAAGCTGTACTTATTCAGTTACTATTATCTGACTGTAAAGCAGTATCCAGTATTTATTTCTGGTGTTTCTTTGGTCCTTGGATTTACAGCTTTTCTTTGATTTTTTAAAAAATTAATATGTGATTTTGCTGCTGTCTGTCCTATCAAATTCAATTAATGTCAGTGACAGTGACATCAAAATATTGCCAATGTTTGCTCTGTGTTGATTTTCATTCAGAGCCACCAACTTAGGTTGGACTCCATACTTCATCTCCTTCAGCTTTTTTCAACCAAAACATAATTCATGTCATTTTTATTAAACTTCTTGAAAACAGGTTTTCTTTCTCTAATTCTGAGTATTAGGCATTAGCTAATGGAATGTTTAGAGTGCAATATTCTTTTGCATTCAGTGTGTTTTTTTAAGCTATTGATATCTATTATTATAATGTCATCTGCAGCAAATTTAAGTATCTTTTGTCTCCAGTTGATTCATCTAACAAAATGTTATAGATATTTTGATTATTTCTAATGTACCAACATATTGCATATAAGTATTATATGCTTCTTCATCATGGTTGGCTCATTCACAGATAACCTATTGTCATGTAGCTTAACAAGTTTGTTTGTTGTCTGAGATCAGCCATCCCTTTTGATTATGTCTCAGTTATTTTTGGTTTGTGACTGTCCAACTTATGACACCACGTTAACTGTCCAAGCTCCTCCTATCAGACAGGCATTTTAGAAAGTCATTATCTCATTTTCACAACACTTCTCTCACTCATCCCCCGCCCTTTCTCTAAGCAGTCTTGTTTTTCATCGGTAACTGTACATCTCATCAAATTTTCAAATGTTCTCTGAAAACATGTTTGTTCACAAAGTACTCTCCCTTAATCACTAACCTGAATTCCTATAGCAAAATTGTCTGTCATGTGTACCATTCTGCAACTACTCCATCTGTTTACAGTCCCTATATCCCTTTATACCTTAGCAATTGCATTATATTCTGCTCTTGTACTTCATCTTTATGTTGTTCAGTGTGCCTATATGTATCTCACCGTCCACTGTCTATTACCTAATGTTCATTTATCATTACTGGTCAGCGCAGAGAGTGCAGCCTATCTTGGTCGTGATGCTGCATAAGATAAGTACACATATTTTTATTATTATTTTCATCTCCCACATGTTCTTTTTTCAGTGCAGAATCATGTAATAATCAAATGCATGTGCACCCGGATTAAATAAAGAAAAATGAATGGAAAGACATCATTTTAGGTGCCTGATCATGCAAAGACCATTTCATGCAGAAATACTTCCTGATGAAAGACAAGTAGACATTAAAAAATATTCAATACTGCGAATTCAATGTCTTCAAATCTTACCAGATGGCATTACATAGGAAAAAATAAGTTATATTTGCTCTCTAACAATCAAAAGTTAAATCCCTGACAGTAACCTAGCATGTGTCTGGTATACAGTGATGGATCATTCATAAAGTGAGCAACAGCCCTCAGACAGCAAAGCAAAAAAAGCAGTTTTCTTGAGGGTTGGAAGGACCTCCTGACCGAACCGAGATAAGGTTCATAGTTACGTTTGATTGGGGCGCCTAGGTGCCACTCCCCCTCATCCTAGGTAAGCCAACATGACCAAAGAGTGTCCGTTTAACGAATCTATACCAACCAACACGGTCGACCGCCTCTCTATCAACACACCCAGCGGACGGCCTGTCCACTCTTTGATGTTTCCTAACCAGAATTTTCGCTGCTTATCGACTCGCCCTTATTCCTCCACACTTCCCTGCAACACCGTCTTCGGTATACCACCGTGCCGACAGATGTGTCCAAACCATTTTAGTTTTTGTCTCTTAACGACCGCGAGAAGGGGTACCTGGTGACCAACCAGACTGTGAACCAGGTGGCGTAAGAAATCGTTCGTCTTTTCCTCTCTAAAGGAGATACAGAGCAGTCTCCTATAACACTTCATCTCGAACGCTGCTATCATCTTTTGCTCATCTGACAGCAGCGTCCAAGTTTCACAGAAGTACAGCAAGACAGCTACAACGAGAGACTTGTAGAGTCTGAATTTGGTAGCGAAAGACACGCTCTTGCAGTTCCAGATCCTGTTAACTCTTGTCATTGCCCCCGTTGGAGCTATGATCCTTTGACGAACGTCCTCCGCACTATCACCCTCACTGGTTATGGTCGCTCCGAGATATTTGAAGGCCCGAACCTCTTCCAGTCGTTTGCCCGTTCAATCGGACGTCGGCTTTTTCCGACTGTGTTTACCATCACCTTACTCGATCTTCTCCGTGCTGATTTCCATCCCATACGCCTTCGAACATTCTGCTAACTTATCCGTTAGTGACTGCAACTTGCCATTGCTGCCGCAAAGGAGATCTATGTCGTTAGCAAAGCGGAGGCTGCTCAGCGATCTGCCCCCGATCGAAACGGTGGTCTTATGGTCTTCGATCTATCGTGTTTCGCATTAGGCTATTTTTCTAGAAAGATGTTAAACAGCACGGGAGAGAGGAGCAGTCAACCTTGGCGTGGGGAAGGACTCTCCCACTTGGGTTTTGAACAGAATGGAATTCCTGGATCCATCATAGAGCTTTAATGGTTTTAATCAGGCCCTCTTCCACATGGAATGAACGCATCACGTTCCACAATCCTTCGTGCCAGAGCTGATTGAACGCCTTTTTGAAGTCGACAAAGTGATGGTAAACAGCTTTAGCGTGATGGAGGGGCTTCTCGATAAGAACCCTGCAGCTGAAGACATGTTCGATCGTGCTGCAGCCAGCCCGAAATCCCACCTGCTCCTCAGCTAGTATGTTCTCCGCCGCTGCAGCGAGACGGCGTTGAAGCACCTTCAATATCACTTTGCTTGCATGACAAATTAGACTGATCGTCCGATGGTTCTGGCACTTTTGAGTGTTGCCCTTCCTCGGTAAAGGCACCACCAGTGATTGCATCCATTCCTATGCCCATTGCTTAGCTTGCCAGATTTTTCGATACAGACTCGTTATAGTACCTCCGCCAACTGTTCACCCCCACCTTTGATAAGCTCCTCTGGGACATCGTCAATACCAGCAGCCTTCCCGGCTCTCATGTCCCGTATTGCTGCGTCATCCTCTCCACGCTGGACCTGCGCTGCAGGTCCTCTGGGACGACGAGTGATGGCTGCACCACTTCCAAGACAATTCGGTCTGTTTGAATTGGTTCATTGTACAGCTCATCGCAATTCTCCGTCCATCGTTCAAGGATTTCCTTTCCATCGGTCAGGCGGCCCTGCTTATCCTCGGTCGACCCCTTTTTGAAACGGGGCTTATCATTAGCAAGAATGCGCAGCAAGCTGAAGGCCTTCCTGTTGTCGCCCCAGTTTACACCATCATCAATTTCAGAACAGCGAGCCTCGATCCATCATGTTATTCGGTAAATCTGATTCTTCAAGTTGCAATAAAAATTTAATTTCTTATTTGGACTTACCAGGCGACATGACTATAAGGGGATAGAAACCTTCTGTATCTTCCCGTTGAGTTTCCTGTAGGAAAAGGCTGCCTCTGGATTGCCTGGTTTCTCACTCTTCGGTGGCCCATCGGCAGTTGCACAGACTGAGAACACTTTCTGTGTGACCCAGGGTTGTGTCTTCGCGTTCTGATGCTTAACAACCCGAGGTAAAGAGCACCTCTTTGGTGTGGCTTAAGTCCACATTGCAGTCGATTAGGCTGAGGGCAGCGAATTTCCCTCCAACTTGCACCTGGAAGACCTCAGCAACATTGGGGTCACACAGCTTTTCCAGGTCAAAGCGAATGCATGGGGTGGGTGTGTGATGTTTTCTCATTAGCTTCAGTTGTATGCCTTTATCTTTGCGTGATTGATGTTTAATTTAAACCGTCTCGGCAGTAAGAAGAAATCAATCTGGTTACAGGTTAACCCATCGGGAGAGTGCCAGGTCACAAGCCTTGTCTTTTTGTGAGGATGCAGCATATTGGCAAGGGTTAACTTGTGACTTTGTGTAAACATTAGCACCCATTTGTTCTGCCAAGCCCTAAGTGGCCCACTATGCCAACTCATTGATAATAGGCGCCTTGGCCGACTTTTACAAGGATCGTCCTTGTTCAGTACTCCTCTGATTGCCTTCTCCAACGGCTTGTAGAACAGTTCCACCTCCTTGTTCCCATGGATGGAAGTGGAAACGTACACTTGAATGATGTCTGTGGTGCTTGGTGGCGATGCGGACGGAGATGAGTCTATTGGAGATTGGGACCAATTGAGAACCGCCCTCACCACTATTTTGCAAATGGGAAATCCTACACTATGCTTATGCTTGGATTTGTCAGAGTTTGTAGCCATTGAGCATTTTCGTCTCTGTGAGCCAGTCCCACAAATTCGCATCTGTAACATGCAAACTCTTGGGTGTGCTCATACATTATTCAACACTGGAGGAGCATACGACATGCCAATCAATGACCCCTTTCATGATTTAAATGCTCTGCAGACTGTAGGCTGGGAGACAGTCTGGGCAACAAGCTGGGGCTCCATGGCAGCAGGTTCCATGGTGGGAACAATGGCTCCAGTTGCATATTTTTCACTTTCCCTTCCATGGAGGGTGTCAAAGGGAAGTACGGTCATTTTAAGACTGGGCTACAACCAGTCCAGAACACTACTTGGTTTGCTGCATAATATCTTGTCTTGTCAATGGACTTATTTTGCTTGGCAGTGCCCATCTCCTCTTCAACCGCAACACAGCTGGTAGCATCCACATGGCAGACTGACCAGGGGGTAAACATGTAAGCACTGGTCCTTGGTGGCTATTTCAACAAATTCCGCCCAGTCACCCAGTGCCTTCATCAAAAAAAGGTCTTTCGCCCAGTACTGTTGCCTTGATTGTCTGATGGCTGTTGCTCACCTGACCAGTGGAGTGCTCTATATGCTAGCGATGTGCTAGCTCATATTGAGTCAACTTTCAATGAGAGCAAATGGTCTTTCCTATGGTCATGCCATCTGGTAAGGTAATTGAAGACATTGACATCACAGACAAGCTCAGCAGTCAAAAGTCTATGTGAACAGTTCAAAACATATACAGATCACACATTATCATCTTTACCCTCACGTCTTCTGCTACGAAACAGAATAGGAGCATCTGTGAATCAAGACCATTCAGCTTCTTTAAGATCTGCCTTGCAATTAATGTGAACTAATATAAGCTTATCTTAGCTCAAACCACAGATTTTTAGATCCTCTGAACTGCTGTTTTACAGCATAGTCCTTTCCACATTTATCAAAGTTACTAACATTTGAGCAATATCGGGCAGATCCCCTACTGCAAACACAGGATTATAAAACAAACCACCTCACACTGAATTCATGTTAGACCCTCTTGGGACCTGTAGGGTAATGTCCTTAGTTTTAGCAATCCAGAGAATCTAAAATATGTGCTGTAACCCTGAACAAACAATTTTTTGTATCAGCACGATTAAAGTCACTACTGTTCTCAAGACAAGAGTGCTTCTAAAGAATATGATGGAAAGAAAAATCTGCTACATTCAGTCTGTACTAGACTTTGCATGCGACATGCCAGAAAATTATTACCATTATGAGCAGATAGCCAACTAAACTACTCTGCCTGCTATTATCAAATCCTGCTAAAGATGAGTGTGGATACTGTAGCTCATGCCAGCATGCACAGTGCTTGTGCAGTGACTTAAACTGACATGCATGGGTTCAAAATTCACTTTCATATCCTTTAATGCTTTAGTCTACTAAAATACATCTTTTTATACAGACTCTTGATAATATGATGGGGTCTGTAGTGTTTACAATCAAAATGCACGTGTATCAGCATCCTCTGGTGTAAAGGCAAACAGTTTCCAATGCATGTTCAGCATATCATGCAGAAATACACATAATCACTTAAACTTCTACCTGATTGGTCGATGTATTAGGTAGACCTGTCCTGCACAATTTTGAGAATACCTTCAGTAAAGTTTGTCATGCTTTACTATCACAGTTTCAACATGTTATCCAAGCAATTCTCAGTTCACAATACATTACCTTAAGCAACATCCAACACTCACATATTTTTGCCAACACTAACAACACAGAACAAACAAATGATAGAAATGACAAATTACAGAAAGGCACAGAACACTAACAAATTTTGAAAGACACTGCTGTGGCAAACCTACCACGGTCTTGCCTCCTTACAGCTTCCAGATCCAGACTCTCATTCTCTCGGTAAAATTCTCGATATGGTTCAAATGTGTCTGCATACTGGCTGGCTGCATTGAAAGCAGCAATGACTGCATCCTGTGTGCAAGATATCACATGCTATGCTGGTGACTGATTCAGACACTGTTACCATCAACATACAATATAATGCAGACAAGTAGGCAGGACTGGTGCACATGATTTCATGTAATTATGCTGTATTGCACACTTATGCTTCTGGCCAATACAGATACAGACCTAACGACATGACATTGCTTCACATGCTAATGCTAATTAATGCTGCAGATCTACACACCATCAACAGCTTAAACAATATATACTTAACACTAATTTGTGCAGTTACAAGAAAGGTGACTCATCAAATGATAAAAGTTGTAATACATATTATTTTAATATAAAGTCCAGTTCTAATAAATATTGATAATACATATTTATTTTGATATATTTACTAATAATGAAATTGATCTGTATATAGCGCTTTACCCCACCATCAAAGGCCTGCTCAAACCACTTTATGAAAAAATAAAAACATATATAGACATAATAACAATAATAGGTGCTGGTCTCAAGCAAAGAGTTTATTGTGTGTCCTGGTGATGTAGTTAATATATGTGGAGAAGAAGGTGAATGCCATCAGCATAGATGCAGTCTTCACCCTTGCAGTTGCATGGAATTTCAATAAATCAAAAAAGTTCTGCTTCAAAATATAGCTGAAAGTTATGATCTTTGCATGGAGGCTCAAACACAGAAATATTGTTGCATCAACACAACTTGTTAGAGTATTGCACAAACAGTCATACTAAATGGGATAAAAGATACACAGATCAAAATTTGACGAAAAATGATGAAGAGCAGTCACCCTCTAGCCAGCTTGGTGAAGGGACACCACTCTATTTCTAAGATTTTTACTTACTCTGATGCTCAAGATGATGGCTTGCAGATGCTTGTCATCTTCAAACATTATAGCCAGGCTGGGCCCTTCACCACATGTTTTTTCCTCAAATTTGTTATTGATGATAGGTCTGAAAGAAAAAATGGTCACTACCTACATAGTTACGACTTCTCTTAGCATGTCTAATCATTCTTGTAAATCTAATTACAAGTGTTGTGGAACACAAATATTCATCCAACTAGGAAAAGCTGCTGGGTATGTTCCACTGTCCTGGTGCAGTGACATTTGCACCATCAGCTCTTTGCTGTAGCATCTGTATTAGTGTCATCAGACCAATGAAGCAAGACTTTTCAATTAGGCAACAGCGTCAATGTTTGTGAGATTAACCTGGAAAAGCAAGGCTTAGCAAATCATCAATCTGCCACGAAGCTGGTGAAGAGAGAATCACTAACCTGGTGAAAGCATCAAAATAAGTGTCTGGCACGAGGTTCATGACCCCAAGCACTGCATCCTGGAACCGCTTGACAACTTCTGCTACACCATCCTGAAACTCATCAATATCTGGAGCAAACGACAGTTGGTTGGGTTCAAGGACAAACTCTACTGTGAACAAGGGAGGTAATTGTGCTGTCTCCTCTTCCTCCTCTTTCTGAAACAGAACAATATTTCCATGTTATTTCTTACTTGTATCACTTACATCCCCTGTAAAAAAAAAAAAAAAAAGTTCCTGGCTACCAGATTACATGTTAAAAGCTGTAGCATTAATGATGTGTCTGCACTTTCTTAACCTTTTCTTGGGAAGCCTCTGGCTCTTTTTGTTTTTCATCCTTTTCTTCCAGATCTATGGATTCTTCAGATAGCGTTGGATTAAAGCTCTTGATCTCTTCCAATGTTGGAGTGTTCTCGAGCTGCTCTGTCAAGTAGTTGAGAAGGGTGGAAACAGAATTTACAGCTAGCACATGCATGGTGTTGACTATAAGGTAATCAGCCAGTCTGATGAAGCTGCAAAAGAATACCCAAGATTCACTGCTCAAAACATTATTTTTCTACTTTTTACTTAGAGTTTTCAAGGTTTCTCAAGATTATTATTTACACTTGGATATTGTCATTTGCATGCACAAAATTTCTGTGTTTATAGGTTCATGATCCCTGCCTAGTTTATAGGTTTATGTCCCCTGGGGATTCCTTAGAGATAACAGATAAACATGATCTTACCCCCATCTATTATCCAAACTAAGACAATGTCAATTGACACAAGAAGATTTATACTCCTGACAAGTTAGGTGGAGATTATGAATGTAGTCTATAAGCACAGCAGATAAAGAAAACAGTGCATCAAAAACCAGCATAGATCTTGACTGGTGGTAAAGCAAGTAATTGCATTTTGCTTGTACCATCTACATACCATGCCAGAAGGGTGGAAACGTACCATGTGAGACGTCTGCAGTGTGCACGCTTATTTGCCTGCTCAGTGTAGGTCATTTTATCTGGTGCCTCCCCATAGATGTCCATGTCATAATTGCTCTGCATCATGTAGCTGGAGGAGGTACCAGGCATTCCAGTCTCTGCTGTCCACATAAAGGACGCCAGTTAAAAAACTGTTCTTCTCCAAAATCATGAATTAAGTTACAACACTGTTATAATTTTAAGACAGAATTTGTAAGTCAGATATAATGACACATTTTTCATATGGGTTACACATGCATGTGTACCTCTCCCCCCTCCAAACTTTGAATGAGATGTTCTCTATTACTGGAATAAACAATAATAATTATAAAATAAATCTTATCATAAGACAAACATACAAAAATACAAATAATAATTCAATATACAAATGAGATGCAAATGCTTATTCAACTATGCCCAGGATTCTTTTCTTCAAGATTGGTGTCAGCTCTCAAGTGTCATGTGATATTTCCTCATATAGGGAAGGGCAGGGAGAAAGGCATGCAATCCAGGTTATAATTTAGCTTCTTCTCAGCAATATGGTAATAGAACCCTCATGCCTGACACCAAGGTTTCCTTTGCTGTGAATATTCAATAGCAAGCACTAATGATAAGCACGATCCTTAATGGCATGCTAAGCATGTATCTATGAGTGTGTACTCAGGACAAAATACATATGAAGTTGAGTGTAAAATGCACATCCTGACTGACACAAAAGTAAAACCTCAAGCAAGTTACATGAATGAGAATATCTGGGAATATATTTTTGAGCAGAAAACACACACCTGGACTATCATCAAGTCCATCATAAAAGTAGTCATCAGGTGTGAATCCAGCTTCAAGCAATGCTGTGCGACATGCAGACCTCACCACCTCTTTGACCAGTTCACGAAAATCCTGAAGCCTACCTGCTACCTGCAATGTATCCAAAGGGTTATCACAATAATGTCTGTCTGGATTAATGTCTACTGCTGTTTGGAAGTGTTAATGGTAAAAACCTTATCTTCTAAAACCTCTGACAGCAGTCTATCATCAATGCTGGCAAGTTTGCATTCCCTATCTACAGGACAACTTGCAATGTTCATGCATCTTTATTTCATTCTTTCTCTTTCTCTTGCTTCCCTCTTTCTCTTTCTTTTACTTCCCTCTTTCTCTTCCTTTCTTCCCTATCTCTCTCTATTTCTCTCTGGATCTCAGAAATAATTACATTTATATCACATTTATGTACTACAATTTTATGTAAGACATTTCAAATAACCAGACTCACATCATTAAGCTGTGTGAACTGAACATCTTGAAATTCATTAAGTGTGTATGTGTGATCTTTGTCTATCAGACACAAGCCCATCTCACTGATACGGTAGCACATCTCCCGAACATTAAGCAAAGCTGGTCGCAAGGACTGTAACATACAAGCCAAGTTGGAGTGGTCACAGAAACTAAACACTCATCTGGCAATCAGTTAGCTGGTTGGTTTGGTAAGAAAGTACTTCCACCTAGAGGAGATTATTTTACCATCTGACAGGAAAGAAATGGTGTAGTGGGAAGTAAACTAAACCACTCAGAGACCCATCCCTTTGATGGTCAGCCCTGCAAACAGGTGTCACATACAAAGTGACCTGAGAAGAGATCTGATCCAAGTAGCTTTTCATTCTTACTGCAGTGGCAAAAACAAGCATGTTTACAGCATCAGGTGCTCCCAATACAAAATAATCATCTGGTTATCTCTTTAATTTTTTAATCTAAATTTTCAGACACTGACACAAAAAGTTCATTATCTTTTCATTTTAACAGTACAAACACAATATAGAACACAAATGCAAATACACATGTACAATCTCAATGCAATGCAATATAATCAATACAATAATTGTTTAAAGATCTTATTACTCTGATTGTTAGTGTGTTTTTCAGATAATCATCTGCAATACAGCAAGCAATGATTTGATAAATTAGCAGAGATTGTTCACATGACAAAACACATGATTTTCTAGCCTCAAAATGATTATCTCCATGATGCAGTGATGTTCCATAAATATAATTATTATATTTGCCAATGATAAATTATAAATGACAGTAAACTCACAGGATTGACAATGAAAAGGTTTTCATTTAGTGCCTTCTTGCAGGTCTTGATCTTGTTACTGCGAACATTTTTGCGCCAAACACTGAATGCCTTCCACTTCCGAAAGAGTTTAAATGTTGGAATCTGCAACAATCCAACATTACTTTAAAACTCTCTTTTGTTTGGGCTGTGTTATAAAGGTAGAGGTTGTTCCCTAATCTTTTCAAGTTATTAGAGAGTGAATTGTTAGAGACATCACTTTTCTTCAGGCCAGCTTTACGTGAGGGCAGTGTCCATCTCCTCTCCCTCCCTTACTTTCCTCAAACCCCTATGGTAGGGGTAGGCAAAGTTTTCTTTTTGTGGGCCAGTCTCAAAATTCTAAGCTGGTAAGATACCAAAAACTTATGCCAGGTGACTTCACAACAAACCTAGTGTTAATGGAATGGACAACAAATGAGTACATAATGCCAATCACTTACCAAATTTATTGTGTAAAGTGAAGCCGTTTGAATTTGCTCACAATAAAACTCTAAAACCAGCCTTTCCTTTGGAAGCAGCTGCCCCTGATGACTACATCAGACTTGTTAGCTGTGTTATTTGTTATCTTTGTACTTGTCAGAATGTTATGGACTGCCGATTTCTAATGCTTTGTATTTGATATTTTGTATTTGACAGAGAAGTTCACCTTATGTGTTTATATAGACCACCACCAAATACAACAAACAACTTGACAGATAATATGTTTCTATCGGAATTTCATGCTCTGCTTGACCACTGCAATACGCTCAGTGGCATACCTGTGGTAGTGGGTGACTTTAATGTTCATTTTGATGAGGAAAACCATCAATATACCAAGAAGATAACAGATCTGCTGGATGTCTTCCAGTTCACCCAGTCAGTCACTGAGCCAACACACGTGAAACAACATATCCTGGATTGGGTGGTGCACAGACCTGTTGATCAAGTGATACGTACAGTTACAGTCTCCAATGTGCTCTCTTCAGACCATTACTGTGTGCGGTTTGATCTGTCAGCCAGCCACCCACCGCTCACACCAGTGTTTCGCACTCTTCGTCGTCTTCGTGACATGGACATGTCTATGTTTCGTGAAGACCTGATAACCGAACTTGCTCTCTGCCCCTCAACTTCTGCTGAAAGGCTCGTGGCTGTTCTCCGCTCCGTGCTGGAAGTCCATGCTCCTGCTGTGTGTACCCAAGTTCACCCCAGGAAACATGCGCCATGGTATCCCAAAATTCGTGTTGAGCTGTGGAGAGCTAAGGCGGAGCGGCGACGAGCTGAGAGGTTGAGGCGTAGGTCTGGGCTGACCGTCCACAAGCAGATGCTAAATGCTGCCAAGCGTTCAGTCATTCACCTTGTTCATTCAGCCAAAACTGCATTCATTCGTGCTCACATCGGCACTTGCTCGTCGAGTCGAAGCCTGTTTAAGACCTGCAACCATCTGCTGGGCCGCACTAACAGGCCGCAACTGCCTGCAGTCATTGCACCTGCTTCACTCCCTGAGGCCTTCAGCAAGTTTTTTGTCCGGAAGATTCTTGACATTCGGCTTAAACTTGATCAGCTGCCTGTGCACAATCCCGCTAGCCACATTGACCATCTGGCAAGGCCACAGTGCTCTTTTTCTTCCTTTCAGCCGATCTCGGAAAGCGAGCTTAAGACCATGATACTTCAGTCAAAACCCACAACCTGTCCACTGGACCCAGTTCCCACCCCTCTACTGGTAGACTGTCTTGACGTCCTACTTCCTGCCCTAACAGAAATAGTAAACGACAGCTTGACTTCTGGCATTTTCCCTTCCACCTTTAAAACAGCCTTAGTGAAGCTGCTGTTAAAAAAGCCTACCCTCGACATCAATGTATTAGACAATTACCGTCCAGTCTCAAACTTACCATTTCTGTCTAAAATCCTTGAGAAAATAGTTCTCAAGCAACTTCTATCCCATCTGAACTCTGAAAACTTGATTTCTCCATCACAGTTTGCTTATCGCCCTTTTCACAGCACTGAGACTGCTCTGCTAAAAGTGACAAACGACATTTTGTCTGCTCTGGATAGGGGTGACATCTCATTTCTCACCATGTTAGACCTGTCTGCTGCCTTTGATACCATAGATCACACTACTCTCATTCACAGACTCAGTACTCTCTATGGCATCTCAGGCTCCCCACTCAGCTGGTTTCAGTCATATCTCTCAGATAGGACTCAGTCAGTTATAGTGGATGGCTGCGTGTCTGCACCTGTGTCTATTCACTCAGGGGTCCCACAAGGCTCTGTACTTGGTCCCATCCTCTTCATCTTATACTTGAAGCCACTTACCACTCTAATTCAATCTCACTCTATATCCCATCAATCCTATGCTGACGACACCCAGCTATATACCAGTTGTTCTCCTTCTCAGGCTCACACTACTATCCAGAGCATCCAAGATTGTATCTCGGATATTAGGCTATGGATGACCCACAACAAATTAAAGCTGAATGACGGAAAAACAGAAGCTTTACTTTTTTCAAAGAGGAGAGCCAGAGTTCACCCTTCACTGCCTGTTTCTGTTCGGGTAGGCAATGCCGATGTTCCTTTTGTAACTTCGGCACGTAATTTAGGTTACATAATGTCTGCTGATATGTCTCTTGATAAACACGTCTCTCACATTTGTTGATCTGCATACTATGAGCTCCGGAAGATCAGCTCCATTCGCCATACTCTGTCCGTCTCAATCACCAAAATTCTTATCTGCTCATTTATTCTGTCTAAATTAGACTACTGCAACGCTCTTCTTGCTGGCTGTCCTCAATACCTCCTTGATAAGCTTCAGAAGGTCCAGAACTCAGCTGCTCGTCTCGTTTTTCGGACTCGCAAACATGATCATGTCTCACCACTTCTTTGCTCTCTTCATTGGCTGCCAGTTAAAGCTAGAATCGACTACAAGCTCTCAACTCTCTGCTATGGTTTCTTCGCAGGTCACTCCCCCAGCTACTTTAATGAAATCTTGTCTGTAAAAACTCCTGCCCGAAACCTTCGCTCCTCATCTGACTCCCGCATTTTATCCCTCCCTCTCACAAAGACAGTCACATATGGACAACGGATGTTCTCCCTTTGTGCTGCTCAGCAGTGGAACTCTCTACCACATCATATTCGCCACTCAGCCTCTAAGGCCGCTTTCAAACGCTCTCTTAAAACATATCTTTTTACAAAATACTATTCCTGACTTGTACCCCATCTTTATGTTGTCCAGTGTCCCTATGTGTACCTCACTGTCTACTGGTTGTTATGTTTTCGTTCTATCAAATTGTACTGCGCAGAGAGTGCGATCTATCTTATTCGTGATTCTGCGCATTATAAGTTCGCATTATTATTATTATTATTATGATAATTTCTGAGTTCAGACACCAATGCTCTAACCACTAAGTTACCCACTGTGTAATATGAGGACATAACTTCTCATAAATCATATGTGATTAAAAAATTTTTACACAGCTTTACCTCCCAACCTTTTCAGGCCAAAGAATCATGTGCTAAATAAATACTTTATGCATCACCCCTGTTACACTTAAAGCCATTGTCAAACACAAGTGACTGCTGGGCAAACACACACAATCAAAATATATAATCACAAACTACATGGATTTTTTTGCTGTTGGAAAATTTGTTAACAACAGACGCAAATAGCAGAGAAAGGAGAGTTGCTTTCAGTATAGTTGGCTCCTCTACAGAAACTTTGTAAAGAAACATCTAAATACCAGAAGATCCCTGGCTGATTAGAACTATTTATACTTTGGGTTACAGCTCAGAATTAAATACCAAAACTCTGCTTATCAGATGTCACACTAAAATTGATTTTTTTAAATGGTATATTGTGCTAAAATCACATATGGTTGTTGAGATATAAAATATTTCTGCCAATGAAAACAAATTCATCCATGACAAAAAAAATATGTGAAATGATGCTCTTCAGAATTGCAACATGGTAACTCTAAAGAGAATGATTAACTGGTATCCTGACATTGAGGCTTACCGAGATCAGCTCCACAAAATAGTTGATTTCTTGTTCCCAGCGCTCCAGAGTAATAAACTCTGTGTCATCATCACTCCGCATGCGCATTACTCCTTTCTTACTGATGGTGAGGTAGTCTGGTTTGTACAGTAGTTCATATGCAACAATCCTGCACATAGATATGTCATGTAAACAGGATGTGTTCTCCAATGGACCATGCCCCCCCCCTACACACACACACACACACACATGCACAAATGCACATATGTGCATACATGTGTGAAAGGATGCATGAAAGCACATACATCCAATATGAATGTTCCACAAGGAAACTGAAAAGGAGAAAATTCTTCTCTATATTACAGATAAAAAAAGGTGTAAAAAATGATGTCATCACTAGGCCAATCATTCTAATGACTGTCTTTAGCAGGTGTGATTACTACCTCTATTGCTTTGCAACTATATATGTTATGTTCTAGTTTCAATTATATGTATTTCATGAATCTGCATCATTATATTTGACATTTTATCTGTTTGCATCTTATCCTACTCTTGATTATATAAAAAGCAGCCTTTTACAAATATGTTATCATAATGTACATGTATGCTAAATCTGTCTGTTATTACTTAACTGACACTGTATCTTTCAGTAAGTTTAATAGACAAGAACCCTTCTTACCATCAGGGATAGGTAGGTTCTTAAAAGATTTTAAAATTTTTTATTATGTTCAAATCCCAAATATTGTATTCAAATTACAAAGAGTCTGGGTGGTTTTCTGGTAGAATAATACAAGACAACATGGAGGGTGGGCCACTTAAATAAAATTAAGTAGACCACCTCGGGTTAGAGTGAGGTAGAGATGGGCTACTTTTAATTGGAATGTAATGCTTGCTACACAACCTGTTGTCTCAATTTACATGGCTTCTTACTTGAGGTTGTAGTAATGATAATCAACTGAAGACTTGGACACTGCAGGGCTGAGGTAGTAGAAGTTCCCTTCTTGCTCCTTCTTAACGAGTTTAATGATCTGATGCATGTCATGCACTCCTGAATAGGTCTTTCCAACTGAAAGAATGAACAGAACAAAATGCAATTAGTCAAACCTGTATTCAATCATCAATTTTATTAAACAAAACTTTTTCTAGAAGGGAATTATTATTACTATATTATAATTATGCTGCAACTAACATTTTATGCATTACTTTCTGCAGTCCCTCAGACATAAAAAAGTTACGTTAATGTTTTTCATAATTTTCTTCAAAGACTATACTTCTGTTAAAATAAAAATTAAAAATTACATGAAACAGTGCTTTGATGTCTTTAGAAATGTTTTGACATTTTCAAGTGATAAGTGATGTTTCTATAACACTTATGCAGTTATCTATGTTTTGATCATCATGTTCCATAATCTTGTTTATATTATCTTACACCTAAACTTGGTGGAATGTGGCCTTGAGGCAGAGTCTGTATAAGCTCTAGGTTTTGATGATGTCTCAGGAGAACTTGATCTAGAAGGCACTGTCAAGGTCATGATATTCTGAAATAAAACTCAACCTTTTCAAGAGCTTACTGATTTAAATAACACTACTATTACACTAAGTTATGATCACATCTTTTGAAATCAGCTAGATCATTTTGTTTAGATTACAAGATTTTAAAACAATGCATACTGCATTTCATTTCAAAATATACTTTGGCTAATACATGTAATGCAAAATAATGCACATAAGTCTATATAAATCCATGCACTTTTCAAATGGGCTAGACTAAACAGATGAGTATGCTAGTTTCTCTATTACAGCCTTAGTGGCAGCAGAGACATTATTCTTTCTGGTACTAAACCATATAAAACAGATGAAGTGCAGTTAATGATAAGCTACTAGGACAAGGCAGAGCTGAATTTTAGAACTTGTATTTTAAATGATCTGTAGGGTATAACATGAGGCAGGTACTCTCTTTCCTGGGACCAGTAACATACTATATATTGGTCATGGCTCATGTGCAAGTGAGGTATACACACTTTCCCCTCACTTAAATAGCCTTGCCTTCAAGCAGAGTCTCAGGACTCATCTTGCCTACTACGCAAAATAGCTACACAAAATGGATCTTGTGAATATGCTACAAACATGCCCCTTATTTATTTATTTATTTATTTATTTTGTCCTGAAGAAAATCCACTGAGGAAATGTTACCAAATCAAGTTCCTTTGTTGCATTTTGTTTTGGTTTTTATTTGCCAGGCCATAAAAGCAGGTGAAGTACAGTAATATCTGCAAATGTGAGAACACCATTCATGCAGCTCAAAAGTGTCCCTGCACAACAGCTGTCTTCTTGTCAGAGGTCCATACATTTTCACAGGATGAACAGCATAGACTCTCAAAATAAGACAGCTATTAAAGACACTGGAAACAGCTTTATAACAAATCCAGAAAATTGCAAAAGATGCATCAGCATGTCTTTACAAAAATAAACCTGATGCTTATTTAGTTATTTAGTATTGTTACTACTGTGGGTTGAAAACAGTTGGGAAAAACATCACAGTCGCAAAACCAAAAACCATACAAGTGCTCTCAGTCAGTTCATGCCACATGCTACAGGATGCATCGGGTCATCTGTGTTGGGGCTGAATCGGGAAAAAAAGTTGGTACCATGATGAACAAAAAAAATTCAAGTCTACGCGATCAAACACAAGCTAAGATTTGGTGAGGGGAGGGAGAGGTAAGAGCAAGCAGTATTATGTCCACTACTTGGCAAGTCTTTGGATCTTGCTGCATAGAACAAGTCCTATAATGCAATATTCTGACATCATAAAAATCATAAAATTCTTTTCTTCAAATTTTCCTTTCATTTTTCATCTCTCTCATAGAATGGTTTTTAATGCAGAAAATGGACACTTGCAACAAATTCTCATGCACAAGAGAACTGACAAAAATATATATCTCCAGGCAACACCAACCAAAGTAAAACAATCCTTTTGCGCTTTCTGACACTTTGAAAATTACCGCCACTGCTGCAGAACTAAAAACTGTCAGCTCATGACACATAAAGGGATGAATTCATATCTAAAATCTCTGTCCAGGTCCATGCTTATCTGGTGTCCACTGATCAAAGGTTGTTATGTGTTTAAAACCAATCCATGTGGATCAAAAGTGTCTGGACATGGGACATGTCTTCTTGTCTGATGGTCTGCACGTGGCAGGTTTTACTGTACTAAAAAAGATATTAATGACAACTTTTTTCCCTGTTCAAGCCATTTTGTCCCATTAAATTTGAAACAAATAAAGCTTCAAACATAAACTGAAGAACTCTAAGGACACTAAAGAGGACTCACCAAGAAATCATCAAGAGACAAATTCTTGTATTAAAGTAATCTGCAATCCAGAAAGCTAAATAAACACTTTACCTATCCTTATCTACTACAGATTGAAAGTAAGCATAAACATCTGTTTATGCCTGATACCTGTTTTAATATGAGGTCTTTGGGCAGTTCTGGCAAAGGTGAGATGCTCTTTCTTTCCAGTGGCTGCAAGGATACACGACGTTTTGGGCGCTTTGCTTCTGGCTCATCTGATAATTTGGTACCCTTACTAGCTTCAATAGCTTCTCTGTTCTTGCAGTATATGTACTCTGGCTGGTTGACTTCCTGGTACCTCTTCAAGCTTGGCTGTCGGATAAATCAGATGTATTTTAACTCTTCCAAGAACCTGACCATTCATTCTCTTCAATAGTTTGTCCCAAGCATATGCAATAGACTGCAACATTGTGAAGCAGATCAGTCCAGTTGCAGAAATTTATATAACTGGACTGATCCACTTTATAATTAACATATAGAAAGTTAAATAAGCTGTGCAAAAGACTCCATGATATCAAACAATTTGCCTAAAAAAATTGTGTTCAAATATATTAACCTGACAGCTGAAAAAAACATCTTTCACCTTTGCTTTAGTCTCCTTACCAGAGGTTCGATCTTGGGTCTAAGTGGAGCCCTCATCTGACGTATCTGGGTTTGAGTAGGTCCTTTGAATCTCAAAGCAAAGGGATTGCCAGCTGCCTGTATGGGTGCGTATGAGTAGAGGCGAGCCTTCAGCTTTTCTGCTTTATCTAATACCACCATTTCTACATCCTGGGATTGGGAATCACTCAGACCATTTATTGGGTGACCATTCATCCCATTCATTGAGTGACCATGTATTTCAACTCCACTCATTGTAGAATATTGTTCTGATGCCATCTATGGAAGGAATCTGTAAACATATTGACATTTAAGTGCATATAAATGTAACAGGGTCACCTCCACATGGCACACACTCACATTCACTTTTGTGAAACAACACTCGAACGCATAGCCACAGGTTGTTGAACCTTTTTATTTTGGTGACCACTTGCTGGCTACCTGAAAGTATTAGCTTAAGACCCAAAACAAACCTGCGTGCCAATCAGCACTACCTGCCCGTGCTACTGACCAATCGGCCTTCATCTGGCATCTTAGCCAGCCTCTACTACATGCACCCCCTGACAAAGAAATGTCGTCCTTGGTATTTAACCACATGTTCTAAGCGATGAAAAGAAAAGAAAGGAAGAGGAAAAGAGAAAAAATGAAATATGATACACCTACTACCCTATCATGTCATATCCATATAAATAAAACTACACTACAAACAGGAGTGCTATATAGTATATGTATATATACACATCCTTTTCGTCTGAAAAGGAAAGAACCATGAAACAATGATAGAAACATTATATACACACGTGACAAGAGTTCATAGTACTGAACATTAGTCCCTCTGTATCATGCAGGCTTTGATGGCTGCTGTTGCAAGCCAGTCCGGCATGTAATCCATATTCAATATTGCTCTGAACACACATTGCAGTCTGTCTTTAGTTGTCTCCGCTGCTCTTGCAGCTGCAGGTGAAGGTATTGTCTGCTGCTGGTTTAACACATACTACCCAGAGCATTGCCACACCGGTGCAGTTCGAGGCCTCCTCCCAGCTCCTCGCCTGGGTGGTGGCGCAGTCCTGGCGGGTACAGCTCCTGTTCCTCATCCTCAGTTTCTGCAGTGGATATCTCTTGCTCCTCTTCTTGCATAGCCACACCTATGGAGGCTTGATCACTAAATGCATCAGTCTCTTGCACATTATGGATGCTGTCCTGTGCTTCATCACCGCTACCGTCACTTGTTGCTACATGAACACCCAACAATTTTTCTCCAGACTCCCCTGTGTCGGCCTCAGACCCACTGGCCTTCCTGCTGTCTGCTGTGTTCATGTGGTGGCGTCTTCCCTGGCTGTACTTCCTGGCCTGACGTGTCGTGGGCAGTTGCCCTTCATGATCCTTGAGGGCATGGCCTAATGGTAAGAGGTTGTTTCTGTGTAATGTGCACTCCCGACCACTGCCATCCTTGCGTCTCACCACAAACACTGGTATGTTCGTGTTGGGCTTCCTCAGGATCACATACACCTCTTTTCTCATGCAGCAAATTCCTCTGGATATGCGGCCACATAGCTGCTCAACCATTAATAATAATAATAATAAATGAAGATTTTTATAGTGCATATTCACACTCATAGAGAACATGCTTTTAGCGCTTAAAAACAAGGAAGAGACATAGACTAAATGGATAGAACACGAGGGGCATAAGAATAAACGACAGTACTGACGACAAACAGAAAACAAAGATGGAAAACACAAAGACACCAAGTAACAGAACATAGAAAATATAGGGATTCTGCAGAGAAAAATGGTAGAAAATTAGCAAGAGCAGAAGGGGGGAGGGTAAGAAGGACGAGCATTGTGTGGACTGTGTTAGGATTAATGCTCAAGGAAGAGGTGCGTTTTCAGTGCAGATTTGAAGGATTCAATTGTAGGAAGGTGGCGGATATGGAAAGGGAGAGAGTTCCATTGCTACCTATCCGTTCTTGCATTCAGTACAAACTGTGCTGTGTTTCAATTTCTTTGCTGGCTCCTGTCCTGACTATTTCTCTGAACTTCTCATCCCTTACTCTCCGTCCAGACAAATACGCTCTTCGTCTGACGACCGTATCCTTACTGTTCCTGTCACCAGAACAACAACATATGGTCACAGGACTTTTGGCTACTGTGCTGCAAAACAATGGAACTCTCTTCCTTTCCATATCCGCCACCTTCCTACAATTGAATCTTTCAAATCTGCACTGAAAACGCACCTCTTCCTTGAGCATTACTCCTAACACAGTCCACAATGCTAGTCCTTCTTACCCCCCCCTTCCCTCTTGCTACTTGTCTACCCATCTTTATCGGCAGAATCACTATATTTCTCTGTTCCTGTTACTTGATGCCTTTTGTTTTCTGTTTCGTCGTCAGTACTGTCATTTTCTTTCGTCCACTTTGTTCTGTATCTACTTAGTCCATGTCTCTTCCCCGTTTTAAGCGCTAAGAGCATGCTCTCTATGAGTGTGAATATGCGCTATAAAAATCTTCACTATTATTATTATTATTATTACTCTGATGTTGCTGCAGTCGAGTGATCACCTTATGGTAGGTCCCCCATTGGGCACCAATCAGTGCTACCTGCCCGCGCTACTGACCAATTGGGCTTCAACTGGCATCTTAGCCAGCCTCTACCACATAAACATTTACATCAACATGGAATTTTCAAGAGACAAGTTTTTGTAAGTAAGGTTGGATGGTAGACAGCGACAAACCATACAGATCTATGCTTGGGTAACTAATTAACATGATTAATGTTTAAGTTCTTCCTACAAACTGGAAGTCTTTCTGAAAATGAAAACATCATTTATTTAATATTTTATTTTTCTTATAACAATAGAGTATTGATATATTGAGAAAATCAAGAACTTACCATCTATACTATATACTAATACAGGTAATGTTGGGCTGTGTAGCAAGATTTTAACATGCACACCAATACAAATACATTGTGCAAGCCTGTCAGTTTTAGATCACTCTAAAGAGGAAAAGAAGCACATCACTGTGCTTACATTTAATTATTTTGATGAACTATTTATCTCTCTATTTTTATCCTTTATTTATCTTTTTCTAACGTTGCTACAGTCGCAAAGCCAGGTTATACACGACGTTCACAGATTTAATATTATTAAGAAAACTTACACCTTATTTAAGCTCCCTGCAAGTCTTGTTCTCATTATCTTACCTTGTTGCCAGTTTAAATCTGGCGAGTATCGAATTCCTGCGGCCAGTGTTCGTGTGCGGAGGAGATATTAAGATTAAATATGTATCCCACAATTACCGTTGCACGTATGTTTCGTCCGCCATCATGGTCGCTTTGCATCCCTTGGCAACAGTGTCGGAGAAGGCCGATTTCTTCCGGACATTTATAAACAAAATTAAAGTAATAATCATATGCTATAAGTCAATTAAATAAAAAGATAAAGATATAATGATATCTTTATTAGAAATTTACAGATTAAAACAATATGCATTAAGCAAATGGGTTATATGGTTTGGAAATTGATTCTTAGAAATCACTATGTTTGTGATGTGAATGCTTCATTTTTCATATTTAATTTACTTAATTATCTTATATCGTATCAGATAATTCCTCTAAATAAATTTTTTTTTAAATTAGAAAGATTTAATTCTTTAGGACAAAGATTTTTTTTTTTTGAAACAATACCAAACGTTTTTTCTCTGATTTTGTAGGTACTTTTACTTATCTCTTCCTCTGACACACACACACACACACTGTATTTACCGACTGCACTACAACATTTAAGAAAATTGCTTTTGGGTAACCTCATTAACGATGTTGTTTACTGCTTCAGTTTCACGGGTCTATTTATCTATATAATTTAAATCACATTATAAACCAGTGCTTACAGTAAGCTCATTATCTGATGTGGAAAAAATTGTCATTCTCAGCTTCTTACGTACACACTTTTCGATTGTGTTATCTCATTTCCAGTCCAGCATTTATTAGAGAAAAGTGCTAAAAAGGAAGTCGGGCAAGAGCGAAAGGGAGCAGCGACTCCACAGACGCGTCGCGAAAACAGGGGTCAGCTAACTTGCACAAGGAATAGTTTTTGGTGTATCACCTGCAGGTAAGTACTTTAGTCGGTTTTGGTAATAAATAATGCCATATTTTTGCTTGCACAGCGTTCATTATTTATCATGTTTGTGATTACGTCGTTCGGTCAGACAAATCACACAAACACTGAAACGGCCCCGTTGTTAGCAGAACCAGTTATAAAGTAGTAAAGCTTTAACTGTTTTCAATTGTGTTCTCCTAGTAACAATTTGACGAGATTATTATGAATGATGTTTTTGTCTGTCTTGTCGCCTAGATACAGATATTGAAGTACTCATGTCATTGCAGCACACATTGACGTCTGCTGTATATAGGACGTTTTTGTCTTCCGGTGTAATTATGCACCCCCACCAACCCAACTGCTTTCTAGAATTATATGTTATTATTTACCCGATTATTATTTACAGCGTTTTCGAGCAATGTTGAGGACAATTTAATAGTTCTATGGTTGTACAATTGTAGATCTACCATGATAACGAGAGAAAATAAAGGTCGCCAAACGACTATCAATATTTAATGTGCAATTTGTAGGTAACTAATTAACTGTTGATTACCGAAGTTAGTAAAAATATGTACATAGTGTGGAAATAAGAGTGTAAATCTGTTTTGTTCCATATTTTTGTTTTATTTTTTCACTCCCTCACCCTCAGTCTCCCTTAGCCTCTATATAATTATAGTCAAACTTTTGTTATCTCTTTTGCCAAACGGTGGCATAACAGATATCCCCCAGTTCCCCTTAATTATGGATCATATACCCTCTTTTATGTTGCAACACTCACATCTTGTGTTGGGAGGATGGTGGTGAGGTAACAAAAATATGTCTCATATTACAACTCTTGATTGATATTTACCTGTTTGGATAATTTTTATATTTTTCCATGAATGTTACTTTTGCATTTTATACAGTTTGGAATGAGGTGGTAAACAACTTTGTAAAGCTTGTGGGTGTTCTTAGGGGTTTTTAGCTTATAGCTTATACTGTACAATCAAGTTGTAGGATTTCTGTGATGTCTGTCAGGATCAAACAGATGTTAGAAGAATGTTGCAGGAAAATAAAAGATAAGGGTGAGACTATAAAAAAACTTGTTCAGAGTACTTTTTGAAGGTTTTATGGCATAGTCTTTGCAAACAATGAACATAGTATAGAGACTGTTTGATAGTGAGGATATATTTATATATATAGTCATGATACACTTGAGTCGATATAATAGATGCCTGCTGCTACGTTTATATTCTGAGCAAAGTAACCGAACTTGTAGAACACATCCTACATCCTCCATCCAACCATCTTTTGTGTTTCATTATACCCTTTATTCCTGCTAATCTACATTTAAAAATCACAACAGACTTTCAGTAGATGTCATTACTGTAAATATTATGGCATTCTCCTTCTTGCTGATAATTGACATATAAGAAATAAATAGAAAAATTAATAATAACCTTCAAGTTAAAACATTCAGTTACAGATTTTTAATAGTTATGCTTAATATTGGCTGTAACAACCTTATTTGACTTTCCCTCACTATTGTGGTGTCACAAGGTTTTTAAATTCTTAGGCTCACATTAGGAGTCAGTATTCTGGTGTCTGAAAGTGATTGATTCTCAAACACACATTAGGACTGAAATGAGTGTGTAATGTGTTTTATTCCACCAGAGTCAACATGTTAGCATAATATTGCCAGTCAGCGACAGCAGTTACACGAGCTATAGAACCATTCAGAGTCAGCATATTAGCATAAAATTGCTAGTCATTGACAGAAGTTCCTAACCTATAGAACCATTCAGAGATTTGAATAAAAAAGGGCAACATGATTCACAAAGTGTACTGACTGTGTAACGTGCTGGTGCTGTCAGGCTATTTGGTCTGTGCAAACAATTTACTCAAAGGGAAGAAACCTATCCCACACTTATTTGCTGGGCTGTTTTTCTGTAAATATTTCAGCCTTTTTTTCATTGTTGATGACTGGTAGAGCAAGCAGATTAACTTAGGTATTATGCATGATCTGTATATGTTATGAACTTTTAATAATTCCATTACTTAATGAGCTAACAGTTGCTATGTAAACATTACTAAGTAAAATCTGATTGAGAAAACACTGGACATTAAAAGGTTAGATTGCTTTGTTCATTACCTTTGAATAATGTTTACTGAGTTTTTGTTGTTTTTAACTAAATATTACCAATTACTTTTTTTCCTGTAACTGTTTTTGATGTTCCTATATCTGCGCTGTTGTTTATTTTGGCATTCTTACTTTATTGAAAGCTTTATATGAGTTTTAGAGGTCAGAGTTACAGGACATTTTTAGGAGTCATTGTGATCATAGTACTATCCCTGAATTACTGTTCTTAACTCCCATGCAGTACTGTCTGTCATGCTAACCATCATGTAATTACTTCATCTCACACTGTTTACAGTACCTATATCCCTTCATACCTTCATTCATTGGTTTACATTCTACTCTTGTACCTCATCTTTATGTTGTTCAGTGTGCCTATACATATTTCACTGTCCACTGTCTGTTATCTTTCCTTTATCATTATTGGTCTGCGCAGAGAGTGTGATCTATCTTGGTCGTGATGCTGTGCGTTTTAAGTTCACATTTTTATTATTATTATAGTAAATGTAGTCTTTGATTGCCTTTTTGGTGGGGGGTTGGGGGATTAGTGGGTTAGCATGTTTGTAGTCACACTAAAAGCTGAACTTGTACTATGTTGCCACCACCACCATTACCACTGATACTACAACTACAAATCACAGCTGCAAGTCAAAACACTGTCAAAGAAGAAGAGATTATTATTCTTATTAAGTCTGGTTTGTTTATACTCCCCCCCCTCTTTCCCTCTTGCTACTTTACCCATCTTTCTCTGCAGAATCACTATATTTCTCTGTTTCTGTTACTTGATGCCTTTTGTTTTCTGTTTCGTCATCAGTACTGTCGTTTTCTTTCGTCCCCTTTGTTCTGTATCTACTTAGTCCACGTCTCTTCCCTGTTTTAAGCGCTAAGAGCATACTCTTTATGAGTGTGAATATGCGCTATAAAAATCTTCACTATTATTATTATTAAGCGGTTTCAGTTAGCCTTTGATGGTGGGGTAAAGCACTATATAAATTCACTTTATTGTTTATTATGATTATTATTAAAATATAATTAGCAAGTAAAAGCAAAAAATTAGATTTTCCATTCAAAAAATTTCTTAGTGTGGTTTGACATTGATCTTGATGGATTTTGTTTAACCAGTTTTGAAAGATAAGAGTAACCAGTATTTGTCAGTAAAGGTTTGAAATACAGATTGCTAAGTGTGCTTTGCAGTTCACTGAAGATGACTACTTTGATGACAAAGCCTCCGGTTGATGCACCAGATATTGACCTTGAAAATTTAGATGACCTCCTGGCAGCCCTCTCAGCTGAGGAAATAGAAGAGCTAAATGGAGACTTTGATCCTGATGTATGTTGTGATACTACTGCATGGAGCTGCTTAGCTTATAAGCTTCACATTTTGATTAATATGTATGGAATGATAACTAGTAATATGGATAAAGACAAAAGGTTAATGTAACAATATATTAATTTTAAATTTATCTTTGGTTCGGTCTGTATATGTAGTAGGGATAATTTTTCATTTATGAAGGTTTCCAGAAGAACATTGCAGTAGTTCTCCCTCACTGAAAAAAGTAGTAGAAAACTTTTAATATTTTACAGTGTTCCAAACTGTTACAGAAGTGAGCCATCTTTCTTAGTAGCTTTCTGGTTGCTTATTTACTATCGTTCTTTAGGTATTTAAACAAATTTATGATCATTTCTTTTGAATAAAAGTTATAATGGCCCCTTGTTGGGCATTGAAAATAAATGCATTCCTGGATAGTTTTCAGTTTTTGATTATATGCTGTGTTTCCTTTGAAATATTGTTTCCAGAACTCCCTTTTGCCACCATCGCAGCGATGTCGTGATCAAACCGACAAGGAGCCCACAGGCCCATTTAGCCGGCAACATCTGCTAGACTTCCTAGAAAAAAAGGCCAAAACAGAAAAAGACTGGGAGCAAAACAAAGCTTATGTCAAAGAACAGCGAGGTATTTATCTGATCCAGCATCAGAAATATTGTGGAGAAGAAATTCAAAATTTGATGGACTAAGATTCAAGTATCCAAGGATATGCACAGACACTTGATGCACAGTGCCCATGCTAATCTTGCATGAAGGTCAGGGTCCCTGTGGTGCAAGTTTCAGAGACTGAGCAACATTTCTGTCATTTTCTTATACATCAACAGCTGTAACAGATAGAATGGCTTGCTATTTAGATTTTTAAAAAATTATATGAATTTATAGTTTGATTTAATTTACTGTGGTTCACAGTTTTTATGGGCTTCTGAAAAAAAAAGATTTTGCTGCTGTGGTTGCAGGGAAGAAATTTGTACCTAAGGAGCCTGAGAAAACAAGAGTTGATGACGATGATGCTGTTGACACTGAGTGGGATGCAATCCTGTCTGCAGCTTCAGAAGAAGAACTAGTTGATTTAGCAGGCAAGTTGATAATGAGAATTCAACAAATATGTTATACATGTTAAAAAGACATACCACTCACAAAAAACATTTTATTTAGTTGATAATTGTGTCAAATTATTGTTGTTTGCAAATAATTTTTTAAAATTGCAGAATATTCAACAATGCCAAAAAAAGAGTTATTGGTACAAAAGAGATGTAGTAAATGGGCCAATGGATTACTTGTGAGTCTGTTTCTCTCTTTACAGCTGTGTTGGGTTTCCACAGTATGCTGACACAGACACAGTACCATGCCTCACTGCGTGATGAAAAAGTCCATGAGGGTGGCTTTACAGGTGTGTGAATTAAGATACAAGAAAGTTATCTTAAAATTGTCTTTTTTTCTGTCTTTTTGTCATTCACGTTGCTTGCTTCTTTCATGATTTAATAGTGGTTGGATTAGCGTTCACATTTCTTTGAGACTTTAAGCGTATAGTCACAGGCAGCCAGCTTTTAATCTTTAAGACATACTGTACATACACACTAGAATGCATTGCTCTAAGAATGTGAAAAAATTTGTTTCAGGGATCATTTTTCAATGTCAGTTTAGGAATTTTCTCCCTTTGACAACCTTTCATCAGCCAGTCGTGGAGGTTTTTTACTGCTTTTTAAAATTCATGGTTGATGGCCCTCTTTGTGCATTTATTGCAGACCTCATATCTGTTCACTAAGCCTCTTTGAGTTAGGTATTAGTGAAAGAAAACCGAGAAACAGTGCTCTGTGAAGTATTTTTTTATATTTTAACAAATGCTCTTAAAATTTATCAGTCGCTGTTGCTTTTTTATAGGTAATTAACTTACTATGCATTGTGTTGCCTTGTGGTCTAGTACATAAGTGACTTTACAACATCTGAATAGAACACTTGAAGTTTGCAGTCTAACATTTGCATTAATGCTGTACAACTAAAGAGTCATTCTAAATAAATAAAGGTGAAGCAAAAAAAAAGTAATAGGTGTGTTGACAAAAGCTTCTGTGATCAGGAGCGGCAAAAGCTGAACCGCTTAGGCCAGTGCCAGATGAGGCACCCAACATGACCAGTGTTGAGGACAGCATAAAGAAACTGCGTAGCAATGACCCGCAGCTCAAATCTTTGAATCTGAACAACATCAAGGTTTGTCACTGAGATTTGTTTTGTTGTCACCACCGTTTGAGAGATTACTTTGTGTGTGTGTGTGTGTGCGTACGTGCATTGAGAGAGGCGGTGGAAGTTTTTCCTGCAATGGGAGCACTTTTTCAAAAACCATGAACATTTTCTAAAAAGCAGTCACGCACCATACAGTCTCTCCTTCTTCCATCATACCAGATGACCTGACTGTAAGAAGATTTTGCCCTCTATCTACCCCATTCCAGTCCCCAGTTGGTCTTGGATTTATGAGCTATAGCAGCCCTGTGTAGTGCAGTTCCACAGAAACTGCCTCCCATGCCTTCCACTAGTGAAACAGCCTGCAGCCAGATCTTTCACTTGGCCCCAGAGCGACTGTATTTGAGTAGTGTATTTGAGACATGGGGTAGTCAAGGCCTGGAGCTTTCAGAAATGTCTCTGGCAAAATTGGCAGACTACTGTCTCTCTTCGAGGTAAAAGGGCTGGGTCCCCATTATAAATAAGGACTGCAGAGCTATGCTTTATGACAGTGGTTTTCAAACTTTTCCAGACGATTACCACTTTCAAAAATTCGAATTGACGGAGTACCACCTCTAAACCCTACATACAGCCCCCATAAATATAAATATAAACATTCTTTTATTTTGGCGCATGGTGCTCGCATAGTACCCATCATACCTTTGCATACCACAGTTTGAAAATCTTTGCTCTGTGATACCTTCCACTATTTGATGTTCTGGGATATGGGTGCCAATAGAGATCTCTCTGACCTCCTTCCCAATTTGTCCGTCTCAACCTGTAGGTTACTCACTATTTCTCTCTTGGAATCTTGGGTGTGTCCTTATCTTTCTGAACTCCCCTGCCTTTGAACCTTTATTTTTGTCTTGAGCTGTTTTTAAATGTGTCCTGGAAGACCTGTTTCTTGGTTACAGTCACTAGAGCAGGGGTGGGCAATTGTTTTTACTCGGGGGCCACATTGTGTCGGCGGAAGTTAGCGGAGGGCCGCACCTTTTTAAAACTGCCCAGTTCATTAAATACTGGCATTTCTTTTCCATTATAGAAACATTAAATAATAATAAACAATAAAGACAATTCATATCAATTTATAAATCTTATTCTTTAATCAGTTTAATGGGACAAATGTAGCCTGTCACAATTTTTCACAATCCTTTTAAAGTCTGGATTGAGGTTGCTGGTAGATATCCTCAGCACTGCCTCCAAGTTTGTGTCAGTCAGTGCGCCTCTGTATTTGTTCTTGTTAATTTTCATACACGAAAAGCTTTGCTCGCATATGTACGTGGACCCAAACAGTGAAAACATCTTCATTGCAAATTTCCTCAGGTGAGGAAATTTGTCAGCAGACAAAGTTTTGTAGAAATCCACTAGTTTCGCGGAACTGAACGCTTCCGTCATTGCGTGATCTGACTGCAAGTCGATCAGCTCCAACTGCAGCTAATCAGGTGCTGCACCCGGATCAGCAGTGAATGGATAAGCCAGAATATTAAATTCTGGCTCAGTGTTTCTAAAATCTTGGAATCGCCTTTCCATTTCTTCCTCCAAGTTCTTCAAATAGCCCTTAACTTTGGTTGCTATATTCCCAGGCACTTTCTGTTTTTCTAGAAAAGGGAAAGGGCGGAACTTGCCTTCACCTGCTTGCTGAGCAAAGAGTCTCAGTTTTAACTTAAAAGCCTTCACATGTGTCCACATTTCATGAGCAAACAAACCTTTTCCCTGAAATGTCACATTCAGATCATTTAATTTCTCGAACATATCAACAGCAAATATGAAGTCAAACATCCACTCTTCACACCCCATTTTGGTTTTGAATTCACAAGAAATTTCCTTCATGTCCAGGAAAACAATGATTTCCTCCCTCAATGCCCAGACTCTTTTTAGCACTTTGCCCAGACTCAACCACCTAACATTGTTGTGGTAAAGAACGTCTTCATATTCTGCCGCCAAATCCTCCAGCAGAGACTTAAACTGCCGGTGGTTGAGTGCTTTTGATTTAATAATATTCACAACACTTATCACAGGTTCAATCACGTGCTTAATATCCAATGCTGATTTGCACAAACTTTCTTGATGCAAAATACAGTGAAATGAAAAAAATATCACTGCCTGGATTTTCAGTTGTTAATTTGTCTTTCAAACGTTTCACCATTCCTATGTTTTTGCCAGTGAAGGATTTAGCTCCATCTGTGGTGAGACTGGCCATCCTATCCCATGACAATCCTCTTTTTTCCACACAGTCTACTGCACACTCAGACAAGTCCTGACCAGTTGTATTTTTCATTGATTCCATGCTTAACAATTCTTCTGTGATGGTAAAAGTATTGTCAATTCCACAGATAAAGATGAGCAGTTGTGTGGTGTCTTCATTATCTGTGCTCTCATCTAATGCCAATGAATACCACACAAAATCATGGCTTGCAGTGTCCAGCTGTTGTATGAGCTCATCGTTGATTACCTCTATGCGCCGCTCGACAGTCCGCCTTGATACTGAAATGTTTTCAAATGTATTTCTGATTTCTGGACACGCGACACTTGCGCAATCGACCATGCACCTTTTTATGAACTCCCCGTCTGAAAAGGGCTTTTTGCATTTTGCAATATTATATGCTACCATGAAACTAGTCTCCGTTGCACTATCCTGGATGGTTGATTGTTTGGAAAATATAGTCTGTTGTTTCTTGAGCTTTGGTGACATACTCTGCGGCTTTTTTCTTGCGTTCTTCTTCAGAAAATTCGCTGCCAAATTCGCGATGTTTCGTTTGATCATGAACGTAGATCAACGTTCATGGTTTGATGGTGTCGCTTCAAATTAAACTCCTTGAAAACAGCAATCGTTTCGCAACACAGTAAGCACACTGCCTTATCGTCCGTTTTACAGAATAAATATTTATGTGTCCATTCTTCATTAAACACTCGACATTCTGTATCAACTTTACGTTTTTTTTGAAGGATTCATGCTTTTACTCATGTCAGCAACGTTTACTGATATGGGGGTTTCCGAGTGCTGCAGGCGGGGATTTCCGCACTGAGTACGCATGCGCGCTGCCGGCTCTCACGGTAAAACGCATAAAAGTGGAATCTGAGTTTCGGTTGAAAACTGTCAAATTTTGTGAATATTAAAAAAATCTTATACGTTTTGGCGGGCCGTATGAAACGGCGAGGCGGGCCGGATCCGGCCCGCGGGCCGTATTTTGCCCACCCCTGCACTAGAGTGTCAGAGATTAACATCATGTCCTCCTATGTTGCCTTTTAACTTTTTATTTAAAATAATTCATCATATAGTCATAGTACAGTATAAAGAAAAAATATGATTTTTTGTAGTAAGATTTCTTTCTTCAAGTAGATTAGATGACATGATAGGTAGTGCCCTCCTGCCTCCCTTCTGTGGGTTGTTTCTCGGGTCTAGCAAAAATCTGGAGGTGTGTATTTACCAGCTAGGCAAGAAGTGATGGGGAAGTTGGTTGATTTTGTGTTCTCTCTGTTCAATGATCATTTTCTGGCCAATCAGTAGTGGACAGTTTGAATTGAGGGCATAACTCCATATGGTCTTGCCATCTTGTCATCTGGTAAGTACTCGGCAGGGGCGGGGGGGGGATGGATTACTATCCAAAAATGGCATTTTTCAATACCAACTGTAACAGTGAAAATGTCAAAAGAGGATGCTACTTAAGAAACAGTTAACCAATACCTCTGTTTGTTCACACTTTAATTATGTAATATCTTTTCTTAGAATATGTCTGTGGAGCAAATGATTGAAGTCTGTGAAGCTCTAAAAGAAAACACAACCTTGGTACGTTTTGACATGGCAGGAGTGGCAGCACCAGACAAGGTTGGGAAGGTGAGCAGTCAACTGGCAGGAATGAACAGTGGTTGTCCCAGAGATTCTTTATTTGTGAACTTGATGCTGATTCTGTTGTTCACTTTAATATTGAAACTGACCTAATTTGTGTATTATCTGGGCAGTCAGTTGTAATCTGCTTTGTATTCAGACCATATGTGGAGATTTGTCAATGTGGGAAGAAGAGTTATTAAACATCTTAGGACAACATGAGTGGTGTGTTTTAGGACAGTGTGGTGTGCTGAAGGACATCGTGTGTGGTGTGCTTAATTACAAATTTCTTTTTTCTTCTGTATCTTCTTTAATGTATCCTTTTCGTCAGACAAGTGAGTGCTTAGATGTCTTCTTCAGGTCATTTATGTAAATTTTTAGAGATTGTCCTCAGGTTTGTTTGTTTGTTTGTTTTTTGTCATTCAGAAACTTAGTGAAGCACTGGCAGTAAATAAGACTCTGCGATCAGTGAATGTGGAGTCCAACTTCCTTAGTGCTGAGGTTATAGTGGATCTGGTGAAGGCCATCAATGTTAATCAGATCTTGCTTGAGCTCCGTGTTGCTAACCAGGTATTTGACTTGCTTAGTCTAAACTACTTATTATTTTATTTTCTTTCTTTTTAACCATATTTTGATAGAATTTTGGGAAATGAATTCACTAATTGTTAATTTATGTGGCTATGTGACATTGTTTACTTCCCTTTGCATCAACCTAACATTTAACATGAAAAATGGACTATCACCTTCCTTAACCTCCCTAACCTAAATCTTAAGATTTTCATGCGTGGGATGACTTAGCCTTATCCACTTGAGGTTGACAGGTGTACTTGAAAAAGGTGTTGACCAAGGCTTGTTGTGACAGAATATTAGTCTTGAGCCTTTTTCTTAGGCTGCTTAGGTTTTCTGGGGGGTTTTCCTGGCACAGCATATAACATTCTTTTATTTTGTTTTTTTCTCTGCAGAAACCAGAAATTCTTGGGAACAAGGTAGAGATGCAGATTTCACGACTTATCCAGGAAAACAAGACACTACTTCGCTTTGGAATTACCTTTGAATTTCCTGATGCCAGGATCCGAACACATGAGCGTTTAAAGCAGAATTTTGATGACTGTGTGTCTTTTTCTCTTTATTTTGTATTTTTAACCAGGAGACTACCAATTACATGATTGTTTTGTAAATTTTAATTATGTATAAATTTAATAACTTGGGATGTTATTTTGTGGTTTATTTTTAATATTTGTGTTTTAAACCTATTTAAATGACGTGTGGGAACTTTAATTATGTATGAATTTAACAATTTGAGATGTTATTTTGTTGTTTATTTTTAATGTTTACATGTTTTAAAACAATTTAAATGGTGTAGGGGAGTACTTTTTTCTGTAGTAGTGTAAAGTGTTTAGATGCTAAGATATCTTGAGCCAGAATATTGTATTCTTACCTATTTTATGTTTCAGTGCGTAAAAAGCGAACTGGAAAGTAAGGACATGGAAAAACAGATATACTAGCTTCTCACATAAGAGTTGTTTGTCCATGGCCTCCATCTTCATGAAGCAGTCCAAACAGGGAAAAGCTTACGAGAATTAAATGTGGCCTCCGTCTGCTTTTTTTTTTTAAGGGGGTAGGCGTAGGATCGTATGATTTCCCATAATGACAAGTTCTGGGATGAACTACCTTGAGACGTGTAACCAATCCCTGTGTTCAAAGAAAGGTATTGATGGTGTTTCTAGACTCAGTCCTCCTGAATGTGCACTAGAAAATATAAATGACTAGTATTCCCAGACCAAGGAAGCTTTTAGTCCATGATCTCTTTGAGATACGATGATGTGACATCTTTATGAAAAGGCATCACACAGGGTGTGTTGCCTATCTCCTTTATGTGTTAATGCAGATATAATTTCTCAGAAACCCTGTTTGTAACTTTGTGAGTGTTTTCCCAAGTGCATGATTAAAAGTGCTTATGTTTTTTTTTGGGGGGGTATTTTTGCTCACATTGGTGCTTTTGTAGCAGTGTTGTTTTCCTTTATGGCACTGATTGCTTTCACATTTGAAGGCATGGTTATTTTAGGATTTTTTTTTAACAGATGCTCTCATGACACATTGTCACAATAAGGCTCAGCTTAAACTATAGCCCTTGCTTGGTGCAGGACTGGTTTCACAATGAAAACCTGAGAGGCACAAACAAATGCATTTCTTGACCATCATAAGGTGGTCAGGCTTTAATTTTGGAACACCATGCTTTTATTTGACAGTGCAGGCACCTGACTTTAAAAATATGGATTAGTTTCCTGCCAGGGACTTGTTGAGAACTACTCTTTGTGATAACACTTCAAACCATTATTTTCTCGTAACTTTTGAACCAGGCCATGTAATCTGAGAGTCAAAAATACATTTTCATCCAACTGTCACATAAACCTACTGATGCACATTATGATCTAGCAGAGAGGGATTTTGTGACTTTTAGGTAGGTTTTACCTTTTATTACTGCAATTTTTCAATTGCTTATTTATTTTCCTGAGTTTCTGCTTTGAAAAGTTTTGAATTAAAAAGAAAGGGTGCTCCCCTTTGCCCTACTCTTCTAATGCTGTGGTTATCCTTAATCAACTTTTCCAGAAAAAGTTTACATTTAGGCTTATAATGTTCCTCTGTAAATACTGTTAGGTTTTTTTTTAAGTTTTTTAAAAAATGTATTTGTTTTAAAAAGATGTGAAATGGTGCTAATACACTAAGTTTCATAGACTTTTGTGTGAAATGGTATTTTTTAATTACTAATAAAACTACAGGCAGTCCACCTGTCAGCTGATGCATCACAGTTATAGAACTTGTAACTGATATATGCATGCATAAATCATTGACCAGTAAGTAGGAGTGAGGGGTGTAGGGAGACATGACACTATATATGAGTAATACATAGTATATGCTGCATGACAAGAGAAATTGTGTTTGCTTCAGTTACAGGTACTTGAGTCATCTGATCTTTTTAGGGCTAACTGTGGGATGTAGTATAACTTCATAAGTGGTTGTGAGAAAACGTGAAAAGGACACATGCATGATGTGATGCATGCTGAAAGTGTCAGCACTCTCTTAAATCAGTCTGTGAAGGGCATTTCTAGCCAGTCATAGCAAGATAGAATGTAAAGTAAAAGTATAGGCAGGAAGGTTAAGAAACATAATTTTTTAATAACGGCTTTTAAGAAATCATGTGTCTATGGCTTTCATGAAGAGGTAGATTTTTGTCATCTTTTTCTTCCATTTCTTTCCACCTTTATTTTTTTTTAATAAGCTACTTTTTATCATGTCTGTTTCAGAAAGTAAATTCTGACATTATTGATTGGCATCACCTGTTGGGCATATTTTTTAAGGCATTGTTTTGAAATAATAATAATAAGCTGTGCATCCATTAAACCATAAAGGGTTCATCCTGATATTTCATGCAAGAACTTGGGAGCAGACAGCATTTATTTATGGATTCAGCATCCTCTTGAGGTCTGAACCACGAGGGTAGCATAATGGAAATAAAAATAGTGATAGGGTGTTGCTAATGTGTCTTCCTGTCAGTTTATTAACTCAATCAGTTTTCTGGGTATTGTTTTTCCTCAAACATTTTTTATTAAGGTTCTGGTCAAATATATTTACACTTACAGCTTGTTGTGTTCACTTTTAAAGCAGCAAAAACAGACGTGAGCATTTCCCGCACCCCCCAGAATAGGATACAGTGACGTGGCTTAAATGCCAGTGTTTTATAAAGCTATGACTATCCATTTCTTTTGTATGTGTGCTTTAAGCTCATTTAGCAATTTCTGAGATTTGTCTATGATGAGGCTGATACCCTTATTGTATAATTGTATAGTTGTATTTATTAGACATACCTGCTATAAACAATCCTCATGTAAAGATTTCCATCCAGTGTGCTTGCATTATTTGTTATTGGCTTCTTCAGGGACAGGTACACTTGTTAAAAATAGTCAAGAAAGGGAAACTTTTGGGAGGATGGGATACACAGGGTCGACTTAAAAGTCACACATCTGGCATGCTGTGTGTGGGTCCTTAGCATGGTTTTATTTTGTTTTTGTTTTGTTTTTTTTTTTGCAGTGTGCATGTACTCTTTTTAAACCTCTCCATGGGTCCTTTAATAACTTTTTTGCTTACCATTAGCTGGAGATGTTTTATTTGGACTCTGCATAATTGTCCTGTGTTTTAATAAGAGTTTTAAGTAGCAGTTACTTTGAAGCCTGGTTGACCTTCGTAATAACTTGTAGGTTAACCTACAAAACAGTAACATCACTGCTGCAATTGAAAAATTATTAATCTTGAGTTGTGCTACTTTGGTTATTCATTCAAATTTCTCTTTCAACCCACTCACATCCCCTTCCCTGTCCTAATTCATGAGTACTCAGTGTATTGATTTAAGCTAGAAGCAATTTATTTTCTATTTCCTTAGGGGGCTTGAGATCACTCAGTACTGTATGGTGGTAAATCCTTCATCATAAACTGTTTGAAAGAGTATGTGAAATCTGTCGCAAATGTTACATCAAAAAAAAAAGTGGATGAATTATTCTCTTAAATAATCATATAGCTGTTGTGCAAGTGACTCGGGACAATAGTCATTCTGCGGCTTCCATGGTGGCTGTCTGGAAACATTGACTACTCTTAGTTCTTACCCTTTAATGTCCAAATATGTTTTAAGCTGTGAAAGTTCTGTGTTCTGTCTGGATGAGAAGTAAAAGGAAGTATTTCACGTAGTGTAACAAGGCTCGACAGACTGTTGCACTACCGGTTCATGTGGCCTGTTCATAGTGCCAGCCAGAAAACAGTAGATGTATTTGCTGCTCACTCGTTTATAATGCTGATCGTTTTCCTGTGCAACCACAAATTTCACTTTTAGGCATCATTACCAACTTTATTGTAGTCATAAGAAACGTTTTATTTTTTTCTTAAATCTCAGAATAGTTCTTTATCATAAACAAGATTTTATTTGCTTGCCGGTAGCAGTTAATAACTTGCAGATATGCCATATTAGTTATCTAGTGATAGCTGTTTACAAAGGAAAGTTAGTGTCTTTTTTTTTTTCCTTCTCCCTTTTTTTCCGTGCAATGTAGGGTTTATTAAATGATTGCATATTCTAGCTTATACATAGTGTTTGTTGTTTGTTTTGAGGTGGATGATCAATAATATTTTTCTGAATTGATAGGACATGAAAGTGAAGTGATATCTGCAAAAGAAATCTATTGAACTGCAACAATGAACAAAATTAGATATCTACCAAATCAACAGTGTACAAGTGCCAGATAGGCTTCAGAAGCTCATGCAACGGTGGAAGTATAAATATTGGCTTCTACAGAATCAGTTCCAGAATGATTATCAGAAAAAGGCTGTCAACTTTTGCCTGACCAGTCGGTAAGGAGGGCAGCCGGCCCCCTCAAAAAAACATACGCAAGAATGTGAACCTCGTCTACTATCAGCATGGCGTCTTCCTCCCCCCCTCCCCTCAAGCTGACCATTTTCCTACCCGCCGCAGTGGTTTCCTCGGCTCAGAATGCGACATGTGCGTATGTGTGTCTTCACGTTAAAGCAGTCGGAAGCGTTGGCTGTCTTGCACCACACCTGTCGTTTCTCTTGTGTTGAATTACTGATCCTAAAAGAAACAGGAAACACTTTAGCCAGCCGATGCGCTCGTGAAACAAAGCCTTTTTTAATTAAATACAGTGGTACCATTAAGATACGAGTTTAATTTGTTCCGTTACCGATCGAGCTCGAAACTCAATTAGCTCGTATCTCAAACGAATTGTTCCCATTTGAAATAACTGAAACAGAATTAATCCGTTCCAGCCCCGAGAAAAATCCCCAAAGTATCGTAAACACGGGGAAAAGTACATGTTTTTAATGCAGAAACGCGCAAAAATATACATCACTAATAAAGAAAAATATCTAAAATAGAAATATAATTGTTATTAAGTACTTATTTCTTCAGGTCGCTCTAAATGCTCCGTGCCTTTTCGCATATTACCGTCTCTGTACTTATCTCCCGCCAGCTCTTTGTCTTTACCCACAACAGCAGAAGCTTTTCCATTTCTTCAAGAATATTTGTCCTTAATTGGGACAGAATTTTAGTTCCTTTCAATGGATTACCACCTTTGATTGCATCCTTTTGTTTAAGGATGGCGCAAATTGTAATGTACAGTGTGGTACCTTGAGATACGAGTTGAATTCGTTCCGTGACCGAGCTCGTAACTCTAGCGCAGCTCGTATCTCAAACGAATTATTCCCATCAGCCCCGAGAAATATCCCCAAAGTATCTTTCACCCACAACAGCAGAAGCTTCTCAATTTCTTCATGAATATTAATTTGTCCTTAATTGGGAAAGAATTTTAGTTCCTTTTGCTGGATTTGCACCTTTGATGGCATCCTTTTGTTTGAGGATGGTGCAAATTGTGGATGTACTGAGGTCGTACATAATAATAATAATAATAGTGAAGATTTTTATAGCGCATATTCACACTCATAGAGAGCATGCTCTTAGCGCTTAAAACGAGGAAGAGACGTGGACTAAGTAGACACAGAACAAAGGGGACGAAAGAAAACGACAGTACTGACGAAACAGAAAACATTAAAAGGCATCAAGTAACAGGAACAGAAAAATATAGTGATTCTGCGAGAAAGATGGGTAAAGTAGCAAGAGGGAAGGGGGCGGGGTTAAGAAGGACGAGCATTGTGCGGACTGTGTTAGGAGAAATGCTCAAGGAAGAGGTGCGTTTTCAGTGCAGATTTGAAAGATTCAGTTGTAGGAAGGTGGCGGATATGGAAAGGAAGAGAGTTCCATTGTTTTGCAGCACAGTAGCCAAAAGTCCTGTGACCATATGTTGTTGTTCTGGTGACAGGAACAGTTAGGATACGGTCGTCAGACGAAGAGCGTAGTTGTCTGGACGGAGAGTAAGGGATGAGAAGTTCAGAGAAATAGTCAGGACAGGAGCCAGCAAAGAAATTAAAACACAGCACAGACAGTTTGTACTGAATGCGAGAACGGATGGGTAGCCAGTGTAGAAAACGAAGGAGAGGAGTGACATGGTCCCGTTTCCTTGCTCTAAGCACCAGACGCGCAGCAGAGTTCTGTACTCTCTGGAGTCTCTCAATGAGGTAGTCAGGGCAGCCTGCCAGCAAGGAGTTGCAGTAGTCAAGTCGAGAAAGAACAAACGCACAGACAAGAGTGTTGGTAGCGCGTGTAGAGAGAAAGATCTTGGCAAGATCCATCACTCGTACACCCCACTCATGTTTTTCTATTATTTCTTGCTTTATTTCTATCATTCTCTTCTTCTTCTCCTCACCACTGTCCTTTTCATTCACTTTCTTCGACCCCATCGTAGCACACAAAAAAGTTAGTTAAAACTGCGAAAATGATGCAAAAACGAGCACAGCGCACGAGATACGACTTCACTCTGTGGTTAACACGCGAGAAAGAACGAGATGACGCCGTGGGGATGCCGTGATGCTGCGATCCGAGCGCCCGACGCGCCACTTTGCCGAATTACGGGTCGGCTTCCCGAATGACCGCCGGCTCGTATCTCGGAATTCAGCTCGGATCTCAAACAGGAAATTGGCCCCGAGTCAAAGCTCGTATCTCAAGAAACTCGTATGCCGAGCAGCTCGTATCTCAAGGTACCACTGTAGTCTGATTCAAAACGGTTTAAAACAGGTCGTATATCTCCTTCGAATGTTAGTGACTAGCAATGCAATCACTTTTTTTCCAGGGCCGCCTAAAGCCAGCATTGACGAGATTGACCCCAAGGCAGATGACCTTTCCGGGCCTTTTTGCAATAATCATTGACTGTAATCGTTTATTATTTTCTCACTTTATAACAGTATGCTTACAAGTTATAAATTCGACTGGCAATATCTGCATTTTGTTTAGTAACATAATAAAGACAGCAAAGTTAGGAAAAGTGTACCCAACTATATATATGCAATTTAACACTGCACGAGATGAACAGTTTAGAGCTGTCGTGTGTACATGTGGGGCTGGGGGGGGGGGGTTCAGTAAATGAGGGAAAGTGTAAAAGATGAAACTGTTCGCTGCCCTTCTACAGGAAAATGTCACCAGTTGACGTGAGAAACTCGACAGATTAAAGACAATACAAGATTCATATCCTTCACCCTAATGTATGTGTGATGTCACAATTATTGGAGGTAGCATGACTCTATAGTAGTGGTGAGCCCTACACTTTATGGCGTTCTTTGAAGTCTAGCTTTATTTGTTTTTAATCGTGATGCCCTTTCTTTTCTCTTTTGTTTAAAAGAAAACGAAAAAAATGACTAAGGCTGGACCCCCTCCACAGCCGCGGGCCTGCATGGTACACCAGCTCTCCCTGCCCCTCCCTCTTGTCAGGCCTGCCCACGTGAACATAGAGGAGCAGAGTTGTCATTCACATCGATGTCTTGGCGTGTGTTTCTATGGGGAAAACGAATATCTATCAGTTGTGGTTAGAACACAATTGGCGTCGGAAGCCGGAGGCTTGGCGTTCAATACTCGCTTGGGACACTTTTCATAGAAGGCCTATAACTGTCAAATGGGTACCCAACTCATTGAAGAAGGTAAGGCCGCCTGGGAGAGGAGACAGGTACCGCTCTCACAAAAAAAGGCTCCGAGAATAGTATAGGCTGTAACATCTCACAGTCCAACGACTGACAGCTAGCGGTATTCTCTTTACATTTACCTTCTATGAACAAGAAATCCCAACGCTAAGTAATATCTAGGTGAACAGACCCTCGAACTAACGAGCTTTGAAAAAACATGAAATACTTAAAAAGAAAAACTTGCAACGCAAATCAAACTTACAACTTAAGCACACGGGAACATGTTCTGCAGAAGCGCGAATGGACTAAGACAATTGTTTATTTATATAAGCCTATTTTGATTTGCAGGCAAATCTGTCTTATTCATCTGCCTCCCGTTCGCAGCGATGGCGACACGTACATCCCTCGGCGAATAGAGCTGAAAGTTTTCTTTCGAGTGGAAAGATACCCCGGTTCACCTACTCGTCCACCCCATCCAGCAGTTGAAACGACAAAAATGGGCAACACTGGGACAAGGACTTCCCAACATTGGTCGTTGACGTTCTGATGAATTGCATGAACATTGTATCTGCTGTTCGTAGACATTAAGCGTTCGTAAAATTTCAGGCAGTCAACAGATGCTTCGGACACTGTTGAAAGGGCGACACAAAACGCTCTTGCAACCTATAGCTGCAAAGCACGGGACACAACTAAAGATCCACGAGTGTCTCAGGAGAGTGCAGCTGGAAAAGAAAACTTCTCGAAGTACGGAAAACATGAAGATTCAGCAGACAGCCAACAGTTGACGTTTTCTCCAGCCCTCCAGCAAGTCACACTGATCTGTCATGCCCTCGTCAGAGATTATATATACATCTTTATCTATACTCTCTGCCCTTGTTCCCAGGACGAGTTTATAATCGTGGTTGCCAACTGCACGCCTTCCATTGTTGACATCACAATAAGGTGTTGACTTATTTGACTTCATCATTTTTGTTTGTTCACGATGTCCTCTGCGCGCAGTCTAGTTCTGACATCCCATTTTCACTCTTTGATCATTCGCTTAGTCACGCTGCCCTCTTGCGAGCCTTCAGTTTATAATTAGTATGCCCTTTTGGGGGAGGGGGGTCACGCTAGTCGTTACACACCTTGCACTAATGACAAATTTTTCGTTATTTATTTATTGTGTTCTCTGCGAAAGTTCCACTGCTGCTAAGACTTTTTTATCCAAGCATTTTTTTTTTACAGTATTAGTTTATTTATTAGATCACTTTTCATTTTTCACATAATTTTTTTTAACATTTCCGAGTAATCTATTCAAAGTTAATACTATTTGTAGAGTGCGAGACATAATAATACCGACAATCCTAACCGATAACTTGCTTCCCAACCATTCGTTTTCTGCTTATCAGCGGTGAGTGCTTCATCTGCGAGATGTGCCGACAATATTGAGTGTCAGGGGAAGTCAGCACAGCCTCAAATACTCCATAATGGAATGACAGCAGAAAATTGCTGGGGCAATTGCGACAATGGGCCAATTTATTTTCTTTCCTCCATTTTTTTTAATGATGAGGAGTAGAGACCAAAGTACGCATAGACTTCTAGAGATATCCATGCACCTGTACGTTGCGAATGCACTTTATCTGCATCATTCTATTCCGTTAACGTGTCTTTTCTTCATTTGCTCGTGTATGTATGTGTGTTCATTTGTTTGAGGCTGGTTTGGGGTGGAAGAGGGGGAGATCGTTAAAAAAAAAACCCCAACAACAGGGGTAACTGTTCGTTGGTTCCACAGACGCACATTAATTCCTCTTAGCCACTCCCACCCACCTCCACCGCAGGTCTGCAGGACAATTGTTCGAGTCTCACAAAAGCACAAAGCAAGCTAAAGCCCAGCATGAGTTGTGTATTTGCTGTCGCCAATACTGCGCTATTTATGCTGTTGCAGTTGCCGCTGCTGTGGCTGCAGGCAGTAGCGATGCGATGGCCGATAACCTGTCTGGGTCGCGCCGCTCTCGTACCTGGCGCGCGCTGGCGTGTGACTATCAGCGCCTTGCGTCAGAGTACGCTTGTGCTGTGCGGCCAGCAGAGCTTTGGGGCCTCGGAAGGGATCAGAGTGCGTTAATGTGGCCCGAGAAAGAAGCCGGAGGGTTAAGGTTGTGGAGGGGAGGCAGGGAGAGTGCGCCTGCGCGCACCTGCACGGGCGTAACACGTCCATGTTTGCAGAAATCCTCAGCGGCAGTCATCGAATTGCGGCCGAACGATTTTTGTTAAAATGTTTCAGAGAGAAAGAGGGTGACTTGAGAAGACGTAGACTGATCGAAGTGTTGGGCAACAGAAATATTTATCGTGTGTGCGCTGAAAATATCCTTGAAATTTGCATCCGAGAATTGAGTTGCATGACGCAGAAAAGCAGCCACAAACCGCGCCCATGGAACTTACGCCTAATGGACTGACCGAGGGCCCACTTGCATTGATCGATTTTGCGATAACTAGCAGAACTTGGCAACAGCGATCTATAGTGCATCAACGCATGCAAATAGTCTCTTTTGCACGCTCACGCTCTCTCATACACACATACACATGCGTGTAAGCATGCATATAGTGTAATGGAAGACATGCATAACCACATCCTGCCAGCTATTTCATGTCAGACACGCGAGCACACCTGAAGGCACGGAAAGGAGAGGGAGGAAGAGAAAGGTATAAGCGGCGACCCTGCTGGTCAAGGCTGTGTCATCACAGTTCAACCTAACTGACCAATAATCAGCTGCACGTGAAAAGCAGAGAATCTATAAGGACCCTAACCTTTTCAGGTCGTTGGGTGGTGAGGTGTTAGAGACCTCATTTTTCTTGGGGCCAGCTCTACGTGAGGGCGGTGCCCATCTCCTCTCCCTGCCTTACCTTCCCCAACCCTTTAAGGAATCAGGTACCCATTACCGCCAGCTGGATCGACTGGAGTAAGTTTTTGCTGTGCTAATCGGGAATTGAACCAGTGCGCTCTCAGTTTGGACGCCAGCGCTCTAACCATTCGGCTATCCGCTTTCCCAGAGAATTAATCTATGCTGACAACTGGAAATTGCAGTCCACGGGCTTACATGTTAAGTCCTTGGCAAGTTAGGATGAAGTTAATTATTCAAAAATTTTTAATGTTGGGACTGAAGCAGCTACATGGTTTCTTTACAAGTGAGTAGTCCTCCAAAAAAGGTGGGAGGCCAACGTGAACGAGTGGACCAGCTGTCCACTGGAGGACGTTCTCAGGCGGGCCCAATTAAAGACTGTCCCGGTTGGCGTGAGTTTACAAATGGGAAACTCCATCAGCTCTCCCCTAGGACTGGTACTAGCCGTGCCAGCTATGGGATGGCATGAGTCTTCCAGAAAGGTGCCTCGAATGTAACGACTACACAAAGTCGTTCCGAGCTCTATTTGCGTTCAAAGTTTATACGCTGAAGATGGTGTTTCCTCTTGATCGTGAACGCTGGACAGCCATGAAGTATTCGAGTCCTTTACTCACTCTCAAGGATTGTCCCAGAACTAATCTGCCTCCCTAACTTGATCCTTGTGTCTGCCACGTAAAAATAGACACTTGTGGTGGTGCAGGGTATGTTAAGGGTACTTTTGCGGCCTGTACTTAGTAACAAACCTAATGGTATTGCTGCGTCAAATACTGTTCAGCCTGCTCAATGCTGCTGACGTTGTTCCAGTCTTGATGTAGATGTCTGCTGAGTCGTTGACATCTTCGAAAAGGGTGATGCTCAAGTATTCTAAGCTGTTCTCGAGCTGTGCTCCGTTCCTCTAGATCTCTACTTTGTTGATGCGGTGATGTTGACCATCATTTTGCTCTTGTTACTGTTGATCTCCATTCCATATACATCGTCCGTTAGTTCTTGGTATTGAATTTCGATGTTGCTTCCTGCCATCAGATCAGTGTTGTCTGCAAAGCACGGATTTTCCATAAGGAGGCATGGTAGTCACGAAGGGCTTTTTGTATTATGTTCTCTAAAAAGATTTTGAATAAGCGAGAATCATCGACAGCAACCCCCTCCCGTGTCTAAAAGAAGTCTTCAAGTTTGTTATTAAGGAGTATTGGACTCATTGAGCTATTGTATATCGTTTCCATAACTTGAATAGTGTCCTTGAAATTTCGCATCACTTGTCCCAGCCTTTGTTTCAGGGTCTATAAAATACCTTTTTAAAGTCAGTGAAGTTCTTAGGAAATCCCGGTGGTATTGTAGATGTTTTTCTCTCCGGAAGCGACAGTTTGAGATCCCTTCTACTCTCCAAGTAAGGCTTCAGCTGATGGGTCGTTTTGGCTGTTGGCACTGGACCCACCTTTCATCGTGGAAAACCTTTGCCCAATGATGCCGAATTAGCACCACGATTTGCTGCAGGGATTTAGCTTTCATCTTTTCCAAGATTACCCACATAAGGCAGTGGACCATTTATTTTAATAAGGGCAGTTAAGGGGGAGCTTGCTCGCGTTTGCTCAGGGTATTCTGCTTAGTTTTCTTCCTCCAAGTGGAGAGCACGGAGATTGTGATTCTCCACTATCGGGGACACGCTTTGGTCTCTGCTAACCAGGTATATTGCACGCCGAACGGGAACTTAGTTGCTTTTTCTTTAGGGAGAAACGAACCTTCGAACAGCTTGATCGATTTACTGGCCGGTCTAAACCCTACTTTCATCATTAAAAAATATTTTCACGTGAAACTCTTTCTGTGCATACCTGTTTAATTCTACCCACCTGACTGTTCTCGGTCTGTCTGACTCCCCATTCCCTTCTGTTAAAAGGGGAAAGGCAGCAAAAGACTTTGTCTCTTCGTGGATCTCCTCTTTAACTTGTAAACGTTATACGTGCATAAGATCGTTATCTCAAATACCACACTGTGCAAGGATCCACTGAATAACTCTTACCTGTCACTGACTAAAATTGGAAATCCTGTACTGACTGACAGGACATTTACGACTCAGTTCTAACTGTTGCATTAGAGGAAGTGTTGCTGTCTATGGTATTTACACGAAGAAAGTGAATGACTGACATCAGGTTATCTACTCTATTGCCACCATCCCCTCGTGGAGTCTGTGGACAAAACCATCTACAACGCAACGATTAGACAAACACACCCAATCCATTATAGTAATTGTGCTGCCAGAAGCGCTCTGGTTTCTTTTGCCGTTCATTCTATTAAAGACCAGCCCGAGAGCACAATTTTTTCGAAGTAACAGCTCAGTTAAAGGCAAGATACTATTTTTTAATGAGAGAAAGTCGTCCTTTTATTTACGAGATAGAAACTTTCAAACAACGACATTCACTTAAAGACGTCAGTGGAAATAATGTTGGAACATTTTAATGTTATGGATAGGAGAGAGCTGAAAGCGTATATTAATCCCGTGTGTCTATTTTCCGATAATATAACGTCTGTGCACACCTCAAAATGTTTGAAGGCGTGTACCTCGCGGGTGTGCCCGGTTGTTTGCTCAGGTACTTGTAAATAAACTCAGCCGAGTTGTTTGACGTCCGCTTGCACTTGGGTGGGTCTGTAAAGGTGCAGGAGTGGTCATACAGACTCAGTGTTCTTTATGGTCTTTGCTTCTGAAATGTTTGGTTGCGAGAGTATCAGTGTCAGTGGAATCGTGGTTACGAGAGTATCGATGAAGGCTCGTTCTCTTTACGAGAAAATCAATGCAAGAGTGGTGGGAAGTAAAATTGGTCGTCAAATATTATAGACCGTATTCCTCCTCCTGTATACAGGATGTTATGCGATGACTATACAGTGATTGAGGTGGATGAGTCCCCATCTGAAATCATCAGTATTAGTGCCGGCAAAAAACTTTGCTGAACTGTATATGCAGGACATCGGATCGGTCCCTTTATTGTTAGCGAGTCGCCTCATCAAATTATTTGGATGTTCGTCAATGTTTACAATAAATGATGCATATGCAAAAACGTACAGATCAGGCTTTCTGTCGGGCGAAGACTTAAGTTTCTGCAAGAATAGTGTCTTTGATTATGCAAAATTATAATTACGAAGAAATTGATTAGGTTGTTAGTGACGCAGCAAAAAACGTCAACGGTTCTCTTTCTCTTGTGTAAGTGAGAGAAAGACAAATGACAAATCTTTATTTACGAGGGTAACATAATAAGCAAAAGTTATGCTTTTTTTACATCTAGCCCTCAGACTAAGTATAATATAGTAGAAATAAAAACATTACATTAATTTAAAACAGGCAATATATGCAAGCATAGAGAGAAATTATGATATATCACATATACGTACAAACATATGGTGGATGATACGAGAGAGATCGAGTAAGAAGAGAGAGAGATTTGATCAATTATTGACACCACCAATGGGTTCCTGTTATGGGGTAAATCATCAATCTTCAACATAATACATTGTGTCATTAAACATTTAAGATATTGACAATATATGTAGTCTGTAATCGGAAAGATTACATGTGCGAATTTAGATACAAGCTGCACGCTTGCTTAATTTCACGTGGTCCTTTCTCCCCGCCTCCAACAACTTAAAGAATCGCCGCTATACTAAGGTTTTTATAACGTTCACTATCATTTGTATAGCCATCTGTGTTGAACCAAAGGTTTAACCACCTTTCTCGTGAGTGCTTTACTCAAACACAAAAGAGGACACAGCCAATATAGGTAGTAAAAATGCGCCCATTTCTGATATATAACCTATATATATATATATGCATCACTTCCCTCTCTTAGAATATAATTATACGTTAGATTACGTTTCTTGCTTCCATTCAACGAGCGCACGTCGCGGAGGATGAAGAGTGTCGATCGATGTGCCGGGACTGGAACTCGCCGACTGCGAAAGGGTCACAAAGGAATTTTGGCGTCGACCAATCAACGCTCGCTCTCGGCATCCACCCGAGCTTCACGAGGGGGGAGTAGTTCATTGTTACAGGACCCGCCGCTGGTGGGAGGATATTCGAAATAAAGTACCTGCTGCAGAAAGGCTTTACACGTTATATGCGCTTACACTCTAACCGTATCGTGTTTTGATTCATACTGGATAGCGCCTTCCTCTTGCTGGAGTCAGTGAATAATTCGTGATCGCCATAGTAATACTCGATTAGTTTCGACTCTCAATGTGGTCAACTAAAGTTTTTACTGCAGAGTCGCGGGGAACGTGTTTGCACGTTAGTTTTCAGAATACTTCGATCATGGTCCAGGCATGTGCATAGTCTAAAAGAGTCTGAGAAAGTGAACAATGTCTAACTTGAGAGAAGGGGTCGAAATGATCCCGGGCCGAGAAAGCAGCGGGAGCGATTCCAGTAGCTCAAGCGAGGAAGAACGGCTTCGAAGACTTTTCAACAGTTGTGATGCAGATGGGGATGGATATCTTGACGGGTATGTATTCTGAGCATCATTACTTAATTATTTAATGACTTAATTATTACTATACTTATAAATACGTTATTTTAGCGTATTTCACAGACTTTGGGTGGTATTAATATCACCAATTTACTGTATCTTGGGTAGGATTTGAATCAGCAGCCAAGTACTCACGGTGATGTTCATGTTGAACATGTTTTATCGGGCGCTACAATTAAAATATTGAATCATTATGTCGGTAAATTCCATTTTAAATTCACAAGTGTTAAACCTCCACCCACCCCAGAAATGATGTTGTGATATACACTAATACTGACGTTTATTTAGCTGGTTTAGTGTTGTGCTGTGCTTTAACACAGCTGCATTTAGCCTTGGGCACATTTTGCACATTAATTGATGTCTCCAAGGATTATTTTATCAGGAAACTTTGGAAATTCATGTTTTGTGGCATTTGATGGATATAAAACTCACAACTATTACTTGTTAATATTAATTACAGGGTTAGGATTTGCCTGAAGTTTGCAGGCTAATGGGATGGTTAGACTTGAGTGACAGTACAGCTGTTGCTTGGAACTAAGCAGAAATTCTATAATCATGCGCACTGGCGCCAGAAGAAAAGAGGTTACATGACACAGGAATGCTGTGCTTTAGAAAGGAATCAGAAAGTCAATCTTGTGGCAAACATTGCTTTAATTAGAATGATTCTGGCAATTAGAAAACAAAAAATTAATAAATAACAGCAGTCTTTAACTATTAAAGTGAACAAAACATGAATGTACATAATGTTTTTTTTAATTTTACTTGCTTGTCTTAAACCAGCAGTAGATAAGCAGTTATCAGAGGTACAGATTATGATCTGCAGACATAGGCTGATAGCAATCAATCTGCATATGTGAATATGCATGCATTCTCTTGCACACACACACACATTCATTCATTCATCGGACACTGAAAATGTTAATGAATAGATAACAAGATAAATAGCAATGCTTCTTTATGATGCTGTCAAAGTAGAATGGTAGACTATTGAGAACTCAGTGTATTTTCTTCATAGGCACATAAAACTTTTTCATGGCAGAAGAATAAGTGTTTATAAACTGCTGTTTCTGCATATTTTGTATTTGATTAATTTGTTGTCACTAGTTAACCCTTTTATGTAGTAGAAAGGCCATATTTAATTTTCAGTGTCACTGGAGAGAGATATGCTTAGTGGAGAGAACGCTGTAATAAGATTTGCAAATGCCTTTACAGTCTTATAATAATACTCAGTGACATAGGAACTAGGGGGAGAAGAGATCAGCCTCCCCCCTAAAAAATGTTAAGCGTTGCTTTGTCATAGAGTTTGCCCCCCCCCAACCCAATACAAAACCCAGGATCTTCCTACACTGCTGAAACTATATGGCTTTGTGCATATCGTGTTGTGCTTTCTCTCTTCTTTGGCTTAATAGCTTCATCTCACTGGCTGTCTGTGTCAAGTGTGAAACTCATTGCCTAGACTAGAAGAAATTTCTTGCACTGTAGGGTGTGAGGATGTGTTGTTTTGCATCATTTACAAAATGGCATACACTTTCTCAGTCATCACTTCACCAGGCAGGCCAGGATGAGCGATAATGCCATTTACAGGCTGCTTCCTTTATATGTGGCTGTACATGTGTTGTTTGGGCTGCAGTCTCTGTAGCATGAAAAACAAAGTATAACAATAGTCATTTACCATTCACTTGCAAGAGCATTTGAAAGTTCTTGCTTGAGTAGGATTGGACATGAGCTTGTTGAAGAGGAGGGAAAACATAACTCACTTTGTTATGGGTACTAAGTATGGATTAACATTAATTAGCAAGGTTTAGATGGAAGAGTACTTCTGCATACACCATAAATTTTCTGTCATAAGTATAACTGGAATTGGTTTGATTAATCCTAAGCTTGCCTGCTCACTTTATCAATAAATTACTTTTTTAACAGTCAGCACACCAGTACATCTTTCCATGATTTTTTTCTCATTGTAAGCTTTTTCATGAAAAACTTCTCCAAGAGCTTTTGACATCTTTAGTTGTTATGTCAGTCCAGTGGATCATATTTACATTAGGATCTATTTTAGTGGTATACAAGTTGTTTCTGTGTAATTTATACAACACAAAACTATATATAGCATCTATTGGCCTTTGACTGTGACAAGAAATAAACTTTATAATGTACTGCATTATCAATGGAATTCAAAGCAAGATGTTAACCACAATCAAAAGCAGGTACAATGTGGTAAAGGCAGGATTTTGTGCGAGTGCAGACCTTAAATTTTGAGAGAAGAAGAGAAAGGGGGGGGGGAGAAATGGGCTTGGAGGAGAGAGCAAATACTGGAGCTGCTTGCCTGTTTATGTGCTGCAGCAAGCAAAACTGTGTGCTGACTTGTTAAGACTGCCTGCTGTCATCAGCATCAGATCAGCGCAGGAAGCTGGAATAATGCAGTCACCATGGCACAGCAAGTTGGGCAGCTTTAAATTTGATTCATTAACCAAACTATGAAGAGGATTTGCCAGCCTATAGTTCTGACAGTGATTGCCTTTATTGATCTACAAATTAGTCCGCCATTTTGAGGGCTAATTCATTTTACGAAAAACAGACCATTCATAGAGGTCATCAGCTCAGGAAATTGCATTGGCAGTGGGGTCTTGTACTAGACGGGATGCAGCAGGTTGATGTGATCATGAAGGATTCTAGATGGGGCGGCAAGAAGCTGTCAGTGTAAGGCAAGCCCCAGCAGGCAGCCATAACACTGCTTATTACCTGCACTGAGTGATGTGGCTCAGAAATTGATGTAATCCTTTGAAACGCAAATTGTCTGTGGCATTCTTCAGCTGGTTTTGATTGAAATTTGTTTCAAAACAGCCATCCTGAACAATATGGAGCTTTTGGGAGAGGGCTCTTCCAGAAGTGCTTTAGATGGTGTGACAAGTTATAAGCCATTCCAAGAATTCGATCAAAATTTTAACTATAGAGGAAGTATTTAATATGCATTTCTATATGCCATTAAACTGAATAAATCAACAGTAACTATAATTACAGGAATGTCAGCATAATTTAAATTTGATTAACATGTTTGACTTATTAAATTACTTGATTGTAATGATTAAAATATGCAGATGTGTGTTTTTCAGGGAGGATTTTCTTTTTATGTGCAAACAACTTAACCTAGAGGATTCTGCAAATGAGATTCGGCAAGAACTTGGAGTTTCCAGCTTCGCCCGCATTTCCTTTGCAGACTTCCTACGTTGTCGGGCACGGGTCATGTCTGCTGTCCATGAAGAAGGGCCTTGCTGGGGAGATGATGCTGGGATTGAGTCGGATACTAGTGGCGTTCACACTCATCATCCCCATATCACATCCTGGCCTACTATGAGCAGTGATAGCCTGGGTAAGTTTGCTATTCATTCACTCATGTAGTCGCTAAAGCAGGTCTAGATTTGTTTAACAAGATCCTAAACAGACTTGGCTTTGTTCAATAGTTAGGTCAGTTTTTAAGTCCATAAGTCAATGAATGAGTTGTGAAATCTTCTAGCAGTAACAAGTGGAATCCTTTGATGTGTGGGACAGAGCCCTTCTTTACATTTACACTAATTAAATTCTGAGAGTTATTTACATTGTGATTAAAAAAAAAAAGTTTCATCATGAGTAGTTCAGTATTTATTTTCTTCTTTGGCATACATTTAGTACATATATCTATGTTTGCTTGTGGTATTTATTGATAATTTCTTTATGTTAAAATTAAACCTGTAGTAACATATGCTCTTTTTTTTTTGGGGGGGGGCTGCCTGTATCATTATTAATGTTGATACTGGTGGTCTTCAGGTGCTCATTCAGGAAAACCAGAGAGTGCAGACTATGACAGTGGAGCAAGGGACATGAGCCCTGAGCCTGTGAGCCTTATACGGCTCATGCATTGCCATGATCCTTCAGCTGTGAAGGATGTGCAGGACATGGGGTCTGGAAAAATTCTAGAACTTGCAGACAGGGTGAGTAACCTGCCTTGCTGCTTGTGTTTGCTTCTGCATGGTGTGTGAAGAGCATAGACTCAGTCATGTGTGGCAGGCTGCAATGGTTTTAGTTGGAATAAGTGTTGTTGCAGGTACAAAAGGCATCCCTAGATCTAATGAGCTTGTTTTGAGCATGGCTTTTATCATGTGTATGTCAAAGTGCTTTGTTTTTTATGTATGTATTAGAGCTTATGGTGTAAAGACAGATGCAAAATATTACATGCACAGAAAAGATGATGGATAATTTTAATTGATGGATTCAAACAGCAGGCATTTTGCTCAAAGGATAGAAAAAGTGGAAAGTGGAATATCCACCAAACAAATCCACAATATTGGTCATGCACAGACACAAGGCATAACCAGTAAGACAACTTTGAGGTGCCTTGTAAGCATACTGGAGTTTTCTCTCTTAGATGATTGGGGGGTGGGGGGTCTTTTCCCAAACAGCTCTAGTAGTTGTTCTTGTTCGCCTATGTTTTGGTCACACTTGAGGGCCAGCTTTCGAGATAAAACTGGCAGTCATCTGCAAAGCATCCACAGGTCTGTACAGCTTGGTGTCGAGGACATCAGTGATGGCCAGACCTCTGCCCTTGGTTCCTGGAGGAGCCTACACCTGTAGGATGTGCTCCGTGGTTTGGTCTGCATTGCAACGGCAGCACATTGGGAATGACACCAGGTGTAGCTTACGATAATGGTGGTGTTTTAATCTGTTGTGCCCTGTCCTGAGGTAGAAAATTATCACTCTAGAAACCCCTTCTGCATTCCAGTGCATGATGGTAATATTGGGGTTGTCTTTGGTTGTGGATTGGGCAGTTGCACTCCTTCCCTATCCCCTGGCTTCACAGGATGAGTTGAAGGGACCTCCAGTCGCTGGACTGTACCTGCCTGGTGGATCTTCACAGGATGAGCACCATTCTGCCTCCAAGTATCATAGTGGCTGTTGTTGCAGGATACTGTAGTTAATTAGAGTGCACCATGTTGCAATACACCTCTGTCTTCAGCACTACAGGGTTTTTTTCAGGGTTACCTGCTCTTAGCTCATGGTCTGTACACCCTACTCTGTGAGGACAGGGGGGATTGTTTGTTGGGATCCTGCCCCAGGGCTAGAGCTTATAATGCGGCTCTTTACGGTGTGGTGGACCCGTCATTGGGCACATGAGGTATTTCCACCCCGACCTGGTAGGAACACTGTCAGTTGGTTCGTGACTGCTTATTTGTTCAAGAAGAACCAGCCATTTCACAGCTAACCTCCATATCTGGGGCCCATTCTCCTACCCACCACCTTGAGATGCGCTGTGTTTGGGGTGGTCGCCCGATACTGGACTGAGAATAGCCTAGTCCCAAAACAAATCTAATGATGTAAAGGTAAAGCTCATCCCCTAGCTTTTTCAGGTTGTTGGGGGGTGAGGTGTTAGAGACCTCATTTTTCTCTGGGCCAGCTTTACATGAGGGTGGTGTCCATTTCCTCTCCCTTGCTGCCTTACCTTCCCCAACCCTTTATAGAGTCAGGTACGCTTATCGGGAATTGAACCTGCACGCTCTCAGTTCGGACGCCAGCACTTTAACCACTTGGCCATCTGCTTCCCCCTAGTGATGTCCCAGTGATTAAAATCCCCACATTAGCCAGTTTTAAAAAAGCACCTACGAATATCCACATATGTATGATAAGGCAACAGAATTATTTTAAAAACCTAGAGGGCTCAGAAAAACGACCTACTGTATAAAAAATAACGACCATTACAGTATTTTTCTTCTGGAGATGCCAACTGTAGGCCATGATATGCAAATTGCTTGGATCCCGATCTGCAACTCTGATGCCTTGGATTTTTGATTCCCAGATTTTTATAGCCTGCATCCTGATAACGTCCATGCCGTTGATGACTCCCAAACGCTCAGCAGGCAAGGGACGTAAATGCGGTAGGCCGAAGGTCGGTCGCGTAGGGTGCCGGGGGTTGTCTTTCCTGGGAGAGGTAGGGAAGAGTTGTGGTGGTGGCTGCCGATGGGATCAGAGCAATCATTGCTAATAGCCAACTGGGCGTGTGATCGGCAGCGCCGCATCATCCTGGGAGGCCGGAACTGCGCTGTGCGTAAAACCGCGTGTCTCGTGAAAGTCGAGATGATGAGTGGCCGGGCGGCAGAGTTTTTAGTGCTGACTGCGGCTGGAGAGAAAGCGGGTATCGATCTAAAGTTTTCGGGGAGGGGTGGGTTGCGCCTGCCGGATGGTGCTGCAAGAACACTGCGCGCCTCACACCCTTGTCTCCCCTACTCCTCCACCTCCCCAGCCCCGCCTGTTCTGTTTGCCCCTACTCCTCTAAAACCAGCCCCGCCTGTTCTGCCCCTGCGAGCGCGGCAAACGTGTTCAACTGATCTCTGTTCCAGTGTCTTGCGGGCTGCTGTGTGTTTGCGTGCAACTGACCGCACGGACAAGACATGTCCCTAGCAAGTATTGGGAATATCGGTTTTTGCTAGCGAGAAAAATAAATGATAAAGAAATAAATGATTAAAAAAAAGGACTGAAGCAGCTGGTACTCTTTGTAACGCGTACCAAAGGACTAGGCCCGCGGCGTGCTCATTTCAGATTGAAAGGTTTGATTTAGCACGCACGCACGCACTTTTTTCTTAAGTCTCTAAGCGGTAGTAGCCAGGGGCCAGTTGCACAACACATTTCTAATTTTAAACACTTTTACGCCTTAACTCTATTTAGATAATTAGTTTAAGGTGCACACCACAATTTTAGAATTTTTAAAACTAAAACTGCTTTAAGTAAGATCAAGTTGTTAAAGTCTGACTTTCCGTCCTGTCAGTACAATTTTTTGTATGTATTTCTGCAATGCATCAAAATGGCTAAGAAGAGATTTTGCGTCTTTAGAACAGTTTTAAGGTTTAGAAACGTGTTGTGCAACTGGTCCCAGGAAATAACATGTTTACATGTTTAGCTCATTACAGCGCGTTTGTTGCATGTTGGAAATCGCGTAGTTTAGTCATCACTTTCAGACAGCATTTATGCAGTTAAAGAAAAAAAAACCTTTACCGCTAGTGTTGCATGTTGGTTTGGAAGTGTGAGCAGAAAAAACGCCACTTTTAGATGACAGAAATTTAGATGAATCCCACTTTAGAATGATAGACATTTTTCTGCCGTCAGCTTTACGACACTGCCTTTAACATATCACATATTTACTCGATCATAACATTTTTTCTCGCAGTCTTCGTTGTTACTATCACTGCAGGGAGACGTATTCGATTGACCATGTTGCTTAATTTCTAACCGACCGGGTATGAACTCCTCTTATGTCGGACCTTTCCACCTGTTCGGTGGCTTGAGCTGAGGTCACAGTTATTTAAAAGCCCTGATGCTATATGAATTTTGATCAAAGGATCTATTTTTATTTAATGGTCAAGTTGGGTGGCAGAGTCGTGGGGGCATCCCCAACAGCTACGAGAGGTTTTTGGGGTGGGTGGGGGAGGGCGGTGAATGAGGAAGTATTTTTAAAATGCGGTTTTTGTGTACCAGCATTCGATCTTTTGACGCTGATAAATGTGGGAAATGTATTGTCGTAGTCCCGATTGTTTTCTTTGATGTTTGTCATAACATACGGCTTAATCGTACTTTTTTCAAATTCAGTTTGAGATGGGAGAAGTGTAATTTCAAGTTTGCAGTTTTCAGGTGGATTAAAAAAATACCTCATTTGTTAGTCCTTATAAAATGGATAATAATCGAGACAGTTCAGAGGAAGAAAGTTCTGTCGATGGTGTATCACATCAGCCAACCCGTGTTTCCGTTTTAATTTAAAAACTGTCAATATCGACAGGATGACGTGATTTTTTTTTTTGGGGGGGGGCAGAGGAAGCACGGACAATAGCACCAAAAGGTTAATAAACTTTTCTTATGTTAATTTTGTGAACCATTTGTTTCAGAAGAGATATTAAGGTACCCCCATCCCCCTTAAAAAACCCACAGACGTAATTAGATATACGTCCGCGAAGAAAACCCCCATAAAACTAATAAAAAATATTTACTTTATCAAACTTGATATAGCGATGATAGTATGTCATGCTATTCAAAATATCTTTGACTTTTTAAGTTTTCTGCTTTTTCGTCTCGGTGGAGTGTAGTCATAAGATTGATTTCTTTACGATTAGCACTAGTTTATCACAGGCCTGACGAGAGGGGGGGGGGGCAGGGGGATCTAGTGTCCCCGGGCGCGCGGCTGTGAAGGGAACCCGGCCATGGTCAGTGGATTTTTTCCCTTCTTTGCTTTTAAAGAAAGGTTGGCGTAACATTCCTCACTCAGGCGATTTTTTCTATGGAGCGGGATACTACAAGATTGATCCTTCACTCACGTGTAAACATCTCTCTGTTCAAGTAGTGATGTAGTTCCTAGTGCACTTGTCCTAATGCGTGTAGTCTATATTACGTAATGAAATGTAGATATGGACAATCGAATTGTAACCATATTATTATATACTTGGAAATTAATTTGCGATTACAATTACAAGGGGCCTGGAGAGGTCGTCGTCCCCAGGGCCCGTGCTGGCTCTCGGCGGCCCTAGCGTGCGCTCTGGCTCCCAGTCACGCTTCTGTCTCCCTGCAGTGGAAGACACAAACAAGAAGCGCACTGGAGCCCTTCACAAACGTTGGACCTAAGCTGTGGAATGCTCTTCCATCATCACTGTAAACCTCAGCAACCACGTTTCGGAAAAGACTGAAGACTCATTTATTTACTTAAAGACCAACCTGAATGGTTTGCGTTTTTTTTTTTTTTTGCATATGTCAGTAGATATAGGCGATATAAACATAACCTGTCAATTTCAGCCTCCAAAAACGCATCCGTTAATTAATTATCCGCTAGCAAAGTACGCGATTTGCACCTGCGATCAACGAGCGCCGGTAACAGTGTACTACGTCACACTAGTGCACCATTCGCAACATTGCCAGCAGTCAGCACCAAACAGAGAGAGAGAGAGAGAATGAGCGACAGTTCGGGTTATTTGGACGTTAAAGTCTAGATTTCTCGTGCTAAAGTAGCAGCTTTTCAGAATCACGAGAAATGCAGACTTTAAACCGAACTATCACTCATTCTCTCTCTCTCTTTGATTGGTGTTAACGGCTGTCAAAGTTGTGAATGGTGCATTAGTGTGACGTAGTACACTGCTAGCGGCGCTTGTTTATCCTAAGTGCGAATCGTAGCGGATAATTAATTAACGGATGGGTTTGGGAGGTTAAAATTTACAGGTTAGTTTTATGTCGCCTATATCTACCGATACATGCAAACATTTCAAACCATTCAAGTTGGTCTTTAAGACGGACTTCAACAACCAAGCACCAATTCTGTCTTTATTATTTTTTACTTTCCTGTCGTTTTTTTTAATTTATTTCTTTTCTTAACTGCAGTTTTTGGTGAGCAATGCGCATTCTTCGGAATGGATACCTGCGCATTATAAATGGACATCATCATCATCATCATCATGTTTGCAACACGACATAGAGTAAAATGTTAAGTCATATCACCTGGTCATATCTCCATCGGTTGATTTTCGTCAGAGCAGTTCAGGGGAGATAAATAGTGTTGTGCGGTGGCTTACAGAATCCCTCACGCACGAACGCATACAGATGTAATGTTCCCCCAGTGGTTTGTAAAAGCACCCCTTCCGATTCACACCAAGGAAAGAAAAAAAGTTTCTGAGATAACTGTGAGCTGTTAGTAATCGAATAGGTTGCTGGTGCAGAGGTAATTCTAAGCTGCGGCCTTGCGGGATTCCCGCAAAATTTCGTTGAGGGGCGCATAGTCTGAAAGTCAGCGTGACCAGGTGCCCGCAAAAATACCAGTGGCTGGCGCACATTTGAACACGCGATGCGGCACTTCAAAACTAACTGTTGTCATTCTTTGCGCTGGTTTGAAACCGACCTACTGGAACCGATGCTAATGATTGGATAGTTTTCAAACTGACCAGATGTTATCCATCTGATGTAACCTGCTCCAAATTTTGCGCCCACAGGCCTCAGCGGAAACATTTGGAAGGAGATTGATCAAGGATTTTTCGGAAGCAAGCGAGTCGAAAATGAAGTGAACGCGACTTTTAACTCTGTTTGAATTTTTATTCACGACAAGAAAAGCAGAAGATGCCCCAGAATGCAGAAATTGACAAGGACATGAAAAAAACAAACTCCTCAGTCAGAGTGTGCCGCACAAACTGTTGGAACTGAAAATGTAGACAACCATAGACTTTAGAGAGAGAAGGACTAGCGACTCGAGCGCGGGAACAAATAACTTGCGACGCGCATGCGCTGGCTTTTCCATCCCTTCGCCTTTTCCGGTTTCGCTTACACAGTGCGTCTCAGAGCTACTGTTGTAGTTAATTTGACATGCCAGGCACTAGTTGTGCGATTCCATGCTGACCAGCATGCAAAAGTTGACACAAAGGTTTAGCATTTTTCAGCATACGACGACGACGAGAAAATCAAAACTGGGAAAAAGAATAATTCGACTTTACAGTGGTTATGAATATTGCTGTACCAGATCAACAGATGTAAAGATAATCGAACTATTAATCACCTAGTATAATAGCAACATTTATCCAGCACTGGTGCCTTGAAAGTGCTGAGTGCTGGATTTGGTTCGTATTAGTGAGAGAGAGAGAGAGCACGCGCGCGTGTGTGTCTGTGTGTGTGAGAGAGAGAATAAAATAAATAACCTATTATAATATTTAATATGTTATAATATAGCCAACAGAAGATAAAAGAAGGATTGAGAAGTAAATGACATGATTAACATGAATAGGATTACTTAAATTCAAACCCTATTCAGCAATAAATCATTTAAAAATCATTAGAACATAATCTTAATGTGAATGTGTTTTATAACATCGTTAAAAAATCAGTAAATAAGGATTTAAATGTGTTATAAAATAAATAGAGTTGAAGGCATGCTCCTCAGGGCCTTAGTCTCAATTAATATTTAAGAAACGACAAACTCACTACAAACCGCTCTTTGTATCACTCAGACAATGAGTCAGAGAGCGAGAGCTTGTTGACAATACTATTAATTTGACTTTCAAATAAATACAAATACTACGATACAACGCTGTGTTTGAGCGGAAATATTGTACTTTATGATTCATGTATTAAAATATATATTAAAGCATACTAAGAGGATTTCTTCAATATCAAAGCATTCCATGATGTACTCGCGGATACACGACAAAGAGAGCGGAAGCTGACTGTCAATGGTATCGGCGAGTATCCAGCGGACACAAGTTGAGCCAGCGCTGGCCCACTACAAGCGCGCTAAGATGGCTGTCCTTCTTTCTCTAAAGTCTATTAGACAACAAATCGAAAGATGGCGAAATAGATAAATTGAGACCGAGACCGCAAGTAAAAAAAAACCACGCATCTAGAGAACCTGTCAGTGTGAATGGCACAAGAAATCCCCTTGGCTTAAGAACGAGGACGACTGCATAGATGTAAAGTTTGCCTGAAACACAATAAGAATGACGCGTTTACAACCCCGGATGTGTTAAGCACCGAACGAGCACGTGCTGCACAGGCATTCAGACTTCCGACCACAGGCACTCTTCGGAAGCGGAAATTCTTCAAAAAGATTTCAGCCAGGTAAAATATTTTTCAATTCTAATTTAGTATTGTCTTCATGGCATTTTCGGAACTTTCGCCGGCGGTATTATATAACACTTAAAAATAACGTGTTGCGAACTTTACTCACAGTTGTGCATAGCAAATTTTATCATTTCAACAGTTTGCGGATGATTTCTTCCTAGTATTAATAATGCATAAACCTTGTTGAGTAAAGTTGTTTGATATTTTAAAAGTAATTTTTTCTATGACTATGTATATTGTAATTATTAGAAAATCATTAATCATAAGATTAATTTTTTTTCGTTGCCTTTTTGCTAGCTTCACTTGTGTGGTGATGTCATGTGATTAGGATGTAAAACTAAGATATAAAATAAAACAGCAAGACCGCGTGTGCTACCGGCGATCATTTTTCCATGCAAGTCAGTTTTCAATTAATCCTATGTGTTCAAAATGTTTATACTTTGCCTTGCTTGCTTAAAGTTGTCCACACAAGCGTGTAAGCTGTAAAAAACTTTATAGGCAAAAATTCTACTTTTATAAAGTTAAAAGGAATGTGTTTGCACAAATAATTTATGTAAATTCATGCATAAAAAGTGATGTAGAATTGTGGTATTAGAAAAGTGTAACCTTCATCTTTTTTAGTTTCTAATTATTCCAGGTTGCATCAACTACTATAAACAGGAATCTGACAAATACAGATGCCAGTATTCTTGCTGCCATGAATACTGTCTAATGGATGGCAAAGGAAGACCTGCTAATTACAAAATATTCAAGTTTAATTGAATTTCAGAAACAACAAGGATGTGAAAACATTTCATCAGCATAAACTGAAGGAAAAATGCGCTCCTTCTCTTTCCTGTCTGCAGAAGACAGAACAACCTATGGAGAGAATTAAATATCTTGACAGATTTCTTTGAAAAGCCAGCACAAGCGGGCAGCAAATTCAGTCAAATCTTGCTTGACAAAGCAGCATGTTTAGAGGAATGGATTGTGGCTGAAGAAACTGCAATGCAGACTGCATATCGGAGAGATCTCATAAACTGTTAGGATTGTTATTTGACTTTTACAGGGATTTATTTCCCAGTTTGCTGGTTCTTGGAAAGCTGTGCATTCTTATGCTTTACCACAATGTAGACTGTGAGATGGGGGCTTCAGCCATCAAAACCTAATAAAGTCTTCTTATAGAAGTTGCCTCAAGGGGATATATTTATATGTTCTCATGAGAATAACATGTGAACATGGATCACTTGCTGACCATAACCAGTGATGTCATGATGTTGTGGAAAAATCCAGAAGACTGTAACCGACACAACTAGGATAATGAAGAACATTTCAAGCGACAAGATGCAGCCACTGCATTGATGAGACATATGAAAAGTGTCTAAACATTAGCTCATAGCCCAGTGAGATGGACACAGACTAATTGGTTCGCAAATTTAGGATGATCTGATCACACTAATCATTTTGAAAGATGATTTATCGACATAAATGGAAAAGATATCTATGTGATTAATCTTCAGCTTCTTTTGATTAATAAAGTATTTTGTTGTATTCTGTTGTATACCAAACATTTTTCAGAAAAAAGAGGTGAAAATGTGTTTGTTCCGAGAGGACCCTTGTTTCATTAGAAGGGCCCCATTTTTTTCCATCGAGAGGGCCCCGGGGCCCCTTTTTTTGAAAGCCTAGAATTACCTCTGCTGGTGTGGTACACGGTTTTGTCAATATATGTAAGAATTAAACATGTAATGGGCCCCATAGCCAGCGGTGTCCGAATTCCACGCATGCGCCTAGGACCATCAGTTGGAAAGCAACCGATGGCTTTATACCTATGCCATATGCACTGCAACCGTGCCCCTTTTTTTCCCCCCGCGGGGCCGCAGCGTTTTGGCCCGGTCTCGGCTTCAGCTGCGCGTATTGCGTCCAGTCGCGGATAAGAGCGTGCCGCCGCGTTGCACCTTTGATCAACCGTTCGCAGGTAACACGCGGCTCCGCCAGTCTGCCTGCCTTCTGGGTCCGGACGCACAGTTCTGTGGGTTCTGTGGAGGTCCAGTGAAGGAGCAACGATACCCGAGCAAGCACCTTATTCTCGGAAGTTTAGAAATAACTTCGCAAACCATTTTTATTTATTTATTTATTTTTGGGCGCGCGTAGGGTGTTCGACTTTGGCCAGAGTTACTCGAGTGTTGACGGTGCGTAGTTAGGGTTCTTTAAGAAAGCGTTTATTTGCAGTCCCCCTCCACCCCGCGGCCCTTTTTTGATTGCTTATAAAGGATTCCTTTGATATTATTGCCATTCTGTGCTTTATTTGCTTTTTCTTTATTTGTTACGATTGGTGAGTTGCCGCTGCACTGCATTTGACTACAACTACGTGATTTAAGAAAATGCACTGAGAAATTGCAAATGTGTTTAATCCATATGTGGCTCGCTGTGTGAAATGATTTGGGTTGACAGATTGCGCACGCGCACACACATCTTGCCTGCAGATGTGGTTGTTTTTGTCACCCTTTTTCCTGTAACTGTGGATCTCATCATTGCATAAGGAAAGAATGTTTGTCTGCAAATGGGCTGTGAGCTCTTCATCTGGCCCACAAGCGATCTGGGAGCTAGTTCTAAAACCTGGTCATTCATGTTTTTTTCTATCAAGCTGTAATGAGCTTTCATTTGCATCTGGAACTGGCCACTTTTTTTTTTTTTGGTATGTGGTTAAATGCTTCTGAGCATCACGACGAGGGAAATAGTGTATCTATCCACAGAGGTCAAATGTAGTAATTTGGGCGAGAAGGCGAAACTTCTTTATCGAACACTGGGCACACAAAAGGGCAATCGGAACTAATTAGCGCGTTCTGCAGCCGTGCCATCTCGCACTTCTCTCTCTCTGCTCTCCCCCCCCCCTACTCCGACTGTCAGTCTAATGGATGGGGCGCTCACAGGGGTGTTTCCGCTCTTGGACATCTGGCGCAAGCTCGGTGCCTACTTCGGTCGTCACTCTGGCCTCCCCTCCCCTTGCAATGTCGAATGGTAGGTTCCAGAGGCAGAATTTCCTTGCAAATGCTTGAGCTCTCCGAGGAGAGGGGGGAAAGGGCAGACCCCTGAAGAATGGCTGACGGCGCAGCGGCGAGTGGCGGCGACCGTCTGCTTTCTGGTACGCATGTGTGTGTTGTTCACAGTTTGGGTTTATATCTGTGTTCGCGTGCGTATGTACGCCAGTCTGTGTGTGCATCAGTGCCAAATCACAAAGGTACCGTTCGACTGTGACCTCAACCGATATTATGTAACGGCCCTCAGAACCCCTTTTGCCAAGACTGTGGGTCTCTACTGCTGTTCGGGCGGGACAGGGAGAGAGAGAAGGGGGGGGGGGGCTGATCGGACGCTCGACGCTGCCGCGGAGTGTGTTGTTCCTGGTGAGCGGCTTTTCTGGTGACCGGGGCACTGCTGTGTTTACAAATGCGGCGCCCTGCCGTACGGCAGGGTGCCGAATCGGATTGCTGCCGTGCGCTTGTAGTCCAGACTTCGACACACAAGTCGTCCTGCAAGCTTGCGAGGATGGGGGTTGTTGCTGTCGCTTGCGGCGCCACCTAGGGTGACTGTATCAGTAAGTCAATTTGGTTCTCTTGCCTGCTGCTTCGAGTCAGATCGTGGTTGTTTCGGTTATATGAACAAACAGGACAATGTATTCTTGTACCAAGCGAGAGAATGCTTGAGAAAACCCGGAAAGATATCCTGCCTCCGTTGCTGATCTGATTCTTTTCTCACTTTCTATCAACGTCCCCACCCCCTAACAAATGCAATCGGCAAAAGTAACAAAGAACTTGGGTGGGAGAGGGGAGTCTGTTAGCCAAAAATATTTTCTCGCGTCTGTTTCGTTACGTCAGAGCCCTCTGCCGTCCGTCAGCACTTTGATGACTTTCCATGGTCGTGGTGATGGAGGAGGTGGAGTGATGCTTGGTCAGTGTGCAAATCATTAGAAGGGTCCTTATTACGTGTGTGGATAGTCACAAACTACAGACACTATAATACCCAAATTTAAAAGTAAAGCTTAGTCTGTGCCTTTATATTGCTTGCCCACCACCTTATTTTACATCTGCCATCAACCAGTCCTCCCAGAACGGGACTGATTTTGGAAGTCGTTTTGGAAGACGACCGAGTTCTCTACAAAATAGATGTCAGGTGCACCAGGTAGTAAGCGAGGGAGATAGAATGTGTGTCCTGCCTCCAACTCCCCCTTGTGCCCACCCCCGCCCATCCCTTTCTAGCAGATGACGTACGGCACTCCATCACAAGACAAGCAAACCCGACCCCAGACAGTGACAGGTATGCTAACATTTTGCCAGCAGGGGTGGCTGTGCAGCGAGCGGGCCTCTCACCGTGTGCCAGCACCGGCGGGTGAGGCCGTTTGTCAAAGAGCGGGGCAGTGTACCTTGAGTCTAGAGGGCCACCAAGTCGTTTAACAGCAATGTTTGTAGGTTATTCGTTGTTGTAAAAGTTATCTAACGTCAAGGTTACACGAAAGAAGAGACTACACTTTTCCCAGGTTATAAAAGAGAGATATTCGATTTCAAGGTTGTAACGGAACAAGGTTCAGCAAACAGAACTGCTTCTGTTACTACAGAAAAAAGTTGAAAGTAACGTCAAAAAAATTCTACAACTATAGAATCTGATTACTGGTTATAAAAGCAAACTATTCACTCATTTAGCAATAATAAAGGAAGTGGTAGTCATTCATTCAAGGATCATGCAAAGATTTAGCAACTCTGTTAGGAAATGTTGCTTAACATATCTTCTGTTATTTATGGCATAAGATCCTACAGTTGAATTTTTATTATTTGCCATGAAGATATTCAGGCTTTTGAGTATAGGAAAACTCTTTGCTCTGGCAACAAGCAATGTAGCAGACTAGAGAGAAAATGGGTTTAAAGCTTGCCAAGAAGGCAGATTGTTCGTATTAGACTAATCAGTTTTGATTCCTGTACTCTAGAGCACCTGAGAGGCTTAAATGGCTTTGTCATAAATGACTTTGTAACTCCACTAACGAAGACACAGCAAGTGTTTGGTAATAAACTTTTCCCCTCCCAGTCCCCACCCCCAGCTGTGTGCCAGAAAGGAACCATATCCTTTGGGCACTCTTTCCCTGGTTTTTTGTGTGTGAAGTTCAGAATAAGATGAATCAAACAGTCTTTGAAGAAGACATTTTTGGGGTATGTGGGGCAGAGCTCATGTGAACTCTACATTCCATATATATTTTCAGTGTGAAATGTTTCAGCTACTTCATAGTGTTTTAAGAAGTGTCACAAAGTGAAGTTAGCAGAAACTGTAGTGATTTTTACGATTGAGAGGGTTATGGTTGGAAGCCAGAGTGTGAACCCTAATTATTTTTTTAATTATATTTTACTTTAGTAACTTGATTTAGCAGTTAGTACACTCAGCTTTGGAATAGATGGTCTTGGGTTTGAAACATTCTTAGGCCAGTCACTTCAACAACTGTCTCTGTCCACCCGACAGTGTTGGGTGCCTGTTAAATTGGGGAAGAGAGGATTTTGATCCACCTGCGACATGCTATGCAGTGGCTACAGTGAACCACTTGAAGTTTGCTGCACTTAGGCTGTAGACCATTACCATAGTCACGAAAAAGGATGTTTGTGTACACTTGTATATACCTTAATTGCTATTCCAGAAGAAGATATACAGTGGTACCTAGAGTTACAAATTTAATTCGTTCCAGAGCCGTGCTCGTAACTAGAAATGCTCGTAACTCGAACAAATTTTCCCATTTAAAATAATGGAAATCGGATTAATCCGTTCCAGCCCTCTGACAAGACCCCAAAATTTCCTAAATTATGAAAAAAATGTGTTTTTAATTAAGAAACACACATGTAAAACTTCAAATTACACAACAAAATAAATAAATAAAAGAAAAATTACAAAATACAGTAAGAAAAAATGTAACAATACCGTACTGTAATCTTATCTTGGCGACAGATGAGCGCAGCTAACGGAGAGGGGCTGAGGAGATAGGGAGGGAGGAAGGGATACTGGCATAGAACGAAGCCTAGATACAGCACTTTCTTACACTTTAAACAAAACTACAATTGCACTTTCTTTACTTGAAATATATTCATAAAACTAAATTGTAACAAAATAAACTTTCTTTACACAAAATTAAGTAAATTATAAAAATAAACTTTCTTAATTTTAAACTTAACCCATGCTTAACATTTACGTATGTATGAGCGCCGACATGCCAACTACTGGTAGGATCCCGAAGCTCAGCTGTTCATAACTCGGAACAACGTTCATAACTCGAGCAGAAATTTTGCTCGAGCCACTACTGGTAACTCGAAATGCTCCTATATGGAGCAGCTCATAACACGAGGTACCACTGAAAGTTCAAAAACTGCTTTAAAGTCTAGTTCATCACCAGACAAGGTTAATTTTTGTAATGTAATAATAATAAATGTGATTTATATAATAGCGCATAATCATGCTTATGAAGGAAGGACCATGCTCGCACCTCTTAAGTAGGAGACAAGGATAGAATACGACGGACAGAAAGAAGGAAAAAAACTATGCAGAGAAGTAATAAAAGACAAACATAGAAGATACAAAGAGGGATCAGGGAACAAACAGTAAGGATGGAGAGTGTCATAAATTTGCAGAGATAGATGAGCAGGCATACTAATTAACTCTATAATAACAACTATTGGCAAATTTGTTGATTGGTGTATGTAGTAATGCTTGTGAAACAGACGTGTTTTTAGTGCACCATAAAGGATTCACTGTTGTTCTAGTGACAGGGATAGAGAGTGTAGGGTCAACAGATGAAAAGCGGGGTAGTGTGGTTGGGATGTTTGATTTCAGTTTTTGAAAAATTGAAACGTAGGCTCAGAAAACATGAATTTTAGTTGACGTAGGCAACTTGAATATGGTCCATGTAAATTTGTGATCTTAATTAAAATTAACTTTCTGTATCCAGAGCTTCCATAAAACTTGTTACCTTTGCATTCCGCTGGTTTTATTGTAAACTTGCAAGCCAAAGTTGGAGTATATCAGATGCAGCAGCAAAATTATGGGACTGGATATGTCAGATACATATATATAAAGTAGGCTTACTGACTTGCATGAGAAATACAACAATAAACTCTTTATTTTATAAATTCTTACTATTTAAAATATAGAGTTATGATGTTTAAATAGTAAGAGTTTATAAAATAAAAGTAGTCTTAAATATTACTGGTTGGCCACATGGAAAGAGTAGCTGATGAATGGGGATGAATGCATACAAACTGAAGGTGAGATATAAAATAAAGAGAGTGCCGTGGAGGAGTGTGCAAAAAAAAAATCCAAAAACCACAATCAGCCATTAACTGATTGCAGGTGCACACACCCACACAATACTAGCTGTCATGGTTTTAGGTAAAGAGATTATATTTATCTGTTGTAGGTACCCACAGGTGCTCCTTTACACTCTACTCTCTCTTTGACCCTCAGATCCCAGCCTAGGTTGCCCACTGTTCTCTCACCACTTGAACAGTCATGTATTGCCAGTGAGGGGAGACATGCTTTGTGAAAATGATCATTCTTTGTGGGTATACTGCTAGATTTCACTTCATTCAGACAATATGTTTCACCGGTTTGTGGGTCGGTGGAGATAGAGCTTAGTAAATGATTGCAAAAGTGTCATAATACCCCCATCAATGCGGGCTGAAAGTGTGGTACAAAAACGATACAAATATATAATATAACAATTATGTGTTATGGGACACATCGTCGATAGTTCTGTAACTGAGGAAGTATTGGTGAGAAAGTATATTAATGCATGTCCTCATCGCAACGGCGACAAAGTTGACAAGAAGGAATGTAGCTGTCCATTTCTCGGCGCACACATCAGTGACTGTCAGGAAGGTTGCTGTAACACAATAGCAGTGAAGATAATGAATGGAGCAGGAGGCAGGATTGTAGACAAGAGATCAGAGAGTCAGCCTAGGTTGTTGACTCGCGTAGACCCAGAACCAGTTCTTATTGGTGGTGGTGGTGGTGTGTGTGTGTGTTGGGGGGAGTAGGGGGGGTGCAGATTATATCAAAGGGGAGTGACACGGACTGCTGGATTTGACAGGTCAGAGTCTGGACAGGTGCATCCTCCTCCGTATCGTCGAGGATACATCTTACACGCATACAAGGCGAGTACTCTGTGCGTGTCTTTTTTCTCTTGGTTCTGAAGCGTCACGATCCCCACCCTTACGCACCCTCCTCCCACACCACCGTGAAGCATTCGTCTGCATCGCCGGCATTCAGTTTGTTCCGCCGCGTCCAAGGATGGCCCTACCGCATCGCTTGTGAAGAGGAGGTGCCACAATTGCGGATTATCAGTTGTTGGACGATCTGCTGAACAGACGGGTGTTTGGCTAGCAGCGCTTGGTCATAGGATGTCACATGATCGGAAACTCCCCCCCCCCACATCCCCTTTCTTTACTTTGGTGGACCTTTGTGCTGTCATCTTTGGGGGAACTCTATCACTTGAGGCTTGAGGTCTTGAGAAGTGATGAAGACGAGAATCCGTGGCCAGGTGGGGCTTGTTTCCCGCGTCCAGAAGATCACTTCTGCCGGCAGTGTTCTTTCCCTCTGACTTTCGTCTCGATTTCTCACATGTGTGAGCGCACTAGCAAACACACGGAGGTCCGTATTGGCCGACGGTTATTAAGTTGCAGACCGTATGGTGTCAGCTTTCTTTCCATTTTTACGAGCTCTAGAACCAAAGTGTCCATTAAAAGAACAATCCAGTTTTCTCCGTTCGTTCTTAATATTCTGTCTTTCTGGTCGTCCTCGAGTAGAGTTTTAACACTGATGCGAGCGAGCGAATAAGGCTAGGTGTGACGTCACAGTTCCATACTTGGAAAAAACCGGGTCTCTGACCTCATCACTTACGGTCACTCACCATCTCTTCCACCCACCCAACTCACCCCTTGCCTCTCGGCTCTAGCCATTTGAAGGGAAAATCGAAGAAATAACGAGTGATAAGCAGTCCTTTGCGGTGTTCATCTGGTGATTGACAAATAGGTCGTTAGGGCTGTTTGTGCCAGATGACACCCTTGTGTCACAGTGTCGATGAATGCCCGAGCTCTAATCGACCAATTTTCGGCAGCGTCCTCAACCCTTTAACCGTCTCTTCGCAAGGGGGTTGGAGGTAGTGGTGTTTAACACCGAAACAGCATCTAAGACTATATCACGGCAAGGCAGCCATTCCTGTAAACTGATGCCATGTGCAGAGAAAGAGCAGCGTGCCCGAGACGAGAGCAGAACCCAGGACAGCCAACCTTTGCTGTATTGGTGACAGGCGCTAACCTTTGTGACCGTGCCGCCCTTCTTCGAAGGGGAAAATAAGGGAGAGGGGGGGGGGAATTCCTATTTTATTGAGGTCATTTGTGCATAGACGCTGGATGACGTGATACTTGCAGCATTTTAACTTGAGAACAAATATATTATGCCAGGATGAGATTATGTTGCTGCAAGCATTATAGTTGGTGAATACAGATGTTGGTCAAATGATCTTTCATTGTCTTTGTGCTTCTGAAAAGTTCTTCTACCTTTCATAAAGTGATCCCGCAAAGATGCTATTGCCACAACATGGAACTTACTATTATTAGAATTAAAGTTCATTGAGGCATGGTTAGCAACAAGAAGCATGCAGTGGATACACATAGAGGACCTGTGACTGTGTGTTGTGTGGTGTACAGCACCGAAGATAACTTCTTGGAAGAACGCCTGAGTGAAAAGGGAAAGTGGACATTGGTGTAGCCCGAGGGGGGAGTGAACTCATCGGGGAGGCTGTCTGCAGCCATGTCTACCAGTAGCCAGGACGACAGCATAGGTGGCCCCGAACGGGAGCAGTGCCTGCATGCCACATGTAGTGTTACGACACAGGTAGGCGTGGCCATTCAGTCCTGTCTTCCCACTGCCCCCCTCGCTTTCAGCCTCTTTGTCTTTCTCACCCAGTACATGCATTTGCCATCCTGTCTGCATGTCTTTGCACCAACCCCCCCCCCCCCCTTTACCCCTGTGCTTCCACCTCCTGTAACTCTTATTCTTCTCTTTATCTCACAGTTTCCTCATTGATATACTCGTACCATTCAGCCTTGACTATTGAGTGCCCATACCTAAAATGCAGTACCTATTGGTTGGTCAAATTTCTGGTGCTTTTTCATCTTGAGAATTATTATTGTTTGCCTTGTGGCATTGTGTTAGCAGTGTCTTCCCTGCTAAATTTGTAACATGATGTGGGCATTGATCTTGCTTGCTAATATTTATTACTGCATGGTGTTACCATTGGTTGTTTGCTTGCTAAGTTACATTGTGGTGTGGTGTAAGCAGGATCCTAGCATGGTGTGTTTGCGATGCTTTGTTCATTTCATAGCATAGGCAGCATTGCCTCATTTATAGCTCACATGGAAGAATAAGAATTAGCCATAGTTTATAGTTCCTTTAGCTTTTAAAACACCTCTTCAAACATCAGCATACTGTGATTTAAATTAGCAACGATTTCACATTCGTTTTCAGTGTTGCAATGAAACAGTAGTTCTATGTAAGAGCATAAGGTTAAAAAGCAGGGCAAGGAATATTATTCAATCACTCTTAGTGTCTTAAACTGAGTTAATGGGCGTTTGTAAACAGAGAATGTTGAATCCGCTCAGTTAAATGACAGTGTTGAAGATAATGGCAGGGCATGAACATTCTTCTAATTATTGCAGCATTTTATTTTATTTTTTGAAATTTATTGCATTGGTATAAATATACATTTTGTTTTAATTTGTTTCTTGAATGTGCAAGAGAATTTTACACTTTGAAATAAAATATGACTGATTTTCTGGTTAAATCATATAAACAGTGAAAGGTAAGACAAAAGTAGACAAAATTATAATCTGCTATCTTCAAACTGTAGAGCAGCAATATAAACTTATAAAGGCAAACAGTATGAAGTAAGTGAAGTGAAGCACACAGTGCTAGTGCTTCCAAAAAAAAACCAACAAAAAAACATGCAGTCTGTATTCCCTGCTTAGTGGTTTTTTCCCACTTTACTGTTGGAGAGAATAGCACCTTGAGATCTGCACAGCTTGAAAGGTCTGTGATCTCTACTAGTGCACCATCTGCAGATGCATGTGGCATTTGAGTGTACAGCATTAGTGGTCTGTGTCAAGGGGAACACTAAAGTAATACATAGCACAGCCTGTGCATTGCTTGTGGTCTGTTGTAGCAATATCATCACAACTGTTTGCTCTGCATAGTGTTTTGACTGCACAGCCCTAAAACAGAGCACTGTGCAAGAATTGAGGAAGCATAGTAGTCTAGACCCATTATGAAAGGAAGATATTTTCTTCACCCATCTGAATGTTTATATGCCTGTAAGATAGAAATAAAGCATGGGTGCATGTGCTTGCTTCCATATATTGTTTCAGCAGTGCTCTTTCTGCTTATAGAAATGAGAATACCAAGATGATTTGTGTGTGTGTGTGTGTGAGCAAAATACTTTAGTTCAGATCCCATGTCTTTTTGGTTTGAACTTTGAAAAATTGGTTTTGTTTGAACATCTGCTTGCTTCTCTGGGATATGCTGGTACCTTGCCAGAAAACATGTACAAGTGCATTACAAAGTGCTTGTGCAGGGGAGCGCATCTGCTTTCATTTGTGTTGATTTCTTTTCCTCATAAAAATTCCACTCTCCAGCAAAGCATCACTTGTTTAATTAAAGTTTTAGTGCTGGAAGGAAAGAAGCTGTGTTCACAGGGTTTGTGTGTGTCAATGTTTAGTGAGTGCATGAGATTCATTGTCATGTCAGACATGAAAGAGAGTAATAGATGAGAATAAGGAGGCAAAAAAGGAATGTCTTTTTTAACATTTAACAGTTTTCTGCTGAAAATAATACTGATGACTAATTAATCTGAACATTTGGTTATCTCTCACTGTCTGGGGCATGGTGGGAGTGTGTGTGTGTGTGTTTGGTGGGGTATGTGAGCACAGGTGTGGTTGTGTGTGCATGTACTAAGCTGTCTTAGGTATTCTAATATGGTATCATTTTGCTGGCGATTCCCATGTTGTGATGACAACATTGCTGTTGTTTCTCATCAGCTTCACTTGGCAGCCATCACCTCCATGAAGGGGGAGATAAATGAACTCAAGACCAGGCTGCAGCATGTGAGCAGTGAGCGGGACCTGCTTGAGAGACAGCTCAGCATGACACAGGTAAAACTTAGCAGTCATTTCATTACCAGAACTACTTGCAGAGACTTCAGGCTTTTGAAAAAAATTCTTTTTCTCTCTGATAGCTGTTATCTGCTGGCTTTAAAGGAGCATCATGCTATGAGGGTCTGCCATCTGTAGAGTGCAGCATCTGATGGATAATTATTTGCTATCGACATTTGAAATAAAAATGTGATGTTTGTGTTTTTCAAATTGTGTGTGCTGTGTGTGTGTGTGTTCGGGTGTGCGTGAAGAGTGATACATTTTGCTCACAGCGAGAAATCGAAGCCCGAGTGGAACAGTTGACAGCACGCTATGAAGAACGTATTATTGAGTTGCACAGCGTAATAGCTGAACTGCGGAAGAAGTTGGAATGTCACCACATCAATGTCATCAGGTGTGCAACTTAGCTTTGCCTTTTCCTTTACAAAAATGGTGGTGCAGGTATTGAGGGGAGGGGAGCACACTTGAATTTTAGTTTAGGTAACGGCAATGCTTACTCTGCTTGCAGTTCACAATAATCAGCATGTTAACTTCATTGGATGTGCATAGCTTACAACTATGAAACACGCATGCTTCTCTGGAATGAAACATTGCATTTTATTTGCATTCATTTATTCTTCATACATTTATTTGAACATCTAAGTACGTATTCAATACCATGAAGCAGAGGAAGAATTTATTACAATAAAGTTAATGATAAATGCATGTTTATATAACAGACAGTAACATAGGATATTTATGCAGAGCAAAGAAAGAGTTTAATTTTCCTGATTTTTTTCATTTTTATGAATAAAATTAACGTATTGATTCTGATATGTGTTTTTTTGTGATAAATAAATGTAATCAGTTTAAACAGTAAACTCAGGCATGGATATGAAGGGCAGAGGCTGAGTGCACAGTTGTTATACTGAAAGCCTAGCATCCAGCCACAATTCTTATAAAATAGGAGTGGTTTAGGTGATTGCTAGGTAGCCAATATCAGCCAACAAGCCTAGCATCCAGCTACAATTCTTATAAAATAGGAGTGGCTTAGGGGACTTCTAGCAAGCCAATATCAGCCAACAAACATAACTGTTCACCTGGCCCTAGAACACCAAAAACACTCCAGAGAAGTGCTGGAAAATGTGTGTGTGAGCTTTGTGTGTGTGTGTGTGCATACATATGTGTGTATATCTTTGTAACTCTTTTCACTGTCTGTAGAGAGGAAGATGAGTTTGAGGAGTCAGAAGGAGCACAGAGCAACCGAAGCCAAGATGGAGGTAGTAACCATGACAACCTGGGAGTGGACTCACACTCAGCTAGTCTAGGCAAGTCATGTAGAACTGCTAACAAAAATGAAAGTGTCCTAGGGCACTTACATGCATGTATTCATGCATGCATGTGTGGGTGGGTGGGGTGTCAGATCAAAGGATGAAGAGTGAAAATGCGTATAGGGTCTTATGAGTATCTGTATGTAATCTCTTATGTCCTCTGTTATCATTGTCCTCTTTATCAACACGAAAGTGTGGCAGTATAGGTCATTGTACAGATCTGTACAGTAATGCATCAAGTTTTATTATTAATAAGGTTTTTATAATGTGCTTTGTTCATCTTATTTTTCCATATGGAATACAGAGTGAATGTTTAAATTCTTTGTACATCTCTGTTCAGAGATGGGGAAAGAGTTGCGGCTGGAGCTGTCCCGTGTGGTGACTGAGATGGAAAGTGCCATGGCGTCCCGCTCACCACTGGTACCTCAGGTTGCACAGGTGGTGGAGGAGAGAGAAGAAAGTGAACAGGAGACTCAACCAGTAAGTTAGTTCTGGAAAGGTGTTGGTGGAGAGAATGTGACAGGCTGATTCTGCTACCAGTATGCAGTAGCCTCTTGCTTCACCATCACATGCAGTACAGCTACACAGTTATCATCCTTCTTTCAGTTGTGTGTGTGTGTGTGTTATAGCTTTTCTTTTGACTAGCTGTTTAATGGCTTTTATGTGCTGTTGTTCATCAGCTTTTAAAAATAGTGTTTAACAGTCTGTCTTATTTTTTTCTTAACCTCAGAGGGATTCTTTTAGATGTGAAATCTTTCAGAAGTAAATTAAATAAACAGCTTAACAGTAAACATTATACCTTATATACCTTTTACATGGCATAAGTGGGGAAAAAAAACAAACTGAAATGACTCTCTTCTCTCACATCTATGTGTAGGCACCCAAAGATGAGGATAATGAGTATGATGATGAAGAGGAAGAGTCTAAACCACCAACACCTCCACCTCGTCATGGTCGCATTCCTGTCCCTCAGCCATCTTCACCAGCTCACGTTCTCAGATCAGGCCGGCCTGGACCAGGAGGACCAGGGGATCGAAGGGACTTGTTAGCCCAGCGGGAAACAGAACTTGCTCAGGCTCAGGAAACTATTGTGAGCTTGACAGCAGAGCGAGAGGCGCTATGTAAAAAGGTTAGATTTTGCTTATTTCCAAATCTTCTTTGCAGTTTTTATAAAATTTGCTAGAATTTGTTTTAAAGAATATGTCTTAAGTGAGCATTTTAGAGAATCCCCTAAATCAATAAAATATTACAGGTATGTAAAAGCTAGATATAGGACTGAGTTTGATTGACTCACAGGTGTGGGAACTGCAGAATCATGTTTCTTCTGAGACACCTTTTAGTCCAGCCTGCGTTTCTGCAACCAGCAAAACCCAGTCTCCCAGCTTTGCACCAGAACGGTTAGTTAGCTTATCTTACTTCAGTTTGGTTTAGACACCCATCTTGTAGAGAAATGTATTTTTATTGGCAGTCACCTATTACTAGTAACAAAGCAGCAGTTACAGGTTTTCATTTCCAATCTTCTTAAGGTCATGCATACTTATTTCTAAGCACTATTTGGCCCATTTTGAATTAGTCACAACTTTAGTCACTTGCTAGGTTGAATGCTATGTAAAACAAGTCTTACAATGGCCATTGGTAATACATCTCTTATTGTGTAAAGACGAGGGGCAGGAGATCAGTTTCCAGTGGCCAAAGTGGCTGAATTAAAGAAGCTTCGAACACTGACTGGTGATAGGCAGGCACTTGGGGCAGAGGTGAGCTCACTGGGGGTAAGTTGATGATGATGTCTTGTTCCTGAAATTAACTGCTTGATGTACTGACAAGACAGAAAAAAAAATCACTGGTGCAAATGATTTACATTTTGAGTCTGAGCTCTAGACCTTTAATTTGAATACCCAGGTTTGCACAAGTTTGAAGCATTTTTTTTAAATTAAAAAATAAACTTAATATGACAAGAAGATAAAACTTAATTATAATTAAATTTAAAGTTAGGAGAAAAACTGTTTCTACTTCATTTTTATCTTGAAATTGCACTTTCTTGTAAATCCAAAGAAAATTATATCAAAATGTATTTCCATAAGAAAATTTTGATATAGGCTTATCTACAATTGATGATCATTGTGATGTCTAGTCCTGTATTCAGTGGATTTTAATGGTCACACACCCTGTAGAAATGAATAAACATAACTTATGATGAAGAACAACTTTAGCATCAGAAGTAAGCTCGAAAATGGAGAAAAATCAGTAGCTGTTTTTATGTGTGCACTCATGTCACCACCATGTTTTAAAAAGAATTGTACAGCCACCAAAATTCCACTCATTAAATTAATGTCTTCCTTTTCCCCTGTTAAAGGATTGTACGTCTATTCAAATGTGATTCACCCAACTAAATTAATTTCATCTAATTTTGTTTACATAGTTTTGGAGTCAAAATTGCTGAATTATATCGACATTGACAGCTCAGGCTTAATATCTGATGATGGGGCCAGACATATTTGTCCATCATGGACTCAAAGAGAGAGGATGAAAAAGAGCTAAAAAATATGTGTCCTAGCTATCGTTTTGCTGTTGTCTTTTACGGTAGGATAATGATGTAAAAAAGCAGATGTGATAACACATTTTGTGATGCAGCAAGGTTGAGTGAGATGTACGCTGCATGTTATGTGCATTATGGATGTAACAATTATGTGTGAGATACATGCTGCAGTTTGCAGTGAATGGCTGGTTCATGTCGCAGCAAACTTAATGCTTGAGATCTTGACAGCTGCCCACCACACAAACAGCAGAGCATCTAGTGCAAAACATCAAGGCCAGCTCTGGGACTTCCAGCAGTGAAGTGGATGCCAGTGTTGTGGAATATCGCCTTGAGCTGGATCGTGTGCAGAGCAGAGCTGACCACTTACGAGCCCAGAATGACACATTAGTATTGACGCTGGTAGAGTCCAAGGTGAGCATCTGTTTATCTTGGTTGTTTAGCATAGAACCTCTTGCCATTTGCGAGGTATTCATGGGAGTTTGAAGTGCACAGTTTTTTACCAGCCTGTAATTGGGCTGCAGGATTGAAATGAATACCAATGCATTTGTACATATGTGTGGATTGTGCGCACTTATTCTTTTTGTGATTGACAGCTGGGCAGTAGTTTTCTTTTTTGTACCTTGCATTTATTGAACAGAAGACTATATTTGCACTGAAAAGGATAAGTAAAGGTTGTTGTGTAACTGAGAAACTCTCAGCATGCAGGCATCTTACTAAATGTTTTTTTCTGGTGTACCAGTGCATGCATGGAAGGAGTGGTTTATGTTTTCATGAACATAGGAATTTGTGGTGGCTTATGGGTGAAGTTTACCCTGCTAACTTTGCTTTGAATCCTGTGTCAGGCCCATGCAGAGAGACTGAGTGTGCTTGTAGGCAAGTATGAATCAAATGCTACAGCACTGGCTCTGGCACTGAGCTACTCAGACCAAGCGTTGGAAGCATGCCAGGTACTTGTAGCACTGCTGGACTCTGAGATTGGAGTCTTGCTGGCAAACTGTCGGGCTGCTGGCATTGGGGGATTTGGTGAGTAACTCTATTATGGTGGTGAGATTAGAAAAAAAACAAAAAAAACAATATTTTTCTCTGGAAGATTTGGAAAAATAATTTTATCATTCATTTGTGAATTGAAAATCAAAAATGTGTTTGGGTCTTTTCATTCAGTGTTGTTTCCTAAGCTTGTGCAGCCCAAAATAAAAACTAAAAAAAGTCTGGTTTGTTGGGATATATCTCAAAAACATTTATTTTCCTCTCCAGTGCATTTTCATGCGTAAAATAGATTCATCAGCCTTACAGCTTATTTGTTTCTCTGTCAGCTGGCTTTGAAAGTGGGGAGGATGAGCAGGGGGAGGTAAGTGCACTTTTACAGCAATCCCATGGCAGCCGCCGTGCTGCCGAAAGTGTGGCCAGACACTTGTTACATCGCATGGATCGTAGTCGGGCCCATGTCATGCCATGTTGCCCCAGCCCCTGGGATGATGTCACATCTATCTCGCACACCACCAGGTCTGTATAAATTTCTTCATCAACTCAGTAAATGATTTTAACCCTCATTTCGATCTTTACTTGCCTTTACTTGTTCTGTGTACATTTCTTGTAGACCAAAGATGAGCAGTCCTCAAAGAATTTACAAAAATAACAGAAAAACAGTTTGTTGCTAATATATGACAAGCAGTCATGTCAGTGTACTTTGAAAAAATGTACATGCATTTTGACAGCTTCAACTGGATGGGAACAGTAACAATTAATGGAGATTCCTTGAAAGTTGACACGTGGATATTTATGACTTAGCACAATGAAAATGTATCAAATTGTTGTTGAAAAAATATTGTAAAACTGGGTGTGTTGGCCTGGTACAACAGCTCTACAGACAGTGGAGAGGGGGAGTTTGGAAAAGCAGAAGAGCAGAGGTTACGTGACTATGTGCTGCAGCTACGGTCAGAACGCTCAGCAGTGCGGGCTACGGTGATGGAGCTGGAACCTGTACATGTGGATCCTCTTTCTATTGCACCTCATCTGCGTTACCCAGATCCTTCACGCTTTGATCTGGAGAATGCTGTTCTCATGCAGGAATTGATGGCAATGAAGGTAATTGATTTTGGTTGGGGTGGGGAGAGTGCACATACATCTGTATTTGCTCATGTGTCCTAGTGTTAGTGACCTGACTTGTTACTGATAACTGCACTTTACATGGTAATATGTTGATGTCAAACAGTGACTGGTACTACTAAATAAGTCAGCAGGAATGGGTCATGCATACACCTCCCTTCTTATAACTAAATAACTTAAATATTACTGTCCGAAGATGCTAATTCTGTTGTCTTCGTTACTTTGATTTGGGTTGTAACATAGTAAATTTCTGTGCAAATGCAAAAATATTGTCTTGCTGATAGAAAACTAAAGAAAAGTAACTGAACTTTTCAACAAAAAGTAAAAAGAAAAGTTAAATATAGAAAATGAAATATATAAGATTTAATTTTCATTACTATGTTATGGTGTATTTGGCATAATTATATAAGTATATATAATAGTAATTATATATAAGTAAATTATCAGTGAAGTATCATGAGTGGAAACATCTCCTGCCTCAAGCTAAAGAGTTTCAAATATTTAAAATATTTATTTAATTCATTTTACAATTGTAAAAAAACACAACCACAATAAAAATGAGAATGTACTTTTTGTAAAAATTTGCGGAAAATACTCTTGGCATTATAAGTAATCGCTAGCACTCATAAGAAGTAAACAGAAGTTCATTTTACATTTGTTTCTTAGTTATGACTAGTGACCACATGGTTTAGGTAAATAATTCTATTATCTCTATATTCCTTATTATCATTTTCATCAGAAACATCAAAAGACTCATCCTCTAAAGAGAAACTTTTAGCTTGAGATATTTATTGACTAAATAGCAAAAACTGCTTTCAACCCATGCATATGCACAGTGATGGCAAAAGGGAAGGAGGGAATCCCTTTGTTTTATTCAAAATTTTGAAAAGATTTTGTACTTAAGTACTGTTATATAAACTTTTAATCATTTTTAAGTACTTATAAAGCAATAACATAGCTTGTAAAATTTTAGAAGGAACTGAGTGGCATTTTATAGTGGGTGAGGTTTGATATAAAAATTATTTTCAACAATCAAGGGAGCCATAAATTGCAAGTCACGAGAGATTGTTCAGCATGGAAATAAGCTGAAGATTTGTGGGGTTACATACCATCATAAATTGATCCTTTTTTGTGTTTCCCCTGTTCTCATGTAAAATTTATTGATTTGAGTAAGATTAACACATAGTGTGACATTTACCAAAATGTAAGTCAAGTAGGCATAAGTACATTTACACCACGTATCATATGTGCTAAGGTTGTGATTGTACAAAGGCAACAAGTAATAAAATTGTAAGATATATAATGCCAGTCTAGGCACACTGCAGCTTTCAAGGATTTTTTTCCAACCCCATTCCAATTTCTTAGGAAGAGCGGGCTGAGCTAAAAGCAGCCAACTATCTCCTTGAGAAAGAATCCCGAGCATTAGAACTACGACTGGCTGCACTTGAGTCCACAGAAGCAGCACATCGTATCACCATCCAGCACTTGCGTTCTGAGCTGCAGCTCAGGGCTGGTAATGCCCAGGTCAGTATTAAGAAATTTACACAGAAAATTTCATTTTGTTGCTTTAGCTTACTGTTAATACTGATCTGTTCCCTACAGCATCCAGCTCATACTATTGGATAGCTAGGACTTTAACATGTTTACACATTTGTTTGTCCTTCCCTGTGCAGGACTCAGACTGTGACTATGGATCAGCCCCAGTCTCTGTGGCAGAGCTGCGATCCCATGATCCTATGGAAATGGCGCGAGATCTTGCTGCTGCTTTAACTCGTGAGCAAAATTTAAAAAGCAGAGTGCATGAGCTGGTTTCAACACTAGAAAAAATCACCCAAAATTCGGAGGTGCGACACAAACAGTCTGCCGAATTTGTCAACGATTTAAAGCGTGCCAACAGGTGGGGTACAACTTAGTAGCCTTTCCTTTACCTACTAGTTAGGTTTACAAAGTTTTATAAAAATTGTGTGGGCTTTTGTATGTTACCACTAACATTATTAGAATAATTTGCATTTAGTATGCAGAGTGGGTACGAAAGTGCATCATGTTCAAATGCAAAGATCTACAAACCTAAGATAGCACACACCACTTTAGAGAGATTTCGTATCCTTTTAAACATTATACTTTGCAAGAAAGTAGGGTTTTTTTTTCTTTAAGTAAATGTGAGTGAAAGAAATGTTACTGGAACAGAGAGCTGTGGTCATCATGGTTTGTCATGAGGCGTTATGAAATATGCCTAGAATTTAAGTACTGGTCCATTGTTATTTTTGCTTTTTTTGTAGTGTAAATTCATGTCAGAATGATCAGTTGATCACCATCTATGATGTAACATTACATATACTTCAAATAAAACACCTGATTGCATGCTTAAATAATTTAATTAGGGATTTCATTTCAGAATAACCCTTATCATCCCATCTTTATTTGTTCTTGCAACACATAATGTATTTTGCAACAGTTTGTCAATAAAATATGCAAAACTTTAATTTCATGGGAGATGATCTTTTGCTTGTATAAAGTGTTGGTGTAGATGCTACTCTGGCTTCAACTATAACTGATTTCACACTTTCAATCCTCCATGCTTGCTGGTGGGACCTCACATGTTCTCAGAATAACATACAAGGGGTTGGGGTGCAATTGCTAGAACTCATGATCATGCATTGACCTAACAGGTTTCTTGGTTTGTTGTTCATAGTGCACTCATCACAGCCTTTGAAAAAGCCAAGAAGCGATACCAGGGCAAACTGAAGAAGCTGGAGATTCAGCTGAAGTCAGTGACAGAGCGCTATGAGACACAGGTAAACAGCTTAAGCTTATAACTGACTTATAGTATTTTGTATGAAATAGCTAGGATGCATATATTTAAAATGATAAACATTTAAACATGTATTGTTAATTAAAGGTCACTCGTGATACACCTCTGCGCTCAGACAAAATAAAATGTGGAGTTAAGGTTCCTCACTCCTTCCTTTGTTTTCCGTCACATTTTAGAATTATGCGAATGTTGAATTTTGTATCACTTCTGTGTGCATTTTCTCTTTAGATTCAGATTTTGAAGCAGAGACTTGCTCTGTATGAAGATGAGAGTAGCCGACCTCCATTGAATGAGACATCCCTGTAGTCACATGCAGGAACAGGTTGTGTTTGCAGGAAAAAATGAGAACTGAAGCGAGTGTGGAGTGCTTCAAAACTGACCTAAGTGAGACAGTCATAGTAATTTCAAAAGGCATTCATATCTTAATGGTAACAAGATGAGGGATGCACATGTTACATTTGTAAAATTTGTAAATGAGTTGGCATCGCTCAGAACTTGATCATGATGAATGTGTGAACATTATGAAATATGCAGTTTTTGAATTTTTAAATGTTCTAGAAGTACTCATGACAAGCAGAACATTTTCTTAATGTTTGTATTTTTTATAACACATATAGGTTAGACTGATTTTTCTCTTAATGGTAAACATTGACAGCATTTTTGGTTTCCTTTGACTGGATCTGAACATACAGGCAAGCTGGTTTTCCCTCAAAAACAGTGTACACCACATCCCTTTTTTTAAATATCCTTTTTGGCTTTCTGAAGGCCAAGAATTTTGGTGGAATTTATATCCTGGTTATGACAGAATATCATGCCAGTTTTGCAGCACATACCTTACAATTTAGGTCTTGCACACCATATCCCTGTAACATTCTGTCGACCATGGTTCCACTTCATCACAACACTGCCACATATGATGATGATGATGATGATGATGATGATGATGATGTCCATTTGTAATGCGCAGGTATCCATTCGGAAGAATGCTCATTGCGCAGAGAATGCTCATTGCATCATATTTGATGCTCAACAGAACAGATTTCATCATCAAACAGTTTGATCAGCAGTCCTAAAGGCAAAATTTACCATTCAAAGAAGAGAAACAATTTTTCTCGTCACTTTACTGGTTGCAGTCCTAAGTAGTGTGAGAATACTGAAATGTGTGGGAATTCAAATTTCATTGATTACAGTTTAGATGTCCTTTTCATTTTTTTTAAATTTTTTTTTTACATATCACATTTAAGTATTGAGCAGCTGCTTTCATTAGGGACTGAGTGGAAAGCTTGAAACATCAGTGGGGAAAGAACAGCTCATGTGAGCTGATTGTTAGTAAAGTACTGAAAAAAAAGTATGGCTGCATGGGCTGTGAGCATTTTCTTTGTGTACATACAGATTCTACTCACAAAGTGAATTTTTTTTTTTAGCAAGAGCCATTTGGCACAAATTGCAGCTTCTGTCTTGTCATGTGCCTTCTGCGATTGGAAGGGAAAGTCACATCCAGAGCTTTACAACTGTGATAACAACCATGTTTTTTTTAGGTTGCTGATGTGCTCTGGTTACCACAGTAAAGTGAATCCTTCTCAGTATGGCCTTTATGTACTGCTGTTATGTTGACAGGCACTTGCTTATGTTCGGTAAAGCATTTTCAATATTGCATGTTGTTAAGTAACACTGCTGGGACTTGTTTTAAGTTTAAGTGTCTTGGTGTTAGGAAAGTCTTTATATGATCCACATTTCAATCCTACTTTGTACATGGATGCGTTGATAAAGAAGGTGGCAGAGTGAATGGTAAAGGTGATAAGGGATGGAGAAGTTGTTGCTTTCTTTTTCATTTATAGCATGCTGTGTAGTCCTCATGACTTACAACCGGGTATGCACGCACTCGCCATTTTGTGTAATGTCAACATTTAGGATGTTTAGGCTGTCATTTTGATATGTTACGTGAACCTGTAAGTGAAATGTCAAACTTTATGTGTAGCTGTGAATAGTGTGAACTGGATGAGTGGAGGGGTGCTTGACCACCTGCGATATTAGGAGGTCAAGCTACCATGTTTGTCTGAAGGTGGTAATGGGTATTAGCATTGCTGTAACAATATTGATCTGTGGTGTTCACCACCATGCAAACTCTGATATGCAATAAATATGCAATAACATGAGTTTTTGGTGTTTGTTGCTGTATGCATGAGTGTTTGCATTCACTTTTTTATCATTATGAGAGAACACTTGGTATTTACCCATAAACTTTCTATGTTTTATGCAACGAAAGATGCCTTTTACTAAGAGGTTATTATGCAGGAATAATTGCGATCATCAATTTTTACAAAATAAAAATGCAGTTAGAAAAACATGGATCTGTTCGCTCTTAGAGTGGCCATGTTTACTAGACTGTGTGCCTCATGGAAATGTTCACAAAGTTACTCCCTGGTGATCACCCAGGGGGACTGGAAGTAGTGCTAGAACACTTCTCAGAAAAGAGTTTGGCTTACTGCAGTTGAAGTTGGTGAATATATCACTGCACTTTTGAAATCAAAGTTTCAGATCATGAAGCTGGAACTGGTGCACCCCTCTCCCCACCACTCCCTTTTAGTGTCAGGGTTTTGTGTGAAAGGTTTATGTAACATGTAAAACGTGACAAGCACACTAGGTTTTGTTATGTGTTGCCATGCTTACAAAATAAAACCAGTGAGAAATCTGGAAACACAATCCACTTGTTTAATTTTAAAATGCAAGACAAATATGGGGTATAAATAACTAGTGTCTTAAGAAATACCACTTAAAAAAACTCTCATAGCAACAATGCATGCACAGCAGCAGATTAATGCACTTGCTCGCTCATGCACACATCTTTCCAGCTTCCTAATATGAAATTTTACTTTCAGTCTTTAACACCTGACCATGATTTTGTGTTTTTCATGTGCAAGTGGTGAAAACACCTTCACAGAATATTAGCTTGATAATATCAAAGATCTCTTTCCTGATGTTATGTTTAAACCACCCTTGGCTTTTGCACAGTCTTCACTTCCTCACTGGTTTGCCGTCTTTGTCATGAACTGCTCCAACTGTTCTCATGTATCATTCTACACCAGATGACAAATGATTCCCAGCTATTTCCAATGTCAACTCCTGTCCCTTCCCTTCTGGAAACTAATTAATGAAACAAGCACTTCAAAACAGTCCTGTTAATATACGGCTACAAATTTGTTTATGAGCACTGTAAAGCTACATAAGGTTTAAAACCCCTTCAAAACCATACTGAGATTCAGCTTTTGCTTACTAACAGAATGTATACATACAGATCATATATATATATATTGTTTACAGGATGTTTATGAAAAGGTTTCCCAAGTAATATTAGCAACTTCGGCAGCCTTTACCAGACTGAGGTGAGAAAACTTTCAAAAACCGCCTGTTCCTCTCAGAAATCTAGGGAGCAAAGCACATGCCCTCATCTATCTGTGTTGCAAACTAAACTACTACATATTCTAAACCCCCCCCCCCCAAAAAAAAAAAGAAGAAGAAGAAAATGGACAAAGACATCAGAACTCTGTCTGCAAGCTGCCTTCTTGCAAAACAGGACTTCAAATGGAAAAATGACAGTATATATACTTGGTCTCGCATTACAAAAAATATCACATAAAGATTTAATGCCCTTTCTTTAATAAACACAGTGGTTGCCTTGGCTCACAAATTTCAGACTCAGAAAGGTGATATGATCTTTTTAATACTTACAGAAGGGTGACAGCCTGTTCCTTATCTAAACTCTTGGATGTGGGCTTTTCTTGTTATCACACACAAAATAAAAAATATGAGTTGTTACAACATTCTGGAGCTATCCAAATTGTAATGGCCTGTCCACCACAACTAGGTCGATTTTGGGCTGTGATGCTAACCCATCTGCTCATTACACTGTAGTAACTGCAGGTGTGGCTGCAACAGAAAGTAAGACAAAGAAAATCTACCGGAGTAATGATGCCACCATCAAGGTGTTATACATCTCATTCTCTCCTGACTATATTACTTTGTAAGTTTGGGCACCTTTGGTACAAATGTCTCAATCCTGGTGCTCCTGATTACCTTACTGCCTCACCATCCACACTTCATTCTGTATACTTTGCTCAGCATCTGATACCCTTCGGTTCCATATCCCCCCTCCCCTACACCCAGCTCAGCTCTGCTCTGCTGACCAGCACACTTCCACCTATGCTGATCCAGGTTGTTGGGACACTCTTCCTTTTCCTCTCTGTCAGGTTGTCTCCTTTACTTAAACGTACCTCTTCAAAGAATTTAGTATTTGCATGCAAATCACCAACAAAATGCTTCAAAGGATCAGTGTGCTATACATCTCCCAATGTTAGTATAATATATCTCCTAAACACTTGATTGTTTCTTGACACATTCTTACAGTAAGGAGTATCAACAAACAGATGGTCATCTAAAGGTCTACTGAAGAAAAAGCAAGCACAACCATTCTGTCAAAGTGAAACCTAGAAGATAATATGGTCGCAGAGAAAAAGCTTATCCCACCTACAGAATTTAAAAGGACATAAAAGCAAAACCGTAACTGATGCAACAGTGCCAAAAGACTAAGTCTTATTCACAAAAGTGCACCCTTAAATGGTATGGGTTAAGTAGATCAGGCCTTGTAAAAAAATTGTGATCATGTGTCTTTTTTTAAAAACCCTATTTTGGGAGAAGCGATATTTGATGGTGTGGAATAGCTTGACTAGAAGTACTGTACTGTTTATTTTGCACAAAATCCACTCCCCTCTCTTACCACTACAAGCACAAATATTAAGATTATCTCCACAAGTATATTGTGCTTCCCTTTCTGCATGTAATATACAAAAACATAGACCGGTTAAAAAGAAACAAAATCTGCTTCCATTTAATCATGTTGAGATTGCTATACACATATAAATTATTTTACATCCAAGAAGTGACAGTCTGGTGTTGCAAGCACTTTTAGTGGAATCTTTTTTTGCATGAATGCAATATTATCCACTTGCTCCATATGAAAAATATCATGTATTTAAGCTTTTTTTGGAGGAAAAAAAACTATTTTTATGGAAGGATGGTCCTGAAATTCAGAGCTAAAGGTTGCTACTTCAAGAGCCACTCAGGCCACTGACTTGGTTACTCCCTCTGCCAGTTAACCAGTGGTGAGTATATGACTTTCCCAGGTAAATATTTCTTAAGGAGAAGGTTAACTCTATCTTCCACCAACCAACTCCATGGTGAGTCACTTTCAATTCACTGCCTCTGTGACCATTAGACTACTGGAGTTCTACCTTTATGCATGCTTATCATCTCTAGGTAGAGTGGGGGAGGGTAAAGCAACATGACAGAGGTCTTAATGTGACTATGCAGATGCCATATCTAGTTTTCGCTTTGTCCTTGGAAGTTCTAATGCTAGAATTATGGTGACATATGTTTGCCATGTTTTCTGATCTGTCTCCTGCAAATTGTTTTGTTACTGTATTTGTTAAGAAGTAAAAATGTTTTAAACACAGTCTTATGTGGTTAGATTAACTGACTCTGAGTTCTACACCATATCCAGGAGTGAGCCTATTTCACTGCAATGGGCATGTCAAAGGCTGTTCTGTGTGGACTGTAAAATCACATAGCATGTATTTGAAACTCATAAAGAAACATCAAACATGCTTTTAGTCTCTCATGATGTGCCCTGTAACTGGTGCACTTTCTGCCTGTTACATTATCCCTGTGGTTCTACAAGCCACAACCAATTCATCTGTCACTTGATTTCTGCACAGGTGAGATGAGAGGTTTACAACATTTGTTAAAACATTTGGAGTGGCACAACAGTTAACAATCAACAATAATTTGAAGTATAGCACTTGCATAATCCACTCTATGGCTGACATGCATCACAATGACAACAGGTAGGAAACCTGTGCAAGGGTCTGAGCAGCTGCTCATCACCGGTTATCAACACCTTCTGAGGGAATGGGAGAAAAAGTGAGATGCAATGCAGGTGGATGGTAGAGGGCCAAATGAGAATGAAGTCTATATATACATGGCAAAAACACGCATCATGGCAAGAGAGACGGAGTATGCAAGGAAGTGACTTTTGTTTAACAAAGGTGTCTCAGCATTGGCAGAAATCCAGTGTGTTGCATGATGTATTACATAAAATAGGTCACATTTCTGTACAACAAGAGTTTTAACAAAAGTCAATACATACAAGCATGCATTTCTTTGGTCTCATCAAATTTAAAAACCAAAATGTTAAAAAAAAGCAAAAAAAAAAAAAAAAACCAACTCATTTCTTCATCTAAATTTCCTAGGCCTTGCATTGATACTGCAGTTCTTGAAATAACAGCACACTTTGCAAAATGCCAGTGTGCTGCAGCGACTTAATGGTTTGCTACAATGGAGAAGTTCTAAAAGAATCACTTGCTAGGGCTGGGGTCCAAGGTTTTGGGACTACCAATGCCAGAAAGTGTCAGGGTCAGAGTCAACAAATAAGTCATTTAGACTCAACAGAAGCCCCATCTTGCATTTGTCAACACTCTGATTGATACCTTGCTACTCTTTATAGTTTGCTCACCACCATTTTTTCCACCTGTCTATTCTACAAAAACCATGGTGCCTTTCTATAAGACGTCATGAAACCCTATTCATTCATCTATACAGGACAAGCCTAGCTGTTAATGTCATAAACATGCCACATGCCTGACCACCATGTAAAGGTCATCCCTTTACCTCTTTCAAGTCATTGGGGAGCGGGGTATTAGAGACCTCACTTTTCTGCCGGTCAGCTTCATGAGGGTGGTGCCCATCTCCTGTTTCTCGCTGCCTTACTTTTCTCAATCCTCTAAAAAATTGTCAATACCCCTTCCGGACAGGCAGGTTGAGTGGGGGGTGGGGGGCAAGTGCGCTACCATGTTATTCAGCATCCTTTATAACTTGCTCCATTTTGTCTCAAATTTGGTTGGCTGTTCTCTGATATGATATGCTCTTAGTAAAAAGCAAAAAACCTTTGTACTAGACTATATTAATGACTGTACACACGGCAAACAAACGCAAAGATCAATTTGCATGCAACTGTAGCCATCAAAAACTTTTAATACTTCTGCTTTATGTAGATCACACTTATAAAAAATGTTGAATTTAGCTAATGTCAAACCTTTTGACCTTATATTTGAATGGTATCTTTTTAACTCAGGAAACACAGCTACAACATTTTGCTACACCTCTGGGGTTGTTCAGGATGTCAGATCCTCCCTTTATCTGGGAATGTTGTCTGTCAAAGGCCCTTGAAACTATATTTTCATCCAGACTGCAGCATATCTTAGGACTACACCCCACACAAAATGACCAAAATCTAAACAGTTTCAAGCCTCACAAAAAAGGTTATCTATGATGGTACAACCATACCACGTGAATCTTGCTAGCTCATTCAAAGATGTGGCAATTTAAAGAAGCCACTTTTTTTCATTTGAATGCTGCTTATCTAAATAAAGTCTTTACAAAAACATATATATAAAAACTGGCAAACTGATTAAGTACATGTCAAAGATTTTTACTCATACCCTTACTGATGTCCATGCTTAAATTTTCTAATAATGGGTGCACAAGTGTAGTTTATACACAATAAATGTATTAACATTTTCTTACTAACATAAAGATTTCAACATTTTCAGAACATAGAGTTAAGGAAAAGAGCTGCATTTTAAGCCAGCACCAACTGGGTTGACAAGGTTACGAAAAGGCAGCGCCAAGTGTTATTAGTCATGCTCCAACATGTGTGCCTGTCTATTTTTCCTTATCATAAATTTCCAGCCTGCACATCTAGTGAAGGCAAACAGTGCACAACATACCACAGGATGCCACGAAAGGAAGGAAATGAGAACTACAGAGCGGGGACCTGTTTGACCATTTGTAAGGCCTTCAATCACATCCCTGTAAAAATTATATAGGACTACATATTATTCCATTTCAATATTTTATCACAAAATCGTTTAAAAAAAATTTTCTGATGTGAAAGCACACCGTCTAGTTGATAGATACCAACTGACAAGTGTAAAATTAGCAACAATTACTGATGGATAAGTTTATCAGAAAAGTTTTTATTTTAAAACTGCCTCCAAATCACTACTTATCAAATTTAGTACTAGTAATATTTATTATTAATAAAGTAGAAATTCACAAACATGGATAGACATAAATCTTTATAGATGTGGTAATTTGTTCTGACTTTTTACATTCTAAAATTATTTACCAGATAGTCTTGGAAGGCAAAAGTGTATTCAAGCATGCACACGATGGCACTTGTGGATATTGAAACAGGCACCACTGCACCAGCACTGCTGTCCAGAGTAAGCTTCTGTCCATTTTTTTCTCCAGTATGGAGAATGACTAGCCCACCACAGGCTGCTTAAAACTGATTAACATTACTTTGACCATAACTTTCTCACACTACATACATCTTACCCTTGGGACATAAAAAATACACAATTTTTACACACACACACACATTCTTCCCTTTGTTTCGTTTTCCTTTACCAAAAACTTTAAATGCTTGATAGTTTTGAAATGTATGATAGGAGAGCTGCTAACAAGAGAATTTCTCCCACTCCAACCCTGTCTGAAGTCTTGAAAACTACAAAATACTTAAAAAGGGTATTTTTTTTTAACAATATTTTTTAACTTATACAAGACCACAGGTGCATACTAACTGCTAATGTTTGTCTTTGCAGTGGTAAAACATCCTGATTAAGTTAAGAACACTACTCTAGTCAAACTGTGAAACTTATAAAAGAAAATCAATCTGAACCTGGTATCTTTTGCCCAGTAAAAGTTGTAACGATACAGACATCTATGTAGATTCTCATGCCTAAAATAATTAAAAGAAAACCTTTTTTTTTTTTTTTTCACATCAACTGTGTGGTTTTCTAGATTTCTGCAGCTTTACCCTTTGTGCATCTTAAATAACTTATTGATGACATAAGCTATCCCTTGAAAGATCACATCACATGCCTCAGAAAGACCACATCAGCCTCAGTAACAGCTAATATCAAACTTGCCTCCTTGCAACATGTATCCGGATCAAACACAATGAGCATTATTGCAGAACACAATGAGACATACCAAATTCTTCACAGCAATGGATGCCCAGTGGCATCTATAGTTCCAGAAGGTATCCTGTCAGTGTGATGATGGTGCCATGAGCTAAGTATGTGGTTACCTTAACAGCAGCTCATACAGGCTTAGGTCTTTTCTTTGAACAGCCTTAGTGGTTTGATTGTGGAGTTATCCATGAAGTACAGATCATGATTGGAGCGACGCATGTATGCTGCCGACTTTCCAAAGACACTGTAGGTTAAGACTAGGACATCACAAGTAGACAGAAGGTACTGGTCGGCCAGCACTTTCTCAAAGCCCACGCAGCCATCCTCCACCTGTGATTTGTCAATGTGCATGATGTCTCCTTTGACATCCACTGCTTGACCAGGAAACATATCAAGTACTTTACTACGTACTATCTCTGAATCACTTGGCACAAAAATTCTATATTTCTTTGGATCCTTAAAATGGGACAGAAACTTCCAGAGGGGCCGAATGGTGTGCAGTGTGTTCCTGACCTCTGAATCATTGGGAATGGATGGGTTCCTGCCTAGTCTAACATGGCCGCAGATCAGCTTGTGATGAGGGGTGGGACGAGCCATTTTTATGGCACGGTCTATGCGTCGACGCACCCGCTTGTTCAGTTTAAACACATTCTGCCACAGATCGGCAAATATAACTGGTCTTGGCTTGCCATGTACTTTGCGGCGGAAGATCTGCGAATAATGTGGATTGGACCTTAGGGCATAAAAATAGTCATAGTTTGTAGTCAGATACACCACATCCTCCGGGTAGACAGCATCAAAGTCGATTGTCTGCATCACCTAGATACACAAAAACAAGGGACAGCAGATCTAAATTGGCTAGATGTATAAAGTAAGAACCAATACTATTAACTATGCAGAAGCCTCACAACACATGCAGACACTACATTATTACATTGGTATTCAACAACAGAGCATATGCATCTTCATTACCTGAACAACAAATAATTAAAAGTCAAGTTCCAACTTTTATTTTTTAACATTATTAGTTTGACTCAAATAATTCAAACAATTGTACTGAAACAGTGTCTTAAACATTACATTTCTACCAGAATGTAAGAAATGAAGTTACCTGCCGAAAAACCCGATCATTTACTGCGTAGATGTGTCGTGTGCTAAGACCTTCTAGTGATGAGGCATTAATTTTCCAGTCCAGCAGCCGTGGATGAAATAAGTTGGTCAAGGGACAAGGAGATGACATCTCCACACCAAATGTGCGATTGGTGACCAGGGAGATGACGTAGGTTGACAGGATTCCATGCTGACGATCACCCCACCCACAGCAGGAGATGTTAGCATGACAGAGATATATAATATATCGCTTACGACTGTTAATTTCGGGCCGCACAGCATTCAGCAGATGAGGTGGTATAACCACAGAGCCATCTTCCTGAACCACACGCAGGCGCCAGGATTCCTTCTTCAGATAGTTACTGCGCACAGAATGGTGGCTGATGTTTCGTGCCACTATCTCCAAATTGTTCAGCACCTTAACATCTGACCCTACAGCCAGTGCATCTCTAGGGTCTGGGTCAGCCCACTTCACACCATGCTTGGACCGTCCTACACCCACACGAATGGGCCACACCTGTATGTCATCGGTATCGCTCTGGGCATGCTCCAAGCCAGCATTCGACACAGATGGTGCTGCTGTGGTGATGCTGCGGGTTGGCAGATGCTGGAGGCGATCATGTGGCATTTTAAGTGATGCATCTTCAAGGTACAGAAGACTCACAGCCACAGTGACGATACACAGCCCCAGGGACACAAGCAGAGCATGATAGGGATGCACCTGGGCAGATTATAAATGCTCATGAGCACACAATATCCAGGATGCTAAATTAACAACCTGCTGCACACGATAGGGGGAACAAATTAAAATTTCATTGATTTACAAAATCAGAAGTGTTGTCTTTTATGTAAAGTCTGTTATTATCTATATCTATACTCTCTGTGTGTGTGTGTAGATACTGGGACATTTACACATTTTAGATCTTCTCATGCATTTTGCACCACTAGAGAGAAATGCCTCTATGAGATCTACATCAACTTTTTAGTGCATACTTCACAATTTTCAGCATGATCTTTGCAATATTACCAATAATGGGAGTTTAAGGTTGGGTGCACACTTATCTTATTGACGTACTGCTTCTGGTATCCCATAGAAGAAAATTGTAAAAAAAAAAAACATGCGAACAACTGACGCCCAGTCTCCTATTAGTTCTGGCAGTTTAGGGCTAGAAGAATTGCATGGTACTAATACTGCTAATGATACATATGCACTATTCTACAATTTAAAAAACGTTTTTTCAAAAACAAAACAAAACAAAAAAGAAACCCAACATTGTTTTGCTTACACCAAAAACAGGCATGTATGTAGAGTGATGCACAGAGAGCCTTGAGTTTATATAATAATAATAGTGAAGATTTTTATAGCGCATATATCTAGAAACAATGAGATTTTATAAAATTTCTGTAAGAGTCCTACAGAAATAATCACTTATAAATGGCACTCCACAACTATAAATTCAGTATAGGCATCATGCCGTATAGAAGAATCCAAATGGAACAATGGGTGCAAGATGACACATTGACATGCCTGTGCACTAGGAGCTCCATCAGTATTTTATTGAAAGTGAATAAAAATGGTCAGTACAACAGTGTTGTTAGTTGTCAATAAGGCTGTCTGAGACTATAGTATCAATATTTTACTGCCAGGCCATGTAAACAGCATAATTACAGTGTAATCACACACAAATATGTTACAAAAATTGACAGCCCTCCCACAGTTTTCATGAAGATTTTTTAGATTACTAACTTACTTTAACAATAAATATTTGCATATGAACCATCTGCTTATTTTAGCTTAATTTTTTTCTTTTAGTGTTAGTCCAGTTAAACAGACTTAATTCCATTGGGCTGTGTGGTTTCCAACATTTTCATTCATAATCACTAGTAAGTTCACTATTTATATAGTGACTAATTCTGAAGGATAGTTATGGTTCAAAAAATACAGACAATTGAAACACAATCCTGTCTATGAAGAAATAGGTTAGAGTCCCCTTCATGGGTTCTTTCACAATAATAATATTTTTATAGTGCTCTACCACAGCTTATGCTCTGAGTGATAATCAATTACACCAACATTATGAATGATAGAAATGGACAACTAGTATGTAGTGATAGATGACATAATAATATGGAAAGGTCTACTGGGTCAAACTGACAGAAATCATCAAAGCTATCAAAAGCATGAAAAATGGCAAAGCAGCAGGCCCGGATGGCATACCCCCAGAAGCACTAAAGACAGACCCAGAAACAACAGCAACAATTTTACAGTCCCAACAGACTGGAAATTTGGCCACCTGGTCATATTACCAAAGAAAGGAGACCTCTTCCAGTGCAACAACTGGCGGGAGATCATGCTGCTGTCCATCCCCAGCAAAGTCCTGACAAGGGCAATACTAGAGAGACGGAAGAAGGCACTAGAGAAGAGACTGAGACCAGAACAAGCAGGGTTTCGCCAGGATAAGTCAAGCACTGATCACATTGCAACCCTCCGTATCATCATAGAACAGTCTATTGAATGGCAATCCTCCCATTATAAAACTTTTGAGGATTTTGAGAAGGCCTTCAACAGTGTAGACAGGGACGTCATCTGGAGGCTGATGAACCACTATGGTATTCTGCCTAAATTCATAAACATCATCCAGGGATTGTATGAAGACTCATCCTGCCAAGTTATCCATAACGGCAAACTCACTAAACCTTTTGTAATGAAGACTGGCATAAGACAGGGTTGCATATTATCGCTGACAATCTTCCTGATGGTCATAGGCTGGATTATGCGTAAAGATCAACTGAAAGAAGACCGAAGTTATGAAAATCAACAACAAGTAGGAACTTTCAATCCATCTTCAAGGAGAGAACATCCTAGAAACAGACTGCTTCACATATCTGGGGAGCATCGTCAGCAAGGACGGTGGAGCGAATCATGACACCAGAAGCTGCATAAAGAAGGCCAGGCATGCTTTTAACAGCCTACGCCCCATCTGGAATTCGTGAGCATCATCCCTCTGCAGTAAGACCCGCATTTTTAACACCAATGTGAAGGCAGTCTTACTGTATGGCTCTGAAACCTGGAGAGTGACAAACACCATCAACAACAAGCTCTAGACCTTTACCAATCGATGCCTTCGCCATACTTTGGGAATAAGATGGCCTGAAAAAGATCTCCAATAGCAGCCTGTAGAAAAGAACTAACTAGAATGCCACTAGCCAAGACATCAAAAAGCGCAAGTGGGGCTGGATAGGACACACCCTGCGCAAACCAGCTGACACCATTGCCAGGCAGGCACTTGACTGGAACCCTCAGGGGAAGAGGAGAGTTGGGAGGCCAAAAATAGACGGAGAAGATCAGTAGAGAGCGAGGCAAAGGATGTCGGAACCACATGGGCCCAACTGAGGGGGACTGCCCAAAACCGGGTCTGCTGGCGAGGTGTTGTTGATGTCCTAGAGTTCGCACAGAGCCAGAGACTCACCTTAGCCAACACCTTGTATCCCCACAAGAAATCAAGGACGGCCACCTGGCACTCACCAGACGGACTGGTCCATAATCAGATCGACTACATCCTCCTGCCGAGACGCTTCAAATCCAGCATCAACAGGGCCAAGACAAGGACGTACCCAGGCGCTGACATAGGCAGCGACCATGACCTTGTTCTAACAAACCTGAAGCTGAGGCTGAAAGCGAAGCGACTCTCAAACACTCCCCGAATTCGCTTTGATTTGGAGAAGCTGCAAGACCCAAAGGTTGCAGAAGTCTTCAAGGCCACGGTTGGCGGAAAATTTGGCGCACTGAACCTGGTGGACTGTGATGTAGACACCCTCTCTGGAAACATCAAAGAGGTGCTACTGTCGACAGCCCAAGAGGTTCTAGGGCGACATAGAAACAAGAAACAGCCATGGGTCACGAACGACATACTAGACCTCTGTGACCAAAGGAGGGCCTTGAAGAGAGAAAAGAAAAGCAAACCAGAAGCAGCAACCAAATACAAAGAAGTGAATTGTGCCATTAAGAAAGGGATGAAGGCAGCTAGAGAGAGCTGGATCGAGAAGCAGTGCCAGGACATAGAGGTTGGAATGGCATGAGGTGACAGCAAAAAGGCCTACCAACTTCTAAAGACCCTCACTAAGACAGACCAGCAAAAGATCTCAGTCATCGAAGACAGCAATGGTCACCTTCTCACAGAAGGCAATGCTGTACTCAACCGATGGACAGAATACTGCAAGGACCTGTACAATTACCAGCTGAAGACCGACGCCAACATTCTCCAAAACAACCAGACTAGAGACAGTGAACCTGCAGACATACCAGTCCTACGGGAAGAGGTCGAAAAGCTGTACATAGTCTGAAGGGAGGAAAGTCACCAGGCGTTGATAATGTACCAGCTGAGCTGCTCAAGCAGGGTGGGGAAGCAACTACAAAAGCCCTAACTGTTCTGTGCCAAAGAGTCTGGGAGTGCAAGGAATGGCCCAGAGAATGGACGCAGTCACTAATCATTCCCCTCCCAAAGAAAGGAAACAGCAAACAGTGTCAGAACTACAGAACAATAAGCCTTATCAGTCACCCAAGTAAAGTCATGCTGAAGGTCATACAGAACCGCATCAGAACCACCGCAGAAGAGCTGCTAGCAGAAGAACAGGCTGGCTTCAGACCACGTAGAAGCACAGTTGAGCAGATCTTCAACTGTCGTCTTCTTATAGAAAAGCATCTGCAGCATCAGCGGGACCTTTACCACAACTTCATTGACTTTAAGAAGGCATTTGACAGAGTCTGGCACGAGGGGCTATGGCATGTGATGCGGAAATTCAACATTGAAGAAGGGCTTGTCCAAGTCGTTGAAGCGTTGTATAACAGCTCAACGAGTACAGTTTTGCTTAACAACCAAATAGGAGCTTACTTTCGTACCACAGTAGGGGTACGTCAAGGATGTCCCCTATCACCCGTGTTGTTTAATATATTCTTGGAGAACATCATGCTTGAAGCTCTTCATGAGCACCATACCTCCATTTCAATCGGTGGAAGACCAATCTGCAACCTACGCTTTGCAGATGATATAGATCTGTTAGCAGGTACAAACAAGGAACTGCAAGACCTCACCAACAGACTGACAGACAGCTCAAACGCATATGGAATGGAGACAAGCACAGAAAAGAGCAAAGTTATGATCAATGGCAACGGCAAAGCAGAGATCTATATGAACGGGGTACAGCTCGAAGAGGTAAGCAGCTTCAAGTACTTGGGAGCCACTCTCTCCAAGGATGGCAGCTCCACGCAAGATATCCGCATCAGGATCGCAACAGCAACAGCAGCAATGGCTAGGCTAGATAGGATCTGGCATAGCCACAAGATAAGGTTCACTACCAAGTACAGGCTATACAAATCCCTGGTAGTGCCGATCCTGCTCTACGGATGCGACACGTGGACTCTACTCGCCGAAACAGAAAGGAGAATCCAGGCATTCGAGCACAAGTGTCTGAGGAGGCTGCTCCGGATCTCATACAAAGAACACAAAACCAACGACTTTGTAAGAAACAAGATTGCCACACTGGTAGGACACCAGGAACCTCTACTATCAACAGTCAAGCGACGTAAGCTGGTCTTCTTTGGCCATGTAACCCGGCACGACACCTTGTCGAAGACTATCCTTCAAGGCACCTTGGAGAGTAGCCGACGCCACGGTGGTCAGAGAAAGAACTGGCTTACGAACGTCAAAGACTGGACTGGTCGTCCTGTACAGGACCTGCTGACTATTGCCCAAAACAGGCAAGAGTGGCGGGCCCTATCAGCTGCCGCGTCTATCCATGTGCTCCCCCCAACGCCAGGTGCCAGGCAAGGGACGACTGACTGACTGACTGTTGTTGGACCCTATGCTCCTCGAGGAGTAACAAGGAATGATGATGATGATGGCTGGGCCAAACAAGAAGTTTATCATGATCAGACCTTCACGTACTGCCTGTATGTCACCAAGCACATTTGAATGGGATAGTCATGGCAAATACAGTTCTGTTCACTGTGCAACTACGTCGGATCCCTTCCCATATGACCCATACCTAAGACAATGTATCAAGGGCTGTGGGCAAATGAACAGAACCCCAACACTCACGTGCAGCCACACCAGTCAGATCTCATCCCATGTGCATAAAGAAATGCATCAAAAGCTGAGAGAAAAAGGGACAGACCAGCACCCAGCTATGAAGAACAGAAAATGATTTTATTGAACTGCTAGTTTAACATAGTCACTTAAGATGATTTTGCACTTTGTTTTGCATAAAAACACTGTGATGATAATTTATTGACTATTAGTGTTTATATATAAAAAGAAAAGGATCATCCCTCAAACAATTCAAATATCAATGCAACATATTATGACACTGCACGTAAAAAAGAAGCTGAAATAAATACAAGTGATATTTACCATGAACAGCTGAGGGACAAATGATTAGGGAAGGGATTAAAAATGGCATTTTCAAAAATAAAATGGCTGAATGACATGAAGAGTTTAAACAGATGTTTAGCTGCATTTACTAAGGGAGACATTCATTACAAACTAAAGACAAAATACACTTGGTACACACTTGACACAGACTGCAGATCACAGAGATCATATAACTGAGAAAAATGAACTACACCCAACATCCCCTTGAACTTATATCTTTATTAAATTTTTTAAGAACTGTTAACCAAACTGTGACAGAGAAACTGATGTACACTCCTGGCACTGTTTAAGGTTGAAAAGAATAGCACTGTTGCTGTTTCCCTGAGCAGGCCACATAGGTATGTTGCCAAGTCTGGTCTTTTGGACTTGACTTCTGTTCCCCAACATTGAGCTGAGCCTATTAAAATCTTAGTACTGTACTAACCAAAAAGACTACTGACCACCAGAACACATTTTGACAGTGTGAACAGTACACCTGAAATCTCTTGTTATGATAATAGCACTTTGTGTGTCACAATGTTCTGGTTATTAAAGCATTTACAAAATGTGTCTTGCAACTTTATCAGTCACTGATCTGTTGGCTTGAAAGGTAACTGGAAGGGAACACAGATAGGTGCTAACTAGAAGGAAGCACATTTAAGTGCCAACAACTATTATAGATAAATGTCTCAAAAGCTCTCATAACCATCAGTATGTCAGTGGTGTTTATAAGTACATGTATTTGTGTGTGGTCGGCAACAGTAAACAACACTTGTGGCATCACCGGGTGACCCCCCACACCTTACCATACCCTTTCCCCTCCTCACCCCTTTCATGCTCCACTCCCCTATAGTTCCCCAAAATCCCCTTTAGGTGGAAGCATCTTTCCCTTCCAAACAAAACAAAACAGCCAAAACAAAAACATGTGGTCATTGTAACCAGCTACCTCTTGCTATGGGACCATGTGCGCCTACTTTTACATTGCTGTTTACCTGGTGTGTTATTGATCTGTGTATGTGTCCACAAACGTGTAATACAAGTTCGTGGTGTGACAGAGAGATTCTTATGAGAGGTTTATTGTTTTGCCTCTTCCCAAATGCATAAGACTGATGATAGATACTAGATACTAAATTATTTGCATTTCAGCAAAGTGCTCATTTTCCATCCTCACCTGCTGCTACAATATATTTCACCACGCTTTTTCTCTTTGGCAGCACATACCTACCATATTCCCTCACTTTGTGACCTACTACTTAAAAAAAACAGCATTTATATCTCACTACTGATGCTATGTTTGAGGTATATGAGGCCCCTGAAAATGTCTACGAAATTAAAACTGCTCTTCCTCAGGAAAACATAGCTGTGAGCGTTTGTTCTGCGTTTATTTCGCGCTTTGTGTATAGCATCCCAAGCACAGTTTAACACTCACCCCTGGCCCCCATTAAATTTATATCGATTATGTTAAAATGTAAAGTGATCTTCAACTTCCTGTCACGGTAGAAAAAAAAAACACGTTTGCACATATTACACACTACACACTGTTCCGGTTTTATCAGGTTTTGTGACGTTGGCCGGTTTGCTACACGTTTCCACACATAAAACTAAAAGGTATACTTACCCAGCACATTCGAAATAAGCTCTGCTTCATTTTGAATATTCATATCTTGGAGAGCGTCCTGCAGGACTGCGCGCAATATCAGGCACAACTGACTTGGTTAGGACAGTTACTATCTTCGTTTCATGGTCGAAGTCGACAGCCAGACGGCGGATGAACTCTGACCTGACCCACTTGTGCATTACTACGTCGCAAAGTCTTATACGAATATGAGCCGTTTGAGGACAATAACGTCCCTCAGCACCCTACCCCCCTTTTAGTGGCATACGTACATTAATATGATAATACGTGTTATTAATTTTCTTAAGAACGGCAGGTTTCTATTATATCTGAAAGAAAATGCAAATATTTGTCTGTTAATATTTGTCAAGAAAAATTTACAAAACTCTAGGAAATATATATATATAGGGATATATAGTTAGTTATAATTGTTGTTTTATGCCAAGTCTTTATAAACAAATATTTTTTAAACTGTATGTAAGCTCACTGGTAAAAGTGACCGAAATAAGATATAATGAGGACAGATGTGCAGATGCATCGGGCACGTTAGAAATGATAGATATACGTCGATCGTAATCGTACCGCAGTTTGCTCCTTTACTCCTCTTTGTCCTTACCTCTGTGTGTGGTGGGTGCACGCGAGGTGTGTATATACAGATAATTAACCGAGGGTCAATTTGTGGTGCATCGAGCCTACTATATATCGCGCATTTTTACGAATCACATTCACCATTAACTGGTTTAAAATAGAGAAATTTTGTTTTAATCACAATTCAATAAAGCGAGTGTCGTTGATTACACGGGAATGCGCAGGGTAAATAACTATATAGCTTACAGAAATGATCAGTTGTGAAATTCTATCATATGTGAATGTACAAACATATTATTCTAAGCGATTTGGGACATTGCAGATCAGCCCTTCTATACAATGTTTTTCGTCTTATTGAGGGAAAGAAGTTACACGTACAAACCGACGTATAATTATAATGATTTCGACACGCCGCACGACGCTGTTAAAAGTATGAGGCCTATATATAATTTTATTATTTTAGGGCGCCCTGCTCGAGGGGATTAAAAAAAGCTTCTCTCTATACAACTATACGGTTCAATTTTATAATTACAGAATGAATTCTATAGCTATACAATTCATTTTAAAGTTATAGAATGCATTCTATCATTATAAAATTATATATAGCTATTTTTAAAGAATGATTTGTGTGTGTGTAATGAAATGGACACTTTGGTTTTACCGGTTTTCTATCATTAGTAATAGAATGAATTGTATAGAAATGGAATGCATTATATAATTATAAAATAAATTGTATAGCTAAAGCAGAGAGAATTAATTATAAAAAAAAATTCACATATCTTGGCGCCCCATATCTATAGGTGTCATCTATAGTTTTCCGCGTTTCTTTTTCTCATAACAGGAAGCAAACAAACGTGGAAGTAACGCACATGTGCGAATACAGTGATCTCGTGTTTCAGAAGAGAAAACGATATAATGACGTGGAGAGCATGAGGAAGGAGGAGATGAAGACAAGTCGCACAGTCTGCAGTGGCACTGGGCGACAGAGGTATCACGTGATGACCACCGAAGCATAGCAAAATGGCGGTTGACATCAGGAAAGCGCGTGTGCTGGTGCTTGGGGGTGAGTTACACGACACTTAGCGGAAATAATATTGGTTTATATGCACTTGTAAATATATTGTGAGTAAAAATTAACAGAAAACCACAAGAGATTTAAAGTGGACCCGAAAATATATGATTAGAATGCATTAAAGCCCAAACGGGGGTGCGAGGTGAGCTAGGCTTGTTCGGGATTCCCTGAGATGACACCGATCGATAATCCGCAACGCTGTCACCAGTGTTGGATCATGAATACTGAGGATATTGGTAAATCTCATCGCGTGGAGCTTTTAATTTTAACGCTTGTAATGTCATATTTTGGTGTCACTTTTTTCACGTAAGCAAAACTGAGTTTGTGTTAACCGTGACTTAGAGATAGTTTCAGTTTCCTCGTTCACGCTAATTCATTCGTGTAGAGTTGGAATTGTGTTTATTAATTACAGCTGAAAAGATCTTGATTATGGGTTCATCTGATAATAAGAGATATTTGATGAGAGTTTGAAATGCTAAATATTATAATTTTCTAGAAGCAGGTATCCAGGCCTCCGTGAGGATTATATCATATGTCAGTATATTGTTCCATTTCAGTGGTGTGACTCAACTAAATAGTCTCGCATTCTGAGCTGGCGATGTGCAGTCTGCTAGTTTCACTGCTTAGGATTAAAGCCGAATTTGAGGAAATGGAGTTCAAAAGCATTTGGTACCTGCATACATAAAATCATATTTGAAGATGTGTTTTTTTTATAGCGGGCATTTTAGATGCATAACAGCCATGCTATGTTAAAAAGAACTCCATATTTTATTATTTTCCACAAAATGTTAGTATGTGACTTTCAACAGCTTATTTAGGTAATAGTCTTCTTTCTTATTTTTTGTAAATATAGGCAATTAAAACTCTTGTGACTCCTTAGTAAGATGCATGATTGGAAAGAAAACCTGGTATTTGTTATGGTTCCTCTACTGCCTTAGATTGGTGAATAGCCTGTTTTTCTTCATCTGATGCATTCACAAAGCTTATTCACCTCAGGTAAAAAAACAGAGGGAATGTGTTTGACACAGCACTGTTCATCACCTCAGTGCAAGTATTTGGTCTAAACTTGGAATTTTGTGGGAAAACACAGCAGCTGATTATTTTTGATTGCAGAAGACAGGCTGTGTGTACAGACTACAAATAGGTGGGAGTTTTCCATTCACAGGTCTGAGTGAGTCTTGGATTGGTGACCTTCTGGTAAAACAATTGAATGTGTTAACAAATTAGCTATGAAGCAGGTGCACATTCTTAACCAGTTCAGTGGGATAAGCTATAACTAGTGGCAGTCTAGAATTTAGTTTTTGCAGGGACATAGGCACATACTGTAGTTGATTAGGGAAAGAAAATCCAAGTGTCAAAGTTAAAATAAAAAAGTTACTGATCGGTGCTTGGATAGATTTTAAAATCATGTTTTATTGCAGGCACTGGTTTCATTGGAAGAAATTTTGTCCATTACCTTGTCACCAAAGATCTTGCCTCAAAGGTAAAATATAACTTAAAATTCATCTTTCCCTTTTATTAATAAACATAAATAATGATACAGAAATGACCATGCAGAGAAAATAAGAGCTATGCCTTACTCAGCCCTTTTCATTTAGTTACTTTGATCACATAAATGTGCTAAGTGAAGCATAGCTCTTTTTCTTCTGTACACAAATGGTTGATAGGAGGACATCATAAAAATGATGAATATAGCTGTTCTTTACAAGAAAGGGACAAAGAGGAGGCAAGAAGTGGTAAAGGGCAAGTAATTCAGAGTTGGCACTATGGTGACAGAAGTGGTCCTTGTACTGTTGAAGCCACCATTAGTACCCGCATGAGTAGGGCAAGAAATATGGCAGTTACATCAGGGATCCAATCACCACACTTTGTAGAGACAAAATCTTGATTACTCCATGGCTATAGTGATTACGAGCCAGAGAGACCAGAAGCCAGGGCTTAAAGCAGCGTTTCTCAACCTTTTACTTGTGACGCCCCCCCAGACGAATAAAGGTACGTCCGCGCGCCCCCCTTAGCCACTAATACCTATATGAGATATGAGAAAATGACCGCCTTTGCGGCCCCCTTTTCAGCAGCATGCGCCCCCCTTGGGGGGCGCGCCCCCCAGGTTGAGAACCGCGGGCTTAAAGGAATATGAAAGACCACAGACAGACTTTTAGGACCTATGATACTTTGGGTAAAGTAAAACAGACCTCTTTAAAAAAGACTTCTGAAAAGCATTTCTTGATTGTGGTGCATGCATTAAAATACACTTTTATTACTAACTGAACAGCATTTTTGATTTTCCAAGATGCATTATTTATTAGACAGTCTAGTGGTGCAACTCTTAGCGCCTGTCACCAGTACAGTGAAGATTGGCTGTCCTGGGCTTAGATCTCGTCTTGGGCATGCTGTTCTTTCTCTGAATTTGGCATCAGTTTACAGGGCTGGCTGCTTTGCTATGACAGAGTTTTAGTTGCGGGCTTGGTGTAAAAGACCTATTCCCCCTCTCCCCCAGGATGCATTAGTAAATAAAATTAAAGGAATAATCATTGTTTAAAGCAGAGATATACAAGATGGTAGGAGAACATAGATACCTATGGTGGCCTTTACATACTCAACTGGTCCAGGGAAATCTAAGCCTCATGCTGAAATATTTGCAGTCATATATTTCACTTCCTTGTCACTAGATTCGTGTTGCTGACAAAGTTCCTCCCCAGATGGCATGGATGAATCCTGTGCATAGTGTTAGTATATTTTCATTATTATACTTCTTCATCAGCTTAATATGTACATATAATTAGCAAGTGAGCCAAACTATATAATTTACATACGCTATGTCTAAATTAATTGTCTTTATTCATTTATTGAATATTGCAGAATATCAATTTTTTTAAACTATTTAGGCTGAGTTCCTTGTTAAAAAGGGTGTATAACTGACTAAAATGTCTTCTTTCAAAACATTGGATAGATCTTTAGTAAAATGTTGCAATGCCAGCTTAATGTACTACTATGTTGATCTACATGAATGTTAACTAGAATAAAACATTCCTTTATGCAGGCAGCATTTGCCAGCCCCATTGTTGAATTCAAGCACTCAAACCTCATCAGTTCAAGTAAGTGTTCTGTGTTGTGTTCAGATCTGAACTCTTGTGTGCACACATATTGTACTTCTTTTGTTAATTACAAAGAAACTTAATAGGAAGTTTGGTGATCTTAGTATGGCTTCCTGTTTCAGAACATCATATTTGCACTATCAAGTTATCAACTGGTAGAACAAAAAGGGGCTTCATTCCTTTGTCCATAACACTACTAAACAAGGCTGTGTACACGTGTGGATGAGAGAGAAACTGTTTCTGATCTCTAGATGGAGGTGGGGGTTGAATGTGGGCAATGATTATGTTGATCAGTGTGAGCATTTTAATATTAAATGTTATTATTAAATTACATTATACATTGAATTTAGTAGAAGTAATCACTTGGAATAACTTTCCAATACTTATAATCCCAGTATTTTTGGAATTCTGTGCATGTTCCAAGTTTCTCTTGTCAGTGCCTGGCAGCAAGACGTACATGAATTTCATGAAACAATAAAACTGTGTCGTTTCTAGCTTCAGCAGAAAATGCTTTTTCAACGGATGGAGAGCCATTTGACTATGTGGTGAATTTTGCAGCAGAAACCAAGTATGGTCAGAGTGAACCGGTGAGTACTGGTGGTGATGCATGTTTAGCAATTGTTGAATTGGCTGCTGGAGAACAATAAAATAATTAAAGGGTGTATTTCAACATTTAGCTTAACAATGACATTTATGTAGTATTGCATAAGCCAAGCAATATTAAAATGAATTATGTAGTCTGGGAGAAGTTTAAAGAGACTTGGAACTCTTTAGATATAATTTGAAATTTTTCTGTAGTGTCAAAGATGTTTGCATTACTATTTTCTAAAATTTATTTATTTTATGGGGAAGATGACCAGTTACCTGCATAGTTTTAAACTACTTCCTCTGAACCCTCAGGTATACCATGAGGGTATCGTACGGCTTAGTGAAAACTGTGCTCGCACTGCTGCTCGCTGCAATGTTCAGATGTACGTTGAACTCTCCAGTGGCCAGATGCTGTCAACAGAAAAGGTGTGTGGTAGGCATTTGTGTTCAGAACAATGTCATCTATGTCCCTTCCATTCACGAAAATGTCATATATTCTTTTCCAAGAACATATGTTGAAAATCTGTACAATTTTCAAAATAGTCATAGCAGCTAGGAAAAAAAAAATTGGCATCAGAAGGCATCATCTCCACATGACATTTGTAATGTTTAAATGCTTCTTCAAGGTAAAACGTTTTCATTTCACATTTCATTTGATAGTGTTTGTGCAAGTCCCTGACACAGGAGGCATCTGCTGCACTCTTGCCTGTGCAAAGTGTTTCTGTCATTCCCAGACACACACATAGATCTGCCATAATTGAGCTTATAATTGCTGAAGAAATTGAAAGTGTTTTGTAGTTGTGTTATCATACAAATTTAAACAGAAGGAGTTGAAATAAGTTTGAGAGAAACTAAAATGCAACTGTGTGAACAAATTTAGAGGAAATTTAATGCTTTATTTTCATGTAGAATTTCTAAAATTCTGTAGTAATATTAACTCTCTTTGTCACGGATAGACCCGTGAAAGTAATGAATGACCGAAATGGAGCTAGCTCCCTTATTTCTTTTGTACAGCAGGGTTAGTTGCCCTTGGTGGGTACGTTTTTGCTATGGTTGAAAGGCGTGACGTAAAAGATGAGTATGACGTGGGGTGTCGTCTGCAAGGGCGCGGAAGTTTCTAGAGAGAAAGGACAAATGATGTTTTGAGTGGAATGTACCGGTGTGAGTGTGTGATTTTTGGAGAAAAGTAAACAAGGTCGGCATTTCGAGTATTGCTGGGAGTATATAGGTTAGTGTTTCGCCAGTTGCTGTGTTTCTACTGGTTTATTCAGAAAATTGGAATATTGCTGTGTGTGTGTGTGTGTGAAAAGATTCGTCAGTTGCTGTGTTTCTGCCAGTGGATTCTATATTGGAGTAATTCCTGTGCTTTTGAAGATTCGTAGTGGTGTGTATTTTTATATAATTTCAAGGATTATTACAGGCAAGTGTGTATCTGTGGGTGCGTGAGTGGTGATCAGACATTGACAGTGTGAAGTGGTCAGGTACGTTTTGAGAAACTGTTGAACATTGAAAGAAAATTAAGCTGATATAGAGAAGAGACGGTGAGCGACGTTTGAGTGGAAGGTTGAAAGAAGACATTTATGTTGTTGAAAGGATACTTAGAATATTAGTAGGGTTTAAGTAATCATTAATTTAGCTGCGATATATGTGGATGTAATTTTTATTTGAAATTCGTTGAGTGTGGGAGAATATTTGGATTTTGTTTTTAATTATAGAGATATAGGAACCCACGTGCAGGTCTTTGTATTTTGTTGTGTGAAAGGACACGTGAAGAACGCTGTGAGGTCAGTGTGTGTTGTATGTGACCTGTCCACACTTCCCGTGCGTTCTTGACACTCTTGCTTTGAAAGGCCACGATCGTGGCTTTGCCGGGTAGCACGGGCAAGGCGATTTTCATTACTTTTTATTGCAAAGTTCAACTTTTCTCTTTTTTTTTTCCCAAAAATGTCTAGGTTTCTTGGTCTAATGTTTATCTCAGAGCAGCAATAATAATAATAATAATAAAAAAACCTTCACCACTGTCGTCTTTGCAGTCTTCAGTTATAAACCAGTCATTGTAATGTTCATTTTTATCTTGTACCAAGAGGGTTAAAAAAAAACTCTCTTGAGGTGAAGTTTGAAATTCTAAATGAAATTTTAGTCTCATATTTAGTGAGGCATTACCATCACAAATACTGTAAAATTGAAGTATGATCAAATTATAAATTCTTTTATGCAATATTCTAATTAGCATTCAAGAGTTTATAATGGCAAATGTGTAATGTCTGTGTACAGAAGCCAGCAAAGGAGGACAGCAAGTGTAACCCATGGACAAATTTAGCTCGCCACAAGTTGGCAGTAGAAGAATTGTTGAAGGATATTTCAGGCCTAAATTATGCAGTGATACGTCCAGCCATAGTTTATGGTCCAGGAGATAGACAAGGCATTAGTGAGTATCTGTGTGGTTGTAGATCTAAGAATACCTGCTAATGTTCATCTGTGCATGTACTGAGAGAGAGTGCATGTGTTTATATGTATGTGCACATGCATATGTGTGACTTTTTTCTCAGAATTTGCACGTGCAGATGTGTGAATGTTTTTTCCTCAGAATCCTGTCACCTTGGTTTTTGATGGTTTTGAAAATCTTTGGAAACAGTTTGTGGCTGCTACTGCAGAGGAAATGAGATCTGATGGTGATGCAAAGTTCTTTTGCATTAAATTGAGCCTGGCAGACAATAGAAGCAAATGTAATACAATTATGTTCATACTTTTATGTTACAGCGCCAAGGCTTCTGATAGGTGCCATCTATCGATACACCAAAGAGAAAATGAAGGTTGGTATCCTTAAAGTCTTTGCTGATACATGCGTGACAGAGCATACCCATTGTTGCTAGGCATCACTGGTAAAGGCACCATTCTTACTGGCACTTGATCAACTATTACCTTACAACACTTCCTAGTATCAGTGATCAAATGTCAGAAATTGTGTGCTAACAAGAGTTGATTATCCAAGAGTATTTTCTGATACTGTATAGTGCTTGCTAACTCTCCATGATCAGCTTTCAACAGATATAATAATATCACTAGGAAATGGGGGTTGAATGCTAAATGTTCAGCTCTCACTGCATTTAATGCTGCTGTTTCACTTCTTTTGTGTTACTTCTTCAGATGCTGTGGACCAAGGATTTGCACATGAACACGGTGCATGTGGAGGATGTGTGTGCAGCAGTGTGGCATGTTTTCACCCATGCTAAGCCTGGTCAACTGTTTAATCTTGTAGATAAAGGAGACACAAGTAGGTTTGGAATGTAGCACTTTATTTTTATGCAACCCATTCATTTTACAGCTCCATTATATATTTGTAAATAGCACCAATGTTGCATCAGTAGATATCAGTCTGTTTACAGACAAATTTAGTGATTTCATTCTCCAGCAGCCAATTTGCTAGCTGGTCATTTTTCCTTACAGAGTTTGAAATGCCTTATAGATGCTGGGATCTGGGTATGCTTTGTGTGATTTGGCTAACAGTTTTTTTGGGGAAACTGGAGGGAGTATTCGGCATGCTTGTATTATCACTGTGGATTATTCTACTCAGCACAGGGAAAGATTTCTGAGCTGGTTTCACAGCTGTTCAGTATCCAGTATGACTTTATGGGCTCTGTGCTGTCATCAATGGCAAAGGTAAATATTGTCTGATGTAAAATGTATGTTTTGTTGTTCTAGGCACATATAAATATCTAACGTCCCATCATTTGATCCATGCTATCTATTCTATTGTATTATTCTTAACAACATGATTCATTCTTTATTGACAATCATGAAAACAACACTGTTTCTTTACTATGTTGGCTAGTACAACAGATCTTTACTGTGAAAAGATTTTGTTTCCCTTAAAAAAAAAGAGGAGGCCTGTGTCATTGTCTGCTCTCTGGTTACTACCTTGCCAGGCTGATGTTATTCTTTTAGCAAAAAAATAAATTTTGTGTTTGTGGAACCTTAAATTTGTTTTTGTATGATTGCAGGTGAATATGTCAAATGTAGTGGAGGACATTAATGATAAGCATATGGCTCCCTGGGCTGATGCATGTCAGCATGACAATATAGTCAACACTCCTCTCACACCTTTTATTGACCAGGTATGCTCTCACATCTAGATTACTGTATAGTTAAAGCATTCAGGCAACCGCATACACTGCAGCAAGCTTCAATAGTCATATTTCATTTATTCTTTGCATATACAAAACCAGTTTACCCTAAATAATTTCCGAATAAGTACTTAATCCCAGGGAAGAATCTGTAATGTTCATTCAGTATATTGAATTAGTTGCAGATCAAACAAGGGTTATGTTTTTGGCCTTAACTATAATTCCTGAAATTCTGATAATTTCATGTAATAAAGGCAGAAAACCAATAAGGGTAAACAGGTTTGATATGTGTTTGCATGTGCGTTTTCTACCATCTGTATCCTTTCTCCATGATGACTTTTCTTTTTTCTGTTGGTTTAACAAAAAATTTTGCCTAATCTCTCCTATCTTTACTAAATTTTTCCAGTTGAAAACCTGTCTAAAAGTGATGACTTGAAACAACACTTCCACATACAAGGCAACTGCAGTTTTGTCCATTCCTTATCGTGCTGTCCCTATCTTTAACAGTCAGTGTATTGTTCTGTACAGGAATTGCTTTACAACAAACATCTGCATATGGATGGCACAAAGATAGAACAGACTGGATTCCACTATTCTTATCCTGAACTTCAGCTACAAACACTGCGACAGGTACTGTTTTATATCCTGAAATTTTTATGAAGCAAGAGGATTTAGGGATGGTCTTATTTTACCATTATTGATGTGAGGTTTTTTTTTTTTTAACTCCCTCTATATTCCAACTTGTGACAGAATCTTGTGTAGACTTCTAATTAAATAGTTGTTACAGAGATTATATCACCATTTTTATAGGTCCACTAATTTTGGTATACGAATCCTCGGTGCTTATAACCATTGATCTAACATTAATTAGTAATGTTCAAAGTTTTATAGCTTCTAAGAAAATGTCATTAGCAGGTCTAATCAGCTTGTCTCTGCTACCAGCGTTTGTTGAAAAATCTCAACAGCAGCCTAATAGTAATTTATCAGTAACAGAAAAGATATTCTTGACATCATGGGAAAATCACCAACAATGTTATAAACTATAACAACAGTAGTGGACTTGGACATTTTCACACATCAGGCTCAAAACTGTACAAAACAAAAGACAGCAGTATACGTGAGGGTTCTACAGAACCCGTCAAAAGTAAACAGATAATTATTGGCTGTAATATGTTTTAAAATAGGCAGTTTCGCAGAGTTGAAATTTTCCACCTTTATTTCATCCTGTACCGTACTTCTTCTGGCTTTAAACTTGTTTGCATATGATCCCTCTTTTTAGGTGCTGGATGACTATATACAAATGGGCCTGTTTCCACAGTGTCTACTGGAAGGTGACACATACTATGATCGTCCAGCTGATGATTATGAGGAGGGTGGCAATGATGAGTTTGACGATCATTGATACATGCCTTTATCACCTCTTCCTGTCCCATGCAGGCGTGCTTGGTTGTAACTTTCTGGCTCTGGTTGAGCTGGTGCCTGTCATCATGTGTACGTCTCCTCCTGTTCATTTCATGTCGCTTCACTGCAGGGTCGTGCCACCAGATGGTTTGCATTCGGTGTAAGAAATGGCTTCTGTCATTCATTGTTTCTAGCTTGATACATGTATACTTCTCTTGTACAATTTGAAAAAAAAAGTTACATGTGGAAATAAGACTTTTACTGTCTGCTTCTGTGCAGAGCAAGTTGTGTCTTTAATGTTCACCTAAAGAAATTTGACAAATGGGACAACATATGGTGCATACACTTGTCAAAATTCAAACCCACGTTTTAATGGCTGATCTGAAGGTGTGGAGAACATATTCAATTTGAAAGTTTGGTTACTGGCATCATTTGGAGAAGGAGCAGGATGATGTTTATCACATGAGAGAAGAATGCATTCACCACGCTTCTTCCTGTGATGGAAGTTTTAGATATTTCATCATAAAGTGCTGCTGTATGGTAAGGTCACTGAAATTTCTATAACATTTTGAATGAGCATGATGTCCACTTACTTAAACATTGGGCTGGACCTGTCAAAAACATTGTGTAGTTGTGGGGCAGAGTGCTCACGCTTTTTCCGTTTACTCTTAGCTTTTAAGAATATTTTTCTTAATACTCTTGGTCATTTTATATTGAAGCAAACTATTTTTGTCTATGTGCCAATGGAAATTGCTTTTTATTGCTTGAGCAATTTTTGTGATACTCTGTTAAGTATCTGAGCATGTCAAAATTCTCATGAAATCAAAGACACACTGACATTAATGTTTTACTTTTGACTTTCACCATATGGCTGTATTTTTAGAGGAGATGTAGTTAGCACTTGTATGTTGGCCACAGTCAGCCTAAATATTGGTTACAGTCAACATAAGCAGTTCATTAACTGTACACCTGGAACAGAGGTCCCTTTCTCATTCTTCTGGCTCTTTTGGCAGCCAACTTAAAATTTTTGGTGTATTTATAAATACAATAATAGTAAAGTACCTATATATAGTGCTGTTCCCACCAAGGCTCAGTACATGAAACAAGCATGCACACCAAGCAGCACACTCACACATGGTGTACATCCAAATCCCTCACACACAATCATACAGAGAGAACATGGATAATATACTGGACAACAAGCAAATGGAAGATTAGTGAAGAAAAGCCAGACAGTAGTAGTACTGGAAGCTAGTGCTAGTCCAGTTCATAAAATGTTCATAAAACTAGTGGCATTTTGTGGACCCTCAGCAAGTGACAGAATTTTGAAGCAGTTGAACACTGCAGAATATGTAGCATTGATCATGCCAACATGGGACAGAATTTTTAAAGAATTGAACTCTGTAGAATATGTAGCATGGATGTTATAAAATCAAACAGCTTGTATTTATGAATGCAGTTGTCCATTTGTTGGTGTAACCGGTGATGACCTCTAAAGGGCAAGTTCTTTTTGAAACTTCTTTTGAAGATTTTGCACCAGGTTTTTCACACATTGTAGAAAGATATATGCTGCTTGTTATTTGTACCATTGTTCTGATTTCAATGTCCATTCAAAAATGCTGCACTTTTTTGTTTGTTTTAAATGAAATATTAATATCTTTTCTCTCCCAGATGTGATAGAAAGCCTTCTCCAAGATAGAACACTTGGGGTGAACAGCAGCCTGCATAGTAGTTGGGTTTTATGAACTGATTTTGTACCATTTATCTAACATATGACTGTTCTGTGGGACAGAGCTTCCACAGAAACCTTAGCACATAACACTATTGCACTTAAAACTGGTTGCTGCCAAAATGCTGTGCTAATGCTTTTTGTTTAAGCCAAAGGTCTGCTGTACTAAAATACTTCTACCAGCTAATAATGCTATTTGGTGCCTGCTGAACTAATTGCTATTTAAATGCCAAACTTAATGCACTGCTGATGGCACCCTTTTAGTTTGAAATCTTGCTTTATTCGATTTGCAGGTGGGCACAGTTCTGATAATGTCATCAGCTGGATAAGAGAGATGTTCAGAGCAGTATCTTCCCTGCTTTTATGTCTTGTTGCAAGTTTTTTTTCTTTTTAAGATTGCAGATATTTCAGAGTCTAATCTTAAAAAGTGCTCTCAGCATTGTGACATGCCCTGTGCATATACTACTACACCTCAGAGCTAGAAAGGTTGACCAGAGTATACTTTCATTGGGATATAACCATTAATGTGCCATTGAAATGGTAGTCAGTCATAGCCAAAGAAGACTGAAATCTAAAATTATTTAAGAAACGTATCTGTGATGATGATAAAGGGAAACAATGATTGATTGATGGATGAATGTATATACATGTGCGTGTGTATGCGCATGCAAGAGCACTGTTGTATGTTGGTATACATTTGAAGATCCCTGTATATGTTGCTCATGTGAGCAGAAGACTTATCAGCATAAAATAATTAAGAAACTGCTTTTGCAAATGCAATTTTGTGGTTAGAATCAGTAGCCTAATTTACAAATTAGCGACATAAAGATAATATATATTTTAGGAGCCAAAACCTCCATTGATCACCATCACTGGAAATTTATGGTGGTTGATCATTTAAAGGTTTGCTAATGTTTTTAGTTCACACATAAAACTTCAGCAACACCAAAATGAACTTGTGTTTAGGTGTTGAATAACTGCCATGCAACTTTGGAGTACCATTCGATCCCATTTTTTTCTGTTCTTAGAACACATTATCCCATACCCTTTTGGTCAGTTTTTTGCAATATTATTTTTGTTTTTGTCTGTCAGACAATTGCAGGGACATTGTACACAGATATTAATGAAATGCTTTTAGTGATTGATGTTCACGCTGTTCTGTTGAAATGTATTTTGTAGTTGACTTTTTTTTTGTTTACCTCTTATCATTTGAAAGTGAAGATGGTACAAAGTATGCAATATTATATGCCCCTCTTACTGTATGCCATTTACCTTTAGTCCCCAAAACGTACATATCAGAATTCCTATTTTCAGCCAGTATGGCTTATTTTATTTAGCATATCTGTTTGTTCTGTGCAAGGCTTCATGTGATGCACATCTGTATTTTTTTGGTTGGTTTTGTGTTTATAATCCTTCAGGCAATAGGATTATTAGTGTTTTAATTTTAGTGATATAGTGTCTTTTTTTCCTTCCTTTCATTGTACTGACACATATATATTCATAATATTGTCTTTCCTTGAAATGTCTTGATAAAGGTAGAATGTTGAAGATCTAATTTCCAGGCCTTTTCCCTTGTTTTAGGGAGAGAAAACTCTTGTTTACACAAAACTTATTTGTGGTGAAACATTTTTATGTCAGGATTTTAGCAAAAATGGTTAGCTTATGCATTCTTTCTCTAGTTTATACATATACAGTATACATACAACTAGCTCTTTGATGCAACTTGATTAAAAAAAAAAACCTCTCCCATTTGTTCATTGTAAAAGAAATGAATAAAACATTTAAAACTAAGATAGAAGAGCTTTTGTGATAATGCTATACAGCTGATTATTCTCAATATTGGCATTTGTGTAATATGCTTCTAAAGAGGAAAGTCAGTGGTCTGCATCAAATAGTTTTGATTAGTCATTGTTAGTCAGATTCTATTGAAGCTTTACAATGTGATATTAAGGTTAACCCATCAAGACCTCAAGCTGAGTATGAAATCAGCTAATTCGCAGACAACCATATTTAAAAACGTGTACTAAATAAGATGGCTTTTAAATGTGCTTAGAAAGCATTCCTGTATCTTTATGTTTTGATTTTTTTGGGGGTCTCTTTTAGTCAAATTCTACTGAAGCTTTAAAATGTGATATTAAGGTTAACCTATCAAGATCTTGAGCTGAGTATGAAATCAGCTAATTCACAGACAACCATATATAAAAATATGTACTAAACAATAAGATGCCTTTTAATTTTTAAATAGGCTAAGAAAGCATTCCTGCTTATTGTAAATCTGAATAGGGTAACATTGTGTGATCTGACAGAATGCATTCCATTTATTTTCCCTGTGCTTTTTGCATGTGTAGAAAGTGTGGACATAATGTTTGGAAATTACTCTTGAATAATATTGTTGAGCTATGGTTGTGGCAATAGCCAATAGTATTAATTAGTTGTTGACCATATTCTCTGTGACATTGTTAACGTTTCTGTTTAGAAGAAATGCTTATGCTGAAAAGTGTAGAGAAAAAATATTGAAAGTTAATGCTTTGGGCAGGGACTGAACCATAAAAAGAAACATGACCAAAGACATGGAGGTTTTGGGAGGGTGGAAGATTAGACCTCTCAAGATAGGGAACTGGTTTATCATAAGTTGAACTTCCAGAGATGTAAACATATAAAAAAATGTGTTTGTTTAAAGAGGTGGTGACTAAAGCAAAGGTTAATTCTACTAAACCAGCATGGATGCATAGTAATTATTAGGTAACAAAGGGAAAAGCAAGTCAAATAGTAAATTGGGGTTATATGATACATGCTGACATTCTGAATTGTGTCCAATCAAAATTTCGGGTTGCAAAATGATTTACAATTGTCTAAAACAGGTGTCATCACAACGATGGCATCCTGAGCACAGTGATGAAAATTTGAGTGAATTAGAGAATATTGGTGTGGCAGAGGATGACGTTACAAACAGTGAGATAATGCTTCAATGTATCTTCTGAATGCTTTGATATGGCAGTTGTGAAAGAAGTCCAGCTGACAATCTCTGTGTTAAAAATAGAAGAATGCCATTGCATTCCAAAACAAAATCAATATCCTTTGGTGTCACATACATTGAAACTGGTTATTTTAGCAGTAGAAGTGGTATAGATCCTTAAACGGACTTAAACTTAAACAACCAAGCAACACTTGTGTCTTTATTTTTTACTTTCCTGGTGTTTATCTATTTATTTACTTTATTTTTTTCTTATTTTTTATTTATTTTGTTTTTGCTGCGCAATGAGCATTCTTCCGAATGGATACCTGCGCATTACAAATAGACATCATCATCATCATCATCCTTGCGCCCTGCTTTTTTAAAGGCAGAACACAGCCAGGTCTGTTTACATTTATTGTAAGCTTTCTACAGATTGCAATCTATAAATAAGGGTTGAACTGGCTCGTTAGCAAATCTGCTAACAGCATATCAACATTGCTGCTCATTTTTCTTCTTAAATGGGTCTGTGGTAAAATGGCTAACACTACTCCACCATCATCACATTCTTGTAAAATTGGTGTGCCTACATCACAGATTAGAATTCTTTCATGAAATAGTATGCAAACATGGCAGCCTTCTTGAATCGGCCTGAAGCTGGTTTTGTGCAATGGTAAGTAAACAATCATTATGCAACTTGAAATTTTGATCATTAGTTAGAATTTACTATTTGAGTTGCTTTTACCTGTAAGCTATATATATATATATATTAGCATGTGAATACCAAAACTGTTAAGCCCAGTTTGGGGTAGTTGGAGATTCTCCCAATGTCCTAAAATTAGAGATGAAAGAGATGTGGCTATCACAGTGGAATTGCCAAACTATTTCCACCTGGGGCAGTAGCTATAGACTAGAGATGAAGCTCCTCAGAGGCATCTACAAGGCAGAACCAATGCTGGATACCTTTAGTTACAATCAGGTGCAATATTGGAGGTGACAGGTTTGGTCATTAGCTACTGTTTCAGGGACCTCTCTTGAGCTGTAGCTGTGGAGGTGGTCACCTTTAAGGCAGCAGGGTATACTCGGTCTGGAACCATGGGCTCCTGAAGTTTTGAGTTGAGTATGTATATGTTCATATCTCTGTTGCAGATCTCTGTGCCAAGTCATAATTATGTGGTCAAGCATGAATGTCAGTTTTCTAGACATAAAATCAGCTTTTATCAGATGAATGGAAAATGTGTTCTCTTAATTTGTCATCACATTGCCATGCTGGAGCATGTTTCAGGCAGTTTTTAATTACTAAGTGTGCTCACAAGTGAACTGCATTTTTCATCTGATATCTGTGCAATGCTTGAAGTAATGTGCTCTTAAAAACTTTTACATTAAAGATAGCTGGTGCTATAGCTTTTATGCAAACATACTTGTCTACTTCTTTGGAAAGTGAATTGTTCATTTCTTTGCCAGTGTAAAAGCTGTTCACTCTGAAAGTAAATCTGTGGTACTTGAGTGTCTGTATTCTGTTGCACTCAAAGAGTGATATTTGGAAATTACAGGATATGTTCCATGCCAAGGTTAACTGGGTGAGATTTATAATTATTATGTAACGTTATTAGGCATATGAAAGTTTGACAGCTGCTCGTGATAGACGTTTGAAAAACTATGAACAAATGATAAATTCAGTCGACTGAAACTAGAGGAAATCCATAGCTCCTTCATATTATATTACATTTCTGTAAATGCAGTGAACTATTTGATGGGTATCTTGTTCAGGATACACAATGTACATCACATAAGGAGCAATCACAATAGAAAAGTCATATAATATCTTTCAAATAAGAGAAAACAATTTCTGGGCATGTTTAATACTGAAATGATGCTTCATCCTATGTATGTATTTTGTTCTGCTACAATAGTGTGATACTCATGTTTTAGAGCTGGGCATTGCACTTGACTGGCATGACCACTTTGAGCTAAGATTTCATTTTTCCATAACATATATCAAGGGCAAAAAACAAAACCTGGTCTCTTTTCTGGAGATTTTAAACACATAAATGTTTGTTAGAGATGTGAAATCACTTCAAGGGCATATCTACTGTGAGCTAACATTTTATTCTTCCATGAGACATCAAGAGCAAAAAGCAGAATTTGCTGTCTTTTCTGGAGGATTTTAGTACCTGAAGTGAATATTTAATTGTAGGTAAAGACCAGTAACCTAGTGATCATAAGGACGGTGATAAGTGGGTGGATCATTATGTGAAGGCACCGCATGTATAACATGGGGCATAATCCTCTCCTTCGGCCTTTATCATCATAAGTTTGCTACCCAGCTGCCTTTACCTTTTCCGACATCACGTTTCTGCTAGGTGGGTGGGAGAGGGTTTCCAGTCACAGGTCCAAATGATGACAATATACCTGGTTCCTACTGTTCAAGTCCCCCAGCACAAGGGATCTTGTAGGAAAATGGGGAAATATGAGAAATAGTAATAAGTAGGGAAAACAGATATCCAAGTGGCTAGAGCAGTGACATCTGAGGTGCACACAATACCTAGTTTGATGGCACAGCACTCCTTCTCCATTTGACCTAGACGTTGTAGGGAGTACCTGAGTCTTTAGAAGGTTAGGAAAGGAAAGACAGGATGAGAATAACACAGCCCTCTCAAAAATGCTGGCCATTAGTCTCATTCCCCTGTGACTGAAAGGACTTTCTTTACCTTTTATAAGCACATAAAAAAGGTGTGGAAAAGTTTTTCAGACTTTTAAAACAAAGGTAAAAATGTATCTCTAAATTGGCAATTTATTAACATTAACATTTGATGAATAAATAACGTAACTTTAATGATACCTATATTTTGCACCATATACCAATCAAATGTTCCTGCTTTTTGGCAAGAAGTCATAACCAATAAACTTCAGTTACTTGTAATAGGTATCAATATATCAGTGTTAATGCCTGACAAGCATATAATATTAAGGCATGCCGCATTTTATCAATACTGTTTTCCAGGCATGTCAAACTGGTCCCACATGGGTCACATTTGTGTTGTTATGAGGGCCGCACACGACAACTAATCGAAGTCATTTAATAAAAATTATTGCAGAATATTCTTATTACTTAAACTTAAAACATGTATAATAATAATAATAATAGTGAAGATTTTTATAGCGCATATTCACACTCATAGAGAGCATATTCTTAGCGCTTAAAACGAGGAAGAGACGTGGACTAAGTAGATACAAAACAAAGGGGACGAAAGAAAACGACAGTACTGACGACGAAACAGAAAACAAAAGGCATCAAGTAACAAGAACAGAGAAATATTGTGATTCTGCGAGAAAGATGGGTAAAGTAGCAAGAGGGAAGGGGGGGTTAAGAAGGACTAGCATTGTGTGGACTGTGTTAGGAGTAATGCTCAAGGAAGAGGTGCGTTTTCAGTGCAGATTTGAAAGATTCAGTTGTAGGAAGGTGGCAGATATGGAAAGGGAGAGAGTTCCATTGTTTTGCAGCACAGTAGCCAAAAGTCCTGTGACCATATGTTGTTGTTCTGGTGACAGGAACAGTTAGGATACGGTCGTCAGACGAAGAGCGTAGTTGGACAGGAGCCAGCAAAGAAATTAAAACACAGCACAGACAGTTTGTACTGAATGCGAGAACGGATGGGTAGCCAGTGTAGAAAACGAAGGAGAGAAGTGACATGGTCCCATTTCCTTGCTCTAAGCACCAGACGCACAGCAGAGTTCTGTACTCTCTGGAGTCTCTGAATGAGGTAGTCGGGGCAGCCTGCCAGCAAGGAGTTGCAGTAGTCAAGTCGAGAAAGAACAAACGCACAGACAAGAGTGTTGGTAGCACGTGTAGAGAGAAAGTGACGGATGGCACTGATCTTACGGATCTCATAATAGGCAGACCGACAGACAGCTGCTACATGTCTATCGAGTGTCATGTCATCAGTGACAATAAATCCCAGATTCCTAACAGATGACGTGAAGGTGCTGTCGCCCACTTTGATGTGATTGGGCAGACTGACGAGTGAAGGTTGATGTCTTCTTCTATGGCACAAGAGGGCTTCCGTTTTATCATCATTTAGTTTAAGCTTGTTTTTTACCATCCAGCCCTTGACATCGCTGATACAAGCTTCTAGAGAGCTAATAGCAGCGTGAGACTCAGCCGGTGGAGTGGAACAGTAAAGCTGCGTGTCGTCACCATAGGATTGATGAGAAACCTGGTGAGACTGGATGCACGATGAAAGTGGCTTAGTATACAAGATGAACAGAACTGGGCCAAGTACTGAGCCTTGGGGAACACCACAGAAAAGTGAAGCAGGGCGAGATATCTGACCATCAACTAACACAGTCTGGGTCCTATCAGTGAGATAAGAGTTGAACCAAGAGAGGGCAGGTCCAGAAATCCCGTAGAGGGTGTGGAGTCTGTGAAGAAGCAGAGAGTGGTCTATAGTGTCAAATGCAGCAGACAGGTCCAGTAGGGTTAATGGAGAGACATCACCACTGTCAAGAGCAGATAATGTCTGTTGTTACTTTAATAAGAGTGGTCTTGGTGCTGTGGAAAGGTCTATAAAAAAAAATACAAATGGTTTAGCGGTTTCCGGTTCCTGGTCGATTCGACTAGGGTCGGTCCGACTAAGTCGTTTCATCTAACGGTCGAGTCATCTATAAGACGCATGAAATGCTATTGGATGCATGAAATGGAAAAAAAATTGAAGTGATTTGAATGTTAGTAAACGATTTAAATCTATCATGTAAACAGTGCTAATTGTCGTGTTAAGCCATCGGGCTCCACACGTACCAATCTCACATGCATGCTCTTAATCACACAGACTCAACAAGTCGGTGACGCATCCAACCGTCCCTAAGTTTAAAAATTGATGCGCATACGTAGGAACAGTTAAAAAAACAGGCTTTTATTAAAGATGGAAGAAAATTGTAAGAGAAAAGAAGAAAGGGTGAACACTGCCAAAAATAATGGAAACCCACACAGCACCGTGCTGGGGTGCAACCACACGTAAGGCGAGTACAACATAAGACAACCCCCACCCCTCCCGGATCACTGTCTGGGCCAACACTCCGCGGCAAATAATAAATAACGATAATAAAAAAAAACTAACTAGACGAGTGAGAGAGGCCGGGTAAGGGTTAAGCACTAACTGCTAACCTTGCTGGCAATGACGTCAAAAGAACCGACCTTAGTCGAACTGACCCTAGTCGAAACGACCGTTAGTCGAACTGACCCTAGTCAAATCGACCTTAGTCAAAATGACCCTAGTCGAATCGACCTTAGTCGAAACAACCCTAGTTGAATTGACTGGTTACCGCAGTTTCCACATTCATGAATGTAGTGTAACGAAGTACAGTGGAACCTCAAATGGTTTGATAACTGGTGCCCGTCATCCAAATAATCAAAAAGAATTCTAAAAATCTGCAAATGCTAGAATAGGTACCTTCATGCACTGTTTGATTTCCGACGTTACATTATGATGAAAGCTTAGCAACTGATTCCCCCTTTTCGGCATGTTCAACAATTTGCAGCTTTGTCGCAATTGACAAAACAACAATATTTCTTTTCACTCCCGCACCAGATCCCGCTTTTTCGAAATTAACTTATACAAAACTGCTTTCTAACCTTGAGGTGCGGGCGCCAACTGAATTAACTTGGAACAAAGCATTGCCTTCATGGACACTGTGATCCATACACAATCTTTTCCAAGAAAAGCATTGAAGCAGAAGACAAATGTCAACGCTTATTGATGAATGCAATAGCAACAAATACACTGTACAAAAATTACCACCATTCAAAATGAACGTTTATTTACAACTATTTTTAGTGTTTTGTCCTGAGGCTTGACACATCATTTTAATGACAGTTTTTGCTACGTCTGGCTGAAATGTCTGTGCAGTTCCAACTTTTATCAGAGATGAGAGGTGTTGATCAGTCAGTCTTGCTCTCTGAGAATTGTTTGTTGATTTCATGAAGGAAAAGAACTGTTCACATACAGGTAGAACCGAACATTGCCATAATCCTTGTGGCAAACTTCCTGAAGTTTTTTAACTTTTCAGGAAGGTATGAAAAGACCTATATAACAGATCTGCGAATCGCCACAGTGTCCTTTGTGAAGGCTGCAGGTGTGCTTACAAAGGGCCCGTGGGCCATGTGTTTGACATGCCTACTGTATTCCATCAATATCACCCACCATAAGCCTACAATTGCCACATCAGGCAGTGAGCTTACATAATATCGACTATGGTGGATGCCTGGGTTAAAAGTGTCAACTGCATAAAACCAACTTTCCTGACGTTCATGCTGTCTATTCCGTTTGTCAGGTGCAACAAATGTAGTCATAGAGGAATTAAATAAAACCCATGATGTTGTCTAGATGCAGTGCAAACTTGGTTGGTTCCCCTGATGGGAATGGCAGTAAGGTAGAGAAGTCAACTGTTTCTAGAGTCTTTTTAAGTGTGCTGAAACAAGGGCCAAATATTGCAATTGCATTAACAACTCTGCAAACTTTTTTCAATCCTCTTCTCACTAGAGGGTTAGAAATAACTAGATATAAATATATACAACTGCATGAAATAAAGTACCTGAAACAGCAGTAACTTTTCTAAAGCCATAGACCTGAGGTGCAATTTAAAACAGGTTACTAACAAAATAACATGCACAAGTGCAGCAGCATCTTAAAGAAATTATCTATGTGTTCAGGAGTACATCCAGACTAAAGTACCTGCACATGCAGTAATGTAAATAACCATCCTGGTGTAGACGTTGAGCCAGCTCCACCTGGTGGTTACTCATCAGCTGTTCATTAACCACCACCAGCAAAGGTTTTCCTGCTCCCAAGGCATCTAGGACACTGCCTGCACCTACACCAAGTCAAACACCTTCAGGTTCCCAAACTGCTTATAAAAAATACCTAGTTCTCATGCTTTCTCTCTCTCCCACAAACACAAAATGAATTTTCAAAATGTTCCCGCCAGAACATTATTTTCTTAACAAAACATACTTTTGATACAAGGTGGTTTATGGAGCAGAAAATAATATTAAAACAAAAATTTAGCCAAAGAACTTGAATGGGTCTGGGTCAATTTGACTTTTGGTTTTGATCAAAGAAGGCTAGAAATGGATACTTTGCTGGTAGTACTAAGCTGTAGTGACTGCATCTATACTGACAGCATTCACCTTCTCCTCACCATGAGAATAGAATGAACTCTTTGTTTTGAGACCACTATATTATTATGTCTTTATTTTTTCTTTGTAAAGCACTTTGAGCTAGCCTTTGATGGAAGAGTTAAGCGCAATATAAAATCACTTTAGCTTCTTTTTGTGACCAGCAAATAGTATGGAAAGCTTCATGCATTTTATCATTACCTGAACATGTATTAACAAAAGAATTTTTATTATTAAGCTCAGGTAAACGCTATGCCATGCCTATATGTAAGAGTAACAGACACATAAAATCATTTGTGCCATCTGCAGTCCAGCTGCTTAATCTTAGATGAGCTGTCAGTGCTGTGTGTGTGCGTGTGTGATGTATGTGTATACTTGATTTCCTTGTAAGTTTTTTTTATCTATATATATATATGACACGTTACTTGCCCACTTTTTTTTCTCCATTCATTGTTGAACTAGAGCACATTCCCATATTCAAATTGCCCAATGGGACAAATAAAGTTGGTCATTGTCATTTTATTATTACTATTATTGTTGGGACAATGTGGTCTCATTTGAAACAATCTGGTCATGGCTGGGGTAAATCCAACTTGGGTGTGAGGTTGATATGGCTGGAGTGATATGATTTGGGGTCAAAATGACTGCTATCATACATGCATCCTTAATCACAGTGGATTCCATATCATGAGGCTTGTGTCTGCAGAAGGTATCTGAATCTAACCGCTTTTGTATGATACCATCACTTTTCTGTACTCTCTAGGTCTCTATGAGAGTGCTCCTTCAATTTAAGTGTGAAAATTAGGCCTATGTATTCTTTGCATTGGTAGGTGGAATCACAGCTCCACTGTTGTTTAGGAATTTAGGTTTCAAGGGATGTGTGTATGGAAGGAGGGTCTATAATAATAATGAAGATTTTTATAGCGCATATTCACACTCATAGAGAGCATGCTCTTAGCGCTTAAAACGGGGAAGAGACGTGGACTAAGTAGATACAGAACAAAGGGGACGAAAGAAAACGAAAATACTGACGACGAAACAGAAAACAATAGGCATCAAGTAACAGGAACAGAGAAATATAGTGATTCTGCCGAGAAAGATGGGTAAAGTAGCAAGATGGATGGGGGGGGGGGTTAAGAAGGACTAGCATTGTGGACTGTGTTAGGAGTAATGCTCAAGTAGAGGATCACCAATGAATAAGCATTGACTCTGACCAACCAGCATGGCTGATTACAAGATCAGCTGAGCGTATGTCATCACTGATGTCTTCCTTATATCTGTAGTATTCCACACCAGGGTTTTTCGGACTCACACACCGTGATTCGGGCTCAAAGCTGCCACGACCAATTTGCAGCAGCACTTTAGTGAATCCAAGAGTTCCCAGTACCTGCAGAAAAAATTATGGATGTTTCCTTTTCAGATGCTATGTCATTAGTGGATATGGTAAAATCATATAGCCTACATATAACACTACAAGTTTATACGAGTACAGGTAACAAAATAGCAAAAGCCGTGTCCTGCCTACGTCTACGTCAGCTAAACGTTGCGCATTGTCACACCTTCAAAATGTCGTCGGCTGTAGCAGTTTTTACAAGTTCGACAAACTCAGTGGTGCCTACTGTGACAAACACATTTTTCTCCATCGTTTATGACGAAGACAGAATGAACGTTACATCAAGAACTTGGCTTTGAACGAAGCATTATCTTCTCTTGGACCATTAATCTTTTCACTCGGCTAATTTTTCTAAAGGGTGGAGGGATAGAGAGGAAAAAGAAAGTTTGAATTAAGTAAATACGCAGATATCAAATAAAGCAATATATAAATATAAAAAATTATTCAAAAAGTATTTAACATGTGAATTTTGGTTTTAAGCTGGAAATCTCATTTCAAGTATTCGTTTTTCCACTAACTACAGAATCCATATTTCTATTATTCATTTTCAACAGTGGGAACGCAGTAAGAAAATAATTTTACTGTAATAAAATAATTTTAATCACATTTTATTAATTTTATCAACTTTTTTGGCGTAAAAGACTTGACTAGAAAAATACAAATCGTTATATAAGCATCACACCAATGGCAACGAGACTGGCTAAATGGTGTCTGTCTTGTTGATAATCTATCGATGATTTGTTATTTGAAGTGCTTTTTGCGTTTCATTGGCACATTTTGGGTGAGTAATCCTTACAAATAATAATAGAAAGATATGAATACATAACTTTTCAGGCCATTATATAAGCTAAAGGACTCTTTTTGATGGTTTTCTTGTATTTTTTCCTTGCCATAAATGGTAAAGCATTTTCATGGAACTCCACTCCTACTAAAAGTCCTAGTGGTACTATACGCACACAGCATGCTTGACACAAGATCAGGACACAAGAGTTACATTGTTTTTACTGTGTGACACATAAATAAGCATGATAAATACATTCATCCATATCTTATTAAACAGTTTGATTGATTGTTAAACTAAATCCAAGTTGGTATTTCATCCTTTCTCCCAAGATCTTCTTGAACGACACAAAGCGCAAATAACCCTATAGATACACGAGAATTTTGTTTTATGTTTTGCATAGTAAACATTTTGTTAGCACTATGATACTCCACTGTGTTAAAAGACAACATATGGTGTTTGTAGGAGGTGCATTATTTATGTCTCTGTTAATACAGATTAGTACTGGGAGAAAACAACATACAACTTATGGGAATTTGTTACTGCAAAATTACTGTTCTTTATTAGCTCTAGTTTAATTTATGTTATCAGTAACTGATAACGAGCATAACATTAGGTTTTATAAATGACGACAAAGCATTGTATCCAAAGGTAAAACTAAAAGATTTTCTTTATAGTTTATCATACTAGTGACATATTTTATTCTTATAGGACATATCATGAGGCTATTAAAAATGCCAGACCAGGTCAGAGTAAATGATAGCATTTATAACTACCAGATTTTGTGTAAATATTACAAACCAAAATCATATGCTTGCACTTTTGGGAAAGGGTTCATTGCCTGATTGATTGCCTGATTGTTCTAAGTATAAGTTAGCACAAAGTTGTCTTTTCTTGATACATTGTCACCGTTAACATTTTTCCTGTTAAAAAACCTAAATTGTAACAGTTAAGTTTGAAGAAGACATGCATGTGGGGTGTGTGTGTGTGGTTTAGGTATTGTGCACTTTAAATATATATATATATAGTGGTTTTTCCAGCAGTAGCATTTAAATAGCTATTAAGGAGTTTCTGTTTGTATAAACTCTGTGAAAAACATAGACAGTGAAACAGTTTTTGAAGTCCATTGTCACAGTATTTGAACTATAAATGTTTTGCTATAACAGATACAAATGTGAAAAGATATTTGCTTTTGCCACCTACTGCTGGCTACCAGATGCAGAAATGACAGCCAGTAGCATGATGAAATTTTTCTCTCATGAGCATTGTTTCGTACAGGCCAAAGAAATGTAACCAAAAACATACAGCTTTTTTTCACAATACAATGAGCAGTTTTCCTAAGTAACATAGTATTATTAATATACAGCAGTCATCTATACTGCCACCTTGTAAAACTTGTGAGTGTAGTTTCATTTTGTTCTTTTGAAGGGGGAAATTAATCAGTATCAAAGAAAATTTTCAAATGATAAATATATCATTAAAAACAAATATTGTGTTATTAGGACCACCCATTTCTTGTGTTATGGTGCATGCCAAATGATGCCTATCTATAAAGTCCATAACAATCGTTGTTGTTGCTGCTGTCATTAGAACTATTTTTTAATTTATAGAAAAATGGACAGTGACAGTCTTGTGTCTAATGCCAATCTGGCATGGACAGAACCTTCACACCCTTTGGCTAGTCTCACTGGACCTATCAAGCAGGTAAGTACATTACTGATTTCTGGAATTCAAGAGACGTGAGATAGTGGAGATAAAGAGAGAGAGAGAGAAAAAAAAATGTATGTTAGTGGGTTGATGGGGGTGGGGTAGTATGGATGTGTGTGTATTCAGGTGTGCCTGTCAACTTTTTTTGTCTCTCCACTTTCAAAATTCATTCAGCTTGAACATACACTTGGATGTTGACCATTTTCTTGTGAAGCCATTATGACCTGGAACAAACTTCTTGAATAATCTAAAAAATCTGGGCAAAGAGTTGTATCTTTTATTGTGATGTAGATTGCACTTTTATAATTATTTACTTCTGTATTTCTGATATAAATGTGGATTGTTTAGATTATTTTCTTCTTTTAAAATCTTTTTTTTTTAATCCCGAAATGCTCTGAACATGTTTGTTAGATAAACCATTCATCATGAGTAAGTGTGATTATTTTGATTACAGTGCTGAGCAATTTTTATGCCCTTCGCTGTCACAGGATGCTGAAAATGTGTATCAATGACTTCTTAGTATAAGGGGGTTTGTGATATGTCCTTTGCAATAGTACAGTTTGTTTACAAGATGAAAAGTGCTGGTAAACTTACGCACGTCACACTGTGCAGACCCATGCATTCAAGAACGAATTAGTAATTGCCCTAAGAGTGTATGATTCATACATTTTTAATGGTTAGACATATAACTAAGAGCTGAACATGGATAGATTTATTAATTCTTTTTTCAGAATGAGATAATTTTTATTTTTTTACGCTGGGGATCTATAGGATGAAGCAAGCAGAGATGGTGTTGTTGAAGAGGACATTGTGGTGGATGGAAGCAGTAAAACGGTGGAAGTAGTTGCCACGGCAACTGCAGAGAACACAGAGCAGGTGGTGGTGCAGCGAATATGTGCACAAGCAGAGGTCATAGCAGAGCGTACTGTTGGTGAGCATGGGCTTGGCTATTCAGCCATCTTAAATAGCCTGTGTGTTCATTTTTTTCTTTTGTTTTCTTCTCAAAGTTAGAACATTTTTATGATCTTTGTTGAACATGCTAGTGAAAGGAGTTGGAAAAGTGTGTCACTTATTTAGTAAGCTTAGGGAAATGAATCCTATAGATAAAATGGTATTTTTTTGACAATGGCAGGACTAGCAGCACAGGGAGAACTTTGGCCTTCCACTGAAGATGATATTGATGTGGTGTCTCTGGATGGAGCTGCCAGTGCCAACCCTCAACAGCCAGAAACAGGTCATTTGCTTACATGAAAATGTCATTGTCCGGTTACCTTACATCATGAAATGTATGAAATTGTTTGAAAATTGAGAATAGAATTAGTAGCTTGCATCTTCATACATAAACTTCATGCTGTTAAAGTGATCATGTTTTTTATTTCTTAGAATGTGATGATTTACTACTTTTCAGGTGTAGGGTCTGTACCAATGTCCATGAGTGAGCGCTTTCGGGACTACATGGAGCAGCTGTCTTCACTGTCGCCAAGTGTCTCTTCCACCCAAGCAACGTGGGGATCCGATGTTTCAGATGAAGATGCTGCTGAACGTCAACGAGAAGGGCGGTGGGGAGTTCGGTCCTCCCATAATCAGTGCATTTCACACAAACCAGCTGGTGAAGGGTCAAAAGAAGATGAATTTGTGGACTGTGATGAGGTCATGGAAGACCCAGAACCTGATTCCACTGTGGACACTACATTGCCTTCTGCCTCGGCTGCCTTGTATGACTCGCTGGACCCCTACTCGCTTTTTAATCTGCCTTACCCTGTCTCATTACCTCGCTATAGAAGTTCAGATAACAAGCGTAAAACTTACGGGTTCTGCAGTCAAAAGGAGAACACTGCTGCCTCTGGCAGTACCAGCAGCAGCATCAGAAGCAGTGTCCAGTCACAAGGGAGCTCACTGTCTGGGCGGGGGGCAGCTGGAATTGTGGAAACAATGAACCGATTATTGGATGCTCCAGACGTGGATGTGCTGCAAGTGCCATCGGATTTTGCTCGACCTTCAGATCTCTCCTTGGCATCCACATCACACGGTGAATCTTCATGCCGGAGTGATGCTCGCTCTCGCATGTTGCCCCCAACTCCTCCAGCCACATGGACATCTGGGGAAGCTGGTGGGGATGGCGTGATGCCAATGGAAGCAGAACACTCCAGTCTGTCCCAGCACACCTGTCTTTTATTGCCTGGTCCATGCAAGAAAAAGTGCACAGGTGAGGCTCTGTAGAATGAAATTTTGTTTGTTTTAGTTTTTTAATGTCAGCATCTGATCTGCTGCCTTCATATAATAGATTTTTCTATATGATTAATCAAATCTCAGGTGATTGTAGAGAGCAAACTGCAATATTTAGGGGATACATGTGTGTGGATGTGTGTTTATGCATACATGTGCACACACACCAGATGCTTTCTCTCCCTTTCTCCTGTTCTTCTCAATCTTTCACTCATTTTTACAGTCTGTCTTGTCTCCCTCTGCTTATCTGCATGAGAGAAGTCTATTTAACAGCACTTGCTGATAGCTTTTCATATGAGATAAAAGCAGCAGGGTATGCAGAGGTGGAATGAAAGCTGACAACCTTTGGCAGACTTTATCAGGAAATAGATCCCAGTGGATAAAGCTACTAGAGGCAGTTGCCTGTGATACTTTTAGCTGATTCTATAAACATTTTTTGAATTCCTTTTGCTTGCTAGTGTTAGTAGTATTAGTGGATTATAGAACTCCCCTGAGTCTAGAAGTGGTAGGACAGTTACCATCTTTGGCAAAATTAAGATCTGTCATGGACATGGATTTTAGCATACTGCGTATAAAAGGAATAGTGGGTCTCCATGATGCAGCATGTCCATTTTCACTTAGACGTGAGCTATCGTAAGGAGAAATTAGAGGACACTGATTCCAATTTGCTGGCAACAGATGACCGGCTTCATTTTTCAGTGGAGGGCACTGCATCTGCAAGCATTCCATCACCAGTTCTGAACAGCGTGTTTCTATCAGATGCCTCTGATGACAGTGATGTGGAGGTTGTGAAGATAGAAACCAGGTCTGTACAGACTCTTTCTGTAAAGGATTTTTCTCATGTTATGATGCAAGGAATAATAATGATAACATCATTTAATACAACTTTATTTGTTCCAGAGGGCAAAGCATAGTTATAACTAGTTAGTGACACAATAGTTTTTAGGCTGTAGGACCTATTATTATGTATGATGCGAGTTATAATAACAGTAGTAATGATGATGATGATCATGATGAAGTATATTTAGGATGAGTATTTCCATATACTTCCCCTGAAAAGAACTTATAGTTTTTACAAAAAAGATTTAAAAATAAAATCATAGACACTTTAACCCACTACTGGATGGACACAGCATATGTGAGCAGATGGAGACCAGTTACATATATGTAAGTGGGAAGTGTCATTAATACTATTAGTAATAATGTGTTCTCAAGGAACAAGTATTTTGTGAGTATGGAAGTCTGCTTTAAAACAAGAAGTAAGTAAAATGGCTGACTCTTTCTTTAGTAGTACCATGAACAAATTACTCCTTTTAATGGCAAATTATCCTACAACTTTATTTATCTCACCTTCTTTAAAATTTTGTCATAAATAGAAAAGGTAAACGAAGAGAATCAACAGGGAGGGCAACTGTGGTTGTAGACCTCACAGAATCAGATGATGGTAAGTCTAAGAATTTTTTCATTTTGCAAATCACACTTTAAAAGAGTATTAAAAATAGTATGAAACCAAAGTTATGATGCTTCACAGTCACATCACTTGTATCCCCTTTAACCATGCACCATCATTTGCTGACGTGTGTGTGTGTGGGCATGTGTGAGAGAGAAAACAAAGGAAGGACAGAGATCCAGTATGTGCTCTATGACACTATGATAACTTTATATAACTGATTCATTGTGTCATTGTTTTATCTGTAACAGCTGATCTTTGGTATCTTGTATACCTGTTTTGTGCATGGTGAGTTATAGGCTTGTAAATTTAGAGGAGACAGGGTTATTCACTGAGATGAGAGGAAACGATATAATAAACTGAGTGTGTTGAAAAAATGTTTTGCACTCCTGTAGACCTTTTAGTATCTCCGATAGTTTTTGTTCTCCCTAACTGAACTTGATTGTCATCACTAACATTTGGTCCCTATGAAGATAACAAGCTTTGTCATGAAAATTAAATTGAATATGTTTGTGGCTAAAACATGAAAATAAAGGCATGAGCATTTGTCAGTTGTGTTGATGGGTTGTTGCTGGCATCATGCTCTAGATCACCAGTCAAGCAGAGAGTCAGGGGGTCCTGATGCTGCTATCCATACTCCTGGGCCGTCTGCTGCAGCTAGCTGTGTGGCCTCACCTTTGTTGCACCCCTCCCTATCACCTCCTCCACTTGCGGCTTCTTCTAGCATCAACACTACCCCTGGTAGTGGGCGCAGGCCTTTGCCTGCCCATCAGCCACCACCACTGCAGAGGAGGCCTCCACCAGCTCATACACCTCTGCGAACCTACAGGCCTAACACTTGTCGTCTGCACAGACCTTGCGCTGGTGATACATGCAAGGTTTGTTGCTGATTAGCTGTCACTAATTTCATCAGAGCTGATTTCAGATGTGGCAAGATCTTGAAAATTTGGTGTTAGGTCCATTTTGCACTTGAAAAAAATATTACATTTCTATAGTGCATTGTTTCAAGGGGTTCTGCTTTCTTGCTTCGGGTTATTAAACTTTTCCTGTGATTTTGTAGCTGTGTGAGTGTGCACCTGCATATTTCTGTGCATTCAGAAGAGAGAATATGTACGTGTGCATGTGTGTCATATGTATGCATTAGGAATGTGTGAAGACTATGTATATATTTTTCTTCCATTGACACTAATGGTGCTTGTAATTATTTGAGCATGCATATGTGTATATGCACATAGATTTGCAGTGGTATTGTGCATCTGTGCAGTATCTCACTCGGGGTAGATGTATGGAGAGTGGATACTGTGGTTACCATGGTGAGCATCAAACACTTCCATGCCGTCTGCATCAGGAGGTGCCACATCCTCACCTGCATCACCCACATCCAGTGCCTCACACCCAGATGCCCAGTCAGCCGTTGCCACCTCCTCCACTTCACCCTATCACCAGTGAGTATTTTTGTCTCATTTTCATGGATTCTTGACAATAGTTATATTTCGCCAAGGGCATATTATCTTGCCACCAGTAGCAAGAATGTGGTTACAAAGATTCCATCTTTCCAGCATGGATTGTGGGTTGATGGCCTTTAGTTGTGTATTGAGTGGGATTAATTGGAGAAGGAAAAAATAATTACAACATGACACAGTGGCATAAAATCTCACAGTAAAGCATTTGTGTGTCATCCACCAATGTTCAAACCGGCATGATGTGCTGTGAGTTTAATGAAAACTGTACAGCTCCAAAAGATGTGTTCAAATGTTATTTGCCATCAGTTTCTCCATTGTGAATACAACGCTAACCTGTACTGCATTGTGTTTCAGTCAACTGCCCACACACAGCCCACATGCACCATTCAGTGCAACCTCCACGGGCCCACATCCATCACCATCATTACCACCCAGCTCCCTTCACTTTGCCCCACCCAATGTCCCTTACTGTTCCTACCCGTCTCTTACCTCAGCATCAGGCTCACCAGGCACCACCTGACATTGGCCAGCACGATGCCTTTTCTTTCAATCCTGCTGATCCATTGTCCACCCTTCCCATGATTCCTCCACCTCCCGTTGAGGCACACGGTGCAGTTCCACGGCCCCGTCCATTCTCCGCACAGCTGGCTGGCATATCACATGACACCAGTCAGACCTCACAGAGGTGAGTGTTGATGAAGTGATACATTTTCAAAATTCATTTTGATTATGTTTTTATTTTTCAGCACAATGTTTTGAAAACTACCATCATCATCATCATCATCATTCTTGATTGGCTCCAATGGACAAGCAGTTATGCTGGTTGTCCTGTACTGGTGAACAGCTGCATAGATTCGGTGGTTGACAAGGCTTGACAGTTAGGTCTATCTTGGGTAGGGAGTGGTGAGCAGGTCTTGCATGTAATGATCAATCCACTTCTTTACGTTTGCAAGCCATATCTTCCTCTGTCTTCTTTGGTATCATCAAGCGCTCCTAGAGTGTCATGCAAGGTCATGTGGCTGAACCAGACCAGCTTGTGCCATGTCACTGTTGCTAGAATGGATTCCTGGTGTCTCACAAAGGTGGCAACTGTGCTTTATATAAAATCATTGGTTTTGAGTTCCCAGAGTAGCCTCCTCATGCACTTGTTTTTGAATGCCTGAATTCTTATCTCATGTTATGTCTCAGGTCGGTACTGCAGGATTGGTACAGAGGGACTTGTACAGTCTGTACATTGTAGCAAAGCTGATGGAGCTGCAGTGCCAGATCCTGTTCAGCCTGGTCATTGCCTCTGTCGCTGTTGTAATCCTGATGCAAATGTCTGCTGTGTAGTTGCCATCCATGGAAAGGGTGGCTCCTAAGTACTTAAAGCTGTTCAGCACCTGGAGATGTGCTCTGTTCATGTGGCATTGCCGTTCTTTTAGCTTTGTGGCTGATTGGGCTTCCATAGCACACTTTTTCACTTGTCCCCTTTCCTGGAGCTTGCTGATAAGGCATGAAGTTGATCTGACTGATTTAGCCTGAACATTTTTCTGCGTTGTCTATCCATCTACGGTCAATATCTCACATTTGAAATCATAGGCAGTTTAGAGTAGGCTTATGATAATATTGTTTGAGAGAGTGTGTATGTGTCCATATGTGCATGTGTGTGCACTGTGTGCATTGAAGCATGATAGATGTGGAAGTTGGGGGGATGATTTTGAATGATGTTGGATGGCCATTTACTGTTTCAGTCAAGTGCCTCCTCAGCAGACACCGCATCATCACATGCATCATCACATGCATCACTACCACCTCAACCCAACCCCCATCAACAACTGTTGGCCCTCTTACCGCATGGTGAGTTTTTTTTCTTACTTTTTACAACTGCCTTGTCTTTGACTCAAAAGCTGTATTTCACACTGGCCATTTATAACTCTCATTTATTTGGCAGATGAAGCATTGTTGTGACTCTCTCTCTGTAGTTTTAACATAATATGTAGGGTAGCTAGAACGTTGTTGTTAAAGGTCTACCCGATTGCTGAGCGAAAATCGCTGGAAACAGAGCACAAAGTATCACAAAAACATGTTCTGGTGGTCTTTTATGACAGAGAGGCATGAAAGATTTTATATTAATATTTTTCTCTTAAGCACACCTGGATTTGTCAAGAAAACAGGAAGTAACGAAACGAACGTATTTCTAAAAATAGCACTGTTTGCACTAGCATAAGTTGAAGAAAAAAGATGCAATCCTCGGTAAAAGAAAACTGACCAGGACACATTGTGCTGTTGCTGAATGTTCTCTTCGACACTCAGAGGGAGTTTGTACTCATGAAGGAAATCCTAAAGATAATGGCAGCAAATGCCAGTGGATTAACTTTGTTCAAACGTGCCATGTGAAATAATTAGTTCCCACACCGTACTCATGAATTTGCTCAAAACGTTTCAAAATCGATTGTTATCCAGTCACTTATACAGTACAAGCAAGTCTTGGACTTTCAGTAAACCGAAGAAATCTTATTCCTACAGCAGTACTTACTATACAAAAGCACGAGATGTTAAAACGAACTACGACTGCTGGTAGATCAAGCATCAGAGATGCAACATTGACGGTTTCTACACCGGATCTGGTCTACAAGTAACATTGTGTGACAGTCACAAACACATCATCATCAGTCGTATCTTTATCCAGCATAATGCTCAAAACAACTGACAGTGTGAGGGCATCATTGATATGTGTGATCGAAATAGCTAAAAAAAAAAAAAGAAAAAAAAAAGAATTGTCGGTGATAAACATATTATAAGGAGCTTAAATGGGAACGCGTGTGATCGAGTATCAGTAAGTAAATAGAAAATTTTGTATGCAGCTAAATGAGGAAGAAATAAGTTTTTACATAAACATGTTTCAAACTATCAATATATTTTTAATTGTAAAAAAAATCCTTATCATCAGTCAGTTGTAACTATTGTTGTCCATTAAATTTTGATCTGATTGACTTACCAGTCTGTTGAATGAACTCAGTTTGGACCATTTATTTTTTTAACTTCATTCGAAGCTTCTAAATAAATTTCCAATCTGTAGGGCTGTATTTCAAATTCAGCTGTTTCATTTTTTGGGACAAACAAAATCGCTTGAACATGACAACCTGAGTGATATTTCTTCATTTCACTTGAAGACATCCACACTCGCTGTTACAAATACTTCAATCACACGAAAGAACGTCCAGTACAGGAGAGTAATTTTTTCCTGCCTTCCTACTTGCAGGTGAGAATGCCGATGTTTGAAGGCTTATATCTTTAAAATTAAGGATCATTATGTACTCATATTTTGGTAATTATTATTTTAAAACGAGCTTAATACGATCATAAAGAAATAATGTTGCAATCGGGTAGACCTTTAAAACTGCAGTTCTTTTAAAATCAAGGATCCATGGGTTGAGAGGGTCAAATCTGCAGTCTTCTGAGGTGGATCGATTGGTGGAGGGGGTGGGGGGAGCAGATGAACTAAAAGTGGAACTTCATGTAATGAAATATTCATGAGGCAAGACATTGTATTATACACTGAGATAAGCCACTCAAGCTTAACATCCACCCCTAAAGAGCTATGAGTCTGCGTAAACATTTTATGCTATTTTGAGCTATTTTTGATTGTTAGTGCTGAAAACAGTTTATTTTAATTATATATTTTATAAAATAAATTATTTTCATTATTTATTTCCAACAGCAAGGGCTGTTCAGACCGCTGCTTCATGGCACATTCATTGTGTTAACTATTCTCATGATTTGTGATCCCAGGGCACCAGCATTAATGACCTTCACCTTCAGTTTATAAGTGATTTTCAGAGAGAGGAAATGCACCTGGATGTTAGATACTTGGCTGATTTGATAATGTACACTTACTCTGATGGAGAAGAGCAATGATATGACATAGTAAAACAGCAGTAAGCTTCACATATGGTGGTATTTAGATAAGAGAGTGCATCTGTTGTCTTTATATTTCAGCCACCAATGCCAGAGCTGCCTCCCTTTCCAGCCTTTCCTCCGTTACCTCGTCTCCAGCGTGTTCAGGTTGGCCTTGGCGGTATGGTGTTTCATGGCCACACATTGGAGGTATGCCAGTTGAGGGGTTATTGGTTAGGGCAATGTTAAACATAGAATGCTTGGAGGACACATGCTATTAGATTAATACATTTTCTCATTTTGTATGAAGGATGAAAACTTCAATGCTGTTTATCTTTTTGTTGAAAAGAATAGGATGTAGAAGAATTGTTAAGCTGCAGCGTATAAATCCGTTGTTTAATTTTCTGTCCACAAACAGTTTAGTTATGAAGGACATGCCAGTGTCAACTGTGGAGCATCCCAGGCTGTGATTGAACAAAACACTCTGCCTCATACATATAGAAAGGTAAATAAACTGACCCATAGCCAGAAAAAGGGGTGTGTCTGTGAAGGTGGGTGAGGTGGAAAGATGGGACAAGGAACTGTAGGGAAGAAGAAAACTTTGTAATGATGGCAGAATATCATATTAACCTGTACCAAAAACCAAAATGCTTGGAAGTTTAGGTATCTGTTTGATAGTTTTAAAAAAATGTGCTTATAAAAAGCCTGGGGCCAGTTGCACAACACATTTCTAATTTTAAACACTTTTAAGCCTTAAATCTATCTAGATAATCAGTTTAAAGTGCACACCATAATTTTAGAATTTTTAAAACTAAAACTGCTTTAAGTAAGATAAAGTTGTTTAAGTCTGACTTTTCGTCCTGTCAGTACAATTTTTTTGTATGTTTTTATGTAATGCATCAAAATGGCAGAGAAGAGATTTTGCTTCTTTAGAACAGTTTTAAGGTTTATAAACATGTGCAACTGGCCCCTGGATTTTATTAGGCGTTAAATAAGTAGTTTCTTAATTAGGTTGTACCATTCTTTAAAGATGCAGTTTTATTGTGTTGTAAATGCCTCCTGTGGATTATGAATATAGATTGTGAACTGAAATCAGCCAGTGACAATGATACCATTAACAACTTTTTGGAGATATAGAGAGAAAATATTTGTGTGAAATCCTTTATTCACTTAAAAGATATGCTCGTGAACCTAATGACACATTTAAAAAACCTCAAAGTAGAGAGAGAAAATAAATGTTAAGGTTACATTTTTTACATGTTGTAGATGCCCAAGCTTATATGTAGCAAAACAGCAATTCTATAAAAGTTTGGATGCTTGCATAATACTTACTAACATAGATACATTAGTGTGCAATTTCACCTAGTAGTTAGCCACATTATAGTCTTGCAGCAAATTTTAAGAAGTTTTAATCCCATTGTGTGTTAAAGCAGACTTTATCTTTGCATGCACTTTCTTCACATTCAGGTAAAAAGATGTGTGGAGGGGGAGGAGGATCACAGAGAGAAGTGTACAATTTGCCTGAGTGAGTTTGAGGAGGGGGAGGATGTCAGGTAAGCATGTGGATGCTATCCTCCAGATTTCATTAACAATTACTTTGATAGTGTAATCAGCCAGTTCCTCAATGTGTTGGACAATATAAGCACCAGTCATCATCATCAGCTTATATATTATTGCAGTATAGAAGAAATCACAGACTTCATTGACACGGAGTGTAGACACCAATTTTATAGTGTGTCAGCAAGTTCAACATTTGTTCACTTCATGTCAAAATTCTAATCAGACCTTTAATCACTTATATTCCCATCCAAAAATAAATGTAAGTCTTCCAAATGGCATGCACTGTTACCAGTTTGTTTTTTCCTACCTTTATGTGAAAAATAGTGTATCCACATGTGTATGGAATTTGTGACTCAGCAGTCACAAGGAATAGTTGGCACTGATAATGGGGGTGTATCAAATTATGAACTAAACCAGAGTAGGCCAACTCCCACAAGAATCAGAGAAGAAAAAGTGTGCATGAATAGGAATAAAGTGTAAAGTGGACTGCATATGCACACAATTTTGAATAAAATGTTTTAATTGAAAGTTTGGGGGTTAGTGGACTATCTGCTAGTTCAGTTTTGTGTCCAGGGATACAACGAGGTGATTTTATCAGATGCTGGGTTTAGTGTAAAGAAGTATGACACACACCTGCAGCAGCTAAATTCCTCAGACATGGTGTGGAAAAAAGTTACTTTTGACCCACAAGGACCCCATGGATTCTGCTTTGTCCAACCTAACCTGTGCTTGTTTCAGGCGGTTGCCATGCATGCACCTGTTCCACATAGAGTGTGTGGACCAGTGGCTTGCCACCAACAAGAAATGTCCCATCTGTCGTGTGGATATTCAAGCCAACAGCAAGGACTCCATGATACATGACTGATCTACTCAGCCTGCAGGCCTTGGGTCATGACTTACCTTCACTGCCTGGTTCCATCCACCTCCTCTGGTGTTGGTGCTGGCATGGCAAAGTGCTCTTTTTCTGTAGTAGTGTGGGTTTGGCCTCTCTACCTCATGAATGTACTGAGTTCCAAAATAGCTGACTTTAGTTCTTTTGGTCATGTCGGTGGGGTTTGCCTCTATCTTGTGTTGGAGGGGAAGGGGAGATATGAACTTGGAATTAATGTTAAGAGCTTTTACAAAAATTGTGATTAATAAAATATCTTTGGATCCATAGGTATCCAGTCTGGGTAAACCTGGTTGTCTTCAAGACAATGCCAACATTTGATGTTGGGAATGTGCAGGATTTAAAATCCTTGCCAAAAGTTTAGACCAGCATAAGATGGTCTGATAGAATATGTATGCAGAATTTGTGAAAACAAGTGTTTCTAACAATATTGCATAGCAATATAGGAATGGGCAGCAGGGTATTAAGACTATGTTGATGTAAGACTAATGCAGATGTATATGAAATATGAACTGTAATGCATCAGCCAGCAAAGGTGGTGGCTAATAAGGCAGTAATATTTGTAATAAGAGTTACAAATCAGTGGCATAGAAATTTCAGCAAGTTGAAAAGCACAGTTAAAGCAGCATGTATTGTGTCTGGCAAAAAGCAAGGCTATGACCACCAGTGCTGCAGATTAGAAAACAGGAGCCGCAGGTTGGTGATTGTAATATTTTAAGTGCATGATGTACAGCCTAGAATGTTGCATGAAAATTATCTCAAGGCATATTTTTAACTGCCTCCATCATTGTTAATTATAAGCAGATATTTATACAAGATGTGCTGGATCGCATTCAGAGTGTAGTAACTGTAGTAAGTTTTTATTCTTGGGAAATGGCAATTTAAGGTTGGAAGTGCAGCATTGTCCATGACGTGATGCAGAAGTTCATGGTTTTAATATAATAATATGTAGGGTAAATAGAATTTTGCAGTTCCTTTAAAATCGAGGGCACTTGGGTTGGGAGGGCCAAATTTGCAGTGTTCTAAGGTGGATGGATTGGCATGGGTAGACTTTGTAATTTTCTTAAGGTATCCAGGGTCTGTGTGTTTATGTGATAATGTTTCTTGTAGGATACCACAAAATTGCTTTTTTTAAATGGGTACCATGGAATACCAAGTGCCCGTGTGTACATGCATAGACATCTTGTCAACAACACAAATTTTATTGTCCTTGCATGCATTAGATGCTAATTTATTCAGTTGCTTTTATTTGATGTGTAAGTTGTCACCTGTGTTGCATGACGCCTTTTTTGATTTGAAAAAATGCTGTCTAAACATTTACACCAGTCTAAGCGCTGACAACATCTTGTTGATTAACCTTCCATTGTGTGGAAATTCCTTGTGGATAGCCTAAAGTTGCTAGATTTGTGACAGTTGTTGCCAGCCCATGTCTTGTGCTGACAATACATGGTTACAGTTGTGTGTTTTGGCATGCCTGCTTTGCTCGGGCAACATAGCAACATGGCATCTACTATGAAAAAGAGCCACTCAAGCATGAACGCCACCACCTACAAAGAAAATAGTGTAATTCACGTTACTCATGGGCAACACAACTGAAGCTCATGTTTAAGGTAAATCTGTGGCACGCAGACTAGCTTGGGCACATGCACATCCTTTTTATAAATATCAGTAGTTTTTGAAACTTGTGGCTGACTGGATGACGAGTTTTCTTGTAAAGGATTTGCAGGGCATTGTTCTAGGCAGGAAAATCAGTTTGCGGTAGACACGAGCAAGTATTTTGGTGGGACTAGAGCGGAAGATTGGCTAAGCATTGTGTTTGTGTTAGACTGGTGTCTTACTCAGAAAGTAGGCTACCACAGAACTCCACCTCCTTCGCTGATGTTGAGAAGTCCAAGAGACTTTGTAGGGTATTTGACCCAACTGCCTGAATGTATTTTTTAATCATGTTAAGCCATGCATTCTCCTTTTTCACAAACCTATCCAGGTGCCTGCAGAGGATACAGATGTTTGTCTAGCAGGTCCATGGTTTTTGATGCTTGTCAGGAAAAGTCCTACAACACCTTTGTAGCCAACGAGCAAGATCGTAGCAAATGGTTGTAGCTGTTGATTGCTGTATAAATTGTCTGATTTGGTTACTGTTCTCACTGCAGGTGCTCTCATGGTACTGGTTTTGAAGTCGATTTATTGCTTATAAAAATAATTTTCCCCACCATTCTCCTTTTACAGTTTGCTTTTAATCTGGTCTACATACTTCACAAGCCACAACCTTAGTGCAATCCTGACACAGACACATTGCATTTTTTGATGACACTTGATTTAATCAAACAGTTGAATTCCACAGTTGATGCTGTTTTCTAGTACACATACTTTTTCCTGGATTTCAGCTGACCAGTTCTAGAACTACTACAATAGTCAGATAAATTTTTGACTGTACAGCTAAAACTGAAATGTTAAACACTTAAGATGTTGTTCAGCAGACTGCATGCCACAACTTTATTAGAAGGTGCTTTCATTTGCTTTATTTAATTTGTGGCTTCTTTTTTGTTTTAAATGTATGTGTTTTGTGGAGAATAGTATTTTACAGGCACACTATGTGCATTAATATTGATAAAGGTGTATGCTACAAGTTGTCCATCACATCCCATTGATTTTAATATGTATACATGGTGTCATATTTGTCAGAATTATTAAAATATTTCCTGTCTGAGAAATGAGCAGTCATTTTTAGTGCAATCTGTTTTCAAGTTTAGATGTGTTGCATGTTTCATTACTGGATATTCTTGCACATTCAGCAGATAGCTCTTGATACATGATAAGGTTTGAATGTTGCACCAACAGTCTTTTGTCTACTTTTATCAACATTTATTAATGCAATTTCACTGTACCATGCATATGTACATGGTGCATAATTAGTCATTGGTGATGTTGCCATTCCACTCACTGTTCTCACAAGGGCAGATAGTTATATAAAAATTAAAGAGAAGTTTCAGGATTAAAGAGATCATTTATTTTGTTAGTTGACAGATCCACACAGTTAATAACATATACAACATTCACCTAAAGGGTATACCATGCATATGTGCACATTCATTCATTGCTGACATGTCATTCCAGTAGCTGTTCTCACAATGACACAAAATACGTTAATTTAAACCACCCGCAAGATTCACTGACCCACATAGTTACTAACATAACACATTTACCATTTACTCATAAAAATTATGCATTTTTCAATATTTAGCAGAAAACATGGCCCAAGAATACAAAAAAAGATGTCATCTCTTTTGCTTTTGGTGCCGACCAAAACACTTGCCTGAAATACTAGTTTTTAAAGGTCTCCATGATGCCTCAAAAACTACTGATATGCTTAGGGTCTATACTAGACTATTTTATAAGACATCACACTTTGTTCCCTGTATGCTCAATATAAAAGTTTTCATTCAACCTACTTTTGGACAAGTACAAACGAACATTCATAGGAAACTGCGATAGGTCCCAGTCACCAGTCAAAAACTTTTTATTCTTATATATTTTAATAGGTGTATAAAACCCATAAAAATGTATCTTTCTGTGAGATCTGCTTTAAAAATTGTTGAAGTGTTGGTGTTGACCAAAGATTTCTTCAAATTTGATGGACTATAGTCACTATACTATTCCTGAAAAAAATGTGCAACATATTTTGCAAAGTCTGCAAATTTAACCTTAGTGTAGTTCATTCTTCCCCCCACCCCATAATAGTACAATTTATCAGCTTTTCACTTTGCTATACCACCCTTCTCTGACATCGTCAAATTTGCATCTTTGTGTACTTCATTGTCTTCCTCCATGGCCTCTATCACTTTCTGCTGAAGACCATTACAATTCATAACATAATCAAATGGAATTACTGTACCATGAAAGACCTGGTGACTGCCTTTCAAGACAGGCTTGTGGTGAGCCTTGTTAGCTAGCTGCTGTTCAGTTGTCCCCCCTCCCACCTTTTCTTCCCTGATGGACTAGCATAATTACTTGTCAGCTGGTCCCAGTCAAGCAATGGATGAATGAAAACCATTCTATATAAAATATGTTGCAATCTTTCCCACATATGTAAGCTAACTTTTTTAAGCCATTACCTGCTTAACAAGCAATAACAGGAACTCTCTTCAAAACTGCCCAACAGATTCTTAAACGATGTTCAGAATAATGTTGTGAACTTGAGTTCAATATATCTGGAATTATTTGTTATGATGGATCATGAGTACAGGTATCTGCACTTGAATAGCCAAATATGCATGGTTTCTGTGTGGTCTGTAACATTCTTGATTTAATAGAAGAGAACATTTTTAACACACAGCATTCTAGTTACCAAACACAATATACAGATAAAGAAAAAAGTCATTTCTATGCTTTAAAAAAGTGTTTCAGTGTGCACAGAAGTGTGTATAAATTTAATCCTGGAGACCTTGAAACCTTGTTCCAGGAGAACAAGTACATTTCGGTGGTTTGTATGACAGGCACCCTACTCCTTAACATGCCATCAGAAGTAAGCCATGGTTTGCAGCTGACCTCGTCAAAACAGTAGGTGCAAGTCATACAAACAAGCAATAACAGACTTGCAACCTGGATGAAACATCTGCCTATCCAACAATAGCATACCAGCATGGTTTGTTTTCAAGTACCTCAGACAGCCCCATGTACAGCTCCAATATCTGCGTTTAGTCATAGACTCTACATCAAAAGTATTACTGTTCTTATAGTGTTGACCTATCATATAAGACTAGCAAAATTTCCTTCCTGAGCTCTGCCATAGTGACAGCCAGCCACCTAGTGTTAACTTTTTCCTTTTTTGACATCTTAAATTATACTGTGACAAAAGCACTGCTAGTGCATGGATTTACCACATGTTTCTTGCACAAAAGAACATGTTTAAGGCAGGCAGTGAGATCCTGATCAAGAGACAACACTCTGCCAGTCAGTGTCCAATTCAAGTATCACATCTAACAAAAGCGCCACAAAAGCATGCATGTATGCTAGAGGAAAGGCATAACGTTAAGGTTTCAAAGGTTTCTCCATTTATTGGAGGGAGCAGCCTGGGCTCTGAGAATTTGTGATCATCTCTGGCTCCTCCCCTTTATGGGCTTGCTCCACACTCCTTAAAATCTGCAATAGACATTCGAAGAGTTCATATATCTACACAGGCATCCATCCATAACGAACTAGTGAAACTCCACATTTACTTTCACCTTTGTAATGCAAATATATATATATGCGCAAAAATGTTTGTTTTATAAAACTGCTTTGCCACTGTGAATCAATTCATCTACAGCTAGCAGGATGACAAATGGATCAGTGGATTTGCATTGCTTCCCTTCCAATGGCTTGTGAACTCATTATGGTTTTTCAAAAAGGCATTCTGCAGGCAATCACACGAGCAGCACAAAAAAACAAGACTTTAACCTATTAGATCCATTCTATGACCAGATCTATGTTATGGATAGGAGCATTTGCAAACTGCATTACAGTTTTTCAATTAAATTGTGCTAGCTAGGAGCAACTTCTGGATACAGTTTTCCTCCCATATGGCATTCTATAGACAACATTTGCATGTTATGGTGTGTGTGTGTGTGTTTATATATATATATATATATGTGTGTTTTTGTAAAGCTTGCCCACATAGCTGAGATATAGCACTATATAAGTTAATTATTAATTTCATCTGCCAAACACTTTAACAGTAAATATTTATATAGTGCTGCATCCCCAAAAGCAGGCTCAAAACCCTTTACATACACTAACATGCAGACACAAAACACAACATAAAACAAATACATAGGGTGGAGCAAACTGGAGTACCTGATGAAAACCACCGATAGTCGGTCCTGTAAACTAGTGTCACATAGAGAGATAAAGAGAGGTACGTTGGAGCTAAGATATGAACCCACCACACCTGATTCTCACTGTGCCGCAAACCATCCATCAACTTAATTGAGGGAGAGGACTTATAAACTCTAACAGTTTCCAAAATTTCTTCATTATTTTAGCACACAACCATTTAAATTGTTACAAAAACATTTGTCTACATGAGAATTATTTGTCACTGGCTTTCTCTTTAATTTGTTTTATAATATTTCTATTTCTGATCACCATGTAAAACCATGATCCTGGATTACTATGTAACAGAAAATGTTATCGGCATCTCAAGCGTGACATGAGATGTAAACAAGTTTATGAGATGTAAATTAAGTATGCTTATTAACAAAGACATTTTACAAATGGCTACTCACATCGGCCTCGTTGGGAAAGCCATGTGTCTCCAGTTTGGAGAACACCAGCTTGCCATTGACCTTTATTTCAAAGGAGCCTGCACACAGAAAGGCTCTACATATGTATCACAACTTGTTTTTCCATCTATGGCTTAAGTGTGACCAAAATGTTTTCAATCACTTACTAGCCTCTCCTTTTGGCATATTCTATTTCATTCTACTCTTCATCCTATATTTTTATTGGTTTCAAACTAGACCATCAAACCATTAATGAAGTATTACTATATAAGAAAGCAGATTGGTTTTGCAATTTGATAGTCAGATGGGATCGTATATGTGGCTGGCTTTTGTACGAGTTAAGTCTGAGAACAAAAGAGTTTTTTGAATGAAAAAAAACTGCATAGGAATTAAATTACTGAATAGTTTCTTGCTTTAGAAATAGGAATTTTCTTTCCGGATGTGAAAGCTTGGACAAAGTTAAGCAAACAGTATAGCTTCCACTCAAGAAAAATAGAATACAACTTTCAAGCCATCATGGCAAATTTTATTAAACAGTGAATTTTAAAATGGAAGGAATAATGGATATTTTTATGATAACAAGAACTTACTGGAGCGACCAACCCCTCCAGATATCTCGGCATCCGGAATTTGCTTCAGGATGGCATCCTTTAGCGCCCGGTACCGAGGCTCATAGCCTCATTTGCCACTGCAAAACAATTTGGGCCATGAAGAATATGAAAGTCACCATGCATATCACACCATTTGCCATTCTTGCTTTACGTCTTCATAGAAAACACAATAAAAATAACAATAATAATAGCTTACAAATCATACCTCTCTCTCTCACAATGACAAAGGACAAGGCATACAAGAAAAAGTGAACAGGTCAATGAAAAATAAAGGACACAGCAATAGGATCAAGGGGAGGGGGATGAAATCCTCTGGCACACTAATGAGGAACTGGTTGAAGGAAGTCCTTTTTTAAAAAAACACACACACACACAAAAGCTGAAACAAAGAATCTAACTAAATGTAGCAGGGTGGGATGAGGTTCGCTCTCTCAGTCTCACCACAATGATAACACAACACCGTCGTGGGTTCAGATTTACTAGCGCGTCAGAGGGTATGTCTGACTAGGCGAAAGCATATACATCAAGCTCTAACAACTCCTTGGTGGGGCGATCCTCCCACCCCTCTTCTCTCCGTTCGACTGTCTCTCTCCTCCCTCTCTCACCCTCTTATTCCCCTCACACCCGACTTTTCCAGAAGCCCTGTCCTTGTTACTAGGCGACCCCCTTCCGCTCTCCTTCGGCCGGGTCGCCATTCGGCCAGTGGTTTTCCCCAACCCCCTCCCACTCTCTTTCGGTCACAAGGTATGTCACCTACCTTTCTATCCCTGTGTGTGTGTGTGTGTGTGTGCAATGCGTGTGTGTACCTGTGTCTGTGCGTGCCATACCCCATACTACTATATAAAGGAAAGGAACAAGGAAATTGAAACGCCGAGATCCACAAAAGAAAACATGTGGTGCCTACTGAGAAGGCAGGGTTGCAACATATTAAAAGGACTGGCAGGTGCAAAATGTCATTATCTTAAACTCTCTTATAATAAACTCTCAACAAAGGTTTCAACTTATTTTCTTTCAGTCACACTTTTACTACTAATACTGTTAATGTTACGCCAACTTATCATTTTCAACTATGACCTTTGTCACTTACATATGTCCCAATTATTATTTCTTCGCTACGATTTAGATAAATTAATCAGTCAATGGTCTAGAACAGGCAACAGTGTCGGATTAGGGTGGCAACCAAAACAGAATAAACAACAAATCTAACAAAACTTTTATGAACAAAGGAGACACAGATACACCGAGAGACTTACCAGTATTCAACTTCTACCTTCACAGGCACCATTTTGGAGTAGGAACTGTCGTTACAACAGACTTAATCATAGAAGTCTGTGGTCGTTACAACGCGAACATGGGAGACGACTCTTCTCAGGTTCATACAGGAACTGTAACTCGCTATTTCACAGCTAACAGCGATGCTCTGTTCCGGGGCATTTCGAGTTCAAAAAATTATACGAATACATCTCGAAATGGATTTGGGAGAGAGGCTTCGAAAGAAGCACAGTGTTTGCAAATCGACTGATATTATACTTTCTTTATCTTCACTTCATTGTGGTGGGGAGGTGGAGACGGCCTAGATAGGACCTGGCATAGCCAAAAGATAAGGTTCGGTTATTATTATTATTAAAGTAGATTTATATAGCGCAATTTTCAACCCCAGAGTCGACTCAATGCGCTTTCCAAAAAACAACAACAACAACAACAAAAAACAGATTGACACAGAAACCATATTCAAACAAAGACCAAACTTATTAACAAACAATTATACAGAGACATTGCAACAAACAAAAATACAAGGTAGAAAAAGAAAATACCGGACACAAGCATGAACATAACATCTAAAGGATAACATTGAGAGTCATGGTGTGGCGGAGTCAACAGCTGTGAGCAAACCATTCGACGAATGTCAGCAGACACAGTCACAGTGAGTGAACTCAATACGCCCAGAGCACGCATTTAGGGTGAGCATTATTGTTGCCTCGTTCAAGAAATACGATGAATTGAAAAGACATCAGTCGTGTGGTAAAGTGCATGGCCTCACATGTCGGCGACCGCACGTGGGCAGTATTTGCGCGCTTGCTGCACAAAATCGTTTTATTTGTTTGTTTGTTGTTGTTTTTTTTTAAGATCACATGCTCAATCTCTCTGGGGGTTGAGAAGGGCTAGTTTTGTCCTTGACTCGGCTAAACTAAATATGAGGACGGTTCACAGCGCGGGCATTAGGCTGCCGATGGACAGGTGTAATATCAGTTTTCCGATGGCTTTGACATCTTATGACCGCAGCGGAACTGTTTATCTTAGGATCTTAGTTGTTCAGCTTTTAACGACTGTTTGTCTCTTTGTTAATCTTTTTTCTGTTTAATTCTTATTGCGAAATAATTATAATTCCATGCTTTAATTTTTTGCTGCGGATCCAGTGTCGTATTTCTAAGGTGTATAGCTGGAGTTAGCACTGATCATTTAATCACTGTCAATGAACATTTCCATCGCTGTTAGTCAAAATATCATCGACCATGATGTCGTAAGAAAACTTCTCTACACAGATGTCGCTGTGGAGAGAATGGCAGTTGTCGCTAAGGAGCAGTTCACTGTCCCCTCCTAGATTTACTCAAGTATCGCAGGAGAGCCTCCCCTCCAGAGACGCAAGCCGCCTGCGCTGGATCAAAGCTGGAGCCATCTTGACAACCACATAAACCAGAGCGACACACGGAGTTCTGCAGACGACACTGGGTGCTTAGTCTACAAGAAGCTCCATAGAAACCAGCTCTGTGTCATCTTCAGAATCTTCGGAAGAAACCGTTATGGCCTCATACAGAAAAGACGGCAGTCGACGGGAAAAGTTGCAGAAGAAAACAAAAAGTCAAATAGTCCTGCGAAGCAAAGATGCAACGGAAAAAGCACCGGCCTACATAATGGACACCAAACACACAACAAAGTAAGAAAAATACAAAAATTGCGGAGAGCCGCCTCCCTCAAGCCTGCTAAGCGGTTCCAAGTACAGTCTGCACAAATCCCTGGTACTCCCGATCCTGCTCTTCGGATGTGACACGTGGACTCTGCTCGCCGAAGCGGAAAGGAAAATCCAGGCATTCGAGAACAAATGCCTGCGGAGGCTGTTCTGGATCTCACACAGAGAACATAGAACCAAGAACTTTGTACGAAACAAGATTGCCACACTCGTTGTCGTAGGACACCAAGAACCTCTACTAGTAACAGTCAAGCGATGCAAACCAGGTACGACTGACTGGGGACGGTTGATGACATTGATGGCATGCGATAAAAGAGTCGTTGCCAAAAATCTCCACCCATGCAGCGTTTAGATCCTGAAGGGCAGTCCTCGATCTTTCTTGGGTTCCAGATCGATCATCTTTAATTGTAGGCTCTAAATGCTGTTTAGTGAACTGGCACGTACCTTGACTCTTTATTTCTTTCCTTCTTTTTTAAGTGTCCGATGTGCGCTGATATTGAGATAATGTCCGTTCTGGTCACGTGTTTTGCTCTTCTGAGATGTTGGATGCAGACCATGCACTTACAGATGCCCTCTACGAGCTGATACGCCACGAACAACCTTATTTTCGTATTTTCCATAGGCCTGGACATTGTTGGTTTAACAGCCATCTCAAGAGAATTGTCATAAAACCCCGAGTCTTGAGCCCACGTGGAAAAATGAACCAAACACACAAACTCTTCTTACAGTCTTGTAGGGTCAGCTTTACCAATAAATAATAATTAAGAAAAAGAAGAAATCTGGCTCGTCAACACTATTCCAGACCTCAAGTTATGGGGACCAGCTGCCGACATACGCTGGATGGGACAGCCCAGTTCGCGACCTCAACGTGAGAGATTTAAAACAACCCTTCGTCGAAAGAAAAAGAATGAAGAACTCGTCTTCTGAGACATCTCACCCCACTTGACGCTTTCGTTCTCTCTTGTGCCTTGGTCTGTGTCCAGGTCTGGGGATGATCTTTACCTCACTTTAGGGGTTCTACCACTACTAATCAGACTAACATTCAACAAAAGTATGCTCATCTGTACAATACTAACAGGCAAAATGCCCCCTAGACTACAATCTTCTCTATCAAAATAATAAGACGGTCTCTCAGGCTTAATATTCCCATACCGAGAACTTCTTTGGAACAACCTTCCCTCAGACTCTGAAGAACGGAATCCAGTATGTAGAAGTTGAAAGTGGGACACCTACAACACATTTTCTAAACCCTTTACCTACAGAAGCTTCCTACCCAGCTTAATCATGTGTTACTCGCACAGACAAAAACAAGCATGTACCACATGTAACTAGTGCTCTAGCTAATAAAACAAAAAAACAAAGGAAAAAAAACAACAAAATCTGTCAATTCAGATATCAACCACTATGTTTGTACACTTCATAATTTCTCTTAATGTTTTTATTGTCTTTTTTTGAATTATTGTAATGTTATTATTTCTAATACATAATCCGAGGAATAGATGTAAAAAAAAAACATGACTTTTGCTTATTTTGTCACCCTCGTAAATAAAGATGTGTCATTTGTCTCTCTCTCTCTCTCTCTCACACACACACACACACACACACACACTCAAGCATGAAAGGAAGGAGAGCAAGTGAACCCCAGTTTCTTCTGAATCTCATCCCATTTCTACTATATGCAATGTGCTGCGCTTTTAGTTTTTAATCCACTTTCTGATATGTACATGTATTTTAAGTTAGCCCAACATCAAACACCGTGTGTATTAAATAATTAAGTATAGTTACTTTTCGCGCACAAAGGTCTTTCTAGAAAAGTGTTGAAATCTCCCTTCAAACCTGCATAAGTATTAGGGGTCATGTCAGATGATATTGACAAGCAAAGGCAAACATATATTCCTCAAGTTCTTCACATACATTATATAGTGCAGAAAAAATAGCAATAATATTTCGTCCCATAACCAACACTAAACAAATAGCTCCCATTTTACAAGGATTTTATGACTCAAAATCCAGCTTGTGTTCCTTTACGGAGTCATTCTGTAAAATAAAGAGGCCGCCATGGTGTTGACGTAAGTAAGCGGCGTGCAGACTGAAGCCGCTGCGACTAATGACAAGTACGTGACACACACTTAAGATCAGCTGGTCCATCACGGCGCTCTCGAATCCCGCGCATGCGTTCATTTGCTCTCCTTGCCGGTCGATGTGCACGATCTTCCCGCCATGGTCGATCAGACGGGCGCCGAACCTCTCGCGGGCGGCAACTCTCACCTCCTGGTCGTCCGTCGCCACGAAGACGTAGGCGGAGTGACCTGCTCTGAAGAGGTTTTCTTGCAGGAAGTCCAGGGCGATATTGGCAACAGCCGCGTCATTGCGCACGTTGTCGTTGGGAATTGTAGGATTTCGTCCGATACGCACATGGGCGCACAACAAGGTCGCGTTGTCCCCGAACGGCAGCCGGTCAAGGTCAAGAGATGCTGGTAGGGAGTCGTCGGACCAGAGAGGGCGGAGATGAGTCAAGAGACGTCTGGATAGGGAGGGGCTGGGGACAGCCAACAGACGCCAGCCAGTCCGAAAGCGAGTTCTCTTGGATGAAGATTTGGCCCAAAGCGGAAGGAGTCGGCGGTACAGCGGATGGCGGAGAAGGAAGGGCACAAGGTCGCGATTGGTGCGAACCTGCAGCACGGTGTGAGGGAAAATGGCGTTCAAGTCTTGCCCCTCCCGCAGCATGTGGCCCACAATCCCCTGTGCCATATCGTCCAGCAACGCATGCGAGTCCATCGCTGACGCTTCCGCCGTCCACCAGTCCTCGCCGACGGGCACGACGAAGTTCGTGATGTTGCAGGGACTGCGCATGTCTATTTTGAATTTCCGCCCTGTGACGATGGCCAGCAGGAACACAGACAGTAGTCCCCGCTGGCGGTCAGCCCACCCGCCGCAACGATGCCGCAAACCACAGTAGTACACCATGTAGCGAGGCTCGTGTCCTAAATTCTGCTGGACGATCCCTGTCCTGTTCAGTGACCTTCGGAACCACAGCTGTAGTTTCTCGGGGGAAACGTTTTTGAGCTTTGAAACCGCTGGATAGCGTTCATCGTCGTCTGGCGAGCGATCCAGGACGGCATTAGAAGCAACAGTCGAAGGTGAGAAACTGGACGATATATTTAGACTTACGTTTGACGTAGGCGGTAGAAAGTTGGAATGTTGGACTGTGAAAAAGATGGAACTGTCTAGTTGGAAGGGCGATGCTACTCTGTTTATCTCACCTTTTAACCCATGAGCAGAATCGCGGTCTCTGTCATACTTCCAGGGTGTGTCTGATCTTTGTGTGCCCATTTGTTCAACAGCTGTGCTTGTCACAATTATTTTCCGATCGTCGGCTGGGTGTTTTCGCTCCTCAGCTGTGTCTGTCATCATAGTCTTTGTGTTAAAATTGTGGCCGATGTAGCGGTGAGGTTCGACGCCCTCCATCGCATCCACGGCGCTAATAAGATGATCAGAAGTGTCGAAAGTGTCATGCGCAGAGAATCCTCGAAGCACGAAATACACAACAAGGAGCACGATGACTGTCCCAAACATAATCTTCCATATCCGTCTAGACATGCTCGGTCTGAGGAAACAAATTCAGTGAAATTTAACATCGGAGTAAGCTGCTGTAACTATAGCTAGAAATCTTCTGAAGCACAAGGATGTCATGTTAAAGACTTTCTAAGCATTATGACATGTTTCCAATCCAAGTTTTCGTTTAAGAACGCCTCTCGCATGTTTTTACTTCCACTGCTAGTGACAACTAAGCTGTTCTAGAGAGAAAGTAGAACTTTTATCCATGACAAGGCTACGCTCTCTGTCTCTATCGCTCACTCTCTCACACACTGCGAGAGACGGGAAGGCTTAGGCGGAGTTGTCTCGCCATTACAGCAACTGCTACGCAGAATAATCCATCGTTAGCGTGCTTACCTAACATGAATTATGGTTCCACTTCACACAAAAACGGCGTCAGAATTGTAAAACCGTCGCAGCTAATTAAACTGTTGGAACACAACGAAAATCTGAAGCTACATCGTCCGTAGGAGCCCGACGCTACGTGACTGCAATCAACATGCTCGCCGACTAGCAGTGGTGGTTATTCCCCCTTTGTAACCTCTCCGCGAATGTGTTTCCGGGGCACTGGGGTGCAAGCACAGACTTACACAGGTCTGTGAGAGCAAGTCGTCGAAACCCAGCCTGCAGCCATGTCTACCGCACAAGACTCCGGCTGGCCTGACGTGCCAGCTTCCAGACTTTCGCCTCGTTTCCGGGCTCAGGATAGTGCTGCCGTGCTAGTGCGTGCCAGTAGGAGTTTTTTTTTTTTTTAATTCCCTCTGTCCTTTCACAACCTTAGTCCATTCGCCACATGGCGTCTCTTTTACTGTACGCCCCAAAAGGGGTTTATCAGACTGCTGACACAACTAGCAGAAGTGTTAGAACTCCCTTCTTTTTTTCGCTCTCTTCCTACCCTCTCTCTCTCTCTCACTCGGAAGTAGGCTTGCAGTACTCATGTGAAATAGACATTCAGCAAAGGCTATATTTGCTGTACTACGGCAGTGCGCTTTAGCGCCAGACAAAAGTCGGCAGAAGCGAGGCTGCAAGGACTGCGTCCATGATAGTGTATGGGTGCCGATAAATATGTTGGCTTTATGAGGAGTATACAGGAAAGTTCTCAGAGGTCGATCACTAGTAGGCATTGGACAGCCCAGTAATTTTTTTTTATAATTTGTGCGAAAGATATCTTTTTAACCGTCAAATTTCTTTACCGCTTCCTACTTTTCTTCAAGCTACATTGGTCCACAGTGGTCCTAGTCTTAGGCACACTCTGCTTGAGAAAGTATAAAATAACAGCATTTGTCTTGTTACTAGGTGTAACCTTGTTTTTGTCCAGCAAATCCATTAACATTTAACAAGATACTGGTCAAGTTCAGGAAACTCGCTGTCGATGACTCAGTTTTAAAAACTATAAACGGCACTAGACATCAGCTTTAAAACACACACACACACAAATCGAAAAGAGGACCGTTACAAACAGAGAGCCTTCATCGTGTTTGAAATTTCCATGGCAGAACTTTGATATGGAGTAACTCGCTACGTCATAGGCCGGTCTATGTTATTTTGTCAGAGGTTTAGGGTTAGGGTTAGTGATAGGGTTTGGAGTAGGGTTAGGTTTAGTTTATTAGGTACATTTGGGCAATTGAGTGGAGCGAGCAGACGACAAATGCCGCGAACCATTTTTGTTATGGCCGTTGCGAGTTACTCGATTATATCAAAGCTGTGCCATTTCCACGCATGACTAGTTCATTCTCTTTGACTGTTAGTCGGTGGATGGGGAGAACGGTTACAAAGGTGCGCATATCACAGAATGGGATACAGCGATGAAACAAAATAGTTACTGCAAAAGTTAATCTACTGTCGGACGAGCTTATTTGGAAAAAAGGTGAATGAAGGTGGTAAGACGTGCGCTTGGGTGTGTGTAAAGTGGGAGTAGATGGAGAGCACAGTTTCGTACTCTACGCTTCTCTACAAAATCCGCTAGTGGCGGGTCTTAACGATCACCCTGAATGGTTTGCGTTTTTTTTTAAACAGATATTAGTAGATGCATGCGATATAAAACTAACCTGTAAATTTCAGCCTACAAAACCCATCCGTTAATTAATTATACGCTAGCAAAGTACGCAATTCGCACCTGCGATCAACTACGTCACGCTAGTACACCGTTCACAACATTGCCAGCAGTGAACACAAAACAGAGAGAGAGAATGAGCGACAGCTCGGGTTATTCGGATGCTGAAAGCCTGCATTTCTCGTGGTTCTGAAAAACTGCTACTTTAGCACTAGAAATGCAGACTTTCGCAATTGAGCATAAAAAATACCACCATCGGGGCGCCAGCTCCCTCTCGGGTTTGACTGTCGTCCGTCATAAGTCCAGTTACCTGGTGTGTTTCATTACCTTCGCCATCCGTAATGAGTACTCTGGTTTTGGTTTCTGTAACGGGCATTTTTTTATATGGTGGGGTTGTTAGCCCTACCACAACCTAATTTACCTCTAGGTGAGGTGTCCATCTTAGTCGCCTCTTACGACATGCCTGGCTGGACAGCAGGGACCCTATTCTTACAATGCTTGCTAAGCAAGCATACCCCGGGGTCCCACGGGGGTGCAATTGAGCATAGTTCACCCTTTTCCTTGATCTCGCAATGCATGAAAGGAAAAAAGAAGAAAGGCTTTCAGAATGATTACTGATCCAATCTTCTATTGTCTGGATATTCTGTGTCAGGAACAGCTGATAAAATAGGGACACCAATAGATATCAGTTTTACATCCATCAGGGAGGTCGAATAAAGATACCTGTACATTAAAATCACAGCCACCCGCTACCCAGAAGAAGGGCTAATCAGGTACTGTACTCATCTGAGCGATAAACTTTACTGGTCGGGTGGCCCACTATTCATAGGTACGCGTACCCGACATGATGTCAGATGCAGATCAGTGTAGCTGGCTTAACACCGACACGGGAACTCGCTGCCTGTCAACGTCCATGGTGAGTTGTGACATATGACACACGCACGTTGACGCGGAAAAAGAACACTTGTTCATTATGGCAAGATAATCGTGTATTTACACGGGATAAACGTGTTTTCTCTTTCGTGTGTGCGTATTCGGGCAGCGCTTTATGCAATTCTTCCTGGACTCCAGAACGAGGTACATAGTTAACTGCTGTAAAGGATTGACGATATTTTTAATTACAGTAGCTTTTATCATATGCAAGTTTAATTACACGTAGGGTTAATAACATGCATGGTTAATGATGATCAGTGATCTCTGAAATAGTGCGTAAAGTAGATAAGGGGAGTAAAGATAATGAGGCCAGTTAACTGGCGATCACACCTAGAGAGAAAGACCTAAATACACAAAGACCTTTAAACACCTAAACATCTATACTCTATAGACACATAGAACCGCGGTTCTCAATCTGTGGGGCGCCTTGGGGGCGTGACGTGCTGTCAAGGAGGGCGCGAAGGATGTCATTTTTTTAAAGTTTCTCACATCTCATATCGGTATTAGTGAAATTAGCTTGCTAAGGAGGGCGCGCGGACGTACCTTTTTTCGTCGGGGGTTGCAATATCTTATTAAAAAAGTTGCTCCAGATGTAGTTTGGACTCACTGCACGATCCACCGTGAAGTTCTAGCTTCCAAGGATTTGAGTGCTGATTTGAACACAGTGCTAACGGATGTCATCAAAATGGTGAACTTTGTGAAGAACAGTTCTGCCAGACCTCGCCTGTGTTCTCTGATATGTCAAGACATGGGAGACAACTATGATGCGTTGCTCTATTATTGCGAATCAAGGTGGCTGTCACGTGGAAAAGCTCTCACGAGAATCTTTGAATTGGGGAAAGAATTGTGGATGTTTCTGAATGAGAGCTCTTTCAACAAGGCTGACCTGCGTAAGAACAACCGATGGCTGCTACTAATAGAATATTTATCGGACATATTTGAGAAGCGTAACGTTTTGAATGCTTCTACGAAAGATTCGACCATATTACAGACAACTGACAAGATTAATGCTTTCGTCAGAAAAATTTCGTTGTTTAAGCAAAAGATACGCCAAGAAAATGCTTTTGATATGTTTCCGTGCTTGTATAAGTGCAAGACTGACATTAATTTGAATCTTGATCAGGTGAAGAACGTTATTATTTCCCATCTAAACGGAATGCAAGAAAAGTTTCAGCATTACTTTGCTGAAATTGATGTGACTAAATATGATTGGATTTTTAATCCATTTCTGGCAGATCCAGAAGCAAAATTTGGCAATTTTGTTCTTCCGGTGTGTGTTGATTTCCTCAAATCGGCGTTCACGGTCAAATAAGGAAGCCTTTGTCAAGGGACAAAACAAAATCTGTTGTATTTGCATCGTATTTATAGATCCATATTTGTGTATTGATCAAGTGTAAACGACATTACTTCCAATGTTTAAAAAAATCAAATTAAAAGGAGACGTCTTTTCACCTTCCAAGTAGGACCTTTTATATTTTATACCGTTTTCGCGAGAGGCGTCTGCAACATTAAGATCGACTCCAAACGCTATCTTGGACCCTGCTGGGGGAGCTAACCTGGCTCCCCCCAGACCCCCTAGTTGGCTAAGGGGGGGGGGGCACGGACATACCTCTTCTCGTCTGGGGGGCGTCACAAGTAAAAGGTTGAGAAACGCTGACATAGAACTATAAACACCTAATCACCCATAGGCACATGGACCTCTAGATACCTAAACACCTATAGAAATATTTAGTTATTGGGGTGTGGGTACAAGCTATCGGAGTTCAATGAAAATTGTGTATTGACTTGCCATATTTTCTAATGTGGGCATGCTTCCTTAGCTGGTGTATACTACTACAGAGTGGATCTTTACCACGTCGTGTAATGTGTTCAGTGTCGTAATCACATTTGGCTAATATACATTACATAAACTATCATTTCTAGAAGTCCATCTTCTATTTTCTTTCGTCTTCCAAATGGCGTGAACTTCTGACTTTGGTTTAAACTTTAATACACTCTTTCCGTTAGTTGGATTTTCTTCCTCAGTTCAGTTCCCATCTGTTCCTTCTGCCACTCACTTGTTTTGTTTCTTTTTAGTTGTGCGATATTTTAAGCAGTTGTTGAGCATATGACCATCGGTCACTTAACCGTTTCCAGTCTTGTAGATCTGCTTCAGTGAAGAATGGATATACTGATGATGCTGGCGCTTGCTTACCTTGCCTGTCCACTCGTGTGGAGCCAGCTGGACACCTCTGTTTGTACCCAGACAAAGTCTAACAACACAGGTATACTTCCCTTTTTCGACTTTGATCCGACATTAATAATTATTATTAACAGCGCTTGTGTGCTTTCTTGCAGTTTAGCGCCTATATTGTGTGTTGGTAACTCAATGCGGACAAAAAAACAAAAAACAAAAACAAAAACAAAACAAAACAAAACAAAAAGCGAAGGAACTTGCGATTATAGGCGAACGAATTTTAAAGCATTACCTGGGCCTCTTGTAATCAATGGCTGGTCTGTAGAACAGGTCACCTCGTTCAAAGTTCTTGGAACAATAGTCTCGAATGATCTGAGCCGAAGCAATAACGCATTATCAAGCGTGAAGAAATGTCAAAAGAGATTGCATGTTCTGAAACTTGTAGAAATTCATTGTGCGCTTCTGTGGTGCAGCAATTGAAGGCATCCTTTGTTATTCAGTCACTGTTTGGCACAACAGTGCATTTGATCAGAAGAAAAACTAGATCGTATATATATATATTGTCAACTAATCCTCCAGGACTGCTGACAGGGATTTTCACTCTCTGTTCCATGCACGCGCCAAACAGAAGGCTTACAAGATCACATAGGATTTACTGTGTGTGTGCACGCGCGCGAACATGTTTGTAAATGGCATATTTTTGTATATGTAAGTGTATAACTCCTTGTACAAACTTAGAAATAAATTGCCTTAAATTGTAGCATTCTTCTAGCAGCGTGATCACCATCACCAACTGCATTGCATCATCATCGTCACTAACATCATCCTCATCATCGACAACAAATTAATAACAGCAACAAAACAAGGATAAGAACATGTAACAAAAAAACATTCGTATCTCAACATATGATTGTGTGGCCAGGCCCGCCGCTGCCCAGGCTGCCGGACCAGCTGACGGTGCAGGTGGAGGTAAACGTTATCAACAAGAACGTCACCATTGACGTGCGCGAATGGCATGACGGGACGGGTAACCGGGGGGCTGCGTTGGAGTGGGTGGTGGGAGTGCCTCTGAAGTTCATCTACAGCTACGCCACGAACGAGATGTTTACCATCACACAGGTGAATGGTGAGCACTGCTTCCTTTTACCGAGAGTGCGTGTGCGCGAACGCGCGCGCGCGTGTATGTGTTACTGTGTGGTGTGTGTGTGTTATTATGTGCGCTTTTTCTCTTGTTTTTGTGTGGATTTTTTGCCCTAATGCATCTGTGTGTGTGGATGTAAGTAAATGTGTTGGTGATTATTCTTTTCCGTGTGAAAATGCTTGTGTTTTTATGCATATTTGTCATTGCTTCCGATGTATGCAGCTGAGCTGGACTTTCACGACCCCTTAACTTGCAGGTGGAAGCGCCAGCAACTGCAAAGTGCGGGAACTGAACGCCACAGACCAGCCCTACCTGTTCGGCGTGCAGGCAGGGGCGAGCAGGAAAAGTCCTCACATCTACAGCACTGCGCGGGCATTCATGTTTGGGGGTAAGGCTAAGGTCAAGTACGTGTATAAGGTCAACACGTCCCGAGGGTAGAAGGTTCTTTTTTTATTTAACGGAAGGGATCTTCGATCTTTGACAATCACGTGCAGTCATCTCTTTATCTCTCTGGAACTGATATATTTAAATACATAAAAATGTACATACACATATATAATTATTTATACAGATATATTTACGCGCGCGCGCGTGCGTGCGTGCGTGCGTTTGTGTGTGTGTGTGTGTGTGTGTGTGTGTGTGCAAATGCTGTGGGTACTGTGCTTGTGTATATGTACATGTGTTTGTGTCTGTGCATGCGCTGCGTGCAGGGGACCAGCAGGAGCAATATGTGGGCCGCAGCACAGCGCGTGGACTACCTACAGATGTGTGGCAGTCTTGCGTGTACTGGCCGGATCTGTCGGCCACCATGCTGGTAAACTGGCACTTTACAGGTAGGAAACATCTTCTTAAGATCTAAAGATCTAATTATTTTTATGACAGTGAGCAGACCGCTCACTGACAGGTGAGCAGAACGTGATGATGTTTTAACTGCCCCTTCGAATGTGAGATGAATGTTATGTAACTTAAGCATGTAATTTACTTACCATTTTTCCTTGCCACTTTCTTACTTTTAAGATGTAAAACCTATTAGAGACGCAGAAAGGCGGGGGGTGGGGGTGGATTGGTGTTTTATGCTGAGCCAGCAAGTAAGGCTAAATCACGGCAAGGCAACCAGCCCCGTAAACAGATGCCACATGCACAGAAAGAACAGCCTCATGTTTATTTTAAAAAAAGCTGATGTTCGACTGTACAGGTCCGCAAAAGACGTTTATTTACGAGTATAGTTAGATGTCCGCGCGTGTGAAAAATTGTATCAGTGTGCTTGCCTTTGCACAAATAAGAATCTTTGGGCAAGGAAATATCCTGATTGTGGAATTTACGCTTGCTGTTGCTCACGTATCTATTGTTATCTGTTGCTGCAGTGCCGTCTGGGTGGGACACTGCACTAGGGAGGTCACAGATACCTGTTAGGTGTCACATCAAAGGAAATAAAATAAGCGAAGGGCAGGTGGTTGCCTTTGAACACATGTACGAGATGACACAATTCAGGGACTATCTGGATGGGGGTATGGATGTCTTTGAAGTAAGTCTTCCTCTTCCTCCTCCTCGTCATCATAACGCTGTCGTCAGCATAATTTTCTACTAATTATTCGCTATTTTTAAGTCAATCCTTTTCATTTTCATGCACCTCATTAAATAATCGAGTAATCGATAGTTACCGATTATTTAGTGGTATAATGAAGATTTCATTGAACAGCTTAAAAAAAGTGTGTGGTATCTGCATTGCGAACATGTGTATTCATGTGTGTACTTGTGTGTGTGTGTGTGTGTGTGTGTGTGTGTGTGTGTGTGTGTGTGTGTGTGTGCCTACACGTGCAGACGCCAGCAGGCACGGTGTGCGCAGGTCGGAAGCAGACTAAGCCGCTACCCGAACTACCCAGAATGTTCACCTACAGCGCCGAGGTGCTGAACGTGGAGCAGGCGTTCACACAATATCTCAAGGTCAGTTCATGACCCGACCAAGTGCCTCTCGTGCCATCGCCTACTCCCATCGCGAGCTTGGACACATATTAAAAAGACCCCACTTCGGCGAATACTTCCTGATAACGCTGAACTGAGCATTGCTAAGAGAGCGAGTCAAAGGATGCCGGAACCACATAGGGCCAGCTGAGGGAGGCTGCCCCAAACCGGGTCCGCTGGCGAGGTGTTCTTGCGGCCCCTGCTCCTCGAGGAGTGACAAGGAATAAACTAGCATTGCTAAGTTGTGAAGAGCCCCATGTGTCGGTCTGTCTTGGCGAATCTGCCTAGCCAAGCCACCGTCAGTGCATCCGTACCATTACGCTGACCCTAAGGGGCCTTATTAACTTGGCACTTTTTTTTTTTTGAATATGGGATTGTGCTTGGCTAGATATGACTTTTTCATAGCGATCCCATAAAAAGTGTGAAACATACTGACATGCTCAATAAGATGGGTCCGGTAAAAACGGCCTTTAATGAGCGAGAAGATGATGCCACATTTAACTTTGAGAACGACAGATTTATCCCCCTTCCCAATCTGAATTAAGTAGAAGGTATTGGCTGACTGAGAATCTAATAATTTCAAGAAGATTTAGTTTGGAACAGTAGTATTCTAGGTGTGCTTTAAAATGAACATGATTGAGCTTTTATGTTTATTTCAGTGTGGTAAGTGAGTTACAGTTATCGTTTTCTTTTGGATCCAATCCGAAACAATAAACGTTTTTTGCAGAAAGCCTACAACTTGAACCGGAAGTTTGCCATGTTGGAGTTCGCGTCTGCATCCCCACCACTCACCAAACTACGGCTAATTGACGACTTCAACAGCGGTACATATGACAAACTAGTCGTTTGATTTAGCAGACTATATATATATATACACACACACCAAAACTATCCTGCATGTCCTGCAAGCTCCATTATAAAATATCTTTACATTGATATAACGTAATTCGCATTTCAGTTACAGCATGTGAGCATCTCACCTAAGACTATATGTATGCTGCGCTTAATCAACAGTGTGTGTCTGCACATTCTAGGTGTAAGCTACACTCTAGATATGGTACGCGGCAACTGCTCCGTGTCTACCATTGATCCTGTTGGTTTCGATGCTGTCCGAACCACATCCGGCCTTGTACGCATGAGCAGTCCTCAAGAATTTTTTTTCGGAAGAGAAACAGACTACAGTTACGAAGGCATTGTAGGTGACATCCCTTAGAAATGAACTCTAAAGGATTGCACATTATTATTTCTTCATTTTCTTGGGGGTATTGAAGGTGCATGGGGTGCAACAGTCATTGTCATCGAATTCTTTCTTTATCTCATTCACACGCGTACTCACAAACGGAAAGATACGTACCTGCACTTTCAAGAACACACATGTACACTGTTTTATACACACGCACGCACGCACGCACTCACAACCTCTCATAAGCAACGTTCTCTGCCCTCAAAGGCAATGCCCCTTAAAGTCTTCGTCACACCTCCTTTCTCATTTTCTGTCTTGACAGGTTATACTATAATAACTCGTCATTCGTTGTAACAAAGCCTTTTTTGTGCTTCCTTTGCCCTCGCAGCGCAACATCCGGGGACTGAACTCAGAGGTGTGGGTGGGCACGAGATGGGGATGGCCTCCCAACAATCCTACAAACTCCACATGGGAGTACTACTTCGCCACGGTAACGATAACAATTGATCTTTTCTAGAATTCAGGTGAATGTGCAATATTGTGTCTTTGCTGTAGATGCGACTTCCGATATTCTTTTTTTCGGGTGGGTCTACAGCTGACGGTGACATGCGAACTAATAATTTACAGTAAAAGTGTATTCTAGGCACTGCTGTAAAGCTTGAGATAACTCTATTTTGATCTTGCTTGGGATGATAATAATGATGATGAGTGGGGGAAATGGTTACTCCAGTCAGAATGCCAGTAATAACCCAGAAGACATGTTTTTAATTGCTAAAACATTACATCTAACTGAATTTTATTTCTGGAAATCATGATTTACACATAGTTTTCTGAGATTTGATGTTAATATTTTACGACATATCTTCGAATTGATTAGTATATTGATTAGTGAATTTCTTTACTGATTACTGATGACCTCCACTTTGTCCTCTGACCTCAGCCCGAGTGGACTGAGGTTGCAGGCATAACCTCCGCGCAGCACATGCCCATCACTATCCACGTGGCCTTGGGCCGTACCCTGGTAAGTGTGAGTGAAAACTAATCACGCAAGCCAATGCCCTCAGTGTGAAACTGAGTACGCAATATTTGACGAGTCGGTATTGGCTGCTGTACAGATTTTCCCACTCATTCAGTCCGAGATTGTTTTTATTATTAAAGCTTTGTATAGCAATAAACATCTTCCTTAAAATAAAAACGTTTAGGCAATAAGGCCAATAACTTAATTTGAACATGTTAAAGAGCTTTGGGGCAGAGAGAAATGGAATACTCTTTTTTAATGTTTATAGTCAACATTCTCGCCTGTACCAATAACCATACACATCGTGCGACACATGTGTCACGGAGGGAGAAGGACAAGTTTTAATTTATCTCATGGAGTCAGGCCTGCTGTCGTCACAGCAGAAACGTGACATACATTAGGACATGTTTTCCCCCGAGTATTAATATGTAATTATACGTGTATGCGTGAGAGTATCTCTCTCTTTATATATGTGTGTAGGCACATCAAGTATACAATCTGTACAATTTTCGTGACGACGACCCTGACATCTGGACCTACGATATTACACCTTGCTTCGACGTGCATAGCCTTCGACAGATACAGATGACCTTTACAGGTAAGTGTAAGATAATGTCTATTAGGGTCAGTACGATACCACATGTGTGACACCATAACTATTGTCAATGACACAATTTGTGCTAAATGATATGCATATGCGGTTAAAAGACTTACAGGAAAGATGGATGCAGCTTGTCTGCAGCTTCAGCTGTGTGAAGACTTAAGGAAAAGACAAACGTATTTTGTCCACAGCTTATGCATTTGCAGCCTGGATTACTGCTTTTCAAATGAATTGTGTAAACTGCGAGTACATTCTGGGATTTCTGGCGACATAACTTTCATTCCATTCCACATGGCATTCTATAGACAATAATTTTGCATGTTATGCTGCGTTCGTCCATGTGTTAATGCAATGTGTGTGTGTGTGTGTGTGTGTGTGTGTGTGTGTGTGTGTGTGTGTTGTAAAGTGCCATGAGCTTGCCTATATTGCTTGGATATGGCGCTATATAAGTTTACATTATTATTATTGTGCGTGTGAAAAGACAGGAGAGAGCGTGAAAGCTTGTCTAGAGTCTTTCCACAAGATTTGGCGCCAGTCGTGTATGACTAAGTGCCCTTTATGTTAACTGAAGCATAACGTGTCTGTCTCTAGTAACGTTACCCCAGCTGCAGGCAGTACTTGACAACCAGCTCGCCTTCAGGCGCTCCCTGATGCGGTCGGTGATGACACAGGCTTCTGTGTCCCCTATACGTGTGAACAGAATCAATGTGAGTGGTGTCTGGACAATGTTCCTGCACATGAACGCGCACGCACGCGCACACACACACACACACACACACACACACACACCGTACACAAAAGTGTATAAAGAAAACAAAACATAATAGAGGAACGACTCATGTATGAAACACACTGTCCTTTTATTTTAAATCAGCATAGATTATTTTCTCATTATTGTAGATTACACATTCAGAAGAGAAATAGATATGAGGAATGTTATCGTAACCCCAAATGCCAGGTATAGATAGCATATATAGTGAGCTCTTGGATTAAACAAATTATTTAGACGTAGCTGTAGGTGAGAACCGTTGGCAAGTTAGTTTTGATGTGTGATGTAGCTGGAGTTCAGAACAGCAGCAGTGGATGTTAGCCTAGTGCTAACGGAAAGGCTTCAACTCCAGTATCCAGTGGTGGACAGTCCCCTACCGGAGGTGGATTTAGACACAGCAGTACAACGCCTTCAGGCTGCCATCAGCGACTACGCTTTCTGGGTGCCTGTCAACATTACCACTGGCGTCATGGTTAGTCAGCGATCTAGACTTTGCATTTCCATTTTCTTTTTGTTTGTTTGTTTCTTTCTTTCTTTCTTTCCATTTTCGGTTTAGTTTTGTTTTGTTTTTTGTTTTGTTTCGTTTTTCTTCTCCTCTTTTTTTCTTTTCTAAAAGTGTGTCATAAGGTCATAATGTATGAGAATATAGAATAGCTAGCATAGCAGGGTCTAGTATGGCATGTTGAGGACAGACTAAGGTCAAGACTGTGTCATGACAGATACTGAAGGCTGGGCCATATTCAACCGCCACTGCCACTGCGCCTTCTACATCCACGCCTCCTCTGCCTTCTACACTCGCGAGTTCTCCACCTTCTGCGCCCAGTACGCCTGGTGGTACGCGTGATGTGGTCTGCTACTCGAAGACTTCAGGTTTTACAGCAGGTTGGTTGAGTCGTCTGGAAGTTTACAGCAGGTGGGTATAGAATCAAGGGCATATATCAGGTATATGTAGACATTGTCAAGGCTTACAACAAACAAGGGTATACGTCTTCAGGATTACATAAGGTGAGTACAGAAGTCTCCATGGTTTACAACAGATGGATTCACAGCATGATCCGGCTGAGCATACTAATGCCCTCAGAAGTAAACGTAAGATGAGATACGTTGCTAAGATTAACGCTAAGCATAGTACACACAACAGAAGAATACAATTTAAAAAGTTTTTAAAGTAACGAAAAAGGTAGACGTTCAGAAGGTAACTGTAAAGTCGGAAAGTTGTCCTTCAGTTTCCTAAGGTAGTCCAACGTGTGATGCAGCTAGATACTAGTTTAAGGCAAACGGTATCCTTGTGCCAGTCGCTACACCGCGTACCATTGCAGGTTACTTCTCAAATTTAAATTGGATTACTTCCTTGTTTGGCGCTCAAGGTTGCCTTTAAAAATCGATTAAAAGGAAATACTTTTCGTTCCTCCATGTAGGCGACGTGATTGGTGCTACCATGGGAACGGCATTGACCTGTTTCTGCCTGGTATTGCTAGGGCTGTCGCTATGGACGCGCTGGAAAAGAGGGAGGTTTCCTTATGGACGACATGAAATGGAGATGTCGTGACACATCTGTCATGACGACTCTTATGCTTTTTCATTCAGTATGGATGTAGAAATGTAGCTTTCTCTCTTTCTCCAACCCCCTAGCTCCTTGAGGAATGAATTAGAACGAGCGAAAGCGATCGTGCGTGACTGGTGTTGAAGGCTTAATTTTGTACCCACGGTATAGAAAACACTGTGTAATATATTGAATGCAAGTGTTGGCATGTGGGTGCGTGCGCGCGCGCGAGTGTGTGTGTGTGTGTGTGTGTGTGTGTGTGTGTGTGTGTGTGTGTGTGAAGGGGAATGCGGGTGTGGGAATGTATGTGTTGCTGCAAGGAAACACGACTGAATATCAGCCTTGTAGATTAACAGGAGACAAAATAAAACTTAAAAATCTTCGCGTCTTGTTTTGTATGGACTTTTTTAAAACTGTGATGGGGCGTAACCTGAGAAATAACCGCAAGAGCAGGGTTGACCATCTCCAGAAAAATAACCTAAGAGCAGTAATAACTGCGTATCCAAAAAAATATAAAAAATTTCCACGTGCCCGACATATAACTTATTATTCTCTTCAAAATAATTCCTCGGCACGCTATATAATAATTTCTGAACGCTATAAAATGAAAGAATTGTATATGCATTGTAACAGTTTTTGTGGTTTTGCAAAATAATTGCAGTTAACCCTGTGACAATAACGCGCGCTTTAAAATGTCTGTGCAGCTATCAGAGCAAACTCGATTGTTGTTTCTGCTGCAAGGTTGCTTTAAATAATAATAATAATAATCAAACGGTACAGCTACTGCATGCTGACGTGGAACAAGCCAGACAATAAGTCTGGTGATATCGCGAGGACTCGTGTTAAAAAAAAATTCGACAAGAATGTTGAGTCACCGACGATATCATAACTTCACAACATGTGATATGGTTTAAAATCTATTAATAGCGCTAACGAGTATTATTTTTAAAAAGCTATTTTATTCCTTTGGAAAATCCGATGTCGTCTCCTGTGGAAGTTCTAGTCTTACACGTAATCAGAGCTAGCGGTAATCCTGTTCTGAAAACGGCTTGTTTAAGCCCTCCTCTCTCTCCGCCCTGATATTGTTTCTTTATGTGAGTCTACATAGCAACAGACCTGATTGCAGTCGTGCCTGAATCAATTATAAGTTTGCTAGTGAGTACGTGTTCCCTTGCGCGCAATTGTGCACACTCATTTGGAAAAAGCAGAAGATAATATTATCAGGTGGATTAGTCTGCCCCGGTGGGCACTCAAGTCTACACGTAATTTATGATCTCATGAGACATGAGTGGACAAGACTGCGCCAGATTGTGTTTTTCCTTGTCAAACAAAGTCATAAGACAGCAGAAAGTAGGTTAAATTGGTGCTTGCGGTATCGAGTATCCGAGACTTTGCGTAAGGGACTGCCATCCTTCTGATTGAGGGATTTTGAAACCCGAAAAAGTCCAGAATTTATGTTCACCAAACCAACATTTGTACAAGAGGCAGGTGGGTGCGACGCTGACTTAATTGTTTATTTTGTTTTAGACATTTTACTGATATTTTCTCCGTTTTTGCGATATAGCTTAAGGCATTGATCCCTTATGTCGCTAACAATCGAAACATTTGACCGAAGTTTATGAATGTGCTTATGCATGAGTATATGAGTATGTAAGTGCGTGTGGGCAATTGTACAAATCACCACCACACTGACATCTAACAGGAGGCATTTCTCTATTTTTCTTTCATTTCTATTCTTCTGGTGACGTGCATCTTTAGCACTTCTCATTGTACCGCAAGTCGTGTTCAGACTTGTTCGTCTCCTTGTGAATTTAATTTACTTTAGACGCGTGTTCAGACATGCAATGGCTCCAGTGTTTGGAATGCCTAATCTGAGATCACCTGCTATCGTGGACACGATCATCTGCCGTCAAAACCATTTCAAAAGGACTTTTCCTCTTAGTGATGTCTCTTCTCACACACACACACACACACACACACACACACACACACACTCTCCCTCGTGTGTGGGGTCAAGGGTCAAGTGGGTTTTTCTTCGAGCGAGCAGCGCCTGCTCTCTTTCACGCGCGCGCGCGCTTACACACACACACACACACCCTCGTGTGTGGAGTCGAGAATCAAGTGGTCTCTGATCTCCCCCCCCCACTCTCTCTCTACCCCTACGCCGTCACTGCCGACCGACCGTTCAAGGATTACGTCACACATCGCAGCAGCTGTGTATCAGGTATTTGTGAGTCGCTCGTTTTCGCTCTGAATTCAAGAAAAATTTACACTTTGGCACTTTGCTGTTGATTGAAAAAGACCACCATTAAAATGGTAGTGACGATGACGATGACAAATATCGTCGGGTATCGATCTCTGGACTAGAATACGCATAACGCGCAGCTACTCTTAAAATCACGACGCATTTAAACACAACTATGTTTGAAGAAACCTTGTTTTATGTTTAGGATCGTTTAAAAACAAAACCTGGCCGACAAGTGTTCTCACAAGTGCTATCGACGTGCTGGTCACTGGTCAGTCAGCATCTTGCCCTGATAATGGCGTCTTGGAACTGCTGCAAGAAAAGGTATGTGCGCTGCTTGTCACTCTGTCACGCCTGCTGCTTCAATAATGAGGGAATGAATTCAAACTAAGTAAAGATGTCGCACCGGAAATTCAACCTTAAAGCGTCGTCATTTTATGTGTTCTTTTTCAAAAGAAGCAATGATGATGCCCTTAAAGAGTCTGGAGAAGAAGGCGCAGGTTTACTGGGGCCACAGCGAAGGACTGCTTCAAACAACCTCGGGTCGCCAGCTGCAGTACGTGACGTAGGAACCTCCAACTCCGACTTACTTGTCAGTACTTCAGCAGATGTCAGCTGGGGAGCTGCAGTACAGGACGTAGGCACGTCACCATCTGATCTGACTAGCGAACAAGGTGTGGCCTGTGCAGATGACAACAGCGGATGTCCAGTCAGTGGGGATGACGAAGAGACAATTCCCAAGCGACTGGCTGATGGCCCGGAGCAGGAAGATGACTTCCCCGCCACAGACAGACAGACGACACAGCGCCACCTGCTACAAAAAGAGTCGACTGCGGCTGTCTCTGCCTTGGTGCCAAGGGAAGAAGAATCCCAGCACAATAATTCAATCACCCAGCAAAGATACAATTCGTCTACTGATACTACAGGTACCTTACCTGTATTTAACATAGAGAATAAAACTGAGCTTTTGTGTGTTGCAAGTAGTAATGTTATAGCACATTTAATGTTTTAACTAAATAAACTAGAACTTTGTCAACTTTCTTCAGAAATCCGTAGACGCGCTGTAGCTATGCTTGGCTTTCAGAATAGAAAATCACGGTTTCGAAGTTCGCTGCCTCAGCCACTCTGTCAGTTTAGCAGCAAACGAACTCGTGATCCATTTGACTCAAGATAACACGCAGATAGAGGCTCTGTCTTTTGTGTGGCGGGTCCTAGACACAACAATTCACCCAACATAAGGTCCTTTATCAAAACATCAAAATAGTTTATAACCGTCTTTAACTTCCATAAAGTTTACATGGCATCTTGAATATCTGCATAAATTAATATAATATAATAATTTATCACTATTACACAGAAAATTCATAATAAAAATATTGCATAGTGATATTGACTCCTTGTCAGTGCTGCAGAAGACGGTAAATATAGCGTAACGTTTACAGTCTTTGGTCCAACGCCCACGGCACAACTTGAGCTGTTTTCATGGTCTGATTTCTACTGGTTTCCTGTGTCTTCTAGGCAATGTTGCAATATGCACAGATTTTGAAAACGAAATAAACCGGCTTCTTAGACAAAAGAATGAGGAAGTGCGCAGGCTCGAGAAAGAGATTACAAACCTGCGCAAGAAGTTTGCGCGGTACGTCATGCGAGTGAGAGGTGACGTCAGGAGCGCACTGAGCACAATGACCCTAACCCTGCGGGAGGAATTGGCCCGCTGTATGTCAGCAACTGGGACTAGCTAGCGTCCGCATCGACCATCACCTCAATGTTGACTTTACACAGCAAGCGTCTGCTCTTACCTCTGAGAAGGTGGCGGAACTCAAGGTGAAGATTGAAAGCATCCTCAAGGCTCAGTTACCTGAGGATATCAGAGAAGGAATAAGCTGGAGTGATCCCGTTCAATGCACGGAGTCTGAAACAGGAGACAACGACGTACGTAGGATGCCTTCCCAGGTAAAGACAACCTCTTCTAACACATCGTCGCCATGCTATTCGGGAAAATAAAAGTAAAATAAATCACTTTTACTTTGATTACTTAAAGATCAGCTTTCCTCCTTTCGGAGAATCACATGATGGAAACCGCGGCCTTGGAGAACTTTGTTGCAGATGTCGCGATTAAGCAGTACTCTGACTCCTGCATCCTTATATCAGTTTATCACTTGTTCTTATACTAGAAAATATATTTATATGATATATTTTATATGTACTAAACTATTGTATCAAATATTATTTTACACATATTTTTCAGGAACGTGAAGAGTCTTCTCAAAGAACACATCATTTGCAGCATCGCTACTCAGTAGGCAAGTGAATTTAGATATCAGTTTGTTTTTACAGTGAAGTTTGTTTTCATAGTGAACACAGATCTCAGTTTGGGTTCACAATAAATGTAGATCACCTAATCTCAGCTAAAGTATATATATATATATATGCATGTTTTACCCAGAAGGCACATTTATGTCGTATGTCCTCCGGTCACACAGAATTAAGGCTTTATCTCCATTTCTAAATAGTGATTTCTTCGACATTGCTTTCCTTTTGACGATTTTCTTCGGTCATGGGAAGTATTGCTTTGGGGCCGGAGTTATGAAGTGAGAGTCTTTTCCCCAAGCACAAAATAGAGACCTAAAGGAAAAGTGTGTTATTTTTACAATAACAATCTTCAGATTATATGGACACTATACTTTCTTTACCCCAAGACATCTTTGCCACTGCTTTATAACTACCGCTACGAGAGTAGTGAAACATCTCGGGGTCTGGGCGCCATCTTCGGAAACAGACGCTTGTCCTTGAGTTCCTCAGGCGACGACTTACCCTCGCTTCATAACTACGGTCCCAGGAAGGAATTTCATAAACATTTCCTTCATGTTCCCCTTGAATTCTCTGATTGGTTTATTACTCGCCAGGTCGAGCCAGTGATCGGGTGACACAAGAATTCAGTTTCGTCCCACGCGATCCCCAGGACCGGCCAGAAGAAAAGCGACTGTGGATAAGGGCTATCTCTAGCTTATCAGGCGACAACCTCGTCGTAACCGATGCTTTCAATATGTCGGTGAAGGTCATCTCTATGGCGACCGGATCTCCCGAGGTCACAAGCTGCTTCACTTTAGGAGTCAAACCTTACGGAGTGACTGTCTTTAGCGACGGAGAGACTGTAGCTGTGACCACAGAAGAACAAAAATTCATTTTTCTATTAAACGTACGAAGTGAAAGTGAACCAAAGCGGGTACACACGAAGAAACAATACAGAGGTGTGGGCCCTGGGCCTGATCACAATATTGTGGTTAGCTGCGGTCAGAATTCAAACCAGGTACCCAGCGTGGATATTATCTCTCTGAATGGAGACGTCCTCAAGACTCTGTACATTTTCTCGGGAAATCTTCTGTTGGATTATCTGGCTGTTTCTGGAGACTTCCTGTTCATCTCCGACAAGAACACTAACTCAGTTTATCGTGTTTGTGTGTCCACCGGAGTGCTGGAGGAGACGATGACTCATGACGCTATGCATTGGCCGAGGCAGGTGGCTGTCGGGGATGATGGCAGTGTGCTGGTGGCTTGCAGCGACAGTGACTGCGTACTGAAAAAAGCAGGAGTAAACTGGCGAGTCATTTTGACAGGAAAAGAACATGGCGAGAATGGAAAGGTCAAGGCCACTGCCCTGACCACGGTCGGCACCAGTGTCGTGGTAGCTTGGGGCTGGTTTGGCGACTCTGTACTCAAGCGACACGCGAATATTACATAACTCATTACATTACTCGTTATCATATTACATTACACAAGAGTAATGATGTTCATTCGCCTGACTGGCTGAAGGGGGGGGGCTGCGCTCTGTCGTATTTTTGTCTTCTCTGAATCTTCTTCGTGTTGGAGCTGTTGCTGGTGTGAATTTTGACGTGCTTACGGTCGTGCGTTTGGATTGTGGTGCCCCTTTGATCTGTGTGGATGGCTTCGGTTCCATCTTGACGTGGAGACTTCGTGATCGATACAGTACAGCTCATTAATTTGAATAGGGCTTCAGTTCCCTTTGACCTCTGCTGCTCAGCGGACTTTTGCGTGTGTTGGGCCACATTCGTTGTTCCAGTGCGTCTGGGACCGTCTGTTGGATGTGGTGCTTGGAGCTACGTCTGGTATAGATGTCTTCTTGCTTGTCTGCTGTGTGGACTGCGGAATGCGTGCTCTCTGCATACTGTGTGTACGGTCTGTACTATATTGTCTGTATGGTATAAACTGTGTGAGAAGATAATACTTTATTTGTCCCGGAGGACAATTCAGTGGCAGCTCGATAACAAAAAATACACATTTGTACGTACAAAACAGACTTCCACTTTCATGTTTCATTCATTCGCACTCAGCACCATTCAAAAGTCGCACGGCCGAAACAACGAATGACAGCCGCAGTCTGTTGGTCTTGCATACAGGTACACAAAATCGGCGGCCCGATGGGAGCTAGACAAATTCTCTTGACAGGACATGCCTGTCATCACGAACGATTGCAGGCACTTTCCGAAGTGTCTGACTGTTTTATAGATTCCGAAGAGCACTCTGAGCTATTCCAATGACTTTTGAGCAGGTGGATACCACACGAGGTAGGCTGCTCTTGTCCTTCACCGATAAACTGTTGTAGAAAGAGATAAACGAGAAGGACAGCACGCTCTCTATAAAAGAGCTGAAGAAATTGGTGGGAGACAGAGAAAGACTTCAGCTTCAGGAGGAAGTAAGAGGCGCTGTTGAGCCTTCTTGACGACATTTTGAGAGTTGATATCCCAGCAAAGTCACCTATCGAAGATGGTACCCAAGTATTTAAAAGCAGGAACAGTTTCCACCTCCTTGTCGTGGATGACACTTACAGGACTTGGTGGAGAATTCCGACGGAAATCAAAGACCCTCTCTTTGGTTCTACTCACATTAAGTTCTAAGAAACTTCTTCCGAAGCTACACCGTGGGTATCTGCTGGCCCGCTAAGGAGAGATTGCAGTGCAGTGTCATCAGAGAATTCTGTATTGTCTGTATTATATATACAGTCTATACTGTGTGTAATGCCTGTACTATATGTAAGGTGTGTATCCTTTAATATTTATTTATTATTATATTTGCTTGTGGGAATGGAGTGTATTGTCTAAGATAAATTGAAGGCCCTGCGCAAACTGTAAGAGTCTTAAGCACCCAACTTTTGTTTCTCCTAGGCCTAATTTGCCTTTTGTTCCTGCCCATTACTGTAACTGTTTGAGCCAAAGTACTGCTATAATGTCCTTGTATACTATCTTCATGATCGTTTCCAAATGACCATATAACGTTTGCACTTTGTCATCTTTGTGGCTTGAGCTGGAGCATAAACTTGGACAACGATAATATTGTGGGACTTGGCAGAAATGTGAATGGAAATCAGTTTGCCTGAAATGGATGCACAGATGATGGCACTGACCATTTCTTTCTGTAAAAGAAGGTATTTGCCATACTTAGGGGTTTTTTTTTCTTCCCCACTGTACCAATTTTAAATCTGTGCCCATCGATACTCCCCCAAAATCCTAGCCATCTGATTTCCGCCGGCCCCGCAGTTTCACGCTGGTATCATTCTAACTCTAAGGCGAATTCTCTTATCTTCTTCCATTGGTCTAATGTGAAGACATTCCACGTTTAAATGGATGATGATGATGATGATGATGATGATGATGATGATGATGATGATGATGATGATGATGTCCATTTGTAATGCGCAGGTATCCATTCGGAAGAATGCTCATTGCGCAGCAAAAACAAAACAAATAAAAAAATAAGAAAAAAAATAAATAAAAATAAAATAAAGTAAATAAATAGATAAACACCAGGAAAGTAAAAAATAAAGACACAAGTGTTGCTTGGTTGTTTAAGTTTAAGTCCGTCTTAAACAGATGGGTCTTCAGTCTTTTTCGAAACGTGGTTGGTGAGGTGATGGTGGACAATGACGATGGCAGAGCATTCCACAGTTTAGGTGCCGCGTTTTTGAAGGCCCTGGCTCCAGTGCGCTTCTTGTTTGTGTCTTCCACTGCAGGGAGACAGAAGCGTGACTGGGAGCCAGAGCGCAGACCACGTGACGGCTGGTAAGGAGGAACTACCTCTTGTAAATATTCAGGAGCAGTTTTAAACATGCAGGACTGTGCAATCGAAAGCACTTTGTGATCAATGCGCTTGTTCACTGGGAGCCAGTGAAGGCTCTGTAGGATAGGCGTGATGTGCTCAGTGGACGACTTTGCACGGGTGACAATCCTGGCGGCTGTGTTTTGAACTCTTTGGAGTCGATCCAACTGCGTAGCAGGTATACCCCACAATGCACTATTACAGTAGTCTAATCTTGATATGATGGTAGCCACAGCAAGTGAGTTGGCAGCAGCTTGGATGTTCCTTCTAGAGTCAACTTTAATTGCTGCTTGTGCTCTAGTAGCATAATTTTCACTGTAACCGCCATGGAGCTTGTTGGGAGAGAGGGGGCATGGTCCTCATGAGTCCTGGCCACGATTCAGCTTGATATTCCTTTGGCTTTCCCTGTCCATTGTCCTTTCTCTGGGTTTGTAGTTTGTGACACTCATCTCTCCAAAGGATGTGTCACCTTCGTTACAAATATGTAGGCTTGTGAACCTTGGCCGGTGCATGGAAAACTTTTGTACAGTGATGTCCTATTAACATTATGATTTACTGAAGGCATTTACTCCCTTTGCCATATCTTACCAGAAGTATCTATAAGACAGTAAGGCTAACGTTTGCAAAGGTAATCCATTTTCTTCCAAGACCACTCAATTACAGGAGCACACACATATCAACAACCTACAAACATGTTTGTGAGTATTCAGCGTGAGCCAGGCAAATTTTATTACCAGATAACCTGAAACAATATCAGTGACAATAAATATATACAAGAACATAATTATCATTAATACTGATAACTGAATAGGCTTCAATGTTGTATCACATGAGCATAGATCTTGTGATAATGTCTGGCCCAAGGCTGGATCACCATGATGTTCACCAGTCATATTATACCTGATACAGGCCCACCTTAAATCACCACGGCATTCACTAGTGGAATATAATACCTGGAACGGGGCCAGACTAGATTAGAACTTTCACAAATCCAGGTGCTAAGCAGTGCATTCTAGGTGACATTAAAAGTTTCAAGACTGTTATCGAACAGGCAAACCAGGACACTAATGACAACAACAATACTCCAATACTATGCTCATTGTTGAGCAGCTGTTGATAAGATGACCAAAGAGGCAAACAGGCTGAGTCTTACACTGCACACAGCATTCGAACAATACGATATTGGGAAAATAGGTAAGTATTGGTGTTGGTACATGAGGGGTGTGTATGCAAGGAGTGAGCAAAGATCAGAAATGCACCAGAAACCATTCATATTAGTTTTTGAAAAAACCCAAATCATGAAAGTACAATGCAAGAACAGTTTTCTGTTTTGAAAGTTTTTTTGTTATTCTGTACCACAAAATAAAATGTCCCCAGTAATAAAAATCACATTTTAACAGTTTATTAAAATATGGAATTTCTGACTTCTTATAGTATATAATACAAAGAAAGCAGAAAGAGAATGTATAAATCTGTGCATACCTTGCATTCCAACAAGACCTTTCGGGACAAGCAAAATGATAACGCAGTTAGGATGCAGCTGGAACTATTGCACACAGTATAAGAAACAACAATTCTGTACAAAAGAACAAACAAAATGTGACTCATAATGATATGAGTTATGGCAGGTAGTCTGCTTTTGGATGCATCAAGCAAGAAACCCTTGATGACCTGGTTAAATGACCACATTTGAATCAGAGTGACTTTCTTTATAAAGAGGTGCATTGTATGTACATGGCATCATCTCTGCATGTGCATAAATATGATATAGTCTATAATGCTAGGGAATACCTCACCAAAACAGAAGTATGGGAAGTACCTCCTATGTACAGGTACATTTCGGATGGAGACTGGTTGGACATATAGCATAAAATGATGCAGGCACAAGCTCTAAAGATGTTTGCGAGCTAAACTGTATGTGCTTTAACTGCCCTCATACTCCCTGACATTTTGACTTATCAAAAAGGGTTTATAACAATGCAAATATGGACATGAAATAGTTTTAGACTTTCTCTTTTAATCCACAAATCAGATCAGAATACACTTTTGGAAGAGGACTTGTGTTTAAGATGGAGTAGGACACAAAAATGAGATTCTATATATAAGAATGTTTGCAAAAGTGTAACTAAACAGGCAAAGCACACAGATTCTGTTGAATGAGCAACTTTTACCTTCTAGGTAAAATCTCTTCTTAGCATGCATTTCTCTTATTTATTTTGTCACTCATGTGTTTGTGTTAGGAAATTCATAGTGTCAGATAATTGCACACTGGTTAATGCTGGTAAGCAAACCTTATTTGATTTTACTAATCCATATCTGCACATATGCACTCATGCTTGTGCGTGCGCACACACACACACATTCTCTCTAATGCATGCACACACAAACTCGCATGTGTACAAAGACCTATACTCTCACTTTCCTACAGTGTCTTCTCTACATAGCATCATGAAAAGTCAAGCCATAGCTTATACAAGAGTAAAACTGAACCATAAATCTGACAGAAACAATTTTCACTCAAGCATGCTGCTTCACTTAAATCATAAAATGCCACACGTGACCTTCCTGGCCATGGAAATGCAGATATATGCAGCTTGCTCAGCGTAAACATCCATGCACATTACAGCTAATGCCTGGTCTAGAAGACCCAGAAACAAAACAGAATGACAGGGAATGTAATCATCAGCAAGAGAGCAGAAGTCAAAGGAGATGCATAAAAACTGGGTCAAACTTAATGGACACTGATATTCAGACAGCGGTATGTATAGTTACTAACATTTGGACAGTAGCATTCAGAGGATCTCTGTGTCCCTCGTCAGTTAAGAGCTGCTTGTTAATGGATCTCAGTATGCTTGTGAAATGACCAGCCTTAATAAATCACATAAAAATACAAATACCCACAACAGCTTCACAAATGGAACTCAGGTACTTTAGAACAGGACAACAGGCTGTACATTTTTCCTCCTCTTCAAAGTGGTGTTCCATGCTTTCCCTTTGAAGGCAACTATTAAAGTAGGTGTTAACATCTTTCTTTTTGATTGAAACCTAGACTCCCATGCATCTTATATGTAACCTAAAAATGACATGTCAACCTTCCAATTATCCAGCAGATCCCAGCAAATGCTTGAGAAGGCATTGGAGCTGGCAGAAATGATGACGTCTGATATAATCCCATCTGTTCTTCAGAGCTTAAAACCTGCTCAAGACTCAATCAGAATGCTACTTTGAGAGGACTCCAGCTGTTTCTGCTGCAGGAGGCGGATCTGCAGCTTGACACTCAGGCAAATCATTCGTTCCTCGTGAATCTTCTGACAAAGGTCTGCATTTTCTCGCTGTCAGGGGAAAAGGCGCTTTTCAGTCACATGTACTCAAGTGTCACTTATCTAGTGCTTTCAAAAATAAGAACTTTCTGTAAGTTCATACAACACAATCATCTGCTTTAAAATTATATCACAATCACTTTTTGAGTGACAATTCATTTAACAGTAAATGTGTAAGTTGTTGAATAATAAGAATTATAAGAATTTTTCATTAAAAAGCTCTCAAGAAACTGTGTTAAGTCCTTGTCATGCATTCTTGAGTAGCTATCAATAAATGGTGAATACATGCTTACTGAAAGCCAAAACGATATTGTTCTTCCTCATTTTATCTCTTGAACTGCAGCATGTGTATATGCTAAGCTTTTATGGCTTCTTAGCCTGCATGCTTGTGATTTCATTGATACCACCAGTCTACTGGTGATTTCATCTTCGTTGGCCTGAGTCTATATTGATCTATTCTGCATTCCCACAGACTACACAATGGCTTTCCAAGCGGTAGATCTGAATTGTAAAAACACAATCTTGGTCTATAAAGAGGATTTAATATAGCAGAGCAATGATCCAAGCCTTCAACGCAACGACAGCACAGCTTCAGTTTTAATTTTTCCGTTGTGTTTTTATTTTTTGTTTGTTTGTTTGCTGACATATACTGGACTGTGTCCGTATAAGTGATTTGCACATGGTTTTTAGCCTTTCTCTTGTAAAGCACATTAAGCCTTTTGCTATGTCAAGAAATATGCTATATAAATTCTCTTTACTATTATTATCTGAACTAAAGGAAAGGGATTTACAGAATGACGCACCTCTAGCTGCAAGTTGTCATGTATCAGTGTTGACAGCATGTCTGCCAGGTCTTCCTCATCTTCGCTTTCATAGCTGGAGTCAGAGCCAGATGATATGTCCTCCAGGTCTGAGTCATGACGCAGATACTGCAGCTCCTGAATCTCTTGCTGAAGTCGGTCAATTTCACTCTCTTCTGTCTCAATTTTCTTGCGAAGCTCGTCTCCTGTTAAAGCAGGAAACAGCAACCAATGATGGGATGTGTTTTGGTGATTCTTAAAAATTTGCACTTTTCTAATATGCATGTAAACTCAAATACCTACCCTCACCCAAAAAACAAAAAAAAAAACCCCAGATCTCTTCAAAGAAAATTACTTCTACAGTTCAACAAACCTCAGCTGATGAAGGCACAGAAACATAAGCACTGTATTTACCATTCATAGTAAAATTAATGAATGCTTACAGAAGAAGTAAATAACACATGCATTGATATTAAAAGCAGCACAAGGACAACAATATAGAAACATGCTAAAGATCAAGCACTTAAGAACATGCTTGACAGTAGAAAAGAAATGTGATAAAAAGAGATGCTTCAAATGTGTTAGACAAAGGAAAGACAGAGGATTCAAAAACTGATATGCTTGCCATTCTTTTCTCCTAAAATTTGTGGATGGCAGACAAGGACACAAGCCACATCAAGTACAAGACTGACCAATAGCCAGGAGTTCCTCCTCTTCCAGGCGCAGGGCAAACTCCTCCTCTATCAGCCGTTCCAGCTCCTCATCCTGGGTTGCATCGGAGTCTGAAACATCAGTAGAAATGTGCAGCTCAGCAAGATGTAACCATATACAGCTCCAAATCATTTGTAATGCTGGTAGCCAGCAACACAGAGTTAGACATCACTAAAAACAGTCCGGTCATCTTTGCAAGCACTGAAAAGCTTACTGGTATAACATGTCACATGCTTGACAAGAACACATTATCTTTGTAAGGACACATTCTATACTCCTAAACACACATAGTATTCTTCCCATGACCTGAGAACATACTTCTTACTGGAATTTATACCAATCTCTTCAAAGGGACATACTCTTTACCATGTGACAGACACCTTACAAGACACATACCATACTCCTCATCACCAGTTTCAGTCTTTTCTCTATCTCTTTGTTCCTTTTCCTCCTCTTCTTGTTCCCTCTGACCCCCTCCCAGAAGTTCTTCTTCCAGCTCTCGCAGTTTTGCCGTCTTATGCTGAGATTCTTCCAAAGCCTTTTCTGGTCGGTCTCGGCGTGGTTTAAGAGGCTGTGCCTGTGAAACGAGAATGAGGACGAGGCTGACATTATTTACCTTGGTACATGAGACACACACACACCCCCCGACCACCTTGCTGTCTCAACCTGCTAACCTTGATGGGCTGTAGTGGCTCCAAGGTCAGGTAAAGGTGAGGGTGCACCTGCACTGGTCCTCGGGGTTTCACCTCTTTCTCCTCTACCACCACCTGCACAGATGTTACAGGTGGCTGCGCTTTCTCTTGAAGAGCTGCTGCAGCTGGTTGCATTTTCTCTTTAACAGATGACATTGGTGGCTGTGCATTCTCCTGAACTTCTGGTGCTGCAAAAGGAGAGCAGCCATGTGTTGACAGATGCTATCATTCATTCCTATTCAACATTTTTCATATTAGTAGCCAAGAGAGTCTTTATCTGGCAGAATATGAGGTAAAGTTGGGATACTGCGACCAAGGTGTATAACAAAGACTGTGTAAACAGAAGACTGAAAATAATGTGGTCTTTGCTTAAAGCCTACCTGAAATAGCCAACTCTTGCTGTTCTTTCCTGTTCAAAGTTCCCATTTCTCCCCCACCTGTCATCGAGTCTGACAGCCTGGATGGTGGAATTTTTTCAGCCTCCTCTTCTTCCTCTTCTATTGTCCCTCGCACATCACCATCTTCTCGGGATAGATGAGAGCTTTCTTGCTTGATCTCTGACCCCTCCAGGGTCTGCTGCTCTTCAGAGGTATGCTTGTTGTCCCCTGGAACTTCCCTAGAAGCAGCCTGTGGCTCACCAGCCTTTTCCTCAGGTGATGGCTGTGCCTCAGCCACAACCTCGCTTTGTCCATCTCCGACCCCTGGCTTCTCCAGTTCACCCTCCTGACTTTCCACCATCTTTGGGATGGCTTCTGCTGCTTTGGGCTCATGTGGTTTGAGCTTATCCCCTGACTCCATCTCTTGTGACTGCCTCTTTTCAATCTTTTGAATCTCTTGTGAGCTTCTCTTTTCTTCTTCATTTTTCTCTGCCACTGAATTTTCCTCTACCTGCTTAGTTGAATCCTCCACGCTCTCCTGAATTGGAATCTCTTCAGGCTTTTTCTCCCCTTCCTCTGCAGCATCAACAGGATTCTCAGGGGATTCTGTCTTTACACCCTCACCCTTCTTGCCATCCCTTTGTCCTTCCATTTCTGAAGTCTCTTGGGTCTTGGATGGTTTGGGCTCTTTGTGGCGTTCCACTGTGATGGTGGCTGTGGCTGCTGGTGTTGGTGATGGTGCCTGGCGCAGCTCCAAATGCAGTTCCTCAGTTTCAGACAACTGTGATGAGCGCTTCTGCTCCACGTCCTTTCGACGCCTTTCTGCTGTTCCTTGGGATTTCTTAGCAAGCTTGATCTGTACACAAACAGCAGCGTTGTCAATTGTCAAGACTGGATTTCTTGTGTGCATGCATGCACACATGCACATGCACACACACAGACACACATGCTGTCTTTGCTCATTTTAACCAAACTTTGTTTATTTTCATTAAAATGTCTGTCACTTTGGATCACAAAGCAGGCACATATAAAAATTACTCAGTTTTTGTTTTCACTAATTTCTCAACATGTGAATGAGCTCTTCTGGTCAAAGAAAAGGAAGATCATATTCTAAACAGAAGAGGGGGGGGGGATTTGTGTTTTACGCCGACTCAGCAACTAAGGCTATATCACGGCAAGGCAGCCAGCCCTGTAAACAGATGCCACATGCAGAGAAAGAACAGCATGCCCGAGACGAGAACTGAACCCAGGACAGCCAACCTTCACTGTATTGGTGACAGGCACTAACCGTTGTGCCACCGGACCGCTAAACAGAAGAGGAGGGATTTGTTCAGATAAAAGGGTGACAATTTTTCACACTTTGTTTATATGGTAGTGAAGGGTGAGGAAGCTGCCACATTTGGTACTGTTTCATATAGTGTTTCACTGACTAGTGTTTCATATAAATTTACAATAAAATCCTGACAAGAGGCAAATCTAGGAAATAAATGTTTTATTCTACAAGTTTTAAGTTACAATCACATTTTTGCAAACTGTGCTTTAAATGACTTATTTTTAAAAATATCATGATTTTTTTCTATCCTTTAGCACAGAATGGGATGCCAGCTCTAGTGAGCTTATTTGACAAGGCACAGCAAATGAAAATTTCAAAGGTCAATCACTGACCTTCCGTTTCAGCTGAGTGACGACACGCTGTACCTCCCACAGCTGCTCCTCTGTAGAAATGTCACCGTGACCTGCATTCAGTCTTGCATGGAGCTGGTTCAGCAGGGACTCTTGCTTGGCCACCTCCTCCTCTAGTGCCCCAGTACTGTCTGGAAGCTCCAGTGACCATCGAGAAGTTGCAGGCTTTAAGGGTGGAACATACCTAGAGGCAGGACCCAAAGACAAATGCTGATAAAGGCACATCATTTAAGAAACACCTGATCAAGAAATAACAATTAAAAATGTCATGATTTAAACAATAAACTTGAGAATTCATTAGGTAGGCATAAAAAAGTATATTTTAAACTAATTTGCACCCCTCTGATGAGATAAAGCTAATTATTCTGGAATGCATGAAAATACCTCCTACCTCAACCCTTCCTGAATGTGTACTGTTCTGTAAATCCAAATGAAAAAGGAATGGCCAAAAGAATTTGGGAAAGTTTTTCCCTGCCATTTCTGCTAAATTTTCTTTATTTTCATCAGTTAAATGTTCAGAAAACAAAAAAAGACTAGTTGATGCTACTGCCTTCTTTGTTTTCAGTCTCATAAGATGAATCCTATCATATCTAATAGGCTGAATAGTTGTGATGGGAAATTTTGGAAACTTCCTGAAAAAGTCTTGTCAGTGAAAATGATTCAGCTAGTATAACTTGTTTTTTTTCTACATTTCATGCCATTAATAACTGTATAAAGAAAAAGAACAATGTTTAGTACGCATGTGTGTGAAGAAGCTATTGTGTAGGTACTGCCTTTATGCTATATATGTGCAAACAAGTCAGAATAAGTTCAGACAATTCACAAAATGTATCATATGTACCAACTAGGCTTTGAAATGAAAACAGCTAAGAAAAATTCTGTATCTTTTCAGGACCTCTGCATCTTTGTATCAAGTCCTATGAAAAAAATCTCACTTTTTGAGGTAGGTGTCTTTGAAGATCTGGTGAGCATAGGTGAAAAGGACATTGAGGACCCGGTGGCTGATTTGCATGGTAGGGCTCAACACTATGGAGACATTCTGCAGTGACATCTTGTTTTCTTTTTGCTGAAATTCATAAGAATCATGGTATGAACCAACATAACATTCTAATTAAAATTATATGCACACCACTTGCATTGCTTACATTACTTACCCTCTATCAACATGTATAGTGCATCTATATATTATGCAAATTACATATTAGTAAGAGAGCAATATATCAGAATACTAGAGTAAACCTACAAACACTCAAATCTCACCAAACTAATCTGCAGGCATGGAAGTACGAAACCATACTTATAAATAAATATACACCCACACTTGCTGCCTCTCATCATGCACATGTGCATGCACACACACAAACACACAAGAGATGTATAGATACACTTGCTCACCAGCTCAATGATATGTGTCATGTGAACTATCATCCAGGAAAGAAGCAGACGGTTACAGGTAGGGAGATCTTCAATAAGTCGGATAAATGTCTCCACCTTTTTATGTTCATTTTTAATGGCTGAAAATCAATCAGAAAAAGTAAACCTCTTGTCACCAACAAATGACTCATTTTTTTAATGTATACTACAAGCTTCTCTTGTTTGTGAAGAAAATTGGTCACTCTCAGAGCCTTCCTCAAATATTTAGATAAACATGACTTTATTACTTAAGTCATACATTGCATTTAGACAGAATAAAAAATAAAATACACAACTTCATGCCAACTATCCTGCTTTGATAACCCTTCATTGTTTAGCATCTTGTACATTTCTATCTCTTACCAAAAAAAAACTGATGACAACTACTCTTAGCTTTAAGCATCAAAGAAGCAAGACAGCAAACATAAAGCCCTTTGTCTTCTAAACTGGGCTAGGAAAAAAGAACTCCTATGCTAGACCTAGAACCTACTAGAGGTTTTCTCAGACCCAGACAAGTGTGAGACCTGTCATGGTAAACATGAGGGTTTGTCAAAGTCGGGCAAGAGCAAGACCCCTCTCATGCTTAAGTATGAACTTACTTGAGGCCTCCTCAAACTTGGGCATGAGTGCAGTGGTGAGGACTGGCTCTGGCAGCTCTCGCAGGAACTGCTTTAAGAGGCTGGCAACCACATTAGGTTCATGTTCAACCAGCTCCACAGGCATACCCTTGTTGTAGCAGTCCTTCAAGTGCTGCACTTTAGACTTGACACCAGAGATGCGATAAATGCCTTCACATGTAAGTCCTGTAAAACACGAATGTGTGTATGATGATTGCATGAGCCAAATACATGTAACAAGTACCTGCCCGTGTATGAGCAAACATACAGACCCATATCCTCTAATGTTCTTTATTTATGTTTGTAGATGTTTTATGCCAAGTAAACGCCTAAAGCTAGGTGATGGCAAAGTGGCCCGCTCTGTAAACGGATGGCATATCCAGAGAGAAAAAAAAAGAGCTAGAGTTGAGATATTTACATAAAATGAAGTGCAGGTAAACAGTCTCCCACCGCAAACACAGTGAGGCAGGTAAATCATGCACCCACCCACTCACACACACACACACAAATGCATGCACTGACATATGGTATACTCATTAAACATTATCCTTTCTTTCTAAAGTTTGCTTGTAACACAGCCTACTGGTAATGTAAACCCTTACCACACTCCTCCACATAGTCAATGCACTCTCGAACAATGGCTGGCAGCTCGATACCATCATGGGATTTATTACGCTCCACAGCCAAAGCAAGTGGGATCCCAAAGATGGGATTTTCACATGCACCTGCATTGAGCAGCATTGAAAAGCACACAATGTGATACTCTATAATGATTACAATGTCTGCTAAAAACTACTATTTCTCCAAGCCACTCTCTCTCTCTAAAGAAATAATGAATATATAAATAAATAAATAAATACAGCTTATATATAAATAAATACAGATTCAACAAAACAAAGTAGCATCTTTTCACAAAAACAATGCTATATTTCTATCCATGGGCAAATACTTCAGTATCATAACGCAGCAGACCTTGTATCAGTGCTATTGAAGAGGAGACAATGTCCAGAATTACAATGGATTGACAATCAGAGTAACTTATGAAGAGGACAAAATGAAAATTTGCACTGCAATACAAGGTTATACCAATGCTTGCTAAGTTATATGGCAAGGAAAAAATGCACAACAAAGCAGGAAAAAGTATTGTTTCCTTATAAAGGACAAAGCAACTGTGTTCAATGTAAGATATGTCAGAAAAAAAGATAATGGAAAATGAACTAGCATTCTGGGAACAGAATCTAGAATTCTTGGAAAATAGAACCTAGCAAAAGCGGCAGTGAAGCAACATTAGTGACAGGAACAAAACTCAAACCGGTCACTTGTGACAACAAAACAGCATAAGCTACAGCAAAAAAAATGCTCACTTGTGACAGCAAAACATTAATTTTACTAAGTCCCAATTGCTCACTTATGACAGTGAAATGAAATTAGTTACACTAAGAAAAATTCCAGCTGCTCACTTGTGACAGTGAAACAACATTAGTCACATTTAGTCTCAACTGCTTACTTGCAACAGCAACTGGTTTGATCTCAATGTGGCTCAGCTTTTGTTTTTTCTTCTCTTTACTTTTGTGTTTCTTTACTTCCTTTTCTTCTTTCTTTTTCTCCTTTTCTTCTTTCTTTGCTTCTTTATCTTTCTTTTCATCCTAAGATTTAAGGAAAATGAAAGCATGGATTATGTAACAACACAATTGTTACTGTCAAAAAAAGTATACGACAAACACGTTTTAGCCAATACAAAATAACTCATTCATAAGCTATCCCAGTTACCAGAGGGATTCTATTTGCTCAGCCAATCTATATGTAATTATCTGAGTAATAAAACGAAGGTTACAAAAATCAGACCCTTCTTGTCTATGGCACGATGCAAACTTGCAATAGACTTTTTGCTTAAATGAACCTTTTTACGTCAGGGAAATGTACTCAGCTATCTAATTATTAGTGTATTAAACTTAGTCATTCCTTCATTCATCCATTCTTTAGCCTTTCCGTCCAATGTCAGCTCATGAACTGGGTTACTATGAAACATGACAAAGTCTGCTACAGCTATTTACCTTTTGTTTCATACGAGGGAAAATATCTGTTTTGGCTGGAAACTTGAATCCTGCTTTTACCTTCTTTGCTTTGGTGGGACTCCTGAAACAAAAACAACAAACAAACAAACAAAGTATGTCACTTGCAAGCTCCTTGTCATAGTCTGAAAAGCATAAAAATCTTTTCTCATAATGCGCACTGACCTCCTTGACAGGAAGGGATATGTGCTGTGGTTTATTATTATCCTTTTTTTTATTATTATCACCAACAAAAATTTCAGCAGAATAATGGATTATCATGATCATGGTTTATTCCCGGGATGTGACAATCAGTCTGCAACAGAACTTCCTTATTCCTTGCTTATGAGAAGGCCATTCTTTGGTCACAAATCTGACACCACCCATGCAAATAAAATGGTAGCTGGTAATGACTTTTCTAGTCTTAAAGTGTGAACAGGCCTTCATCAAAATTTTCTCATGCAGCCATTTTAACTTCAAATAGGCAGATGCCTGAAATCAATGTTTTGGGAGGAGAAGGGATAGGGCAGGCTTTCGGGGTTATGAGGTGTTGTGTAGGTTGTGGCATGCAGACTGTGCTTCTATATTACACTTATTTAGAAGTGCTTGACAAACTCTTGTAATACTCCTGGGCAGTACTACAAGACTGAAGACTGAAGAAACTCACTTGACATCGTCTGGCACCACTAGCTCCTCCTCCGACTCCTCTTCTTCGAACATTGTGTAGCCTTTCTCCTTTTTGTCCTTCTTTCCATCCCGCTTGCGACTTGCATCACGTTTCTTCCCTAGTCCACCCCTCTCTCCATCCTCTTCTGCAAGTGGAGGATCAATGCATGCATTTAGCATTTAAAGTTATTGAATCATCAAAGCATGTTAGTCATGGTGTGAAGTTCTTGAAAATTCCCTCAGTGCATAGACACATATGTACAAAGAAATTTCTTCAAAATGTGAATTGAACAAAATAGTGTCTTTTATAAACTTATAAATGCCAGCAACAAAGAAAATAGTTACATTGTTATAAAAGGATACTTGCAACAAATAAAAGCTTTTACAAAATTAAGCAATATTCTAGAAATTAATACCCACAATCACTTGAAAAATTACAACAATAATTACAGTCTTGAGAACGTAAATGTGGTTTATCATTGTTCTGTACACTGTCAATGCTGGATATACAGAAACACAATATTACACTACTCACATAAGTACAAAACTGAAGAACAAATTAACATATATGTCAAAGATACAAAGCATATGATTCTACCCTAAAGTCATGCATGGTTATTACAAAACAGTACTAGTGAAAATCAAAAGCCAGAACAGGGAGTCACAGCTCAACATTTATTTTTTTTTTCTTCATGCAGACTTTCAGAAGCTTGACTCTCAGGTTTTTTTTTAGGAATTGCACCCATGCAGATTGTCAGAAACTCACATCTCAGGACTTTGCTCTTAGTACAAGATTCACAATCAGTAGGACAAAAAGTTATGATGCAGCCAATAGTCAAGACAGTTATTATAAAGATTTATTGAGAATAAAAGAGGAAAGCCTTGGTCTAAGGGTCTCTTATTACCACCCCCCATATACGCACACACACAAGTGCACACACACACACACCCAACCACACACACAACACAGACATGCAACACATACACTTAAAATTACATGAGCTCAATCATTATTTTAATCACCATAAACCTCAGAACTATCTACTTTGTAAAAACATTGGTATTTCCATATCCAGCAGACAGTTCTACATGCATTTCAAATGCATAATCAAACATATATATTTTAGCATCTCCTACCTTAAAACAAATGTTTTCATAGTATTAATACCATCTGACTGTTTTGAAACAAATACTTTCTCAAAAAATGATTTTTCTATTGCAAGAAGAAACTATTTGCCCAATAAAGTAACAATGGGGTTTTGTTTTACTGACTTCACTTATGTCCTCTGCTTACTGCCTTATCTTCCCCAACCTTTTGAGGCGTCAGATACCCAACCCATAAAAGATCAACTAGGGGAAGTTGGTGCATTAGATACATCAAACAAGCTAGTGTATGTGCCTTGGGGTTCGGATGCTCTCACCACTAGGCTATCCATTTCTCAACATATACAAGGAAAGAATGCTCTTTCTTACTCTCATGTTAAACTGCTTAAGTTTCAGTCTGAGTCACCATCACTGCATTACACTTATTACAGAACTATAACCATATGGGGTAAATGAAGGAGTACTACACAGTACTCAGCCTATTGTAAATGAACAGATTACTTCCTTAAATGATGTGATTTTTCATGCAGTGATGATAAGCTGGCAGTGATCTGATAATGAGAACATTATTCAATTATATTTTTATATAATTCCCTTGTAGTTGGTTAGTTAAAGATGCCAACAATTTTAAAACTCAGATTCAAATCTGTTTTGTCAGAAGAAAATTGTTAGAAGAGAAAATCATACTATGTTAACTATAAAGAACTCCAATAAGATTTATGCCCACGCTAATTAATGAAAAATTATACATTTAGTTTTACTCAGGAAAATAATCCCATTGAAAAAGACATCTACTTTCGGGCATTATGAATGCTGTCAGATATGTTTTACTGACAAAACAAATTCACTTAAAAGGATCATACAAAATAAGAATAAGTATAGTATCAGAAGATGCAAAAAAAAAACAAACAAACAAAAAACTATAGAAATAAGCAGGCAAAATTTGATCAATACAAACAAACAGACAAGAAGAGATTCTGGAGTTCTGAGATGCAAGCTTCTGAACCATGCAGTAGAAGTCGGCCAGCGTAGTGGCCTGAACTGTGCTACCTGTGGCTGGCTCCGATAAGCTGCTCTGTTTGTACAAACCGGGGAAATTCTTCTCATTGTCGGGGCTTTCCAAACTCATCTTCGACGGATGTGGTTTGGTCTACTGTGCAGAGACGTTCTCTTCTTCTGCCAAAAATTTCACAACTGTATTGTTACGCCAAAGCACTGCCTGCGTTAAGTCTGAGTGTTTCTTTCCTCGTGCGCTTTCCCGAAACTAATAATCCTTACGATGAAGTCATCCTTCGACTTCACCCATCACCCAGTGATGAAGTAACAAGAAACTGTAGCAGACGCCCACCGAAACAGTAAAATGTAAAGACGGCTTTCTCGTTAACAACAACTCGAATCTTCTAAAACAATGTCTTAAATAAATGACCAATGTAGCATACATGTGTCATACTAGTTACTCAAGCAGCGTTTACGTTGAGACTAGATTAACACAGGAAAACATTAGCCGATATCCACCGGAAGTATGTTTTAATAAGATATGAAGATTTCTATTTCCTCCAGAAGAGTGTATTCAAAGAGAGATAATCAAAGATGGTATGAAAACCACAGACCACAGACGTGTCACAGACATCTTGCATTCAATTACAAGCCTTTGTATTGTATCCCTTTTTACTGCAAACTTAAAAAAGATGGAATTGACAACACCATAAAATGCGGAGAAAAAAAACACACACACTCTCTCTCTCTCTCTCTCACACACACACATAGATCGAAGCATATGACAGTAAATACATTATACTACCCCCTCCCCACTACCCACACACAAACACGTGTATATCCATAGGTACATTACAACATATTCTAATATTGCACATATATGTATATATATTACAATAGAGACATTACTGGCCATGCCCCCACCCACCCTATTACAAGACAGACACATACATATTGAATATCTCTCTCTCACACACACACACACATGCAGACATAGGTGTACATGATTACGTGCCTGATTTATCTTCGCCCTGGACAAGACATTTTTAGTTTGTATACAAATCTAGTTACGCTCGTGCGAAACGAGGCAATTATAGAGGCAAAGAATTCAGAAAATTGTTCTGTGACCTGCATCAAATGCGCCTTATCTAGTTAATTTTAAAAAGTTATAGGATGGTGATGAATTTCTAAAAATAATTCATTCAGAATCTACTGAATACATAGTATTAACCTGCTCATCGTGGGTACATGCAGGAAATGTCTTATACAGCTTTGTGAATGAGACAGACATGATACCACGCCAGCAAAACTTGTTCTTAAGGCAGAAGGAGAAAGAGGATACCGAATATACCTCATCACGACGATCGAGTTTTATGACTTTTTATGAATTTTCATGATGAGTTCTATGTATCAACCTCATCAGGGAAAGCCTCAAATCTAGTACGTAATCTCTCGACTCACTCTGAGAGCTGATGTACGTGTTAATTCTTAGTTTCACTTGCCTCTGACCGATGCTAGAGCTATATATATATATATTGCTATCAGTTATATAAATATTTATTTCTGAGCTATTCTCGATTTTATGCTCTGTCGGTTTCACTTGTCACTTGCACAAGCCAAAGGCCACACTTTACACAGTAAGCCCATAAACGGAAGGATCACCACTGATGCTCTTGTTGCTGTTTTTGTTGATGTTATCGTACTTGTTCTTTGAAACTTTTGGAACAGTGCAGATACAATTCGTTGGGGTTTTTTTCTCAGTGAACTGCAACTTCCATGGGTGAACCTTAATTTTTTGCTTTCCCGCTATAACCACTAGGGTACATCAAATACAGAATACAGTTCTGCCTTCGTAGCGGACTCGGCTTCAGACTCAGTTATCATCGCCCGCAGAACGAAGCACACTTGCTTATAGTCACCAAAGTCAGCAAGCTGTCAAACAGTCCATCCATGTTGTCTGCGTTACGGACAGTCCTGCAGCAATTTTTCGACCTAAGCTCAGCCCAATATTATAATCTGTGTGAATAACCATTTATTGTAGGGGCACTGGTGGATGTCACGGTTTTGTTTCTGTGTATGGTAACGTTTGAAGGCTTTGAGACTGGAGGAAGGAATGGGTGTTATTCAATATGACTTGGGGAGATAATATCTTGAAATGAGGTCAACAAATGATTTTGGACTTTTTCTTTTTTTTACTATTGTAGACCTTTAACAAAAGCAGGCTATCGCACAGCATGAATTATAGGCCATTTACGTACAAAGCAAAGATAAGCAACCCATTCAGTCTGTATCTCTCGACTAGAAACCGGAACATCGATGACGTCAAACGAAAGCCACTGGACGTTTGTCGAGCAAACCTCCCACAGCCCGTGATACCTCCTCCCCCGCTGCTGGACCTCGTGACCTCACACTGACTTCGTCACCACGGGCAAACAGCAGCATGGCAGACGGTAAGAGCCCTGCAGCATACTGTCGCCTCACCTCGCTGACCTCAGTTGTCGGCGCAGCGCTGGCTTTGTGCTTGGCGGTGGTGGCGGTGCTGCAGCATCAACAACTATCCGCTCTGCAGGGAAGACTGGCGTCGCTGGAGTCGAGACAGGAGGACAGACACCTGGCAAAGGTTGGAGCAGCGAGAGAGACTCTGAGCGGGTTAAAACTGTCCTCTCTTCGGTCTTGGATAGTTACAAACTAATGTGTATAGAATCTTTGCAAAACATGCAGTAACGTTAAAAAAAAAAACTTTTGGCGAGTTAAGGGTTTTAAGCTAGGGCAATTTTGTCTGTTAAAAACATGTTTAATCTTATATTTGACGAGAGAGAAATTTTGAATTCCTTCATTGAACAGACCCGTAGGCAAAAGAAAAACATCAAATATATGTGCAAAGGGAGAGAGAAAATGACAGTCAGCTCTTTATTTGTGTTTGCTAATCTGCTACAATATTACCAAAGCAATAATTATGACAAAAAAACGGAGCAGGGTGGTGACAAAAATGTTCCGGTAGTAATTTCTTACTTAAATTTAGAGAGAGGGGTACTTTGGCTATCACATCACTTACACCCTTTGCACACACATAACAGCGCTCTAATGAGGTTCAAGAACGACTCAGCAAATTGGAAGAGCGAGTGAGGTCACAGGCACGTGATAAGAGACAGGTCGATGAAGCGTTGGAGGCCCTCGTCAGAGAGGTGATCAATGCCGAGGTAAGCTCAGTCGACCAGACCCTACGTAGTCGCTCCGGCCCTCTGTCGACTTCCCAACCCAACTTTCCGAGCTTCTTTCTTACTTTCTCAAAACACACCTTTATCGTTGTAACAAAATTGTAAACGCTGTCAAGAAATATTTTATTGCGTCAAAACAAAAAGCAGCAGCTGAAAGATGCTACTGAAGATTTTAAAGATTTTCCTGATCGTTGATGTATGAGACCGATTAACTACAGAGGTGTATAATACGTCCAACATTTTGTGATTGTTCTCTTGAATTAGAGAAAGATAGGAATGATGAGAAAAACAAGGAGTCGTTATCTTGATACAGGGTTGACGATCAAACAAAAAGTCTACTGACCGATATTTCAGCTGTGTGGCAAGATAGCCATTAAATAGCTTTTCAATTTCTTTTCACAAATTTTTTATTTGAAGGAAGTTGAGAAGAGCATGATTAATTGGGTTTGCTAATGGTTAACTGACAAAAAAATGTCAACCAACTAAACAAGTAAGCGTCCATGTTTAAAAGTATAACCACATGAATGAAGAAATGAATGATTGAACTAAAACGTCTGCTCCACTTCCAGGTGGACAAACACCTGAGCGGGACCAAAGGAGAGAAAGGTAAGGTAGATGATCTGGAATGTTTCTTTCATGACAGTCGTCACATTTAAAAGTTCACCTAGAGTTTATTATACGGATTAGGACTCTGTATCCTACGGATTATAATTAATGAAAATAATGTAATTAATTAATTTGATATTGTTCTGGGAGGCTGTGGTAGATGCTTGGGCAGTTTACTGTGGATGTAGGTACAAAATGGTTTGTACAACATGAGGTTAGGACCAGCAGTAAAAGTGACGATAAGAATCATTATCGGTGTTTGTGGCGGAAGAAATATCGCCGTCAGCTGTGGATGTGGTATAGCTGTTGTGGTGGAGGTAAAAAATTTGGTCAAAGGAAAAGAAAACGAATGTAATTGTGTAGTTAAATATGTAGTCCTCACTGTGATCACTTTTCCTTGACCGTCCTCACAAGGAGCTAGTTTTTGAAGGTCTTCACATTTCCCTAACTACCATAAGTTTTTTTTTTTTTTTACCGTCTTCATAGGAGAGCCAGGGATTCCTGGAAGTACCGGAGTGCAAGGCCCGGCAGGGCCCCAGGGTGTAGATGGTAACCCAGGAGACCCAGGTTTGAAAGGCGATACGGGTGCAGTTGGTCCAAAGGGAGACAAGGGAGATATTGGATTACCTGGCCAGAAAGGTGAGCCCGGTGACAATGGGATGTCTGGACCCCCAGGGCCCAAAGGTGAGCGCGGAGAGGATGGGGCCATAGCTCCGCCCCTGGCCGAGAGCGCTCTGTGCTGCGCCAGACTGGGTAAAGAACTCTACCCTTTTGTGCCCACTCTACCTTCTGAGTTCCCAAACTATCCGGCTTTGTCACCACCATTTCTTAACATCTGCTCGTCGCTGAAACAACGTTTTAGTAAATTTCTTTTTTTTTTTTTGCCGGCACCCATTTCAGCTTTTATTTTACAGCATCTGTACATTTCTGACTTGGTCATCACAGTATTGTAAACGCTGTCAATTTTTAATGTGACATCATATGCTCCCTCAAAATGGGTTAATTGTTTTAATGTCCCAGTTTCGTGTCTCATAAAACACAGATTTTATAACTTCTTAAGTTTAAGTAAACCTGATGCGCATATCCACAATTTCACTGCTACTTGAGCCCCCCCCCCAGTCTCCTTCCCAAATTTACCTGTCGTATGTCACCAAAATCCGGACTGTAGAGTGGACCGTGTACCCCTCGTATATTTGTTTCTGCAAGCTGCTCCAATCCCTGCGTCCTCTGATGTGGTCACAATCATGGCCACCAAGGGAAGCAACGTTCGACTACCATGTAAGGCCACAGGCTACCCTAGACCAACGGTCACGTGGTCGCCGGCTCCTGCCACGTCACAGCGGTTCGCCGTGTCGGCCGAAGGACTAGAGATTAGTGACGTGCAGATTCAGGACGAGAAGTACTACCAGTGTGACGTGTCAAACATCTTTGGTAAAACGACTTTGACTGTTCACCTCGTGGTGACAGGTAGGTCTGAGTTGCTGGGAGGTGGGGTGGGGGAGGAGGAGAGAGAAAGTGTGTGTGTGTGTGTGGGGGGGGGGGGGAGGGAGAGAAAGAGGTGATAGCTCTGTGAAGAGTTTCTTGGTTTATCTGGGGTCAGGGGATTTGACCTAGGTGGCAGGTTCTGGTCCGACGCAGCCCTAAAGCTATTAACTTTATAACCTGACCTTTCAGCTCCCGTTCAGGTGCAGATTTCTCCTCAGGACAGCATCATCGACGACCACGGCAGCATCGTCTTCACCTGCGCCGTTTCCGGTTACCCTGTACCTATCATCACGTGGCTCCATGTGCGACCTGATGGCCAAAACGAATCTGTGACTTCAGATGTGGAGACGGTGGTCACTGCCTCCATGGGGACGGGGACCAGCACTCTGACCTTGACGGACGCACGAGCTCTGGAAGCAGGAACCTACCTTTGTCGCGCGTCCAACATATACGAGACGAGAGAGGAAAGAGCTGGGCTTACGGTTTTGTGTAAGTTCTCGCTTACGAGCTTCTGTAAAGTTTCACTTACGGTCTTGTGTAAGAGTTAGCTTACGTCTTGGATAAGTTCTTGGGGCGCTGAGCTGTTTGCTCAGGGCACACATTGATCACTCGTTTGATGGGAACAGCAGGCCCAGACAAGCGTGGCTGGAGAAAAGTCTACCACGGTACAGATCACAGTGCTAGTTAATGTAAGAATTGTATTGTAATGCAAAGGAATTCCAATGCTGCACTCAGTTACTCGTGGTTGGTTGATCAGGCGTCCAGTTGGTCCTGTTTAGTGCTATTGACTTATACCTCCTGGCCACTGCTGTTTGGCGTACACCTACTGGCTATCTCTGTTTGATGCATGTCTACCGGTTACTGATGTCTGCAGCATCCCCCGTCATCATCCACCCTCCTCAAACACAAGTCGTGCCAAGTGGCCAGTCAGTCATCTTAAGATGTGACGTCATTGGAACGCCAGCAACAACGGTTACATGGAGTTTTCCTCAGGTCAGCCATAAAAACAAAATCAACAAAACGGAGAGCTTGAGCACAGTTTGTGTATGAAAGCCTTTCCTGGAATAGAGGCTAGAGAGAGTTCTGAGAGAGGCTGATCATTTGTGGAACCCTCTGTTATTTATCGAGGGTATTTTTTTGGTTTAGCATTTCTTTCTCTAACAGGATCTACATGCAATCTTCATGAGCTAAAACCGCTGTCTAATATTTTAAATGGAGAACTTAATTATGCAGTAAGGGAGAGATTATCAGTAACGAATTATATTCCCTGCAGTACACTAATGATAATCTGTGACTCTCTCGTACACAATTCACAGAACAATGCCCGTACATGTGTTTATCTACTAACCCGATTGCTCAGCAAAATAGCTGGAAACAGAGTATAAAGTATTACGAAAACATTTTCCGGTGGTATTTTATGATAAAGAGGCATGAGAGATTTTATATTAATATTTTTCTCTTAAGCACACCTGGATTGGTCAAGAAAACAGGAAGTGACGAAAGAGAAGTATTTCTAAAAATAACGTCGTCTGCACGAGCTGAATTCGAAGAGAAAAGATGCAAACCTCGGTAAAAGAAAACTAACCAGGACACATTGTGCTGAATGTTCTTTTCGACACTTGGAGTTTGTACTCACTGAGTAAATCCTACAGATAATGGCAACAAACGCCAGTGGATTAACTTTGTTCAGATATCTGTCTATACAGTAGTATTTTTACATACGAGTTTAATCCGTTTCACAACCGCGCTCGCATGTCAAATAACCTGTATATTAAAACTAGTTTTCCCATATAAAATAAATATGATTAATGCGTTCCAACTCTCTCACAACAACATAATTTATATGTAAATACGGTATAATATACAGTACTTTATAGTAAATGTTAATGACACACTAATATTAATAATATAGATAATACAATAGTAAAGAATATGTTATATTTATCAATATATTACCTTGGAGGAGACAAAGACTGTCGATAACGGAGGTAGGCACTTATACAGTACAAGCAAGTTTTGGACTTTCCGTAAAACGAAGAAATCTTCTTTATACAGCAGTGCTTACTATTCAAAAGCAACTACGACTGCTGGTAGAGCAAGTATATAGCAGCTATGCAAAATCGACGGTTTCCACACCGTCTGGTCTACAAGTAACATCGTAACACAGTCACAAACACAACATAATCAGTCGTATCTTGTGACTTCGTTTTGCTTTCTAATAGTGTCAGTGATGCCAGAAAGGACATTTTAAGATTTAAATTTTATGAAATTTATTTTTTTTTATTTAAAAATTATAAGTAAACGTTATCGTACGGATGTTCTTCTAATTACGATGTTGAAAGAAAAGTTAATTTTTGATACTTACAGAACTTTTAATTATCATTGTTCTTCAAATACATGTACTTCTAGTATTTCATGCTGTTCAACCCTCCAAAACTTTAAACACATTCTTTGTAATTTCAGTCATTCGCTGCGACGGAAGGAGATCTATTATCAGATCATACTTTTAGACTAATTGTTCTGCGTGATAATGCAAAATTCTAAATCACAAAAAATTTATATTTCTGATTTTTTAAAAATCTTCTTGATCAGCATGTTATTATTTCAGGGAGGACAACCTTTCAATGCCAGGGTACAAGCAGACAACTCGTTGGTGTTGACGGCAGTGGATGTCTATAACAATGGCACTTATGTCTGTAAAACAAATAACGAACTCGGGGCAACATCTGCAAGCGCCGACCTTATCATTTCTAGTGAGCCAACCCACATATTATGAGGGATGTTGCATAACAAGTAGTTTTTCTTCGGAGTTTTCTTTTGGATGCTGTTACAAGTGTTTTCTTTTAACAGAAACTGTCTTCTAAAACATTTATATTCAAGAAGACTTTACCTCTTAAAGAATAATTTAACTTTCAAAGAATTAGCTCCGGAGTGTTGTTGACCTCAGGTCGCACTGAGCTGCACATGCACACATCACAGACACACCTGACGAGCGCTGCACCTTCGTGAGACGAGAAACAGTGATCAAAGGGAAACTACCGCACACTCTCTGAATATCCGTGTGATCACAAGATTCTTTCCTTTCGTACTCTTTAGCAATTCTTCTTTGTTACTCTCTCTTCTCTGTTACTATTTTTCTCTCTTCTTTCCATCCTGTTTTTCTGGTAAACGGGGGATGGAGCAGTCTTTTCGTATCGATCGCATGAGCATACAATGCATGGTCTGTGACTATGCGACGTGAATATTCGTGTATATATATATATATAGATGAGTATTGTGAATAAAAAAGTGAACAAATTCTTTTCTTTTCAGTTCCAGTCACTGCAGATGCTTCTCCTAATGTGGCGTCAGTGTCTTCTCTACCTTACCTGGCGATGACGTGTGCAGTTACTGGCCAGCCGCGACCTACAGTTACCTGGACTAAGGAGGAAGTCAGGTATGGCCACCAAATAATAATAATAATAGTCCTCCTCCTCCTCTTTCTCCTCCTCGTAGTCGTCGTCACATAATAAAAGCTTTGAGAGGTCTGTCTACAAGGTTAACAATTTAATAAATTAGTTGGTTTAAATCTAGTGCCACAAAATTGATCTCACCTTGCTATCAAAAGTGCATTCCCGGAAACACTTCTGCTCAGTTGGTAAAACTTCAAAGAGATTATAAACCCAGCCTCAGGAATACCCTCTATGCCTTTTTTGGCGATGTTGACAGGTAACAGTCACAAGTGTTGAAGTCAAGTTAATCCGAAACTGCACGTACGATTTTCGAGTTGTCTTCCTGTAATTTGTCAAGTCCTCAATCCTGCTAGTGTTGTTACTGGTTCTGCTTTGTCCAGGAACTAACAATTGTAGTTTTGGTTATAAAAAAATTCGCAGTTTTTGCTTACAACCATAGTTCTGTAGTTAAAGTCCGTGAGGGCAACGGAATATCCAAAGCGATAAGCAACCTGTTATTATTAAAGCGAGGAAGGTGTTAAATAAGTTTGGTTACAAATAAGACATCCTTGACAACACAGCCTGGCTGATGATCAACTGGTTATCATAGGAAAGAAACGTTTCTTCGTCAAGGCAGTCTAAAACTATATACATACCAGGGGCCGTAATTATGAAGCGAGAGTGAGTCGTTTACCTCGGTAAAATGGGGATACTCGAGGAAAAGCGTCTTATTTTCGTAATAATAATGTGATGTACTGACACCGTGGACACTACTTCATGTTTCTGTAGTCCAGGGCATCTTTGCCACCGCTTTATAACAACGGCTCCAGAGGTAAACGGTTAAGGAACGGTGGGGTCCTGACACCACTTTATAATTTCGGAAATAAGATGCTTGTCCTTGAGAATCCCATGTTGCCCTGGGGTAACGACTTGATCTTGCTCCTGTACGGCCCCAGCAGTCAGTCGCGTTCTTTTTAATCTGTCAGTCAGCCATCTGTTCTTCAACTTAAAATGAACATTGTAATGCTTAAACATTGACCGTATTTATATTCATACAAAATAACAATATATTTGAATACATGTAATTGATGTGTCTGGTGTATCTGTTTATGTGATGTGACTACAACGCACAAACAATATTGAATTTAATAAACAATACGGTACAAACACATGTTCTATTTTGCACCCGGGAGGCTCAAGGGGTCACCTCCAGACAGATGTAAAATCTGCACCTGCCATGACATATTTCTGCTCCAATTTTGTCATTTTCATTTAACATTCTCTTCTAAAAAAACTTGAAACTTGAAGTTTTTCGAGCACACATATGTGAGCGAGATAATTTATCACAGGAATAGGAAGTTGGACACTGGTTACAGTGGAGATGGCAGCAGGATAGATCACCAAGGATTTTTTAAAATTGCATTACACACGGTTTTCTGAAAATTAACTTCATATTGCCAGCCGTGTGAAGGATGTGCGCTTGGATAACTCCTTCCCAGAGCAAACTTCATGCCTCTCTCCCAGAAACTGAACATTGCTTGCCCAGTACTCAATCACTCATGCAACATCTCCCACTTACGAAACATGTCATCAATCATCAATCAAATGCCGCCATTTTCTTCTATTACTCAATAACTTATACACTTTAAAACGACTAAATAAGCCTTTTAGAACTGCATTAGAATTTACAATAGAATATGTACAATAAAAATACAACAGAATATAAATTTACAATGGAATATACAATTCTTCAAATGAAGACGCACAGAGAGCAACTATTTTGTGACTCATGTGAATAAGAAACGAATTTAATGACTAGATGTTGCAGTTGGTATGCTCCGTAGGTAAGGTAAAGGTAAAGGTCATCCCATAACCTTTTCAGGTCGTAGGGGAGTGAAGTGTTAGAGACCCCACTTTTCTCGGGGCCAGCTTTTACATGAGGGTGGTGCCAATCTCCTCTCCCTCGCTGCCTTACCTTCCCCAACCCTCTATGGAGTCAGGTACCCATTCCCGTCAGCTGGGTCGACTGGGGGAAGTTTGCTGCGCTTATCGGGAATTGATCCAGCGCGCTCTCGGTTCGGAAGCCAGCGCTCTAACCACTTGGCCATCCGCTTCCCCCATGCTCCGTAGAGATGTGGTTAGAGCCCTTGCAACAGAAAATTTTTGGTTCGAAACTCACAAAAGCCAGCGACTAGAAAACTTCCTGTGTACGCCAGCCAGTGACTAAGCTTCATGTGTCCACCAAGTAGTGATTATGTCCTGATTTGCCAGACAAAGTAGAAGCAGAAGGAAAGAGTTAGGTTTTACCACACGCTCGACCTAAAATGGGGAAACCACTTGCTCTCCGCCACTTCTACAGTCAATGGACTCTGGGACCCTGACTGGTCACACCCCTTATACTCCTTCACTTCTGCTTAGAGTAATGCACACAGTTTTAATCAAATCTGACCAAGTGGCCGTTAGTAGAGTATGTGACAAAAAAAATAATGTATAATAAAGTATTAGAGCATTGTCTGACCTTGAAGCTGACTGACATTTGTACGGCAAAGAAAAGGGTATGGTGCACTACACAAATCATAAATACGATTGTGTCCTGTGCAGCATTCCGTCGGACCCTCGCTACATCATGTTGCCCAACGGTGACTTCGTCATCAGCGGCATAAGCTCAGCCACTGCCATCGCGGACTCTGGCGTGTACGTGTGCCATGCACAAAATGGCGTCGGTCAAGCCTCGGATAAGGTTATCGGTATGTCAGTTTCATTGCTAAGGGATCTTGTTCCTAGTTCGTTTATCGGTATGTTTCGTTCACTTTTTATTTTATAGTATGTCTTGTTTGTGTAGCATTTATCCGTGCGTAACTTTTCATTATTCGTGAAGCGGTATATGCCTTGCTCATGAATGTAGTTTATTTATCGACATGCCATTTCCATTGTTCATGATTAGGGAAGTTGGTGACATTGTTCATGCATCGGTATGTTTTGTTCGTGGTGTCTTTATCGATATGTCACTTTCAATTGTTCATTTCTCAGTATGACGTATTCGTTGTTTATATAAAAAAGTGTCGTGTTCATTGTTCACATATCTCTTGGTCGTTTCTGTTGTTTGTATATCAGTGTGCTACTTTCCTTGTTTATTTATTGATATGAATGACTTTCCTTTCTCCTTCTTTGCTCCATTTTTGCCTTTTCTCCCTTTCCTTGGCATCAGCGGTTCCAACAGTTTAATCTTAATGCTGGTTCGACAAATGCATATTAAGAATTGCTCCTTGCGAAAAAGCCACCAGAAAGAAGTACATGTAGTTTTCCTATAAGAAAAAACAACTCTACCTAATCTTATCCCGCATCCCCCAGAAGATATATGTTCAGGTGTAGGCTTAGTAACAGTAGTCTTCTCGCGACATCAAAACCAACTCCTTTTGACACTCGGTATGAGTCCCCCCACCACCACCAAAACTGCCCACAGATCAGTGTTGCGCTATCTGTTTAAAATCGAGAAACATTAGAAAGTCATGTTAGTGTTAAGTGAATTTGTAGAAATGGAAAATACTTGTAAATACTGTATTTCTTTTACACCCCATTGACAGCTTTATCAGTAATAATCACTACTTGTAGAAAGCACTGAGACTATCGAATTTGGATTTTCACCTGCTTATTTTATGAAGCCTTTTTTATTTACTGTAAGATTTTGTCAGATTTGACAACATCTGACATTGTCAGACGAGATTTTTTGTCTTAGTCGCTCTTCCTATTTTCAGCTTACGTCGATGTGGGTCAGTTGCAATGCAACTCAACGTTTGAGATCTGCACAACGTCCATCGGCGCAGTATGCAGGTATGTCCATTTCCGGTCAGCTGAGATGCCATTTACAGGTGAGACTGACAAGAACACGCAACCTCCACCTATGAGAAGTTTATTTTTCTTTTCTTTTGCGGCGATACAGATTTATAGAACAGAGGGAGGTAACTTTTCACATGTGCCTAATCCTCACGCATTTGATCAAACTCATTCCCACGTATGGACAAAGCATTATTATGTTATTTATGCCAAGAAAATAACTCAGGACAGACGAACTTGGTGATCGTACCGCATTCTTAGCCTGAGAACAATGTTGTGCTATATATATATATATTTTTTTTTTGCTGGCAGTACTTGTTTATTATGTTGTGGGTCTTTGTTTGCGTGACCTCCATTTCACCAGCTGCTTGCGAGCCTGGATAACTCCTTCCGGGAGCAATGGCGAATGTATATCATGTGTGGCGGTTTTTTTAAATGAAAGGGAAAACGTGTCTCCTATGCGGTAGTATCAGAGCGAAAGTGATTATAGTTTCTTGTACAACTTTGTTTTTTTTCCCCCTATTTCGCCGAAATTAGCTCGTGTAGTTCTCTGTCATTTCCAGGTTCGGTTCTCTTCCCTGTTTCAGATTTTTTTCCTTTAAAGCTAAGCTGAATTCACATACGGTAGAGGTAAATTTGGTACATGTGGTAAATTTTATGGAAAATTAACAGAACATAGCACTGTCAGCAGGGTCGGCACTTGGCTGTGCTGTGCCCTATAGGCGAAAGACAAATACTGCGTTCCCCCCCCATCTCCCTCCAAAAGTAAACTATCAACAAAAATATTGGAATACTTATATGTTTAGGCTTAACTCTATTTTCTTAACTGAAAATTTAAACAATAAACCTAGGCTTACAGATTACCATTAATGATTGTGGTGGTCTGTCTCAGGACTCATCAGATTTGTGTTCACGAGCAGACATGCAGCCAAAACATTTAGCAGTCATTCGGCAAGTCAAGCGACAATTTCATTCGATCCGTAAAGAACTTTTGTTGGTGACAAATTAACATGTATAACCTGGCTGAATGTGCATCATGTGTAACATTACTACCTTCCAAACAAAAGCAGTAGCAAGCTTATCCACTCAGGTTTTTTTCCGTTCACCTCCCGCCTACAGACCACACCAAGAGTGACATGATAATGACTAGAGATAGGACTGTAACGGATCCGTTCGCATAATGGAATGGGTTGTTAAGCTTTACAACACCACTAACTACTTGCACCCAGACAAGCAAGAAAGGTAATATAAAAAGTAAGAAAAAAAATAAGGTAAAAATACAAATCGTGTTAATAAAATATCTACAGCTAATATGACAGTATGTAAAATCATGCAACCTTTTCTTTACAAACTCTCATGACGATGTGGTTGTAGGACCACGGACGGTTGTATCCATTGTTGAATCTTGATTTGTTCCCACTTTTCTCCTTCGGACATAATCTACTTGACAAATATATTTTTCCCCATAATCTAATCCACAGATATGTTTTAACAGAGCAGCTCAGTTCAGTTCACAGATATTCTGTAGGGCAAAGTCTAAGTCACAGATATATTCTAATTGTACAGTTCGGTACACAAATCTTCTGAAAGACCTGTAATCCTGCATTTTCCCATCCCGAGAGTTTAGCCTGACAGTCGGGCGAGGGAGTACGAGGGAGATTCTTCAAGACGATAGCAATACGAAGCGTCGTAACCGCCGGCGTCCAGGTGCTGCTTTAAAACATTCCAATAGAAAGCACCGCCCAGTGTCCAGCCTGATGCGCACGAGATAGTGATCTCTCTCTCTCTCTCTCACACACACACACACACACACACACACACACACACACACACACACACACACACACGCACACACATAATGACACGTATACACACATACGAACATATAATGTCACGTATGTATAGATACAAACACTCACCTATAATCACACACACACACACACACACACACACACACACACACACACACACACACACAGGAACATACAACGACATACACATATAACGACACGTATACACAGATACACACAAAAAGTGAGAAAGACATGTAACGAGTGAGAGATGTATTGAGCCATATATTTTATTGTTGTCGGTTTGTTTATTCCACAAGCATGTCCATGTTGTGTTACAGAGGCCTTTGTCCCGGCGGTTGTGAGGATGCGACTGGGGAACTGGTTGGACTGGGCATGTATAGAATGGTAAGGGTTATCGGATGTGTGTGTGTGTGTGTGTGTGTGTGTGTGTGTGTGTGCGTGTGAGAGAGAGAGAGAAAGAAAGAGAAAGAAAGAGAAAGCCTTCCAGCTACAGCTTGGACTGTACCAGCGAACCTTTTGCTACACGTCGAACGCTTTAACCACTAGGATACGGCCTCCTCCTATGGAACGAAAACAAGCGGTTATAAACCTTAACACCACGTTTAAAAAAACCGTGAATGCACTTTTCAAGGGTCACGAACGAAACCTAAGAGTGCAACTTTCTAGATGCTTATTTCAATGATATAAATTGAAGGAGTCGGACTCTGCGTACTCACGAAAGCAATGGACAGCAAATGAAAGTAGGATCCAATTGCAGCGGAATGTGATCTGTGCCTGTGCATTTTTGTTGTTTTTTTTGCACTTTTGATGCAAGATTGAGAATAGACGTGAGGAGCAGATTGGCTAACTGCTCTTATAACACACTTGCACCACTCCTGTGAATGGCTAAGATGCAATTACCACAGAGAAAGTGTTAGGCCATGTTTATGATACTTCCCGCCAAGAAAGATAATTTGGTTTGGAAGAAGCTAAACTCGAGTTAATGGGTAAATGGGATGGTCTCATTCTTTTGTTTCAAAGTCAAGCCTCTTTTTTAAGTAGTGTATCCTAAAGAGAAAAGAAGAAACATGCGTAGATGGATTTTATGCTTTCATTCACACGCTCACTCTACATAACAGGCATATAAACGTAAATTAACAAAGTATCAGGCAAACTAATAAAGTTTAGAAGACAATAAATAAAGTAAATCAAAGTAAAAAAAAAAAATGAAATTCTCAAAACACATGGTCAAAGGAAGGTAATTGCTTGCCAGCAAAAGACTTGCAAAAGAAGGACAGGAAGGCTTTGACCAGTTTACACGCGCACGCACGTGCTTGCTTCTGTTCCGCAGCTTTCGCCGCTTTGCCTGGCTGCTGCCCACGCGGGGGTGACGGGGGTACACGCGGGGGGTGAGGTCATGTGGCAAGTGAGGAACGGCACTGGTCAAGTACTGGGAGGGGGGATGTCCAACGGTATCAACAGTCTCGCTGGGTAAGTATCCAAGTAACATTGTCTCCCTTTACCCTTTATACGCTGCTTAGGTTGGTCGGTCGAAATCGGTATGTGCAGGGCAGTATTATGGAAAATACAGTAAAGTATTATAATACAACGAAACACCATATAATATGTACAATACATCAAGGCATTGTACATTGTGTACTACACAACAAAGTTCAATCGCGCAGGAAACCGCAGAGCACGTACAATAAAGTTTGGGGAAGCTGAAACGATGAAACTTTTTTCACGTGAAATTGTAAGAGCTTTATGCATTTTTTAAAAAGTCATTGTCATTTACGTGTTAGTAACTAACGCGTTTTCTAAGTCCTTGTCCTGTGTGTGTGAAGTAATTTTGCATTTTTCAAGTATTTGAAATCAAGGCGCCTAGCGTTCGCAATGAAAATGATTGTTGCTGACGTTTCTGTACAGGTCTGGTCAGTACAGCATTGTAGCGGATATTCTGCGGACGTAACCACGGCAACAGACTGGAACACACAGGTCACTACAGACTGGAACACGCAGGTCACTACAGACTAGAACACACAGCTAGGTCACTACAGACTAGAAGACGCAGGTCACTACAGACTCACTACAGACTGGAACACACAGGTCACTACAGACTGGAACACACAGGTCACTACAGACTGGAACACACAGGTCACTACAGACTAGAAGACGCAGGTCACTACAGACTCACTACAGACTGGAACACACAGGTCACTACAGACTGGAACACACAGGTCACTACAGACTGGAACACAGCTAGGTCACTACAGACTGGAACACAGCTAGGTCACTACAGACTGGAACACACAGGTCACTACAGACTGGAACACAGCTAGGTCACTACAGACTGGAACACACAGGTCACTACAGACTGGAACACACAGGTCACTACAGACTGGAACACACAGGTCACTACAGACTGGAACACACAGGTCACTACAGACTGGAACACACAGGTCACTACAGACTGGAACACACAGGTCACTACAGACTGGAACACACAGCTAGGTCACTACAGACTGATAGAAAAGCATGCACTAACCCATAGAGGTCTTTGTTTGGTGCTTCAGTGTCAAACTGAATGAACTGATGTGACCACGAATATTTCGCAACAGGCGCTAAAGTATTAGTTCATTTGATCGTCAAATATCATGGCATCTTCTCTCGTTTTGCGGAATGTTTTGGAATGATGTATCGCCCAGACTGGCGTTTTTGTATGAGGAAGTAAGATGTGCCGTGTCCGGAAAGTCATGTGCGTGCGATGCCGAATGGTCAGTGTGTCACGATGTAGCCATGTGGTCAAGTTTCAGCCACGGGACCACGCGCTGCTGCGTGCTTGTCGCGTGCTGCAGACGCACGACGCTTAATGAGCTGTGACGTATTCGTGTGATGATGAGCTGTGGGACGTGTTCGTGTGATAATGAGCTCTGTGTGACGTGTTCATGTGACGATGCTGAATGGGTGAGCATGGCGTGTGACGAGAAGAACGTTTTTCTTGCTGGCTAGGTGACCAGCAACGTCATAGACGCTATCTTTACGTAAAGCGACGGTGACATGACGTAGTGCTGGCATGAAAAAAACCACAGGCCGTGTACAAAATATGTTTCTGTTTGCATCCCCAAGCAGACCCCAATTTAGCATCAAACCTATCGTCATTAAATCACGCAGACTTCCTAATGACGGAAAAAGAGTCGCATCGCTTAGTTAAGAGTACGTTTTATTCAAGCACACATTTCTGTGATAAAACAACCATGATTCATACAAAACATAAAAAATCCTTTTTTAAACTATAAAAGGTTATATTGCCAAATATGCCACCAGACATCATCTCGACAGAAATCACACATATATCATATCATCAGATGATTTTAATATGTAAGCCGTACTTTGATCTGTTTCTATAAAGACAGCTGGTACCATCATAGATGGAGATGTCTGTCTATATATATATATCGTTTTGAACTACTGCTATAAAAACAGTTGGTGCCGCGTAAGATGGGAGCTAACTCCTGTATTAATCCCTCAACCTTTCGTTTTCTCGTTCGCTTTTCCAAGTATCTCCTTCTTTCCGTCACTTTCTCTTTCTTTCTGTTGTCAGTGTGCCCAGACGGAGTCTATTAATAGAGAAAGGTGTCTTGAACGGGAAGAGGGTCAAGGAAATTCTTGTGCAAATCACTGTCTTGAATAAAATCTGTGAAACCAGTTCTGTGTATTACAGAAACTCACTAATCGAGTAAAAACTGTTGATTCTTCCCGATCCACTTTTTCTTGTAATAAATTTACTTGAAAGAAGTACACGAAGTAGAAATTTTGAAAAATTATGATTGCAATATACAAGCATGAGGGAAAACAGATAATCTGCATTTATTTGTTTTAGCGACGAATGTAAAAGGTTAATCTGGTCAAGCATATATACATACATCTGCTGCCCTTTCATCTATAATTTTGAAATAATTATAAGTTTAGGCTTTTCTGTGTTTTGCCAACTGAAAATTTAAATAATGTATCCAAACTAATATAATGCCAGTGACGATTGCCACTGTTTGATTAGCAAGCACGCACGCAGACGTGGAACGTTTCCAAAGCCTTAAAATCAAATTATAAAAATTCTTATCTTCGTTATCCAGTATAAATTATTAGATACTGCACCACATGTTGCAGAGTCATTAACAATTTTATGGAGAGTGCTAGTGGAGGACTAAGTTTCCCGAAGTCAAATTTTTAAAACGTTTCAGACATCAATAATGCTGCAAGAAAAATGAATTGGGCTTGCCAAAATATTCATTGAGCATGACTGGGCAGTTTCACAGCACAATGCAAGGAAAGTAATGTTTTATGCCTCATTGTTTGATGATGAGAACATAAACGATAACGACAATACCAATGTTATAAATCTCGGCGAGCAAATATACTCGGAAAGTGGGCTCAGATAAAAAAAACAGCAACAAAACAATCAACAAAACAAGTGCTAGTTACAAGAACAAAATGAGGACAAGGTTGTGCATGTATGGATAAATCCGCGCAAAGACATTAATTGTTGAATGTGTTGTAATTGATTTACGTGTTGGCAAGGAGGTGGGGGTAGGGCCACGTTACTTCCCTTTCGCTCAGGGCACAACAGAGCCCAGCACCTGCCTTGTCCCCAAGCCACGATAGATAAAAAGATCACCCAAATACAAGAACCTAACGCAGAATATACAGCACTGTGTGCAAAGAGAGAGAGAGAAAGTATGTGTGTATTATTTACATTATACAATTCAAAATCTATGTTAAAAAGCGATGACACGAAACGTAAGATGTCCAGGTAGTAAGTAGAAAGGCCAAATATCATCAGCAGGTATCGTATCGTAGTGTAGCAGACGTAATATTAATATAGAGCAACAGAACTGAGTAACGTCCTTTAGAGTTGTCATCGTAACCAAACATTGGGGTGTTGTCGTCAAGGAGGACAGCACATCTGATGTCAGGTCCTTGCTGGGGGGGGGGACAGTGAAGTCTTCCTTCTCTGTGAACTTTGAGTTCGCGTTTATCTGTGCTTCGAGCACATATGAATGAGAATTCTACAGCAAGTATACTACTGAAATAAAAACAAAGCTTACGAAGTCCGGAAAAGATTACACGTACTCTACAGAGCGAGAGGTTGCGGTGATTTCTCAGAACACGTCTTGGTAACGCATTGAATAGTCTACAGCAATTTCTTTGCCTGTGAAATCTGGAGAATAAACTTATATGAAGCAGTATGGACATGGCTTGATCAATGACTGAAGAAAGATTGTTAAAATGATATTTAGTCTGCGCGAGAAGGATGCTGATGCTGTAGATACAGTGGTGGTCACAGTTATTCTTTTCTTTTGCAGCTGACAGCTTTAAGAAACTCCTTTAATTAATATAATCCCCTCACAATTAATAAGAAATCAGGCTTACTAGCCGAAATTTGCAGCAACTCATTGTTATAAACAGGGAACAAGCAGACGTCTTCAAACTTGACCACGAGACGATGTCGACAGCGATGTACCCAGTTAGTGACACGGGCTCCGCTGGTTAGACACTAAGAATGAACGGAGGGTGTCAAAGAGCGGCGTCGGTCAGCGGACTTTGTGTTCACACGTGCGCTCGTGCAGCCTGCAGTCACAATCTCGGTCACAGCGCTGCTTCCTGCGTCTCGCCACATCTGCACGACTGCCATTGTTCTGCACGAGCAGCAGCACCCTCCTGCGGTGATGTGTTTATCCTGGCAAAGTCTGTCAAGCAAAAGAAGTGAATGTGAATTTTTGCCTGGAAGCAAGACATAGATCTTAAGCGGATAGTGTAGTATTACGTTAGGAAGCGGTCTCAGTGTGTTCTTCATTTTCCCGCCGACTTAAGATCCGGGGCAAGTTACTCTGGAATTTTTTTTTTTTTTTTTTGGTTGGTGCTGCTTGTGCAGTGTGTGTGTGTGTGTGTGGGGCTTATGTGTGTGCATGTGCGTGCGCGCGCGTGTTCAAAGAAACTGGAGGCGAACTCGTGGACAAGGTGGTAGGAAACGGTGCGAATTGTTGAAAGGGGGTCGTAGTAGGGGTGTGGTGGATGTGAAAGTATGCGGGAAAGGACTGGCACCATTGCCGGCTGCTGCAAGTGCTCTTTCAACTTGCTTCGACAACATCGGTTGACGTCACAAGAAAACTAGCGCTTTGTCTGTGTCTGGAACGATTGCCACCGTTATTCACACATGATCCTTTAGGTCTGGCCCTAAGATTCACCTTTTCCGGGAATATTTTTAAGTAGATGCTGGCTTTCTCTTTTCTCTTTTCCTACTTTCCTGTGTGCATGTGTGTCTGTTTTTGTGTGTGTAAATGTGTGCTGTGTGTGCATGTATGTGTGTGAGGGATACATTGTTTACGTCAAAGCGAACTGTGCTTGATGCCGCCAGGGAAATGCGCTATAGAAATGCCTTTCTTCTTGCACTACTACTTCGCAAAAGTTCTTCACGCGTTATTTCTGCTCCCGTTTTCTTTATTCTATCTTTATCCATTCCTTCCTCTTTCTTTCTTCTTTCCTTACTTCCTTCAGTCTATCTTTATTTATTTCTTCCTTCAGCCTAGCTTTATTTATTTCTTCCATCATTCTTACGGTCCAAACATATTCAGAGAGACACAGGCCACAGAATGTTCCGTAGGGTGTCAGCAATCTGAAGGGAACAAACTCAAGGACGACAATTAAAGGAGTTTAGTCATCTTACTCTTCGAAGAGTGTTGTTGTTGATTGTAGGAGGTCAACAATACTAACTTTCAATCATGATCAAACCACTAGAATACGAACATCTTGTTTCTTGGAATTTGTTCCATGTTGCTTGTCAAGTTTAGTTTATTCGAGCGAACAGGTTGCAAAAGTAGCAGAGTTCACCAGCATTCGCCATATATATATATAGGTACCGCTTGTCTCCCTAGTGGAATAGAGGGCACACATTATTTCACAAGAGAGTTGTTTTCGGTTGTTTTTTTTTTTTGTCCTCCCATCTGTAATTGTGTCTTGAGCTGGAAACCGCTATCCGCCTTTTCGTAATTAAATGCGTGAAGGATATTATGTGCTGAGGGTGTGTCGCTTTAAACTAGTCCGGCTTATGTGCGGTCTCTGCTGTCAGCACGGCTGAGACATAGAAAATGTATTTCCTTTGCATACTGATGTTGTTTACAGTCTGTCCTGAATATTTTGTTCAGAAGGCAGCCAGTCTAAAAAAAGTTGCCCAAAATGAGGAGAGCTTACAAGTATTTACTAACAAAAAATAGAAGCTGGATAATGTCACACCCAAGAATGTGCCTGCCGTAGAGTTACAATAAAGCCAATCAAATTAAATAAAGATAAAAATAGAAATCAAGAGCATGAAACAGATATCATATGTGCAATCAAGTAAAAATGTTACATATAAAAAAATAAAGCAATTCAAGTTGACGAAAAATTGTCTTGGGTTTATTTGGACCCTTTTTACCTTCCTATTTAACATCTCTTCCCCAATATTTGATTAATTAAGCATGACTATGTAGTGTTTCCGAACAAGGCTACGTGGTTTTAAAGGAATTTAATTTTGATTTTTTTTGTTTTTGCCATACTGCGCACAAATGTGATTCAACAACATTCTTTTTTAAAAGTTTACAGCTTACATTTGTCACTTATCGTCTGGACATTTGCGCGTTCTTTTTTTCTCATGCAAAACAACTCTGCCTTCTTTTCACGCCTGTATACATTTAATTAAATCAGTAAGCATGGCAAAAATACCTAAAAGAAATTCTAAGATACAAAATAATCTAATTATCAAATAGTATAAAAGAAAGTTTGTTGTCTTAGTTTGATTGATAACAAAGAATACTAGTAAAGTTTATTCTCCGCATAAAGTCACTTTTCGATGCTTACACTGGATAATGTTCTTAAATTGCAGTCACTGGAAAAACTGATGATTCGATGAGTATATATATATATAAATGAACTACATAAATTCTCCACACATAAATATCTCACACCACAAACGTTTTACTTAAAATGGTGCTGTCTCTCGGGACGAGCTACCCAACCTCACAACACAAACGCTGCCTCTCGGGCCAGAGGTTTCACTTAAAATGGCGCTGCCTCTTGGGGATGAGTGACTCAATCTTCTCTTTATTGACGCCGTCTCTGGGGATCAGGTGTTACACACAAGGGGCTGCCTCTTGGGGACGAGCGACAACAATACTCCTGGCCAAATTCTCCAGGGTACAAATAATTCCAGCTAACTCCAGCTAACTGCGCCTATAACAAAATTACAACAAAACAAAATTACTACTACATATCTATATCTTTCTTTAAAAAAAAACGTACAGGAAAAAAATCAACTTATGTAAACAAATCCGAGATACTAAAAAAAAAAAATATATATCACAACAACGCACCTTTCTCGGAAGATGCAGCCTTCACTCCCCCACACGCAGTGTCTCTCGGCACTTGCCGTGTCTCTCTGGGAAGTGAAACGCTGGGCAGCAACAGTTAATTAAATACTCTTTCCCCTTTCTTTTCTCACTGTCTAAAAAAAAATAATAATAACCCTATGACTCAGGCGCCAGGTGCGACTTGGCCACCCACGCTGTACTGACTGTTAACTTTCATGTCACCCCTCTGCGACAACATTCTGTGGCAGATTTGCTGGCTCACCAGTGAATATGGACGGAGACAAGCAATATTTGTCAAACAATAGGGATAACCGTGACACAAACTGTAAATATGACAAGAAAAAATGTGCGCTGCTAAAAGCTACCTTGATTGACAGCAACATTTGAAATGCTTGGTACCAGTTAATCTACATACGAAACGGTAATTCGTTTAACACAATCATATTAAAGGCGTGTGCTTTTCATTCTCATCAATACTTTGAAGGACCCAGCGCGCTTTAATGAGAATGCGAACAATCAAATTTGATCGTCTAAATATTCACATAAAGACAAAGTTCATTACCGCCCTGTTCATCATCTGCATAATAAAACAAGCTGTGGACGACAATTTATGTGCGTATGGCGATCAGGTTTTGATGGCAGCGAAGAGACTAGGACTAAATCAGCATTAACGAGACAAGACGCAAACAGCTTTTTAAAGTATATCGTCTTCATAACAAAACAAGCTGTGGTCGACAAATCACTTGGCGGTCAGGTTTTGCTTGCAGTGTAGAGACTGGACAAGGACTAAATGAAACAGTGCGCGCTAGACTAGAGTGTGGGGTGTGAAAGTGTGTTAAAGTTAGTGTTTATAGGTGTTTCTAAACCAACCAAAAGGCAGCGGGAAATTAACTACCCTGGTCAAAGGGGAAGGGATTGAGTTGAAAAAGCAAAGGCAGGGTGACTGTCCACCGCCGAAGTCTCCAAACGGGTCTGGAGGTCAGTTTTGCCCATCACCCGGTCCGCATTGCTATGTGACGGGTGTGTGTATATTCCAGCAGAAGAAGGCCAACATTGGGCAGCGATGAATATTTCACACTCCACTCGCTCCATTCTTCCCCTGACACCACCATGAGCAAGTTATGAGCCTCCCTGTTCGCGCCAGAGCAGTTTTAAAATGTTCTTGTGATATTTCATTGTATTTTGTCGGCTGGAGTATTAGTGTGTGACGGGTGCTAAAACTGTATCATAGTGTTTTGTCCACACGGAACTTCGATCTGTGTAGACTAGTGTAGTTGTATGTCTGGCGATGGAGAAGTAGGAGGAGACTAGTGATCACACTTCTGTTCCCAGCCCCTCTACCCCGCCGACTCATCTCACTACCTCCTTAGACCTGGGAATAGTATATTGCAAACAAAATTCGATTTCTCCATGTGTAATACTTTGGTATTCTTTCCCCAGAAATTTTTTAATAAGGAAAAGAAAGCGAAAAAAAAACTACTGACCCTGTCCACTCCCCTGGGCCCGGGTACACAAGCCCTCCCTGACCCCCCCTCTTCCCCTCGTCAGGCCTGGTAAAAATTGACCCAAAACATGTATGTCGTGACACCCTCCGAGGATGATGGAAATCTGCCATCCCCCACAAAAATAGTTGAATCCAGACGATATTTCAGACAAACAAATGGTGGTTTCCATTCTCTGCTCTCCATTTACGTTCATAGTTAGGTCGTGAAGCTGACTCGGAGGTATTGACATGTAGACAAAATAGAAAACACACGTCCCTCCCCAGGCCCGAGAGAACACACACACACGCACCTAGGGCGGGGAAGTAAACTGAGACCTTAGACTGACCTGAGATTTAAGGTCGGGGAAAAATGTTGAAAACACCAAGAGCTTAATCACAACTAATGTTAACGCTGAATCTGTACTTAATTTCCGAGAATCACAAATGTTTGTAGGAGGAAGTGAGCTTCACCCCCTGAAGGCATACGTACAAAATATGGGACACACACACACACACACACACAATGCACGCCGACACTCAGTCACAAAGAAAGAAAGTTAACGTCAATTTGAAGACACCCGACGAGGTTAGTCTGAGTGCAAAAACTGGTAAATATCAAGATCACGTTCATTCTATTTATGCCTGTGAGAGTACGTGTCTGAGAAAGAGTTGATTGTGTGTGTGTGTGGGGGGGGCGCGCACGGGTGTGTGTGTGTGTGTGTCCGTCCGTGTGTGTGTGTGTGTGCTTACGTGCGAGTATTTTCACCCATGTGTGCATGTAGGTGCATGCGTGTGAAAGTGTGTGTGTGTGTGTGTGTGGCCGCACGCGCATGTGTGGTCTTGCCGTCGACACGTGCTTCATGTCTCTGCTTCCTTTCCCGTTCCTCCGCCCCACTAATGTTCATGAGGTCACACTGACAGGCGCGTGCTGTCGGCACCTTGTAAGAAAAGATTGGCGGAAACTACTCCTACGTACCTGTCATAAATGACAAACACTGCTGTGAATGAGTCAGCTTCTCAACAGACTTAAACTACCTGAGTGTGTTTTCTGTGCGAAGTCAAGTGGGTCACAATAACAGGTGAGGAATTCTTTTGCAACTGTGTTTTCGAAGTCCACATTTTTGCTCTACACTCCGCAACATTCACAATGCCACCATCAGTATTATATAAGGGGAAGTGGATAGCAGAATGGTTAGACTAGAGCATCAGTATCCGAGGTGAACTCACGGATTTGACCTCTTTTTTTAAGCGAAATGACTTATATTTAAGCCAAGTTTCAACAACCAGTTTTACTATACTACATACAGACAAATATACTATATACTATATACAGACAAATATACTATATACTATATACAGACAAATATAGCGCCTTGTCATGACTGGCCAACCTTACTGCTATCATTTTAATGCAGTGTTATTGTGACATGCTTGTGTGCAACGTTCTCTTTTTCTGTCTTGTATGTCTGTATGTGCCTCTGTCTTTGTGTAAACTGTTTGTTGAAGTGTTTGGACTGTGTTGATTCTTTTCATTTTGAATCTGTATTAGGTATGTTAGCTGTTTTGTGTAAAGCGCATGGAGTCGACTCCACAGTTGACATTCATGTACCTGCTACTGTTTATTATTAATATAAGATCCTCCGGTATATTTCTGGTCACAAAGTATCCCCAATCACTTGTATCAAGACCCAAAACATAAAAACCGGATCGAGTATTTGAAGGAACACTCGCAGACACGGGGAGAACACTACACAGACAGTTGTCCTGACTTACAATATTTTTTTTTTATTTTTGATAATTAGAGGACGTTATGTATGTCTGAAACGATTTGTGTTTCACCTACAGTCCATGTTTGCTTCTCTCCAGTGGAATAGGATAACCTGTATTTGCGAAGTTAATTTTTTTTAATTTAATAATCAGACATGTGATATATCCAGTTATATGGAAAACTGTCTCCTTAGCCTTTACCTGACGTTCAAAATGTAAAAATAATTTTCGTTAGCCTCACCTTTGCAGGTGTTCAGATTAACGTCAAACTGTTTATTTACATACCAAAACAGTTTAGTAAACCTTCCGAACGGACGTCTAACACGTCATGTGGAAAACAGTCCAGTCTTGGCAGTGCGTTCAGAAGGCTGAGACATCTCGCCTTGGTGGCCAGAGGCCATCTGTAACAGGCTTTTATAAATTAACCTGGGATGAACTGCGGAGTGATAATAAAATAATTGGGGTTAAAGGTCATTGACTTGTCCTTCATCTCCCAGATTTAACAGGCTGTGGATTTTCAACAAAAAAAAGCCTACAACACTTTGATCGTTTGGCACTGTCTCGATAGGTACCATGTAAGCAGCCAGCTAAAATAATTTGCTTGACGAATTTTGCATGTTATCTTTAATTTAATATAAAGAAGAAAGACGAAAGACATACATCTCTAAAGCTTTGAACTCGTAGTTTCTGATTTCTTATCCAAAGAAAACCAAAACCAATCTAGCCGACGTAGACGACGAACATACAAAAACTAAAACTAAAACTAAAAAAATCGAAGCACATAACAGGTACATGCCAGAAGCTGGAAGCTCTCCCCACCGACACCGCCTCTTTTCACCCAGTCCACCCCACCCACATCCCCCAATCTTACACAGGCCGCAATGTTTAAACATAAAACACTACAAAAGAAACCTAAAACCCAATGCAGCAAGGGGAGAAAATAAAGGAGGGGAGAGAAATGGAAAAAAAAGCCCAACTGCTTTCTGCTAGAGTCGGCTGCCAAAGACAGAGCAAGTGATTGTGATGACGTATAAAGACGAGAGCTGGATGGCGGTACTGGAATTCGCATCGAGCCTGTTGTAATCCACTTACAGGACGGTCAAGCCGACAATTTCTATTCTACGTACACCAACTCGTGTGCCCGTTATGATGGCGGTGAGCTGTAGTGATCCCAGTTAGTAAACTCCCGGGGCGGGCACAGTCGCTGCGATACGCAGGACAGAGAATTAAAGTAATCGGCATGACCGAACTGCACAAAGGTTAATGGCTGGACGTGAATTCTAGAAACTGGGTTTTGAGAGCAATGTGTGGATGAGTGGCAAGACATATATACACAGAAACTGAACAGTACGTCGACATCAATTGATGAACTATTGATAACTAAAGGGAACTCTTCCCATTCTGCTGAGCAAAGCTAAGGACAAAAAAATCTCATGCTGCACAGCGACGACAGATTTGAGCTTTCTTTTTTTTTTTTTTTTTTTTTTTTTGCCTAGCAGAAAAATGAGAAAATGTACGTGAGGTACGTGTGGTATTTCTCCTGCCAGAGAAATATGAAATGTGTGACTCCTTTGTTGCCTGTCTGTTAAAAATCAGTAGTAGTGAGAAATATTTGACTCACATTCCTTCTGAGCAATGTAAAATGTGACTCTTTCTCCCTCTCTCTGTCACACACACACACACACAGCCACACACACAAACACCTTCTCTCATATTTCTTCTGATAATTTTGCTATTAAAGCTACATTTTACGACAGTCCCATCTCTTGCAATCCGTAGAATTTTCCCGACTTTGTATTTTAATTCCTCTTTTTAATCGTCAGTCTAAAGCGCAGGCTTACGCCCGCTAATTCAAACCAACTAAAGAAACAAACTGCACTTATGCAAATGTAACGTTTGTACGCCAGAGTTTTGCGGTGTTTCTTACCTCGTCATCCTTTACATTGTCATCCGCCAGTTGACTCACCCCGGCTATGCACGTTTCTGTGCAACGCTTATCGGAGACGTCGATGTAACACATCGAACTTTGTGAAACATTTCTCCATTGGTGCGATGAGCGAGAAATCAACTACTGTGTCTGATTTATCTCTGTGATTTGACGTCAACAGGAAGAGGATTCAGTCTCATCCATTTTGTGCTCAACCCGTGGACACCGTTTCACGCAATCCGTACATTGGACCGATGTCCCTTCGAACAACTTAAACCTCATCTGCTCTGTTCGTGATTTATTATCAGCATTTAACTGCAAATTGCTAACCGCATTAGCATCACTCTTCTGCGATTACTTTAATTACATTTTATTGCATTTACATTAACGTATTCGATTAGTACACTATAGGTCGGTGTAATAAACTGGCACAAGACAGCTTTAAGTTTAATTAATGAGGTCTTCGTATTCGTGCTGATACGACTCACACTGAGATCGCTTTAATGGACGGCTACACGTGCGCGATTAAAAAAAATGAACTTTTATTATTATTATTCCCACTCCTTAGCGGTTCACAGTACATATAGATATCTCTTCGCTACCCTCTCACCCTCAAACTCCCCCTCCCCCCCCAAGAAATAAACTGAGAGCTTTATGAAGTCGGTCAAGTGAAATACGCCGATTTTTTTTTTTTTTTTTAGAAAGAAGCCCCCTGCTAGTCTAATGGAAAATTTAAAAAAATGGAGAGGCATCAGAGGGGTGCGAGAGAGGAGACGGTGGTGGTGGCGAGTAGGTGGGTGGGTGAATGTGCGGATGGGTGGATTAGGGTTGTTCCAGCACATCGACCCACTGCGAGAAGCTGTGTGTAGGGGTTGGTGGGGGGTGGGGTAGGGAGGCTGCAGGACGGGAGGGTGCCGTGCACGTTGCTAGTCGTAATCGTTCTGCACCTCGCTTGTGACGTCACGTGGAGAGGAAAGAAGGTCATTGGGACGGGACACAAAATTGGTAGTCTGCCCTTTGAGCTTTTGATGGCTTTCACATGTCTCACCGTGAGACACAGGTTCTGCAGGCGATGTACCTTCTCGTGCGACTGAATGTGACGGAAGCTTTCATCTAGCCTACACACCGGATGGTACCGCGGATGCCCAGTTAAAAAAAAAAAAAGAAACTCATAACAATACTTGTTTTGGGTATATTTCTTCGTTGTCATACATAACTTATTTCTATTTATTTGTTAGTACTGACACAACAACAAGTACAAGCAGAACCTTTTTTTTTATTAATTAACCGTAAGTTCAACCTTGCACAATTTTGCTTCGTCGTTTTGCACCTCGAGGGCAACGTTTTTGCGGCATAACAGCTGGTGACGATTATCTAGCAGCATTAATTAACTACTAACGTGATCACTCTTCTGAAAACTTCCGCACCCAGTCCTGTTTACACATCTTTCTCTTTATCACAGCCAAATAAAAAACAAAGTAGGAAACCGACAAATTAAACAGAAATGATTCAAACCGACAGACTTCTCACCTTGACCCGCTAGCATGGCTTGCTGCGCATGCGTGAGACGAAAGCTTGCGATGTTTGCATCGAGAGGCTGAGAGCGTGCGAGTGCGTGGAAAAGGTTCAGCGACAGTCTAACACCACAGCAGTGTGTAGCGTGACTTACCGAGAGGTACGACCAAGGTACGACTTTTTCTTTATTAGTACCACTTTATTGTACACGTCTTACGCTCAAAACTCAGCTTATGACTAAGATTATTACGAGGCTTGCAAACTGAATGAAACTGCTTCATGCAAATGTTTGTCTTATAGGACATGACACAAGTGAAGAGATTCACAGAGAACGCACACACACACTCTCTCTCTCTCTTACATAGTTATTTATATATATATATATATATCTGTGTGTTCATATATTATATACACATATTTATATATTTAGAGATTAAAACGTTTCTTTCTGGACTATGAGTAATGTACAGTTAAATGGACGCAACAGGTGGGAAATATCTTGAGGGCTACAGTCTTCGTGACTTTAGTGGGCGTGCATTCACTTTTGTCACCAGTTTCTGTTTGTCCTATGAATTACTCCAAAGCCTGCGGGTCTGTGAGCCAGCTCTCCTCATTATTGTTTTTTCTGCTTGGATTTGTTGTGCCTGTAGCGCCTGTTGTACCGATCTGTACGTTTTGATGATGTCATTGGCATTGTGCTGGACTGTTTACTTGCCTGTGGCCTTTTGTTTTTTCTCTCCTGATGTCAACTCTCTCATCGCCGTTAGTCTTCTGTGGCTAACGCCATCACAGTTGTATAAAGCTGTCCCTGCGATAGACTTTACATCAGTGCTGTTACACTACACATATCTAAACCTTGAAACTGTTTGGTAAAAACAAATTTAGAATCGTTTTCAGGAAACTGCTTCTATGTCTTTTAGAAGTGTTGACAGACAAGAAAATAAGAGATCATATGAGGAAATAAAACGACGACAAATTGTTTCAACTGCTTGGTTTTCAACAATAAGGAGATAGGTAAATCAAACCAATATTGCCAGAATTATTGAAGAGGTAATTGGCTGAAAAGATTTATTTCACTATTTAAGGAAAATAAAGAGAGGCTTTGAATACTCATCAAACAACGCATATTAAATATTTCACCTGCAATTATATGTTTGAACACATAATATACTGCATGCAATTATATTTGCTATACTATTCTTGAATTTAACAAGCAAACAATCAATGCCATAATTATGCTTCCACTGTGTATTTTTTTGAAAAACTACCATATGCTGACGAGAGCGAAATTTAGGCTTCAACAGTTTTATATTTTTGAAAACGACTTTATTTTAAAATGTTTTAAAATTGTGTTGTGCGCCGCGTTTAGACGCATTCTATAAAACTGTTTTAGCTATTAGCACTTTACACCGAAATGCGTTTAAAATTTGAAATGTGCTGCCTCCACCAAAAAATACGTCTGCATTTGCTTTGCCCTGGACGGACTACCCCAGCTCATCTATTTGTCAGCCTCATTAGTTGCCTGCTTGGCAAGCTTCACTGAGTTCAACACATCACTGCTCACATTGTCTTCCCACAGCGTAAGGTCGACCACACTACACCACTAAGTGCTGACCCTGTATCCATTGTTTGGCCCCAAGATGGCTTGCCCCTATAGCTCCGTACAGTGACCCCTTTTGCTAATGAGGGTATTCGTCAAATTATTCAGCGCATGCGCAGTACGCAATGGTTGGATGCGGCGGGTCAGCCATGCAGTTGCTTTTACTGAAAAATATCAAGGTACAGAGATAGGGGGAAAAGATCACTATTGTGTTTTAAATTGGCGCAACTGTAAATTTTAAAAAAGCAGGAGAAGAGTTAGTATTATCAGCTTTACAGATGGTAAATGCCGAAAAACTTGAAAGACGAAAATTGTGGCTATGTTGTAAGCGATACAAAGAGAGAATTTCGTGCTGAGAGCAAACTCAACAGTACGGGGTCGACATTAGGATTTTCACATAAATGACCCATGTTTAACCAGCTAGCTCCCAATATTACATGGTAGGTATAAAAGTGAGAACACGCAAGCGTCACCACAAAACGGTTGCTTACAGTGTCAGCACGAACGTCTTTGCCAGGCCTGGTTAAAAAGCAATGTAAAAGATGCGTGCTGCAGCGGTTGGATTGATTCCGAATTAACAGCTGGTGGAGAAAACCTTTTAAGGGTGAAGATTACCACTGCTGCAAGATATACATCAATAAATATCCATAATACTGTCACATAATTTATATTGCTTTGTTACACGAACGAATACTTAGAGAAGAAGAGTTATATACATAGTGACGTCTTGCCTATTGTCATAAAATTTCATCTTGATATACTTGCCAAATCCCCTATATATATATTAAAGAGAGAGAGAGAGAGACAGTAAAAAGTAAGAAATAAGACTTTCGTTTTTTACCAAGTTTTTTTTATTTTACTACAGGCCCTCCTACACGCACAAACACAATATTTTCATTATTATTATTATTAATCTGTCACAGGATGCCGGCACCAGCACCCTTCTCCTGAACCAGGTGACCTTATCGCTCTAGTGGTGAAAGTTTACAGGAAGGTGAAAATAATAGCTGCATCCCGCTTGTAAACAAGTGGAGTTCTAGGCACCATTATTCTTGTTGCTAGCTGTAAGCTGTAATAAACTGTGTACAAGTGTGAGCTTCTTCATCAACCAGCCGTGACCTAGTGTGAGTTTCCTTAGCCACCATTGTGAAAAAAATTATAAATTTCAGCCACTGTGTGCAAGTTAGGTGACACTGTGTACAAAGTGTGTTAGTAATAAGTCAGCCAAACCACACCAGAACAGCGGCTCAAGCTGCAGGGGTTAAACGGAAAGATTTGTGCCGACGAGGGTTTCGATCCCCACCTGTTCCCTCTGTCCACCTGGCTGAGGTCAAGCCTTTTGCAGACGAAGTTCCCCAGACGTTTTTCTGTCCTGGGTTACACCCAGAGGCGCCATATTCACTGGTCGCCAGCGTTAAATGCCTTTCTTGCGAGGCGCCTGACGTAGCAGAAGTCATCAGTTCTGCGCAAGCGCTGTCCGCACATCCGTCATCTTCCACGATCAGTGTCATCAGCCATGGCGGGGGAGCGTCTGGAGCTGAGCGACGTGGGACGCTACAGCAGCGAAAGCAACCTGACCAATGGCAATAAGTTCACCCGGGGTGGCTGCTACGTCAGCAGACCCTTGGGTATCTTTCTGGTCGTCCTTGCCATCGCCATCGCCATCGGCGTGGCCGTCGTCGGGTACTTCGTTGCAGCACGCGATCCGGCGTGTAAACTGGGAAAAAATGCGGAGACCTACGATGGGCCGGTCAGTTCCGAGCTGAAGCAGCAGTGCGTCAGTCTAGCAGAAAAGGGAGAGGGGAATATCTGTAAGTACTGTTCATGGTTTTCATTGCTGATCCTGTGTGTGTGTTTGTGTTTGTGTGTGTGTGTGTGTGTGTGTGTGTGTGTGTGTGTGTGTGTGTCCGTGCTGCTGTCTGCGTGTCTCTTTGTGTGGAAGCGTGTGTATGCAAGCAAGACTAGTTAACTTAAGAACATTCTTGAAATTTGCTGGGGAATGCGCTGTGGGGGAGTCGGTCGGACTGTACTGAGACATACTTGTGGCCTCTTCTCTTTTTAGTCTGAGTTTGTAAGAATATTAATTGCTCGCTTAGCTATGAAGACAAAACATTTCATAACAATCACAGTAAAAGTACATTTAAGATGACTAAATTAAACTTACATTCGATAATTTAATGATTGCTTATGTTTTTGCTTGATATTCACATCTTTCACAATTTAGCAGGGGAACATTCCACATTTGTATTTTCGTTATCCTGAAATATGTCAGCCAGTTATATATATATATATATATCTATAAAATGATGAAGAAGAAAAAGATGAAAAAAGAATCTGTCATAGACAAATACGCCCGTGTGGTAAGAACACGTATTCCTTTATTATTATTATTATTATTATTATTATTATTATTATAACAAATGAAAGATTTGTATAGCGTTTTTCAGACACGTCATGCTCCTTATCTGACGGTTGTTGTGAGTATTTTTAATAATAATATTTATTGTCCGTCTCTCCAGCAAAGCAAACAGGTAGTACTGGTGTAAACAAAGTCCATGCTGTTTCAACTAAAGATCTGACAGCAGGGGGCATAAATACTGCGATTAGGCATGCTTTTAATCTCTGCGGTTAATTGATGCGATAATGCAACAGTGGCCTTCCCAAGTTAACCAACAGTTGGGTCGCCGAGAGAAGCTTTAGATTCTGGCAGTGTTGATAGCCGTTGAGAAGCACGATAAACATATCCTCTCGATTATGCTTAAGCCCTTTAAGTTTGGGTATTAAAAGTACACGAGTGTAATAAACTTCTTGATAGTGCTGTCTTGTGTAAACCAGTGGTCAGTACTTCCAAGAGCAATAGTAACAATGTCAAAGGAGACTGAATTTTAAAGTGTAACACATTTGGTTTCCCATTTCACACACTCACATGTAAAACGACGGTGTACACACAGCACGCACGCACGCAGACACACTTGCACGCGCTCACCCACACACACAATTTGCACAATTCCACCCAGGCTTACTTTGATGTGGGAAGAGAGAAACTTTGCCGACGGAACCATAATGGTGTCAGAGAGGTAAAGGAGTTAATGAGGTGACGGAGATTACACATGCCATGAAGATCATGACATTCACATCAGTAGGGAGGCCGGCATTAACGGCAGGTTTTTCTTACTGGGCGTTCATCTGTGTGTGTGTGTGTGTGTGTGTGTGTGTGTGTGTGTGTGTGTGTGAGTGAGAGAAAGAGAGAGAAAGAGAGAGATAAAGAGAAAGAGAGAGAGAGAGAAACTCGAACTTTTACTGAGCAGACCTGAGTAGGGTTATATTTAACCTAAGCCCATTTCAAGGAATTTCAATACTAGAGCAACTATGCAATATATACAACAACAGCAACAACAATAAAAGATTAGAGCCCAAACACAAGCTGTTTTGCCTTTCAGTACTGATAAGTAAAATGTCGCATTGGCATGCTCGTGTAGGGAAGAAAGGCTATGTTGAAAGTAACAGGTCGGAGGAACAAATCTTCAACAGCTGAATCTTCAACGAAATCCACCTGCAGCACGGTTAGGATATCAACTGTAACTTCATTGACTTTAAGAAAGCTTTTGATAGAGTATGGCACAAGGGACTCCTGCGGACATTAAACGTGGAGGGAGGCCTCGTCTGAGCCATCAAGGCGGTGTGTAATGGCTCCTGGAGCTCAGTAGTCTTGAACAATCATATGGGTAAGCTCACTAGGTGTGCACCAGGCCTGACTTTTGCCTCCAGTGCTGTTTAACATTTACCTGGAGAAAATCATGAGTGACACGCTCCAAGATCAGAGCGCATATGGGGTGAAAATCTGCACGGACAAGATCGAAGTCATGGTGAACACCGTCGGATCTAGCAAAGCGGAGGTCCGAACGAACGGACCGCAACTGGAGGAGGTGAAGTCCTTCAAATATCTGGGTGCGACCGTCTCAAAGGACTATAGCTGCGCGGAGAACGTTCATCTTAGGGTCATGTGTGTGTGTGTGTGTGTGTGTGTGTGTGTGTGTGTGTGTGTGGAGGGGTGGCTAAGTTTATGTGGACGTGCGTGCGTGTCTGTACATGTGTGTGTACACATTTAAGTATACTAACACGTCATGCTGTACTATTTCTGTCATTTCTTTAGGTTCGGTGTGCTCCAATAACAGAGATGACGCTAGCACATCTTCCCCGATCCCAAAGAAAATCCCGGCCAAAGACGTTCGTCTGCCGACGTCACTAGAACCTGTGTACTATGATATTGAACTTCAACCCCTGATGTATTCGGGTGACCCCAGAGAATTCACGTTTCGCGGATACGTTCGCATCGTGATAAAGTGCCTGCTGGCAACTGACAACGTCACCCTGCATATCAACCAACTGAATATCACGGACAGCTCCTTGACGTTTTCCGCGGAATCTCCCACGTCATCGGATCCAGTGTACACATCATGGGAAGAAGACAAGACCAGACAGTTTTTGATTATTCACCTAGATCGCGACATGACGCCTGGGGTGAGATACATTCTGCAGGTCAACTTCACTGGACCTTTAAAGGACGATCTTCACGGTCTTTACCTCAGTTCGTACAAGAGAGGAAACACGACCGTGTGAGTATAACATCTAACGCTCTTGTGCATCGTCAGCACCATCACTCTCATCACAAGTCAAATTGTGTGTGTTTGTGTAACTCCGTTTCATCGTAACCCTCAAGGGTAAATGAAAAAAAAATGTCTGTTGTCTGATACAATGATGTTTGTGTGCAGGTTTCTTAAACATTTGTTTTCCCCTGCTATTGTCGATTCCACAATATTGAAACTGTTACAGAGAGCACAGAACTGACCCATCACTGAATATATTTTGTTTTTTCTTTCTACCTCAATCTTCTTCTTTCCTTCACATACCTTTAGGCCAAAGTCAGGCATATAGTTTGATCTGGTTACATTTAGTATCAAGTGCGCAAGTATCCTGCATCAACGTGCAATATTCCTGGAACATGTCCCAGAGACTGTGACACACAATAACAGAAGTTCCGGAAGACATTTTGAGTACTGAGATTAAACATGACCCGATCAGTATTGTATACTCAATTTTGTCCAATACCGTTTTCGTTTTCGTTGCACACACACTCTCTCTCCTCTTTCATCCCATCTATAAATATTGCTACTAGCGGAGAGTTTTGTTTACCTTCGGAACCAGTCTGCTCTTCAGTTTGTTGACTGGCGCACGGGAGGTGAATTTATTTGTCCCACTTTGTACACGGACAGAATGGTTTCAGCTTATCAGAGTGCTCGAAAAATGTACTACGTCATGCACGATTCACCACCCAAACCCCTCAGCAGTTACGCTCTGTCATGTTGTAATGAGAACTCTGACTTTAATATGTACTTCTATTTATAACTGGTTTGCTGTGGTGACACCTCTATTAAAAAGTTCATCAGAGAAATATTATTATTCGAAGGCTTAGGTCGTTGCTTGCATTTCAGTCTTCACAATAATAAAGATACAAGACAGTAATACAATAAATGCCGATAAAAATGCAAAATGCTTAGTTCAAAGGTCTGGACTATTGGCCAAATGTTCGGTACCTTTTTACGCCGTTTCCATCCATGACTTTAAGAGAGAAAAAAAACTATTATGGTGGTAAAAAGTCTAACCGAACAGACAAGACGTATGTTTTTCTATGCATCTTCTTTTTAACTATTGAACTTAATTTGTCATCGTCGCTAGATTACAGAAATAGTCACGGACTTGACTTCGCCCAAAACCACTCAGTATTGCGGCATACCGTTGAAGATATTTAATGGGCACATCCTTCCGTGCGTGCATGTGTTTGTGTAAGGTTGAGTTTGTGCGCACGTGTGTGTGTGTGTGCGCGTGCGTGTTCTAGAATACATGGAAATCTCCTGTTGATCGTATTACACTATTCCCCCTCTTTTCCCACAACCGCCTTTATCTCCATGGTGACGCAACGTTCCCAGTCGCTCCGCGAAGCAGTTTAAGACCAGTCAGTTACTGACGACTGTCTGGTGTTCCAGGTACCTGGCGACGACACAGTTCCAGCCCACTGACGCGCGAAAGACTTTCCCGTGTTTTGATGAGCTGGCCATCAAGTCTCACTTCAACGTCACACTCATCCGACCAGAACAATTGAACAGCCTCTCCAACACCCCCATCAAAGACTCTTCCAGAAAATGGTTAGACACGTTCAGTCTTTGACCCTCTCACCTGTAGGAACATAATACCCAACACATCGTGTGTCTTCACCACACATCCTTAAGGCCTTTCTTGACCAGCTGCATTTTGTTAAATGTGTGACTGGCAAATTTGTATAAGACTGGCACATAAAAGAATAAAGTATTTGCCAAACTCTGTATCACATAGTTGACATTTAAAGTAGGTGTCATTAGCGAATACCGATTTAAATTTTTTTATTTTATGTGGTGTTAAAATGTACCTATCAAATATGCATTAAGTAAGGATGGACATGGATATGATCAGGTTGTCATGGCTACCTACGAGAACCCTTAGATCAGGCGTTCATTGGGTGTATCCCTGGATAGTGGTGCAGTCGTTGCTCTCCAGATAATCTGTGTGTGTGTGTGTCAGGTCGGAGGATGGCATCTCCTGGGTGGCAGACGTGTACGAGACGACACCCAAGATGTCTACCTATCTCCTCGCTTTCGTCGTCAGTGATTTCGTCAGTCTGAACGCCACCACTGCCAACAACATCATGGTTAGCATGCTTGTAAATCCCAATCATTTCTGTGCTATTCTAACAGGAGCATATCAGTGCGTCGCTATAGGCGAAAGTTGGATAGCTAACCTGTTGTTCTTATTGCCAGTACATCGAGTAGGGTGTTCAATATCAGCATAGTTCATCGAGGAAACAATCTTTTTATTTATTATGATTAGTTATTCTTTAGAATGTTTTCAGTCAAATGACCTTTTTAGCCCATCAAAACTTTCCTTGCAGACACAAATCATAATTACATATATACACAAATGCCGTGTTGACGCAAAGTACAACAGGGTTTTCTGGTGTTCTTGCAGTATCGGGTGTGGACTAGACCCGAATACATCCAGCAGGCTGCTTACGCCCTAGAAGTTGGAAGGCAAATTCTCACATTTTTTGAAGAGTACTTCGAGATTCCGTATCCACTACCCAAGCAAGGTGAGCGGAAAGCCAGAGAGAGAGAGATAAAGTGTGTGTGTGTGTGTGTGTGTGTGTGTGTGTGTGTGCACGGAGTTACATTACATCTATATAATTCCGTGGTGTGTGTGTGTGTGTGTGTGTCGCGGGCGAAAGTGCGTGCGTCTATTATGACATATTAAAACAAATACAATATGGTTCATAAAAGGAAGAGGTAAAACAAAAACCAGGCAACAGCTATTCTAAACAAATGTCACTGATATTAAACAATGGGGGTTCTTTTCCTCCTCTCCTGTCCCCCGTCCGAAATACTCACAGCTCCATGTCTCATGCTTGATGTGACGCTTATTAAAGCTAGCTGAAGTTAGTAATCGTAAACATTCACAAGGAATTCCAACTCCAGTCACAGCCATCATATAAATGTCAGACAACTGAGAATGTCAAGGTCACTACACGAACCAGCCTAGATTTTATATTTGTTTGTGTCAGGAGGTGCGGGTTAGGGGAGTGTTTACACATGTATGTGAAATGTGGCTCTGTCTTCAGTCAGCGTTAATTGTCAGTTTGTCCAAAATGAAAAAGCCCCGTGTAAACACTGCAAATTTTTTCTTAGTGAACAACTCAATGAAGGCCTGTCCTCAGTGAAAACAACGTTGGCATCTTGTCTTGATCGCACAATCCTGAAACTCTATCCTTACTGTACACAACACTGAGAACCCTCCTGTCTCAATGAACACCGCTCTGAGTTCCAGTCCCCATTGAATAGAACACTAAGATCCTGTCTCCATTAAATAAAGTTTCAATGTCGCTATCGAATACAAATAAAACTGAGTTACGATCCTCTACTAGTGCTTGAGGTCTTGTCTCTCACGACACTAACTTCTTTCGTTGACAGACATGATTGCTATTCCGGACTTCGCAGCTGGCGCCATGGAGAACTGGGGCCTCATCACCTACAGGGAGACATCAATGCTGTACCAGCCTGGAGTGTCCAGCCTTCTGGACAAGCAGTGGGTCGCCGTAGTCGTCTCACATGAGCTGGTGCATCAGGTAACCGACGTTTTTTACCTGCGGCTTCATTCTCCCCTACCTACCCGCTTCATCCTTTCCGCTGTTTCATTCATTTGTACTAGTGTCGTCGTACATCCTCATCGAATCATTCAAAGTCTCCTCCTTTGATTCTAGTTTTTTTTTTTTTTTTGGTCCTCTCTGTCTACTTCTGAATCCTTCTGAAGATTTCAAGCGTTAAATGTCTTGCTAGATTTAATAGTTGGGCAGCATGACCTTAAAAAATGGCTTAAAGGGCTTACTTTCACTTGATACTTTGCTCCTCAGTAACTTGAAAATGCCAAAAGAGAAAAAATCTCACTTGGACGATCGATGTAAATAGCTGTGAGACTAGGAGTGGCCATGCATGCTGTTATCATTGTGACCTTGCTCTGGCAGTGGTTCGGTGACCTTGTGACCCCGTCCTGGTGGGACGACCTGTGGCTGAACGAGGGCTTTGCCAGCTATATGGAGTATGTTGGTGTCGACTTCGTTCATCCTGAGTGGAACATGGTAAGTGTGTGTTCTTGCGTCACATCCGTTGGCAACTTGGCAACTGCATGCTGTTTTTAAAACACGAATGGAAATCGTTTTATCAATTCTTAAAATTAAAAAAAAAACTCCTTAAAAACCAGGTAGGAACTTTGGTGTGCAGCCATATGTGCTAATACACCTCAAACATAGTCAACTAATCCAGTTGCTGCTTTTTTTCGTTAAATTTGATGGCTGTACAAGATGGCCAATGTCTCAATAGTCTACAGTTTTTATAATAATGAATTGCAGCGCCAGGCCTGGATCACGTGACTGACAGGCTTAGTTTTTTTTTGGAGGGAATGGGGCTGGTGACGTGCTAACATCTAAATTCTAAATTCATGTAAAAAAGGCACGAGGGTTGTTACATTTATTATACAGTCAGTTTGGTTCTTGTTTGTGTACCTCAGTGATATTTAGTAATTGTAATTTAGAAATAAAATAATTACTATAATCATTATTAAGAAGGTAGTTATGGAGGTTGCTAAGATTTCGAACGCGAAATGAAGTGAAAAGTAAGGTAGATATGAGATTAATCAGCCAGCGTGTTAATATGCGTGCAATCTTCTCAGTATGACCAGTTCGTCATTTGGGACCTGCACGACGTCTTTAGTTTTGATGGCCTGCTTTCGTCACATCCGGTATACGTACCTGTCTTTCATCCGAATGAAATCAACGAGATCTTCGACAAGGTGTCCTACGGAAAGGTAAAAAAAGTAGAGAAGTGTCACCATAAGTCTCCTTTAAATGGTACAGTGGCTTTCAAACTCGCAATAAAAGCTTTGTCACAACAGGCAGCCTTTGTATGAAAAGACACTTCTGTGTTACAATGAATTGAAACAGCAATGTGTTTCAACGGTCTCGACATGGTGCCACCATCATTCACATAAAACAGCGATGTGTTTTCGATGATTTCGACAGGGTGCCTCCATCATCCGCATGATGAAACACTTTCTCGGGGAGATGACGTTCAAGAAGGGCCTGACGGTAAGACTGAAAAGCTAGTTTGTCCCTTTTCCTCAGCGTGATTTATATAACATATGTGGATTCCGTGAGGGATGCTGAGGTTAACCTGTTGATATGACCGAAAGTATTTCAAATACGTCTAGGTGCGGGAGGCTGTTTGTTAACATTTATCTACGGACCTCAACTCCCGATATTGCCTACTATCGATGCATGTGGATCTGGCCGCCCTCCTCCACACCTTAACCCTTAACGTTTCAGCGTCAGATCGGTTGATTCTGTAACAGTTCATTTTGAGGGTTTAAAGGGAAGGACGAAGGAACATTTTTGGTGCACTGGTCACGTGACCAACGGACAAGGCTGGGAACGGTGAAAAATAAGAGAGGCCGAATACGAGGTCGCGAAAGGCAGTTTCTCAAAATGTCAGCGTCGGAAAGGCGAGAGGCTGTGTGGGCAGGGTGGGGGGTAGGGTGGGTACCAGGGGAAGAGTCTGGACGGGGTAAGTAGGGTGGTGGATGCGGCTGACAGTGACACCTAGACGTATTTGTGCACTGCATGCAGTCGTCAGCCCGTCATCGTTCCCGAGGCTTACCTGTCCTCGGATCCATCCAGGCGACGGCGCTCTATGGTCTTGCCTGTCTCCCACTACCAGCTGTGACCATCCCTTGCCATATCGTCACACCGGGAACTGTCACCGAGAGGGGGAATGTGGTTGTTTTATTATTATTATTATTAACAAGATGCCTGAATTTTTAAAAATCTAATATCAGAGAGCTTACTACTTTTGTGTGTAGCTGAACCTAGCTCAATATGAATTATTATTATTACTGTTGTTAGTTTTCTAATTATTATTGTTGTATCATAAAGCCTTGTATTCTAGTAGCCTTTAATTTGCATAACAAGTAACAAGTATTTCTTGTCCAGCCTTCGAAAGTTGGGAAATTAAGGCTCAGTGCTTTTTTTCATTTTCGAGTTTTAGTTTTATTATTTTTTTTTTTTCACTATTGCTACATTTCTTTTCGTGCTGTGCCCCCCTTCCTCTCTCTCTCTCTTCTGTGGAACACCATCGAAGATTTGCCTCCATCAAATACTCCTTGTTTAAAAAAAGGGATCTTATAGATGACCCTACTGTCTCATTTCCCAGAACTACCTCAAGGCCCGGTCTTATGACGCTGCCTTTCACGATGACCTCTGGGCGTCTATGACGTTGGTGAGTGTAGCTCATTCTTCACACAAATAGACACCATTTACGGCCGTTTCTGCGCATGACGTCTCACTTTGTAACCAGAAGCTAAACATGCTGAGCCTGCCTGAGCAGACACAGAAATTCTCAAACAGAAACATCCATGTTGTGGCTAGTTATAAGCGCTACAGAACGGCTACAGCTGGACAACGGATTTTATTTCTTTGCTTCTTTGTTCATTTCTTTATTTCTGTTTTCTGTCTTTGACCCAACTGGCACCGACAACGACCTGAAGCAAGCCCAGATCGACGGCAAGAGCCTCAACATTAAATCTATCATGGACACGTGGACATTGCAGATGAACTATCCGGTTGTGACCTTGACCCGTGAAGGACCCGATAATGTGAAGGTTACCCAAACACGCTACTTGCAAGACCCGGGTGCCAACGATCCAGGCAAATACGCATCTCCATTCGGGTACGTGCGTGTTGTTTGAATCTTTCATGAAATTGGAAGTACAAAAGAGGGAAGAGATGGAGGGAAACTTTGGGAGCGGGGGGCTTAAATTAAGGTCTGAAAAGATTGGGTGGCTTAGAAAATACCATACACGTACTCTACAATATCTCCTAGAAGTCTCCCTACGATCTCTGAGAATCCGTTTCTATTTTCGACTCTCGTACACACACACACACACACACACACACACACACACACACACGTAAGTTAATGTACTGTATACAAAATCACATATAAATCAATCCGTCCCTACATCATCCATACCACTGAAATTCATCTACACCAACATCCTGCCATTCACACATAGGCAAGAGAAGGTGAGGGAAGAAGGGGTGGAGGGGTGGGGCAGAGAGCTTAAGGTGAGGAGTGAGGCGCACTCACTGTCTTACGACAGGTACACGTGGGACATTCCACTCACCTTCACCAGCAGCCGAGAGAGGAACTTCAACCAGACGGACGCCGACGTGCACTGGCTGTGGCGCACAAGCTCCATGAGTGAGTAGTGCGCACTGGTTCAGATTGTGTTAGTGAGTGACAGAAAAAGATATTCTTTCTTTCTTTTTTCTTTCTTTCTTTCTTTCTTTCACAGCTGTATGTGTGTGTGTGTGTGTGCTTGTGCGTGTGTGTTTTTTTCAATAGCTTATCAGAAAACGTATTCTAGGTGTGATACGCGCACTGGAACACCTGCCTCCCCCGAATGACCAAAATGGATGGATTATCGGCAACGTGATGCAGTACGGGTACTACCGCGTCAACTACGACATCGGTAACTGGAACGCCCTCTGCCGTCAACTCAAAAATAACTATAAGGTAAACTCATGCAATGCACACTCCGCATAAGCGCTTTTAGGACAGAAGGAGCTTTATAGAAGACTGTTTTCTGCGTTGGTATGTATCTTTCTCTTATTGAATAGCTCTGATTTTTTTTAAAAGCAAAACTTAAATCACATTTTAATGCTGATCGACAAGTTGTCTGATGGCAGACACATACTCTAAAATAATTAAGCTTTGTCACAGCGTGACCTCCTTTTCTGGTTTCACCGTCGGTGAAGACTGGTGGCATGTTTCTTTTGACTCACGAGAGTGGGTTTGCTTTTCAGCTCATTCCTGCAATCAATCGCGCCCAAATCATCAACGACGCCTGGAGCTTGGCAAGGTAAGAAGAAGGGGAGAGAGGTGGTATGAATGTTGAGTATACCTTCAGCGAGAAGAAAGGAATGAAAGAATAAAAGAGAGAAAATAATGAATCAAGAAGTGTGTGTGTGCGTGCTTGCGTGCGTGCGTGCGTGCGTGTGTGTGTGTGTGTGTGTGTGAGAGAGAGAGAGAGAGACGTTGGGTAGCTAAATAGAAATGTGTATTACCTACAACTTCATGTAAGTGTTGCTAAATAACAACGCATGAAAAAAATGGTAATATTTAATTGTTCTTGTCTTTTTTTTAAACTTGTGACTGCTTTTAGAGCTTGCTGAATGTAGCAGGTACAGGTCGTTCTACTGTACAAAATATTTAGAAGGCCAGTAGTTTCAATATTTGGTCTGTAATGTTCCTCACCATAACTGCAAAAGATACAGCCACAAAGTAGGGTTATCACAAAGTATAGTACATGTACAAAAGTAACAAAAAAAAAAGTCAGTTTCAGTCAGTAGTAAGGTACTTCGCACACACCTTACGAAAACGAATTACTGAACTTGTCTTTTTCTTCACCTTTATTTGTCGGACTATGTTAGGATGAAACCAGCGCATAAAATCTTTTCTGTCGGTGCAGTGGATTCATTAGTGCAGTGGGGTGCTATTAAGTTTTCCTAATGACAAGCCTGTAAACATCACTGTGTGCAGAAATTCCTAAGTTCAAGTTTGTAAAAATATATTCCACATTAACGTGTGCCCCAGCTTTCATTGGCCGAGGCGTTGATAATGTAAACTTCACCCAGTAGAGTCCTGATATAATTATGTGTTGTTGACTTCTTTATATCACAGTGATGTTTGTCGAGTTGTAAAACGGGAAAGAGGTTGTTCACCGACATTTTGGGAACTAGTACCTTGCTCTAAGTTTACTCAGTCATTGAACAAAATATACACCTTACTAGATCTCTAAGAGATCCAAGCTCGCTGGTTCTATATGTACATACGAAAACACACACACACACTATTGCAGGGGATGCTACCTTCCACTGGAGATAGCCCTTAAAACGGTGGAGTACCTGCACGAAGAGATGGATTACGTCCCTTGGAACGTGGCGAAGCAGGAGCTCATGTACGTGGACATGATGCTGTCACGTACAGCTCTCTATGGCGACTTTCAGGTAAAATCATTATATGATGGACAATGCAGATAACAGGATCATATTATTTCGTTAAGATTACAGAAGGACATTACTGCAAGCACCCCAGCTTCACAATGTCAATCAACCGTGTACGGTGCATAGATTAGAAAACGACATAAAGGGGAAGTGAAGTGGGTGGGGGAGGTTTTGGAAAGAATTACATCCTTGTCTTTTTAAAGGACACACACACACACACACACGAGATTTTTTCCTCGACGATTTCAAGCTTGTTACGACTCTTTGCCTTTTCCACATGTCATTAGCACAGAGGAACAGTGATAACAGAGTGGGAGTCACACTCACAATCTAACAGAAGCAAGCTGACAAACTGACAAACCAAGAGCGTCATATGCATACATCCAAACATTTCGTACTGGCTATAACCGAGGCTTCAAGAACACCAGGGGCCGTATATTGTTATGAAATGAGGTAAAACATTGCCCCTGGAGCAAAGTGGAGAAAACAAGGGCAGGCGTTTTTTTAACAAAATTTTATTTAACAAACACAATATAAATACATAACATTACCCATTTCAAATCCATTTTCATTCCCAAGACACATTCATTAAGTATAGGAGGGGGGAAAAGAGTAGAAAAGAAAGATGTGGAGAGAGAGGGAAAGAAAGAACTAGTGAGAACATCTCAGCTTCCACTAACTGTGATTATATTAATAATTGTTGATATGGTTTCCACATTACTTCAAATAGGTCTAATTTATTATTTAAAAAACTATGGTATCTTTCAAGCGTTTTGTCCTCAAAGTTGCAAAGCGGTGTGCAGACCCTACCCCATCTTCCGCAAACATTTCTTTGATACCTTACACCTTGGCATCTTAAATTCGCAACTGCTTTAAAACTACAACGGCAAGAGTAAAGCTCTGTTTGCGATGTCTGGACACCACTGTATAAATACAAGTTGTCTTGTCCTTGAGTTCCCCATGTTAACCCTGGTCAACGAGTTACCCTCTGTTCCTACCTCCTGTCCCAGAAAGGCACGGCAGGCGGAAAACAACAAACTGCACAATACATATTTTTTTGCCAAGTGCCGAACACAATGCAGATTTGTAGGAGCGGCGAACTTTACAGCGCGAAAAAGTCTTTACCGAGTCTCCTTCTGTGTTCACACCAGTTTTTTTGTTTTATTTATTTAATCAGCAGAATGTCCGCCGGTGATCGCGCTATGTCCGTAGAAAGTTTCCACGAAATTCCATTAGCTGCCTCGTGCAAAGTGATTACATCTGTAAGATGGCGAGGCCACCTGCTGAAGAGTTTCCCATAATCTTCAGGAACGATATCTGCATTACTGTTAACGCTCGTGATCTTTTCTTGGCTTGTTGAATATAGTGTTGTGGAGTGATATCAAGCCATAGTCAGAGATTGTCTGTACAAGACGAACAATAACAGCAACTATACTATAGGAACAGCTATTCCAACAATTCCTCCCTGCTGCCTGTCCTTTTTTCTTGGAATTAAACCTTCCATTTGGAAGCTCGTCACAGATCATATATTCCCTTTTCAAGACCAGCTATATAATGTGCAGTTAAAGTAGCATGACATCTCATCCTTTGCCCATTTTTGTGCTTATAATCGTTTAGTTTAAAAAGTGCAAATACATTGAAGCAAAAACAAAAAGTTGAAGGGATGTATAAAATATGCATGAAAATGTTTTTGGTCAGGGCCGATTCCTAATCTGGTTTCGGTTTATCATGTTCAGAAGTTCATGCTGTCTAAAGTGCGAGGCCCTTTCAGTGCCCTAGGGATGAACAACACTGGGGCTACACATCTGGAAGCGTAAGTATGCATCTGCAGTTTGTATATATGTAGGCCTACCTGTTTTTGTACAATGTCACGAATTTGTGTCGATTGTTATAAATATATTTATTGGACAACAAAGCAGGATTATGCTAAGTTTATTAAAGACTATAGACACTATAGCAGGATATTAAAACTTTTAAAAAGTAAAATTACTCGTCTTCGTTGCTTGTTTTGACAAGGTGAAGGTGAAGATGTGGTGTGTAGAACTAACATAGGGAAGAATTGTAGGCGTTACTGTTATTTCTATAAAGACCACTCTTGTATGTTTGTAATATATTTATGTCCATAGTCGACTTATAGAAGCCGAAATAGCTCAGTTGGGAGAGCGTTAGACTGAAGATCTAAAGGTCCCTGGTTCGATCCCGGGTTTCGGCACACGGGCCAAAAAATTTTTAGTTTTAGGAAAATCTGTATCTTTGTCATTGATCAAGCTCGTCATTACTACATAACAATCTTTCGCTGCACTATCAGAGTTCAAAATTTGGTGGTACTACTTATACTGCTTATTAAGTTAGTAACAGTGGAAATTCTGTGTTAAAAATAAAACTTCCACTGGACATGCCGAAACCCGGGATCGAACCAGGGACCTTTAGATCTTCAGTTTAACGCTCTCCCAACTGAGCTATTTCCGCTACGCACAGCGGGAAATGAAAGTCCGTTTAATTCAGTCGATTGATCTAGTTGTCATGGTTTCTGGGGTCGGTGGATGACAGTAGCATCTACCACAGCTAACCGGCGACACCTCCCGCAAGTATATTCAAAGGGATGGTCACAATATCGTGGACATAATAATATATATACTAAAAGAAGGATTGCAAGAAAACCTCTAATGTGGCATCGACCATCGAATCTTTGACTACTGTACGATCTCTGTACAATTAATGTTATGTACAGTCTGTATAACTTACAAGGGCAAATATCAAAATACGTAATGACCCAGTATTAGCAGCAGGAATAAATACTTAATAGTTTCCACGGTAATGGGGTCAAGAAAATATTTCTTCTTGAATAATGTACCACTATTGTCTTGAATAATGTGGGATGTGCAAAAGTATACATAATAATTACAATGGATGGACAATAACATTTACATTAGATGAACTGGCTGCCACAAACGACTGCAACAGCTGAACTAATAGTCGGTTGAGCGCAAGCGAGGTAGATAAGGCTCAACACAAGAATAACTATTGGAATGTGAGCAACAGTCATAGCAGGCCGCCTTATTGCATTGTGAATTTGTACAGGTACTCTTATACCATGTTAAAGTCGGTGTTCAAATATATAGAATGCGTGTATGTGTGTGGATGTGTATGCATGTTGCTGGTTTATTATTTGTTTTTCGTTCTTTCCAAATTTTCAATGTGTACCAGATTTTTTGCCTTACTTCTTGCTGTCACTCTGTGAAAGAGAAATAAACAGTCTGGAAAAAAATATTTTTCAAATGAAAACAACCACTTTCATATCATGTTTATTTTTTGCTTCTTCTTTAACTAGATTTACACGCGCAGCGCTGGCATCGGAGGCTTGTTACTATGGAAACCAAGACTGTGTAGGAAACGCCACCGCCCTGTTTCGGGAGTGGATGACACAGCCGCAGACGAACCGGTATGACTTTTAATAAGTTTAATACTAAAGTTACTTTGAACCAGCCGGCTGGCAATGATATACAGCCCTCCTTCTGGCAAAAATGATTAAATCAAAAATAAATATAATCTTTTCCCTCAAGTCTTATAGCAGGAGTTGACGTGCTTGTTGCAAAGCTTTTGTGGTAGATGTGAACAGACAATATTTGATTTCAAGTTCTTGATATTGGCTGGAAAAAAATAGAGTGCTGTCACTTTATTTGAGAGAGGGAGAGAGAGAATGAGGACATTTTGGGTTATTCGGACGCTGAAAGTCTGCATTTCTCGTGGTTCTGAAAAACTGCTACTTTAGCACGAGAAAAGCAGACTTCAACGTCCGAATAATCCAAACTGTCGCTCATTCTCTCTCTCTCTCACTGTTTGGTTTTGACTGCTGCCATTGTTGTGAATGGTGCACTAGTGTGACGTAGTACACTGCTAACGGCGCTTCGTGGTCGCAGGTGGGAATCGCGTACTTTGCTCGCGGATAATTAATTAAAGGATAGGTTTTGGAGGCTGGAATTTTCAGGTTATGTTTATATCGCCTATATCTACCGATAACTGCAAAAAGCGGAAACCATTCATGTTGGTCTATTAACAGGTCAGGCGGGCAGCCTGAAAACCTCTAACTTCCATAACCGGCAGAACTTTGAATGGGGGAGGACGTGACGTCATAGGCCGGTCTATGTTATTTTCTCAGAGGTTTGGGGTTAGGGTTTGGGGTAGGGTTAGGGTTAGGTTTAGGTTTAGTTTATTAGGTACATTTGGGCAGTTGAGTGGAGCGAGCAGACGACAAATGCCGCGAGCCATTTCTGTTATGGCGTCGCGTCCTCCCCCATATCAAAGCTGTACCCCATAACCTTGTCACAGTATTCACATGGCTCACTTTCCTCCTGTCTTAACAATATTCACACGGCTCATTTCCCTCCTATCGTCACAGCATTCATATAGCTTAAGTGGACCAACTGATGGAAGGTGGTGATCTTGTGGAACGTTCATAAGCTACCTCTCTAGTTCAGACAAAAGGGGAGGGAATTCACTAAGACGCCTGTCTAAAGTCGGGTTTGCGCCAATGGCACACTTCACGAGGCTAAGGCCCCGCTGGTGATTGTACATGCATTATTAAAGATGGCGCGCGCAAAGCCGGTGGTGGTTGCGGAGAGAGGTGGGGTGTGTGTCGTTCTCCCTTTTTCTCTCTCCCCCACCCTTCCCGCTCTTTCCGTCGTTAGAGGTTAGTCGGAAACTTGGGGATCAGTTTCAGAGCTGTCAAAGAGGAGACTGGAGCTGGGCGGGGAGATGAAAGATTGGAAACAGAGGAGGTGGACAAAAGGGGTTAACGGACGTCTCGGTGTTTAAGGGTAAGCAGCAGACGACCAAAGATGCAGACAAGACCGAGGAAGGGTGTGTGGTAGTGGAGGCTGAGCAGCGAAATATGCTTAACTTGAGCCACCGGTGGGCGAGACCTAGCACGACAGCAACCGGAAGTTGAAGAGCGTCACAAGGATTGCAGCAGTAACGCCTAACTCAGTCAGGTCCAGGAGAGAGCTCGGCGCTTGAGATAAGGCGTGCTACCCATCTCTGCACTCATACCAAACCCAGAGAGCTAGGCGCTAGAATATACAGAACTCAGACTTCCTTAGAACCAGAGTAAGTCGTATTGAGTAGGTGTATCAGTCATGACAGGGATGACGTTTTCGATCGTGAACCGAACCGTCCTCGCTTTCTTCAAAGCTATAACAATACTCATCAGCTAAGGGTATGTTTTATAGCCACCCAGGAAGTTGTAACTACATTTGATCCGACACGATGACGACATGGTTGGTGTAGAACGCAAACTTTTGTGTCGTAGCCAAAACTAACTTGCTGTTTGGTTACCCATGGGGTTTTAAATTGGCTTCGATTTTGACTGCATTCTGCGATGTGTGCCAGTAATCCCGCGATCCTTTATGTGTTTGCCTTTCTTTCTGTTTCTGAGTAACTCCACGAAAATATATTTCTAATGGACTGCTGACTCATGTGAAGGTCATGCGATGCAGCAAGACCCAGCGATATACCTCGCACTTCCGTTTTAGCTGATTTGCCTCACGCTGTTTTAAATCAGCCTAAATACACTTAATTTTTTACCATTGATATTGCCCTCGATAAATTTATGCTTATAAATTTCACACATCGATGTGTTAAAGGCAGGTTCGCTATTGCACATCCACACGTCATTGGTGAAGTGCACGTGGTCTCTAGCCAGTAGACTGACTTACTGAGACCTGATGAGCAGAAAAGCGGGTGGACCCTGTGAGTTCACCGTGCATAATTCCTGGCGTGCGTCTGTGCGAGTATAGGGACGTGTTGTTTTCGTGCTACCTCTCACCTCTCTAGTCTGTTGTCGGCAGCGATTTTTTCTATGACTATCAACGGCGCCTGTTGCAGCATAGACCCAAGTTTAAAGACCACTGTGTACTGCACGGCCATCCGCGAAGGTGGGCTGGCTGAGTGGGACTTCGCTTACGATCAGTACAAGACTGCGACAGTAGCCGCGGAGAAGACGAGGCTCCTGAGGGCGTTATCCTGTTCCACACACGTCTGGATACTGAGCAGGTAAAAGCCACCCCCATAGGTCCCTGCATAGGGGACGCTTCTAGCTTGCATTCTACAAGTAGACAGATAGCAGTACCGACAGACAGCAATGCCGTTATCATCATCACCCCTAGCATCAACAATGTAGTCACCACCTGGCCACTCAGAAGCACTATGGTCGCTGTTACCAACTTTATTGCAAAAAAAAACAAACAAAAAAAAACAACAAAACAAAACAAAAACAAAAACAAAAAACTTTATTGATGTCACCATTACCATTTTTGCCTCCGTGCATCTCTTATCTTCAAGTATCATTACCTGCTGGTCTTTGTGTACAGTTAACGGACAGCTCCGCTCTTATGGAAAGGAATAAATAAATGAAAGAAGAATAACTTGGTTCCATTCGCCACTCTGCTGAGTTTGTTTGTTGGCTTGTTGGTTGGTTGGGGTCTTTTTTTTTTTTTTTTTTTGCTATACGCCTATAAGGAGTACCCGCTCTTCTTCCATTTGAAGTTCGAGAAAATACGAGAAAAAAATTGCAGCGACACGGAGGACAGGCGAAAATTGATGTCCTCTCACTCAGATTTCCGCCCCTAATTTACTAGAGGAAAAGCCATTTTCAAAAACGAATTTATTCCGGCTTTGAATAAATGACCAATTTCCACTGATCAAAGATTGCACCTCGGGCAGCATGGTTTTCCTGAACTAGGAAGGCTGAAATGCTGAATGTGCTGGAGTGAAAGATTTGCTCACTCACGCGAACCTGCAGGAGATGTGGTTTCTGCGATCATTCGTAGGCCCTTTCCGTGCAGTTTCCTTACAGACTTTTTGGTGAAGAAAATATGAACACATCACTGCAAAAACAAAAACAAAAAAAAAATACGGTGAACGATATACCCTAACAAACAACTGTGTTTCAATCATTAAAAAAAGAAAAATAAAAATCTTTTGTCTTCTGTCATCATTGTCTGTCCCGTTTTGTCGTCATCCTTTCATCCTCAGTCGACTGCCATCCAAATAATCAAGCTGCTTACATCGCATCTGCTTTCATGTCAATAGTGGAAGAATTCAAAATAAACGCCCTTGCAGCAGTGTAGAAATAAAGACTTATTCTACTTACCGACATTAATATGGCCATTTTGCTACTTTCCAAGAATTTTGCATGATATTTTCCAATCCCAATTGCTTCCTCTCACTAGTTTTTAATTTTTTTTATATCAAGTTTTCTCAATTTTTTAAAAAGAAAAATGGTGAACTACACCGGACATACAATTCGCTGACCTTCGCCCTGGTCTTGCAGGTTTCTAAAGCTGTCGTTGGTCTCCTCAGAGATTCGTAAGCAAGACGCCCTCAGGATTATCCAAAGCGTCTCTGAAAACGAGATTGGGAGGAGTCTTGCGTGGGACTTCTTCAGGGCCAACTGGCCAACGTTATACAAGGAGTAAGTATGTTAATGCTATGTTTATGGTCGTGGCCTACGATATATATGGAGTAAGTTTGTCAGCACAATGTTTAGAGCTCTGTGAGCTGCGAAAGACTTAGGCTTTCAAAGTGTAGGCTACGTTTGGGTCTCCCACCGATAAGAACAGAAGTGCAAGGCTCGCAAAGGCCTTTTCTCATTATGTTCTCCAAAAAATAATATTGAAAAGTACCTGAACGGACTAAATACTAGTGTTACGGCTCGTAATGTCAAGGGTGATGGCATGATGAGAAATGAATAAATAGCTACTTCCCTGTAAGATAACAGTTCAAATAACTTCTACTCAGAAGTGGAAAACATCATTTTTTAAGCCCAGAAAGAAACATTAACTTCTAGAAGGCTATTTCGCAACCAGCCCAACCTCCGCATGCATTACATGTCGCCAATAAATATGAGCTCAAGTTCTAAACAATCGATAGGAGTGCTTGGGCGACCTGGTACACGCGCTCTTTGACAATAGGAGAAAAACTGTGCCACCATTTTAAGCATTCAATCTAAAGCATTCAACAGTGCTCAAACGTTCTTTCCCTTCTTCACTGCGAAACAAGCGCATCTTTTCTTCTTTCATTCTCTCTCTCTTTCTCTCTCTCTCTCTCACACACACACACACACACACACACACACACACACACACACACCGTTGTTGACTAAACTGAACAATTTTAATCTGGAGTAAGTTCTCTGTAATGTCGAGGAGTAATCGAAATAATAGTTTTAACAATAATTAGAATAATAAGAATGTGTGATTAATATGTGGATCGAATACTATTTGTGATTGCGGATGCGATAACTCTTTCAATAACGGTGACAGGTACGGCGGGGGCTTCTTCTCGTTTAGTGCCGTCATCACCTCGGTCACGTCATCGTTCAACACTGAGTTCGAACTTCAGCAGGTAGTTTTTTTTAAAAGAAGAAAAGCTTTACAGTCTACTTTGTGACTTCTCTTTCGCCTCATAAACGATCATTGCTTGTGATTGTCTGCTACAGTTAAAAACTGCTTTGAAAACAACAAGCGTGTTTTGTAAACATGTAAGCATGTGGTTATTCTAGTTACTGAGGCAGAAATTAAAGAACTTTCATTGTTTGCCCTTTTACGCCAAATGATGATGATGTAAACATTGATGTAAAATTGTGCGATGACTATTTTCCGGCTGTTGTTTGTGGACGGAGCTCACTATGTGTTACACTTTCTTCCAGCTGCGAGAATTCATGGACATGTACCCGGACAGAGGGTCGGGTGCCCGCGCGTTCGACCAGGCGATGGAGAAGACTCACAGCAATGTGGCCTGGATGAAAAAGCACTATGACACCCTGAAAACCTGGCTCGCCACCCAAAAACTTACAGTCTGAGAGGCAGGGTCGGGTGGGGGGGGATTAGACAGGGGAGGATAGAAGTAGCTCGGCGATTGGAGATGAATCAGCCTGTGACCGTTCTCTACCCTAGCTGGGTCGCGAGAGAATGCGCAATTATATGGAATGGGGGAAGTGGGGGTCAGCATCGGAAATAGGTCCCGAGTTCAGATTGTGAAAAAAGTTTTCAGACCAGCAGGATAGACAAATATAGATGCATCATTATAAACTTTTCTTTAAGAAATCTGTTACTGTAAGCAACGAGTGAGTCTTTTTGAACTGGTGTGCTCGGTGTGCGTGCATGTGTGTGTGTGTGAGAGAGAGAGGAAAAAAGTGAGCCCAGCCCCCTCCCTCTGTGGTTTTATATAGTAGGGGGTAATGGGCAGCCTAACGGTTAAGCTGTGAAGGCAACAGCAAACGTACGTGTGCATTGCAATTTTGTAGTTAAGACGACGCAAGCAGTTAAAAAGTTAAAGACAAGATTAACTCTTTTCACCCAAGCTGGCCACTGTCATAATGTTGTCAAACAATTTACCCTTAAAATTGCACTTAATCTTTGTTAGAATTCCGGCTAACTGGCATTTTGCTCTCTGTAGAGATTTTAGGAATTCGATCAGTTTTGTGGGGGACTGCAGAATATTGCAAATGATCTGTACTGATGATCATTGTTAATGCAGGCTGTGTTAGTCCTGTTTGCTGTTATGTTGGGCTGTGCTCTTCATGTTTATTGTTCTTGTATGGCAAGGTAGCATCGTTTAAGGTAAATGTTTTTCTGTACAAGTTTATAGTTACTCTGTGTGGGTTGTTATTGGCATTGGAACTCTGCATCGCTTTTTTTGATGTCACTGTTTGAAGGGATATTTTTAATGAAATCTTTAAGGATATCTATCTTTTTTGCACTCAGTGTTTCCTTTTCCGTTTCATTCATTAAAAAAATTTCATTGTTACAATGATATGTAGTCTAGAGTCTCAGCAACTGTACAAAGAGGCAATTTCATCTGCGATCACTGATTTTACGTCCACGAATACGTTCCACGTAACTGAAGTGCCTTTACATGAAATAAGTATCGTATCTTGAATGTGAAAAATGGATTACATTCTGGAGTATAATGAAAACGTATCAGGACGAGCTCAAATCCTTTTTCGTATAACAGTATTCTTTTTTTTCTTACAATGAGTTTTATTCTTCATTCGAAAAGATTCTTATTTATATCTGCGACCAAAGAACCATCATGTAGACACTTGAATGTTCCGCTAGGAGAGATTTTTAAAGAATACAGAGGTGGGTGTTTCATGTTGCTGATGTCCTCGTTGACGAGAAGCACATGTCTAAAAAGCTTCATCGTTCCAAACATGATTCCTGGCCATTGTTTGACTTTCAACTTATATAGAAAGTGATGATTATATTTTCACACGCTTATCCCATCCCCAAATCACACACACGCACACACATACACATAATACTGACAAGACTCAAGATTCTCTATTAATTTGCCCCCCTCTAAGGGTATTGAGATATTCAAAATAAATATTCACACATTCCCATCTATCTTTATATACAATAGCTCTCACTCACACATGCTCACTGGTAAGTTTATAACAGCTAATAGATTACAAACTAATTTTCTGTATCCCTCTTTCTTTCCTTCTTCCAGCATTTTCATGTATACCTGCGTTTGTAATCAAATAAATCAAAGCACATAAACACATGTAAACAAAGGATCACTTTTTGTCATGTGATGTTTCTGACCCTCTCTCTCTCATTCCTTCCTAGGACACAGATGCATACACATACTCATTTCCTCATATGTATAATCTCACACACACACACACACTCTCTCTCTCTCTCTCACACACACACACACACACAGTCTAACAATTCTTCTAGGTTCCCCCTCCTCAGTAACAGCACATAAAGAGACGCATAAAAGACCTAGTACCCTAAATAGTGCTACTGAAGATGTGCGGCTTGCGAATAACAGGAGCACCTGACGAAGATGAAAAAAAACCTGGATGGCGTAATCATGATGAATGGATGTGTGGGGTGAGGTCAGGGTTTTTCAGTATTCGCTATTATTCTTACCCCTTCCAAGGGGTACTGTGACACTTTGAAATATAGATTTACATGTTCACACACACACACACACACACTCTTCAATCCATCCCTATATACAATATCTCTCACACACACCCGCACAAACACTTTTGTTCTCTCTCTCTCTTTCCTACACACAGCATGCTCGTCCTTCTTACCCTCCCCCTTCCGCTCTTGCTATTTTTCTCCCCATCTTTCTCTGCAGAATCACTATATTCTCTGTTCCTGTTACTTGGTGCCTTTTTGTGTTTTCCATCTTTGTTTTCTGTTTATCGTCAGTATTGTCATTTATTCTTACGCCCCTCGTGTTCTATCCATTTAGTCCATGTCTCTTCCTTGTTTTAAGCACTAAGAGCATGCTCTCTATGAGTGTGAATATGCGCTATAAAAATCTTCATTATTATTATACACTACAAACTACTCACACGTTTTAGATTGCCCATTGACTGTAGGCGTATAAATGCCCAAACACCTTTGCGGACACACATGTATGCATGCATGGAATGAAGGAAGAGAGACTCTTTTTCTCTAGAGCGGGGCTGTTTCTCAGACGCCTTTATCACCGGCTCATATAAGTCATATTGCCAAAGATGTAGCTATTTTTGTTAACATTTTGAATGATTGTTATAACAATATTACCTTGTGAAATTTTACAAATTTATACGAACTTAAAATATTTGCTGACAGTTACAGCAACAGAATATTTGTAGCCATTACAATAATTACAGTGAAAGAGGACTAGTCCAGTGCTATTCACACCATATTCATACTTATCCATACATCACAAGTATGTATATAGCTAATAGTGTATGCTAACATATATTGCACATACGCATATGTATACTAGCAATTCATTTTAATTCAGTATATTTTACTATTCCATCACCCTCAAAGAGTTACTATACATATTCGCACACACTTCAATCCATTCCAATACAATATCTCACTCATACACACTCTCCCCCCCCCCTCATACACATACACATTTTATCAGTTCATCTAGTTTACCGTCCTTAGCAATATTTTCACAAATCGAGCTAATCTGAGACTCTTTTTAGTTTTTGAAGTTAATGATGACTGGAATTAATAAGCATTTGGACGGTGAGTACTGTAAAGTGGTATTTTTTTTTTACGTTGGTCATCAAATTTTTTTACAGTTAAGTAGATAATGGAATTCATCCCCTACATCCTCAGTGTTACAGAGTCTACAGAAACTTTCATTTCTAAAGATATCTGTACTACATTTATTCACGGGAAATGATATTCCAACACATGCATATATTCACGAGAAAACGAGCACAGTCGCATAGGACTCTTAGACCTATTTTTATGTACAGGGTAGAGATCGAAATCTCCCCTTTGAAGTGAATGGTAAGAAGAAACTTACAGAATATTTCGTTCAGATTAATTGCGTTTTGCAACTTCCTTAAACTGACAGAACTGTCCTGCGTATGAACGATTGTTCCTTCTTTACACATGTTCTCCATTCTATAGGGAAGATGTTGTCACCTCGAGAACAATCGTCTCTTCCTACAGTAACAAACATTATCTACTGACCAGTGTCTTGCCACAGGTACACGGCAGAGACAGCAGGTAAATTATTTGACGTTGAGACCGCATGGTGTTTGAGATAATCTTTGGGTTACTATATATATATATCTCTTGGTCTATGTGAGCAATAAATGTAGATAAAATATTGGATAATTTTTGTCAGATTTGACCCCTGCCGAGGGAGTGTACGTGGACTTTCACGAGCGAGAAGCACACCAGAAAAATCACAGAAAATCAAACAAATACACTACCTGCCACTATAGATGGTACATTTTGTGTGTGACTTATTCTGCCCTCTGGATTTGGCACAACAGACTGGATGTATCGTTTGACTTTTTTTTTTTTTGCTCTTAAAAACAAAAGTCCATTGTTGTGCTCTTGATCATGGAATTTGTGCATGTGACGTTCTGTAGGCACACGTAGAGCTTTCACTATGTCTCTGCTTGATAATGTGTTTCTTTTATACAGCTTTCTACACTATTTCCGCCTGCGGCCATATTCTCTCTAGCTAGAGAATGCATTCTGTAGTTACAGAACTCATTCTGTACTTACAAATTGCATTCTATATTTAGAAAAAAAGTCGGTAAAAACCAAAAAGAATTCTCTCTGTACGCAGAGACTTGTATAGCAAGATTGCATTCTGTAGCTACAGAATGGAATTGTGTATATAAAATGAATTGGATAGCAACTTCTTACTATAATATAAATGAAATACTTTGGTTTTTACCGAGTTTTTCTCTCTCTCTCTAACTGGGTCGGTCGGTCGGTCGGTCGGTCGGTCGGTCGGTCGGTCGGTCGGTCGGTCGGTCGGTCGGTTGGTTGGTTTAGTAAGAAAGTGCTTCCACATTGAGGTGATTTTGCACTGTGGCTCACAGAAAAGTAGCATTTTATACAGGCAGTTGGACCAATCTGTGATTAGGTTATTGGTCACGTGCGGGCCATAGATGGAAATCTTTTTCGTACCTAGTCAACAGTTTTGTTTTTTTTGCATGTGCAGGGGGCGGTCAGTAACAGTGCAGTAATTTTGAGAGGCTGGTGACGGCGCCAGTGTGTGTCTAGCGTACAAAGGTTAAAAGTCAAGGGGGTAGTGAATTTGGTTTACCGTGTCTAGGATACAGCGCAAGTGTTAGGCCTCTCTTTCCGCTGTCTTTACCTCCAACAATAAATCACGCGACACTTCTTGCAGAGCATCTGCTTGGTGGGCATGTGGGAAGGGGAGAGTTCTCCAGCCGCAGGTCCGAGTTTAACTGGCAGCCTTTCTGCCGCACAGTCCAGTGCACAGTGCATTAACCACTATGCTAGGCTGCTTTCCTAGTGTATAAAAAGGAACTCAAGTAGGACTTGTTACTAGTAGCAACAATAGTAACAAGCCACCCAAACTCCAGATTAATATAACACAGGCATAGGGGTAAAACAGGATAACATAGCCATCTTCATAGATAAAACCCAAAGAAGATAAAAAAAACAACAACAAACAAACAAACAAAAAGAAAAAAAAAGTAGAGCAACACATGGAATTCAATAAACCAATACAATACACCACCATGGCAGACTTGGCAGGACCCCTAAACACTGGTAGCAAGCAGCGGCAGCAGCAGGAAAAGAGGGCAGCAGCACTGTAACCACCCATGCAAACTTGTCGGATCAACAACAGATAAAGAGGGCACAAAGACAGTACACAACACATGCAGACTTGGAAAACCTAAACACCAACTAAAATAGAGGGCACATGCAAAAAGTAAGTAACACATCTGGCACCACAAAAACAACCCTTCCCCCACACCTCCCAAATCCTCCCATACCCTCACCCACCTCCCCAACACCCACATCTCCCGAAGACCCCTTCCCCCCACAGTGCGAAATCACCGAGAGGTGGAAGCACTTTCCCTTTCAAAATCAACAACAACAACAACAACAACAACTTGTTACATGTTTGTTTCTTGCTGAGACAAGAGCTGCGTACTCACTGTTGCTCTGTCTTTTTCAGGGAACATAGTCAAAAGTTTTGTGTGCACAGCAAGCATTCTACATAGTACCAACAAAGCTGGTATAGGGCAGGCAACTGGAGGATCGGTGTTAAGTGGTTATGGTTCAGTTAAGTGGTGATATGGTTCAGTCTCAAGTCCCTTACCAATGAAACAAAAAACCCCACACCCACCTGCTTCACCCACTCGGCCGTCCATAGCTTTTGCCATCGAGCCGTGCGCAGCAAAGCACACAAGCTTCTTTGTTTTGCTCGAGTAGATTCAATTTTTCTTGTGGTGTTTTGTCCCCATCACACATAATGTGAATCGCATACTAGACTTCTGGCAACAACAACAACAACAACAACAAAAAACACAGCATAAAGAAATAGTCAAAAACAATACTTCCTCAAAGTGTATAGCTATGAACAACGTACTTAAACAGAGACTGCATATAAAAGTAAGTGTGTGTGTGTGTGTGTGTGTGTGTGTGTGTGTGTGTGTGTGTGTGTGTTCTGGATATCTCAATACCCCTGAAAGCGTGAAAGAATAAAGAATCTAGAATTTCGGTTAATGAGGCAGCCAATTATAGTCTGCGGGTAGGGTTATCGTGGTACGTACGAGTGTAAGTGGATGGTAGTGACATCATTATTGTTGTTTGCTTCCCAAGACTGAAATATTCAGTGTCCATTAATCCAAGCATTACGTGCTTGCCGTTAACGGCTAATATAAGGACAATGACAAGAATATAAAGCAATAATAAAAGCCAGTAACAAAGACGATAAAAACAGGAATAACAAAACGGAATAAAGTCAATAAAATAACATTTAGCAACAATAAAACGCATTAACAAAGACCTTAAAACAATAACAAATGACATAACGTCACATTACAGACCCTGACCTAACCCTAAATAATCTGAACCCTAACACAAACCCTAGCTGAGACCCTAATGATAACATACAGTAGCTCTACACGCAAGCTTCTCGAGCTAAGTAGTTCAAAAGTAAAAGACTTGAAAGACATCTGTAAAAAGAAAAGAATTATAGACAAGCCTTTAAGAAAAATAAATGTGTAATGGTGATGAGAGGCAAACCATGATTTAAGCACATTCCCTAGACTTCCCTAAGATTTGTAGATGCAGGCAACTCTGGAGAATATGGAAGTCTAACGAATGTGCTGTTCCAGGAATTTAGCAATACTTTTAGTTTCTTCCTTGTAGTAAGAAGATTACAAAGAGCAACCACTGTTCTATGAGAGCTTGAAGTCAGGCGGCGGTCACGGCGAGGGCGGCCACCTCCCCCTTTAGGACAGTAAACATCACTAGACCTCGGGTGTGCCTTTGTTCTGACCATCGTGTACTGGCAACACACACACACACACACACACACACACACACACACACACACATGCTTTCATACTTTTCGGAAATAGAGCTTGAAAACATATTTCAAAGGTGCAGCTTCCCTAATTTAGAAGAAAAACAAAAAAACAAATAAAATGAAACGTTTCAAGTCTACATCAGCATAGGTCTTGCAAGTAACTCTAATTGGACAGATTTTTTTTCACACAAAGACAATATGGTTGTTACATATCTAAAACCTCTTTACACACAGTTCCTTTGCAAAAATATAAAATATGTACACGTATATTTACAGATGTTGCAGTTTTAACATTTTTCTATTTTTCCTTGCGGACGCTGCAGAGAAATGTCTATTGTTATCTTTCAGAGCAAAATGAGGCCATATGTTTAAAACAATTGAGTAACAAGACTGTCTGGTCTGGATTTGCTGGAGGGACATATGAGCGAACTCGATTTCTGTTCAAAACATTCCAGAAATCGAGCTCTCACTCGGTCTATGTGAGGGAGCTGTTCAGATTTTCTGAATATAATTTCAAGTTCCTCCACAAACGTTATCAGCTGAGATGTTGGGACTACTAGCCCATAGTTAGCATGAGATACCTGCTTAATTGACAACTTTGTCTCCCGTAAATTCCTTCTTATTTTCTCGTAATAATTTCTTTACATTCTGGACACAATTTCCTTTGTACCTTTTTTGGCGATGTAACCAGCAATGAAAGTTAAAATGTTGTTCTCAGGAATGAATAGTTCCTCGGCAGAGTTGGTAAAAGCATACTGGGGGATTTCATATCTTTTGCTTTGCTCATATCTTGCATCAGAAATCGCTGGAGTGATCTGAGTACTGATGTTGCTGAGCGTCAAGAGAAAGTCATCCCCATCTTCGATGCAGTTGCTTCTTTTACTGCATGATGAAACCAACCACCATTACCTGGCACAGAAAGAACCAAAATTGCCGGGGACTTGGATTATCTCCATGTTTTTTCCTAGTGTTAGAGAAAAAGAGGTTTTTTTACGCAGTCTTTGTTTAGTCTATCGTGGAGGAATTTAACTTCTTTCGTTTTGCAAAGATCGTCCCAGAGTTGAAGAAGGCTTTGTATAGCAATTTTCCATCCAACCATACTTGATGAAATTGCTTTTAAGTGTCGATAGCCATGACTTTTTCGAGATGGCATCACGCATCGTTTGGCTGCTAAACTTGCTAAGTATGGTGAACGCATTAAACAGTTGATCAATGGGTTCAACAAAGAAAGCAGTCTCAGAGGCCTCTTCTGATACCACTTCTAAAGCTACCTAATGATTACTTTATGTGTTTTTCTGAGGCGTAGAGCTATTTGGATACCATTCTTTCTATCCATCCTGAAAAAATATTCTATTTCAGTGGATTCGGTACATCAAAGATGGTTGGAACTGTACACTTCTTCACTCTCTTCTTATATCTATGGAAATGACAACACAAGACTAGTGAAACTACTAAGCAGCAGTATATGTGGCAAAGCCAAAGATAAATACGACTTGTTAAATTTTGTGAAAAGCTGTTTACTCTCATCTCTTCATCTTTCAGAAAAGAGAACAATCGGAGACCTTTAGCTCGAGAGTTATGAAAACTGGGCGCAGCGCACCAAGTACCACCAGTCTCTTCGTGAAAACACTGATCGTCGGGGTCACATACGGGTCAGCGCGGCTTCACTTTCCCTCCTAAGTGGTGGCTCTTGGTATGTTCTTTGCTTGTAGACTTATTAGCCTTGACATTATAACTGGCCGAGAAAGAGTTAAAGTAAAGCCTCGGCTGAATTTACACAAAAGTTAGATTTTACAGTAATTTTTGTTAAATACAACAATACAGGGAAATTTCCGATGGCAGTGGATTTGTTTGATGGAACGTGGTCACCTCCAGGTGTGGCATCCTATTTCTGGATAAAATATTAATGACCTGAAACGCATGAGATGTATGCACACATGGCAACACCTGTCTAAACACTTTAATCGTCACCTCCCAGCACCCACCTATTATGCTACTGTCGACGCACAGCTTGACTTCTCCGAATGAAGTATTCAACCACTGCTCGTTTCTTTGACACTCCCGTACTCCGGTGAGTTGGAGATATTGGCAACTGCTTCACTGCAACAGTCGTGTGATCTGTGACTGCTATTGTGCTGCGTGTTGCGACTACAACAGGAAAGAAAGGAAATTCTCTAAGAACACTTAAGCCTAGGGTCGCAAAGGACAGGTAAAATATAGACATGAAAGCAGTGGCGTAGCTAGGGTATTTGCTGCTTGATGCGGACCTGCCGTTGATGCCCCAAAATAACAATAAAAATTTTGAAAGCAAAAATTTTATTTTGTCATTAATAATGTTAACCTATAAGTTATATTACAAGCACAAAATCGTGAATGTTTTAATCTATAGACTACAGACCCACTTTACTAGCATTTTGACGAGCGAAGCTATTAATCACTTTATCAAAATCAATCCTGTTGACGAGGTCGTGCTCGACTGACAAAATAGCAAGATTTGTCAATCGTAATTTACTCATTGTGAATCGCAGATAGTTTTTGATTAGCTTCAACTTGGAGAAGCTTCTTTCCCCGGTAGACGCTAACTCCAATAGTTAGGAAAATGCGAAGCATGATGGCAATGTTTGGAACAGAATCACTTAATTTGTGCTGGTAAATAAAATTCAAAAATTCGAAAGGACCTTGTTCTTTTATGGGTGCCTTTTCTGAAGAAGCCTCAACAAACTTTTGAAGTCGCTTCCGTTCAAGAATGAACTCGACCTTGTCGATGTCGTCAGGAGCATGCTGGAGACTGATCTCGAATTTGCCGCCCGACAGTTGTGAAGGAGAGAGAAATTCATACTTTTCTGCAACTTCGTTAAGCTGTTCAAATCTACTCACTATTTTCTGAACGACTCTGTCCGTCAAAGAACAGATTTCTCTCCAAAATTCGTTCTTGAACGAGAGACTCGCATCAGCACTTTCTTCTCTGTGCATTGTTTTTTTTTCCAGACGAATACGTCTTACCGGGTCCGTGGTGATACCAAGCTCCAAGCACATGCTTTCTGCAATGTTTACACTGGTATCGGCGATTCTGTCTCTACTGCCGGTCAGAAAAGTTTTCAGCGTTTTCATTTTGTACAATCCCGGATGGAAAGTCCCTTTTTCTGAAGGTAACCCTGTGCGAAATTAATTTCGATTAAAACTGGTGCCCAAAGCGCTTACTGTGATGCGTTTGATAGAAAGTAGTAGTAGACAGGCACTAAAATCTGCGCATTGGCCGTTCTGCACTTTTTTCTTGCCAAACGGACTGTAGCAAGCGAAAAAAACAACAACAACAACAAATGTGATGAATCTGATGCCCCTTACCCAGAAATGTTTCCTGATGCCTGGTGCGGCCTGCACCAACCGCACCACCCTTGCTATGCCACTGCTTGAAAGGGAGCTCAAAAACCCACGCCTGCGATCCAGTTTCGGAAGACAAGTTCTTAGCTGCGTGACTCTTTCTAAAGGCAGAGAACGAACTTCAACACTAGCTACTTATTTAGATAAAACACTGACTGAAGGAAAATTCACAGGCAAATTTTACTGATGGCTGCATCAACGGAAGACTTCCTTTAATTATTTTTTACCCACAAAGGAAAATCATTAATATGTGGCTTTCCGATAACACCTCATGATGCACCCTACTCCATGAACAATGATGAATTTTTTCAGTTATGACTGAGATATCAGCTTACATCGAAGCTCAAAGAAACTTTAATTCATTAACAAGTATTTGGTTTTTAAAATTATTAAACAGGTTATAGACAAATCGCTGGGGACACAAGAAAGTGTAATTTTGCGCTGAATTGTGTTTTTCTTTGCGATGTTACAATAGATCAGAACCAGAAGAAACTGCACCTAGATGACCAGCTATTTAAAGAAAGAGAATTTTGCACATCTTTGGCTGGCACGTAGGATTTTTTTCACAGAAATGCAATTAAAGATTCATTGGTTTGCAGCTGGAAGACACTGCGATCTATGTCACATACAAATGTAGAGAAGCAGAGAGAATGACAGCTAGAAACAAATAATCGGGAACACATAGCTCATCGTCGTGCCTTGCTTCCATATCCTCCTCCCTTGCTCCTTTCATCAGCACACAAACATGCTCAAGACAGCGGGGTGGGTGGCAAGATGTGAAGGAAAAAGGCTCAATCATTGACCATCTGCGAGCAACGGCTACCTCAAAATGTCGCCATGGAAACGGCTTCCTAGAAGACCTTGTACATTCATGTTATGGAAACCTAGCTCTAGTCAAGGTGACACAGCGTACTTAGAGTATGGTGTCGACGATACGGAAAAATTCTTACATGCACCATTCCTCAGCATGAGGTAGGTATTGCAGTGAGTAGTCATTGTCTATACCTGTTCACCGCAGTACGGTAGCCATGGCGGGGAGTGTACAGCTACTCACCACAGTACTGTGGCAAGTTAGTTTAGACCTTGTCTACATCTATTCACCTCAGAACAGTAGCCATTGCAGTCAATCTTCGACACCTTTTCACCACCTCTCTGTACTGAGCACTCATCACGTATGAGATTTCTGCGGTGATGCTTTGTTTGCTGAATTAAGTACAATACTTTATCGTCTGAACTCGATGGCTTCTCTATTGTAATTTCCACCTCTGCTTTTTGTCTGCTATTGTTACTTTCCCAACTTTACTTGATGTCTGCTATTGTTATTTTCCACCTCTACTTGCTGTCGTTTACTGTTACTTTGACACCTTTACTTGCTGCTTGCTATTACTACGTGTACTTTCCTACTACTACTTGCTGTCTGTTTTTTGTTACTTTTCTCTATCTGCTTGCTGTCTTGTACTCTTATTTTCCGCCTCTACTTGCTATCTGCTATCACTGCTTTCCACCTTTTTCTTGCTTTCTGCTATAATTATTTTTTGACCTCTACTTGCTGTCTACGTCTGTTCTTTGTGATTTAGGTCCCAGCAACCTGGCATCTTTCTTATTAGAAGCCTTCTCCTACGTTCCATGATGGAACATGCAATCAGACTTTTTGTCTGTACATATCTCAGCAGCTTTCTAAAACTTCTTTAATCCAGGGGTTCCTAAAAGATACAGAACATCAGTTCGATGACTGCCTGATAATGCCCAAAGTCGAAAGCGAGGTCACATGATTTGGTCACACAGACAACTTCGACAAAGTCGTTTCCATGGCGACCTCTCGTTGTAAAGTCCCCCGTTCGCAGGTGGTCTCGGTGATGAGCTTTTCCCCCATCTCCATCCATTTCTCAGCCACCCTCCCCTGCTGTCTTGGGGATGCTTGCGTGCAGATAGAGGTTTTGGCGGTAATGTATTAACAACACGATGCTGACGTGTCAGTCTCTTGTTAAGGCCCTCAGTGTAGAAATCTTCCTGATGGTCTCAGTTTCCTCCCTTCGTCCGCCTCATCCCGGCCTTAGCCGTTGAGATACCTGCCTCACTGCCAGATGCCTCACACGATGGCTGCTTGTGCTGGACCTTCACAACGAAATCATTTGTGAAAAAAAGTGTCCACGGGTGTGTCATGCGCGATGTGAAGCCTAACCGCCCACCGGAGGCATAAAGTCACCTTTTGTTTGTTTGATTCTTTGATCATTTGTTTGTTCTGACTCGTGCTGGTGACGTTCTTTTCACGTCACTCACGAAGGTTTCGAACTCTGCGTGCCTAGAAGGCAGGTGATAACAAAATTCCTGAACTAGGTTTGGAGCCAAGAAATTGATGGAAAGAAGGAGATAGATCTGGATGACAGACAGGCTTATCCAGGTACTGACGATGGCTTGAAGAGCGGAGCGGCATGGTTTGTGCTACGGCTCCCTCACGTCTGCTCGGAGTTATCTCTGGTTTCCTACTTCTACTGTGGTTATCTCACAACACTCGATGTGTAGGCTACTGTGTGGGAAAAGCACTAACATTATTTTAACAGGCTTCTTCCGTCCGCCACAGAGCCTGCGCACAGTCATTGAAACCACTGCGTCATTTCCTTAAGCACGTGGTCTCTTTTAAAAGAAACTGTTAAGCGAGGTTAAAAAAAAAACCACGACCAACAACAAAGAAATAACTCGCCAAAACACAATCAATAAAGAAACAAGGATATTAAAAAAGGAAAACAATACGAACAACAATAAAATTTAAAGAAAACTAGTTTTCAAGTATTAGCCGTTCAGAATGGCATGGTTAAGTGGACGATATGAACAATGCTGAATCATAAAGAGGCCATCAAAGCAGCTGATGAATCGAAAGAAGTAAAACCAGTAATGAAGAAAAGGTTACAGTTAATGGAAGATACGGAGAAGTTATTATTGGTGTGGATAAATAAAAAAATAGACCACCGGAAATAAATATATCTTTTTGTTTTACATATCCCACACTATAAAATACTGTGAATTAGACAAGGTAGTTAGCTATTGGTGTGTACCAGAACCAATCATATATATAACATTATTTATTATAGTTGGGGGAAGAGTAGAAACTGTCCGGCACTTGACCACAGCTGTTTTTGGAAGCCTGGGGCCAGTTGCACAACATGTTTCTAAACCTTAAAACTGTTATAAAAAAGCAAAATCTCTTCTCTGCCATTTCGATGCATTGCACAAGAACACACAAAAAATTGTACTGACAGGACGGAAAGTCAGACTTAAGCAACTTTATCTTACTTAAAGCAGTTTTAGTTTTAAAAATTCTAAAATTGTGGTGTGCACTTTAAACTGATTATCTAAATATATTTAAGACCTAAAAGTGTTTAAAATTAGAAATGTGTTGTGCAACTGGCCTCTGGTCGAATACCTCTGTATTCTATATAGTTTATCACCACTGCTCTATTTTTGCAAGAATATGTTTTTTTCACACTAGACGCGCATAATTTCTTTTATCTCTCGCTGATGTCACAGAACGTGTTCTCACCACTAGCACTGTCAAGAATAAGTTTTGCAATCGTTATGGTCGTACAAAGTGAGTCGCCACACTAGACTGACTCCAGTCCGCGCTAACATAAAAATTGTTGAAGCAGCCACGCAGCCATCTTACTACTTGTGAAGATATATAAACCAGCATGGAACACTATAATATTGACATATACCTCCTCAAATAATTAAATCAGAATTAAATCAGTCAAAGAAAACCAGTATGAAACGTTGACAGCTTGTGAACAATACTGAGATAATATTTCCTTTACGAGTACCAGTATGGCAGCTTCAGGTCAGGCTTTACGGCGTATTGCTAAAGTAAATCTCTAGAGGATTGAACAGACGAAACTAAAAATCATTACCACCACTAGTGACCGGAAGACATGCTGCCGAAGCATTTTCATTTCCCTTATGACATTCCGCGCTATTCCTGCCTTTGTGTGTTTCGCCCGAAGTCAGAATGAAAATGTCTGCTTAGATGTCGGTAGAGGATTAAAATGGAAAACCGATTTCTTGCGGAAGTGTGGAAAACCAACTGAGTTTTTAATTTAACGATTTTTCGCACAACAGCGGACGTGAGATCATGAATGAGTGGCAGTCGCTTCCATTTGCTGTCATATTTTCTGTAGAAAAAATCCTGATTTCACATGCAACCCATCCCCGAAACTCCATTTAACACTAAAAAATACTGTGAAGGTTACTATGTGTCAATGTAAAAACTTTCTGAGAGGCAGTAGCTGCGCGCGCGCGCGCGCGCGCGTGCGTGCGTGTGTGTGTGTGTGTGTGTGTGTGTGTGTGTGTGTGTGTGTGTGTGTGTGTAATGCATCCAATATGACAAAAGGATAAATGCGTTCTTTATAAAACGGACCGCAAGACTAAAGTACGTGCTTGTGTGTGTGTGTGTGTGTGTGTGTGTGTGTGTGTGTGTGTGTGTGTGTGTGTGAGAGAGAGAGAGAGATTCGCCATCATATTAAATAGCTGCTGCTGGCCGCCATCGATGACTCAAGCAGGTAACAAAAGGATCAGAGGTGCACAGCTGCAGACCAGCGTGCAGAAATGCCATAATTTGTCTTGTAGAAAACATATGCCGTAAATTCCAATCAACAGCTGAGCAGACAAGGCGCCTTTGATTACAGATGGTAATCTAGGTTGGGTTGCATGGACTTTGTCTCTTCCTTCCCGCCCGTTAAACTCCCCTTCACATTTCCGAGGGCAAAAGGCATTATGGGCAACTTTATGTATGGTGAAGGAGATACGAGAGCGCGCCTCTGCAATGGCGGCTTTAATCGAATTGAGAAGGCAATCAAAGGCAGTCCTCCATCTGTCTCCCACTTGAATCGAATGTCTTTGTGCAGCCGCCCAGGTATGAACAGCAAACGTAGCATTGCGTACCCTGAGTACAGACTGTCTTTTGTAGCCATTGTATCGAGTTAAAAACCACGGGACTGGCCGGCTATGTCCGGGTGGGGGTACCACTGACCAGTTCAGTGGACAATAAATTCTGGTTTCGTTTTCTGCTTCTGACGTTCCGTTTCCTCCATAGTTCATCATGGTGAAAATTTCTCCGCAATCCCCACCCATCTTTATCCCCCTTAATCTGCCCTTCTCCCGCTCTCTTTCTCTCTGGCACTCTTTTGAATAACACAAAGTGTATTATCTACAATAATTCCATGATCAATTTTTCTTTAAAAATCTTTACACGTGAGTCATGCTGAGTGCGAGTGTATTTGCGCAAGCCAAAACATCGTCTTTTCTTTCATGGTGAACAAATCTATCGTCTGCATGTCGCCCAACACAACCCGGAGACTGATTTAGAAATTTACTGCAAGACATTGGACCAAAAGCATGTCGTTGGTCGCTTGCATCACGTAACAAAACCGCAAAGAACTCGCAGGTATGCACTTACCATACAAAAGCTTACACAACCATAAGTATACACACGTGCAGAGAAAGAGAAAGAGTGTGCGTACGTGTGTGAGTGTGTGTGTGTGTGTGTGTGTGTGTGCGTGTGTGTGTGATTTCAGTAGCGCAAAGTGCACGGGATAAAGAAAAGAATGAACTGTTGGCGTACAGGTATCAAGTTCTCTGCTGGGGGCGGGTATGTTCAGCCTGTAGATAATGCTACTTTCCACTGCAAGACATTTGTACTAGGACCAAAAAAAAAAAAAAAAAATGCACTCGAACCTTTTAGTAAGAAGGAGTATGGTTCTCACTGAACCTTCAAATGCTCTTTCAAAACTGTTTTTTGCTTCATTCTCTAATGAGAGTTGGGGCTGTAATATGCACTAATCTGCCCAGATCCTCTAACGTTTTTTTTTCCTGTGTTCGTTAGCTCATTGTTCCTCGCTTGAAGGGCTGTCACAGTGTGTGTGTGTGTGTGTGTGTGTGTGTGTGTGTGCGTGCGTGCGTGCGTGCGTGCGTGCGTGCGCGCGCGCGCGAGCACTCGTTTTCTCTCTCTCTCCCACTCTTCATCCTATAATCAAATGAGGGCAAATACTACTGAACGATGAACAATCCACAACTTACATAATATACATGCTCTAAAATAATTTTTAAGAATATCTACACAGACGTAAATAAATATATTGCGAGGCACATTCATGTTGATTTAGCACTCATTTATGTGAATTTGCAAATGCCAGAAGAGAGCATTTAAGCTTTTAACGGCAGGACTAGCATTGCAGACCTCTGCACAAACAGGTTAACCGTGGTTATGACAGAATAAACTACTCCCAGCTGATTGGGAAGCCTGCCAGTGGCCCATAGGTGCTTGCTGCGCGTGTTGTTTTGGCAAGCTGATTCCCAACCTACACGTGTAATCATGTTACTGACATAGAGGTTTGCTTATGCTTTGTTCTCGACATAGCAACCCAGTCCTCGAAGAATTACATGATTTCCATAATACGACCTCGCACTTAGTCTTAATTAAGACGTACATTGTCGACGAAATAAACATTTTAAGCTAGAATGGATTATCCGTTATTTGCCGCAGTATTTCCAGTTTAGGCACAGAAACTATGATCCCATGGCCTTCCTGATTTGCACAACCCATTATCACAAGAAATCCACGCTTACTACCTTTTGTAAGCAGCAGTCATGTGTTGTAAATCCCTATTTGAAAGATGACAGATGGTTCTGATTTTTTTAGTTCGCATAAAAACGCTTTAAGAAAAAATTACCATGTATCATCATCATCATCGTCGTCATCATGGAATTGTGGACACAGGAATTTAAATCCTGTCTGAAATCAAGAGTCGTGACACTTGTTCTACAGAAACAGCTTTGTTTCGCGGCTAAAGGTGTTGTTTGTGACATCCGATCCCGGCTTTTAAGAACGTCCCTCTGAGAAGTATCGAGAATAATCGTTGCTGACCTGGTGTCCCGCGATAACCAATCAGGCTTGTCCCTTGTCCACACTTCTCTGTGGCCTTTAGAGATGCGAGTCTCCAAAAAAAGGCGTGACCTCCACACAAAGGACGACCTCCCGACCACTCGTTCTTGGATGGAATCGTCCTACAAGTCGGAATCGATGTCCAAACTTTTGATTTAGGTCATCAGGCCATCATAACGGTGTGGCTGACACTTTTGTTTCTGAGGCTCGTACTTGAGATGGTTAGTTGACTGTTTGGGTTGTATGCCATGTCAGCAACAAAGGCCGAATCTCGACGAAGTTGGATGTGGTAGTGAGATGGTAAGTGACAGTCGTACGTAGCAGTGAAATGGTTAGGTCATGCTAGACCTAGTATGGTTGATGTTTAGTGACAGTCGTACACGGTAGTGGAATGGTGATGTCTGTAGGACTTACGCCCCGTGCTATGGGCCTTTCTACCAGCGTCCCCCCAACCCATCACTGGTGCTCTTCCTTTTTCCGCCCTGCGTGACTGTTTCCGGTCATTCTCAAGCTGGGGATTGCAATTAAGTGCAGATGACAGCCGAGCCGCTACCCGACCTCTCCACAATGTTTTTATGACAACATGTAAGTAGCCCTGACTTAATTAAGACCGAGAGCTCTGCTTACTGCTGGAACCATCTTTGTTCCTCCTTGCGTGTATGGTTACCGGTAAAACTGGCGTCGAGTACGTTTACGGTAGAAGTTGCTTCGTCTTTGGATAAAAATGGGCACTGTTCTCGTGTAATGCTGCTAATGTTCCCAACTGTTCTCACGTAATGCTGCTAACGTTGCCAAAGACCCGTCTACGTTGCTCACGTTTTAATTCTCCCAAAACACGAAGTAAATTTTGGTTATTTAAATCAGCCCACGTTCTAGTCTGCTCTGAGTGCCCTTTGCGTAGTTCGTTTCGACGCCAGAGATGTTTATGTCAATCTAGCATAACAGCAGAACAGCAAAACAGATTGGTTGTTATCAGTCTCCGCAAAGTACAAACAAGCAGAACACATAGACAAGCACCAGTACACTTAGTACAGATCATCATAAGCGCGTTCTAGTTTTTATTTAAAAGTACTGTAGATAGAAGAGTGTTCGGAAAATACTAAGCGATATTTCCACGTGTTTCTTGTCCTGGTGCGTATACCTAAGCTTCTTTAACAGTTCCAAAATCTCTATCACGTGCATCATGACTTGCCACTTATGGAAGAAATATATCCTTTAAAGTGTCTTCTTAATAATTTCAAGCATAGACCCCAACATGTTGTGAAAAGATCATTTATTTGCACAGATTGCTACAAACTGAGGAGTACAATCTAAAGATGGAAGATATATGAATGACGAAACATGTGTTTACCTGCGGAAGATATATGTTTGTAGAAGATATAATGTGTATGGATGATATATTATGTTTGCATGTGGAAGATATGTTTACCTGTAGAAGATATGTTTACTTGTGGAAGAGATATGCTTACCTGCTTCCCGCAAAGTCTTTTTTCCCAATGACCACGTAAGTGTGACCGTTTGTCTAACTACTTTTCAAAAGCCTTTTAAAGGGCTGTGACAATAGTTAAAAGAGTGAGAGTGAAGAGAGTCGCTCCTTCTATGGTAGGTCACGGTACAGACAACAGTCCTTCCAATACGAGTCTGTGCATCAAGTCTTGCTTTGGGTGTCACCAACTTTGTCGGATTTCATGTAAAGTTAACATATACTCGTGAAAGAAAGACGACAAGTTGACGACAAGATAACCGCAACACACACCGAAGAAAAGCTCGTCAACGAAGGCAAGACAGAGTTCACGGGGTGCAAGAGTACAATGTATAGAGAACTGAAAATATACCCAAATGTCTAAATCACCATGAGTGTTAAAAACACCCCAGTTTCTTACGAGACAAATTATGAAGACATCTGGTCTTAACAATGTTTGCCCCTCCATCCCCTAACCTGCCTCAACAGATGACAAGCAGCATAGCAACAAGGATGTGTCTTATTGTGACGACGCACCCAGATTAAGGCCAACATTGAAGCAAAAAATCGCACCCGTGATTGTTGTGTCTACCCGGGACAAAATCGTTAATGTGAGTCATTAACAACATGCATATTCATCCACTCCTGGAGACGTAACGCTGAAGGAGGCACTACCCTCCTCTTTCCCCAGTACCCCTTCCCTTCAACGCACCCGCTCACGTATGTGCCATACGACATAACACGAGCAGGCTGAGCTTGATGCTGGTTACCATGGCGACTAGCTAGCTGGGCAATAAGGCCTGTGCTTTTGTTTTGATGACAGAGACTTTCTGCTGTGGCGGCTGATTCAGGAGTCGCGCATAGTGCAAATGGCTTACAGAAGCTCTTGGTGCAAGGTGTACATAGTTTACTACAAAGAGCTTCGCGAAACGCTTTTACGAACGGTACACTATACATACATCGTGCAAATACTTGGCAGTGCATAATTCGTACTGAACACAAAAAGCTTTGCACTATCTTCAAACAAAGTACGAGGAGCCTATAGATACGCTTCATGCAATACACTAACGTAGATTTTAAATAAGGATGTAAATAAATCAGTGGAAAAAAGTGGATTACTTGAAGCAGTACTGGATCAGCCATGACCATGACCATGACCACGACTTTGACCTGTCTGAAAAAAAACAGCCATTATCATTCCAGACTAAATCAGTACATTTAAGACACATAACGAAGATAATTCATGCACTAAGCCAGTATAAATTATATATTAGATCAAGAGGCTAAGAAAAAGATTATAAAAGTAGCACTATGCCGCACAACTGTCAAATGCAGTGATTGGGTCAGTCGCTATGACGACAACATAAAAGACTGAACGGCGGAAGAATCAGAGAGCGAGGCAAGAGACAGTCTTCCAGTAACATCATCAATGATCACACAGAGGAAGGAAATCACCCCAACCGTAATAAAACGAATACAACAGAAGACAGAATTAAACTGGTTCATCAAGCATACAACTGTTATGTGAAAAATATCGACTTCATACCAAACCAAATAATTTACCGTATGACCAATACAGACAGGTACAAATACAACGAGCTAACCAACTTTCATTTCGCTTCGTTTGAGCAAATTTTGTTCTGTTTGGTGCACTACAAAGAAAGAAAAAGTGTAGTGAGGGTGAAGTAAAGTTTGTCATAGCCGTGAGGAACAATAGAGAAGCAAGTTTCCAACCAGAAAAACGAATGTTTGAGCAAAGCAGTCATTCATGGAAGGACACAAAGACATGCACTAACTTCTCGGTACGAAGTTTCTATCCTTAACAACAACCGGTAGTGCTATGGGGGGCCCTGAACTCACCACCTGCCGACTGAGGTCGTGGAGTGGTCAGCTCCATCCTAGTGTTTACGTCCCAGGGACCAGTTCCACAACATTTTTCTAAGCCTTAAAACTGTTCTAAAGAAGCAAAATCTCTTCTCTGCCATTTAGATGCATTGCACAAGAACATACAAAAAATTGTACTGACAGGACGGAAAATCAGACTTAAATAACTTTCTTACTTAAAGCAGCTTTAGTTTTAAAAATTCTAAAATTTTGGTGTGCACTTTAAACTGATTATCTAAAAAGATTTAAGGCTTAAAAGAGAAATGTGTTGAGCAACTGGCCCCAGAGCTCTACGACAAAAATGATCCTTCAACTGCAAGTAAAGCATTCCAAAAGCCGTAGAGCTACTGAACTGTGAGTGGTTCCCCGTGTCTAGAGCATATTGAAAGCTCCTCTCCTTCCATCCCTCTTCCACTTGCTTTCCCTGATAAATATGGTACCCATCTTTTGAGGCGGAGGGGGGAAACGGAAAGAATGTTTTCCAATCACATGTCTGGGCAAACGTCGAACCGGTGACTTGTTCATTAGTCGATGGCACTAACCAGGGTCCGTAATAATGAAGCAGTAAGCTTACCACAGAGTTAGTTATGGACCACAAGCAGTACTGGGTCCTATAACTAGATATAAGTGCCAGTCTCTGAGGCTGCTGACAATCTAGAGGTTTGCTTACAAAACACAACTAATGATACAAAAGGTTCGCTAAGGTTGTACGTATTTAGTTCAGGAACTTCAGGTTCATAAGTACGACCCCAGATTGTGGCGCCTCCCATAATAAACTCATCCTTCCTTTTTCTGTTGAAATCGCTCAGTTTGCAGTTTCACTAAGAGTTTTTGCGAGTAGAAGAAGCCGTCGTGTTTTGTTTCGTGCACAGAACGAATTCGGCCATACAGGGTGTGACGCCGCATGACACCATCGCCTACAGCGGGAGGAGAAGGGAGATGGGGCGGGGGAATAGGAAAAGATGATAAATGGTTCGTGGAAGGGAACCTTCGCGATGAGGGTAAGCACAAAGTGGTTGAGGAGATGAAGCAGCAGGCTGCAGCCCAACACGAGGCTGTGACTTGCCTCGTGGCATTCGCGCAATGAGCTTTGTCTACATCATCTTCCACTCACTCTCTCCCTCCCGCTATTCTTGCCCACCCATCTACCTGCCCCTAGCCTTGTCCCAGTATCCTCTAGTCTCCTCTTGTTACTTTTTTGCAGGCGACATCAGCTGATATCATGATGAATGTTTGCCTGTGATAATAATGTCCACAATTAACCCAAATATTCTCTTTTACTCTTTTTTGTTGTTGTTGTTATCTCTCTTTCTCTGAAGGTATATGATAGCTACTTGCACTCCGAAACCATTAGCGATCGGTGGTCCGCGATGACTCGCCAATGCAACTCTTGGCGCACTAGGAGATTGATGTGAGGAGTGGGGGAGAGAAAAGTGGAGGGGGATACAGAAATGACTTCTTGTCGCCGCCACTCGAGGTAGCGATGGATTTTGTTCAGCCGGGACCCGTAAAGCAAAGTTGGCAAGGCACGCGATGCCTCGCTGATGAAAACCACGTGTGAGGTGACGGGAGGAAGAGAGAGAGAGAGAAAATGACCCGTGTCTACTAGGGGAGGAACATTCAACAGTTTACGCAGAATTCTTGCAAGTCGAAATTAAGAGCCGTTAAAATAACATCCCGCAGCTCTCTCGAGACCTCTTACTTAATTTATCAGTGATATCTTCTCGCTACGTCCAGGGCAGCCACCTGCAAAATGTGTTTGATTAAAAGCGGAGACAAGCTACCTTCCACCTGATGGGAGCGTTTTGAGGGAAGGACGAGCTTTGATGCTGTTGCATGTTAAGTGGATCTTTATTTTTTGTTCTCCAAGGAGGGAAACAGACAATCAACACTTTGTCAGACGGACTCGTTAAATTTTGGATGCTGAAAGAAAGTTGCTTTCACGAAAAGTTCTCTAAGTGCAGTGACTTGGCACTTAAGGCTTCGTCTTGCGGGCGCTTTAGTCTCACACGCGCACAGCATGCAGAGTGTGGCAGTCTTTATAATAATGAGCAGAATGTTTAAGAATATGCATGGATGTGTAAGTGTGTAAGCAGGATACTTTCAGTTAATGCCGATGTCGAAATGTTTGATGAGATGGATTCCACTGCGTGCAAAGACAGGTGCAGAAAGAAGATAAAGACAGAAAGCATGTGTCAAAAGACACTGAAGACGTTGAAACAAGTTAGAGGTTGGAGGTGCAGTGGCCAATGTGCCTGTTTCAGCTTGAAGAGATTAGTGTCAGAAAAATGACTTGTAGAAATTAAGTGTTAAAATCTACTAAAGACTTGTATAAATCAAGTGTCAGAAAACACTAAAGAATGTAGAAGACATAAAAGGCTTGCAGAAAGCAAAATATCGGCAATAAATATATGTTTGTAAGTCAGTTTCGTATCATGTCTAGTCTTCAAAGAGCGACAACTAGCATTTCCAAACTTTGAAGAGGAGCGTGGTGGACGGCGGGACGGCGGGACGTCCACTATCGGTCAGAGGTTGTGCTGATGTCCAGAGATCCTGCCAGCTCGAATTATTTGTACAAACGTTCCAGTTCATTTTCATGCACCTCATTTTCAACCAAATAAACAAACAAGTTAATTAATTAAAATGTATAACCGTCCTTGATGGACTGAATAAATAAAGTTCAGATAACAACCAACAGCTGTGGACTGCAGTATTTCAGTCAAAAGTGTGGGTAGGTCACCAGACTTGTTTACTGTGTAAGCATTATTTACTCAACGATGCCTAAGTCAGTTCATTTGTTTTGTGGTTCGTTGACGATTATTTATAAGAAAACATTCAGAGTAATAGAAAGTAGAAAGGGAATATTACCACAGATTAACATAAACTACTGAGTAAGTATTAAATAAGAAAGAGGAAAGAACGACGAAAGAGAGATGAGTAAAGAGGAGGAGTGAAGTCTCGTGACTGTAGACGGGGGGGGGGGAGAAGGAAGGGGTTGCCGTTCAGTAGAAAGTGTCAGCAGCTACCCTCGTCAGCCAAATGAGACACACGTGCGGAGGTGTAACGGAGCAGAGGTCGGAATGGTGTTAGGAGAGTAGGAGCATCGCTTTGCATCTTGCAGCGGTCTTCCCTTCCTATCCACCCCTCCTGTACACGTCCCTCCACTCGCAGACTCTTCCCCATCTTTGGGCATGGCTGACTTGCCCGTCAGATCACGTGATTGTGTCCATCCGGGACTTATAGATTCTGCACATATTGCAGCAGCGTGGTGTGGTGTGCTTTTGATTTTTGGTGAAGGCACCAGTGATGATGATGATGATGATGATGATGATGATGATGATGATGATGATGATGATGATGATGATGATGATGATGATGATGATGATGATGATGATGATGATGATGAACAAGGGCTTTCTACATGAGAATCCCACTACCATACCAAATAAACAGCATGTAGGCTTGGATCTCGGGAGTAAATTTTAAAAACCAGAAAAAATTATACCTCAAAATTTACAAAAACATTTCTGTCCTAAAGGCCTTGCCATGTAGCAAGATGGCAGATGACAAGCAGAAGCGTACACTTAAAAAAATGTCAAATGTAACTTGTTGCTATAATGGCTGATCATCTTTTCAGCAGAAGCCTCTTTTTTCAGTGAGGTGGCAAATATGTCTTTCAGCTTTCCAATTGGTAATTTCCCTTCTTTCATTACAGTTGAACCTGTTATTCAGGCCCGTCAGTCGAATAAAACGGAAATTTCCTTTGAATGCCCATGACAACAAGACTTGCTCTTCCATGCCTGACGCCACCCTGTCAGCCCGACATTCTCACCGTGTCACTCAGGCTTCACTTGACAATAGTTTAAGATTAAGTTAAAGTGAGTCCATGAAAACTAAAAAGAGGGGGAAAAATCATTCTCTGTGGAAAACCAAAGCCGTTGCTAAGCTACTGGAGGAGAGGAAAAAGAAGAAATAGAGAGTGTCAAAGAGAGAAAGAGTGAGAAGGGGGAGGTGTTGGAGTATTGATTTTATTTACTGTGGTCCTTGTACTCAAGAATGAGGGCGTGAAGGTATACAGTGTTTTCGCATTAATATGCATACACATGTTATAAATCATACATGTGATATAAACACAGTTTATATGTATACACATTTATATATGTCTTTGTGCTCTCAAGGATGGACTATTGTAATTCTCTTTTAGCTGCAGCTCCCAAGTATCTTCTCGACAGATTTTAAAGAATCCAGAACAATGCTGCTCGCCTAACCTGCAGACCATCTATATATGAACATAGATCACCGATCATTCGCTTTCTTCACTGGCTGCCAGTTGTGGATCGTATAGTCTATAAACTTTCCACTGACTTACTCCATCGTTTTTGACACCGGTCCTTGGTACCTCTCCAGACTTACTCCCATCTATACGCCTGCACGACTTCTTCGCTCATCTTCTGACATCAAGCTTTTGTGAGTCCTACTAGCTAAAACAAAGACGTATGGACAGAGGTCTTCCTTCTACCAAGCACCATCAACTCGGAACAGATTACCCATAAGGCTTTGACACTCTGATTCTCTAACCTCCTTTGTCCTAACTTAAGACGCATCTTTTCAGAACGACGAGTCCACTGGGCCCCTGTCCTCACCATGACCGTTCATAACGTGCGTCTGTAGTTTGTTTTTGAGTGGGTGTATGTTGTAGAAGTGAGCGTGTCTGTTATATGCGAATAGGGGGGCATGGTTGTTGATGATTTGGTCTTTTTATTATTGACGTAAAGCACTCTGAGCAAATCTTTGGAAAAGCGCTATACGCATCCTTATTATCATTATTCATCCAAATGTTATAGATTCCAGATAGCTCAGCTATGTGATTCGTTGTTCCCACAAATAATCAGTCAAAAATGTCCAGAATGCTGTAAATATATGTTCATGCGTGCCTCCATCAGTAGATTATGTTCTCAATCATAACCCAGATCCAATAGCAAATTTCTTGATGCCGTTAAAACAGAGCACACACGCGAAAACTTGTTATTCCGCGTTGTAGAGGCACTGCGTTTTGATCTTCTATATTCGATATGCATTTTCTATTCCAGCTGCAGTAACATACTGAAACACTTGTAGATAACACCAGTCACTTGATTACTGAATACTCTACTAGCAGTGTTTTTAGTGGTCTGATTACATAAATCCATTCTGGCCGAAAAGATCCTGCACAAATCCTTCGTGTAGTGACTTATCCTATGACTGACGACCTCGTTCTGATTTTGTCCCCTTCCTCCTCCTCCTCCTCCTCCTCCTCCTCCTGCCAGCTCCCGTTCATCAACCCGCTGTTAATGCGGGCGGGTATGTACATTTCATTCGTCAACTGGCAACTAGAGATGATGTGACGTGGGCGCTTGTTTGTATTTGTCCCATTTGTAGCCTGCAATAAGACCATGATGAAATGCTAACACACACACACACACACACACACACACACACACACACACACACACACACACACACTTAGGCGATGAGGATGATGACTGCGGTGGTGGTGATGACGACGACATGATGATAATGATTCTGCTATACGTTCATGTAAACATTCCTTAAATCTTAGCACTACCACTATCACGCTATGCAAGCCACATAAGTACGGTAGCATTTTTCGAAAAAAAATGTCCCGTTTAAAAACAGAATTGAGAATGTACTGACAAACTCCCACCTGATTGATGATGACAGCACCATCAGCTGCCGCAAGTTTGTCCACAGGCCTGATCTTTACAGGGGTGACGTGCACAACTCCGCCTTTCGCCGGAGTGTTGGGCATGGGTCGCTAACACTGATAACACGTCGCCGGGCTGTTGGTGGCTGCCCCACTAGATCATACAGAGCAAGGACCACCTGAGACTCAAGAAAGAGAATGCACAAGACGGTTAAAAGAAATGCCCTGGCAGAAGATAGTGGTGTGTCCATGGTAGCTAGAAAACAAAACGAGGACAGAAAAAAACAAACAAACAAACAAACAAACAAACAAAAAACAGTGCTTCCCATTTATGTTTACGTGCCAAGGCACCTGTTGCTGTTCTAGGATACTATGGCATCATTGGGACGGCAGTAACAATAACAGGTGACGCGAAGATGGGTGGAGTGAGTGAGTAGAGAAGAAGTGGGAGGAGCGGCAAAAAACATTAAGAATCCACAGCCCCCAAATCGCATAATCTTGCCAGCAAGAGCGGGACACAACTCACGAAGCTTTTGGCCACCTCCTAATCGAGTTCCAACGACTCGGAACAAGACTGAAAAAGACGACGAAGAGACGAAGAAGTCCTGGTCCGCCCCTTGCTTCTATCGGATCTGAGGCTTTACCAGACTTCCGCAGTGACACAGCCATAGGTTTATATAAGACTATATACCTCGCTACACACAGATCCAGACGGAAATACCTTCCAAATTTTATTTGTATTGTATATGTAATAAAAGGAATTTTATTTGTATATAATCTTCTTTGCTGCTTTACTTGTCCCAACCCTCTGTGGAATCGGGTACCCATTCCCGACAGCTGCGTCGACTGGATAAATTCGTTACCCCCCTGGGCGTCAGTTTTTTTTAACTACCCGCATACACACTTCACCCGTAGGTGAATAAATAGTAATGTAAGTCAGCCTAATAACCACGTCAAATGAAAATCAATACTGCATTATGCGTTTACGGTTATGTTTTTCCCATGACAGATGATTGTTCAAAGCACGTGACATGCATCCTATCACCGGTTCATTAAAGGCAGTTAATTAACAGCACAAAGCTCCACGCCCCACCACCATCTGTTCGATCTGCTCAGCTCCATTTCCCTCTGTTCAGTAGGATCGAACCCGATCCCTCTGTCGAAGCTTCTTAGCACGACCTCGAGCATTTCATCGGAGTAATGCATTTATACCAAACTTAATAACTGGTTGTTGTGGCTGAATGCGAAACATGCCTTTAACGTTTTATGTCAGATTTACTCTCTTTGCTTAATTTTTCCCGCTCCTGTACGTTTCTAAAAGGGTCCGTGTGTAGCGAGGTGTATACATTAAACGTCTCATAGAAGCCATTTGAGTTGTTGCGTGCGTGCGTGCGTGCGTGCGTGCGTGCGTGCGTGCGTGCGTGCGTGCGTGCGTGCGTGCGGGTGAAGGAATGGAAGATCTTATACGTGTTGTCATGCACGTCTGTGTGCCTGAAGCCTACTCTAGTTGTGCTGTACCATTAAGCGAAGACGTGATTTCTGCAAATTATAATTTTAACGAGCAAGCCACTCTCCGTTTCTTGCACTTACAGCGCAGTCTGATCTTTACCCTCTGATGAAACGTGCTTTTCGTCAGACGCTTTCAGATCGTCCTGTTGAGCCCCGTTATGAAAAAAAAACCTCGGTGACAGATTTAATGTTAAACACAGGTCCAGCAAGAAATCTTGGGTCTGTATTTCGACAACGGGGAAAGTGGAAAAAAAACCTTTAAACACAAAGTGAAATTCTAAGATTGACTCCATCATTAACTGCGTCTGTAAGAAAGCAGCCGTGACTTGCTAAAAGGTGGGAACGTTCACAGAAACTAGGAATTCATATACATTCCACAGTTTTCTTCCTTTGAGATATAGGTCACATTTTTTATTTTGTGTAGTTTATATTGTGACAGGCTGACTTTCATTTGTGTGTTCAGGGAGCAATAACTGCACATTTAAACAAGAAAGAAAAAAATAGGTATGTGAAAACAAGGAAGCCAGATTTAAACCATTTTCGGTATCCCTTGGTTACAGCGCGTAGTCTGGTAAGGAGAGCCCATACGTGCTTAAAACAAGTTCGGTTGTTACCCTTTTAACCAAACGGTTGTGCATTGCTGGTTATGCTATTAAATTCTGGGGACTTTGTCGGTATTACATTATTTGACGTAGAAAAAGTTCTGTGAAATCGGCTTTAGCGTCTGAGTAGAGGCCGGAGTAGAAGAAAAAGAAAATGACGAGACTGGACGGTAGCCTAGAAACCAAACGGCCACAAAAATTTGAGAGCATTTGATATAATTGTGAGCTTTCCTACAGTTTGAAACTTAAAATTCTTAACCCAGGTACGTAAGCCCGGTCATAAATATTTGGAGTATATCGTTTTGTAGTATAGACATTAGGACATCAGAATACTTTCTGACAACCGGGAAATTTGTGTAAAAATTAAGAAATAAAGTATAAATAAGGAATGAAAAAGAGTGATGGCAGTATTTTGGTTTTGTAGCTAAGGTGGGAAAATGCTTAAGCGTAAATTCTTTACGTGTCAGTAGGTGAGACAGTGGGTTTATTATGATCTACTGTATTGTGGTCCAGTTGATCAGCAAATGAAAAAGCAAGAGTCTCTGTAGAAGGTAACTGATTAAATTATCAAGTCCACATAAAACACATAAAACAATGGATTTAATATCAGTTAAAATGAAGAAGAGTCAGCGCGTGCATACATACATACATAGCAACAATGTTGTGTAACGGACACAGGATGCCTTTGTTCTCGATCTGGGAAGCGATAGAATGAGTTTCGGATGGATATTGTGTTTGTCAGTTGTAAGAAAATTTGTAGACTGTTATGAATGGAGAGAATATATTTTTGCATGAAAAAAACATCTGCAGCGAGTTTCACTGTTCCTTCAAAATTAGAAAAGTAAAAAGTTGATTCGTGATAACATTGTGGCAGGAAATTACGAAAAGCGTGAAAGTAAAGACTTGGTAACTTCCTGGCCCCGGCATATCTTACCACCCGTGTCGATCTCTTCGGTCTTGTGTTGTCCTTCTTTCTGTACCACGCATCAGACGGGAGGCATTCGGCAAACGTTCCTCCTCCTTCTCTGACTCCACTGTTTGGAATTCTCTGTTCTTCCCAATCTGGCTTCAAAACCCATCTCTTTAAGAAATATTTTACATAATCAAGCGTATTATTCCACTCACTAAATTCATTTTAATCCATGCTCTTAATTAATTTTTTGCATAGTGTCATCAATTAGCTGACGTTTATGTTTCTTGTATATTTGATTGTCAGCTCGTTTGTAGTCTTTCGCCTACAGCGCATTGAGCTCGCATCCACACATTATCATTATTACCCTGTTTGGTAAATAAAAAACCCGATTTGTTTTCGTTTTTTCCTTACTTTTTTTTAGCTACTCTTTCCCTGTAGCCGCTACAATGGGAACTATAAAAACTAGTAACTGTTTACAAAAGCTAGGAAACATTTTCAGAAGCTAAGCAATGTTCGCAATAACTATGGAAAGTTTCATATAAACGAAGAAACTAGGAATTATTCACAGAAAGTAGATGTTGTTCATAGAAACTAGATGTTGATAGAAACAAGGGATTGTTCGCAGAAAATACAAATGTTTACAGAAACTGTGATGGTCACATGAACTAAATACTGTTCACATATATTGACAGTGTTCACATAATCTAAGCAACGCTCACAGAAAGTATGAAATGTCTACATCAGCTAGGTAACACTTACATGAACTCGGGATTGATCACAAAAACTGGTTAGGTCTCACAGATATTGCGAACTGCGAGGAATAAGAAACCCACATAAGGAGTGAAAAAGTAGTGCGGCTAAAAGAAAAAGTGACAATCCGTGGGTGCGTGTCTGTCTGTCTTTGGATTGGGTTAAGACAAAGTATCATGTTTCCATAGCAGCATGAGTGAATGAGTGAGTTGGAAAGATGGAAAGAAAAGCCCGTTTTCATTCACTTCGCTGACACCACTCGTTCGAAGACGGTTCAGGCCAAGCCCAAACTAAGACATAGTGTCTCCCCAACAGTGATACAAGTAGGAAGAACACAAAGAAGACATGCCTCTGGAAAATTCTATTTTTGCTACTGTCTGTAACGATCAATCCTTTGTCCTTTAACTCGGTTAACAAAGACCACGCAACCATCTTTTTCTCGGTTTTCGCCAGTAGCTAACTTCCCATTCTTCTGGGAAGAGCTAGGGAGGTATACGTGCCAAGGTTCAATCAATCAATCAATCAATCAATCAATCAATCAATCAATCAATCAATCAATCAAAATAAAACTGTAGTTGGGGTATTACAGAAATAAAGGCATGTACAGGTCTTTATATATATATATCTTCTCTTTTCTTTCCTAAACTATTCTTTAACCTTGACAGAATTTCAGCTCTACTATTCTTTGGCCATCCACTGCCTGTTGCCTTACAACCCAATTCCTTTTTAAAGCCTTTTTTTATAAAGAAACTGTACATTAGTAGGAATTCTGGAGACAAAAAATGGAATGGCACATGTGTATTAAGATTTGCTTATCTGCTTTTTTTATTCTTCCTCATGTGATCACCTTTGTCACGAAAGGCCTGTCAGTACTTTAGACTGATGGATGTCTCACAATCATGATCTTGCCGCAAAGCTGATGTGACTGTCCATGAGGCAACTATGCATGTTTTTACTTATCCACGTGAACTGAAAAGCATAGGTAAAAGAGCGATTACTCTGTAATAGGATTTCAGGCATTATTGATACTACCATTCTGCAAATGGTGCTGTGGCTTCTGGAACCCATTATTATCATTACGCTTTTTAATAGTCTCGTTTTATTTATTTCTTTAATTCCCAGTTCTCTATCTCTACTGTTCCTTTGAGTAGAGAGCGGCACAGACCCTGTCTTTGGTAACTGTTTGTTGACGTTCGCCTACCAAATGTTATCCCGGTTCTTCGTTTCTTTCCGTCCAGACTGGCTGCAAGTACCTGAAGACAATTCATTCATTTTGATCGAGGCTGAAACTAAGCCGAAGGAACGTTTGCGAGGAGCGGGTCGACCACCACCATGTTCACACACCTGCTTCCAGCTATGGTGCATGCAAGTACGTACCACACACACACACACACACACACACACATGCACGCACAGCTATGGTGCATGCAAGTACATACCACACACATACGCACACAGCTATGGTGTATGCAAGTGCGTACCACACACACACACACAGCTATGGTGCATGCAAGTACGTACTACACACACGCACACAGCGCAGACGACAGCCTACCACGTGACCAGCCGGGTCAATAACTGAGCGGCCCGGGCGACGCGCGCGCACTTGCAGTGGCGCGGCACGGACAAGCCAATCGTGTTCCTGTCGTCTGCTCCCAAGCTCTACTCGCCACACGATCTTTTGCGCGAAGACCGTCAGTGCAGCGAAAATCATCTCTTTAGTCCAAGGGACCATTGTAACTTTCCCGATACAGAAGAGCTTTCTAATCTCTTTTTCTTTCTTTTTTCCTGTGCTGAAAGAAAACTTATCTTACCCCCAAAAAGTGAAGCCAGAACAAGCGATCGCAAACATGCCTCTCACCGATTTCCAGCTGAAAAAGGTCAACACTGTTTATCAAAACCTGTACGGTAAGTATGTTTTTTGTTCAAAATGTTATTTTATAAACGTCGTATTTTACGAGACTGGATCAGTCTTTTTGGCATGGTGTACATGTCTCTGGTAGACTTTTAACCAGTTTTGCTGTACATGACTTTGCGAAATGTCCAGTGGTTTCTGATTGGTTCTTGTTTCATTTTTTATTAGCAACACCCAACCTTTAGTTTAAATGGTTGAGAAGAACATCAGCAGAGAACTGTTCATCATGTTTTGATTGACTCATTTTTCTTTTTGGATGTAAAACAATGCGAAGTCCGACCAGTTTGGAGTGCATGTAAACTGAGACTTAATTAGACGCTTGATAAACATGGCTTCTTCGAAATTGATTAAAGGGCCATTAGTGCGATAACAGCGTCTATACTCAGGAAGAATGTTTACCCAGCCTGTTACCCTACCCAATCCTGGTTAATCGGCTACCAGGCCTCGTATTCATGGTAATCGACAGTTTACCCATGTATGAAACTCCTTAACTTGGATAGGAAACAAGCTGGTTAAGTTAACCCAACAAGCAAACTAATCCCGATTCACGAGCATCTGAGGGGAAGTTACCTAACCGACGGGCATAACAGAAAATCTGGATTTAGGGTGTCATTGCGCATGCGTCTTTGGGTTAAAGGGTGAGTCCAAGAAAACAAGGGGTTTGAGCCGCTATCTCGAGTTTGCCGACTTACACAGTTAACAAACAGAAGCAAATATAACTTTTTGAGACTTTATTAGTAAATATAGGCAAATTAAAGTTTAATTACAGACAAATATGATAATTAGAAATTAATTAGTAAACGTCGTTTTAATTGATTTATTAACTAGAAACTAACAGACTCCAACAAAATAAATAAAACTAAACATCTCATTCGGCATGTTTCCCCTGCGTTTTGTTTTTCTCCCGACGTGTGGATTAGCTAACATTGCTAACATTTGCTTAGGTGTTTTACGGGTGTCTTGTCAGAGCTGTTAACGATTTTCCCTTTCTCGTGGGCAGAAAAGTCACTTTTCTTTGGTTAGAAAATATCAAATATTTGTTGCCATAGGAATGAAGAATTATTTCGATATTGATTCAAAGGTAAGGCGTTGCGTGCAAAACGAAGCTCGAAGCTTTTACCTTGATAATTGTTCTGTCTAAATCTCAGATCTAAGACTGTTTTATAGAAAAGTAAAATGTTAATATTTTGCCACACTGAAAAGGTTTGTTGACTTACTATAGGAGTATTAATATTTCGGTTAGTGTGACCATTACGCTGACGTAAACTGTCGACTAGTTTAATTAGTAACTGCAACATGCGTGCTCGTGTCTCTTTATATACGACATCATTCCCATTTCTGTCTCGTTAGTGTTTACGAAATCATCTTCAATTCTGTCTCTTTAGTGTATTCGACATCATCCATGTTCCTGTCTCTTTACTGTATACGACATCATTCACATTTCTGTCTCTTTACTGTACACGACATTATCCCCATTTATGTCTTTAGTATGTACGTTATCCCCATTTCTTTCCCTTTAGTGCATACCATATCCCCATTTTGTCCTCCCTCCCTCTCTTTCTCCCTCTCTCTTCCCTACATCTATCCCTCCTTTCCAGCTAATTACTTGCTGTCGTGTTTTTTTCCTTTCTTTCCCTGTTGAGTAATTACTTTAAGTGTTTCTTTGTCCGTGCGTGTGATTTTCTGTGTAAAAAAAGAATGTGTATGCTGTTCACACTAAAGCACACATAACTGATTGTTTGTGTGATTTTTACAAAGGCTTTTTATGAAGATCACTTTGAATGTGGCAACAAATTTATTCTTGTGGACAACAAAAAGTTGTCTCCTTAAGAAAATGAATGTGATTTGAGGTAACTGGTTACTGCAATTACTCATTATTGTAGTGTTAAATGATGAAGATAAGAAAGATTTTTTCGTTGAAAATATACACTAAAGGTTTACACATCTACAAAAGCAAGTAGTACCTTGTAAACAGGAATGGTAGAACTATTTGCTGGCATCGTTAAATGTCAGGCTTCTTGTTGTCATCACAATGCCAGTGTCGTGGTAATGCTGGATACTAGTGTTGCTATAGTGTTAATGTCACGACAAAGTAATTTTCTGGTTTCATGACAATGCAGAGTTCTGGAATCATAGCACTGCCTACAGAATATTATGAAAAGACGCTCGTCACTGTGTGGCACCACTTATTTAACAAAACTAAAGAAGTTGCAAACTCACAAGCAAACTCAGCGTTGCTTTTAACTTGTACAAACTGCCTTTCATCTTGCACAGAGCGCTGTCTCCTGCACAGTTTCAATTCTCTTTTAGACTTGACATATATTGCTTTCTTTGTGTGCTGGGGACTCTTTCCAGCCTATCAGACTGTGATGCAGTAGCAGCTTCCGGCAAGTCCTCTGTGACGGGCCTCTAAGGGTGGTGTTGCTAATGGTACGGAAGGTAATCGATGTCAAGAATAGTACTGCTTACAGGACTGTCCTCATACAGAACTCTTTTGGTATAGAGACGCAATTACTGCTCTGCATGAAATTATGACTAAGCACGAAGAATGATCCATTTAAGATTTGCTTCATGAAGTAAACTGTAGAAGCGGCTTAATTTCTTTTTATTGTTGTTGCCTTCTCTCGCGTGTTCCGAATTCGCTAGGAAACAAGCAAAACATTTATTAAGCCAGAAACTTTTATTACGTCCCATACTACTAGAAAGAAAACTCAGGTTTGTTTAAATGGAAATGCAAATAAAAGAAGAAGTTGGGCTTAAATAATAGATATTGGCGTTCTGAACCGTTTCCGCTCAAATCTTGGGGCTGCGAAACATTATTTACAACCGGAACTAAAATTCAGTTCTGGTGAGTAAGAGGTCCAAGATTTTCGTTGTTGATTGAAGTCATCGAACCCATTTTTCGGGAGTGATCACATTTTTGTCATCTCAGAACAGGGGCACTGTGGAGGTGGGAATCGCGCCATACAATTTCAAGTACAGAGTAGAGCAAGGAAGGGCTGACACTAGAATGAGGGAAAATGCATTTCTTGTCAAATGGTATCTCTTAAGTCACAAATAGGGGTTAGAGTGTTTTCATTCGTGAAAGTGTACGTAGTATGGTGGTCTCCGAGAACCGACGCGAAGGGACATTTTTCTACACATTTAGCGGAAACGGTTCAGGGACCAGTTGCACAACATGTTTCTAAACCTTAAAACTGTTCTAAAGAAGAAAAATCTCTTTTCTCACATTTAGATGCATTGCACAAGAATATACACAAAATTGTACTGACAGGACGGAAAGTCACACTTAAACAACTTTATCTTACTTAAAGCAGTTCTAGTTTTAAAAATTCTAAAATTGTGGTGTGCACTTCAAACTGATTATCTAAAAAGATTTAAGGTCTAAAAGTGCTTAAAATTAGAAATGTGTTGTGCAACTGGCCCCAGAACAACAGTATCTATCATTTAAGCTTAACTTTCTATTTCACTTGCCTTTTCGCTTCAGTCAACGAACAGACTGCATTCATCTCTTAGCAAGACTGTAAAGTCTCATTGGTATATTCTTCTTTTATTCTCTGTGCACAATACAAGTCTCCAGTGGCATGTAACAAATTTATGTCCAGAACGTTTTATCTTACGCAAACAAGTTAAAAGTTCAGCGCTTTAGTACTGTTGAACAACCATTAAGCGGCTTTTGCAATGATTGTTCAGTGGACATTGCCTCCTACGACCAACCCGTCCGTTGTCTGCACAATACAAGCTTCGTGATAATGCATTTCGCAATTTTGTCGTCCCTCTTTTCTTTTCTTCTTCTTTCTCTTTCATAGGTTTTGTCGAAAATGTCCTCACTTCCAGGTGTATGAAGACCCTTATTTTTTAAAATCCAACAGTCGAATAGAGGTTAAGAACACCTAAGCACAATACAGAGAGAGAGAGAGAAAGAGAGAGAAAACGGACGAAAGAAAGTTTATGTACAGAGAGATTACGAGTCCTGCGGGGGAGTGGGAAACGCACCAGAGCAATAGGTATGGGCTCATTCAACAGATTAAATGTCACGAGTTAATTTCAAAGTAAGGTGGTGATTTAAAGCCTGTTCTCTCACAGTAGTAATATCCTTCAGCCAGTGCTGTCATCAAATTGGCTGAAATACTAGCGTAGGTATTTTTAAGACCTCGCCATAAACTCTGCACGACTTTGTAGCAGTATGCATCCTTTGTAAGGAACCCTTCAGTCAAAATCAAAGCCGCTTTTCCCCCACTTCATCAAATTCGACGGCTTTTTCTATTTAATATGGTCCTCTGGTGGGTTTTTTCCCGTCTGTGCTACATCTTGGCGAACAATTCCTATCATAGGGTCGTTTTTAACGGAGAAACGCTCACATTATTGTATGGTTGGCTCTGAAGGGTTCCTGTGCCTGAAAGCAAACTCAGGCGGTCAGATGATGATCTATATGTCCTAGTCTTGCGTACAGCCCACAGCTGTAACTGCAAACGGCTTTTTTCATATGTAAGCATTGAGCAGAGATGTTTTTTCTGGTTCATAACTTCTGACAGTTAATGTACTCGACCTTGAAGTAGTAAATATCCAATCTGAGGCTGGCCTTGATCTGTGACTGAACGACTCTCAAAGGTCATGCAGCATGTTCATGGAAAATCATAGGTGGCGGAAGGAAAGAGTCCGGCTTTGCTTTTCACTTGTCATCGTCTAGACACATCGAACCACTTACGCTCATTGCTCCTCCGGTCGCTAGGTTATGGAACCCTTTATGTCATCAAGATCCTCCTCCTCCTCATCATCATCATCCCTCTGCCCTGGCCATGATTGATATACTTTTACCAAACACACCATTCCCTTCCTCCTAGATCTCTGCGATTCTGACAGATCTGCTGAATGAAATGGTTGCCTTGGATTCTGTCTGCCTCTTCGTCTACCTCCCTCTACTGTTCAGCGGAGGGTTGTCTGTGCAAGCCTCATCATTTTGAGATGTCCCCATATCACTTCGCATCTCTTACTCTGGTCAGGGGGTCTTCGTACTTATTGGCCTAATTCAGTTCCGCACTTCCTCACTGGTGATGTGGTGTTTCAAAGAAATGTAAAGGATCTTCCTGAAGTACTTCATCTCCATGGTTTCCATTTTTCTTTGCCCCCCCCCCCACTCTCACGGTCGAAGCCAGTACTTGGTTTACTAAGAATATACATCTAGCAATGTGTATTCATATATATATATATATGTATCTGCATACACACGAAGACGACCAGAGTGCATATTGGCGCGATTCAGAGGTGGACCGAGATAATGTTCCAGAGAGGTTTCTGTTTAGTGAGCACTTTTCAGTACTTCTGGTTATGAGAACTTTCTGCGATTTACACTCACTCAAGGCACGTGCCCTTTGAGAGTCTTATTAAGGTTTAATTTAACAAATGTGTTTAACTGAGACTGAATCATTATATTTCGATTATTAGCAAACATATCTTTCTATTAATGCTGCTTCACTATTGTTTTAGTTAGGAATATCTGTTGTGTTACTTTTTCAGTTTGATGATGATGATTTTACCTTCTGTAAGCAGTTGTGGCATTCGGTTAATGAAGCCTGTGCCATCTATCACACGTGTTCACTAAAATTAATGGGGTTTTATTTGTATACTAGCCAGGGTTCCTGGTTTTTGCCGCTAGCTCTTCCAGTGTGTCAGATTTCGATATATCCATTCAGTTCAGTCAAATATATTCATGCGTGGGGTAACTAGCAAAATCTTGAAACACTTGTTCTCTTGATGTTCTCTTACGTGACAGGTTGACAACTCATGTTCAGCAACGGGGACATGACTTTTCGAGTGAAGGAGGAGATGAAAATTCTGTTGTTGCCAGCGACTCTCTCTCTCTCTTTGCTGAAGTTGTGAAGTTGGTGGGGATGTAATCAGACGAATTTGTGTGGATTAGATCAGTCTCTCTCTCTCTCACACACACACACACACACACAAGCACGCGCGCACACACACACACACACACACACACACACACACACAAACACACACACACACTCTATAAGATTCTCCTGAATATAGCGATTGTTAACGCAACGAAATGTTGAGGCGGTCTGCAACCCAAGGAACAGCAGTCCAGACAATGAATACAGTCTGCCTCTGTCTTTATTAGTGCCGCTTGACATTCCCTTCTCTTTTTTGCCAGCCTCCCCCCGCGCCTCCACATTTCCTGGAACACTCCTGAGCAATTGTAATTTTTCCTTTTCATGTCCACTATCTTTTTCTCTGCGTTGCACAATGGTACGTTCTAATATGCTTCACAGAGGCACACATTACATATATAAATATTTTTGTTTATGTAGTTACAGCCATGGTTTGCGACCTTGTGACTGTGGCAAAGTATGATTATTAAGAAAAATATACATTGCACCAATTAATCTTTAACAGAAATTCGTTATGTAATCATAATAAATAAATGAGCAGCGTTTCAGACACCATAGAAACTTTATATATATATATAATTATATATAGTGACCAGGAACGAAAAAATACGTGAAGACTTCCGTATTATCAGCGACACTAGAGAAAGGTGCGTGCAGTGCATCCCCCTGTATAACGTACAAGAAAGGAACCTAATACTGGAGCAGGATACAGTCCTTTACTAGTATGTTCGGCCTCAACTCCCAGGCTAATGGGATCACGGTAGGTTTTAAGGGTCATACATGGCCCGTCGTTAGGAGTCGCGATGGCTGTCCGAGCAGAAAAAGGAATGGTCAAAGTTGTCGCGGGGGTTGCACAGCCTCCCACAGGCGTCTCGCGTGCACAGCCAATGTCAGAGACCATGATTGATCTTTTTTTTCCAGCAATCGGCAAATACGTGGATGCATCCCTTTTTTCTTCCTCGCTCTCAACTCACCTTCTGCCTAGGGGCATCTTGCACTGGAGCTGAAACTGTTCAGTTGTGACTGCAGCTGTGTTGTCATAGATGCAGATTTTCCTGACCTGTAGTGTGCTTTTAATCTTGTCTGTGACTTTTATAACACATCTCAGTGAACTTTGACAATACTGTATACAATTTTTTTTCACTCCCGATGGTAATAAGCAGTCAGCACCAGCTTAAATGAAGCGGAGGAAAATACTATTCTCACTACGCCCACTATAACAAAAGCATCGGAAGTTTTGTGGCCTTTAACGACCCATCTGAGGCGCAGCAGAGATACGTTTTCGAGTAGAGTAATGGGGACTGCATTTTCTGTGAAATAATTGACCTCCTATTTGATCTCCACGGCCAGAAAGGGAGGGAGTAGGTGATGAAGGACAGTGGGTTTTTATTTGGGGGGATGAGAGGAAACGGAAAAGAGGGGACGGGTACAGAAAATGGCACAGAAATAGAGAGAAGAGAGAGACAGAGGGGAAACTAATTTCACCAAAGTGAGGCAAAGAGTAGGAAAAGATTTCAAGACCACGAAGGATAACTCAGTAAAAAAAAAAGCGGTAAAATCTCAGAATGACTAGGAAACCATTGGAAGAAGCTGCTTTGTCGAGGGGACGGACAGACAGACGGACGGACAAGACGTTATCAGGAAGTACTTTTAGAACGTCGTCAGCAAAAGCTCTAAATGTTAACGTGCTGAATTTATTATTTAGCACGATCTATTGTAAATTACTTCGTTGGTACTGCATAATGCACTGTGTAATTAGTTCTTTTTAGGTTTATTTTTTCTGTTTCCTTCATTATGAAATCTAGACAACAAACAAACTAGACAAAATGAACTTCCTTTCCACTAATTAAAATATCCATGGAGTGAGAGATGTCTATTCAGCTGTTGCTGCTACTATATAATAGCCACATACAGCTGATATGACATGACAACCTGCATTTCATGTCGTGGGCATTTCACCCTACAGTTAACGTGTATAAACTTTCTTTTCTCCTTTCATATCGTAAACTACGACCGTTGGAACCGTGACAACATCTCTTTTGCTTTGTTATTTTTTTGCCCGTCGAATAAAATTAATGTCCTTTATAAGGCTTCAATCAGATCATTTTTCAGAAATGCTTCCCCACCAAGCCGTATACTGTCGTTCCAGTGAAGCCTTGCTGTTCGGTGTTGTTCAATAAGTTAAGAGCTTGTCAGTCTCAAACTAACGTGTTCAGCGAATTCACCTGAGACTTTGCAGCGTCTGTAAACGTCAAACAAAGGATAAAATCACAGATGAACACCATTATTAGCAAGATAAGGGCTGGCACAATAGTTGAGAGATTTGCTTAAAGAAAACCTCTGTAATCGTCGTAGGAAAGGTCGCTGATAAATTTACAGAGTGGAGAACAGAAAGAAGGACAGGAAGAAACTGTCTTCAGATTTCTGGTCCTTAATAATGCGTCATTTCCGGCTAGCTTAGAAAAACAGGAAAGGCTGATAGTCAGCGTCCATACGCTTTGACAAAATACACTTAAGAAACTTTGTCAGGCTATTACACGAGATCGCACACTCAACGCAGAGTAGTGTTCTTCTTTGTTAAGACTTAATGCGTCTTTTGACATGTTTGTCAGTCTCGCAAACAAGGCAGTCGGAAGAAGCAAGATCCCCAAAAGCTCTGCAAATTGTTTCCTGCAATAATTTATCATCCATTGATCCAAACTACACGGTAACTATGCCATCCGTATAATTAATAATTGCTGTGTGCTGCACTTTAAGCTACAGCCATCTATCAAACCTGATGTCAATGAGAAAAAACCTGTTATTTTGACCAGCGTATCATTTATCGCCTGCTCTGTTCTGATTTTGGCATCTCTAGTGTAGAGCAGCATGACTTACCCTTGGGGTCAGTTATGTTAACGTTCGGAGCCGTAATTATAAAAGGAGGGTGAAATCGTTGAATATTGCTTTATTTGACATTGTGTTATAACTACAGCGCCTCGGGTAAAGCAACATCCGTGGGGTCTGGACACCGCTTTATAATCACGAAGACAAGACGCTTGAGGTTAATTTTCCCGGGTTGCTTTGGGGGGAACGACTTACTCTCGTTTTATTTCTACAGCCCCTGGTGATGGCATTCCCTTGAAACCAGTTGTGAATGCGTTAAAGAAAACTACGAGCCAGTGCATTTGCTGTAAATATCTCGAGGTTGAGCTACAGCCCAGACTTGCAGAGTTGCGGTTCTTCCTGACGTCGCACGGGGTAGTACTTGAAGGACTACATCCATGCACAATCCTGACCTCCCCAGCTGAGGACTTCAGTGTTGTTGACCTCTTTCTGTGCATGTTTGTAGGTTTCTATCTCGAAAATATAAGAGGCAGGAGGTCTTTCCCCAGATTTGGGAACACAGTATCTGAGCTCTACTCAATCATTAGAAAACATGTTCGTCCTAATAGTCCTTTTAATGGTCAATTATTTTTTTATGTTATCCTTTGGCTCTTTTGATACTTTTCTGGCAGTTCAGCTTGTCGTACACAGAGGAAGCAGGGATCAAAGATAGACCTTCCCCCAAAATGTACTGATTCCTCGCACGCACTCACGCGCGTACTTGCTAAAAAACACGTGGGTACATTTTATACACGTATACTTTGCAGACTTGCACATATTGGTATAAAATTAAATACACGTAAAAAGCATTCTGCAGTCTTTCATTCTCTTCCCCCCCCCCTTCGCTCCCGCCTCTCTTTTTTTTATTCTCTTAACATGTTTTTCTCTTTCCTGCTTTGTTAAGAGAACGAAAACAAAGTCTCGAAGACTGGGGATGAAAAATTATTTTAATTGATGGGTCTGCGCTCTGTCCCTTTGTGATGGAAACCCTTTGTTGTTTTCCTTGTGGAGAAAACGTTGTGTATGTTCATCGATCAGTTTAGACCGAGGTACTGCCTCACTGAATGCACACTTTTGACTGCTTTATTATGTCAAAACTATAATTCTGACTTAAAAGTTAAGGAAAACGCAAGACTAATAAACAAAAAAATCATTCTTCTTCTTCTGCTCCTACTTCAGCAAAGAGTGTTGTCCAAGGTTTCTGCTCCAGATCTGAGTCCAAGGTGAAGGATGTCTGTGACACTTTGGTTTTGTTGTAGATGGTTCTTTCTCAGCCTTGCTAAAAGAGCGTTTTATTGTTTTGGATTGTGTGATCCTCCAACTGTGCTGAGGTTTGAAAAGTGTGTGTGCGTGCGCGCGTGTGTGTGTTATCCAGCTTTTGTACACAGGCATGCTACTAATGACACATATTCCGCCCAAGTGTGTGATAATTGCATGAAATGGCGAGTAGCATGAATATTCAGCCGCTGAGTATACAAGCTAGAAGTAAAGACACCAAAATACTGTCTAAAGGTTTCCACAACCCCAATACCCCTTCGCCTCGCCACCATGTTCTTTCTATCGTCGTGACAGGATGTGGACAAGACCAAGCTACGTTGTTGGTACGTCCACCATACCTGAATCATTCACGAGTTCAGTACCAGAGAGTCTTCACGTGACATCAGCGTCAGGAGTACCTTGGTGTTACTTTAGTAATCGTACATGCAAAAGTTTCCTTCGGCCGCTTCACTCGAAAGAAATGGTTTCTTTCATTACAACTTTCACCATTGCACTAACTTCAAACATTAAATTCCTCTCGTGATGAACCGTAAAATAACAAGGCACTTCCGTACCAAAACAAATGTCTAGTGTTGTGATTTATGGAGAAAGCCACACCAGTTTGACAGTGAGGACATGTTACAGCGAAACATAGGACAAAGTCGCAGTACCCACAAAGATATCTTGGGTGCTTCAACTGTCTGTTTACAGGACATAGCCTCAGTCTTTAAATTTCATTGTCCTTTTGCCTACATACACGTCACGGCTACGGGTGCAATCATCGTCTCGATATTTTGAAGATTCCTGATTTTCAAGATTTTTTCCTGATTCGGGAAGATATTGATTTACGTGGAGATGGCTCGCAGCAAGTCAAACGATGCAGAACGAACACGCAGTTTTTGAAATATATTTGTATTCCCTCCCGAGGGGCTGGATAGAAGGGCTGATTTGAGACATTGTGCCGCGGAGCTGAGATGTGAACTGACAGTATTTGAACTCCACGCAGGCGTAGCAGAGGAGGTTAGAAGAGAACTGTCACTTCATTAAAAAGGATCTCTTATGCTGCTGTACTATCGACGGCATTGCCTGACAATCTGGACCCCTTACATTATCAAGCTGCAGCTAAGTGTAAAAAGCTTTCCTAAATTTCTTATTTCTAACAGATCGCTTTATTCTCTTGTATATTCTTCACCTCTCTCCAGAGGCGGCCTTTAGGGGTGGCGACTAGGGCAACTACCCTAGGCCCCGCGCCTGAGGGGACCCCGCGATAGGAGATTCTTGTGATACGGTATATAGCAAACACTAACGGCTCTCGGCCCCGCATATGTACTCACCCAGGGCCCCGCAGGGCCCCGATTACTGCTAAAGCCGCCTCTGCTCTCTCCGTGTTATGCGCTCAGCCACACACTGATATATATATACAGACACACCATCTACGAGACAGCTATCCGTCGACACCAGATGCAAACTCAAAATTATTCTTCTATCCGCTTAATCCTCTTTTAGATCGGAACCTTTGAACTACAGAGGTTTTATTTTCATTCTTAAAATCCCTTTGTTCTTCGTCTGTGTTTTTTCAATAATGTCTTTTTTCACCCTCATGTTTCACGAGCTTTCTGTTCTCCTCTTTGGGCGTCTGTCCTCTGTCTTCGGTCGTTTCTCGTTCACCTGCAACTCCATCATTTTTCTCATTCATTTCAGAGTCATGCAAGTATGTGTACATCTACGCAAAAGCGCGTATAGAGTGTATGAACGTGCGTGCGTGCGTGCTTGTGTGTGTGTGTGTGTGTGTGTGTGTGTGTGTGTGTTATCCAGCCTTTTACACCGGTATGCTGCAGATGACATGCTATCGGGGAACTGTTTGACGCCGCACGCGTTATGCGATAAAACTGTTTCCGGTGCTTAACTACGCGCTCCATGCCCCACTTCCTCTTATTGATCTGCCCCAACCTGCGATTTCAGTTTGAACCAAAGCGGCAGCAAGCTGGACAACACCATGCAAGCGTGACGGACCATAGTTTGAGGTGAATATCGCATGTAAACACGTCACGTGGCTGCACGACGGTTGAAAGAACAGTGGACTAACTCCCCTACAGTCAGTTTTCCTTACAGCCATTTATCAAAACTTACAAGCGTTCACTTACATGCAGACATGCAGAACTCATGTCTGAGTTATAAAAGACTAAGTCTAGATATAGCTGCATAGGCAGAAAGTTAAATAATTTCTCTTCATCTAAACGAATCTGCAACTGAAAGACAATCAATTATAAAGCCTGCTGAAACCTTTGGCAAATGCTCTTCAGGTTAATTTATTAACAAATAATATGTCTTCTCCAAAAAGGAACTCGTACGCGCCAAGGAGCAAAGTACTCGGGATCTTGTGACATTAAATCTGGCTCGTTTATTGTTCTTTGGAACACGCACATGCACAGGAACACACACACACACACACACACAGACACACACACACACAAACACACACACACACACACACACACACACATCTAAATACGTGCGCTTGAGGTTCAGTTTGTCAGCAAGGAGACATCCTACGCGTTGGGATGGGGAGAAGGTACCAGAACAGGTTTCTGTCGATCGATGTCTGCACTTCTCATCGTTAGTCCACTGATCAAAAAGAAGACCCAAGATTGTCGATAGGAGTTCAGACAGACTGGGAATTAATAAGAGAGGGAGAGACAAAGACAGGAAGAAATGTAAGTAGTAGGGGGGAGCAGCGTCATGGAGAGAGGATGGGAGGAAAGAGAGAGGGAGGGCAAGACAACATCTACACATTGTCAAGAGAGGAAGAGAGGGGTTGAGTGAGAGTGAACGGGGGAAGTGGGCGGTATTGCACAAGACAAGAAGCTTTAATCAGAAGTTTGAGCAGATTTTTCTTTGCCCTATCATCTTCAATAATCGCCCAGCAGAGTGCTGTGAGGCCACTCCAGCCTAGAAACGGGTCGGCAGTATTCATTACACGTCGAAATAACAAGGTCGGATGCTTGAAACACCCACTCGTGGGCAGCTGTGGCGCATCGTGAGATGCAAATGACCTACATATGGGCTCCAACTTTTTAAATGGCCTACATTTCTAGTCCACTGCATGTAGCTTGCAAATGGCCCACGGAGTCTAGTCCACTGCAAGCCATTCTTAGTCCGCATCACATGTCGTCATCATACCGGTTTCAGAAATCATTTATTGTATCAAGAGATCCATCAAAGGAAGTCCGTGACACACTTGCTCTTAAGAACAAAGCAAGAGGATGGAAGTAACGTTCACAAACGACTTTTATTTATTTATTTATTTGTTTTTTGCTCCGAGTAAATAACGTCTTCTGTCTGTGCTGTACTACAAAACACGGAAACGATTGTCACAAACAAGAACCGGTAAAATCCCAAAGACGACACCACGGCTACAGCAGACTTCCTGAAGAACTATTTCCAACCTCTAGATACATGATACACGAACAGTGACATCGAGCGAGAGATTTACGGTGTACAGGCATTTGCCCTACAGAACTTCATTCTTACCAGCATTACTCGCTTAGCTCCTCTTCATCGCCACCCTCCGGACACTAAAATCGACCATCAAATGTTAAAAATCAACTGCACCGACAAAGGCTGCAGAATGAGCTTTCACTTCTGTCACCTTGCCAGTTTCACAAGCAGAAAAAAAATCAAAAGACAGCCTTTGTCAATACTGCTCTCGTTAACCCTCAAACATTGAGGAGACTGTGATGCTGCTGTTCAAGTATACGCCGCGAACTCTTAGTGTCAGTATGAGTGTAGCGCTCATCCAGAAAACAGTCTAAGGGCTTGCTTTGCGCAGAATCGACTAGAACTATAGTAAATCTCTATTTTATGAACGAGAAGAAACGTCGTGAAGACAACACTAACAAGGAGGAAAAGATAGATGGTAATTTGATACTCGATCAGAAGCACGGTGACTCGCTAAAATTTAATTTTCCGAACAATTTTATCTTTGTTTCCCTCCGCAAAAAGTGCCAGTGCGTAAGGTTTTAAAGCTTCGGTACTGTGTTATTTTCACTATCGTATTTTATTCCTTACCGGTTCATTTTGTGTCTGTCTCTAAATTTGAAACAAATGTCATGCCAAACGCTGAGTAATGAAAGCTTTTAGAACAACCTTCATCGCTGCGTGTTCTAAAGTCTGCAAAAGATCATATCCACCATCTCGGCGAAGTAAGCGCACTACGATAAAGGGAAGTAATAAATGCTGCACTTCCGTTTATTTTTGATGCCACCCCACTCTGTTTGCTGTGTAGTAATAATGTAAGAAGAACAAGAAGACCAAAAAGAAACTCTTACCCTACTACCACTCATAATCCAACAATATTTTTTTTTCAAAACATTAAGACAGCGTTTCTCAACCTTTTACTTGTGACGCCCCCCCCCCCAGACGAATAAAGGTACGTCCGCGCGCCCCCCTTAGCCACTAATACCTATATGAGATATGAGAAAATGACCGCCTTTGCGGCCCCCTTTTCAGCAGCTTGCGCCCCCCTTGGGGGGCGCGCCCCCCAGGTTGAGAACCGCGGCATTAAGACCTGATAGCAGAAGAAAAGTGGCTTGTGGCTTTGATGTTAGTTTTCAGAAGGTCTCACATAAAATTTGTGAAATATAAAACTTTTCATGTGAGACCTCTGGAATCGCACCATTAAGAGAAACCATCATTTTTCTAGTGCTTTCTGCTTTTAATGATTTGTTCATAGTTTAGCAACGATACCTTGCTTTTCCAAATGAACAGTTTGTTTTATGCGAATCTTTCACAGATTCTCTGACAAGCTGTGCACAAGCTTTCTTCCTTTAACTTCTCAGATTTCAGTAGGTGTTTCATTTTCTTGTTATGTCTCTAAATGTAAAAACAGGATACCCGGGCAACTTCGCGAAAAATGGTGGGAATTAGCGAGAAAATGCGAGTCTGTACGAGGGAAGGTTGTTTATTGTCCAGATATTCTGCATCGAGTTGACTTTATGAATTGCTCGGATCCAAAGTGTGGCTACTGTGATAAAACGGACGGCAGCTGCCTTTGAGATGCTATGGAAGGTCGCAATTGAACCGGTCCGTGATGATAACTGTGATTGTGCATTGGAACTGTATGTGACAAAAGTGCTGTCTTACCTAGAACTGAGGCCGGCATTGGAAAGTTCTACAGTCACTTTACTATATGAGATGAAACAGAATTAGCAAAATGACACTGTCGCGACATTTTATGATAGACCAACTGATGCAATCTCTATTTCTTTTAAAGTCGTATTCTCGCTCACTTATGCATGCATTTTGTCTGACTTATCTTTTTCTCTCTCTTATGCAGCTACGCTGTAATGGGTCGTGAATTCGAATTTCGTATAGGACACTCGCACATTCTTTGTGAAGGTTGCAGCTGCTTAGGGCACGGGCTAATCTGCCATAACATAATATTTGCTGACTCGGGGAATGACGACGGTCTGCTTACCTCTACCCTATATATATATATATATCTCTCACACACACACACATACACACACGCGCGCGCGCGCGCGCACGCACGCATACGCTTTTAGCACAAAGAAACATATGCAACCGCTCCTTGCAATCAGACTGTAGATGCATCGACACAGCAATTTAAAGCTGACGTTTCGTTTACGGTATAAGGATTTGCAAGATCTTGTAAGCACTCTAAGAGTAGCTTTTCTACAAAACGACATTCGCCGGGGCACGTCCCCTTTCCTTTGCCCGCAGTTTCAACATATTATAAAGCGTGTTTATCCCATAAACTAGCAAAAAAGACACAAAATAAATGTACGGTTAAGAGCATCCCAGTACAAAGTTACACAAATTGTCGTTATTCTCTATCTCGTGTCTTCTCCTGACCCTGCGAGCTGGAGGTCAGTCAATGTTTCTAACGGTCGGGCTGTGTCTGGAAGAGGAGGAGGTGGCAATGGATTATCGAAGTATAAATCTTAGGCTACTGAAAAATGTGAACTCTTGGAGGTGGATCTGCTGCAGAATCCTTTGATCCTCCGCATGGAAACTTGGAGATGAGAGGCACTCTAGAGCAGCTGTTGACGGCTGCTTGTTACTCTTGGGAATTCATTTATTGCAGGAGAGCGAGTGCTTTCTAGAAAAGTGTGTGTATGCGCGCGCGTGTGTGCGTGGCTATATTCAGTTATATATGCACTTTTACGCGTGCACGTCTCTATGTGCGTGTGTGCGAGAGAGATAGAGAGAGAGAGAGTGCGTGTTACTCGGTGCTTAGTGTCTGGAACTTGGTGACACAATTCACATGGGCCTTTGCAAGCCGAAGCGTTTTTTGGAGAGGAACCAACCCTCCTATGGGCCTCCCCTCTTCCTTCCCATTGTCTGACCTCCACAAAAGACGGTACCACGACCACCTTCTCTTGTTTCCATGCCGCAACCATCTGCTTAGAGGTCGAAAACATTTACCTCCCCCACTCTACCCTCACCGCTATCTCCTGCACGCGCGAGTTGCTCCAGTAATCTGGCATCTGTAATTAAGCACGTGCTTACATGCACAACCGCGAACGCATCGACAGCCGTGGATGACCATATATGGCAGGCGCGTGTTGAGTGGCGGTGGTATGGGCAGACAATCGACATCCCCTACCCCTCCCTGACCTCCCCTTCACCCCTTCAGCTACGTCACAGGTTCTATGCTGTCTCGGCGAGATCCGATGTCACAAAACTGCACGTGAAGCTGCTGCTGTGCCCCCACCCCCCAACTATCCCCAACCAGGGCTGCAGATAAATTCCACCTACTTACCTACTCTAACTACTTACCTCTAAGCCCCCAACCACTCCCAGCTTCCCCACCTACCTACAGACTTGCAGTCCACGCTCGCAAAGCAGGTCCCATACGGCTGTTGCGTGACGTCAGCAGAACGTCAACGTTTTGCTGCTACTCAGCCTTCAACTTGTGCCACAGATCAAGAAATGTAAATGATTAAAATCTTGTTAACACTGTACTGCCACCTCACCCCGTGTCTTATCGATGTCTCTTTATTGCTGTCGCAGGCCGTAGGGTCGAAGGAAGGAGAAGACGGAGAAAAGGTTTTTTTTTAAAGTCTTAGTCTTGCACGTACGTATCTCACCCGCGTTCACCTTTAAACGCGTTCGCTCGCTACCTCCATGGAAAATGGGCGAACACACACACACACACATCACATATGGCTGAGGTGTTCGTGAAAAATCTAGAGCTAATAATAATAATTTCTGTTGTTTTCATCATCATCATCATCATCATCATCATCATCATCATCATCATCATCGTCGTCGTCGTCGTCGTCGTCGTCTGTCTAAACAACCTTTTCGTTTGAGAATGAGAACCAGATTCTAGTAAGGATAATGTATCTTAATAAAACACCACGATGGTAACAGGTATGTTTGTGTCATCCAGTGCCTGTTCACGATTATCTGTCCTGGAACGTGAGGCCGCTTGCCCAAAAGCGTAGGCTCGCAAAACAGATTCACGTGTGTTAGTCCCTGTGGAGCCATCACTGGTAGAGAGCTCTTTTGGGGAAGGGGTAATAATCTGTGTGCACTGTTTGGGAAGATTCACCTTCCTAGGTTCCTTCGTCAGCATTCAATGGCGCAGATAGCAAACACAGAGAGAGAGAGAGAACGTGTGCATAGTTTTGGATACCCATACAATGAGCATAGGCAGTAAACAGAAATGAAATTAGTAACGCGGCGCACACCACGAGTACCTAGAATGAGAGGCATTCAACGTACATGTCTAATGAATCGCTAACTCGGGTCAAGTGATCGAGCAAGTCCTAGCGCGGTGCAGGATATCCCCCCCCCTTTTTTTAAATTCCCTTTTTTGGGGGGAGGGGGGACACCATCTGACAAGGAATCTTATAACAGGTATAGCAAACATTAAAAATAAAGATTTTCTCCGGAGGAGCGTACCCTAACAATACGTTGTCTACACCTTTCAGTAGATGAAAGGTCGACCCTGCCAAGTTTGGTGATGTAGTACTGGACAAATGGTGTGGATATGCACAGCTATTAAAATCTTTTTCTTTCCTTTCTTTCTTTCTTTCTCTCTTTCCTTTTTCACACACACACACACACACACACACTCACTCACTCACTCACTCACACACACACACACACACACACACACACACACACAAAGCTAAACTCATATTGCCACTCTCTCTTAAAACTGTTTAACTGGGTCAGAGCAACCTATATAGGTATCCTCACATTAACAAACAACTTTATCGATAACATTGCACGTGTAGACAGATGTATTGTTAATAACAAGTAAAAGCCATAATGCTCCAGAGACATCTTCACGGCTTATAGGCTATTGGAAGCAAGTTACCAGGCAACCTTTCCTCACCTGCGTAGGAGGACAGACAGACTTGGAGTCTTCTTGGAGTCATAAACGCCCACAACTTGTACTCTGTCTCGCTCGCCTCCTCGCTGTCTGTAGCTTCCACTGGTGAAGAACGCATGTAGGTCCAAGAACAGAGGATCCTGCTAGATACTTTCGTGATTCATTTCGTGTCCAGCCGTCATCTCATCTCACAGTTTATTGCGGACTTCTGAAACGACGATACGTTGCATTGAACGCAGGGCCCGGTATTTGTTAAGATCACAATAACCCTGAGTTATCTGCCTCTTGCCTCTCCTATTGGTTTCATGAACAACATTGCACATCAATCGCAGCTTTTAAAAAAGTTTTTTTTTTAAATGCTGTCGCTGTCTTGGGACGCAGGTTAGTGAAGCAATCACGACTGCCTTCACCGAAACTTCTTGTTGTTAAAATCTAATTTTGAACACCGGCATGTGTCTTGTGGATGCAATGTCAAGGACGTGTGGGTGCAGACTGTGTGAGAGAGCAAGGTAACAAACAAAATACACCGCTTACGGAAGACTAGGCGACAGCAATCTTGTAGGTGTCTTAGTGCGGACCTGCTACTGTTCTTTGCTGACTAGCCCCACCGAAGACTTGACAGACACTTTTATTAAAATCCTATCTCGAGATGTATGTTTTGGCAGGACATCAACAATTATAATGAGTCTTCTTTATTTTGTTCTCTCTCTCTCCGGGTATCCCCTCGCTAACCAGCACACAAATATGCAGAGACGTGTTCATTAAGCAAATCTCCCATTTAAAGGTTCTGCATGCTTTGGCGAGAAAAATGGTTTTACTTGACAACAAACCTAAATAGAAGGGAAGAGAAACGTCAATAGCTAGTTGTATGTCGGTGATCATTTAGGTGGATTTTTCCAGCCGAACTGGGAACACAGAAAATCTGTACTCTTTTAGTTATTTATCTCGCATTAAGTTTTCTTCTGAAATCTTACTTCCCAAAAGGTGTTCCATTTTTTTAAATGTTCTCGAGTATTCTTTTAAAAGTCAGGTAGACAGAAAAGAAATCCGATCTTAAAAGATTCGGTTGCCTGTCTTAGCCGCTGTGACATATGAAGCATTCTTTGGAGAGGGAACAATTGAAACCTACCTCTGCTCGAACTTATCAAGTGACAGTTAAATCAGTTCATTTGTTCTCCTTTAAAAACTTATAAATCTGTGTCTTATTAATCAGTCCCCTTTATAAAAATAGATGAATTAGTGTGATTCAGTTCAGTAAGGTTCAAAATGCATAACTCTTCTATGCTTTTTTTAATCAATGCTTTCTTAAAACTATTAAAGACAAAAACAAAAAAATCTCAAGAAAACGGGCACACATTTTATAATGTTTAGATGTCAAGAATTTTGCCAACACTTTTTCTTTCATTTGGTAACTGACAGGCTTTGATTTCTTTTTTTCTGCAGCAGGTTTTAATCGCAATCATAGTCTTTTCATATACTAGAAAATACATTTTCTCAACTAAAATATTACTTCAAAGCTAGTTGACAGCTGCCATCTTGTCTGAAGTTAGTTTACTTCATGGGATTACGTGTCCCCGATTAACCAGGTTAACTTTTTCTAATCAACGGACAGTAAAATCCTCGCTTTATCTTATATAAAAGCTATGTACTTCCTCACTTCACTTTACAGATTTCCGATGATATGTGTAGTTTGTGCCATCGTGCTCCATGAACTTCCAAGCCTACTATTTTATTCACTAATACTTCAGTCCTCAGTGCCAGGACTTGACAATTGTGTTCCTCAGAAAGTTCACTCAAAACACAGCTCCAGACCAGGGTATTAAAACATTTCTTTATCTCGCCTTGACTACGAGATCTTTCTCCTTTACTTTGGTGCTGTTTTGTTGTATGTATTTCATGTATTGGTCTTAATTTAAAAGACTTTTAGAGCTGTTAGCATGAGGTTCATTTTGAATATGTTTAGTTTGATTTAATAAGCACACTACTTTACAGTGGGATCATCATTAATTATTCCTCCAACTGAGATATAAGGATATGAGTATCAAAAACAATTTTTCAAATACAATCCTATTATTATTATTATTATTATTATTATTATTATTATTTCAACTGGATAGTAAAGATAAGATTATCAAGAAACTGCTATCTGATACAGAATTGCATTGCCTCCCTTGCTGTGCAAACAGTTTACTACTTTTTGGTACCCACAAAACCTTTCATTACACATGCACGAAGGGCAAGAGAACTGGGTGTTTATGACAAAAATAAGTCTTCTGCGTGCATCGGTAACAACATTAACGGTCGTTCGGAATGCCTTACAGATAGATGTGAAGACTCTTGTTTCCACCTTACTTACCAAATGCGAGTAATCAGCAAGTTCCGCTTTCATTCCATGTTAGAAAAAAAAATGTAATCGTAAATGTTCGTGACTATGTAGATGAGAGTCACTGCAACTAAATAATGGCGTGACCGTACGGCGTGACACTGACCGTAGGTGGGCAGCTCAATAAATCAGCGCTAAAAATGCGGCAGAATTTTGTTACCATGGTACCCAGAATAAGCTTGCAATACGACCTCTTTCTTCCTCATACGAGTAGGTTCCTAGGTATCTTTTCCTTTCTTTCACATTCTAACCGTTCCCGTCCACCTTTTTGTGTGGCATTTACAAGCCCGCTAACAATTGACTGTTTTCAAGGTTACGCGAAGGCCTGTCTGTGCACCGTTTCTGCAGTTGAAGAGAACATAAGAGGTTTAAGGATTCGATGCTTGGCTCTTCCACCGAGTGTGAAATGGTGACAACTGTTAAAGAGCGTTTATGGGCTCTTTAATAGTGCATTTGTTTCTCGTTCTGACGTTGGCGATCGATTGAAAAGGCGATACCGATGCTCGTTATGGAAATGGTGGGAGGGTGAGGCAAGAGAGAGTAATAGATCGCTGGGGGGAGGAGGGGGGGTGAGGGCACACTGTCGCGCCCGTTGTCAGAAATGAATGTGAAATGACACTGTCACGACTCTTTCGTGTCTTTCTCTGCCAGCTGTCCCCATTAACCTGTTGCATGCTACGCGGATGCCAGTCCAAGGCGTGCCCTGAAGTTCGTAGTAAAGGCAGAGATGCTGGGAGTGGAGGGGGTGAAGGGCTGGAGGGGCGAACGTCGTTTGTGCGCGAAAAGTGCCAACTCACGAATCGACAGCTCTATTGACGAATTGGAACCTGCAGTTAGACCCTTAGTCCTCGCCAGCTCGTGCACCAATTAGGGTTGTGGCGCAGATCGTGGAAGGGCGTGGCCGCTTTATTTGGCTTCATCAAACGTTATCGTCTCTTCTTCCCCCGAGAATCTCTTGCTCCTTTCCCGGATTAGCAATAATTTTCACGCGCAAGTCGTCGAACTTGTTTGCCCGTCACAGCGTTTTACAATACTCAAATATTACGATGATGTTTTGCTTTAACAAATAGTCAAATGTCAGGTTTGAAAACATGAAGGCGAATAGTTCTCAACTCAAAAGATAAAATGTTCAAAGCCACATTTTAAAGTAGTTTTAAAGTTTTATTCATTTTCAAAATAAGTAATTAAAGAATGTCACATATGGTCATGAAGTCACATCGCAGAAACCAGCAGCTTGATTAGATGACCTTCCCTCAATCTATCGACAGCCTGTCGTGAAAATTATATGAAACTTCTATCGAGGTGAGAAACAGGAAGACAGATGCCTTGGAGTAGTTCATTCCCAAGCTTTCTTAAGCCCGTAGAAGTGAGCTTTAGATCCCCAAATAAAAGAAAAAAGAAAAACAAACAAAGAAAAAACCCACAAACTACACTTTGTGATGAGTATGGAGGTAACTGGCAACAAGGGTAAAAGGAATCTGAATTACGCGATGGCAAGTAATGTTGTGAAAAACATGATGACAGGAAAGCCGTGAAATAAGTGCTGATCATAAATGCATGGAGGTGAGGAAGGGCATGAGGTGAAGTGTGATGTGCACCTAGTAGCAGGCGGCATGGCGACGGCAGCCACGTGAAGGTAACGAAGAGCGTGAGAGGAGACTCGATGAGTGTGCCGATCATACAAAGTGATTTCTCTCATATCCATCAAGGCAGATGGCGAAAGTTATGAAGAGGTCGGCCAACATTAGCATAGAAAAAGGCAGGTTGCATTTCAGGCCACTCTCACGCACGCCCAGCCATGTACCCACACAAGGACGCGTGCGCACACACACGTGCAAATCCAGGCACTTAGCCAGTCACTCATCAGCGCACACACACACACTCACACACACACACTCACACAACACACGCACACTCACACACACACACACTCGCACGCACGCACACACACACACATACACTCACTCACACACACAAAGTCTGCAAACCTTGCACATCGCCCTCTGTAAAGGACATTATCGCGATGTATCATTCTTAGAGACTTGTCTGGCATAAATATGCGAGGAGCGCACAAAAGCAGGGCAAGCAAGTAAAATATTGGCATTCTGCCTTCTTTTATGTGCCCGATGCCACATGCTGGCACCGCATAACTGCTTTATTGCCAGCTCTACCATGACAGCCAGGTAACCCTGTCAGTTTCCTCCCTACTTCACGTACTCACACGGCGTACACCACTTTCTCCACCTGCCTTTCTTCGGACCTTGTCGACTTCAACGCATGCGCAACAAACTGCAAGCACCGTTTTACTCAAATCACATCCCGACACCGTGCACGTTCGTGTCTTCTCTGTGGACTCTCCCTCTCCGAAGTATTTTTCTATCTTTTTCATGCTGCTGGTGCTCAGTTAATCTCCAAATAGTGCGTACGAATACTTTTGGATCATTCGTGTTTGACGACAATGACAATGACTTCGTTCATTCTTGCAAAAGTTAAGCATCGGAATCCGCCGTGACAAAGTAGTGTCAATCATATCTCCATGACACACACACACACACACACACACACACACACACACACACACACACACACACACACACACACACTCCGACTACTGCCAAAATAAAGGAGCATATAAAACGTATAAATCTGCTGCTAAAGATTTCCTTAATTAAATTTCGGTGGGTGGAGTGCAGAGGGTGTTTTGGGTGAAGCATTATGCACCTTACCTTGGTGACCAGTCTCTGCTTCCTAATAAAACATTTGAAGCGAAGAAACGGTCATTAAATTAGCAAAGTTCTCCGTCCTTTAGCTAAAAGAACATTAAATGTTCGTTCAAGTGGTGCACAAGTAAAATAGTAAACTTTACACACATACGTCAGGTTTACCTGACCTTATTATGTGTGGAAGTATTTTTCACACATTGTACTCCGTTTATTTATTTATTTCTTCACAATGCAGTGTGCTTTGTTCGCCCTCTCTCATCGACAGACGTTCAAGATTAAAAGTCAATAAAGATGTATCGATTTTTCCAGCAGTTGATCGACCTTCCTTTCCACACACCATGGTCTCATCTGTCCTCCCTCCTATATTCCCCTCCTACTCAGGGGTGGGGGGACGACATTGTTTGACGTTTGGCTATTGGCGAAGACATAACCCTTACCTGAACAGGTGAGCTTAGCAACTAGATGTATACACTGTCAAAACATGCATGCGTGTGCAAAAAACGTTGCGTGCAGAAGAAATATCGGTCAGGTCGGATGACTGGAGTTCACTGCAAAGTACGACTGCCCTGTATCATATTCTTTGTCTGAGGACAGGTATAATCTGGTGCAGGTGTAAATGCACGCAGTAGATGATTGCGATCGTGGGCGGTACAAAAGGGAGAGAGGCGGGAAGGGGTGCTATGCACATGAAGAAAAGCGGAGAGCTGGAGTGGGGGGGGGGAAGTGGAATGTGTTGTTATTCCTGCTGTGGAATTACATCGGTTCCAGATGGAACGAGATCAGTTTACCTGCCAAAAACTAGTTTGTTCATGGTTTTACGTCTGTTCACGTGTTTGCTCAGAATTGGTTGTGTAGTCGTCATCTCCAGTAACGATGGTAAACTGTCTGTCAACAGGGTCTTCATTTTATATTATGCAGCTCTTGAAACATTGATAGCTACACCAACCACAATAAAATATTCCGATTTAGTATTATTTTCAGTTTTAAAAAGCCATTGTAGCAGCCAACGGTCTTGAAACAATGATCAACTCTTTTAAAGAAAAAATAGAAAGTGACGAAAAGGAAACTGAGCAGATCCGCTACATCTTTCCCAAAGATTCGCTTTCTGACTTTCTATGTGTCTATTTGCCAGAATCATGGCTTCTTCATGCACGGGCGAAGATTAATTCAATTAGTGTTCCTGCATTATTTACGGCTCAACCTCCCACTCTGCCTCCACGCACATACCCTCCGATTGACTAGCCCACCTTCCTAGGCGTGGAATCCCTCCCCCTGCGCAGCATCCATCACTCCTACCCCTCGCCTTCCGACCCTTTGCCTCCCACCTAGATGGCTGCAGGCAGGTCAGCGGCAAACGATCGTCGTCGACACCGCGGAGGAAGGCGACGGAAATGTGGCTGTGGATTAGCACCAACCCTCTCTTGTGAGCAGATCTGCGAGATGGGAAAGAAAATAATAATGTAAGGTACAGAAAAACGTCTAGACTGGGGTGGGGGAAAGTTGAGTGGCGGGGTGGGGCAGGGACGGGGGAAAGTGGGGTGGCTGTCATCAGGATAAACATCATGCTAACGGCAAGGTGTAAAATAGGTTGATAAAACTTCCTGATGATGTCATGATGGCTTGAAGAGTAAAATAGGCTGACAATCCTCCTGCAGCAGGCATATGATGCTTTTTTAGTGTGGAGAAAGAAAAGAGAGGGGCTTGTCTACAGATCGAGGCTAAGAGTCAGACTAGTAAAGGGTTGGTGGTGGGATGTGCATTTCTACTATGTCCGGAAATAGTATTTCTGTCTTTTATTCTCTCTTGCTGAGATTGTACATATGAAAAGCAGTACGGCCTGTGTAACGCATTGACCTTTAACATGTTGCCATGCAGATAAAGCAAACCTGAATACTTGCACTCAAACCTGTACTGTGCCTTATGCTGCGTACTTTTCCTTGCGAGTGAGTAGTGGCTAAAACACTCGCTTGTCACCAGTGCAGTGAGAAACTCAGGATTCAGATCTCTTCTCGGGATACTCTGTATGTGACACCTGTCCGCAGGGCTGGGTGTCGGGGGTCATGATGATGACGTGTTTCGTTTCGAGAACATTCTGATATCTTACCTTGTCCGACTTATCTTTTTTTTTTTTTTTTTAGTTCGCCCATGACCTGCATCTCAATGTCCTCTAGTATTAATCCCTTTCCCATAAGACGTCTGGCTCGACACTTTGTGTTTCTGTAGAGGCACCGCAGCCACGCTCCCTGACTTCCGGTTTCCCTTCCATTATCTTCTTTACTACTATCGAATTTTTGCATCTTCCGTGTCGTAGAGTTGCCCTTTTTTCCTAGGAGTTACTTCTAGGTGAATTTGAGACAAAAGTATTCGCGCAGCTTTGCAAATGATGTTCATTGACTGATGTCAACGTTTTGATGCTAAATACTTCTCATTAAATAGCTTCCCTTTTGTTGAATGTGTTTGTCTATGTGAGTTAATCGAGTGATCCGCATGATTCGAAGCTCTGTGTACGAAAAGGTTAAGGGACAGGTGTAACCGACAGTGAAAAGTTGGTCTTTATGAACCTTCAGCACAGTGCCACAGCAGTGTTCAAGCGTCCACTGTAGACCTGATGCTTCTTTTATGTCGGCCCGATGTCATTCTGATGTCGGCCGATATCGGTCTAATGTCCACCTGATTTGGTGAGGATCTTTAATATTTGGTAGGCTTTTTTGGTGTCACCCCTTTGCCATTCCCTCTTCTATGGTCCGGCATTGGCTTTACTGGTGGTACAATTTACTTCTTTGGAAGCTGCTTCGGGTTTACTTTTCCTTTCTCTCTTTAAGGCCATCATTTCATCACAAAGATCTAAGATGTCGTTCGTGACTCAGGGTTGTTTTTTCTTCCTTTGACGCCTGAGCACTTCCTGGGCTGTTCACTGTAGAATCTCTTTGATGTTTCCAGCGAGTATGTCTACATCACAGTCCATCAAGTTCATTGCAACAAATTTACCTCCAACTTTGGGATTTTTGAGAGAGAGAAAAGAGAATCGATGAAATGTCTGCCAGATTTTGTACACGGGAAATCGGATAGCCCAACGGTTAAAGCACAGGTGTTTGAGGCCAGAGATGCATTTAGTATAGCTGAGTTGAACTCGTGGAACTTTCCCTATTTGGCCCAACTGTTGAATGGTTTACCTGGCCCTTTAAGGGTTGGAGAAGAAAAGCTAGCGAGAGAAAGAAGATGGGCTCCACCTCACACAAAGACCTGGGGCCAGTTGCACAACACGTTTCTAAGCCTTAAAACTGTTCTAAAGAAGCAAAATCTCTTCTTAGCCATTTTGATGCACTGCAGAAGAACATACTAAATATTGTACTTACAGGACGGAAAGTCAGACTTAAACAACTTTATCTTACTTAAAGCAGCTTTAGTTTTTAAAATTCTAAAATTATGGTGTGCACTTTAAACTAATTATCTAAAAAGAGTTAAGGCCTAAAAGTGTTTAAAATTAGACGTGTGTTGTGCAACTGGCCCCTGGACCCGAGAAGCGTGCAGTCTCACCTCACTCTCCAACGTTTGTAAATTAAAAAGATAATAATAAAATAAACCTAAATAAGACATAATTTGTAATGTTAAAATCAGAAGATATAAATATTCGTTTTTTATGGTCGTAGTTCTCTTACGTTTTCCAAATTCTTCGAGGTTTTCTTTACTTTTTTTTTTGAAAGACCGATGTCAGGGACTCTGTCAAGGTCCTAGCTAGCTGTATTTATCTAAATTAAGCCGTTTAGTCGCATTCTGTAGTGACTAGACAGACGCATAATAAACATAAAATTAAAACAAAAGAAGGGAAAACCAAGCAAGAGAGGAGGGAAGTATAAAAAGACAGAAACGGAGAATGATACAAAGCTATAAAGGACGAATGGGGGATGGATACATTGATGGAAAATATCAAGAAAAAATGAAGAAAATAAAGAATGTAAAAGAAAGAACGAGATAAATGAAGGAGGAAGAAGGACAGTTAAAAAAGGATGATGTTCATCATGTGTTTAGCGCGACACCCACGACTGACGGTGTGGAGACAGGCTGGCGCAGGGGGTGGACAGAACACCCTGAAAATGTCAGAACCAGTCCCGTACTTCATTTTCTTAGCAGGTCTCTGGGGGGCTGGAACAATTCCGGGAGAGCCTCTTTCATTAGCCTTGTCTTCTGCGTGGTGAACTCGAGCTCATGAAACCTTGCAGCAGAGGCCTTGCCCCACTGTTGACCTTTTGCTGGTATTGTTGCTAAATCTGAATCCTGAACTATAACAGCTTAGCCTTCACCATCAACGTCTTCTCGGACCGATAACATGTTGCAGGTTTCCGAAATCGTCTTTTTAAAATCAGTATTATCAGTAGCGCTTGGTAACAAATACCACCACGGCTTCTAGTGTTGCTTTTTATCAATTTTGCACATTTTTAGTCGAGTTTCTTCACATATCTTCCAGTGCTTGTTGGTATATTTTCTGAGCGCTGGGATGTTTACATAAATGTACTAAGTATTTGTGTGTAAAATAAGGATAACTTCTTTTTATTTATTCATCCTAGTAAAAAAACAATTGTCATTTGTCTCTTCCCTGACTTCATCTTCCCCGTTTCAGCAGCCCACCGTTCCACTTCGTTTTCAACTTCTTCGCCGCAGATTTTAAAACTTCTGGCTTACGGTGAGGCAAGGCTGAGAGCTTCAGACGCAATGCATCAGTTACTGAGGTTGATAAGGCTATGTTTGTTTGTTTTTAACGCCGTGCCAGCAACTATGGGCTATATCACGGCGATTGATAAGGCTAGGTAGCGTCATAATTATGTCAAATCCCGTGAGATTGTGTGACTTAATTCACCCTAGCCAACTCATTTAGGCATGCAGGTGTCATCATTCCTGAAGACCAAAGAGGCCGCTATATGCAAGGCATAAGAGGAGGGTTTTTCAACGTCGACATTATTGATTTCTTCAGCTTTTCCTTCTTGTGAGACAACTGTTAACCACTGTGTAGCTTCAGCTAATTCGTGTGTGAGCGGTGTTCAGGGTCGTCTCGTGCTACGCCACGACAGTCGGTGCTTTTTGATTGTTCTGTCACTCTTTATACAAGTGCATGTGTGCACTGGCAAAGGCAGGCGCGTGTTGTATATTTTGGATATACTCCGTGTGTGTGTGTGTGCGTGCGTGCGCGCGCGCGTGCGTGCGTGCGTGCGTGCGTGCGCAGAACATGAGAAAAAAAACACATTCATGCATATAAACATGTGCTACATACAACAAACATGCCTCAAACGATATTTGAGCTACTGACCAGTGATCCCCTCTGCCGTGGTGGCAAGTGCTTTACCCTAGCATTACCTTGCCCTTGCATTACTACTCTTGATATTGTAATGTGGTTGCATGGTTTTTATGTATCCATTTAAGCGCATGCCTAGGTACATACAGTACCTACTTACACCGTAGATATCCTGACCCAATGACAGGTGTAGTAAAGGGGAGCGTTGAGAGGAGAGGGGGAAAGTAAGAGAGCACTCGTGTTTTCCAGTAACTAGTAGCAACAAGACATCGCCTGAAACTGATTTTTAGCCAGCCCTGACTTCAAAAGCAATCGATCGCCATCCATCCTGTGCCGTCTCGTCTTTCCCTTTCCGTGGCTCCTTCTGGCTTATGGTGAAAGGGCGCCGAGACCGAGACATTGCGACAGACACCGATGCGACCTAAATGAAGACGGCAAGCAGCAGAAAAGACAAAGCTGGCGGCACAGATGGCAGGACGTGTAGGCGTGATGCCAAGTTATCTTCCTGGTGCTTCAAACAAGATAGTTGTGCATTCTGTCATCGTCTGCCCTTTGAGGCTAATACGTTTTTAAATTCGTCTAAATGGAAAGCTTTGAAGGAAAACGTTGCGAAGACAAACTCCTTAGCGAAACACGAGAGTCCTTTTTTTTCTAAATCATTAGAAAAGCTACGTGTGCTGACAATGGCTGAGATTCTGCCTTTTCCCTGGAGGCAGGTCTAGTTTCTGGCCTCCACCTGTGTTTCTGAAGGCTACCTCGTGTCCTGGATATATGCCATATGTGGACATTCTCTCGGTATTCTAGAACGCACGCTTACTTCGTGGATTTTATTCCAAGTACACTCGACTCTCATGAAACTGACTTAAAAGCTTTTCTGTACATATTCTTGACAAATAACTATTACACTACACTTGATTCGTTTGAAACTGGCTTTGAAGCTTTTCTGTAGATATTCTAGATAGCGCTTAACAGTCGCCTGGCCAGAAAGTTGTCCTCTACAAATCTTCGCTGGCCAGAGAGCGGTATGTCAGTGATCTGTACAAATTCTCTTTGACCAGCAGAGCAATTAAACTAGGAAAGCCAACAGCATGATACTGCGTATGCAAAGAGACTAAATTGGTTTTTTTAATAAGTTTTCTGGCAGTCACTCAAGCCAGCTGTCCATTATTTAAAACAACAGTACCTTGGTTCATAGAGTGCAGTTTCTTTTCCACCTTTGCTCGCACTCGCGTTAAGGAGCGGGTGAGAACATGCATGCACGTGTTCACTTAACATGTTCGTGTTAAGTGTGTCAAAGAGGAGTGGGAATGGAATGTGCTCTTTCAGCCCTTTGCATAGTGGGGCTGTCAACTTTATGAGTGTGTCTGTGCATGTCCGTGTGAATGCGCACATGCAAGATTGAGCAGTAAAACAGCACGCTCGCGACTTTTCATTTTGCTTGTTTGCTTTACTCAACAAAAATGTCCTCTTGCGAATATAAGAGTGGAAAAAACACATCATTGCTGCCTTTAACTGGTAATGTCTTAAGACTGGAAGTAGAATCCGTGAGGAGATACAAATATGCAACTCGACTCGTCAGTACAACCCAATGACATGCCCGGTCTCATCACTTCTAGGATCAGGCTTTCAGACTTGACACGAGAAAGACAGCAGTAGTTCAAAGCACCTGTAACGATAGTCTGCGATTAATAACATTTGATATATCTGCAGAGGGACAAATTATGAGGTTATGTCAAGAATGCCATTCCCACATTGATGTATTAAGATTAGAGACGTCCTCTAGCCAAGGCTGTTTACGCTTGTAAACATATTACGAAACATCAAAGATTCTTGGCAAATTAATGACGAGTTTCGACTAGAAACCGTAATTCGTAGCCCCTTGTATACTGTGGCTTGACTTTCTTTTTATCTGTACCATCTTTTTGCATTCGTGGGTTATGGTGTATAACATCGTATGTCTAGGCCAGCGAATAGGTGTCTGAGATGAAATATTTTAGCTTTTGGGGGCAAATCTGCCAGAGAAAAGAGAAGATTGCAGTACTGCTATCTAAACGCTGAGAACAGAGGGTACTGCTGTACTGACGCTGCTTATGGCCCCACGTTTTGTCACAAGCACAAACGGTCACACACACACACACACACAGATAAACTGACAGGCCTACAGGCTACAATATACTTTAAACGATTGATTTTGCTCTTAATTTTTTCCGGTTTGTTTCAGACTCCAACAAGGACGGCGTCATAGATCACAAAGATTTCAAAGATGCTGTTGAAGTAAGTGCTAACAGACTCAAGAGACAAAATATAGCTTATTCCCTCAATAATCTGCTTTAATTCTGCTTGTGTGACAGCGATGAAAGAAAACTGCACCTCACTTCCTCCTCCTTTTTTTGCCAGTCGGTCGCTCAGTAGCAAATGCAGTACAAAGCAAAAATTACTTTAGCAGAAACTGAAGTAGGCCTTGTTCTTTGGGAAAGGAAACCAGAAATGGCCTACAGAAGATCTCAACGCCTTTTTAACAGTCACTCCGAGTTCCCGAAGAGTCGCTGGTTTTTTTTTGTGGGGATAGGCGAAAGGGGAGGGGACGTCATTCAAAGAGGATGGGAAGGTGCCGACGGCCAGCAGCTCGATTTTCAGCTGTGAGACCAGGAGGTAGGGTATTGGGGTGGAGGTTGTCGGTGGGTGAGTTGGGGGTTTTTGAAGATCATTCCGCCATTCCAGAACCTTCTTTCAAAAGGGAAATTAAAAAAAGGTTTTTTCCCCGTAAAGAACAAATCTTTCAACTTCACATGAACTCTCTTTATCTTGAGGCTTGGTAAGGTTGCCTTGGCCTGACATCATCAGCAAGTGTTATCTGACGCCAGGCGCTGTGATCATGTGTGCATGGATTATGGAGTGCTCTCCTTGCTATGTTCGCTGTTGCTTCGTTTTTTTTGTTGAATCTGGATTCAACTAGAATCCCTTAATTTCCTTTTGAAATGCAGAATTGGTTTGTTTAGATTTGCACATTTTACGAAGAAAAAGGGGGATAAAGGATGGATAGATGGATGAAGGGGCAGAAGGAAGGAAGAGACCGGATATGCACGCAGACGCAGACTTATGCTATCATAAACTGTTGCTGGCATTTTATTGAATTACTGCTTTAGAAAAGGAGGCGAAATCTCGTAAGCAGGATTATCTCTGTTAAAACACAGAGTGACAAAGGACAAAAGGTTGCTGAACAATATACTGTCTTTAATACACAGATCTAGTTTTTAATTTTAAGTTTATTAAAAATCTGATAATCGTATTAGGCACATGATAACAGAGGAGGGCTAGAAAATAAAATGACATTTAATGACTTGGTCTGCTTTGACCCTTTCCTCTGTGTGTGCGTGTGTGCGTGTGCGTGCGTGCGTGCGTGTGTGTGTGTGTGTGTGTGTGTGTGTGTGTGTGTGTGTGTGTGTTCTTCCAGAAAATCAGCAAACTGCATCACTGGGGCAAGAACACGGAGCAATATGACAAAGCCCAGAGTACACTCGACAGCATATGGGAGGGTCTTAGGAAATACGCTGACAAGAACAAGGTAAGGCCTCTCTTTCCTTCCCCTCCCACCCTTCCAAAACTTCTCTTCCTCCTACAGCTGCTGGTGAACTGACCGCCGAGACTGATCTTTGATGGCGTTTTGTCGCAAAGGCAGCGCGAAGCCTGTGATCCCACATTGTATCTAGATCTCATTAGTTCTTTGGTCATCTAGTTTTTTTTCTGTGCCTTCACGTGCATTTGTGTGCGTGTTTTATGTGTTAGGTCAGTTATCTTTTCGTGTATTTTTGCGTACGCATGAACGCGTGAGCTTGTACAGGTGTGCATAGGTGCACGGTTCTATTGTACTTTCACGTATGTATTACGTGACAACGGACGACTTAAGGATGAAGTTAGTACCGTGACGACACAAGACGTAATTAAGACTGATTTAGTGAAGTCGTGAAGCAAGACATAACGATGAGTACGACCTTTGTGCCGCAGTGAGTTTGTCATGAGACTCGGTCACAAGCAGTAAGAATTTTTCACAGGCGGCGCGTGCACTAGAAAAGAAAGAGTCCGGTGTGCTAACAAAGAAGGTATTAAGAATGTCACATCACAGATGTATCTGGACTGCTTGCAGACGAATTTTCCGCGATAACTTTTAGAATGAGTCCAAAGCCCAAACCGCTTCCGATTTAACAATCAACATCAAGCGCAGCGATGCGAACTCTTGTATTGACGGAAACACAATAGCTCAAGCTTTGTGGTCTGCTATTTTCAGCTTATTGACTCTAAGTTCTTCTGCAAAAAAAGGTAGGAAGAAAGAAAGAAAAAAAGCATTTAAGTAACACATTTATTGCAAGTATATTGCTGATTTAAGATTTTTATCGCGGTTACGGGCTAAATGGTTCGCTGAGGCTTGAGAGCCTACAACGTCGCAAGAGGTTAAGAGTTAGTCTCGGCAAACTGCCAGCAGTTCGAAGATAACATCTGTGGTCACATCATGTCGCTAGCTAAACAAAATTGTGAACCGTCCGGACCACTGACGTCGCTTTAGAGCTGATAACGTTTATTGTTGATGACGTTTGCTGACGTCAGGACAACATCGTCACGAGGGAGGAGTGGGCCAACATGTGGACCGACACCCTGGGCAAGGTGGAGAATGGCGAACCCTTCCCTGACTGGCAGCAGCAGTACATCGAGTTCATGTTCTATGCCAACGACACTTCCGGTAAGTGCTGGAGAAACTTCTGCATCTTCCCATCCGACCTACCAATCAACGGTAGAAGCTAGAGAGAGAGAGAGAGTGTGTGTGTCATCTTGCCAGCATCGCAGCTCTTTAGACAACGTGCTTTTATCAGCTTTAGCCGCAGAGTCATCAGAGCGAGTGGCCAGCGAGAGACCTTCGGACTATGATTATGTTGACACGAATGTGTCATGCCAGCCTCCGGTCAAAGCGCTACCTTGTTTGTAGATGCTTGCACTGTTTAGGCGAAGCTTTCTTTCCTTTCTCTCGCTATTGTCTGCCACTTGCCGCCACCCAATCCCCATCCCACTTTATCATCGGTCTGGCCGGTGCCTCTAAAAGTGAAAAACAGTCGCCTCGTAATTGCGCAGGTGCTCCGTGGTGATCAAGTTGCGCAAGCTCTTCGCGCAGGCAGGCTTCCTGTTGCAGCCCAGCCGTGCACACTCTCCGCGTCCGCGAAATTGCGCAGTTCTTAGCCGAACCCTGCCTGTTGCAGTTTGCACGACGAGACTTTGTTGAGAAGAGTGTTTAATTTGCGGTTGACATTGTCTGTCTTGCTGTCCCTCTCCCAGTACGTCAATGAATCAGCCTAAGCGTGTTTTATTCACTGCACCACTCCTCGACGGAGTTAATCAGTTTTAAATCTGGTGACGTTGGGGAGACAGGGAAACGTGTCTTTCTATCTTCTAAATAAAGTACAAGTGTTGACTCAGTTTCTTGTCTCTACGCGCCTGTATTTCAGAACATTGGACTGCCAAAATTTAACTCTGCCTTTGTCTTTTCCCGGACATCAACTTTTATTTACCTCCACTCACACGGTCACACTCCTGTCTGCCTGTCCACTTTATTTCAAGCCTAGCTGTCTCCAAGGTGATCTTAACACTGTTTCGTGACTACAACTCCCTGGCCGCCTGTCCACTCTGACCTCGCTCCTTTGTCTTGAAACCCGGTCAGAATTAAAACATCCGATTATTCTCAATTCCGCTTTGCGCCCCCTTCACTGTACCTGTCATTCACCGATCTTGCAGCTTTTCAAGTAACTGGCTGAAACTGATTTCATTCTTCGGCAACATCAGGTGGCGCTGGGGCGGAGATATCTGAGGCACAAAATAAACTCGAGAAATTACAAATACCCTACCCGGACTAGATTTTAGCAATGAGGCCGCCCAGTGTAGAAAATGAAATGCTGGCTAGTTTTATGTTGTTGATCGATCTTTTTAATTTGTTTCTTAAAATTTGTAGAAGCGTGAAATGTATTTGTGTATTGGAAGCTTGCAGTCTGCATTGCTTTAATTATTCTTTCAGCCTGTAAGGAGTACAAAAAAATTGACATAGTATGCAGAACAGGTTCCATTTTAAACGTTTGCGCCAATATTATAGAACCGTTGAATATGAAAACCCCTCCAGGAGTTCTTCACCGCAACAGACCTTCGAAAACGAGCATAATCAAGTGAAAATCTACCGTCTTAGGATAATGTACGAGTATTTTTTTTTAAAAAAAACCTTCAGTAATCTCACAGAAAATACAACGAGCAAAAGAGACATTCTTAGACACTGGCGCAGACAGACAAAAGTCTCAATGTTATGGCGGTCTGTTCCTCAGCGTCGTGACTTTGCAACACAAAATCTCATTATACCACGCGGGAATTTGGCTTCCATAGCTGTACCTATAATCTGTGTCTTAGTCATATATATGGCCTCCCAGCTGATCTGACACCCAGAATTACAACCCCTATATTATTAATAGCTGCCGATCTTGTCATTTGTGCTGTGTTTGTATTCCATCTGGTACCTTTTTCAATTTCTGGCGAGCATCAAACGTGGAAAAGCATCTATTACAGAAGTTTGTTAATGATTTAGTACGAATGTCCATCCTATAAATAGCCTATTTGCTTGCTGGAAATAAGCTGTTGCAAAGTTCAGGCGACAAGTTACAGTCGGCGAGGACAATTTATGCGTCATAGCAGGATCGTGCACTGGAATACATAGACTGATCCGCGTCAGGAACGATGAGTCGTCTCTGGCAGGGCTAGAAGGCTGCGCACGACCGTCGTCGTTAAAGTCGGCTTAGAGGACACCGTCAATGCTGTCTTCCACTAATTATACGACCGCACTATGCACACGACCTCTAACACGATGGCATTCTGGCATTGTATGTTAATCTGCTTTCTCTCTGGCTTTCTGGGGAGAGGGGAGGCGGAGTTGTTGTTTTCTATCGTGCTCCTTCGCTAAGTAGCATCCACGTACTCACACAGACGAAGGATTGTAGGGAGGGAAAGGTTTGTGGGAGTGGGTGGGGTGGGAAGGTCTTTGCTCTCTTTCAGGCACACCGTTAAGACACATGAACCCGTGTTTCATTCGTGAGACGTTTTAAAGGGCCCCTGAATATTTTTGTGGTTGAGTAATGTAGTTAAATACAAAGGCATCCTCTTAGTGTTGGGAGACAGATTGAGTATAATGTGAAAGAAAATGGAGGGGTGCTTACGAGAATTTTTTTGGGGGACGACCAGAAACTGTAGGAGGGGGAATCGGAAATTGGAATATCTATTTCCACTTCATCTTCTGAGTAATTTTATGTAAGCCCGGCCAATCAAAACTTCGGCTTTCACGCCCATCCTTTGTGTGTTTGTCTCAAGGTGACGGCTTCATTGACAGGAGTGAGTTTGTCACCATTCAGACTCTCTTCGGCAACAACGAGGAAGACAGCAACAAAGCTTTCGATAAGCTTTCAGAGGTAGGCATAGAAACCATAAGGAGATAAAAATTAAAGGTATAAAAAAGCAAAAAATTCGGAACCACCAATAATGTGAAATAAAGTGACTGGCCAGATTTCACTCATCAACCGACAAGTAAACCTGCAGAAGCGGACGTTATCAGTTTTTGATGTTACCTACTCTTGAAAATAAGTGAGGAAGAAAAAAAGAGATGGAGAGAGTGGGAGACAAGAAATGAGACCGAGGCTTTATTATGATGATAGAAGATATGAGACTGACATAAGAAGAGGATATGGAGAAGAGAAAGTAGGGGGTATGAAAGAGATTACTTGACATGGGATTTTTTTTAATATTCTGTGACCCTTTACTTTGCCGAAAGAAAATATTTTGAATCTTGTAGTGACGCAAAGTCTAGTAAACAAGCCCTTCTGTTTTTGTCTCGACTAGTAACGCGGTTTATAAGTAAACAAGTCCTTCTTTCTTTGTCAAAAATAGTGACGCAAAGTCTAGTAAACATCTTTCTGTCTCAACCAGGGCACTGACGGCAAGATCTCAAAGCCCGAGTTCGAATCCCTCTGGAAAGAGTTCTTCGTCTCCAACGATGCTAACAGCCGTGGCAACTTCCTCTTCGGCCTTCCACCTCAGTGAATCACCCATGGCAACAGCGCGACCTTGGCCTTGAGTGACGTCTAGTGTGAAAGACTCCCGTGTAAAGAGCGATTTCATTTATTTTTAAATTTCTATACGGAAATGTTTGTACTGATTTATGGTGTTCTATTTAAACAAATCGTTGTTTTTGTGGATGAAATATTTGCTCGTTTGTAAACGAAAAGATGGGACGATACATAGCTGCCATAATGCTAGTAATGATAAACTGTGAACAGGCAAACTTTTTTTCGTTAGAAGAAGGGGGACGGGGATAACGTTGTAGGTGTGCTATCTGTTGGGGAGCGCATCTTGAGTTTTGCTTGAGCTGAACAATCGGATTTCAGAACTTGCAGTGTCAGTAAAAAGGCAATACAGACCAACGTTAATAAGAAGGGCATGATCTGGGAGAGGGGAGAAATAAACGGTTAGCCATGCTTGCCACACACGCGCGCGCGCACGCGTGGAACAACTGCTTGGTCATTACTCTATCCTGGAAATCTACCTAAAATAAACGTTTCTGAACCCCGTATATGCGGGGTACAGCACAGCCGGGCAAAACAACAAGGCAGCCGGAAGGTGAGACTCCCTTCCCCCCGGATATTCATTGCTTCATTAACTGCCGAATCTGCAATCCGTGGTCCCTGTGTCCGTTTTCCGAGTCTGTCGGAGTGGGGTCGGGGTGGGGGGTGGGGTAATGCTTGCATTGATCCTGACCGTCACCCTCGTTCGCCGCTCGGCTGGAAGTAGTCTCATATTGAAATCTCGCCTGCGGCTTCATTAACTGCGAACTTCGCCGACGTAAACTTAGCTCATCGCAGAACATAAGCCACCGCACTGATGACGGCCACAAAATATTACGCGCGGCTACCCAGTGGACAAAAGATCAACATCGAATTTCTGGCATCTGGCCCAAACGATATGGGGAAAATAAGAGCATGTTTTGTAGGTCTGCTTCATGTTTTAGAAAGTTTTCTGAAAAACACACTTGAATTAATTTTGATTGCAATAGATATACTTAGCTAGTTTTGTCTTTCTAGCTTACTCTTTTATCTGTTAAGGTTGGGCTCTGTAGAAGAACTAACTGCGAATGTCGTTTGTTTTGTTTTTTTCCTTTGTTCCCTTGGATGGAATTTTCTGTCTTGACATTTTTCAACTTTTTTATGTATGTCGTCAGCTTTAAGAAAACTGCAAATAAGACATCGTCCTCACACGAGAAATATACTCAAAACTCACTTCGAACGTGAGCAATATCCAACTTAGGACGGTACATTGACAGCCCCCAACATCGCAACTATATATATATATATGGCTGACTGCCCGCGCTTTCCTGTTAAAGTGTTCGTAGCAAAAATTCTTCGATCACACCAAAAGAATCTGTAGCAGACTCGCAAAACATCGCGCCTCATACGCGGCAGCGCGCGTATCTCCTCCCCCAAAATGTAAGTGATAAAAGGGGAAAGCTAATCCTTCTATAGCCTGTACAATCGAAGCAGAAAACGGAGATCCCCATTACTTTGTGAAACAGCGATTTATGATTTCCTCTATCCTCAAATTTCGAGTGTCTTGAACACGTGTTGGCGACAGTATTTTTTTTCCCTTCTATAAACAGAATGAAGTAGGGTCTCATGTGCGCATGTAAGCTTGTCCATTACCGGTATGACGTAGGCCCGCCTCGCCCATGTCGTAGCTTTTAAACTGTGTCCAGCGCCTTGTGGGGCAACATTTGCCGCAAGCCTTTCTCCTGATTGGAGCTATTCATTTTAGCGGTGGGGTTTTATGCCTATCCGTGTGGCGAGTCCAAGTTTCTTTCCATGCACGTTCAATATGTTCCATCCTGGCAGCATGTCATGTCCCTGTCTCTATGGCAACGTCATCGGTGTTGTCTTTTATCACTTTCGTTAATGTGTGCGCGTGTTCATCTTCGAAAGCTTAAAATATTTTTATAGCGTGTAGCGGACTCAGAATATTTCACAAGCGATATTTTTAACCACTTTCTAAATTTTGTAACGCAATGTTACCCTTAAAAAAATATTAAGGAAAAGCCAACTTAACTGGATGAAGAGCGGTTGGGTGGTTGAAAGCTGAGGTGAAATTGATGCACTGAAGATCTGTCGTAGACTGGAGACAGTGGGAGGTGTGGGTGGACCTTTCATTCTTTAAAAAAATGAGCAGGTGGCTTAAGCTCATTTCTGATTCTGGGGGAAGCGTTATGATGTAAGTGATATTGTTCATTGCCCAAATTGACTGTTGACTTCTGACCTGATGTATTTCACCCTCCATGATGTTGTCACGCACCTTCGCCCACCCACCATTCCAAATAAAAACTTTGAATTAATTTTGGGTCGGGTATTTCATCTTTTGTGTCAGTGTACAGGTGAGCAATAAAGAAAGAGTATGTGCTCACACCCCTCCTTCACCATGATAATGTTGTGTGCAGGTAATCTTGGCCAAATAATATCTGAACCTTCTCTATGAAAGCTTGAAACAGGGTTAGAGACAGTAACACTATGTCTACAAAGAACACCGACATCACCTTCAAATTTTTAATGTAAAGTCGATTCGGTTAGAAATCTTATTCTCATAGCTAGAATTATGAAAAATCATGAGTGAATGAAATGGGTTGACCAGTTCTATGACAGATGTCGTACATGCTTCTCAAATCTAAGAAATACGTATTGCTAGGGGACTAGGACTACCCTAGTGCCCAGCATGGTGCAAGCAAGGCAATAATATCCCCAAAAACCACACACAAAACTACTACCACTACTTCAAAAACTTTTTAGGCTTTTCTTGCCAATCTCTACAACTCTCCCTTTAATAAAGTATATGAAAAAAGAAGTTGCTGGCGATGTACAACAAATATGTGCCATTGTGCTCCAAACATGTTAAACTCCAGTGTGTCTACATATTTCCATCAACAACATTAAGTAACTGTCAACTAAGAGAGTCGCTAAAGAAGAATGGCCAAGAAACCAAATACAAAAAACAAAGATTTTAGTCATAGCAATGAGGAGGAAAAAAAACATTATGAAGACTTTTAGTAAACTTGTAGAATGCAAATAGGATACAAAAAGCCATAATCAATGAATAAATAAATGACTTGCCTCTCTAAATCTATCCCTAGCTACCATCCAGATGAAATGTACCACAGCTAAACATTTCACAGCTGCCACATAACAAATTTACTGCTTCTATTCTGAAACAATGACCACAATGATCTAATGAAATAGCTATAAATACACTTTACAAATATTTGTATATCAACTGACGGAAAAGCAATATTTTCAAGTGGCTTTGAATATTCCCCAACTAAACACAAGTTTAAGACCAGTGCTTTCAATTCCAAAAATAAATCAGTTCTGTTTTTTTTTCATTTTAAATTATAAACACAAAAAATTATACCTGCCCTGGGTCAATGCTTTGTCACACATGCATTCAAAATAGGCCATTTATGTACTGCTCAAATGAAATATACATATCTCTCATATTCATGCATGTACACACACAAACACATACACCCCTCCAGATTTAATTCAAATCTGCAGTCTACAGTCCTATTGTGATGTTGCCAAACTCATTCTAGTGTTAGACTTCCCCCCATCATCAATTAAATCTTCTGCCACTATGACCTGTTTATATCTGAGGGTTAAATCCACGATAGCTGTGATCTATTTACATCTGAGATTTAAATCCACCAATAGCTGTGGCTCTGTTCACAATGCTGTTGAAACGAGGCCTCTTCAACAGTTCATCCTCTTTGTGAATGGCAAACTTGTTGGCCATGCTTGGACTCCTGCAAGACAAAAATCTAATAAGTAATCAATATTTACATATCTGTTCCCCAGATTTGACCACAGAAGACCAGAAGTAGCTCACACAAGCATTTGCATCTGTTTTATCCCCACCTACATAAAATAATTACACAGGGGAAGCAGACAACAGAATGGTCAGAACAAAGGCATCTGAACCTGGAGAACCACATATTAACTGGTGTGATAGCCATGCAATGCAATTGTATTACTCCCACGACCCAGCTGTGAAGTGGGAACCTGACACCTGACATGGTTGGGGAAGGCAGGGTAATGATGGGGAAGAGATGGGCACCGCATAACAAACAGCTAGCCAAGAAAAAAAGTGCAGTCTTTAAAGTATTATTCCCCAACAACTCATAAGTTACAAGGTGGAAAAGTTGCCTGCCTATGTAACCATCTATTCTCTGAAACTTACTGGCTTTCAAAAACGGAAGTGATGTGTAACCCAGCCCATAAAGGTCAACATTTGCTGAATACATAGATATTTTAAAAAAGGCAGTACAATAATAGTTTTCACATGTCAAATCTTGGTATATTTTCAGTCTTAATATTAGATAGTAATGTCTTTACATCATCATAACCAGCATGCCACAAAGAAGGTAAGGGTCCGATGTTCTATAGAAGTGCACAAAGACATGAAAAAGAGAAAGATAATATAAAAAATACATAGTCTGGTGAACAAAGACTAAACAAACAAATAAAATAATAAAATTGAGTGAAGGTAAAGAACTCACGACAAAAGCAGTTCCATGGTTCTTAGTGTGTCTTTTGTCTTCCTGTGTTTATTGCCCAGCACCAGTTTCTCTATAGTATAGCACTGCAACAGAACAGCATAATGGTACTTTCCCAGCTTGCACAAAACAAAAGGTTACAGGTTACACGTATTTTTATAGCGCCATATCCCAGCCCTATAAGCAGCCTCACAGTGCATTACAAATGATAGTAATTGTAAAAACAATAATAATAATCAGGATAGGGAGAATTGAAGAAACCAACTAATATGACAGGGAAAAAAGGGGATAATGCATAGAATAGAAACAGGAATAATAATAATAATAAAGTGTAGTGCCATTTGATTAACAATTGAACGAATACAGTACTCCGTTATCTAACAAGTTTATGAATTAAAACAAATGCATAAATTATGGGGGAAAAATCCTGGCGACAAAAGAAAACGGAGGACCAGATTTGTCTGAGTGGCCTGGTGACACATTTCATTGTCAAAGATTTAGAGTTTAGATCCGCAACTGTTTGTCATCAAAGAAGTCATTAGAAAGACCAGATCAAGAATGCTGAGGATAAACCTCTACAGGTCACGCAAGCTGAAAAGTTCTGCTGCCTCGACTCATCAAGAAGTTTAGCCACATTGCACGTTTCATCTTGCTGTCAACCAAAAGCTGGACTGAGAGGAAAATGACGTAGAAGAAAGGTCTGTTAGTCAACGGAGCAACTGAAGCTGTAGAAGTAAAACAAAGTGTCACAATCGAGAAACACAGTCCAGCACATTACTAGGATCACGACAGGTCAAACGATGGCCTCCAAGATCAAAATTAACTTAGAAAAATAACAAAATCCAAAGAAATCCGAAGATCTAGTCCCTTCAAGCTGGTAAGGCAAAGGGACATCACATACTGCCTTAATAGTCCAGCACCGCTGATAGCATGTTGATTACTCATTGAATATCCTGACTCCTGTCTACTTGTTTAAAAAGTAAAGTTTAGTTTATTCCTTGACGCTCCTTGACGAGCATAGTCCGCAACAAATTAAAAAGTAAAACTGTGTGTAAATTATACTACTGGAATGAAGAAAATAAAACTTGAAAGGAAAACTAATTTACTTTCTTGTAGCAGTGCAGTGCCTTTTCAGTGCTGCCTTGAGCAAGGTGGACTGAGCCCATTAGTTTATAGGTGTCTGACACCTGTTCTGAGTAGTCACCAAACACCTGGCACTTCGGGTTGATGCTTGACTTCAGTATTGCCATAGCTTCCTGGATGGAGTTTATAACAGTTATTAAACTTGAAAAAAAATCTGCTATCTTTGGGGAAAAATATTTTTTCTCACAATGATATATTAGCCTGGAAATCAATGAATGAACAGCCTGCGAGTATGAACTAACTTACTCATCTCTCAATATTCATGTACTTTGAATCAACATTCACACACATATTTTTGACTAAAATATTCCCCAAAGTATTTCATTCTGTAAACAGCCTATGTTTAAAAAGCATAATTTACTCAAGAGCAAAACCATCACTGACATATGAATTATATATATATATATATCTTTCAAATGTGAAAAATATAAATCTGGTGAGGACATGTTTTCAATTTTTATATGTTTTAGCTCTCTCACAATTGTTCACAGAATGGAACAGAAATGTGTTACGCAAATGCTGCAAGAATGATGACTATAAATAAAGCTAAGAGAAAACAGTTCTTCCCCTTGAAAGACATTCAGTAATGCCAGACACATCTTTAATGCAAAGAGTTTTCACTCTTCTTTGAGCGAACCTGCTTTTAAAAAATCAGTTAAACATTTTCTTTTTAAATAGCTGAAAGAAATAAGGAAAGAAGAGAGACTGAGGGTGCATTAGATGTTTCCAAGAAATTTGACTCAGTGAGAGAGAGTGTGTGTGAAGGTATCAAACAAAACTGAAACACATTTCCGTATCTTCCTGATGGTATCGATCTGAATAGCTTGTTTACATGTGAGTAATCATTGCCCACCTCATGCCTGTTGGTACGAATCAGGAGTCTGGCAAGCTCATCCTGCACCACCAACGACCGTGGATGGTGGGGCCCATGCACAGTTGTACACACAACAAGACATTCGTTTAAGAAGCTTTCTGCTGATCCTGCATATGTGACCAGGGTGATGTGTGAGGCAAACGAAAAATATTCAGGGATTTATTTTAAAACAGTAATAATAAAATTAGTGTCAACAAGAGCAATAATTATTAAAATTGTTAAAGTTTTCTCATTCCTTGTATGGTGACATAAAAAAAATCACTGATTTTACAAGATACCCACCCTCAGCCTCCTCTCGTCCAGTATTAGCATAGGCTTGTGCTAAGGCTAAGGCTGTATCAACCGTCTCCTTACTTCCATGCTTGTAACTGCAGTCATGTGAAAAACTAGTTAATTTGTGCACACTCTGGACTGAGAGAGGGCTGTAAAGCTGCAGTTGGAAAGTACAAATAATTCTGCTTTAAGATATTGTCTAGCATTCTCATTGTGTTCTCTCTACAGTTTGATTCTTTACTCAGTGGCGTAGGAACCGGGGGGGGCAAGGGGGGCAGCCACCCCCCAAAAAAAGATGCTGGGAAGGCAAGAATGTGAACGTTATTCATTGTCAGCATGGAGCTTGCCCCCCCAAAGCCGAGCATCTTCCTACGCCACTGTTACTTGCCTTGTCTAATATTTCCATGTCTCAGGCTAATAAAGTGATAAGAAATACAAGGTAGCATAGGAGATCTTCTCAAAAAACCAAAATGGGTGACCTTCCTTTTCATAAAAGCGAACCACCACTACCACCTCCACAAATTTATTATCTAGACCTGGCACTTTGTGATTTTGGACTCCTTCAAAATTAAAAGTGGCACTGCAAGGGAAACCTTTCAAGGACTGAAAAGTGTAGTTAAACCATCAATCAAGAGAAGGTGAGGATTATGGGGGTTGGCTTTTGGAAAATGGATCCACTGCCTATTAGAAAATATAAGTGATAAAATAAAGTTTCATGTGCAGCAGACAAAAAGTTTTATTTCTTTCCTTTTGTTAAAATTATTAAAATTACCCTTCTCACCTCCCCTTAAATGTGTACAATCAGAGCTTGATACAAGAATATGTACAAGAATGCAAGTGCACATTCATGCATCAAAACCACTGACTCTGTGTGACATACGTTTTTAAATTCCTGTTTACTGTCCAACCTCCTAAAATTATAGCATATGTTAGCTCAGCTTTGATGTACTGACAAGCCAATTTTACTGGATTCTAAGCATTTGATGCTTACCAACAGCTGGTTCTGCAGTTATTGTGCAGAAAATTTACTGTTGTCTGCTGTTCTAGAGAAGGACATAAATTCCCTACATAGTTATCTTGAAATTGGTTTATGACATCAGAGTCGAGTTAATTAAGCAACATGTACAGTCAAAGTATAGTAACATCTACATTTTTCCAGTTTTGGTGTTTGCAATTTACAAATCTATGTGGAGAAGATCGATGTCTTTCTCTCCATAAGACTTGACTTGTCTCATGACTAGATCCTGCTTTTTCCAGATTTCCTGGAACAGCAAAGCAGCAGCACATCTAAAGTATTATCTGCCTCTGTAACTTCAAATTTTGCACTTACTTAACTGTGGCTACATCATGTGCTTGCTGAAAGAGACCAATAGCTTTCTCGTGGTTGGCATAACGACCATTACTTTGTTCTAGCTGAGATACATTAAGGACATCAGCATGAAATTTTCAATCATTTTTCTAAAGAAACCCTTGTGAATAAGTAAAGCTCTCAAAATAAAACAAAAAAAAGTGAGAAACAAACTGGCTTTATAACATTTGCTTCACTTACAGACCAAAACCTTTATAGGTACACTACAAATTTAGATCTGGCACTGCAGGCTCTCCAGATCCTTTAAGATTTGATAAACAGAGATGTCTCTATCAATGTATTACAGATTATAATGTTCAGTGTACCATGGCCTAGTTTCATGATTATTCTTTGAATATACACAGAAAAGAACAGAAACAAGAACCAAAACAAAAACCAACTGTATAACCAGGTTTTTTCCTTCAAAGGACTGGAGACAAAGGATACTCTGCCATAGTCATGCAAAACAGCAATTAGTCGCATGCTGTCTGGACCATACACTTTCTCTATTAAACTGATGCTTTTGTCATACTTCTCACTAGCTAGAGCATGCTTCTTCTGTTGTCCATACAGTCTGAACACAGAACAAATGAATTCCATCAGCATATCTGATGATTCTCATGCTGCAAACATAAACTAATTGTTAAAAACCTTTGTAACAAAACTTCTTTTATCACATTTTTGATAATGCAGCCATTAACCCATGACACTTTTTAAACTGAAAAACAATTAGGGTAACATCTTTAAATGTAAAGCAAGGTTTACACTGTCAGGGAAGAACATCAAAGCAACTATATATATATTATATACATGCATATGGTTGTAACCTAATTAAAAAGACAAAAGCATTTTCTTCAAATATAAACCACATACATTTAAGGAATGTGTGTTAACCAAGGAAAAGAGCTAGAAAAAAACCCAGAGACCTTGCCATAGCCAGAAATAGTTGAATGTCAGTCTTATCACATTCCTTGTTGGTGACACAGTCCAGGTGACTCCGCTCTTGTGCAATGTGGTCAGCTTTGTTTAAATATTGCTCTCCTTCACTGTACCTGACCTAGGTTAAGGATGGTGTTACATCACTTTTATACATAACCAGTGGCTTAATCACAGAGCTAAATGCATGCACAGAAGATGTTTTACTTCAAAGTTTAGAAAAGAAGAAAAGAAAGATGAGAAAACCAGCCCAGTAAAGGATACTTCTTCATCACAGTACATGCTCTACCTAGAGTGTAGTACATGCGGATAAGGACTGTGTAGATCTGGGCCTTCTCTTCAACAGACCCTGATACATGGGCACCATGCAGCATAATGCTTTTGGCAGTCTCTGCATGATACTCAGCTTGAGGAGCATAACCTGTTACAAGAATTTCAGCACAACAGCTACTGTCCATTATTCCAGGTTTGAAGAATTTTATTTTTTTTAATTACAGCAGTGCTGTTGGATATAGTATAAGCAAGAAACTTCAACTTTCCTCTTTATTGTCTATGTACTTGCTCTTCTTCCAGCTTTTCCTCTGCTAGTTACTATATTTTCTCACAAATCATATATATAGGCTCAGAGCTTTAGGGCAGAGGTTTTCAAGCTTTTCCAGATGAGTACCACTTCGGAAAATTCAAATTGACCGAGTGCCACCTCCCAACACTACCCCCTGCGAAAATATATATATACTAGTCTAGGGCTTAGTCTTAGGTTCACTGGTATTTAGTATATGATTTAGTCAGTAGTTAGTTAACTGTTAATATGTCAAGATAGAAATATCTTTCATTAAACATGTATATTATCCATCTTGTTATGTGTATAAATATGTAGACTTGACGCTGCATCTGACAAACTTTAACTGTTGGTGAATCAGCGGTCACAACACCCACAGACCCCACGCATGTACCTGCGGGTAAACGGAATAAATATGCCGAATGCTGTCAATCTGGATTACAAGGGTCTGGTTCCCAATATTCTGAAGCCAAGACATTCCTGCCTCTGGGTTGTGACATATGGCCATATGCAAGGCTCCACTCAGAGTAATGACAGCAAACATACAGCCCCCATAAAATATATATATGCATTCTTTTATATTGGCGCATGGTGCTCGCGTACCACCCGTCATACCTTCACATACCAGTAGTGGTACGCGTACCACAGTTTGAAGACCTCTGCTTTAGAGGGAGCCTGAAAACAGATCTAATACTCTTGCTTTCAAACCAGTACTACATAAGAAAAAAAAAAAGAAAGTGAAGGTCCCATAGCTCAAACACCATAGGGGCAGCAAACTGCACAGATCAATCTTCTCCTTTCACTGCCATTAACCTTCCCTGATAAATAAAGTTTTCTTTAAGAGGTAGGGGGAAAATGGAGTTTCCAGGCCCAAACTTGCTCTGAAGCCATGTGCAACATGTACTACTACTACAGAAGAGCTGCAGAGGCGGCCTTTGGCAATGGCAACTGGGGCAACCACCCCAGGCCCTGCACCTGAGGGGGATCCCGCAATAGGAGATTCTGTGGTATGTTATATAGCAAACACTTAAGGCTCTCAGCCCTGCATATGACACTCGCCCAGGGCCCTGCTGGGCCCCGCATACTGCTAAGGCCGCCTCTAAAGAGCTGCTCCACAAAATAAAAAAAATTTCTGTTTAATTACTTTAAGACATTTGTATTCATGTTTCAATATTTGTTATAGATATATTACATGATAAATTACCTTTAAGGTCAAGATAGGCTTCTCCCAAGTCAACATGGCTTTCTGCCAGCTTCCAGTGATGACTGCCATAAACAATACGCGTGAGGGCTGTAGAGCGGATGTATTCATAAATTGCTCTGTCAGCCTGCACATTTATCATCAGAGATGTGCTTTTGTAAAATGCCTTTTGAGTCCATATGTAATGTAAAATATTCATTTACATTTGAATATATTGAGACTGTGCATATGAGTTTTCACTATTCTTTCTGTGTCAAAGCAAAGATTAATTTTATTCACAAAGATGAGAATAGTTTTCATCAAGATATTTACAGAAGAGTACTAGTGTCACTTTACATTAGACTTTACAGTAATGTTTTGCCCATGCAAGCACATGCATACAGACATGTTGCAGAGAGAGACACACACACACAAAAACATGCCCATACATGTACATGTTCGTTTGTGTATGTAAGCAAAAGCATATAACCACACCTTTCTCAACACACTGAGTTTCCTAGCTCTCTTCTGTGCAGTAGACAGAAGCTGGTCTGGCGGTGTCATATCAATATGTTTTTTCCCATTAATGGTCTTGTACTGTCTGCGTGGTGATGCACCATCATCTGGGGAGCTTGCCTGTCTGTGCTCTGAGATATGTCCATTCTCCAGGTCCTCCTCATCTTCTGATCTGTGTAATGTCACAAAAAATCCCCAATAACTCAATTAAAAAATACCACTCTACTGAATGCTTCGTGCCATTTCACTCTACTTTGTCCCATGGTTTTAAATGTTAATAAAATGTCAAAGCATTTGATAGCTAAAGACTAGGAAATCATGCTCTTTTAGTTTAATATTAACATTGATTGTCATATTCAGTCAATTATAAAAAAATAAATTAAGCAGGGGACCAGTAGAGGTTAAGTAAAGAGGATAAAATGTGACTCGTTTGCAATCATATACTTCAAATTTTAATTATGTACTAATTATGTGCAAACCGGATCAATCCTGTAACAAACCTGTGGTTAGTTGCGGCTCCATAATCAATGCACACCTAACAAACTGCATTGAAGTGACCACAGAATGACTCTGTAGCATTCTCACCTTTCATCCAGACATGAGTGCTCACTTTATACATATTTGTGTTAAAACTACTAGTAACGATATTTCAGAACTACTTTTAAAACATTTTACACCTGCAGTAAGTAACCACTATTAAAGGAATTAGTTCCTAAATAATAGGTGACATCAATTTCTTTAGGTAATAAAGCCTCCCTATTAGGAGCCGCTAAAATCCACCAAAATTAGGTCGTAGCTGAGAGAGGTCAAAGTAGGGAAATCAAACAGCGGGCTCTCATTTCATGAACCACAACTTCATGCACTATAAATTCAAGTTCATTTAATTTAAACATCTGCATATACATTTAATAAGAACCTCCAAACTAAAGAATAATGATGACAAAGGCTCTTTTAAAAATAAAATGATTTAAGACAAAATTGCATTGTGTGACTTGTTCCCAAGGGGCCATATTTAGGCCACGTTTAGTAAAATACTGGCTGAACTTGTTTGAACAACGCATGGCTCTGTTAGGAATATTTGATGTTAATAGCTATCCATTCATCTTCTGGGGTTGGATTGACTTGACTTTTGATGTTGAGATGGTGTGTATGCTTATGTGGGATGATATAGTCATGGCAGGGTTGATTCGACTTAGGTGGGTGGTACATCTGACTGGAGCGACGGTTTTGGTCTAAATGACTGGTGACCTAATGGACAAGTTATAATATAGGGCCAGAAGCAGTTTATTTCAATTCTTTTCAACACATGACTTCTACAAAAAGGTGATAATAGAGCACAAACTATCAGTTGTAAATTGTGCTGGGGAGTTAGTCATAATAGAGATTACATTTTTATAGCGAAATACATTCATGGAAATTTTTAGGTTGTATCTACAAGGGGATTGCAAAAACTGAAGGTCTTAATAAGGAGGTTTTACTGTAATAACCTTTCACACATCATAATTTTGTTCTACATTAAAAACTTTAAAAGGAAATCTGTTTTTTGAAATCTTGCTTTAGCATGGTTTTTTAACAAAAAATGATATGCAAGAATAAGCTCACAAGGTAATGTCTGTCGAGTCATCTTCATCATTTTCACCTGATCCACCAGACACTCCAATGGAAACTACTGGCAGTGTAGGAGATGCAGAAGGCTCTAAGTCCTCAACACCCTCTTCTGACATCACTGGCTCACTAAGAAATAATGTTGTACTGCAGAAGAGGTGAAACTATATAAGCATTCATGAAGGTACATCATTTTCATGGCCAACCAAAATGAACAAGAAAACCAAAAACAAAAAACCCCAAATTATTTAGTGTGATATGGTACGTTACATTCTGAATGAAAGTTATAATGGAGTAAAACGAGAAATACAAGAAAATTGACAGATGAACAATACATATGAAAATTCTGCTTCTCATTTTATAATTATGCTATTTCAGTTTCTCCATATCATATTGCCTGTCTTTAAACTCCTACATTATCTTTGCGCAAATGCAAGTAAACATTAAGCTATAACAGCCAGTTCAGTGATGATATGATTGTTTTGAAAAAATCCGAACATGTACATTATGTCAGGTGATCAAGTGTTGCGCTGTGACTGGTAACTCGTAATAGCCAGAAAAGTGTAACATTCCAGTGAAGGACATAATTCTCAAAACTGTATCACTTAAAAAAGCATTTGTTTTGTAAACATTATTTCTACGCTTTTTTATTTACAACTAGCTACAAAAGGACTTTCACAACAGACCTTAATTAAGATAATTTTGTCGTCTTTCTTGTCGCGCCGCCTTCGAGTTTGAGCATCAATCTACGCTTACGACTTAAAGGCAAAATATCACCCACAGTAATACCGAAGAACCTACTTAAGGGAAAAATAGAAAACATGAAGACTCCAGCAATGTGATATTACTAAGCGCCCTATTCATGGATACTATTGAGCGTCGCTATGAAAACATTCAACATGGACGCCATCCAAGGGACTCCACTCTAGTCACAGTTCGTCACGCCTCTTTCTCCCTCGCTCCCTCACAGCTGACAAACAAAAGTCATATGTAAAAATAACAAATACAGAATACAATAACTCAAATTACCTTTATTATTTTCTTTATGAAAATACAAAGGCACAATAATAATGTTTCTTCAACAACTGTCCTCTGACTCAGACTTCAGTGATAATGTAGGCCTAACTTTAAAATTAACTAACCAATCAAACTTGTCCTTCAGTCTCCCTAACCTCTGTCAATAACTAGTCAGGAAGGGAAGGAGACAAGCATCATAAGAACATTCTAGTCACTAGCAAGGATAACTTATGTTTCATATTTTTATTACAAATATCTGTGTCAAAGTTTTGAGTCTACAAAATCTAAACAATAAAAAGTTATGCAACTTAAGAAGTCTTAGGTAAGCACACACTGCAGTATAACTTCATAGGCAATCCTATCTAATTGAAGTTATCTAATGATCTTAAAGGACAACCCATGGTGAAATGATCTGTAGAGACTGTAAACCTCAGATTTCCTCAGTAATATCTTTTCTTCACAGAAGGCTCCTATTTTTTAAGGCAGTAGAAGAATACACAAAATGTTCTTTATCTGTTTCTTTACTAGCACCAGTATCATTGTTATATGTCTATAATATAGCACAGCACTGCAGATATGGCAGCCTTACTCTTTTCTTTAATCTATATGTAATTGCAAACAATTAGTCGGAATATGTGCAGAACATTTTATTTGACATCAAATATTCACTTACCCACAATTATAACAATAATGTTCATTTTGTTTTAGGAAGAAGGAATTAATAATGACCAAACTGAAACTGATGGCTTTGTTGTTGACATTTGTTGTTAAGCTTGATACCTTCCCTTTGATTTCACTAGACTTAATTAAGTTTACCGATACTGGTCTAAGGTATGTTTGTGAAATTGCTGTAAGTAAAGTTTTTTTTATGAGGACAATAAAAATGACAAATTATTATGTCCAAACATTAACATGAATGCACAGGACTTTGTCTAAGGCTATCTGCTATCACACAAATGTAGAAATCAGTTTTTGTTAAAAGTAAAAAAGTAAAAATCCTTCCTATCAGACTACACACCTAAAAAAAAATAGACCCCACTCTTATATCTTAAGTATTGTGAATAGTTTCCTAAACCGCTGAAAGCTACATAACTCTAAAATTAACAAACCCTTAAAATTAATATTTATATTTCCACTTATTTAACATGACATAGTTCAGCCCCACATGTATAGTCGATAAGCTTTATTTGGCAAATGAGCAAGAAACTTCAAGTTGGAAGAAGTTATTTGATTTGGTTATATGAGGTTATGTTTTAAACTGAATTTGGTCACCAGGAGGCATGCAAATATGCAAATGAGGTTTGCATCTCTTGTTACAGGATGAGCACTTTATCGTTGAAGGATATAAATTATGACACACTAGTCTGTTTACTAACTTTATTCAGTATTAGCAATATTATGGTGTTGTGAAGGAATGGAGTTTTCCAAAACAGGCTTTACGTAAATTTAAAAAAGAAAACTTTTGAAACTAATCACATGGACTTTAAGTTCTAAGATCAATGCTCTCTGTTAACTTCTTACAACATTCTGAATGTCAGAGAGAAGTGCACATTTTGCACACGAATTCAAAACACATTTACCTTTAGTTATGCAGGTATACAACATACCTGTAAATTTGAGGCCAATTGTTGACAACAGAGAAAAAAGTTGTATAGTTAAGGTTCTCACTGTAGTAAAGACCACCACCATTGAAAGGTACATTAATATTCCTGGTCTCACTATAAGGTCTGCTATACAAATGCCAGTAAGGACAATTATACATCAAAACATTTCTAAAAAAAAAATCATGCCAACAAAATTTGTACAGATTTTTGGGCAGAACTTTACAGCATGCAGTATATCACAGTCAGCAAGTTCTCCTCTACAAAAGCAAAATCTTGCAACAATTCTCATTTGTAAAAACCTACAATATTTTGCCAACATTGTAGGATGTGGTTTATAGGTTGAAAGGCATTTCTGTGTCTTCACTATAAGACACAGATTTGTTTTCTTTTAGAGAGTTTGAGACATATCTATTAGGATGAAAATCCACTTACAATCATGATGTTTAACTGTTACAGATTTAGGCTTGTATGTTTGACAACCAAAGTGGTAGGACATTTTCAATTACTCCTAGGAGAAAGAAAAAGCTTAAACGATAAAATTTCTGTGAAATTTAATAAGGTATATTTCTCAAGAACTTTTGTAGAAAAACTAAACTCTCCACAAAATATCACAGAAATAAGTAAGCAGAATGAACAAAAAACTGTTTCATTAACCTTCTACCCCCTTATCCTCCATCCCTAAAAATAACAAATAACAAAGCATTTTTTTTTTAAAAAAAGCTCCAGTACCACAAATACTTTGCTTGATTGTCTGAATGAATGACTTGCATATTTTCTTATGATACCTTTCATAAAATTACTAAGATGAAAAATTGTCTATTATAGTGGTTCTCAACCTTTTCTAAGCCCCACACTTGGGAAATGTTTAATTAATGTCTGCACTTCCTACAAAAAGTAATATCAACGTCTAAAATTTATAATTTTTGAACCACAAATCAAATCATACACAATACTGTGGGTGAACAAATGGAACTTAAAAAAAAAGCTTTTAACTCAGTGCACAAAATAAAAATATACACTGAGATGTTAGATTCCAATTTATTCAGAAAATTTGTGAACAAAAAAGTCAGTCCCACTTGTGAACAGATGTTTTATAATGATTTTAAAATACTTTGACAATCAGTTACTTATACTATAATTCTGTTGTTCTTTTCTTTCAGTTAAGTAAGCAAGACTGCTAAGTAACACCACCACCTACTACCACTTTTCAGGGCACACTAGCAGCTGGCTAGCAATGACTATTGATTCATCCCTCAAGAACAAAAGCAGCTCTTAGTAGAGCCCCCTAAAATTGTAGCGTAGGCCCCTGGGGGTGTGGGTAACCCAACTTGGGAACACCTATCTATAGAAAATGAAACAGGGTTGAGATTTCATTATGATCTCATATTTATATGCGGGATTTCCATATATCCTGAAGATACAAGGTGAGCAAGAAGATTGGAACAGTAAATGTGAGCTTTTGCAATAAATTTCTACTGGGAAAATGCTATCACTTTGTGCTACAGTTCATTTGAGCCAGTTTCAAGTAAACAGGCTTAGTTAATCTTAAACAGGCTTGTCACCAGGAATGCCATAAACTTGAAAGAGAAATATTTATAATTTGCTAAATGGAAAAAATTATGGTATGCATGAGCTGATTTTGCAAACTACAGTGCTTCTCTGCATACTTGTGTGCAAGGAAAATTATAAAAATTGAAAATCATGCCAGATTAGCATTTACAAAATCTTGCCATTTCTGACGCACTCATAAGAATGCTTAAAAATTTCTTCTTACAGTGAGCTAGTTTCAAAAAGCAAGCATATGGTGGGTTAAGATGCTGTTCAGTCTGTCACTGTGCTGATGGCAGGAAAAGTGGTGGTGGAATTTTGTGTGTGTGTGTGTGCGTGGGGGGGGGGGCCTAAAATCCGCAATTGCGTTAATTTTTTTTGGGGGGGCTAAAATCTGCAATTGCATTAATTTTAGCTCGATATAGTATCTATGTTTGTGCATAATAAGCCTGGCTTTACTGAAGCACACTGAAGTACTGAGTCAGTCACTCACAATATAAAAAGAAATAAAAAAAACACATCAAAACAGCCCGTGTAATGAAAGGGAAATGTTATGGGAATGAAGAAAGGAGAAAAGAAATACACTATAATTAGCAGTGTCTGTCCAATTCAATGTCAACAGCTTTAAAATAACATGTTCTAGTCATGAAAACAATTCAATAAGATTGCTTTAAACCATTGTAATATCATAGCACAGATTGCATGATCTCAGAAATGCATACAACCTAAATTAAAACCTGAAACCAAACACACTGTGGAATCCCAAAGAGGGTCTAACAATGTGATGATAAGGAAAAACCACACCTAGATGAATAAGATTTATGGTCAAACTGAGCAAACATTTTATCTATAATAGCAGTGAAATCAATTCTTCTTGGGAGCATGGGGACCTACTGTCTCTGAAAATCAAAGTAGTATCATAAAAAGACTTAACAATATAGTACTATATAATGCACTTAAAAATATTTTTAAAAAATTAAATGTTCCTTCATACCATTACCATATGATTGCAAAGAAATGCATATGTATTAAGTCAGAAAAACAACTTGTAATGCTCATGTGCATACACTCAGACTGGCACACACATGAAACAAAGTGTACATAAATTTAAAACAGATACATGGTATATATAGATATATACACATAATTTCAACTTGAATTTTATGCAAGAAATGGAGCAAATATCTTAGACCTCAAAGAAGCTGTACAGCAAGCAATCAACTACGCCACAATATAATTTCTTGCTCTCCTACCTCAAGTCATAAAACACTTGAAACACGATTTACAAGATAATAATATAATCGAGGCCCCTTTTCAAATCACTGCAGTCCAGCCTACTCTAGTTTATTTTTCTATCTCAAAGCTAGCATTTGTTGAATAGGCAAGATTGTATATTGTTTTTAAATTACAAGTGTAAAAGCAAATTAAATGGTGCTAAACTAAAAAAAAAATAATGCCAACATCTGGTTAATTCTCACTTAAAAACTGATCTAATGGTGGAGAAAGGTGCTATAGAAATCATCATCATCATCATCTACCAACACTACTTTCTACAATTATACATATTGCAGTCAGGCATTACCCATCATAATATGGTTCCAAGGCATAAGAGACTATGATCTACTAGAGTAACACTAACAGTACAACTACAAGTTATCAGTAATCACTGATTCCCCATTCCACCTGAAGAACTATGCTGTATTTTACCTGTAGAATTATGCTGTATTTAGCTAGACAAACTCTATTAGGAATTTTATTTCACATCCAGGGAAATAAATGGACCAAAAGTTTAAGAGAACAGCCATTTTAGTCTCTAAAATAACAGCATCAATGCAGTGCATGTTGGCAAAGCAAAATGGAGGAACAAAAGAAAAAAAAAACCTTGCTGAACTCAGCCTGCAGTATTTGAAAATCTGAAGGCACTGACCAGATGTACTTGACACCCAAATCAAATGTATTACATATTAATAAGTATAGATGGGCAACAACTTGATCAAAAACATTCTTTCTAAAGAAAATACACTATCCTTGGGAAATACCCTGTTATATTGGCCACTTAATGAGATATAAGCAAAGATAAAGGCCTCTGACATTTGTGTTAGGTTTCTTATCCCTTTTACCACCCTAACAACATCCCTATATGATCATATAAGTCATGGACAAAACAAACCCCATGAAATGGATTTATAGTACTGCTATTCATCAGGCTCAAAGCCTGATTTTATTTTAAATCAATGAAAATTGTATAGCTCTAGGTCTTGAAAAAAAGATGTTAACCTGGGGAAAAAGCTAACTAGACGATAAAGTGGAAAGATAAAAAAGTATATTTTTATAGTTTTGTAGTAATACAACCCTTTAAAGATAATTCAGTAACTCAAGTTTTATATGAACTCTTGGTCAGTCTTTCATCCTAATGCCAAATGTAATATACCTAGTATGTTTGTTTTTAATCTCATTTCTGTAGAGGATTCATTAGGTCTACTAAAACAAGCAAACGCCATCAAAACCAGGAATGACAAAACAGAGACCCGGGGTTTCATTAAAAAAAAGCAGTCTACTCACACCTCTCACACAAACTTTAAAAAAAAGTTTGTAAAGCTGCATGCATGCTCTCTCTCAATTTCATATACATATACACAAACTTTCTCCCATATCCCTGCATGCACATGCATGCATATACAAGTGCATGTAAGCATACACACATGCCCATACACATCCACAAATCACACAGAACAAGAAACAAAGCTCTTTCTCTAAAAGCCTCCGTAAATGTAAAAAAAATATTAAAAGAAATGTATAAGGAAGATAAAGTCTTTAGAAATGTCAGTAAAAGCCTAAACTCTTAATTTAAAAAATAAAGTCTTAAAAAAGAGACTAAACTACTGTAAAAAGAACTGGTTTTATGGTGAAAATAATGTGAACCCTTAGTTTTGGTAAAATGGTAAGGTACAACTGCCTGGATACATAAAAAAGTCCCTTAACTGGTACTGATGACAGAGTTTAGATTATTTCATAGAAAAACAAAGTAGAATGGACCACAGAGTTTAGATTATTTCATAGAAAAACAAAGTAGAATGGACCACAAACTGTAGATCAAAAGGTGGAAACATGAAAGAAAACCAATTTGTTTATTATATTGTAGGTTATAAGCATAATTATTTAATGCATACTTTGTGTCCACATGTAGCATGTGTACAAGTATGCATATAAAATGTGAAGAGGTTGGTATGAAAAACACTTCAACAATTCCTTTCTAGCAACTGTTTTTGTTTGAAACTTAAGAAACAAGGTTTATGGAAACATCCAGACCTATTCTTTGTCATTCATAAGTGTTAAAACTAAGTGCAAGACTACTTCTGCATATTTGCCCCTTATGTTTGACATTTTACAGGGAACAGGGATGTTGATACCCTACCTTTTCCCAACATACAACTTTGCCTCACTCAAAAAAAAAAAAACAAAAAAAAAGAAACCCCAACAAAATCCCAAGAAAATAAAAAACCAAAAGTGTTACGACAATGTCAGGTGCAAAAGGTATAGAGAAACATCTGAAAGTTCATAAAGATTTCTTTTTGTGTGTTTTTTATTTTTTAAAAATTAACCCCAAACGATAACTTTTTACAATGTTTCAATGTTTAGTTGCCCCAAAAATGTTTACTCTTGAAAGCTTATGGAAAGACACATCTTTAATTATTGCTAAGGAATCTCAACAAAACAATTTCCAAATACCTGAAAGGGCATGCACAGTGATTAGCTTTGATGTCCCCAGTCAAAATCATTTAAACAAATAAAAAAATAAAATCCTGCTCTAGAAATTAACTTTAGTTTTAAGAATTAGTATGAAAAAGAGACATTTTCAAATAAAATTATTTCTGAAATGAGGGTTGGAGGCAGGAACAGTAGTTCAGAATATGACAGAAAACTGCAACACAGGCTCATTCCATTGATCACATCACTACCTGATCTGCCCACTTCACACCAATCAACTTATACACATCTCTCTCACACACACACACACCCCTCCCTCTGCATCAATGTGTAAGTGCATGAACACACATATGCACACAAATTCAAATCAATAACTAAGGTGGAAACAGCCTTTTCAATCTTTTTACATGAAAACAATTGTAAATTTCAGCTTGATGTAAGAAAATTTGCACCTTCTCAATATGGTCTGTTATCCTGCTCTTTCCAGAAAACAAATTAGTAAGCCATTCATGTTTAAATATCTATATTTTTATCCCCAGGACTATCCTCTCCCTTTTTAAAAAGAAAGTTTCATTAAAATTGAAAATAAGGTTTATCCTCTCAATACAATAACTGACTTATGCACAGTATTTCTGGAAAAAGCACTGACATGATATCACACAATAAAACAAGGAAATTATAGAACTAACCAAATCAAACCCAACCCAAAACAATGTTCCACAGAATTATACAGGCAGAGTTTGTGGACCAAAGATCTGTCATATTTATTCAAAAGCCATCAGAAAATATTCTTCCCCTTGCACTACAGGGGCTGTCCAGGAAAAATACTGACAAGCTTTAAGATTTCATGATTTTCTATTGATAAAAAAATAGCACAAATGGAGTGGTTTAGATGAAACATTGTGATAAAATTCCATACTGCAAGCCATCAAAAACAACACAAACAGAAGAACATAAAATGTTTTGTCCCTGCTAACCCTCTAAAACTATTCTGGCACAAGACCAGTAAGCCTGACCAACACATTTCTGAAAAAATGAGCTACGAACAGCAAGTCTTGTTTTGAAGTATACACACGACTGGAATCTTAAATGAGAACAGTCTTCATATACGATTGCAACATCATGCAGTTTATTATTTTTTTAATCCTCAAATCTAATGGACAGTGAATGTCTTACCAGTTGAACACCTTCAAGTGAGATTCCAAACGCTTCCTTTTTCCAAAGATTTGCATATGCCCTCAAATCAAGTTATAGAAAGCTGACTATTCAATAATAATCCCAGATCACTTAACTATTACTGTAACAGCTGGCACACAATGGAAGACACCAATAAATTTAAACAAGCAGGCATGAAGCTTGACATCTGATAAAGATTTACATGCAACCAACGTATTACCTACAGAAAATGCACTAAGCCTATGTTTATCACAGGCACCCTTAATTGGAGGTTCACAGTTCAAACACACGCGCATTGTATATGGTAAACATTCCCATGCAAAATAAATGATTCTTTACTTACCAGGAGCATTGCTAGCAATAAATGGGATTCCATAATTAGCTGCACATGTAAGATAGTATTGATAATAAACTAACAATGGTGGTTGCTATCCTTGAATAGAACTTGTCATCGTTGAGCTTTTGATCTGATTGTCTTTCACTTAGATAACTGGTATGGAACAAGTATGGCCTTTTGGTTTCTCTATTGAAATTCAGGATTTTTACAGTTTCATGTGTATTTGGATTTTTCTGATAAGAGACTGTTTAGCATACTGAATACATTATAAATATGTAAACCCACTTATTTTTTAATAAGTTAAGCAGCAAGAAGATTCCAACTGTTTAGTTCAAGCACCTGCAAAAATATTCGGGAGAAAATTGTGAATATACGGTTGCCTATGCAGATGACTGAAACCTTTTGGTACATGCCTAATTCATGATGAATATAATATGGCATGGCCAGGACAAACAACTAACATATCAGACATTCCAGATATTTGCCAGTCCTGTTCCACAGTGAAGCTCCTTTTGGTTGGGAAGGAGGGAAGGGTAGTCATTTGTCACATCTGAAGCATCACGAAAGACAAATGAAGTGTGGATGTGTATTTTAGCAGTCATCACTGATGTGTCGGAAAGGCAATACACAAGATGGGAACACAAGCCACCACAAGCTGTATTCCATTTCTGCCTGGTCACTTTACTGTTAGATCTATTTCACTGTTATCATGCCAACATCATTTGACACTCCAGATTACTAATGCAACTATGAGTGCTGTTGTTACAACTCAAATCCACAGTGCTCAAACTCGTTTGACAGCGTCACTTAAGCACTCATAGATCTCTTTAAAGTGAGGTCGTCGTTCAGGCTGGTATTCCCAGCACCTCTTCATGATCTGGTATACAGAGTCCGGCATATCTGTAGGCTGTGGCAGACGATAGCCTGTCCAGAAAATTATATTTTAAAAAAATGTTTAAAGTGTATCCAGAAAGTACACTGAGCTAGTATTTTAGAAGTACTGCATATGTGATTGACTGTAACCCTTTTATTCAGAAACATATAATTAGACTGCAAACATGAGCACCTAATACTGTATCCATACAGCGCACACACATCAGTACATATGCATAAACACACAACACTTATAACAAGGAAAATGCAGCAATACTTCCTCATCCCAAAAATGACACCAAAAAGTTTGAAAAGCATGGGAAGCAAAAGGTTACTTTCTTCCAGATGATTAGCACATCACAATGCTTCCCAAGTTGTCTTTCAAGTTTTTTTTTGTGATGAGGATGTTTGCACTATACTATCTCCCCACTACCCTGCCAAAAAAATTAAATAAAATTTTCTGGCCCAGATATATAGCTGTAAACTGACACCCACCACCGTCAATCTTCTCCCTGGCCTGTGCATTGGTCCACCCGGTGTATGGCTGCTGGCCAGCTGAGAAGATCTCCCACATAAGAATTCCATAACTCCAAACATCACACAATGATGTGTACTTCCCTGCAACATTCACAGTACACAGTAGCACTTAGCATGAGATTTTCACAAGCACCAACATCAGTATCTTTTTGTACTCTACGAACAGCCCACTCTTGCAAAGTAACATCTTCAGACACACAAAAAAGCATGGTGAAAACATTTTTGAAGACAAGCTTTGTAAATGACTGAAGGTACTTAGAGAAATCACTAGGGTTTTTTTTCAAATAAACATGCAGAGAAAATATGTTCTGAGAAGGAAAAAGCAAAAAAAGTGATGTTGTCTCCTGAACAGAGCATGCCAGAAAAGATACTCATGAAATCAAAGTCACAGACCATAGTTAAGTGCCTCTGGTGCTGTCCACTTAATAGGGATCTGTTTCATGCCTTCTGATACTGTGTACTCTTCTTCCTCACGAGACATGCCAAAATCAGAGATCTTGATGACACTGTTCTCACCCACAAGACAGTTCCTGGCAGCTAAATCTCTGCAACACCACCATGGGGAAATAAAGGTGTCACAAGCAATGCATTTATTAAAAGAAATTACATTTTTAGCATTTTTGTCCCAGATATGCATGTATTAGTGTAATTATATATCAGAATAATATTTGAATGTGTGAAAGTCATGTTTTAATTACCATCTTTTCTTAACCACCTTACCTATGAATGCAGCCCCGATTCTCCAGATATGACATGCCGTTGGCAGCATCTACACACATCTGAGTCAGCTGCCGTCTGCTCTGGAGTCTACCTTGTTTCCTCAAGAAGGTCAGCAGTGCTCCACCTAGAAAGCCACATAAGGAAAAGTACACCATCTTCAGATGGATCTAGGCCTTAAAGCATACTTTTTAAAAATGTGTTAAGACAATTTTTTTTGTTGAGCTTATACCAAAGCCAGTAAAACCATTTTGTTTCTTGTCAGGGCAATGATAATGTAATGATTGCTTAGCACAGGTGCATAAGAAAACAGCCAAACATTTAAAACCGTTAACGTTTACTGCTACCTTTTACTCATAGTTATAAAGCATGAGTAAGTAGTCTGCCCCTCTTCCCTCCCTGACAACATGGGGAAACCAAGGATAAGCATCTTGTTCTTGTAGTCATAAAGCAACATCCAGACTCTGCAAAACTGCCATGAGGTAAAGAACTCTAACATGTTAACATGAAGCAACATCCACAGGGCCTGGGCATCACTTTGTAATGATGGAGACAACATGCCTGTCCTTAATTTCTCTATGTAGTCTATGTGATAGGTAAATAACAGGTAAACCTCATAAGACTTTTATTGATAACTAAAAACTTCTTAGCAGAAAAAGACTGATTCAACTAACAAGAGTAGCTCACATGACAAACAGAGATCCCAGCATACTATGTATAATAAGGAATAAAAATAAGGTTGACCACTTGGCTTACCACTTCACTGGCACAATAGGTAAAGGCTCACTTACCTGGCACAAACTCCATGACGATCATGACAGGCTGTCGCTGTGCTGCAATCCCAATAAATTTGACAATGTTCGGATGGTTGTACTGCTTCAGAATACGGCCCTCAAGCAGGAATTTTTTGCGTTGGTCCTCAGACAGTGTGTCTCGACAAGTCTTCACAGCTACCACCATGTTCTTGGGGACATACTTCCCTTTGTACACTTCCCCAAAATTACCCTGTCAAACAAGTGCACAAATACAAATAGCTTCTGTGCCTAGGTTAGTTCTAGGATGATGAGGACAATATGATACAATCATATCAAAAAGGCTATAACGTATGCATTCTCTTTAATGCCCTCTGTCCTAAGTCACGTAATTTGGCAATGTGTCATTTATGCCATATGTAAACATCTTTATTTTGAGTCCTGACACCAAATAGACTAATATATACATATTTGTTCTAGCCCATCCCATGCTATTACTACTGTCGTCAATTCCATGAATGCTAATTCTTTGTCATCTCCCACATAAGATGCAAATACTTCCAGCCCCATAAAACATTTGGCAATCTGCTGCCAACCTGCTATGTCACAAACATAGCCTACATACTAGATGACTTATGCAGCCAGCCAGCCAGACCGGCAGTGAACCATGAAAAGAGCTGTTCAAACTAATTCATGACATCACTTACTCCTCCAGTCACCCTGCCCACTGAAAAACCACTCACATTGCCAATCTTCATCTCCAGGTGTATGTGATCATTCAAAAGTTCCCAGTCCTCCCGAACGATGGCCTTTTGAAGAATAGCCTGTGATTTATTGGTGACTGGCTGCCCAGAAGCATGCTGCTTCTGAATCAGCTCCTGAATGGTGGGATACGAAGCTCCCTCGAAACGCCAGCCTGCCTCCTGTAACACGATATAATAACACAAGATTTGTATAGCTGGTACTCACACTTGTAAGGAGAATGCTTGTGTTTAAGAACAAGACTTGGACAACATACAAGAGACAGAAGAACAAACAAACAATATATAAACGATGAAAGGATAAACAACAGTACTGATGATGAATAAAAGACAAATACAGAAAACGCAAAGAGGAACCAAGTAACAAGGACTCAGAGTATCATGATTTTGCAAAGGAAAACGAGTAGGAAAATAGCAATAAACGGAAAAGGGGGGAAGGGTGTGACAAAGGACTAGTATTGTATGGACTGTTCTTAAGAGTAATGCTTAAGGAACAGGTACATTTTCAGTGCACATTTAAAGGATTCAATTTTGGGTAGGTGGCGGATCTGGAAAGGAAGAGTTCCATTGTTTTGCTGCACAGTAACTAAAAATCATGTGACCTTGTTTTTGTTCTAGTGACAGGAATAGTTAGGAGACAGTCGTCAGATGAAGAGTGTAGTTGCCTGGCTGGGACATATGGGGAACAGAAGTTCAGAGAATCAGTCAGGGCAGGGGCCAGCAAAGAAATTAAAACATGGCACATACAGTTTGTACTGAATATGAGAGTGGATGGGTACCCAATGCAGAAAACGAAGGAGAGGAGTGACACGGTCCCACTGACTAGCTCTAAGCACCATATGTTTTCTATGCCAAGCAGTCTGGAGGTTTGTGTGATCCTTGAACAATTGCCTAAATAATCTTAGCTTAGAAGACAGCTGTTCTCACTGCTAAACTAACACTATGCTCTTCATGTATCCTCTCACACAACAAATATTCTCAAATGCCAAGTGATACATATGCCCCTAGTTATCTTCAATAGGTAGGGAATAGTGGATTTTGAAACAAGAGTATGCATAACAGTGGAACTGATATAGGATAAACATAAAAACTCTGTGTGTAGCTGAATCCGTACTATGCATGCACACACACACACACACACAGAGGTTTCATTTACAAAGCATATGCATCCTTCTCTCATTTATTTAAAAAAGGCATGAGCACACAACTGCAAACATTAGCATATTAGCATGCATGCACACACACACACACAGGGGTAACAGATACTTATTAGAAGGGTTATGACTAACCTCACTGCCCTGAATAATAAAGTGCTTGTGACCCTGCCAAAATACTGACAGAACATATTGCGTTTCATTGGTTTTTCGGTTTTTGCTCTCGCGCACCAAATAGTCCCCATCTTCTGTCAAAAGCCGCTGCACCTCTTCCCGTGGGAGTACACCATGGAACCACTCTTCGTCTTCAATACGCCTCTTCTGTGTGGGCATAGCATCCTGGAAATTTAAAGGAGTGAAATATACCCTAAAGTTTATAGCCAGAGCAAGGAGTGAGATGTGTAACAAAAAGCATTCAGTAAATTTGTCCTGAATGGTACTCAGTCCTGAATGAGTTGGATAAAATATCAGCCTTGATGCCTTTATAGCCTTATAGACATATATTCTTTACATCTTCAAAACAGAAAAAAAGCAAAAAAAAAACAAAAAAAAGAGGTTCCAAAAGCAAGACAGAAATGGGGAGCAGTGTAAAACTTTTTAGATTCCTATTTCAAACATGCATGATATACAAGTTGAATAAATGTGGTGTACCGTAATTATTTTCCCTTCTTCTCTCATGTGCATCATGGAGACTCTGTTTGGGCCATTAGATGTCACTGATACCTCTGTTTGCTCGTAGCCACTTACTCCTGCTCTCTGACGCATTTCTGTCTCATCATCATCTAGATCATCACCATTTGCCTGCCTCTGTCTGCCGTTTGATTTATCTCCCCTCTTAAAGATATGAACACTGGGAAATTTGAATTTTTTGTCTTTGTCTCTGGATGACGTTGAAAAATTTGACTCTGTTTCCTGTGAAACAACAATATATATATATATATAAAGAGAGAAAGAGATTGACTGATCATGGGATTAGAAAATCTGGCCACTTTATCAGTCCAATAACTGAACAAAAATCTGATGAGACTGCAAAACTTTTAAATCCCTCCAACACATAGTCACAAGAGCCTGCCAACACTGACATGCCTATATCTGGGTTAGTCTTGTGTGTTACTGGTTGTTTTCCTCATACACAGGTTCCCTCATAAAGGGAAAAAGAAAAATGAAATCTTCCTTGTAAATTGTCTTTCTTCGATACTTACCAGACGACCTGACTACAGGAGATCAAGGGCTACAACTGTAGTTGGTTCGTCTGGCAAAGTTAAAGAAATGAAATTTTCCTTGTAAATTGTCTTTCTTTGATACTTACCAGTTGATCCAACTATAGTTGTAGCCTTTGATCTCCTATAGTCAGGTCATCCGGTAAAGTTAAAGAAGAAACGTATTTACCCACTAAGCCAAATCATTTCAGAAAAAAATACTGACTAGTCTAAATTTTGAGCTCTGGACATGACAAAGCATACCACATCAGCAATATCACTGCCTTCAAAAGCTGCTGGTGGATTAGAATCTCCCAGGGCAGTTATTGGTGCCTCAGTCAATTTGATTAAATCTTTCAGGCGACTAATGTGTGCCTTCCTTTCAGCAACTTCCTTCTTTTCCAGCTCTTGCTGTTTGTGCTTCTCTATCAGCCTATGAAAATAGTTAAATGGTACAGATTTGTTTTGTAAACAGATGCTGTAATTCTTAAATATACTTAACAAGTACTGAAATCAAGCACAAATAGTGGCCTTCTAAAATAGCATGGCATCTAGAAATTCTAAAGAAGAAACCATAAAACAATATGAATGTGTCAACAGCAATAAATAACAAAAGTAACATCCTAATATGTCACCTAACAAGTTTTGTAGAAGCAGTTTACAAACAAAATAAGCTCAATATGGATAATAACATGGTCATTCAAGTATTCAATATGACCCACTAGTAATTTTATCACCTGCATAAACTTGGATTCTTAAGAAGAATCAATAGGCATTTTAGGGTTTATCTCGTCATCAAAGATTAATCACCAGTAGATCCTTAATTAAGGTTATTCTTGCACTCAGACAACTTACTCCTTCATCCTCTCTGAAGAAGAATCTTCAATCATACGCTGCTCTGAAAGCATTACAGCATGTGCTGCATCCTGCAACTCAGCATCATGCACTTCAAGTGCCTTCTGCTCCTGTTTCAGTTCATGTGTGTATCGTGTGTGCCTGTAACAGACATTTCCACAGTAAAAGGCAAGACAGCATTGCTTTTACAGAATGCAACTCTTTACAATGGTGAATTAGTGAGGTGTTTAATACATTTTAATACATCTTTCTTCTTCGTGTAACTAACTGATCTCTCCCCCTCCCTCCCTCCTTATATATGTAACTAAATATGAATGGAATTAAAAAATGGACTCTGATAAAGAGACAAGACTACTAACCGGTGCTGGAAGTTTTCAAATGTCAAGTCATCCAAAACAAGTTCTGAAGGCTTCAGTTTCCCTGAGTACTCATCCATAAAATTATGGTCAAAATCAAACTTAATAGGTGTTAGAGGATCAGACCTGCACAATAAAGACACAGATTAAAATCTTTCATGGGTTGAGGCAGTCCAACGAGTTTTAGTCTAGTGTTTTTCAACATATTGTCTGGCGTTTGCCAGTGATAGACTATCATTACAAAATTATTTTACTGGTCTTCTTGTAGCTCCAACTTGGTGCTATAGCTGCTGTTGTTTTAATTATAACAGTCAAGTACAGTATACACTGCTTCCTGTGTGAACTTTGCTATCAGCCTTGGGTTACCCTTTCCTTTCCCTAATGTGCCTTACAGTTCAAGATTTGAGACTTACAGTTCATATCTGCAGCTTACAGAAACTATGATGATATCCAATAACAAAATTTGTTAAAATATGACATTCATGTTTAAGACTGTTTAACAAAACAATAAAGCAACCATAAATAAATCACACTTCTAGATGTTCCCATCTCAAATAAGTCATTTGCGCCCATTAAATGTGGCAGACACAAACACTACATCCTTAGGTGCAGCACGATGTGCAAGATGAATCAGCACAAGCTTACACATAAAATAAAAATATCAACACAGGTAAGGCAGCTACAGCCCTCGAGATGTATGCAGACATAATGGCCAAATGTCCAGGGGCAGGCTTCTGCAGTCACATTCAGTCCATCCCTGCTCTATCGGTAAGGTGCCAGCATCAGTGATTTTTTAATAGCCACGTAATCTTTCTAACATGCAATAGGAACCAAAGACAAGAATGATTATAACCAAGGCGTGTAGCTTGTGCTTTAACAGCATCTAATAAAATTAAGCTGATGACCTCTCATTCTTCTCACCTGAATTTGCTGATGAAAGCTGAACCATACTCAGATCCTGGTTGTATGCGCTCAACATCAGCGGAGATATGCAAGGCAACATCTTGAAATGGTCTTGAGGTGAAGTCTGTCATGCTGGCATAATCCGTAAGTACGAATTTTCTGAAGATTGAAAAATAGAAGCATGGTCACAATGTAAAACTGTTATCACTTCTGTGTTCTTCGTCACCTTTCTCAATTTCTCTTTCTCCATCACTCACTCACACTCCTCCATCCATGCACATATACTCCCCCTTTCTCTCTTTCACAGACTCTCTTTGTTTTGTGAAGTGATAAAAAGACAACAAAAAGACAACAAAACCAATGCCTCACAATCTTACTGCATACCCACATTTTTACAAAGTGTCAGCAAGAGGACAAACATCTGTCAGAAAAAAAATCACATGAGTGAATAATTAAGACTTTCATAACTAACACCACTGAAACAGCAAGAAATCTTGAGACCTACAGTTGTCTAATGAAGAGTTCTTGAACAGCTTGGTGGCAATCCAGCATAGCTGGCAGGAGTTGCTGGCAGTGGATTGACTGATAGTTATTGGCTTCTGCCACAGACAGGATGTAGTCATTATGCTGGTTATGTAGGCGGCTCATTGTTCGGATTAATCTTGATTTTGCATCATCCACTTTGCTGCCTCCTTTACCTGAACATGTGAATAACATTTCAACTAGTACACTTTTTACATTTTGAACCTGATTTAAAGAAATAGGTACACACTATTTAGGCACATTCACATGCATTTTTGTAAATGACATGCATTCTTTATGAAGTGAGACAACGGGATCCCTTGTCACCTTATTTGTTTTGCTGTGTGTAGAAATTTTATCTGCTCTGTTGCATGAATATGAAAACATGAGAGGCATTAAATTGCAAGATAAGGAATTTTTATTTTCACAGTATTGTGTCTGGATGGAAGTGAAAAATCATTTACACAAAGTAAAAACTCTAAACGTCTTTGCAAGAATGTCAGGGTTAAAAGTAAACTACGATAAAACCCAAGCTATATGGACAGGTCAATCAATCCTCTTCAAGCTAGTTGCACATAAGGCCTCAACCAGAGCCTGCTACTGATGGTGTTTGGCCAAAAGATGGTAAGTATGCACCTGAGGCATCTGTTTTGGAAGACGTCATGCCTGTTACCGATGTTTTTGGTCATCTTCCATGATTCTGATCCGTAAAGGAGGGTGCTGATCACATTTGACTTGAAGATTCTCAGCTTGGTCTTCTGACTGATGTGTTTTGCCTTCCATGTGCTCCCGAGAGAGGCGAAGGCCTAGCTGGCTTTTGCCAGTCGGCCTCGAATCTCCACCTTCGCATCCCCGGTGTTTGACATCTTGGACCCAAGATAGGTAAAGCTGTCAACTTCCTCAATCTCTTCTCCATTTAGTTTGATGTTTTCTTGGACTCTGGTGTTCACTCTCATACTTTTTGTTTTCTTTGCGCTGACCTTCAAGCCAAGGTTTCCAGCTGTTTCCGAGAAGGCATTTGTTTTCCCATGCATGTCTTGGTGGCGGTGTGACAACAGGGCAATGTCATCAGCAAAGTCCAAGTCTTCCAGCATTGTTGTTGCTGTCATAGTCATGGTCCATTTGATCCCTCTCCTCTCTCTGTCGGTGGAATTCTTCATGATCCAGTCCATGGCCAGGATGAAGAGGAACGGCGACAGAATGCAGGCCTTCTTCACCCCAGTACTGACGTTGAAGGAGGCTGTGAGCTCCGTGTCACAGACCACCTGAGATTTGAAGTCGCTGTACAGCATTGCAACGACCTGGACAAGTTTCACAGGGACTCCATAATGCCTCAGGATCTTCCATAAGGACTCGCGGTGGATGCTGTCAAAAGCCTTCTCCAGGTCAATGAAGCTGATGTACAGTGGTGTGTTCCACTCATTGCTCTGCTCCAGAATCTGACACAGAATGAAAATGAGTTCAGAGCAGGATCGCCCAGGGTGAAATCCTGCTTGCTGGGGCCGGAGGTCTTTCTCGACAGTTGCCATCAGTCTTGACAAAACAATCTTGCTGAAGACCTTGCTAGTGAGGGAAAGAAATGTTATACGCCTCCAGTTATTGCAGTCTCCAAAATCTCCTTTCTTGGGTAACTTGAAGATGAGCCCTGTCTTCCACACATCGGGGATCTGTCCTGATTCCCAAACTTGCCTGAAGATTTCAGTCAACATGGGAGCTGTCACATTCAAATCTGCTTTCAACATCTCTGCTGTTATTCTATCTGCCCCTGGTGCTTTGCCGCTTTTCATTGCCTTGATTGCTGCTGTCACTTCTTCTAGGCTTGGCGGATCTGTGCAAATGTCAAGGTCTGTATCTGCTGGCTGGATGTCTGCAAGCTGAGGGGGGTCTGGTCTGTTTAGAACCGACTCAAAATGCTCCCTCCAGTGCTGTAGTTTTTCTGCCTCTCCCTCGATAACATTTCCGTTCATGTCTTTCACTGGTACTTCACTGTTTTTGAACCTGTTGTTTAGCTGCTTATTGATTTTATACAATGTCTTCAGGTCATTTATTTGTGCTGCTTCTTCTGCTTCATCTGCCAGTTTCTCTATGTAGTCCCTTTTGTCAGTTTTGGTCATCCTCTTTACCTCTTTGTTTATTTTTGTATATCTTTGTCTGTGTTGTTCCTTCAGACGTTCAGATCTGGTGTTGTTGATTTTCTCTCTTCTATCCTTTTCCATGTCTCTTCTCTGATCCACTGTTCTTTCTTTTTTCGTTGGAAGCTCAGTATTTTCTCACCTGTTTCCTGTAAGACTCGATTGAAGTCCTCTAAGGTCATCTCCTGTTGGTCCCCTAGTGCCTGGAACCTGTTCTTTACTTCCACTACAAAGGCCCGTTTGGTGGCTGGGTCCTTCAGTCTGCCAGAGTCCACTCTCTGCTGACGTGCCTGTTTTCCTCGCGATCGACATAGCTTCAGAGAAACTGCGGCTATCACAAGAGTGTGGTCACTGGCAACGTCTGCTCCTCTGTAGGCTCTGACATCTTGAAGTGAGCTCCTCCATCTTCGGTTGATGATGACATGGTCTATTTGGTTCTTTGTGATCCCATCTGGTGATGTCCACGTTGCCTTGTGGATGTCTTTGTGTTGGAAGAGTGTGCCTCCAATCAGTAGATTGTTTTCTTCACAAAAGTCTGCCAGTCTCTCTCCGTTGTCATTGATGGTTCCAATTCCATGCTTGCCCATGATATGCTCCCTGCAGGTATTGTCACTTCCCACCTTGGCATTGAGGTTGCAGGTGATGAGCAACATATCATGGGCTTGGACGCTCTCCGTGGCTGCCTGCAGCTGATCGTAAAAAGCATCCTTGTTTTCTGCCTCGCAGTCTTCTGTTGGTGCATAGCAAACTAGCACTGTCAGCTTGGTGTACTTTGAATGGAATCTTGCTCTCACAAGCCTGGGTCCATAAGGTTTCCATTCCAGCAGTGTCTTTTCAGTTTTCCTATTGAGGAGTAGTGCTACTCCTTCAGAGTGTTGATTGTCTGATCTTCCTGAGAAAAGGATAGTATGTCCTGACGCTAGTCTCCTCTTTCCTGTGCCGGTCCATCTGGCCTCGCTGACTCCCAGGATGTCCAGGTTGTAATTGTCAAACTCCTTGACTAGTTGGAGCAACCTGCCAGTCTGATACAAGGTCTGGAGGTTCCAGCACCCCACCCTCAACTTCTGCTTTGGCTTCATTAAATCCACTATCGGGGTGCCAGCTCCTTCTCGGGTTTGACTGTCGTCCGTCATAAGTCCAGTTCCCAGGTATGTTTCATTACCTTCGCCATCCGTATCGAGTGCTCTAGTGTAGGTTTCTGTAACCTGCTTTTTTTATATGGTGGGGTTGTTAGCCCTACCACAACCTAATTAACCTCTAGGTGAGGTGTCCACCTTAGTTGCCTCTTACAACATGCTTGGCTGGACAGCATGGACCCTATTCTTACAATGCTCGCTAGGCAAGCATACCCCGGGGTCCCACGGGGGATATGGACAGGTAGTAATGGTTTTTGCATATGATCTTTTTCTGGGATCCAGGAATTTAAAAAAAAATATCTAGGTTTCACTAGTGGATCACATTGTAAGCTTAAACTATGATGATAAATTAACAGAAATACAAAAATAACTATGTACAGAGAGTAAGTGCCAGTTTACACCACTGGCAAGAAAATAACAATTTTCAACCAAGACTGTTGATGAATTTATTGCAGAATGCCTATTCTACAACATAAATATTGTTATGGGGAACCACATGATTTACTTTAGTGATTGGCTGCAAGAGGGTATTTCTCATATTAGAAACTCACTCAAAGATAATGGTGATTATCACATACTAAGAGTTTTAGCTAAATTTTCAAACCTGACCACTTTCTTTCTACAGTCTGGAGGCATTATAAATGAAATCGGTTTCAAAATAAAGTACAAATTAAAATTATAAAAGGAACTGAAGAAATAAAACAAAATGTATGGGGTATAATTTGTAAAGGGAATAAATCTAGACAATTCTTGATGACTGACTCTACCCACAGAGTACAAAAGTACCACAGAAACTTGTATTTAAAAAATGCCAAAACAGCAGACAACTAAAATGGTTTCAGTTAAGGAATTATTCATAGAATTTTTCGCAATTAACAGGCTCCTATTTGTAAGAAAGAGTGTTAATTCCCTCAAATGGTCTGTGCCCAACTGAGGAAGAGATAGTCATCTGTTATGGCAGTGTCAGTTTGTTTGTACACATTAGAAAGATCTATATTCAGTCACGATTAGTAAATGCACATCGTTAAAAAATTATAACTTTTCTGAAAAAACGATTTTATTTGGAGTGCAAGAAGACATGTATGGGCAAAGAGACTCGATCATCTTGCTAGCAAAACATCATATTTATTTCTTTATAATTAAAAAAGTGATATTTTTGAAAACTGTAAATTTAGAAATATACCACAGCATAATAAATAATAATATGGACTTTTGCAATTTACTGCAGAAGCCATATGCTGAACGATTGATATGAACAAAGATAGTAGAAGCAGGGACATCCTTGCTATCTCTTTCCCCCTTCCTGATATTTCCTTCCTCTAATCTCATCTTTCCTTCTGTACTGAATGTGTTTCAAAAGCGGAAGAGAATTCAAATGACATGTAAAACATACTGATTGCAGTGAATCAAAGCGTGCAAAACATTAAAGCTTAGTTAAAACATTAAATCCTTTCTTGGTGTTTCTTTTTAAGCATGTCACAAAACTTCATTGGCCAATACACATATTTATTCATATGAATACACTTGCAAACACTTTCTCTTCTCTTGTGTTTGCAAACAGTATTTTTACAATGCAGTAGTTTTTTTGGTAAACTTTTGCTTTAAATCTAAATGATAATATTTAAAATGGTACCTTAATTGAGAAAAGTAAGATGAAGTAGGGTGTGGTCTACTAAAGAGCAGCTCGTATCAACATTGAAAAACAGCAGATAATTCAAAATCGTGATATACTGTTGCTTAATCCTAGAAAATGTAAGCATATGAGCTTCACACCTTTGGTTTGTGCATCCTGGAATTTAGCCTTATCCAATTTAAGACGATCTAGGAGCCGACCATATTCCATTTTGTTTTTCTGTACATCTTCTTGACGCTGCAACACAGATCAAAGACTGCTTGTCTGATTGACATGATGAGGCACAAATAATATCTAGCTATCCGAACACAACATTTTCTAGGTCTGTAGCCCAAATGGGCTCCTGTAACTGCTTATTTGCTGGTCTTCTTAGATGTTTGCCATAAGCTACACTGGGTAACAGTCCATGGTGCATTAATTACAGCTGCTTTCTGTTAATATAATACTACTGCCAACATTGGTCTAGTTCCTACCTGTCTTTCCAAACTGATGCAACCTACCAACCAAGTAGGTCATTTTGCTCTGCACATGCGGATCTACTTTTTGTGCTACATGGTTTAACATGTTTTGGTGTCACATTTTGTAGTTTCCACTAATTTGGGGTTCTCTTTTCTCTCTCCGTTTATCCTGTTTTTATTTCCAGCATTCAAGTCAGTTTTAAAAACTGATTTCCTTCCCCAGTCTCTACTACAATTATCACTGGTGAGCTGGTGGATATTCCTTCTCTCATCCCCCTCTCCATCTTACATCCTTCTTGTCTTCACCTTCTGTCTGACCTACTTACTCATTGTTTTTCACCACCTACTTGTGCTCAGGACAGACAAATGTTACCATCATCTGCTTTTTATAAGTAATGCAGAGTACTTTAAGCAGCTGAGCTTACTGACATAAGTCACATAAATGACTTCATCTTGCTAGCAATTTAAAAGTAGATTTTTTTGTAATAAACCAGGTCTCACGTGCAGAGAGCCCCAACAGGACTTTCATAATGATGGTGTGTGAAAATTTTTATGCTGGTTATTGTAATATACAGCACTGCAACGGAAGCCCCTGCATCAAAATTTTCACACGCTATCATGGTGATTGTCCGATTGAGGTTTCCTGCATATAAGGTCTGGTTTATTATCTTTTTTCCTGTGATTTCAACTATTCATTTACTAATTGGGCACAGCACTGATAACTTATTTAAGCAAATAAAATTTCTCAGTGTTTCTATGACTTACCTTCACCAGATATTTGAAAAGCAAACACCAACTAGTAGAAATATATCAATATGTGCATTTAACTCTCTATCTGCCCCCCTCCCCTTCATTTTTTAAGTTGCTCACCTATTCTCTCCCTTCTTTTCCCCAAAACACAGAGCCATTTATTTTCTTCAAGACCACTAGCCTATTAATTATTAAAATATGCTGTTTTATGTACTACTGAGTCACCAATCCCAATACCTTTATTTGTGTTAGTTGTCTGTAAACACAGTGATATTTTTAGGAAATCACATATACTTTGACTTTTAAAAAATTAAAATGTTCCATTGTCCTTATGGGCAGTTGGTGCCGCAGTACCTGTCATCACAACAGTGAAAGCCTTCACATACCAGGTCTGGACATAACACCTATTTACAGGGCTGACCATCTATGGTTTTCTTTGAGTACTTTCCTCCCCGCTGCATGTACATGGATGTGTCTTTGTTTTCATTCGCCTGCGTTTATGTGTGCAAAATACTTTGATCCCAGCTGGTGCTTGGGAAATGTGCTAAATGTGGTGCATTAGTATTATTATCATGATTATGACAAACCCTCGAAAGTTCCATCTTGAAGATAGTATGCATATTACTTCCTTTATGTTCCACTTTTATTAGATGGCATGTATATGTGTACTGACTGGGACATGCTGAATGATAAGTACATGTCCACTATATACATGGATATACCAGACATTAGTGACATCAAAATGATGAGTCAATTATATTAAAATCTGCCAACAACCAGGACGTTGTCTTATTTCTATAAACATCCTTGTTTAAACAATAGCATCCGAGAGCACTTAAAGGACTATAGGGTGCACAATTTTGTTTTAATGATTGGGGAAAGCTTGGTGCAAGATACTAGTCTCTCAAATCTGATTGAATGTACCCTTTCCATTCTCATCAAGATACATTACTACAAACATGTACAAAAAGAAGTCAATACACAAATGTTAGGATTGTACATGGATACAATTACACTGTGAAAGCCTCAGCCCTTGGTAGAGCTGTAGTTAACCATGTCCCTAAGTTATTTATATGTATATGTTAACTATATAGATGTTACCTACAATTATCTTTGTGCAAACATGACATCATGATTATAAACTCTTTTTTTGTGCATGGCAATGTTTGTAGGTAATGTATCTTGGAAACAGAAGGGGTGTATTTACTCAAATTAGAGAAAACAGGCATGCTCTAAGCTTTATCCAATCATTAAAACAAATATGCACCCCATAAGTCCTTTAACATTAGTTTAAGTCATGGATGTTAACCGGTACTTAATGAGTAACAATACTAACCTTTGACATTTCTGTATCAAGAGCATTGCGCAAATCCAGATAATTGCGTCGTGCACTCTTTTTTTCTGCTATAAGAAAGTTCAAGGAGTCAAGTGTTCGGTTATGTAATATATCAGAATTTTCTCGAATTTGCTTGATGAAGATATCTGTCTCTTTCAGTATGGTGTCCCAAGCCTGTGAAAATGTTAAAAAAAAACTATTGGTCAGTCATACTCATTATCACAGAATATGGCCAGGTGGCATGTCCTACCAGCCCTTGCTCATTGATCATTAGTAAGTACCTATAAACAATAAAATATCTAGTTTCTATTACATGTAATAATAGCAACTCTTAGTCATGGATTTGCATATACATGTTGCACATCTATTATGTGTTGTATACATGTTCATAACCTTATGCATGTCTGTGCCAATTTTCAACTTATGACATCTCCTGCTGTCACTACACTGTGTGTTTATAAGTTGACATGACTCTCTGTGAGGTGTCTGCAATGTATTTTATATCTGCAGTGTTATTAAGCATCTCCTAGGATCCAGGGACACACTTTATGAAAATGCAGACTAAAAACTGTCACTGTTTTCTGTAAAATCTTTACAAGACCCTCATAGTACAGATGCTGCTTTACAGAAGTGAAACATGAACTCTGTTTGCTGATACAGAGAAGAGAATCAAGGCACAGGAGACTGTTCAAGATCTCATACAAGGGCCATAAAACCATCGACTGTATGAAGCATGGCAGCCACGCTCATAGGACACCAAGAACTCCTACTTGCAACAATCACATGGCATAAGCTGACCTGGTCTGGTCATGTAAAATGGCATAGCCCTGTCGAAGACTATTCTTTAAGGTATCTTGGAGGGAGGCTGACACCACAGTGAAATTGGTTTACAAACATGAAGGAGTGAACTGGTCATCCTATGGAGGACCTGCTCACCACGGCCCTTGACAGGTGTGAGCAGGGGGCCTTAGCTGGTATGTCTACCCATATGTTCCTCTCATTGACTGGCACCAGTGAAGAGACAAATGACTGACTGAGGGTTATTTAATCCTAAACCTCCCACCCAAAAACACCCACACATCTCAAAGTAAACACTTACTCTGAAAACACTGCAACAGTCCTGAAACTCAAGGAGGTCACTACTGTCATTTTTGGCTGCATTGTAAACCATTTTTGTAAGACTTGCTGTATACTGCCGATCAGCCTCAATACGTGAAGTAACGAACCGCTTGAGTGTTTCCAAAAGTCTAATTTCAGCATCTTGCACCTTCAACAAGGCCTCATGGGATGAGCGACCCTGCAAGTCAGTGCCAAACCCCATCTTGCCTCCTTTGAAGTGACAATCTAAAAATGGAAAAAGCTAGCTATCAGAATAAAATATAAGTTACAAAATTACTGATAGACATTTCTTTATTGATAGACATGTGTTGTCTAATTAATAAATTCTTTCGCTACAATTTAATCAACTAAAATAACACCCAGCAAGACTGTTCATCTTAAAATTTAAAATAAAGACTGGAATGTACGGGAAAAACTCTATCCACTGGCAGAAGTTGTAAAGTGATTAAGAACACAACTGACAGATGTAAAACTTAAAGTCACTGTAATTACTTGGACTCAGATTTGTTTGGTGAGAAACTTCACAGTTGAACGGGGTTTTTTTTTTTTTTTACTGGTATTACCATTTTCTATCAGCAAACTGGGAGGTAAGACTATTACACTAAATGGGCAGTATTTCTATTTTTCACCAAAAACAAAAAAGAAAAAAAAACCAGCAAAGAAGCTTCACGTAGATGAATGGGTTAGCCCAACATTAGTAGAGGCAAATCATGAAGATGATGCCACTAACAGCACATGTAATAACATTAGCAACAAGGCAATAATTGTGACACGTGGTTTTGTGGTTGCTTTGGCTGTACTGAAAAGATAAGACTGAGCATGGGCTGTAGATCAAAAAGAAGGGAAAAAAAATCTGACATCAAGTTTTCCTTTTCATGGCCATCAAAAATGGTCTTTATTACAAAGGATCATTTTCTGAGATGATTCGACCAGTCTTAAAGCAAGCCTATTGAGAGTCTCAGAAGTTTTTGCTTTTGCTTTTTCTCAGATCAAGCAGTTGCCAAATCAATCATTAATTTTATCTAATCTACTGCAACAGGACATGAACAGGTGGGCGTTAGGCTTGAGTCTAATCATTTGCACAATATTGTTAAGCTTTCAATTGGCAGCCTTTTCATTTAACTTTCTTTGGCACAGATGCGATATAGAATAATAACATTTATCGTCTGCTCGCTCCACTCAAATGCTCAAATGTACAACTTAACCCTAACCCTACGCCCAACGCTATCACTAACCCTCTGACAAAATAGCACAGACCGGCCTATGACGCAGCGAGTTACTCTATATCGAAGTTCTACCCTTTCTTTCATTTGTCTTAAGGAAGCTACATGATTTCACCGAACGCTTCTTCGTGAATGTGAACTACTGAAGTGAAGCCAGGATTGACTCACTGAAGATTAGGAATGATACCCCTTGTTGTGGAACATAATCTAACGGTCGTACTAGGCAAACTTTTGATAAAGCAAACGCTCAAATAAATGCAAGTTTCCAACCAAGAGCTTCTGTTTATATTAGTATACAGTTTCCCATATTAATGCAATTACAGATGTCCCACTGGAGACAGTAGATACGTACAAGCACAAGATGACCCCGATTAGAAACATCAATGAAGTACGCAAAAAAAAAAGTTATCACAAGTAAATCAAACCAAAGGCAGCAGACCTGCCAAAAACAACAAATGAGACACTTACTCAATGCAGAAAGATGGATTTCAGTAGCCTCTTCATATTAAGAGTGATTATCTCTTTAATTTCTTGCGGTTCTCGCCCATGTCGAAGGAAGATTCCTAAAACTTCCGCTTTTTAGATTGTGTATGACGCCATCAAAGAATGTGCAGATGACGTAAAACGCATGTGTAAATGCTGGACCAGCACGACGATTAATGAAACAATTCTATAGCGACCAGTCATTATTTTGCGATATTTTCGGCAGAGAGGGATTAGCATGCGTAAATTTTTGAAATTCAGATGTATGTGAGCAGATTCATATGGATTATTACTGATAAGGAAATATTTACAGACCGATCGGCATGATCTGATTTTCACAAACCTATAGATTAATCACTAATAGTGTAGTAACTGAAATAAGTACTTTTCCTATCCTACAAGAGACCTAGTCGTTATCGTTAGTTGTTGCAAGCTCTGTTACGGTTCACAAATTTCAAGTGATTTTCTTTCTTTTAGCACTCACTTTACACACACACACACACACCAGTCTGTTAATCAGGGGACAGATAGGATTTTATGTATCTTCTGCAAAATATGTAGTTTTGATAACAGATCTGTGCAATGGAACCTTTACTGTTTCAGGAATAGTTTGAAGCTGGCTCAAGATACACAAGGTGGTTTTCAAACAGCAGGTTAAGAAACAAATTCTTTTACCTAGCATTACTGGGCCGTAAGGAATAGGTATGTTTGATAAATGAGGACTTGCATGCATTTGACTTTTTGTGTTTGATGGCTATATCTTAGTGACATAATTCTGTCAAATGAAAGAGCTTATTGTGTTATTTATTAATAGTATGATGTTCTCTAATAAATGTTTGTGGTGTAAATCTAGGTTCAGCCTTTTTAAACAGATGAAAACTTATAATTACTCAATAAATGTTTAATGTACCTTCAAATTAAATGGACATCTAAAATAGATATCCCACCAACAATGCTGTAGAACTGAGAACTTCTTTGTGATAATTTGAATGTTAAAGTTCAAGCTAAGAATTTTGGATATTATTTGATTTTCTTCAGGTCAACATTATTATTCAATTTGTTTGATTTTTTTTTCAGATGCTTTGAGCAATCTTCTAACATTAGAGAGTTTGTTCAACAATGAATAACACAGATGATACTACTTATTTTACACTAAATGAAACAATAGAAGATGAGGATTCTGGTCCAGCCCATAACACAACCTCAACAACCTCTGTGTGCACAATAGCATCTTCAGTGTCCACTCTCGCAGTATCAGAGGATGGCAACAATGGTTTTAGAACAGCAGAAACAAACAGCTGTAGTGCAGAGCAAGACCAATGCCCTAGAAAGAAAAAGAGACTTTCTGGAAATCCAAACAGTACTGTCTCAAAAACCACAAACTCTTTTATTGCCAGTTCCAAAGTAAGCTATCCTCCTCCTGCACATTGCTGGACTCTGTCTAATGTGGAATGTACCCTATCAGGTTGTATCCCTTTGGGCATACACACAGCTCCAGTACAAAACAACTCAAGTGTAAGCAGATTAAATACAGAAGATAAGAATGAAACTGAAGTGGATAGCATTACAGAAGCAGATGAGGTCAGACATAGTCTCATATGCAGTGATGACAGATGCTGGAAGTCTGTATTGCAGCCAACACTAGCTACATTACCCGTTCGTCCATTTATGATGGAAAGAGGGAATTATGCATGTGAAAGAGAGTCCTGTTTCAGGGTGGAAGCTGTTGCTTCAAAAATGCTTGGTGCTTCTCCAGTGCATTTTCATTTTCTTAGTGATAAGCAATTGGCCTCTCAACATCACAGACCTATTGATGACAGGCAGATGGTACAAGAGGATTTTAGATTCAAAGAACTGCATATGTCAACAGCAATATCACATTTTTCTGAAACAGTTGGGGTTGAAAATTTGTCAAAAACAGTACCTGTGGAAATAAACATGCCAATGAAAAGAAGAAGATGCAGGAGGGTGAACAAAGATGACAAGAATGAGAAGTGGCCACTGAATGTGGAAAAAGGTCTTCCATCTCTTAACCATGATGATAGTGGAGGGGAGGAAGACTGGAAAATGGTTTTAGCATCTGAAGACAGTAGTAGTAGTAGCGGCAGCAGCAGCAGCTGTGACTTTGATGACAGCACGAGTCAGCGACAAAAATGGAGTCATCTAAATAAAAGTCACAAAGAGCCACATAGCTTAAAAGGAGCAGGTGAAGGTAACACAAACATCAATGATCTTCCAGACAGCATCCTTATAAACATCTTCCTGTGGTTGCCATTGGGTATACGACTTGGTGTCCTATGCCGGGTGTGCAAGAAATGGCAAGCAGTGGTAGGGGATCCATCTCTTTGGCGCCAGTTAGATCTAAGAGGATTACCTAGGCTGAAAGACAGCACCTTAGTTCAACTGACCTCCCTGAGTGACAGGGTGTATTCACTAGATATGTCAGACGGCAAGAGCACCCTTGTGACAGATGTCGGTATCCAGAAAGTACTCAAACAGTGTCCTTTTCTGAAGACAGTTAAGATGTCCAGGTGAGTATTGAGTTTGCCATAATAGATTTTAAAGAGCTTGAAAACTTTATCCTCAACAATAACATTTATTTTGTGAATATGTCGATGAAGTTGCTGGTAATATATTTTTAAGCTGTACTTTTTAGGTCCTGAAAGCAAGTCATAATTTTATTAAAATTTTAGATTTTTTTGTTTTGGTTTTTTTTCTGTTTTGGAGGGCAGTGTATGAACACAATTTAGTTCTTATGATTTTTCAGGTCATTCTACCTGTCAGATGAATCTTTTGCCAGTTTGGGGAGGCACTGTAAGAATCTCATTTCAATCAGCCTTGATGGATGTTTTACCTTAACAGACACTGCATTGAAAGAGGTCAGTGGTGTGAAAAGAATGTGTGACAAAGTTCCTAACATTCAAACATTGTAAACCACGTATTCCTTATGCCCCTCTTATAATATTTTTTTTGTGGCAAAGGAAACCAACACACTTAAGAGCAATAGATGCAGTGGGAGTGTTTCAGTGGAAGTAGTAGTGATAGCATAAACAGCAACATTAATGATAACATATTAAGATCAGGATTAATTAAATTAAGCTAAATATATCACTTCCTTTGTAAATCATTCCAGAGACTATGACTTTATTTTAGTAAATGTCTGTTCATTTTGCTAGTATCATACTAGTCCATATATGGTAAGTAACAGCAACATGCAGTCCCAGTATAAGATGGTTCTCTTGTTTATTTGATAGGAAACTAATTTTACCTGATGGGGGGAAAAGAGTAATGAAGGTAAAGAAAACCATAGTTCCCAGAGAAAATTCCCAGTAGCCAGGCCTGTGAACAGAAATAGCTTTACAATGTTTTCCAAGTTTTTTTCACCATTATGATGCCAGGCCGGTCTACCCTTCTTCCTCTGCTCGCTATATGAGCATTATATGTTCATACACTAATTAGTGTACTGGTATCGAGTGAATGTGAGTAGTTCCAAATGACATGAAACAGTTACTTATCTTTTCATTTTCGCACCAGACCTGCAGTACTTTTATGTTTGATTCATACAACTAGGAAGAATTAGAATTGTCTTCTGTACAACTTTGAAAGCCTGATCACTTGCAGATCAGCAGAGGCTGTCCCTTCCTGCAAGAACTGAACATCAGCCAGTGCAGCAAAGTGTCAGATGAAGGGGTGTGTGCAGTTGCCATGGGTTGCCCTGACCTTAAAAGATTCCGCCTCGACCAGTGTGTCAAGGTATACCAATGTAGCTTACACTAGGGCCTTAATGGCACTGCAGCTGTCTGTTCCACTCACTTAATTCCCCAATTTTGTCCATGCACTTTGTTCATGTTTACTACTGTGCTGTCTGTATGCTATTGTGTCTAAGCATGTTCTTTGTTGTATGTTAAGCTGTTGGTTCATTTGGTCTTTTGAACAAAGTGCTTAGCTAATGGAGAAATGCTCTTTATTCTATTACTGTATTACTGTTGTTGTTGTTGTTGTTGTTGTTGTTGTTGTTGTTAAGGCTACATAATCTGTGAGTTAACTGGATGACATTTGTCAAGACAAAGTGATGGACCGCTAAATAATTGATGTATGTCAGGGCAGGATAGCTAAATGTCAAACTCCTGAGTAAAAGAGATTGTAAAATTAGGATTAGGTCATCTGCATCTCCCCTCAATTTTAAAATATTTCATGCAGCTATAACATGACCAGTGGAAAGTCTCCTCAGCCTATGAACCTCTTTTCATTCACATGGGATCACAATGTCAGTCCAACCTGCACTAGGTGTGAAGTGAAGTTGCTGTTGACCACATAGTGTCTCTCAATGTATTCAGTGGGAGGAGTTTTGAGCGAATTGCTCTGGAGTCTGGTCTTCAAGACCAGAAACACAGGATGGTGATGATACCAGCTTCAGCTTTTTACACAACTGTGTGTGTTTAGGCAGCAGTGACTAGTTCGTAGACACAAGATTACCACCTACTGCCAGCATTCAAGATAGTGATATACATACCTTGTGTACTGTGGTCTCATTGTTGTCTTTATAAGAGTTTTAAACTCTGTGGACACTGTTGTCAGGTTGTCTCACTGGCTCCTAGTTTGGTGAGTTGATCTGCTGCTTTATTGCCTAAAATTCCACAATAGACTGGCACCCACTGGAGAGCAACATTGCGTCCTGGCAACTTTCTGGAGCTTGTCCATCAAGTGGTGGAGTTTGTCTTCATCAGGGCTTTCAGGATAGACAGTGTATTTGAGAAATAGAAAACTTGGAGGCATTTGCTTTCTAAGTTATTAACAAGGAAGCTGTCATCATGAGCGCCTGAACTTCTGCAGAGTAATTGAAACAGAACTTTCCCATGGGTACTGCAAATATGACTGTGTTTCTCTGAGATCTGACGTTTTCATCCTCCTCCACTAACCACAGCATTGGTTGCTAAGCCTTCAGTGAGCATGTGATCCAGATTCTTCAGGGTAACACTGAGATCATGGCCAGAGTGTGTTTTAGGTCATCCTGATAGTCTCCTGAGGCAAAATGGGGAACTGCTGTAGAGATGTGGATGTTTTTAACGTCTTCATTCTAGGGAAGTTAATTGGAGGATTGATGAGGGTAAAAGCATTTTGGCAAGTCCCTTGCTTTGATGGACAAAACTACTCATGTGGGTTCTTTGCTGGGCTCTCAGTCCTCTTTTTCAATGAATGTTTTGGCAGACACTTAAATTTCTTTGTCTGGACCATGATCTTTTCATCTCTCCTTTGTCATTTGACAGATTGCCATTTGTCAAAAACATTGTAAATTTTAATAACTGCAGTATGTGACATGTTTGAGACAATGCTTCCATGTATCTTGTGATCTTTGTGTATGACAGTACACATTTTGTGTGTTTCATAGGTCACAGATGTTGGGATTATAGCACTTGCTGAGCATTGCACAAACCTGGAGTATCTTCACATGCTGTCCTGTAGTCTCACAGATGCTGGCATTATACATCTGAAGGAGGTAAGCTGGGTCATATATTGTCTGTATTCATTTGGGGTTTTTTTTCTCAATACAGGCATACCCATATATGCTCAGAAAATATACAAGTAATATGTACATTATGGATACTTCTATATTGCATAAATTTTGGCTCCTTATTGTAAAGTTTTGTGGCTCAAACTCCTTTCTACTTTGTTAATTGTTCAAATGCTTAGGTAGAACAGCGGCATGTTCTTGAGTTGCCACGTGACCGAGTGATGCAGACTTATTACTTCACACCATGATGCAGTAAAGACTTCTTAGTTACAAAAGATTAATTTTTGGAGTAAGTCGACATGGTGTGGTGTAGCTGTACCCGACACAGTCTAAATCAGGTGAGAATCTACGCCGATTACACCACAAAGTAAATTAATGTATTTGATCGACGTGGATCCCACATAGCTATATAGCTAGTGTCGCTAGACGATCACCTTGGTGACCCAGCTGTTTAGCATGCGATTGGTCAAGACCTGTGGATGGGGAATTAAGTTAGCCAGCTTAACATTTCCCTGGGCATTCAGCGGAGATCTTGCAGCCAAGACTGACCTGCACGCCACCAGCAGATGTTTCATAACGGACGCCGACATCTCTCTACCGAAGGGTAGAAATTGGAAGCCTACTTACACCAGGAAGTAAACACAGCTAAGCTGAACTCCATATTCAGCTGACATCCTTCAGTCAAGACTGATTTGCACGCCACCAGCAGACGTTTCATAACGGACGCTGACATCTCTCTACCGAAGGGTAGAAATGGGAAGCCTACTTACACCGGGAAGTAACCACAGCCAAACTGTACTCCAGATTCAGAACATCTCTCTACCGAAGGGTAGAAACTGAAAGCCTGCTTACACTGGGGTGTAAGCACTGCTAAGCTGAGTTCCGGATTCAGTTGACATCCTTCCAGCAAGAACTGAATGACACAGAGACAGCAGGTGTCCACTTCACTCCGCCAGGGACTCTTCTTCCGAGTGGGATTCGTTGGAGATCTCTGAGGTTCTGCCGTCTTCCACACCAGTAACTACAAATACTGAAAACATTCCTGCCGAAGGGGATCGCTGAATCGTCGCAGACTGAGGATATCTACAGCAAGGCTGATCTTCAAGCCGGGATTTACTCTTGTGTTCCGCGGGGATCTTATATTGTAATTCGTGAATTTGGATGGACTTTTCCATGCAATATTACACGTCTTGGATACAGTTCGCCGGTCAGCATCCCAAGTGCAATCTGTATGCGGGCTGTCCACCTACCTTGGATATACCTGACCAACGAAACAACAAAGCAGACATGTGACATTTGCCGGGGAAAAGGGGACCCTAACCTTCAGTATTAGTCAGTTTTATTAGTTCTAGACAGTTCTCTTTTTTTTTTACCATCTCATTTCTACTTTCCTTTTGGAACATTAAATGTTGGGATCATTGGCCGGCCCTTTTTGTATGAAAAAGGAAGAAGAGTGCCGCGTAGCTACATGTAGATGTAGATGTACGCTCACGCTCGCATCCCTCTAAAAGTGCACTCTTCACCCAAAACGTTACACTTATGGGTTGCAATAGGGATGTTGGCTTTGAATGATTTGCCAAGATGTTTGGACCGAAATGAAAATAAATATGGCCGCGATAAAAGGCAAAATAAAACTGAAACTTTGCAATGCTTTCCGACCAGATTATTAAATAATTTATAGAACTTTGAGACATTATTATCCACCATTTGTTTTCTATTTCTTTTAGCTACAGAAACTGCAAGTTCTAGACTTGTCTAATGTGACACAGCTGAGTCCCCGCTGCTTGGAAACTGTTGCAGTCAACTGCCCACGTCTGGAAACATTGTGCGTCTCACTCAACCGTGCAATCGATGACAAGTGTATGCGTGCCATAGCATTAGGGTGTCCTTTGCTCAGGAGTCTCTCCTGTGTTGCGTGTGGGTTAACAGATACAGGTGAGTACTGCATGTGTGTGTGTGTGTCCACACCTACCTGCATAATATTTGATTCAGCTTGATTGTAGTTGTTTCAATCTCCATCTCCTTCAAAATTTAAATTTTTATTAATGCCATATCCTTGGTTGATTTTTTAAGCTTATTCAACCTAAGACAGATATGTATATTTAACACATATTTGTCGATATTATATAGACTGTCAAGAAAGATGGTTTGTAAATTGGCAGGCACTGTGGGTTTCTTTTGCATCTTCACATGCACACATTGACCCATGAGACAGTTATATGCTTATTTATGTAACCAACACGTCTGTACCTGATTGCTACGTAAGGGGTGGGCTAGCTGCTGAACAAGAACACACAAGATGGAATTTTGCTGCATACTGTCGATTTTACGAGATCACTCGGCGGCTGGCCTGCCTTCTCTCCGCTCTTACTTCCAAATCACAAAGAGCCCCAACAACTTCAAAACTACACTATTTATCACTCCTTCCAGAACCCATCCCTTTCTCCGCAGCCCCGATCTCTCTTTGAACCATGGAGGGTATTGTTCCCCCCACCCACTCCCAAGGTCCAAGGCCACTTGACCATAGCTTACTAGGTGTGTCCACGTGTGGTTTGATTGTGTTTGAGAGTGTGTGTGTGCGCACGCGTACGACAATTGTGTGTGAATGTCGATATGCGCGCATGTGTGTACGCGTGTGATGACCGCATGTACGTGTGCGGGTGTGTACGTGTTCATGCATGACAGTCCCCAAGGTTCACTGCCTGGTCAGGCAACATATCGTCCTGCGATAACAACAGGCCGCGGACAGGTCAAGGCTGGCTATTACACACGCAGCCGGCATGAGAAAACCTTATGCATTATTCTTACTTTTTACGATTCATAGCTTTGCGTGACAGAACTAGGTACAAAATGTCAAGTGAAGAATAACAACAATCTTTAACACTTAAAAATAATCGTACCTGATGGGAATAATCAGAGAACTCATAATTTTGAGAGTGAGTGATGTTCTTTATTTTTTTCTTGGTACAGGTCTTCAATATCTTGGAAAGTATGCTCGGAACCTGGAACGCCTTGATGTTGCCTGGTGTGGCGATATCACAGATGTAGGCATTGTTGCTATTTCTGAAGCTGGTTCATCTTTGCGCTATCTTGGCTTCATGCGCTGTGGCCAGGTCACTATGGAGACCATTGAAGGATTGTTAGAACAGTTCCCTCATATACAATATTCCAATTTTGTTCTGGAATCCAGGAAGCTGCTTGAGCGTGCTGAACAAGCTGGATTTCTATGCCAGTCAGATGATGAGTGACTGTGGACTGATTGCAGTTAGTGAGAGATGTAATACTGATATCAACTCATCACTGATTGGCAAAACCTCCCAAATTTTGTGATGATCGTATTTTTGTTTGCTATAGTTTGTAGTTTTATTGTTCTTGGCTAAGAATTTCCAAAGAATTTATTTACATTTATATCATATTGATTCACTCATTACATTGTATTGTGTGTATATCTTATGGTTTGAATATATGCAGCTTTTAATGATTGTTTTACCATCCGAAAATGACCTGATTACGTTGCTTGCAGTAGGTGGTTTGTGTAATGGAACAGGTAGCTATCTGAGAAACATTTCATGTCTGCTACACCACTAATGTAGGGAGAGGAAGGAGGAGGTGATTTAAAGATGAAGTCATCTCATGGATGACTTGTGGCTGAAGACCTGCTGTTGCAGTTTGATCCCTGGCACACCTGGACAGTAACCATTTTAGTGGCCATCCTCAGACTGGTATCTGCAGCCAGACTTCTTCCCTGCAAAGGTTCTGACTCCATACCAGATGCCTTTGGTATGGCCAGGCAGGTGAAAGCATGATGAGACCGAGGAAAAAAATACCTTTTTGCCCAAAAGGCAGCTCTGTTCTGCGTCAGCTTATGCAGATGGCTTAAATTGTGAGAACCAGCACCCAAGTACTTCCACACTATCTTCTTACCCAATGGTCACTTCCTCAGAAAATTATACAAATTTTATGCAGATGAAATGGGGAAAATGCCTTAAAATGATTGAACCATTTTTTTCTCTTACTCTATTTTATTATTTGCACCTGGGAATATGAACATCATCATAGCTAAGCTGAATTGTGTCAATACACCCATGTCGAATGAGTTAAAGAAGAATACCGGTTTAAAACTTGGAAGGGAAAAGATTTTTTCTAACAAAATTAAAAATCACCTTGTGTTTCAGATATATAATATATATATATATAGAGAGAGAGAGGCTTTTAACATTTAAAGAGATAAGAATCAGGTAGTATTCCCCTGAAATGTTCTGGGGGTTATTTTTCATGACACTAGTTGCTAGTATGTCATGTTTGATTTGCCAGTTTAGCTTGTTTGTATCAAAAAAAACATTTCAAACGTACGGCATTGCGAATAAATCTGGGGTGGGAGGACATCTGATGTTAAAAAAAGGGAAAAAAATCCAGCTAAAACAGCACTCGGTATAATGTAAAGACTCCTGCAAAATGAACATGATAATTTGCTTTATTATTTGTCAAGATTTTAGCCTATTTAAAAAAATGTATTTACAATTCACCAAGCACTTAGTCTTATTCCCTTTTCTTCAACGATGATTGCGAGGTTGCTGCAGGTGATAACTATGCAAAAATTGTATTTACAAGTCTTCCTGAAAAAGACTGACATAATTTTATGCCAACTCTGTAAATAACATTATGGCACAAATATACTCATGAGCGCGGACATTTTTTAAAAATGAAAAAATTTAATGGCCTTTCAGATAGTGTCTAATAACTTTCAAGATAGTTCACCAGTTTCCAATGCATCTCTTTCAAGTTAGTACAGACGCTGTGCACTTTAAGTTTATGCTAACAAAGAATCTGCACACAGTTAACAAATACTCTAACTTTAAAGTTGACCTCTTCACCAAGTATAAATAATATATACCAAAAATACTGTGTAAATATTACTGATTTATGGACCCGGGGAAGGGGTTTGTTGGAGTATTATATATGTCTCCATGTAAAGATTCACTAAGACTGGAATTTTAATTTAAAATATAGAATGCAGTACGTACAGAATCAACTTCCAAATGCAGCCTTATCTATGACAATCATTGGATGAAATGACAAGAATTGTGCATTTTCTAACATCAAGCAGAAATTATTTTATGTTATTAATGATCTTTAACGCTTCATTAAAATGCATATACTTTGTAGGCCAAGTCAGACATTCTGTAGTTATACAGATCACTTTGAACTGTTCTAAAGGGAAATGACAAAATAGAGATCACACTTAAATTTTCACTTCTGTATCTGAATCAGAAAAAAAGAAATTTAGTTTATATTTTCATGATTAACTGATTTTTCTCACATCTGAAATCATTGAAAATGGTCCAGTTCAGAAATCCCTGCTTAGTAGCGCAAGAAGTGCAGATAACTAACCTCTTTACATAAGTGCTTCACAGATCTCTTTGTTGTCACAAATACAATGGGAAGAACATATCTGCTGACAAATCCATTCTTCACAATGACAAAACAAGTAGATTAAAAGTATTTCTGCATTGTGGAATAATCTTGAAAGGATTTAAAATCTGAAGATGAAGCTGACATGGTGGTGTTTTCAATGATGGAAAGACACCATCTCCCAATTCTTGGACGGACTGTTCAAAACTAGCAAAAGGCTTAGCCAAATAACATGCTACTGAGGTTGATTCCAGCCCTGATCATCAAAAGGGTCCACCTGGCGTTGAGCATATGCTTGCCTGAACTCCGGTCCCAGCATCTCAAGGTCATCATCCCCTTGAATGACTCCCTGAAAAATGCAAATCTTAGTTTAAGCTGGAAGCAAAGGTAACATTCTGTCATTCTGGCTGGCAATACTGAAAGAGTGAGCAATTAAAAATTACTTCAAATTATTGACAGCTGCATGACAGATATGATTCTTTGAACACTGATATAGAAAAACGTGAAAACCTTGGGCAAGTATCCAAGTAAGCGGGTGGCATGTTCACGAAGGAGGCGCTTGCGTTCCTCTTCAATAATCTGTCGGCGGAACTGCTCCATCCTCTGCTCCTCTTCATGCTGCAGGGCCTCACGCTCGCGTTCAGCAGCAAACTGCATTCGCCGCTCCTCCATAAGGCGTTCCACAGCACGCTTGTGCTCAAGCTGTTTCATGCGTCGCTTGCTGGCATTCATCTGCTCTATGCGATCATCCTCAGCAAACTTGGCCAGCATCTGGTAACAGTGTAGAGGCAGTGATTTTAAGTATTATCATGGTTTTATCTACCCACTGAAAAAGACAACACATCATTTAAGAATGAATATAAGTGTGTGAGATGCAGACAAAAAAAAGAAACCATGTTCTCTCTCAGAACTAACCTGCTGCTGGAACTGCTCTTCTTCATCCTTCTCAGCCTGAACTCGCAAGGCTTTGTATTGCATCTGATGTGCATGTGTGTCCTGCAGCTCCAGTTTCTGTCGCAGTCTCAGCTCTACATCCATCTGAAACATACCAAAATAAATCGCAGCTTAAAGATGCATGTTATATATCCAAAACTGACAACAACAAAAATGATTCTAATGCTACAGATAAAAATAATTGAGAATTTTAAATAGGGTAGGAAACAGGATTCAAAATACCTCCTGGAATATTATTAAGTCTTTTCTCAATAAACAATTTCTAACACGAAGAAGAAATAATTTTGTTACTAATAAACATAATTTATAATAAAAGTTAAATATAATAATTCTGTGTAGTTAGTAGCAATAATAATTATAGTAAAAGTGAGCATTACAACTGAGGCCATCTGGCATAACTTTTATTTTAAGGTGTCAAATATGTTTACAGTAAATAAACTTAAGGCAGTGGATCATTTAACTTGAAGTATGGTCATTTTTAGTTTTTTTGAGAAAAGACTGAAGTTTCTGAGAGAAGAAATATGATGTTAATAAGCAGTGGCATGTTAACTCATAGGAATTGCTTCATACACTGTTGCTATGAAAGCACGCACAAGCATTAAGATTGCTGTGTAAGGTAGTACGTGTTACAAAGGGTATTAAAATTTTTTTTAAATTTCTGTAGGTAGATGAAAGGCTATAAGTGTGGACATCACTTAAGGAATCATTTTTCTGCTGCTACCTTTCTTGGCATTGTGTAATTGTTTGTTTTTTGGCAGTAATTAAAAATTGTCTAGACCTAGTCACTGTCTTTAAAAATTGGCAAAGTCAGAGATTAGAGGTTTCACATTGATTCTTGGCCCAAAAAGCACTAGAAGATTATGCATATGCAACACTTATCTACGTGTGTTTAGATTCCTTATGGGTCATCCCACATGTATTTTTTTTTACATATAAACTAGATTTTTGGCAAGATTTATGATTTGCCTAACCCGTACCCAACCTTTTATTTTTGATCACATTTACTTACGTACCTAGACATCTAACTGTGGAAAAAAACCTTAAAGCAAATTCAGTTAAGAAAATTTGAATTCTAATAAAATTACTAATGCAGAAAAACAAAAACAATTGTACCTTACATGATTATTTATTTTACACTTTTATATAAAATGATAACAATACATGTCTCCAGGGATGGACCTGTGCTGAAGGGGCACGACTCTGGTGAGTTAATGAGAGTAAATATATATACTGCTTATAAAAAAGTTTAGAGCCAAATGGGAAAAAACTCACAGAAACCAACCCCAGCAAGTGTGCCACATCATGTTGTCACATATTTGAATTTCATCATTTGACTGTAAAGTGTGAGAAGAATTTTAGTTGTAATCCAATTTTGCTCCTAGATGTAGTCAAACAAACCCACTCTAAATTCAGAAAGTCACAATAACTGTCAAAAATGTATGGCCATCAATTACTGACACATATTCAGCAGATCTTCCTTGTACAGATTGAAAAGGTGTCACTAAAATCACTCCAAACATGGCCAGTCACTTTTGATGCAGGAACTAGAATAACTGCACCATAGTTTGCTACCTGTGGGTGGTTTGCCTGAATGTGGTATCTCGGGATGCCAATTCAAGTGAACATGATGTGGAGTGTGGCATTGTCATCTTGTAACAAGGAACCTAGATCCATGGGCTGTCAAACTGATATGATGAAAGGTTGCACAATCTTGTTTCTCCCACGTACTGTATGCCAGTCAAATTGCTATAAATTAGATAAAAGGTTCTGTCATAAAGAGAAATCCCTCCCCAGACCATCAGAGAGCCACTGCCATGCCAGTCATGCTCCTTCATGCAAGTATTGATAAATTGTTCTCCTGGGTGCCACCACACTTGCTACTTGCCACCACTGAGCAGAAAGTGGCACAGTAAAGCCCCACTCCTGACTAGCACTGATGATGTCAGCACTACTACTGCACACGAGCCTGGTGGAGTGCCTGCATCACAGGCACAAAGAGAACAGAAGATCTGCTACGCAGAACATACTGGTGCAGGCGTTTGCAAATGGCCTGCTAGCTGACTCTGACATCTGTTGCCATTCTCAGGTTTGTTCTCAAATGTTGGGCCCATGTGGTTCCAGCATCCTTTGCCTTGCTCTCTTTTGATATTCTCCAAGTCTGCTTTGGCCTCCCAACTCTCCTCTTCCCCTGAGGGTTCCAGTCAAGTGTCTGCCTGGCAATGGTGTCAGCTGGTTTGCGTAGGGTGTGTCCTATCCAGCCCCACTTGCACTTTTTGATGTCTTGACTGGTGGCATTCTTGTTAGTTCTTTTCCTCAAGCTGCTTTTGGAGATTTTTTCATGCCATCTTATTTCCAGGAAATGGCAAAGGCATTGGTTGGTAAAGCTCTGGAGCTTGTTGTTGATGGTGTTTGTCACTCTCCAGGTTTCAGAGCCATACAGTAGGAATGCCTTCCCATTGATGTTGAAGATGCAGGTCTTACTGTGTAAGGATAATGCTTGGAAGTTCCAGATGGGGCAAAGGCTGTTAAAAGCATGCCTGGCCTTGTTTATGCAACTTCTGATGTCATCGTCCGCTCCACCGTCCTTGTTGACGATGTCTGTTTCCAGGATATTCTCTCCTTCAAGTTGAATTGGGAGTTCCTGCTTGCTGTTGATTTTCATCACTTCAGTCTTCTTTCTGTTGACCTTTAAGGCAGTCTTTTCTGCTTACTCAGTTTGGTTTGTGCATGATGCTGCTGATGAGATAGGAGACTAATGTCATCTGCAAAGTCCAGGTCCTCTAGCTGTTTGGTGAAGGTCCACTGGATACCGGTGTTGTTGTCTTGAGTTGTCTTATGCATAATCCAGTCTATGACCATCAAGAAGATTGTAGGTGATAATATGCAACCCTGTCTTATGCCAGTCTTCATTACAAATGGTTTAGCAAGTTTGCCGTTGTGGATAACTTGGCAGGACGAATCTTAATTCATACAATCCCTGGATGATGTTAATGAACTCAGGTGGAATACCATAGTGGTTCATCAGCCTCCAGATGATGTCCCTGTCTACAATGTCGAAGGCCTTCTCAAAATCCACAAAAGTTATATAAAGGGAGGATTGCCATTTGTTGTGCTCAATGATAATACGAAGGGTTGCAATGTCGTCAGTGCATGACCTATTCTGGCAAAACCCTGCTTGTTCTGGTCTCAGTCTCTTGTCTAGTGCTTTCTTCAGTCTCTCTAGTATTACCCTTGTCAGGACTTTGCTGGGGATGGACAGCAGCATGATCCCCCACCTATTGTTTAACTGTGAGAGGTCTCCTTTCTTTGGTAACTTGACCAGGTGGCCTAATATCCAGTCTGTTGGGACTAGCTGTTCTCAGATCTTGTGTAGGAGACCTCTCCGGGCCCCTTGTAAATGTAATCATAAATTATTTTCTCAGTATATAATATGCTTATAATTCGATTATCAATATCTACATTTCATTCAGTAGTGTAATATAGACTGCAAACATTAGGACAAGTGCACTAGGCTCTTCATCACTAGTTGAAAAGAGTTGTTTACATGTGAGTGGTTAGTAAATGAGGAAAATGATGTTAAATGATCAAACTAGTAGAACCCCGTCCCATAGAAAAAAATCCCCAGAGTGAGAAATGTTATGTCAGTTTTCTTTAAAAGAAACGGAAAAAAATCCCCTAACCAAGGATGGGCCCCCTTCACAGCTATGGGCCCGGGTACACCAGACCCCTTTGTACCCCCTCTTGTCAGGCCTGAGGAGGGCCTGTAGCTGATGTTTCTGGGTCTGACTTTAGTGCTTCTGGGGGTATGCTGTCCGGGCCTGCTGCATTGCCACTTTTCATGTTTTTGATGGCTTTGATGATTTCTATCTTAGTTGGAGGGCTGGTGTTGACATGAAGTTGTTTACACTTCATAGTTTCCAGTTAATTCCAGAGTGCTCTACCGCAGAATTTAATTTATATTCGATACCCAAAAACTGCAACTGGCTCTTAACCTTTTGTGAATAGTATTGTAAGTCACAATCTAAAGAGAGAAGAACAAAATTCAATTCCAGTAACAAATAACAAATGGAGATCCGCAGAGCCGGCGCTAGGGGAATGCAGGGCATTGGGCAAATAGAATTGCGGGGCCTTTGGAAGCCGGCACAACATATGTAGCAGGGCAATAAAAAGTGCTGGATGTCTTCCAAATAATGAATAACCATATCAGATAGTATACATACATGGCACAAGAGGTGCGCTGCATTCTGAGGCAGTGTTTGCCTGACAAAACGAGGTCAAGTCAAGCAAACTGCAGAGGAGTGCAATGCGCCTTTCGTGTCAAGGTATGTATACTATTTTTTATGACGTTACAGCGTTGCGGCAGTTGTTTTTGCAACACAACAGTCTTCCTTTCATTCCGGAGTAATTTCAAGCAAATTACAGACTGTCTCATCCCAATGGTGCACTTATTAGCCCAGGGACCCATCAGGAGTGAGGCCTTGGGCAGTCGCCACCCCCTCCAACACTAGCTCTGAAATCCAGATATGAAATCTCACCATTTCTTTTTGCCTCTCTTTCTCCTCTTGTTCTTCGAGGTACAACTCCATCCGCACTCGTTCCATCTCTTCTCGCTCAGCCTCCTTGCGTGCAATTTCTTCTGAAAGCTGGAAGTAAAGAAAACAAAACTCCAGATAAAATGTTTAAACTGATGGCATATACAAAAAAAATAGCATTCTTATATACACACATATATCCAGACAGCTACAAAATATCATATTGATGATTATGTCTTTCTCCTCACATGAGGATTTAAGATTGAGCACTTGAGCAGTGGTGACTTTTATCGTTAGCAATCACTCGCAACTTCCCTTGAGTATTGATGCTTGTAAAATCTAACTCAAATACTCTTTTCATTATTTCATTGTTTTATAAAACATTTCAACAACACATCCTAATCAAAGCCTTACGATTCTTTTTAGTGAGTTCTAGCGACTTTTCTGCAAATGCTGAGTGAAAACAAGACAAAAGGTACTTACAGCCTGCTGAACACGACCTAGAGCTTTCTCCCTTTCTCTCTTCTCTGCCTCATGCCCTGCTTCACGATCTCGCACCATCTTGGCAAAGGCCATTATCCTACGATTTTCTTCTTCCATCTTGGCTTTTTCCTTTTGTTTCCATTCTTCCTGTGCCCGCTTGAACTCAGCAATGTACTTCTGTGTCATCTTCTTCTTTTCCATATCCCTCTCTCTCTCTCTGGAAATTAGTAAGAGCTTTGTGGTAAGCAAACTAAATCTTACTCATTTTTTCACAGGAAATCTGCAGTTCAGGTGAATGTAAATTAAAGAGCTTTAAGTGATAGCTACAGACCTCTGATCCTCTTCATAAATTTTGCGTACAATCTCATCGATCATGAGTTTATCTTTGAGGAACTCCTCATAGGCTCGCTGACGCTTCTCCTCTTGTTCCTCAAGCTGTCTTTCAAGCTCTTGTTGGTAACGCACCATCTCCTTGTAGTGCTCTATTTCACGCTCTCTTTCTGCTTCCTGTGCTCGCTCATTCTGTTCTTTCATCTGTCTGACAATTTCTGAGTCCCGTTTCTACAACAAATCAAGTAAAAGAATGTTGTCACCATAAAATAATAATTATTTCTTACTATAAGTACCAATTTTACTGTGTAAAGATATTTATCATTTACCAAAACAACTATTAAATAAAAAATGAAAGAAAATAAATTTAGTTACACATTACCAATATTTTATATCATTTATATATATGGTGAAAATGTCTATCATACGTTACAACATCATGCACCTACCATTCCTCAGAAACCTGGCTAAAGTGCCTTTGAAGTGTGTGCCACTACAACCATTACAGACTGGTACCACACTTGTTTTCATGGCTCCAACAGCAGTTTAGATTCCAAAATATTTATAACTTTTTTCCAATATGAGTAATGTTTTAATTTCATGACTAACATGCTTAGGAATATAGTTTGAAATTTCTTTCAACCTAACACATTTTGTTAAAACTATTAATTACACATACTTCAGGACCTATATGAGGTCCACTCCACCTACCCAGTTAGGGAGCTTTGTGAAAGGACTGGTAATGTTTGATTCACCAGAAGGGGAAACACTGGTATATCAATAGTCATTTCACCTTTTCAAACTGTTAACTAGTACAGAAATTGAGTCAGGTGAAATTTTAACTTATAAAGAAGTTATGGATAATCATATATTTTGTTCACCATATTAATAAAAGAATATTTGATGTAAACAAAGTTCTGCTGTGTTGTCATTTCTTTCTTTTTGAAAGAATGACTCCTGTTGGCTCTTACCATTTCATCGTACTTATGTGCCTCCTTTTCTGCCATCTGAGCAGCTCGTTCTTTATTCATGTAGGCTGCTTTCAACTTTGCCTCCAGCTCACGCAGTTCATAGCTAAAACATATACATAATAATAATAAATGTAAAAATTTGTAAAGCGCATACTCTCACTCTCTAGGAGGATGCTCTTAGCACTAAAGAACAATAATGAGACATGATCAACATACCAGGGATAAGAAAACAACATATGAACTATGAAAGAAGAAACACCAACACTCTTGTCTGTGCGTTTGTTCTTTCACGACTTGACTACTGCAACTCCTTGCTGGCAGGCTGCCCCTCATCCCTCATTCAGAAACTCCAGAGAGTACAGAACTCCGCTGCACGTCTGGTACTTAGAGCAAGGAAACGGGACCATGTCACTCCTCTCCTTCGTTTCCTACATTGGCTACCCGCCCGTTCTCGCATCCAGTACAAACTGTCTGTGCTGTGTTTTAATTTCTTTGCAGGCTCCTGTCCTGACTATTTCTCTGAACTTCTCATCCCTTACTCTCCGGCCAGACAACTCTGCTCTTCCTCTGACAACCGTACTCTGACTGTTCCTGTCACCAGAACAACAACATATGGTCACAGGACTTTTGGCTACTCTGCTGCAAAACAATGGAACTCTCTTCCTTTCCATATCCGCCACCTTCCTACAATTGAATCCTTCAAATCTGCACTGAAAACGCACCTCTTCCTTGAGCACTACTCTTAGTCCACAATGCTGGTCCTTACCCCCCCACCTTCCCTCTTGCTACTTTACCCATCACTATTTTTCTCTGTTCCTGTTACTTGATGCCTTTTGTTATCTGTTTTTGTCAGTACTGTCGTTTTCTTTCGTCCCCTGTGTTCTGTATCTACTTAGTCCACGTCTCTTCCCCGTAAGCGCTAAGAGCATACTCTCTACGAGTGTGAATATGCGCTATACAAATCTTCACTATTATTATTAAAAAATAGCACTGATAATGAATAAAAATACAGAAAATGCAAAGAGGAACCCAGTAACGACTGAGAGTATAGTGATAAGGAAGATGAGCAGGGAAGTAGCAATAAGAGGAAGATGGGGAAGGGTGTGAAAAAAGACTAGCACTGTGGTGTTAGGAGTAATGTTTAAGGAAGAGATACGTTTTCAATGCAAATTTAAAGGATTTAATAGTGGGTAGGTGGCGGATATGGAAAGGGAGAGAGTTCCATTGCTTCACTGCACAGGAACTAAAAATCCTGAGGCCATATGATGATGTTCTGGTGACAGTAACAGTAAGGAGACGGTCATCAGAGCTGGGACGTAAGGGAAGAGAAGTTAAGAGAAATAATCAGGGCAGAAGCCAGCAAAGAAATTAAAACACAGCACAGACAATTTGTCCTGTATGCAAGAACCGATGGGTAGCCAGTGCAGAAAACAAAGGAGAGGAGTAGCATGGTTCTGTTTCCTAGCTCTATGCATCAGAAATGTAGCAGAGTTCTGTACTTTCTGGAGTTTGTGAAGAAGGTATGCAGGGCAGCCAGCAAGCAAGGAATTGCAGTAATCAAGCCGAGAAAGAACAAACGACCAGACAAGAGTGTTTGTACTGCGCGTAGAGAGAATGTGACGGATGACACTGATATTACATAGCTAATAATAGGCAGACTGACAGACAGCTGTAACTTGTCTATCAAGGACCGTGTCTGCAGTGACAATGAATTCCAGATTCCTGACGGATGACGGAAAGGTGATGTTGGATTTGCCCACCTTGATGTGATTGGGTAGACTGATGAGCAAAGGTTGATTTTTTCTTCTTCTAGAGCATAGGAGGGCTTCCGTTTAATCATCATTTAGTTCAAGCTTGTTTTTTACCATCCAGCCCTTGACATCACTAATACAAGCTTCTAGAGTGCTAGTAGCAGAGTGAGACTCAACTGGTGGAGTGGAGCAGTAAAGTTCCGCGTCGTCAGCATATGACTGGTGAGAAACATGGTGAGACTGGATGCATGATGAAAGTGGTTTAGCATACAGAATGGACAGAACTGGGCCGAGTACCGAGTCTTGGGAAAACCCCACAGGAGAGTGGAGCAGAGTGAGATGTTTGAACATCAACGAACACAGTCTGCATCCTATCAGTGAGATAGGATTTGAACTATGCTGGTGCAGGTCCACAAATTCCATAGAGGATTTGTAGTCTATGAAGGAGTAGAGAGTACATAACAGTCAGTTCTACTATTTATTTGCTTTTAATGCTGCTAGAAATCAGCCTTGTCAGACATCTGAATCACTGATCTTTTCCCCCTTGTTATTCATGCTCTAGTCATACACTTTATTTAGCACAACCAGCAGATGTAGGTTCCCATTTGTTTCCGTCCATCTCTAAGTATATAATTACATGGATATAGATTCTTCATGTAATCATCAGCATCCCCAGCTTTACCTTGTCTCTCTTATTTGTTGACGTATCTTCTCATCTTTCAATTGTTCATATTTACGCCGCTCTAATTCTCTGGCAAGGCTCTCTTCTTGTGCTAATTGCTGTTCTCGAAGCATTCGGTCTCGTTCAGCCTGAAAATAAAAAGGAAAACCTTTATACCAATGCAATAAACTTGGACTCAAGCATATGTTTATACTTTTTAGTTCTCAACTGAGTTACAATCCCTCACTGCTGAGTAATAAATGACAACCCTTGATTTGATATTGTTGAGGTGTAGATAACCATTTTCTCTTTGTTAACCTAGTATCTTAACCCTACCAGACCGCTATACCAATTTTTCACTAATTTCCGAATCTGCCGCTATATCGCTGTATCTAATTTTCAGTACTTTGCCTAGTACGTGAAAAAAATGCTTCACAAACTAAAAATAACCAACCAATCATGGTCAAACCTCATGGTTAGCCATTGCAAATATTTGCCCCCATGTGTTTGAATTGACTTTGCGTGGTTTGACATGAAAAAATTCTGAAAATTCACAATGAAATGAGCGGCTGATGAACCAAACACTTCAACAGGAAAGTGAAGTAGGTCTAGGCTTATCACAGTCCAACAGGGGATCGATACTTTGGTTGATTCAGACTCTAAGAAGTCAGAATTTCATCAAGAATATGTTTCCAGTTCAAGTGATACAGATAGTGAGAGCTCGAGCGATGAAGAGAATCTTGAACCTTATAGATCTAGAGGTAGATCGATAGTAAGAGAAGGGGGGCGTACCACTGTGTAACCTGCTGGCCACACAAAGGTGGAATATTGGCGCTAGATGAAAGGTAGCCCTGATTTCTACAATGTCTCAAAGTTCCATCTTATTTTAACCACTTGTTTACATGTAACTAACATTTTTCTATATCATGTTGGTTTTTTTCTCTTTAATACTCAGGAGCCCAGGTACAGGGGACAGTTAGGTTCAGGGTCTCAGATCTGTTAGGGTTAAAAATAAAAAAAATCCCTGTAAATATTAACTCCCATCTGTGTACACATGATCTAATATTCCTTTTTGTCTTATTTTTGTCCCTTTGTTCTGTGCTAATGTAGTGCCCTGGATTTTTTTAAGAGTAAAAGCTAGATGTGAAAAAAACTGTAACTTTTGCTTATTCTATTTCCCTAAATGATAAATACAATAAATAAAGATTTATCTTTTACTGTAAAGCTTTGCTGTCTTTACAGAACATATCATTAATGACAAGTGATTCACGAAACCTATGCTGACCATAAAAATTGCTAGTTTTGTTACAAAGCTATAACAAAATTCTAAACATATATCACAAATTTGTTATTTCAAATGATTATGTTTTCATCTCATGAAAGTAGTATGCATTACAATTATTTGCTGGCTTTTTATTCAGCCTCTAATTCATGTAATTTTCTTTGGTATGTAATCCCATCAAGATGAACTATGGTTTTGGACATTTCTAGCTTTTATTTCAAGTCCTATGAGTGGCTCATGCATACACATGACAAAGAGCAAGCTTAGACGAAAAAACAACAACAAACTTACTCTTAGGATGGAATCTTGCATATCCCTTTCCATTTGCATCTGTTGCAGCTGTCGTATCAGTCGTTTGTCAGCTACTCGTTCTTCACTAAGCATGGCATTTTTTGCTATACGCTCACGTTCAAGTCTTTTAACAACCATTTCTCGCTCTTCCTCAAGTGCACGGGCATTTTCCATGAGTTTGTTTCGACGACTCTCTGTCAGGCGAAGAGCCTGTAAAGTACAGCAAATTTTTATCACTTGACTGCTGACCATGCCTCTAAACTAAATATAAACTAAGCTAGAAAATAACCCTTGCTTTAACAAAATATTATGTCAGTGTTAGTTATATGAAGCACAAGGCAGTTTAAAATTGTTAGTTCTTGCATGGGAAATTTCATGTGAAGTAAGATATAGACAAGACATATGAGCTACTCTTGGAAGCGATTTCTGACATTTTTACCAAATGCCCAACTTAAATTTTCCCTTTTTGGGAAGGTAGTTTTAGCAGACAACAAAGTGAGTTAAGTGATTTAAACACTGTACATAACACCCTTTACGCTGCAGTTTGGTGATGGTTAAGAAGTTTGCAATATATGTGAGAGAGAGAGGGAGAGAGAGTGCTATTTTTTTCAAGAGCCTTCCTCATCATCTTTTACTGTAGTACTCCTGATGCTTATAGTCTGAGAATGCAAAGTGCAGAGAGCATAGACACATGTTTAGATTCTATATTATACAAGCATCCAAATTATCATCACCATCAAAATCACCATTAGTAATAAACACACTTAAAAGACTGATACCAGAAACTGAAAACACTGCTGAAGAGAAAACACGACTTAGAGAAAGAAAAAGCACCATCAAAAGATCTTCCTCGGTGTCCTTCATTTAAAAAATATGTAAAAACTGACCAAAAATAAACAGCAAGATTTTGCCCATCACAGGAACTTTATATATATATATATATATATGTGTGGATATATATGTCCCCAAGTGACAGGCATTGCTATCTACATAAATTAAAGATTTACAAAATGTGGTAAAACACATATGTGTGTACATATGGATAGCTGCAGTTTTACTCCGCATGCCACTACAAGTGTACAACAGCTCACAAACACAAAATCAAGACCCGAAAGATAAGTACAAATGAGAAAGCTAGTGTTACCAAAATGAAAGCATGAACAGTGGAAAAAACACATCAAATGATTTTGACATCATTTTGGCTGGTTGCCTTAAATATAACATGAGAATAATCAAGCCTCAAAGCTCATACTGTCACACTCACAAAAGAGCTGTATGACATTACTACTAGTGCAGTCCTTGTCAATGATAAACAATAGTAAATGAATTTTTTAATACTGGAAGAAAAAAGTCGATGCTCGAGACTTGATTTCCTATTAAAGCTGAAAACCAGGTGTTGAAGATCGTCAGTTATTTTTCAACAAATGGCAAATTCAACACTAAAGCACTTAAAATTCATATGACAGGCATACACTTGCAGAAAAGTTGTATGCCTGTTCAAGTATCGGTGAAACACGGATCTCTGCAAGATAGATCCTCAAATCAACAGCACCAGAGATTGAACGGGGAAAGGTTGCAAAATTTTGAGTCAACACTGCTGACACACTGTCTACAAAAATTAAGGATTTATGATGTAGTGTGTGTAATAGTGATAGCGATGACAATTAATTTAATCTTTTATGCAATCATACAAAAACTAAGTGTACATGCAACTATACAGAATAAAGAATAAAATTATCCTTGTCTCCTTTGATACTCATTTGTTGCAACGATACTTTGTACTGTGTCAAGCATACACTATATATGTGCATTCTATAATGACAGTAAACAACACGTTTTGAAAAACTACGGTAACTCTACAGGAAGCTATCACTCATTCACTGACTTTGAGAATGGTTATATGAGATGTGCAGTATGGATTGGTGCGCGCGATGCTCAATGTACATAAAAGATATTTACAATCATTAAAAAAACAAACACATTTAAAAAGATGCAATAAAATTTCTCACCATTTTTCTCTTATAGATGTGAATGGTTTAAATGAGTGCTAAGTTCTGATCAGGTTTAGGTCGCAGTCCTAACAACTTCACTGTTGCGTCGCGAGCTACATTAGTACATGTTGCTAGGGGTGACAGATCAAGAAGAGTTACAGTGTTATATGATGTCAAGCCTTTTTTGAAACATTCAAGCAAGTTAAATATATAACTTATCTTCGGTGATTATTATATGGCTAAACTAGTTTATATCTACAGTTCTTGTAAAATAAGCCAAAGCAGATTTAACTCTCAAGCCTAATCTCAAAAGATATAACTCCCCCCTTCTGTGATCGTGATCTCATCCCTTAAAGACTAGCAGTAAATTCCGTAAACTTTAAAAAAATTACTCTTTTAAAGGTTGGAATACATTTTTAAGTTTTAGATCTTTGATAAATATTTATTTTGAGATTTAGTTCAAAAGCAACCTTTTATAAAGCTGGTGGCTGCGAGTCTTTGATTGCAAATGGCGTATGTAGTTGTTTTGGAAATAGACGCGAAGACAGCAAGGTAAATCCGTCGAAATCTTCTCTCTGCCGAGTCATCGACTGATTAAGCTTAATTGCCAAGTATCCTTCGTGACATAAGTAAAATTACTGCGGATTTTGGGCGTGTTTTACTAGATGTAAAGTGTAATTAATGATTTGAATGAGACTGTGTTGAAGTGCCCAAATGATTGCACACACAAATGCTTATAATCATTATGCAGCAGAGAAAATATTAACAGGTGTGCCAACGATTTACAAAGCTGTGATTATAGTTTAGAATCGAATAACGTTTGGATTATTCCTTAACTACTATGCAGAATTATCCAGGTTGTGAACATGACTGCTCAAGTTCCAACGAAGATAGTGCTTAAAAGTACTACAAAGATGTCCTTAAATGATCGGTGAGATTGTGTTCCCATAAGAGACCTCTGATCTAATACGCAGACATTTCCATTAAAATAAATGCCGATGTCTGTGAAGGCAGAGGTGAAACCAGGTGACCTTTTGAGGCACTATGATGGTTTCATCCTGCCTTTTTTAATACTGGAAGAAAAAAGTCGATACTCGAGACTAGGTTTCCTATTAAAGCTGAAAACCAGGTGTTGAAGATCGTCAGTTATTTTTCAACAAATGGCAAATTCAACACTAAAGCACTTAAAGTTCATATGACAGGCATACACTTGCAGAAAAGTTGTATGCCTGTTCAAGTATCGGTGAAACACGGATCTCTGCAAGATAGATCCTCAAGTGTTTCATTATACTTGTGCTGATCACTGATACAAGAAATGATGCACCAGGTTTCAGACCAGTTCTGTTTTTGTTTTGTTTTTTTGCATGGATTGTGTGTGTTTTCGTTTTTAAATAAAAAAAATGAAAATGCCATAGCAGTTGTAAATAATGCAAGACTAAATAGTCTTGATCATAATTAAAGAAGCCATTACAGCAAATGAAAGCATCATTATATTATGAGGTCTTTTATGTATATTTGGGAACACAACATGGTCATCTATTTGATTCACTTTGTGAGTATTGGGCAACATTTGAATTGCTTGACCATGAATCAGAAACCTCCGCCTTTTCACTCAAGGAAAAAAAGAAAAAAAATTTAACACAGGGGAGGGCAATGCAATGATTATGCCTCATTTACAACAGAAATGTTTTTTTTTAAATAAAGCCTTGCAAAAGATAAATTTATTTTGAAGTTCATCCAAATCTGGAACATGGTATCCCTTGCTTCCAAAGATTTACAAGCATTCAGCAGCAAACCCGACAGCAACCAACAGTGCAGAACATTCGTGCCAGCATGGCAGCACAACAACAAGCCTCGGCAGCCAATCGACGCCTGGCTCAGCAACTTGCAAACAGACCTGGTGTTGGGATGATGAACATGGCACAGCAGCAACCCATTAATATGTCACCACGATACCCACCCCAGCCACCACAGGTAGGTTGTGGTTCTTTTTTTTTTAAAAAAACCTTATTGGTAGTACAGTTCTAAATGTCTTGCTTATAATGAACAATAGTTTTATTTATGGAGCATGTGGTATCTGTTAACATGGCTAGCTGCCTTGCCGTGATATAGCCTTAGTTGTTGGCTCAGTGTAAAATGCCAATTTCCCTTCCCACCTCCCCACCTCACATTCATGAAGACATGAGCACACCTACAAGTAAGCATCAAATGCATGGTAGAATTTATTCACCATCATTTAGATCATAACTCATGTGCTCTCTCTCACACATGCTTCCACCACCTCTTCCCTACAAATATTCAAAACACATAGGTTTAAATCAGAGTCCTTGGAGGAAACCACTGGCGGGCCACCGGTAGTATAGTGGTTAAAACACTCGCTTGTCACCACTGCAGTGAGCGGCTCAGGGTTCAGATCTCGTCTCGGGACACTCTCTGTTTGTGACACCTGTTCGCAGGGCTGGGCGTCGGGGTATTTCTCCGGGTACTCCGGTTTCCTCCCCCTCCTTTTCCCCCCATAGTGCGAAATCACCACAAGGTGGAAGCACTTTCAAACTAAATAAACAAAAACAAACCACTGGCAGTCAGACCTGTAGACAGGTGTCACATTCAAAGAGTAATACACTCACACACCCATTTCACTAAATAATGAAAATCCGTTAACTGAATGATTTCATCTAAAATCATTTTGTAGTCCAGTGGTGCAAAGGTTAAGCGTATGTTGTGAATACAGATTCGGCTGTTCTGGGTTCAGATCTCATCTTGAGCACACTATTCTTTCTGTGCATGTGGCACCTGTTTAAAGGACTGGCTACTTTTCCTTGCCGAAACCTTAACATGGAACACCAATTTGACGCGCACATGCACTTCCTCTTCCAAAATGTTCTCGTGTGTGTGTATATATATATATATATATTTTCTAGACATGCAGATCTTTGGAAATTTTATATTCAAATTTTTATGAGTGTGCAGTATCAAAAGAGATTTGTTGAATTTCTGTAAAAACCACCAATTTTGTTGCTGAGATCTGTTGTTACTTTGGTTTATTACAGCGTAGTCTTCAGCAGCGACTGGGCAAATCCAACATTAAGGCACGTCTAAATTTAGAGGCAGTTGGACGAGGTGGAGGGATGCAACAGGGGAGAGGCAGAGGATTTATGCAGTGGGGCAGAGATGGCCGAGGGAGAGGTCAGACCATGCAAACACCTCGTGGAGCTTCTCGTGGTCGTGGAAACATACAGCGTATGTTGTAAAATAATACTAATAATTTTTTTATACTGTTTATAAAAGAGTATTATAGCTTAATGAGTAATACTTGTGGAAATTTAAGGCTAGGGATGTCACATTGTAGAAATAAAAGTTTTTTATAAGCTGCATGTAGAAACATAAGTTGGTTGGTATAAATGGGGAAAGGTTACATTTTTCACATTTATACCTATGTAGTATAAATATTGCTACAGCATGGTATGTTATGGTTTTTGGGGAAAGCAGGCCAAGTAGTTAAAATACCAGCATCACACAATGCTGACCACCCTAGCAGTCTTTTTTATAATTGCTTCCATATGGTGTGATGACAAATCTAAACTGTTATCGAGAGGTGGCATATTAGCAAAAGCATTAAAACAGGAATTAAAAATCTGGGGTAAGCTTGGAGGATTAATAAGTAGCAAAACTGCAACAGTCAGGGATTTGATGGACTGGTTCTTCGAGAATTTTTAAGTACAACCCAGATAGATTGAGGATTTGTTGGATGGCTGTATATTCACTTTGAAACCATCTACAACATTTGATGTTGGACCCTGAAAAAAATTATTATTTTTTTAAAAAGCAGATGACAGAACTAAATGGCCATTGACTTTTTAAACTTTATTGATTTTTTTCTCTTTTCCATATTTCAAGTGGAATACTAACAGCATTAAAATATTAAACATTTTCAGTTTATTCCTATAGTTGATCAATTAATGGTAGTTAATCTGGGTTTGGGTACAAGGTTTTGTTTTGTTTTTGAAAAAGGCCATCCAGGCTTTAACTGAAACCTGTGGCATAGCACCCTTTCACCATTTGCAAATGAAGTGCTACCATTCTCAGTTTGAACCAGTTACAAGCCTCATGCAACCCTTCCTTTATCAGTTGTATTCCATTCAATTGAAGGACAATGCGAGCATTTAGCGAAAATCGCAGAAAATAGAGCATTAAGTATCACAAAAACATATTCCAGTGGTATTTTATGACAAAGAGGCACGAGAGATTTTATGTTGATATTTTTCTGTTAAGCACGCTTGGATTTGTCAAGAAAACAGGAAGTGATAAAAGGGAAGTATTTCTTTTTTTAAAAAAAGGTACCATCTGCATGAGGTGAATTTTAAGAGAACAGATGCAATCCTTGGTAAAAGAAAACTGTCGCTGAATGTTCTCTTCGACACTCATATGGAATACTCATTTAGGCAATCTTAAAGATAATGGCAACAAACGCCGGTGGATTAACTGTTTTCGGAGATCTGTATATACAGTTCAGATCTCTGCTTTGTTCAAACGTGCCGTGCAAGCTTTGTCCCCACACTGTATTCAAGAATTTGCTTTTGTAATGAAGACTGGCGTAAGACCTACAATCACCTACAATCTTCCTGATGGTCATAGACTGGATTATGCGTAAAACAACCCAAGACAACAACACTGGTATCCAGTGGACCTTCAACAAACAGCTAGAGGACCTGGACTTTGCAGATGACATTAGTCTCCTATCTCATCGGCAGCAGCATGCACAAACCAAACTGAGCAAGCTAGCAGAGGAAGCAGAGAAGACCGGCTTAAAGATCAACAGAAAGAAGACCGAAGTGATGAAAATCAACAAGCAGGAACTCCCAATCCATCTTCAAGGAGAGAACATCCTAGAAACAGACCGCATCACATATCTAGGAAGCATCGTTAGCAAGGATGGTGGAGCTGACGACGACATCAGAAGCCGCATAAACAAGGCCAGGCATGCTTTTAACACCCTACGCCCCATCTGGAATTCCTGAGCATTATCCCTCCGCACCAAGACCCGCATCTTCAACACCAATGTGAAGGCAGTCCTACTGTATCGCTCTGAAACCTGGAGAGTGACAAACACCATCAACAACAAGCTCCAGAGCTTTACCAACCAATGCCTTCGCTATATTTTGGGAATAAGATGGCCTGAAAAGATCTCCAACAGCAGCCTGTGGGAAAGAACCAACCAGAATGCCACTAGTCAAGACATCAAAAAGTGCAAGTGGGGCTGGATAGGACACACCCTGCGCAAACCAGCTGACACCATTGCCAGGCAGGCACTTGACTGGAACCCTCAGGGGAAGAGGAGAGTTGGGAGGCCAAAACAGACTTGGAGAAGATCAGTAGAGAGTGAGGCAAACGATGGCGGAACCACATGGGCCCAAATGAGGGGGGCTGCCCAAACCGGGTCCGCTGGCGAGGTGTTGTTGCGGCCCTATGCTCGACGAGGAGTAGCAAGGAATGATGATGAATTTATTTCTGTCATAACCCGGAACTTATGCCTTTGGTATTTAAATAACGATTGAATTTTTTACTGACTTCATAATTTTTATGGCTGAAATTTCATTTTTAGGATTAAGTGTCTGGAGATTAAAAGGCTATGGGATGAAGTGTCTGGGATTCGTAACTATAGAATAAAAAAGTAATGTTGGAAATTAACCATCTATCAAATAAAAAAATTACAGAAGTTTTATCTTAGACAAACGCACATTTGAAATGTGTTTATGTTTTATTAACAATAATACATGGGGAATAGTTAATAAAAACATGCCCACTTAGTACAACAGAATCAAAAATAATACAATGTAGACTGCATTTCATTGTATATCCTTATTTTCAGCATAACAAAAGCAGTGTGTGTGGGTAGTGCAGCAATGCATGGAAATTGTGAAAGTGGCCCAAAAATAGTCTGGTAGAAAAGACATCTAATTTGTGGGATAGATACAGGCTGCATGTTCCCAGATGTAGGGTATATGTGAGAAACTAAGTGTCCACAAGATATTGAAAAATAAAATAATACTGTAGTGTATACCAATGTCACATGACAGTATAAAGTAGATGCATTCAAAAATACTAAAGACGAGTGAAAAAGTTTAAGTTTTCAATCTTTCGTGAAGGGTTTTTTTAGCATACGCTAGTAGTCTTAACCCTGACCATATGTGTAATTCTAAGCTGCTTCTCAGTAGCTTTCTCTTCGCCTTCACAGCAGGTACTCACTGAGCCAAAAAGAAGCAAGCAATGTTTGACCACTAGGGAGCATGTTTTCATATTGCAAACTGAGTTGTTCTATTTAAAATTAACCTTTGCAGGTGGACGTGGCTCTCCAAGAGGTGTGGGAAATTACCCAGTTAGAGGTGGTCGTGGAAGAGGTCGTGGAGGTTTCTTAAGGTAAAATTTTGGATTGGGGTTTTTTTTGGCTTTTTTTTTTTGGCTTGTGAATGGTAGTTGCAAGTGTTGACAAATGAAAGTCTACATGAATTAAAAATGTATTTGAAAATAAGCTGCATGAGATTTCATAAATTAATAGTTCTTGATTTAGGGTGAGGCTCTGGGGCAAAAGATGTTTGTATGAATATATAATATTGTTAAAAGTTATTTGCCCAAAACTGATTTGGCCTTTGTGTTCATTAGACATGTAATTTCATTTTCATCACTATGTGCTTTAGTTATGGCCATCTTGCATTTGGGGCAACTGTTTATAAGAGAAATTAAATAGGTTAGCGAGCTAATGAGTTTCCTGAACTGTGCTCGGGTAAAAAATGTTCGCTGGAACATTTACATAGAACTGTGGGGCTGTGTTTCTTGTGTTGAGCCCAGTTCAAACTTCTTTGGCCTTAACTTCCATCTGATTGGTTGGTTTCAATCAAGTCAAGGCTGCTACACCAGCAAGTTATGTATATCAGTATAAGAGACAGATTAGGGGGAGGAATTCCCTTATCTGTAGGTCCAGATACATTTAGATATAGCAAATGTGCATGGTTCAAAATGAACTATTCACAGGTATTGTAATTAAAAGCAGAACACACACATGCACACATTTCATGTTGGTTGTAGGTTGTTAAGGAGTGGTGCTAACTTTGTTAACAATTAAAACCCTATGAATACCCTTGTTGAGAATGGTGTAAATGACATGTTCATGCAAGTTTCTCTTCCTCATTTGTGGATTTTAATGTCAAAAAATTGTTTTTTTCATTGCCTGTTGACAGGACTTAGTTTGATTGAGTAATATTATCCCAAAGCACATTTACATGTAAGAATAAGCTATGAAATTCAATGCACACGGTTGAGCAAATTGTCTGAAAGTTTTCTGGAGAAACTTAAATTGGGACTACTAACCTGGTGAGAACCACACAGAAAAAGATGAAGAAGTTAAATAGCCAATTATGTTTGGAATGCATGTTGTCAGTTGCTGCAGGTTCTGCATTAAGTTTCTTCAAAACTTAGGGGAAAAGATTTATTTCCTGTAAGTGCAAGCATGTTTAAGTCTGGAAAATGTCATTCTTTTGTAAAACCAGTGTATAGACTATTTTTCAAATGTATTTTAACTTGTATATTTTATTCATTACCTGTTCAGCATATTTCTCTTCATGTAATGACAGTTTGGAGAGCATATGAAAATAACTAATTGTAGATAAAGAAGCAGCTATTTCCATCATGTTTTTCTTTGAAGAGATGTCTTTAGCAAGTCATATTTAGTTGTGAGCTACCTTATTAGGATAACACAGAAATAAGTCAATTTGTTTCACTCAGAAGAAATTTGGAAGATATTTTGTGTCTAAAGATGAAGGCGGCAAAAGCCAGATTAGTTTGTGTTTGTCTGAGAGAGAGACTATATTAATTTTTTTTGTAAGCTCAACATAATAGCCTGGGTGATTAAGCTAGGTGTCATTATCAGCCCTTATTTCACATGTATTAAAGCAGGGTGCCATTATCACCCAGATTCCCAGATGAGGACTTGCAGTCCTCAAGTCGCTGGAGGGGCCGGGGTCAAGGCCGCAGAGATCGGCGACGTGGGGGTCGTAATCAAGGCGAGAGGTGGTGCCTTTTCTTACCCACCTTTAAATCACCTCTACACCTTTGTCTGGCTTGCTAATGTTGTGTTTAGCTGTGGTGCATTTGGTTCATGTATGCACTTCGAATTTTGGCTGGCATGGTGCAGATTTTAGAATACCTTCATTTAACGCGGCTTTTTTTTTTTTTCTTAATTTCTGTTTCAACTAAAACCTGTGCTGGGTGGACTTTTTTGCTGGGCAATGCAGCAGTGGTTGTCTTTCCCCCAAACTCCCATCCCATACATTGGTGATGTTTTCCATTTACTTTGTGATTCTGTCATTAGCAGTTGCATTGCCATCTGATCTGGACATTCAGTTTGCCATTTACTGTTTTACTGACTGACAGTTTTCGATTTGTGAAGAGGATATTGGTGGAAACTTTCCAAGGAAAAACTGTGTACATTTATAAATATGTTCATGCAGAAAATTTGTTTTCGTTGTGTAAAAATATTTTGAGTAGGTAAGATGATGGTCTTTTCAAACTGGAAGCTTGGATTTCGTCTGTCTTGAGTGAATTTGCAGTACATTAATAATTGAGGGTTGCTGTGAAATTAACCCAGTCACTTGTGCCGGTGCCTTTTTCAGTTAAGGTAATATACAATCAGAAAAAAATTAATAAAAATGATTTTTATTATTGAAACATTAAGGTACTAAGAAAAGAGGCGGTGTGAGAAAGCATGTTTGATGAATTGTAACATGCTATATTATGCTCTGTGTCATGGATATCAACAGTGATCAGTTAGTAAGTTGGATATATGCAGATGTGTACATAAACATGCTACGTACACCTTAAAAAAAAAGAAACAGCCTATCTCTGATATGTGCCAAAGGTCAACTGATCAGCATGTTTCTGTGTAATTTTCCAAGGTAAAAGGTGAGGTAGTTAAGGGATATCATGTACAGTAAGAAAGAAGAGTCAAACATGACTTGACAGGGAAAGTAATAGAGCATCAGTCGCCCTTATTTTGTGAATAGTGTTAAGGAGCATTTGTCAAATGAGGTAATTGTTCGTGATACATTTTTTGATGATTTTAAGCAGCTGAAGGATGTGCTTTTCTTTCTCTTTTTATATCCATCATTCTTTTATTTAAAATGGCTTTACATAGATGTGCTGTGTGGTTTGAATTATACTAATTATTTTAGTGGGAAAATTGCAAGATTGCTTCCAACTCCATGACTATGACAGTTTGATGTACCGTAAATTTTGGACTAAAAGCTGCAACTTTTTCCCCCAGCTTTAAACCCTATGGCTTATTTGTGGATTTTTCTGGATTCTTGTCATTCTGATTAATTTTTGTTATGAGCTCCATGTTAAAGTGTTAACTGTTAGCGTTGTTACAGTGTTAACTGTTCACATTTTTAAGCCAAAGCAGCATACACTTAAAGCATTCAGAACAGTTGCTGAAGCAAACGCTCTCATCATGCAGCTTTCAAGCTGTATATATTTGCGGCTTATAAACCAGTGGACCTTATTTGAGAAAATGATTTTTTAAAATCTAGTGGGCGCAGCTTATAAACACGTGCAAAATTTACGGTAATCTGCATTTTAAGCATTTACTAAAATATTTTTTTCTTTTACCTGTTAAAATGTTGCATGTTCGAAACTCCTTTTATTTGAATTTTTAAGGCACACGTTTCTCTACACACTTCTTTTTCTGCTACTTGTTTAGAATGATTGCAACCATAGCAGCTTCTTTTGTTCTCTACATCATTTGGTTAAGAGACAAAATAAATTCTTTATGAGTGCCGTGAGTCAACTGCATGTTGCATGTTAATTTTATCATGGATGGTACAGTCTTATTTTAATGTTTGTGGAGAGGAAATGGGAGCAGTGATGATGTTAATTCACAACAATGTACTTATATGTCATTATCAACAATGATGGAGCTGGCTTATTTACAAAGGCAAAGCACATATTTCATGTTTTCCCCACCCAGTGATATTGCAGTCACTTGTGATGCTTGTTAGTGTTGTCTTGGAACTAAGTAGGTTTGTTCCCTTGTGTTCATTTGATCCTTCCTCAGATTCACACTAAAAGCTTGCCTGAATCAGATGTAACATTAACCCTTTACGGTCTGTTAGTATAGACCAAAGGTGGTGTGAGAACACCTTTCAAACAGGTTAATTGGGGCATCTCATGCAGCCAAAAATAGTTTCACTACTACTACCACCAAAGAGCAGAGGCAGGGCTAACTACTTTTTTGTTTAGTTGGTTGGTTTCTCTCTTTAAAAAAAAAAAAAAGACGTCGCAGCAAATATATTTATGGGGTGTCAAAGCTTGTCATGGTTTGTTTACATAACAGTAAATTAAGAATTGTACCTGTTTTCAGTAATGTTTATTTTATTGTTATTTGCAAGGGAATAACCTTTGGTTTCACTTGTTGTGTTATTAAAAGCATGCTGCTTATTTTCTTTTCTAATATCTATATATGTGTTAAAAAAAAAAGCCAATTTTCAGACAACTTTATCATAACCAAATCTGATGCCTGAAGCGGTTGTGACAGGCTTTGTATAACCTTGCAAGACAGCTGTACACATACTCTAACAACACAGAATATGCATCTAGTGTACAGTTTTGTTTTTCAAAAAAAAAACCCGCCTGTTTTGACATTGAAAATAGTCTCTTTTGCAAAAGTGGTGACTGTAAAAAAGTTTAGAAAACTTATCCATTGGTTGGTACTTGCTTAAATATGATCTGCCTAATGTCTTAATGAAAGTTGATACCATCAGAATGTAAGCGTTATGCCAAAACAATAATAAAACTTGAAGCATTTTCTTCATGATCAGAACAGCAGTTTAGAATTCACTTGTTTAAAAAAAAATAAGTAAACATGGAAAAATACAATAAACTTCCTGGTAACATATGTGATTTGCAGTTTCTCGTAGTGAAGTTTTATGTTTGACTTATGTGGCTCGTATGGCTCAGAAAATCATTTTCTCTCCTTGATGTTAATGTCTTGCATTGTGACACCAGCCTGTAAATTGTGTTTTTTTTTAGGTTTTTTTTTATTTGTTGATCTTGTGAACATTCTTTGTGTAATGGATCATACTTTAAATTTGTTGCTTTAAGTAGTGTATGTCCTGACCAGCCATAGTTGTTGGATAATGGCAGTAATATGTTTGTAAGCATCATTCTTACATTGCTTAATCAGGGTGATTAAAAACTGTAGTGCAGATTTATATAATATTATGATATCCCAGTAGTTATAGAATACCTTATAGTTATCTGTATTTTTATTTTTAAAAGCCATTTTAAATGCCCTTTGTAGCTCCCAACATTTACAGTTTGTGACTTGATTACATCGCAGATTCCCTGGAAGAGGTGGCAATCGTGGTGGGCGAGGTGCTGCTGGAAGAGGTCAGAACATGCGAGGCAGAGGCCGGGGAAGAGGCGGACGTGGACGTGGTGGCAGTGTAGAGCAGGTGTCTAAAGAACAGCTTGATAACCAGCTGGATGAATATATGTCTAAAACCAAATCTTATCTAAACTCTGAGCTGGATGCCTACATGGCTGAAGCAAACCCTTGAGGACTGAAGTCTGCCTGTAGGTGTCACAAAGTGTGTCCAGAGAGTTTGTGTAGTGTGGCTACTCTGCTGTAATTTATTTAACATAAATGTGTATACTTTTTATCCTTCTGAAGCGTCAAGATGGAAAGACAGCAGAACAACTGCACAAGGAATTATGTATTATTTCATTTCAGAGGCTACAAGCTTTCTACAAAGACTTTATCAGGTTTTATGACAAAATTGTGACAGAAAGAAACATTATCTGCAAAGTCTGGCAACTTTTGTAGAGCTTATGTAGTCGTAGGAAAAAGTGTTTCATTTTAACTCCCCCCCCCCCTACATAATCTATCATGATGATTTGCATCCACTCAGCGTCAAGATTGCACATGAAAGTGACAGACAAAATTTGGATGTTCCAATTATCCAGATCCTGCTCAGCCTTTTTTTGGGGGGTGGGGGGGTGTACTGATTTTAATCTGAGGTGATTTGCATTTTAAAGGCATAACTTTTGTATGTCTACTTTCGACCTATGAGTTCACCTTTCCTGAAGCATTTATTGCACATCAATCTTTACATTGCCATCAATCATGTCGGTTTGGTTTTTATAGGCATGGCAGCATACTACATCCTGGTGCAGCCATTAAAAGTGCAGTCCTATTGGCACTGAGAGACATGAATGTGAAATACTGAAACATGTGCCTGATATCGTTTGACATAACTTATCTTAATGTGTGAATAATTAATGTTAGTTGTCTCGGGGCACAATCTGTTAATGATCTCTGGGGAAGATTAAAGGGAGATGAATTGCAATCAGGAAAATTCTCTTAGCATGGCCCCAACAATGTATTTTAAATTAAATCTTGCCATTTTGAATGTGACAACGCTGTGTTCTTACCTGGTTTGAACTTGTTTTCCTGGAGGACAAAACTTTCACAAGAGGCAAGTAGAAATCATAACACAAACCATTTTCATATGGTTGAATATTGGTTGCTGCCCCAACATTTTGGATTTTTATCACCTGCTAAAGTAAGCATAATGGAAATTCACAGAGGCTTACTGCATGTACATGAAAACAACATTTACAGGACAGTGTCCATATATGTTGATGTTCAGGTGCAATAAAACAGTTGTAATTGAAGTAAGTCTTTTGCCTTTTCTTTAAAAAACTTTGTTTTATCAGATGCGTCCCTTCACCCTCCCCCAACCCAAAAATCCACCAGTCTTTCTTGGACAAGAACAAGCATGTCCTAGGGGCACACACCCTAGCGGTGGCCCCTTTTTCACAGCACTATGACGGCAGTCTTTTAGAATGCACCACAGCTGTAAGGGTGCAGTAAATGTGCCTGCAATTTAAGTTGACGTGAATAATCTGAAAACACTAAAGTAAGCATCAACGATAAACACCCCAGTGAGGATGATGAAACTTGTACATTGTACTTTGAAACTACTTAATCATTAAAAAAAAAAAAAATCTGCCCCTTTCCATAGTGCCTAACCCATTGATTTGGAAGTAATGTTAGAAGCTGCTTCCCACTCCCAAGGTAACCATAATTTCCCACGAAAATGAATAAAGTTTTATTTTTACTGCTCAACGCTGACAAGTTGAATAGGGAGAACACTGTTCACTATAATTGTTATCTCATGATAGTCCATATATAACAATAACTTTCTCATGAAGCAAGTGTTTTGCTGCCAGGGAAAGTGCACACCGGATGTGTTGATTCATCATTAAACATGACAGGCAAGAAAAGATCAATACAAATCATTGTGCACCCGAATCGTCCCACAAACGCGCTTGCCCACAACGTGGTCAAGCCTTAAGAAGCACATCTGCACTGCAGTTGACAACCTGGGCACCCTAACTCTGTGACCTAATGGGAATTGCTGGGTAATTCATGGGAGGAAAGAATCGCCTTGGCTTATACCTTAGTATATGTGGCTATTTTCCTAATGCACCCAAGCTTTTCCGCCCATCTTCTATAACTTTTCCACAGTCACATTATTGTTTCTCACATCCACAGTTCTCAGATTGCTCTTGTTCATCGAGTGTTGTGCGATCTTCCTAGATAACTGACGACATGTATCACAGTTAAAAGGGACACGGGAATCTCGTTTTGCATCGCACTTGAAGAGGGTAGCTTTCGTTTATTGTCAAATCACGGAGCCTCGTCTAAAGGCTACCTACAACTCTACAGGACTGAGGTGCACGTTCTGTAAAAGCAGTATAGGCTGTGAAAAATAAATCAATTTTTAATGCATGTACATCATTGACAACATCCAAGAAAAAGTACAAATGTGTGAGCTTATATATATATATATACCTGGATACGGAGGAAGTGAAAACATTAATGAAGTGAATCTCAATTTTAAGGGCTACATTAGCGAAAGATGAGAAGTCTTAAGGAGACGGACTTTCGTGTGGGATCAGAAAACGTCGGGAGGTGGGGTTGGGATGATGCGCAACAGGTAATTCAGTGCGGTTATGTCCTGTTTACTCGTTTTTTGTTAATGGCTGAGAGAATCCTGGAAAATCTGAAGAAAGTGCAGATAGCTTTTAAATGTTGTTTGTTTAAAACAATCTAAAATGTGATTGCATTATGCATGATAGGAGTCAGGAAAGGGAAGCTTCAGAAAGAGTGATGACCTGCGAAAAAGTCGACATGTTGTAGGTGGTGACAGAGCCGCGTTAGGAATACGCGCGGGGCCCCGCGGGGCCCTGGGCGAATGTCATATGCGGGGCCTTTAGCCGTAAGTGTAATATACCAGAGGTTTTCAAAGATATGACGGGTAGTACGCGAGCACCATGCGCCAAAATAAAAGAATGTGTGTGTGTGTGTGTGTGTATTACGGGAACTGTATGTAGGCTTGGTAGGTAGTACTCGGTCACTTCGAATTTTCGAAAGTGGTACTAGTCTGGAAAAGTTTGAAAACCACAGAATCTCCTTTCGCGAGGTGCCCTCTGGCGCGGGGCCTGGAGTAGTCGCCCTGCTCGCCCCATCCCAGCGCCGGCTTTAGTGGTGAGGCGTGTATACATTTCCGCGACCTTGCTGGACATATGAGGCAATTTACGCCACTAAAATGTCTGGATTCTTCTTAATTATTTGGTGGGGGAAAGCATAAATCTGTGACATATCTAGACTCAGAAAGGGCCATGAGTTTTTGCTTGGGATGGATCTAAAGGGAATACACATTGAATCTCGGGATCCTTTACATTTCACTCAGTGCTTTGCTTCTAGCATGTCTTTGTGCAGTGCTCCATGACTGACATAAAAGATCGTAAACGCAAGGGTAGGTCATGCCACAGAGATCATAGACATCTGTGGTTACGACTTTCATTTCCGAAAGTTTCGTGACGCAGGCGCTCCCTAGCGAAGATCGTGCTAAGGGGTGCGAGCATGGCAACGGCGAGCACACAGCGAGCATTGTAATGCGATTTCATTTACGGTGTCCAGACAATCTTGACGGAAGAATTTTTTTTCGCTTTCTCGCTAAAAATGAAGCTGGGTAAATATTTCATTGAAAAATTTTCAGATGCAAATGAAGCTAACCTTGCCTTGACTTGAGACACTTTGACCTTCTTCCATTAACATTTCAGTTTTGTTGAATTGACAATGACAGCTCAAACAAAATAAACTCTAAAAATCAAGTAATATATATATATATATATTATAAATATATCTCGTATAAATATAGTATAAATAAAGCAGATAAAAACAGTGTTTGAAACCTATATGGGATAGACTGATGCCAGCAAGGTGAGTTATATTGTTGCTAACAGCACCAAGCTGTGAAAGACGAGACAAATCTGGGGGCTTTGACACAGAAGATAAGAGAGTAATTAAAGGGGCGCGACATTATTATATATCCCTTTTTGTTTTGAGCAGGCGAGAACTAAATAAGTTGATCGGCTAAAGAGCTTTGTCCTTTTTTCTTTGTGTTTTCGTGGCTGTGTTTACTAGTATGTACCTTTGTGACAATACGTGTTCTTTATAAATCCATTGTATTGTTATATATTATTTTGTGTTGTTCGTGGTGATGATGGATTAAATCTGTTAATGCTTTTTTTTTTTTTTGCAACTTACACATGATTCATTAATTGTGACTGTGTGTGGGTGCGTGCGTGAACACACATAAACAACAAGTTGGATGGGTGAGGAAAAAAACAAGAACTTCACCTAACCCCATTCCTAAAACTATGATTAATATATAATTATAGAGAGAGGTAATAAGTTCATAGATACAAAACGTCAAAAATACGGGTAACCGCTGCTTTTCATCACGCAGAATTGTTCAAACCTTCCTTTAGTCCTTTAATTGCCCAGAGCTAAATAACAATATGATCAGCAGTATTTCCTCCCCCTCTCTCTCTTTCACACATACATGGCTATATGTGTGTGGATGTATTCTTATCCCATGCTAACCGGTGGTCAGTTGTAGTGAAAGGGGAGATTAAAAACTGCGGTGGTACCGCCATGCGACTGGCTTGCTCACTCGCCTTTATCCTTCCGTTTCTCCTCTCAGCTACCCGTGTCTCTGTCATAGGAACGACGTTGTCTAAGTTTGTTTCTGCGCAGTAGATGTACACCGCAATTTGCGCAGCCCGACTTGCTCCCTTTCCTGTGTTTCGCTCTCTCATAGAATACACTCTCAAATTAGTACAGTGTCAAAATTTGCTCTGCATAGTAGAATGATATGTGAAGTTTATTCGTTTTGATGCAAACATGAAATATATTCTTGCCAAAGTTTGTCTTGAATTTTCTGTGGACAGTAAAACATACAATATTGGAATAAGTACGAAACACATCAACTATATACCCGGGGAAAACGCCAGTCAACAGCCATACGTCTTTTAAAACAAGAATATGTGGTAGTTATAATTAATTTGACGTCAAATTATTGCCGTCTTTTCTTAGTTCCTCCTCCCATTCTAAGCTCCCACTCCTGCGGGTCGCCAGTCGGGTTGGCAAGCCATTTCTCGTACGCATGCGCACAACATACTGTCTCGTGTACGTGCAACCTCGGTGACGTGAGGGTGAAAGCTTGGCACGAGCGAGGTTGGACTTGGAGACAATATAAAGGTTCCTCCACTCAGAGACTATAGTTCAGTGCCTGACAGTCACGCCACTAAAGCGACATGACACGGAGCTCGGCGGGGCGGCACGGAGTTTCTGTATAATACCTTTCCACCCTCCGAAGAAACTGCCGAGTGATGCGTGTTCCTATGTTATCAGAATAACGTCTTCCTGGAGGGCTGAAAGGTAAGCTACCACTGTTTTGTCCTCCCTACGCCTCTCCGCTATCCCCAAAAACTCGGGACGCGGTTCACAAGTCATTTTTCATATACATGATTCCTTATATAGTGTTGAAAATAATAGTTGTGGAGACTTCAGCTATCGGAGATTTCTGAACTCAATTGATTCCAAACGCTAAAACTTTGCTTTCTTTTCTCTCTGGACTGCGGTTAAAAAAACAAAACAAAACAAAACCATGCACTGTCCTTTTGCCGGACAAAGAGCAATAAAATGCCTATGAATCCTGACAGCGAAAAATTATTATTTCCAGGAGAAGCGCGTCACAAGGTTTATGACATGGCGCTCGGCCTGACACACTGGGCTGCTAAAGGAACAGGTAGAAAGAGCAGCCGCGATGGAGGAGTATGGCGAGCAGTAGCACTACACCTGCTTCTGTTTCTTCTGTGTTGTCACACTGCTGAAGGCGGCTCACGCATGGTGGAGCCGCCAACACGCTCGAGTTTATGGAGATACGGATTTGGGACGCCTGTAAACTTCTACGATGACGATGTTAACTGTGGAGGCTTTCAGGTGAGTGGGAAGAAGGCAGTCCCCGGTTAATTACGGATGAGATATCGACAGTTACGAACGACCTCCCACAAGGGCTATTATTGTTTTTTAAAAAAAGAAGTCCGAGTTACAAATTGTTTGTTGTAACGAATGTAGGAGCTATAATTTGTTAAGCTATTGTTGCTGCGGTGAAAATGTTTTCTTGTATTTGAAACTGTTTATGAAACGTTTTATGCGCACAGAAAGCTTTAAGTATAGAACTACATGATGCTAAAGACAAACCGCTCGTATGTGTTCCGACTTACACACGAAATCGACTAACAGATGGTCACAGGAATGTAACTCGTTCGGAATCCGGAGATCAACAAGAATGTATAAGGAGAGTTACAACTCTTCTAGCACCGCGCGGTCCGGTGGCGCAACGGTTAGCGCCTGTCACCAATACGGTGAGGTTTGGCTGTCCTAACTCTCGTCTCGGGGATGCTGTTCTTTCTTTGTGTGTGGCATCTGTTTGCAAGCCTGGCTGCCTTGCCGTGATATAACCTTAATTGCTGACGTAAAACACCAATTCCCTCCCTTTCTTTCCAGCACCCGATGCCGATGTCTGCTCAGAGTCACGGTTTTAGCTTTCCTTGAATCCACCTTTCCCAACACATACACTGTGCACGTGTAGGTCACAACATATTTTTGTTGTGAGGAGGGGTCAGTGCTGTATCGACTAGCGACTAGGAAATATAAAATAAAGGTGAGCAGCATCACAACAGTAATACTCAACAAAATCTTGTAAATTATTAAATAAAAGAGATCTGATGTTGTAGCGTGTAATAGAAATCTGGAACGGACATACTCCAGCTCATTTTCCGTTTGGACTGGACTCTAATTTCTTGCTCATCTTCGCAAGCGTATCTGTGGAGGTCTGCACGTGCCCAGTGCATGTTTGGAAGGGTGTATCCTATATAAAGCATTCTTTTTGAGGCGCCCGGTAGTGTAGTGGTTAAAACACTCGCTTGTCATTATTGCAGAGAGAGGCCTAGGGTAGGGTAGATCTCGTCTTGGGCCACTTTCTATACATTACATCTATTCGCAGGGCCGTCGAGGGTTTTCTCCGCGTACTCCGGTTTCCTTCCCCCTCCCTCACCCTCAAAGCGCGAAATCACCTCAAGGTGAAAGCACTTTCCCGCCAAAACAACCAACCAACCACCATTCGGCGAACTATAAGCACTCGTCGAGAGTTTCAGCACATTATTGGGGGTGGGGGGAGGCGCATTATTAGAATATGCGTTAATGTGGGGGGAAATGAGAGTTTTCTATTAGATACTTTATCCAACAAAGTGTCGTTGACAATTTCAAATGGCCCTACAAACTTCTGTTTCCAGTGATACAAGAAGGTCTCTCAAAGCTAAAACTAATTCAAACATCCCAGATCAAGAATATTTTAAAGACAGACTAACCACTGTATCATGATATCTGGAATCTGCTTACATCTAAGGGAACCGCGCACTCTCTTTGTCTAGCTTAATATTGAGAGAATTTCTTATTACTAATTCCTTTGAGTGAGAGAGAGAGAGAAAGAGCGAGGGTGTCACAGTAAATCTTTAATAATTTAAATAATTCAAATGATTTTTAAATAATTTATTTTTATGCTTTATTTCCAAAAACGCATTTACTATTACCTTTTCCATACTTGGGATTTCGTTTTCTTTGTAAATTAAGTCAACCAAGGAGGAATCGCGCTATCACTGTTTGTAAGGCTGTATGAAGAAATATAGGTCTTTGCTCCACTCTGTATTCATTTGCCCAGGTGCAACACATAAACAACGAGGGTATGTGCGGCGTCTGTGGCGACCCTTGGAATGCCCCCACACCACGCGACAACGAGGCTGGTGGCGCGCTGGCGCCAAACCCACTTCCAGTTAGAGTCTACAAAAAAGGAGGTTTCATTCCGGTAGGTCTTGTTACAGTTTGCTTTATGTTTTGGAACATAGGTTCTTCCCAGAGGACGGGGCTTCTTTCTTCGCAGCCGCTGCAGTCGTTATATTTGTTACTGCTATTGAATTACGACAATTTCTTGCAAAAGTAAGATATTTGCCATGTTTAATACACTATTTAGTTCTTGCCTTTTATTTACGCATATGGCCTTCCATGGCATTTCTTCACTTTACGTATTGTGAGGTAACAAGTCACAAAATGCGTGCTGTGCAAGACCAAGGCACTTGACAACTATACGCACGCAAACGATTACACACACGTACACACTAAGACGAACAGGAGCACGCAACACTATCGGGATAAACGCTGCATTGCCCCTATCCCTTTGTTTCTTCAATACTGCGCTACTGCCTTCTTCTTAGTAGGTGTTTCGTCTGCATGATCATCCTTATCGTCACATCGCAGGTCGCCGTGGACTCGTCTTCAGAGCTGCTAGGCAAGTACGAGTTTCGCCTGTGTAAGCTGGAGTCAAGCAAAGAAACGCCTGACCAGCATTGTTTTGATCAGTACCGCTTATCCATCGTGGAATCCGAATATGGCCAGTCCTACCAGATCAGCCAATCCGGCGGCCTTGTCAGCCTGCACCTCAAGCTCCCAGAGGACATAGTGTGCAGCCATTGTTTGCTGCAGTGGCGCCACATCACTGGTGAGCAGCCAGTGATCACACACACACAAGAGAGAGAGAGAGAGAGCGCGCAATCAGGCATACAGACATAGCATCTTTGCTCACAAATATCCATCTAAGAAAGATAATCTGTGGGTTTTATTCTATATGGAACTTTATGTGAGTTCGAATACTAGTTGTATTATCAATAGAGAGGAGAGAAGGACAACTCTTTATTTACGAGGATGGTAGGATAAGTAGAATATGCTTTTTAAATCTTCCCTCGCCTTCGAGGTGGGCGGGGGTCGGGGTGGGGGAGATGGAGCAGAGGGTTGGCTGAAGATTTCCAATTCTTTCGTGCCTTTCCCTTTTCACTACTTTTACCTGTCACTGACCGGAAGCATCCACGACACCATCTCTCGGGTAAAGAACTTGGAGACCTCGGAACGGTTTTCAAACTTGAACAGACTCGCTTCAACTGGCCACGGTGAAAAATCCTCCCAAAAGTTCCTGTTTAGGATGATTATTAATCTTCATGAATAATGGTGTGTCGCGTTTTGTAAATACTTTTTTCCCCCTCACGCCCTGATGGTAAAATATGCATCAAGTGGGCGTCCGCACTGGCACAAAACCTGTTATGACGCTGCTTTCAAAAGGGGTAATTCCTGATTACTGCGAAAAGGAGTAATGGGAGTTTAATCAGCTCTGTAAAGGTGACACCCGACAACACTGTAATGACAACAATAAACGTGTGCATACACCTTTTAGTAGTGTAAACATATATTTCCTTTTCACATTAACTTTATAAAGTTTATATGATTAGGCTCCCGCCTCCACTTGTCATCCCGACTTCCTGTTTCTCCACTCGCTTTTTTTGCATTCCTTTTCTCCCCTTTCGCCTTCTTGTTTTCCTCCATACTTTGCCCTTTGTCTAAGCATCTGACAGCGCAGCTTTGTGAGAAATGTATAAAAAAAAAAAAACGTTCGGGAAATGTTCTTCATTTCAAAGCATCGGCATGTTACTCCGTCTTCCGTTAAGTGCAGCGATATCACCTTAAGTTTCTCGTACCACCTGTTTGCCCTGTTAAGAAGTCGCATCACATTTAAAGTTTCAGCAGTGAGAAATGTGGCAAGACACCGTTGACGTACATTACGCCCTTCTGAGGACCCCGGTATTATGTTGACTAATGATTCACAGCGAACAATCCTTCTTACAAGGGCTGTCGAGCAGGAAATTAATAATTACTTCTCCCGCTCTATGCAAAGTCAAGAAAGTCGGATTTGTACCGCGAACGCATGCATTGTGCAACTGGGCTCTGACAAGAGCGCGACACATCAGATTAGAACGGCTGAAACGGCTGAGTGAATACAAATGGACGTTAGACGCAGACGCTGAAACACAGACGACACATTCCTGCATGCTTGTGAAATGTACGAGCACTGTGAGATAAACATTTTAAAATGTTGAACGCTTCTGAGACATGTGCTCTCTCGTGAAGAATTTTTAAAAATATAAAATGATGCTATTTTTGTCTCAAACATTTTGCTGCTACAGCTTCATGTTGTGGGTTACGTTAAGGTAGGGCACTGTACATGCAAATACATGTATTTATCTTGACAGTTATCATTGCCTTGCGCTACACTGACGCTAGTAAAACAAAAACAAATCCAAAGAAGAAGAAAAATACTAATAGGGATGATTTCCCACTTAAGAATCAGTTAAAAAGCCAACAACGCAAATCAGACAAGACAAAATAATATATCAAAAGAAACTGCAAATAATGTTAAAGTATGAATTACAGGAAATATATTTAATAAAATAATAAATATTCAAATCTTAAGTGTATACTAAGTGCACTGAACACGTTTTCGTTAATTAGTTGGTTTCGTATGCAAAGTAAATGCTTGATCAGTTTCGATGTTCATGAATAATCTGCCCACGTCTCTGTGTTGTGCAGGATTCAAAATCAACCGCCAAGGTTGCGTGCAGTGCGGCACGGAGGAACCGCAATGCAACTACTGCAAAGGGTGCGGCGATCAGGAGTGGTACCAGGGGTGCGCCGACATCGCGGTTATCGATGTCATGGGCAGCCACCCAGCGGTACTCGGGGTGCGCACCCAGCAGGAGCTCAAGGACAAGTGGGAGGCCTTCCTGAAGAACTGCACTGCAGGCGGCGACAAGAAGGGACCGAGCTCAATCGACAACAAAATAAACATCTCGTACATTTTGTCTGAGTCGACATCGTCTGATTTCACGAGTTCCTTGTGGCAGAATGTCACGGATGTCCCAGCAAGAAAAATAGCCGTTACTTTCCCGATTGTGGTCACGGCCACGGCCACGGTCAATGGGAAAATCGAAGCAGCCATGACACTCCACCCCTCGCTTTTCTCATCCACCTCGTGCGCCACTGAACCCGTAGCTATCGAGTCTTCACCTCGCGATGACAAGGGGGAGAGTCATCGGGTCACAAATGCACACACGGTGCTGCTGCTGCCCACCATGGTAGACTCGAAACTAGTTCCTCCGACGAAGACCCCCGAGCTGAGACTGCCTACTGTCGTGAGACCTACAGTAAACCCCTCCCTCATCTATCCGTCCACTCAGCCGTTAGAGACCCAGTACCTACATCCGTCCTCTGAGTCGAAGACGCCTCCTTTCAATGTCGAAACGGGCGTTCTCAGGCCTGCTTCTAGCGTCTCCCAACCGATTTTGGATCTCCATACTTGGAGGAACAGTTTTGATAACGGTGATGCAGTCAACCAGCACGACGTTGGGCCCCAGCAACGACCCCTAACCCCCAGTACCAGGAGCCCCCCAAGATCATGGGAACAGTGGTGGGTTTCTCCGGGACAGCGGAGGGTCCCTAACCAGCGGTGCTACGTCCCCTACAAAGCCCCTTGGTACATGAATAGCGCGGTAGTCTGGTGCAAGCGCAACTGCCCCCGGAGAGGGTCGCTGTGTCATTACAACATCTGCCGGCCCACCTCATGTCCCCGTCTACCCCTACAAGCCCCTCGGCAACCACTTTCAAGCATTTCTTGGCTTCTTTCTCTCTTCCTTGATAGTTTCGAAAACATCTGATAACTCGAAGGTACTCGAGACTCGCAGCTATTACAAATTCACGACAGCTATCTATGGCTCTCAGACTGCATATCACATGCTCCAGAAAAATCCAAGTGACTTTAATATTTTTTATTTAACGCGGTTGTTTGCAACAACGTCCAGACATTGGGTTAAAAATAAAGATTAGAAATTAGATGGATAGCGCACAACCGCGACGCAAGAAAGGGGTGGGATGGGGGTGGGGGATAATGCCTTCGAATGTCAATGACACAGCAATCATTTACCGCCACACTAAACACCATTCACTGATATTATTCCTGTACAACAAAGCAGACTTGGAGAAGATCAGGAGAGAGCGAGGCAAAGGATGCCGGAACCACATGGGCCCAACTGCGGGGGGCTGCCCACAACCGGGTTCGCTGGCGAGGTGTTGTTGCGGGCCTATGCTCATCGAAGAGTAACAAGGAATAAACTAAACTAACTACAGCAACCAGGATTAAACACAACTTGTAAACGTGTGTGTGTGTGTGTGTGCGCGCGCGCGCATTTGCAAGACTGGACATGTATGCGTAGGAAGCTTTTATGACTTTTTTCACTCTCTCAACCTCTGATGATTTTTTTCATGGCAACGAGTTGCACATACGTCATCCGTTGTATCAGCCGAGTGGTCAGAGCAGCGGCACCCGAGCGCGGAGACGTGCACACTACCCGCTCAGTAGTCATGCAGCGTAGCGTACTTAGCCCAGCTGACTCAGCTATTAAATAGGTATCTGATCCTATACAAGGGTGGGGAAGGACAGGCAGCAACGGAAGGAGACGGGTACACACACACACGCACGAAGCTGGCCCGGAGAAAAGTGCAGTCTTTAACATCTCACAGTCCAACGACCAAAAGGTTAAGGGTTAAAGTCTCTAGCACTGCAACTCACGATTCAGGATGAATAGCTGGAGCTGACCTTGACTGCAGGGCACTAAAGACAACGTCAAGGCATCATACCCGAAGATAGCAGACAGGGGCTTCTCTGGTACCCTTATAGGCAGCAGTAGCTCTCCCAGCTACTAATTATAAAGTCACTTGTGGGGCTTCTGAAATACTTGCACAGGGTGTTCTAGATACGTTCTCCTCTCAACGGTACATGATACAGAGTGCAAGAATCACTGATATGTCGAACTTGTCAGCTTCTTAAAAAAGCCCCAGATATTAAGGGTGTAACACACACAGTATCAAAAAAACTACATAAAAAATTAAAATCATAATCTACAAGGGTAATTGATAGAATACATTACCCAGTGTCACACGATGACCACAAAGTTCAACCTCGATGATAACTTCAACCAGCAAATGTGTCTGACAGGATGTACAAAGTTCACATATCTATTGGACATCAACTGCAGTGATCATCAACAGAATACATTTTTCAGCCATTAGAGTTGGTCAAAATGTTGTCTGTTGTCTGAACATCATTTTGAATTGGGTATCATGTGGAACAACCAGAAAGCACGAGCCCATTAACATTCTTTTGCACTTATCTACTCTGCATAACCAGTTACATCCTTAAAAATTTTCCTGAAATAGTTATTCATCTGTAGGGCGTAGATTGTTACTACACAGTGATGGACAAACTTTCAATCAAGACCATCACCTGCTTGAGCAAACTTGAAAAATGCTTCAGATTTATTGCAGGTGCTATACATTCATGCAAGTGCCAGACTATGAACATTCATGTATTTCCACATGCATTTTCCAATTCCACATATAAACCCAAACAAATCAGGTAATTTCTTATGAAAACACTGCTGCTTTACTGCCAGCAATAAAATGGCCTGTTCCATTAATACAAATACTAGGTTATGCATTAAGGAAATGCTAACAAACTTTTCACCTAAACAAAAGTGAACAAAACAAGAAAACTTTCATAGAATATGAATTTCTCAAGTTGCTTAATACGAGCAACAAAATACTAAATATAAAAATTCTGAGCAATGATGTGGTGCCAACTAGAGTGACAGATGTTACTGTACATTGCAAATCTGTAATTTTGGCTGTTATGCTTTTCTGCCAGGAGTCAATCAAGCCAACAGTTAAATCTTTCACTTCATCTTGTCACTGTTTCATTGTATGGCAGTGCCACTGATCTACATTGGCTGCACACATCCTACATTCTACGAAGAGTGTGAATGCCACACAAGGATGATGTGGGTGTGCAATCTTTTCAACTCGTTATTCTGAATCCGCCCACTTTTGCAGCAATTCTTAGTCAAGGAAAGCACTGCAAATATAGGAGCAGATTTAAGTCAGTTCTACAATATTAGCAGCAGGCTAGTTTTTCACTGCATCTGCATGGTGGCACCATCAAACGTAACACAGATCTCAGCTTGAAAGATACTCAAAATGAGATAAACGAAAGATGCATTTTAGGGCTGTGTTTAAAATTATTCAAATACATAGGTAACATCAAAGATCTTGTGAAAGAGGCAATGGAAAATAAAATCGGAGTTGATATAAAAGGAGGGAAGAGAAGAGAAAAGAAAGAGAAATTCAGTCTTAAGTTCTGTCAAATCTCACACTCAACAGTACTGAAACAGATTTGAGATTTTGTTTATGCAGATAGGAAGCAATTTACACGCATTAATCAGATAACCTTCAAAGATAATATATTTGCTTTCAACATCATTTTAGGGTTTTGTTAAAATGCTCACAGCACAATCTACTATTTTCTGTTGTTTTGAGGAGTAAGCAAACCCACAGTGTAAGCTTTCAATCAATCTAGATAAATATTATTTACAGTAACCAATTCTGCAAACATGCATGATAATATTTACCAATAAATGCTAAGCCAATGATGTAGATGTTTATCACAGGTATACTACATATTATCTACAGGTTTTAAAGCATCTGACCTTCAGCATAAGTTACAAAAATTTACCTGCCATTTCTGACAAGCATTAATGTGAACAATTTGCAAAACCAACTTTTCTTGGATTCTAACAATAAAGTTCTTGTACTACAAAAATACTTTGTGCCGTATCTTAAGAAAAACTTGATGCATTAAACCAGTGTGTACAAGCATACAAAGCAATAGAAAACTTTATATTAAACATGTCAAATGCCCTTAATAACAGCAGGCAAAAAGGTATGAATCAGCTGAATACAAAAAAATGTTTAGTTACTCTCATCAAGTTGTCTGTGGCAGAAAAAGAATAGGATAATAAGAAGCAATCAACAATACAAATTTTTATGATGCACTTGCATAATCCAACGTGAAAAATTCTGGAATTTATTCTGTACGTCTCCTTTCCCCTCTTCAATGCTTTCTTTTTAATTTCTTCATATTCCCCTATAACTAGCAAAGAGGTTCCAGGTGAAAGGTCATTAAAAGTGGTACAAGAATACACATCTAAAAGGAATTTTATTTCTGTAAATAGTCTCTTCCTGGAAGTACAAAGGCATCATGTTAATACAAAGAAAATAATAATAATAAAAAATAGAATTAGTAGAGTGTACTTCCAGTGTAGAGATGATCTCACAAAAGGCTACAAACAAACCAACAGTGAACCATACGAGAAACACAAGCATAAGCAAACGGATGACATCATGGCAAATGTGAATGCATCAATTTACCACCCATAATTCATCTTCTAATGGGAAGATAGTTTTAGAGTTAAACTTTGAAACTTATGTGGGGAATACAACTCATAATGCAGTTATTCATGTCCAGCCATTAGAATGTCCTTGACATGGTATGAAAAACAAGCAACAGATATGCACTGCTAACACCCTGCTGCCACCCCTTGACTTTCCATTTTGTATATCACAATATAGCCTATTTCAGTATTAGGCTCATTTTCCCTTAGTTAAAAATTAATAATAAGAAAAAGTACTGTGGTACCTTGGTACTTGAACTGCTCTGTGGTTGACCATTTCAGTCCTCCACCAATAATTTTGAGACCACTTACTTGGTACTCAACTATCGCACTAAAACCTGTATGAGATGTCATGCTTTCCCATGACACTTTGGGATTAAACAAAAGGGAAAGCGCTCTCATTCTGCATCGATTTTAACCAGTAAAGACTTTAACTCTGGTGGTGCGTTCACAATCTTGTGTTTTTGTTTTTATTTAATAAATGTATATATATACATAAGTATACCATATGGTCACCATGGAGCCCAAGAAACTTTCTAATACTTAAAATGAAGGAAAGAGGAAAACATTAAGAACAACTGAGTTTTTTAAAAACGTACGGGAAAAGTATGGCAAGTATGAGTGTTGCATACCTGTGTCTGAATTAGTCATTCAAATGAGGCATAAGATTAACACTATAACAGTATCAAAAATACTGAAACATAAAGAGACCATTTAAATTTTAAGCAGCTGATGTAGTAGAAAGAAGTAAAAGTGGTAATATAATACCAAGTAGTTAGCTATTGCTGAGTGCCGGCACCAGTGAAATATAGTTACTTTACTTCTTATAGGGAAAAAGTGCTCGGCACTCGGTATGCGACCAGCCTTTCAGGACAGATTGTTGTCAAGCACTGAAGTACCATTGTACTATACAACAGCTAAGAATTCCTCCTCCTCCAGTCTAAAGAAAGATGCATTTAGCCTCATATTAAAAACATAGTAAAATTATGCATGGACTTATTGAGCTTTTATTTAAACTTTGACTTAAAGCAAACCATAGGTTAAAGCAAGCTGCATGCACAAACTGGTCTTAAAAATTTTCTCTTCTTTTGGGTAAAATGATCATTAAAGAGGTAATGTCTGCCTGGGAAGTAAGACTTTTCAGATCAATGTCTTTGTACAAGGATTTTTTTTTTTTGCTTAAAAGTGCCCTGCACTTAAACAATTTGATTATAAAAAATACAAAATATGACTCTTTGTGATCTTGACAAGTCTGAGCAGCAGTGTTCATCACTATTTATTATTGCAATGTGAAAAGTACACCTGGCTTTACCTTCTGTGATCATATGGATCTATGGATATACTCAAAGAATTCAAACCCCCAATGGCATTGCACTTTCCATGTTCACAAATCTTTCTGGAGACACAAGAGCCCCATCTGGTGATGAATGTTTCCTTACATGCCTTGCTAATGCAACTGGTGACTTGAACATGGCACCACAATGATCACAAGGGACATGGCCTACATGAGTTTTCAAGTGGCGCTGCAAGTGTGATGTCAGCTTGAACATCATGCCACATTCCTGACACTTATAAGGTTTATTGTCAGAATGTGATGACATGTGGATTGTCAAAGTGCTCAGCTGAGCAAAGGCTGAGCCACACAGTTCACAGACATAAGGTCTTTCCCCAGTATGTGTACGCATGTGGATTGCCAAATCGCTTGAACGTTTGAAGGATCCATCACACTGGTTGCATTTGAAAGGCCTCTCCTGCTGATGAGTGCGTTTGTGCAAAGACAAAGCACTTGACTGAGTAAAGGTTGCTCCACACACTTCACATGTGTATGGTCTTTCTCCAGTGTGTATTCTCATGTGAACTTTAAGGTTGCTAGAACTCCGAAATGACTTCCAGCACTGGTCACAATTGTAGACTTTAGGGCCCTTGGGTTTGGGTCCTCTCACACCCTTCATGTGTGCCTGTGCCAAGGCAGATTTCAACTTTCTTCGTCTCACTGGCACTGCACCTGGGTGTGTGCGAATGTGACGTGATAAGGCACAAGACTGCGTAAACGCTGCTTCACATAAGTCACACTTATAAGGTCTCTCACCAGTGTGCGTTCGCATATGCACCGCCAGATCACTTGACCGTTTAAAAGCAGTCTCACATTCTTGGCATTTGAATGGTCTGTTGTCTGTGTGAGTCTGCATGTGGTTCTCTAAAGACTTCGGGTGCTTAAAGACAGCCACACACTGCTCACATCTGTATACTTTGACGCTCTCTCGACGTTGCATGGGCCTCTTTCTGAATTTTCTCTTGGTACGAAGCAAAATCTGCTTCTTAGTTGAAGATGACTGACCAGAGACATGCTCTGCAAACTTGACAGGAACCTCATCTGCTGACACATAAGGGTCCCCACCATCGGCCATTTCATGGTCTGAAGCGTCTGCTTCATCTTTGAATTTTCCTTCTTCAACCTTGGATGGCTGTGATGGCATAGCCTCAAAGGTAAAGATACACTTCGCACACAGCATGGTAATGGGAGCCTGGCAACTTTTACAAGATCCAGGCAGGATATTATTCATGGAACTCTCATAGCTGTGAACACACACAAAAAATTTATAATTATCATACTTCTGAAGGTGTTCATGATAACTATTTGAAAGCAAAGTAATACTGAAACAGCATCTTCACAGCAAGCAGATAAGAAATGCTTGCCTACTTACTGGCACAAAAGAAAGCTTGCAATCTCCTCATCTGAATCTAGCCCTTGTGCTGTCCCAAAACGCCACCATCGGTCGAACACATCTCCATCTATTTTCAGCTCTGGCAAAGAGCTTTTCTGTGAAGGTTTTAACTTCTTTTGCTTCTTCTCTTGCCTCTCTGGTGATGGAGATGGTGGTGACAGTGGTAGTGGAGGAGGTGATGATGTTTTTCTCTTGATGATCTTTGAGGAAGACTTTGTGGATGAATGCTAGAGTACAAGGCATAATATGTCCAGATCATTAACAAAGACTGTCTCACATTCCACCCTGATTTGAATTTTTGTCTAAGGCATATTAATTGTTTACATTCCGGATAAAAAAAAATATATGCCTCTATGGGTTAAATATGATGATGTTCATAGAGATACCAATGACATGAAAAAAATAACTATGGAGAAGATCAGGGTCATGATCTGTGATGCAATAAATGAATCTTCCTCAAAAAAGAAGAATATGACCTTTCACCTTTTTCTCTTTTTCTTTTGTCTCAAAGAGCTCAATCTCTGGATGATGCCGCTTTAAATGAGTGGCCATATTTGTTGTGTTTCCCATACATCTGACATGAGTTTTACACAGTCGGCATACTGAGACATTCTTTGAAACCATTTTATGCCCCCCCTCTACATCGGAGACCTGGAAGCTGAAGTACTCCCATACAGGTGACTTGAAATTGGCTGGAAGCACAATCTCCCCCATTGTCTGGACTGTTACAACCTTGTTTCTCTACAATGATGGAAGAAAAATTCATCATAACTAGATATCCTTGTCCACACGAATAAAAAGAAAGGCTGAACAAATATAAGCAAACATTAAAGTAATAATGTAAATAAGATAATTGAGCAATGATTTTTTTCCATTCCAAATCCAAATATTTCTACTTCTGCTCTGTTTTCTTGTCATTGCTGATTGCATTCAATCCTGCTTTTGTTTGGAAACTAGGCAGAAATGTCTTAGTCTACTTACTAAAAAATGAGAAAATCATGTCAGCAGATACTCAAATAGTTGAAAAGTAAGAGACTACAAGAAAATAAAATATATCACAACACATATTACTGCTGTAACATGTCACAGACATACCAATGAAAGGCGAGGAGAGCGTCTGTCCTGATTTCTTCGTCTACCACTTCCCTCTAAAATCTCCGCTTCCCAGGTTTCTGTAACTTCTTGAATCTTTTCTTTCACCTTCTGTCCCTGCACTTTTTTACGTGGGTATGTGTCATCATTATTCCCTTCAATATCCGTTTCAGAATCATCTGCTGACACTTCCTTTGTTTGCTCTATTTCTGTACTGACTTTTTCTGCATCTGTCTTTTGATTAGTACTCTCACTGATAAAAGATTTTCCTTCTTTCTCTACAATCCTGATCTCTTTGTTATCAGCAGGTAGGACTTGATTAAATCTGCACATTTCTTGGGATGGACTGGGAGAATATTGACCCTCTCTGAAATCTTGGATTTCACTAGCATAAGGCATTTGTGAGTTGTCTGAAGTAATGCTGCTGTCATATGCAGTCTTCTGACTTTCTGGTGGTTCACAGACCCCATTGTTAAGAATTCGCTGTTTTACCATTGGTGCTAGTTGAAGGTCTCTATAAGATGGCAGTTCTTGAACAGTCAATCCCCCCTCGCTAAATCCCTTGTAAAATGGGACTGCAGTAAGCTGCAATTCTGCTGGGTTGACAGAATAATCTGAAGTACTCCATTTCTTGGCCTCCATGATTAATTTTTCTGCCTCCTTTTCCCCATCTTGTATAACTTCATCTCCATAAACAAGTTCTCTCTCTGACCCAGCTGCAGCCATGGTTCCAACAGAAGAGGCTTCTGGATGCAAATATGATTGCAACTGGATATGTTGAAAGCTGTGTTGTTCCATTTATTACTGTCATCAAGCAATTGCATTATGAAAAACAAAGAATCACTTGTTATAACATTTAATTCAAACAACTGCAGAGTTAAGAATAAAGTCTAAAGTTTTTTTTTTTAATTATTATTAATCACAAGGCACAGCGCTATGTCTTGTGAAATAATTTATAGTTACATCCCTAAAAGTACCCCACGGTCATAATAAGATTAAGAGGTTCAGCATAGGGCTCGTAGAAATACAATTTTTGCCAGGATGGAAAAACTACAATAAGAGATTGCGGATCAACCGATATGGACAATAATAAATGTTCCATATAACGCTGTATTCATGACAGTGTCGATAAACCATAAAACTCTTCACGATATAGTATTTATATATCTCCTTGTTTGTATCAGAGAGTCACAAGATGGCGATAAATGAGCTACGAAGGCTCTTGCATCGTTTTGTCCAAGGACTCGACGCAAAATAATGCAATATATATTGCTACAAACATTTCCTTATAAAGATATGAACGCAAAATAATGTTGAAAACAGCTGTTGTAACACTTACAGTTTAACACTAGATTCACTAACAACAAACTTTCCCATAATCCTTTTCACATCTCTACCAATAGGCAGAACATTTTTGAAAGTTTTGCGATAATGCAAAATCTTACATTTATACATGGCACTAGAGACTTTATTAATACAGTTTTAAGAGTCTACATAGTTCATAAATAGATGTAGGAACTTTTAACAAATTGAGCTTAAGAAAATTACGAAACTAAAAAGTTACTTTTCTTGTAGCAAACGGCAAATTTCCACTTAGGTATGGAACGTGATAATACATAGAGTTGAACATTATGAAACACTGAATACATTTTTGTTTTCTTTTGTTTCTGAGACCAGCTCCTTGTTACAATATTATTTTTTAAACAATTTGTGGAAAAACTTAAGGCCGTAACACTGAAAGCAAACGATGATGAAAAATGTGAAATAAAACTGAGTGAGTGTGGTAAAACCTAATGGACTTATTGAGGTATTAGGTTAATGACTAAGAGAAATTAATTAACCACGATAACTATTGTATGGGCAGGTTTCTAGAGTTAAAGGGTTACAAAAATGAAACCGCATCGCAGCATGTCATGGAGTTAACTGTGTTTTACTGTTGCTGTAGCCTATAAACCTCAATTTATCCCGGGATAAATAAAGTGTTATCAGTGGCATTAATTAATCTCCCATAATTTACTGTGTAGGACAAGAGCAAGTTCAAACCTTGTTTTGCCGTGCACTGTGTTTGCTTGTACATTTTATGCATAGAGTCATCAAAAACAATTACTATTGAATTCAGTTGTGAATTCAATTGAATTCAATTATTATAAGGTCATTTCAAAGAATATTCCATGCAGGGAATTCATAAAATGTTTTAAGTTATTTGTGTTCAACAGATAAATAATCTTCTTTCTTTTCTTTACACAGTTACGGTCTGGATCAGGAGCACTATGATTAGTCCAAGTATGATAAAACTGCAAGATTCTATAACATTATTTTTGTACTCTTAAAGAGGAATTTAGAAGGAAAGGATAGGGAAAAAAAGACACTGATAATTTGAAGATGGATATTCAAGGCACCGACTATTCTGTAAATGCACCACCTGATTTAGTGCTGAGAGAACTGCCCACAACTGTAGGATTAACTGAGCTCGCACAAGAAATACAAGTAGAAGACCTTGAAAAACATTATTCTGATGGCACAGGCAGGCAGCTGGACAGATTTCTGAGGAGTGCCCAAAGAAATGTATCCATGAACGTGGATGATGCAAATGTGATTACTGAAAATGTATGTGCAGGTGTGGAAAGCAGGCAAAGCATGGATAAAAATGCAGAATCACCAGCAGATGTATCGTTTACTAATATTGGCTTTTTCAGCCACGTGAAGCAGGGAGATACAGTAAAAGCAAGAGAGAGAAATTTCCTTTCAGAATACTGTGATGGCAATAGCACAGACTGGAAAAGCAAATGCAATAGCAGAATCTCTTTGAAGAAGATGGTAAATGTGAACAAAGCACCGAATGACAGAAAAGAAAAGAAAACCATTTTAAATAGAGTTGATAACAAGGGAACTTCATCATTTCGTCAGGGGAAGCAAAGAGGAGAGAAGAAGAATAAATTGCAAAAGAACCATTGTAGCGATTTTTCTAAAAGCTCATCACAGGTTTGTAATCATACTTTTCCTTGATTATGATTATTATCAGTACTATTATTATTTTTGAGTGTGTTTATACGAGTGGAAGAGAGTTTTTGTGGGTGGTGATATACCCAGTTGAAATTAAAAGTAAACATGAAATTATTTAAAATAGTTGTTCTATATAATTGATTGCCAAAGTGTATTATTTTCTATGGGGGTTAGGTATATGCAGTTATAAAAAAAGTAGATGCAATCCATATTTAAGCAATGAATCTAATACAAAGGTTTTAGGGCAAAGCTATTTGAATCATTTTTTTTGGTACAATTATTCATTTGTGTTTTTGCAGGAAGTAGCGGCAAGAATAGTTGCTAAAATGAGAGCTACCAGAATGTGGAGTGGATTGAAGAAATGTGCAATAAAATGCTGTCTCCATCTTGAGAAACCTGTATACACCCAGTGGTGCCAACTTGGACACAAGGAGGGACTAAAGTCAGACACAGATATAGCTATCTTTCTTCTCCGCTTGTAAGTCCAGTCTTTTTCTTGCTTGCTAGCTATTTTTTTCACCTTTTAAGGCCTTAGGAAGCAGCACAGCTTGAAAACTGGTGAATTCTGGAATGAAAACCTTGAAGATTAATGGGCAAGTCTGTGAAAATAATTGCTTGTTTAGTCCCTTTACCTGCATGGTCTTAGGTGGATGGGAGTGCAGGGCACTGCCACCAACAGACAACTATAACTTAATAAGTCATGGTTAATATATTCTTTAGCTTACATTATGAACTATAGCTTTATTTTATAAAGCAAAAATATTTTAACAATCAAGATTGAATACAGCAAGCTGTCTATTATTGAATTTCAAAGAAAATATGCCAAATGTTTTGCGCTACAGTTAATTATTGAGTGGAAACAGTAGGGAAATTTTAGTGTATGAGTAAAGTGACTGATGGTGTACAGAAAAACCCAAACAAAAACAAAAATGAGTGCAGATGAAAATCTTGTGGGTTCAGATGAAACCTAATAATGTGAGTATGTGACATAAAAATGTAAATCTGAAGCTAGTTATATGTTACTACTCGTACATAGATTTGACATGAGATTTTGCTAATCTTGTAAAGCTATCTGGTATAATCACACATTTCTTTCAAATTCATTCCTCCTCTCATTTTGGATATGCATAAATGCTTGCTTTGGGTACTTGCATACTTGCATGCTAGTGTGTTGTGGATTAGCATACTTAACATTTATGTTGCAGGTATCAAGATTCAACAGAAAATGACAAGTATCAAAGACAGTGCAGTCAATGCAAAGGCCCACTTATTATCACTGCACAAAAGGACTTAAAGAAAGATGATAGTGAGTCCAAAACAGTCCATGCTGATGTGCTTTCTCTTGAAGGGACATCATCAGTCATTTCAGAATCAGGACAAGGCAGGGCAAGATGCAAATTACCCGAGAGAAAATGCAAAGCATCAAGCCGGCATGGGGAAGCTAGTGAAGTGCATGAGCCACTTTCTGCTAGTAATGTGTGGGCAGATACTGCATACCAGGCTGAAGATAATGGCTGTCTCACAAATGCAGCTGGCGCGAGGCCTACAGTAAGATGTGGGTCAAGCAGAAATAACAGACTTGCTGTTTATTCTGAATATGTGATACTCAAGCCTGTTTCACTGTCAGTAGATGGAGCCAAAGGCAGTAATAGTTTGGAGGTAATGGAGGCTAGTCTAGGAGAGACTGAAAATGTAAGTTTTACAACTACTTCTGGACTGTTGGATTCGCTTTCGAACCATAGCGCTGAGCAACATGAGGATAGTTGTGTCCAGGATAGTAAATATGATGCACGGGGAGTAGAATCAGATGTACAAACGGATGCGGAGAGTGAAGAAGCATTGATGGCTGATCTGGAGCAGGCTCCAGATACCGAGCACCAGTCGATGGGACCGAAGGGCAAAGAGAAATGGACGTGCAGCATGTGTGCCAAGACGTTCCTCAGTTCCGACAGCTTCCGGAAGCACAGGCGAACGCATGCCGACCCCCGCCCCTATAGATGCGGGCAGTGCATGGCCTCGTTCTCACAGTCGGGCTCCCTGTCGCGTCACGTCCGCCTCCACGAGCGGGAGACGCCCAGCGCACGGGACAAGCCTTTCAAGTGTTCATTCTGCGGGACCACCTTCACGCAGGCCAGCTCCCTGCGGCGGCACATGCGCGTGCGCTCAGGAGCCAAGGCCTGCAAGGGCCGGCGGTACCAGGTGCGGCTGTCCAAAACCCTGGGAGAGGGCTCGGCGGCAGCGGCGTCGGCGGCGGGGGGTAAGATGTACAACTGCGACCAGTGCTGGAAGCAGCTGAGTAGCGCCGGGAACTTGAAGACACACCTGAAGACACATAGCAGCGAGCGTCCGCACGCGTGCACCTTGTGCTCGGCAGCCTTCAAGCTGGCCGGTAGCCTCAAGTCGCACATGAAGACGCACACGGACCAGCGGCCCTTCATGTGTGAGCTGTGCGGTGCACGCACCAAGCGCTCCAGCGACCTGGCCTTGCACATGCGCACGCATTCGGAGGAGCGGCCCTTCCGCTGCCAGCAGTGCCAGACGCCCTTCAAGCGCTCGTGCGACCTGCTTTTCCACGCACGCACGGCGCACTCCAGCCACAAACCGTTCAAGTGCCAGGAGTGTGATGCAGCCTTCAAGCGGCCCGTGGACCTTGCCGTTCACACACGGAAGCACACGGGTGAGCGGCCCTTCGTGTGCGAGCAGTGCGGCGCTGCCTTCGCGCAGTCCAGCAACCTCTCGCTGCACTTGCGCTCGCACTCGGACGACAAGCCCTTCCGGTGTCAGGAGTGCGGGGCTGAGTTCAAGCTGCCGGGCCACCTGCGGCGTCATCTCAAGACACATGGCGGAGAGATCGCCTGCAAGCAGTGTGGCATCACCTTCACGTCGGCCTACGGGCTGTCCATACACATGAAGCGGCACAAAGCCGATTGAAGACAGGTCTGATAGTTTGGGCTAGCCAGCGAAAAATCGCAAGCGCCCAAAATTTAGGAAGGGATTTTAGAATGTATTGAACTTGCAGGCATTTTGGTTTGGAGAACATTTTTTACTTGGTAATTAGTGCGCTTGACTGTGCAGCAGAAGATCGCAGCTTTTGGTCTGCTCAGTTCTGTGATTGAAAAACACTCCCCTCTGCCCAGCCAGCGGCTAAAGTAGATATAAGTACTGGATTGATGAGGAAAGGTAAAGGAAAGGGATGGGTTACACCTTTCATATACTGTGCCCTAGACAAGTAAATCACCTACGCTCACTGTCCCTTTGGCCACTAGACTATGGTACTAGTTACCTCTACGTTTCAGTGAACCTTATTGCCTTAAAATTTAATAGATATTATTTATTTATTTATTTATTTCAACATATGAGGATAATGGAAAAGAGATTTATTTGTACGTTAGTCAGGGAATGTAATTGAATAAGACTGTTGTAGACTGGAGGCATGGTGTCGCCCTTGGTCTCTATTGAGGGCAGGTGTTGGAGCCGCAGTGTCGAGTTTGCTGTGCCACTTTCTGGTACCACCGCGCCTCGAAGTCCAAGCTGGTGATATCATCCGTAGAAGACACCTGTCCGCTATTTTGCAAATGTTCCGCCACCGACAAAGACTCTTCCATTTCTTTTAGTTTCAATTTTTTCTCCGTTCCCCACCTCACCCCCACCTTCCACATACGCGCGGCCACAGGCATGGCACGATGTAGTAGACGGTACCTGATGTGTCCAGCTTGTCAGTCGTGTCTTTGGGTGCCATAGTCCTGCGGATAGTGTTGCACAGCTAGGCATGGACAGTGACCCCCTTCTTCCTGATCTTACTGGAGATGGTTTATGTGACACATTTGACGTAGGGATGGTTACATAGTCGTGCAACGTGGTCTCTCTACTGGATGGGGGGCGGGGAAAGGTCTTATGGCTTCCAAGAACGTATCGTGGCCATTTGTGGTCGTCCGAAATAATGAGCATTCCCTAACGGTCTTGAAGTTCTTCCTCCAGAGCTCTCGGGCTTCGACCATTCTGCACTCCCAGGCACGTCCACAACCAGCACACTCAACGGTCACTCATCTACCCGAGGCGAGCGACAATGCCAGTCGATCCTCTAAACAGCAGCACACGCGTATGAACAATACAAGATCTTTATTTAATATAGACAAAAAGAAGAAAAGGTATAAGCACAAGCAGCATAGCATAGAGGCGATACCACACAGACAGACACCAATGCAGATATAAGTCATCTGTTTTCTCCCCCCTTCACTCTCAGCCCCAACCCGCTAATTAACTAGTCACTGCTCGGGTCACACACCACGAAGCAGTACCTCAAATTGTGAAGACTGGAGAGACCTATTTATTTTAGCTCGTTTCAAGCAATGTCCAGAGTGCATGTGTGTTTCCCTGATTGTGATGGCCTTCGTTGTCATAGGACACCACTACTTCCCATTACATTTTGTAAAACGCACTAAAGTCATCTCTGTGCGCTATATAAATCCTGTTACTATTGGACCTAACAAAGCTTGAATATAAACAGTTGTTAATGGGGAGATGTACAAAATGGCACGGGAAGGAAAGCGCAGATTACCCCCAGTTTATGGTGGAGAGATTGATGGCTATAAAACTGATCAATTTCAGTCGCTTTGCAGTTGACGCTGAAGACCAGCACGTCGTCGCCGAAGGTGTTCTTCGGTGTCAAACATGACAATGAATGCAATTATTCTGCTCGACCTCATGGATGAACTTTGTGGCGGAGTGTTAGCTGTTTAGATAGTCGGTAAACTCTACCACCATGTCTTTGTGTAGAAAGGACACGGTGTCATCCATGTAGCGGCCCCAGCAGCTAGGAGAGGGGGGTGGGGGTGGAACGTGGCCAGTGCGTTCGATTTGCTGTGCGAGTGAACACCTGTTTTTTCTATCAATGATTTCATGGAATCAGTCACTTTCTGTAACATTTCAAGTCTTTCTACATTAGAGACACTGTCTCTATCGCCTTGTTTAACTAGGATGGCCTGCGTGAGTAACCTTTGTTGCCAATCTCTAGCCTAAGATGGTCTACCTTTTTTGGTACTACTGGTTGTTTCTCACGGTAATGGTCCATTCTCTCTTCTCCATTCAATGGTTTGGAGTTTTCCATAGCACTTTTTCTGGGCTGGAAACCTTTACTTTCTTATCCTTTCTTTTTTTCTTTGGAGACGTAACCAGCCCTCCGTCCATCCACCGTCTGGAGCTGTTTAGAGTTCAATTTATAAGCCAGTTGAAAAAAAATACTCACGACGTCAAACAATCAGTTATTTTTTTAGTTCAGAAAAAAACATCAGATGCAGTAATATCCTCTCATAATCATGTAAACATCTCATGAAATAGTTTTTCTTTATACTGTTTTTCACACATCTTCAACAAGGAGTCTAAATTTTAAAGTAAAATTTTCTCTGCAACAGATTCGGTCAGGGGACAGCTTTGTTCTAAGTGTAGCATCACTTTAAAGTTTTATTTCTAATTTTGATGGTTTCTTTCATTGGCACATCGGTGAACAATGTCATCAAATTAAAGGAGGCGAGCCGCTCCTCCGGGTCCATGTGGTATTATAAATATTTTAGCATGTGAAGATAATGGGAAAGAGATTGAACTACACGTTAGTTAACGTGTCTTGCTTTATGCCCAGTTAATCACCATGCTATTGGAATTAGGGTAGTGAACGACATTGTATTTTTGACGTAGAGGCAATAAATGTTGTGACAGAAGAAAACTAAACCACTACTTTCAAGGAAGAAGCACTCACTGGAGCAATAAATATTGTGTTTTGACATTTTAGTCCGCCTATTTATTTTGAACTTAGCCGTCAATTAACCTGACTTTACAACAGCTCATTTACGTCTCGGCATTGTATAACCCTTTCACACCGTGCTTTGTTCTACTTTTTTATCCTTTTATCTTGTTGGCTCTGTTTTTTATTCTCTTTGACATCTGAAAAGTCATTTCCGCATTTTAAGAACATCTAACTTCCAGGTCATTTTATCGTAATTCTGCAGGCGAAAAAGGGTTTGTTGTGGAACCGGATGTGATGTGAAGCCATAAGGACGCGGAGAAGCTGACAGACCCTCGTAAAGTGCGCCACTGGCAGCATGGCCAGTTGCGTTTGCTGTGCGATGCTGCGACTCAGTGAAGGGGCAGCCTTTGATGCATTTTTTCGAATGACTGGCTTGAACTTGGTACATAATATTGTTTAAGAAAATTAAAGTGAATAACGTTTCCGTGTATCTGTGTACGAGGTACACCCCCACGAAGAACATCGTGCATAGAAAGAGACTAATAATAATAATAGTGAAGATTTTTATAGCGCATATTCACACTCATAGAGAGCATGCTCTTAGCGCTTAAAACGAGGAAGAGACTCGGACTAAGTAGATACAGAACAAAGGGGACGAAAGAAAACGACAGTACTGACGACGAAACAGAAAACAAAAGGCATCAAGTAACAGGAACAGAGAAATATAGTGATTCTGCCGAGAAAGATGGGTAAAGTAGCGAGAGGGAAGGGGGGAGGGTAAGAAGGACTAGCATTGTGGACTATGTTAGGAGTAATGCTCAAGGAAGAGGTGCGTTTTCAGTGCAGATTTGAAAGATTCTAAATGTGCCTATGACGTCATAGATGATGGGATATAGTACTTTGTACCAAGATCAACCATGTCATTTGAAGGAACTTGCAGTCTACTGGGTATTTCAATAGATTATTAGAATTAGGTACTCAGAGCCTTTTTTCAACGAAACGTGGCTAGCTTCTGGTCAAACTTTGCATTAAAGCAAATAATATTGAAAATGTCGCCCGTGCTCTTTCGTTTGGCGTAATAGAAGTTATTGTTTCGTGTGTAACCATGGTTTCTATTCCATCTCGCTCCGTCTTGCACTTTTTTTCATTCCGTTCTTCTTTTCTTTTTCTTTCTTTCCAGATAATGTAATTTCATTCCCTCCCAATCTCGTCTTGCCCTTTTTTCATCCCTTCTTACCTTTATTTCATTCTTTCCAAATAAATTACGCGGACTTATTAATCTTTTACTCTGCTTCCCCTCCCTCCTCCATCCTGTCTGTCCATCCATTCGTCTGTCTGCATGTTCAAGTTAAAAAAAACTCGTTACGTGATCAACCGTCGCTTTAAGAGAGCCTTTCTCTACGGAAGTACATAAAGGCTGCGCGCTGCGAGGAAGGAGGAAATGTTTTCTGATGGTGTCTTAAAAACTTCCCGTGTGTGTACGTGTGTACCAGCGAGAGAAACTACATCCTTCAGCGAGAGACAAGGAGTGCTGGCGACCGGCCATGAACAAGTATGAGAACAAAGCTATCCGTCGCAACGTTTTTTTGTCTTCAGATCTGCGGACTCCACGGTAAATATAGTTTTTTTGTATGTTCGCGGAAGAGCTAAACTCTGGTGTTCTCTTTGTGAAATTTCTTAAACAGCAGAACTGTGAAAGTTACGCGAATGGCGGTATTCATAAAATGCTTACGAATAAGCAAGTATCTGTTGGAGAAAAAGTAATAAACACATCATCGTGTAGTTGATTTTTAGTTAGCCGTAACTAGCAGATGTAACTGCTTCGCGAAACATCGGAGAGTAGTACACTAACTCTTTGATAACGTGCACTAGGACAACCTAGCTGCCAACTTGAATGTCAGACTGGTGTATATAACGTTGCGTTATGCTGACCCAGCTTGCTTTCTACTGCCATGTTTAAAATCGCTAATTGATCACATTTTACGACCTCTACATCTTGTGTAACGTAGACGATGCAGCAGCAGCAGTAATGTATGATGTGCCGCCTCCTTTAAGAAACTCGTATTACATTACAACGAATTAAAAAGTGTAATATCCATACAAAACTATTCCAGAAAAAAGTTTCAACAGGATTTTAAGGTCATGAAAAGGGAAATAGTTTTATTTACACGTTTAAAAATAAAACCAAAAAACAACAAACAAACCCCACCTCATACTCATACTAATAGTAGTAGAAGCATGTTTCTCATATTTAACATTGAGTAATATTTTCATTGATTCGTATATATAATAGATGCAAGAAGCTATTATCAAGAGGCACTGGAAAATTAGCAGGAAAATCAGTACAATCCGATTTCTGATGACCAGATTTTCAATTTCGAACACGATCAGCAGACCATCATCTTCCGCCTGTGCACTGAGCACTGCCGACAGTGGTATCACACATGTACCGCCTAGGACTGTCACACACTGTAAACCGCCCTCATGCAAGACGGGCCCGCAGACCATTGTGTATATCCTGCAGCTCTGCCCACTACACAAACAAGCATGGACACAGCTGTGGCATTCAGGCAGCCATACAAGCAGAGAAACGCGAGAATAAACACTGTGTGTGTGTGTGTGTGTGTGTTCATCAGCATTAATATTAGAGCGCAATTTGATAAATATATCATTTCTAATTGACTTTTGCTTTACTTTCAATACAATTTCTAATTTTGTTTTAACCTCTTTTTAAGGACTCGTGATCCATCCCTGCAATAACAACACGGCCGCAGCATTTGAAGAATCTCATGCTACCTTCACTTGCAAAGACATTCCTAGCAGTGCCACAGTCAGATGGGGTTTGACCATGGAGAACAGTCCTTACTTGGAGATAGGGTCGTGCGAATCCGACGGACACTGTAGGGTTAACCACGAGAATCAGGCCTACAATTTTAGCAGATCGGCAGGAGCCACGGAGAGTCAAATGACTGTCTGGAAGGTCCTGCGGAGTTTTGGAAATAGGACTCTTGTTTGTACGGTGAGCAACAGCAAGACAAGCTGCAACTTCGTCGTCCAGAGTAAGTTTTCTAATGCGAAGACTATTTTTCCTATGTAGTAGTATTTTCTCTTTTTTTCCCCCTTCTTGACGATTTCCAGCATTGCAGATGATCTTTAATAGCATCCGTAGCTAATTATTGTAGTCTTACAGAGAGCGATACTTGAGTCTGACAGAGGGCCGCTCATATGTGCGGAAGTGGAAAAGGGAGTGATGTGGTGGTGGTGAGGGAGGTGACGCATGGCAGGCGTGAGTTAATTGCCTATGAGGACATGAGTAGATGAACCTTCACATTTTCTGCATGTTCTCATGGTTCAATTCTGATACACTGAAACAGTACTTCTGCAAGTTTTGCATACTTATACAAATATAAATTCTATGGCATACACCCTTCCACCCATTGTCTTCGTTGCCTTAGTCTGTAGCATAGTATCTGGCTTTTTGCGTGCTGAAGCTCCTGATACTTTATGTAAATAACAATGAGAAACAATAGTGCCTTTTGCACCATTTGTAGTCACTTGTAGACATAACGTCTGCTTTTTGTCTCAAGTATGTCACGCAGCGTCTCCGGAAAGAAACACTAGTACAAGTGGCTCGTGGCCTTTAACCACATCTGAGAAAGCGGGATTTTTCTATGAAAACTCGTTCCGCATCCGGTGTTTCACTTAAAGAACCCTTTTGACCAGACATGGATATGTGACCATCACGATTTTTAAATGAATGTCATGTTAGCATTTGCCAGACATGGTCAGATATTAGACAATGTGACTCGCTTAGAATGACTTAAAGCAGACGGACCTTATTGACCTTTAGGAAAGTTTGCAAGTGCGGTTAATAAGCTTAATGAGTGGGTGAGCACTATAGAGGGAGCAGAGAGTGAGAGAGAGGGAGGAAGTCTGCAAAATTAATAAGACTTACTATGTGTTGACTCTTGATACTGTTACCATTTTAATAAATGACAAGACAACCTCAGCAATATGCATGGTTTTTAATGTTAATCTATATTTTCTCTGTTTAAGTTACTGTATTCAACAGGGGGGATTGCCGTAGTTGATGTACGATAGCCGGTTGCACGGATTCGTTATTCAGATTCCATGCTCATTGTTGAACCAGATCCTTATTCCTTTAGTAAAAATTTGAAAATCTTTTGAATTTTTGATCCAGGTCAGCCAGTGATGGAGCGATGCAGTTTCAACATCACCAACAGGACTGTGACTAGCCAGTGTTTCGTAACACATGCTTATTCCACTGACAACCAGTACAGATGTATCTGGAAACGGAATAACGTCCAAGTACTGTATTCAGTATTTCTCTGAGACATGTTTCGTAGTTCTATTTCTAGGTGTTATTTACTCTATTCTTGCAACATAGCGCTTAATGCGTGCGCACTTATTTGATGAGTGAGAACACACACGCACGCACACATATACACATATGTATTTATGTTTGTACATGCATGTCCCTTATTCAGGCTCTCTGTCTCTTTCTTTCTTTCTTGTTTTTTTTTTTTTTTTTTGGTCAAAGTAACATTTTTTTCTACAGCAAAATGTCTCCATCCCTGAAGAAATCAAAACCTGTGGTAAAGATGGCCGCGATTTCATGTGCTGGAGATGCCACTTCACACAAGTGATGCCAGTGACAGAAGGTGTTTATACCTACACTATGTCCACGGAGCCTCCCGCTGTACAAGAATATTCCCACAATTTTACAGCTGGTGTGTACTTGCTAACAGATATCATTTCCACGAAGAACATGAATACTACTTTCACGTAGATAAAGTGCGAGGAATATAGAGGAATAAAGTGCGTCAGGAACATGAAGAGAAGGCCTCTATATTGAAATAGTTTGTTCAAATGACACTTTTACATCTCAGCAAAAAAGTAAAAAAAAAGGCGTGGACATCACATGTGGTGAACGCATACGATCGTGTGAAACGAAGCTTCTTGTTCAGGTGGAGTAGTGGGGCTGAGAGAAGAGTAAATGATGATCACTGTATCAACGCGCTCAGAGCACGCTTTAAAACGCTTTCATGACAAACATAAAGAAGTTGAGAAAGTTTATGAAATTCTTAACTGTATTTTGTCACTTGCAGCTACGACTCGTACAAGTGGTGCCTTAAATGACGGCGTCGTCGCCGCTGGCATCATCAGTCCCGCCGTCAAGATCTCCATCGTTGTCATTGCCGTCATCATTATTAGAATGAAAAGATCCACAAGTATGAACGCTTTTAAAAAATCTTACCTTTGAAAAAATTTAATTTCATTAATATATATTATTCTTTTGCCCTGACGTGGCAGTGAGAATATAAACAATTAACGTCAAAAGATAAACACCCCGACAATTAATCTTTCTCTGCCTTTCCTCTATCCCCTTCTTTAGTCCTCATCGTGCTCTGTGTCAATATCATAACATCCATCATCATAATGACGTTTTCTTCTTGGAAAGGACGAAGTAACGACTTATCCGACGAAAGGGGGACCAGCCTCACTGTTCAGCGACACTCGATAACTGCGCGACTAAAGCGTATAAGCTTTCAAGGCCGGCGGCAGAGGAGCAGCTCTCTTGGTAATGGGCCTGGACATACTTAAGGCTGCACGTAAGCGTGCAAGGTAACCTCTCAGCACTGATAGAGCGAGCGTGTGTCGAAAGGAAGAGAAATGCAGTGGCTGGGGAAACTGGTAGGGAAATGATGTAAAAACTAAATAGTTTTTGAAGTATGAAGGAGAAAAGGACAATGAGATTCAAGCATTGTGGCACCAAAATGGATGATTTTTTTCTCTCTTTCAGATTTTGGTCTTATCCAAATTAGTGCATTATCCCCATAGTAATGGTTCCCAGAAGGAGAAATGCAATATGGAGTAAACGTATTCAAACCTTGATATATATATATATATACATGTATATATGTGTGTGAAATAAACTGGCATAAGTGTTTCTATATACTGCAGTTATTCATATAAACTAATAAAACATAACATTATAATAACAGGTCATTGTAAAGCAACCACAGTAATTTAATGTTGCTTTTGATACTTTCCGTTGCCTTTTTGTGTCTACTCTTTAAAAATTGTGTAAACTTGAGTAATTAGTCTTTTGTTTCTCCATTTACAGGAGTATGTGTAATGTCTTGTTAATAACTCTGAACAAAATTGAATAACTTATGTGTATAAATATTGTCTTGTGCTCTAGCTTAAATCTAAATTTTTTTATACGTGTCTTTCTACAAATCTATGACATAGATAATATTTAAGTATACATAAGTAAATCATTGTTCCTTAAAAATAACTACTGTTTGATTATAAATTATTTTCTGAACCAGTCTAAGACAATTAGTAGACACATATCTTGTCAGTTCTGTATACAACAACAATACTTTTCATTTTGTCACAGATCAGATTAACAAAGATGTTGCACTTGAATGCCAGGGTGACGAAGAACATGTCTACAGCGAAATCATAGAGCTTGAGAATATAGTAGGTCTGTGAGGGACATAGCATGAACTTTATGAGCAGTTTTTTAGACTGTTGGCCAGCAAGAGAATAGACGCCCCACCGTGGAAATGGAAGATGTTACACTGCAATACTTGGGAACTTCATGCACTTTTTAATGTAAAAAATGTTAATAAAGTCCTTGTTATTTTCTTCTGATGTAATTCTTTAGCTGAGAACGGTTTAGTGGATCCAAGCGGAAATTCATGCGATACAATGGTGCATACTAAACTGAAAATGATCTGTAGCTACAGATTAATTGTAAGAAAGGATAGTATTTATTTTTTCACAGCAACGCGTACCTTTGTACAATTTTAATCTTAAAGTAATTGTGCAAAGGGAATATTTTAGTATGGAAGTCTGCTCTTGTCCAGGTGATGTTTTGATTATTGTTGCTTCGCTTAACTCGTAGCACTTGTGTCCTTTACAACTTGGAGGTGTCTTACGATTTTTTTTCTGCACCTCATTTCCTCCCTTGTAAGTTTATATTTGTTCTTGTGTAACTATGCAATGCAGATCTACGATAAAATTAATGCTACCTTTATGGTGTCATAATTAGCATAACCTGTAGTTTCTTATGATAATTGGGAGCGACGTCTGTTTCCTTGTTTGTTGAGCTTTTGGACAAATTATTGATGTGGTATAGCTGAGTACGAACGGATGCATGTTTCCACAGGTTGTGTCAAAGATGAAGCAGCACGCAGGCTATTTATTGCAAAATGATAGAAAGTTGTCTGAAGAGTGACGTAAGCGAGGAGCTGCGAATAAATTTAGTGGTGGAATTTTCCAGAACTGTTTTATGTTTGTCATTTGTTGTTTATGCAGCTAGTGAAGAAGCAGACTATTGTATTAGCATGCTATGGTGACGTGGTCTCTTCGTGAGTCGAAGTGTTATAGTTATTTTGCACCCTACCTTCTTATTTCACTTTTAAATGGAACGCTGTGCTTACATAGCTGTACATTCACAATGCAATCAGCTACTTTTCAGTTCTGCTTCTTTCGAAATAATAAAAAATGGGAAGTTTGTATTTCTCATTTCCTGGGAAGATTAAGCAGCTGAATTTTATGTCTACTTAGACAATAGACCCTACAGCGATCAATGCTTTTTAGCTACCCCCCCCCCTCTCACGCCCACCCAAGAAAAATCGAAAGCCACAGAATATTTATTTACTTTAACAATGAACGCTATTAGCTTCGTATTGTAGGACATGTGATGAGCAATTGCAGGATTGAAATATATTGAAATAAATAAAATTAGTAAAACTAAAAGAACTATGGAATACTGCAAGGGAAACAGCTCCAAAAATTAATACACCTTTCGTAGCTTTACAAATCACATTTGTGTTCACTGGAACTTGCATATAGCAGTTATTTATATTGCTATTTATTATATTGTGAAAATTGTTGCCCTACCCAATGACTGAAGTATAAATCTTTCTCTGGAATAGGCTTACGCCAGTTTACTGCTGTTAGTGTGTAAAAGCACGAAACAAAATACACAGCAAAAATAAACCCTTTTCCATTTTGGAGACGGACTTTATTCTCACCGAATCGGTCTCACTTCAGATGTCTACAAATCTCTGCTTCGATCAAAACGCAGAAGGCATTTATCAAAAGAGCTGTAACAGGAATGCCGGATAAAGCTGTATTCTAATAACAAAGACATGCTGTCAGCACACAGCTCTGCAAAGTGTAATTGGGAAGAAGAAAAACATAATACAAAACAGAAAGATGAATACAAGTCTAAAACAGGCTTTCAGAGACAAAGCAATGACTCGATAGGAAAAAACATGCAAAACACGCTTTTGGTTTTTCAAACTTGTGGGAGCTAGTTGCAGAAGAAATGTAACCAGTAGGACGTATGCTTCCCCGCAGAGATCTGCTCCCCGTAAGAAGAAGAAGAAGAAGTGAGAATTTATATAGCGCAATATCTCAGCCAAAAGGCCAACTCATTGGGCTGAACAAGATCAAGATGGTTTCACAAGGGTGTGCCAGCCGCGCAAGAGAAAACAGAACTAGAAAGATTTTTTGGGGGAGGAAAAAACGAAGCTGGTTTACTCTTCTCTCCCCGATTTTTCTAGGGAAGAAAAAAAGATGAGCTACAGTTAACAGGAGCACAGAGCAAGTGACTGTCCGTACCTTGTCCAGTTACATATTGGAGAGGGTCACGTCCTATTGTTGCATATTATCTTAGATTGAATCTCATATCTTACACATGCTTAGAAGATGTCCTTCAAGCGTAGTTATTCCACGCAAAGTCTATTCGGCATCAGTGGAATACAGCGATATCCTAATGAAGGAAATGATGGCTTTGTGAAATGTGCGACAGATGTGATTAACTTTGGGGATTATGTTATCAGGGGTTTACACTTCAAGAACTATGAGTCTCTAATATAAAAATTCTTTGGATTGTCAATTTTCTTAAAAAGAGGCCTTTGTTTCTTACCTACTAAGTTTTTCCCTATCTTCCTCTAAACTCACGTCTTTGGCTCTCTGCAAGGTACTATTCTCTCTCCCGTTTTGTTCACTCAGTACACAGACTGTACCCATTAGACCATGGCACGCTCCTCCAGGATCTTTGATTCAGATTGGCTGCCTTGGGTTCAGCTCTTGTGTCGGACATGCTGCTCTTTCTCTGCATGTGGCATCTCTTTACAGGGCTGACTGCCTTGCCGTGATATAGCCTTAGTTGCTGACTTGGCGTAAAAATCCCTCCCTACCAGGATCTTTTAAACTCTGAAAAAATCGATGGCGTGAAGGTTCAAATATTTGGGTTGTTATTAACAACAAATTGACTTTTGATGCTTACATCAGGTCTATGTGTCAACAATTTCTCTTTCTTTTCAGACAAAAATCAAAGAGGATTTATACAATTTCAGACAAAGCTGAGCCAGCCACTCTTCAGTCAACCTGCTTCTAGTAACCGTAGAAGGAAGTACGACGACCACAACAAGGTGTACTTATTTCAAGCAGAAGACGGGCTCATTCTTCGCCACCTCTCCTCTCCTATCCGTACTTTCCTAACTTGTTTATTCCGTGGATTAAAATATTCTCCGAACTTCTCTTCCCCTGCATTCCAGCCAGACTACTCCTATCTTCGTCTGATGCGGTCTCCTCTCCACGCTCCAGATCTACCACACATGGTCACCGGATTCTCGTTGCTGTGCTGTAAAACAGTGGAACTCTCTTCTATTCCATACCCGCCACCTACCCACTATCGAATCCTGTAAACGTGCCCTAAAACACGTCTGTTCCATGAGTAACTAAATAAAACTTACGTTAGCAAAAATGAAAACGTCGGTAACAAACGACAGGGTTACGATGAAACAGTTGAGAGTAAACTCTGTTGGTGCGGAACGAAGCGTTAGTCAGTATACGAACCACATCATCCGTCATTTACCAACAGAAACATAACGATGCATGTTAAGCATGCACTTAATGCGAAACAGTAGTGACTTTATAGCCTATAAGTAAGGTTATGTTCTTAATGGAGCACGTGCACATCGCGTGTTCGTACCTTGGTTTTTTGATGAGTCAAATAAATTCACCGTGTTTTTAGCCGTTTTTTACCGTGATTTTCTGGTTGCTCTCCGTATGAGTTATTCAAAAATACATGTTTGAAGATATGTAATTTGTCATAGCGCCATTGAATTCTTATTAATCTCAGTGTTTTAGTACTCTGAAAACAAAAGGAAATCAAACGATGTTTGAAAAGTGCACCGGAAAATTTTTTGTTTCTTTACCAATAATTCATAAATGTAGAAGCAGTAAGCAGGGTATTATGGTATTTTCATATCGCTCATGGTGGTCTTTCTCTTCATTTATTATAAGAGGTTTTAAACACAAACCACAGACGATTTAATAGAATTTTAGATAAAGCTGAGCCAGCCACTCATCAGTCAACTTGCTCCTAGTAACCGTATAAGGAAGTACGACGACCACAACAAGGCGTACTTATCTCAAGCAGGAAGTGGGCTCTCCTCTCCTATCTGCACTCCGTTCCTAACCTGTGGACTATTGCTGTAGCAAGAGCAATGCAATGATGTTCTTACACAGCAAATGATTTGCAAAAGCCGCATCCAGGATCGCTCATTTCTGGTTTGTTAGTTGCTGTTCAGTTCCTTCAGTGAATGAATGCTATAGGTACGAGCTAGTACATTCGTCTGCAGGTGTTCGAGTGGGTGAGGAAAGCTCGAGGAACTAAGAGTGGGGAGAGACAGGTTAATGAAATGTCAATGCAGTTCCCTTGCCCTTAGTTTAAGAAGAAGAAAACAGAGAAGAAGGAATAGAACTATTGGATTTCTCCTTTCACAGGTCTGCCTTCGAAGTTAAAGAGAGGGATCTACGCTCAGTTTGAGTTATGACAAAGGAGGATAAAAGCGATGGCGTGTCACTCACTCACTGTGTCTAATGTAATCATCATCATCATCATCATCATCATCATCATCATCATCATCATCATCATCATCATCATCATCATCATCATCATCATCATCTTTTTAAAGATAAATACGTGTGCATAGTTGAAGTGGAGCAGACGAGGGACGCAGAGAGAAATAGTGAGAAAGAGAGACTGACAGAAAAGATACTGAGTGGCTGAGTAATTAAGTAGCTGAGAGACTTACTGACCAAGAGACAGACATGTAGGCAGATATACTGAAAAGTATATCATAATAATGCGGTATAAAATCTTGCAACTATCAAAGACGCGATGGCAGAAGGTTATGATGGCATAGAACCAAATCCAGTCAGTTTCTTTCTGTAGAGAGTTAAAAGAACAAACAAATTTGTGGGGACATAAATAATAAATAAAAAGGCGCACAGTACACAATAAAAAAGTATAGCAGCGATTTAAATGGGAAGAACTATAATTAAGTTATGAAGAATATACACGGTCAATCTAACACGATATCATGATCGTATCGACCTGAAATCATTGGAAAAAAGGCTGTTGAGTTGAAGACGTCACTCTATTATGCAGAACAACGTACCCGAGACGAGATCTGAACCCAGGACAACCAATCATCACTGTACTAATAAAAGGCGCTAACTTTGCGCCACCGGACCTCCAGATTGTGTAAGAGAAACTTTCAATTCGACAATCTTCCTGTTCATGCTTGCACGGTTTTCCTTTTAATCTATATGGACATAGGAGGTGTGTACAGAGGAAATTTTATAATAAGAAACTAAAAGGAAGAAAGCGTATGTCAATTACTATTGAAATTGTCGCCGATCTCTTGCTGGAAGACACCGTTTAAAAGCAGCGTCAGTTAATTTCAAGAGCTCATTCATGGAAGCGCAACTTGCAAGCAGCACTCTCCGTTACAGATACGGACTTCTGTGTAAAATGATGCTGTCCTCCGTTGTCACATTGATCTATTGTGCTGTAGTCGAAGGATATTCCGATCTGTAGATCTGTCTCATTAACAGCATTCCCATTAACTCCATAAAGAGAACCACAGAAATTGTGTTTTGTCTGGCTTTGGCTAGGAAACCGCGCTATAAAAAAACTTACATGTGTACATGTAGTAGTGCTTGTACTGGTGACTGCAAGTGTGTGATTGCTGTGTGTCGAAACAGTGGCAGCCATCACTAAGACAAGCTCCTCATGCAATGTCACTTGGCAGATAAATTCATATCTTATTCTTTGCTGATCACTTGCTTATTTTCTTTCTTTCGTTCATTCAGTTTCCTTTTTTTCCTTTGTTGTCGCCGTTATTTTTCTTATGAAGCATGTGAAGAGAACTCCTTACCCGCCAGGTGCATGTTTCGCAGGACAGACGGAGTTGGTGACAAAGGGTTACTCTTCTTTTTTTTCCTTCCTGGCGCTCTGCTCGTCACAGAGATCTAGGATTCCATATACCCAGACTAGTTTCTCCTTCTCTGCCTCAGGACTACCTCTTCAGCTGTTGAGAGCAGCAGCTCTTTGATATTTACGGCAAGGATGTCCACATCGTAATCCAAAGTGCTCAGGGTGGTTAGTTTGCTTCCAGCCTGGGTTTTCAAAATTTTTGCGCTCTCTGATACTAATGGTAGGAGACTTGCATAGTGCGCTGATCCCATAAAACGGTTCAATCTCAAGTTCAGTCTCTGAAACTATTAGAATCAAGCCAGTTCAAAGGTTTTTGGAGTTGTGGTTCATGTTTGGCTTTGATTTCAAGCTCGTTAGGACAAGACTATGCCTCCTAGATACACTTGTTACTTGAGCTCTGACAACACGAAGTAGATGATGTGTGTACGCATCTACCTCGCGAACGGAGGGGATCACTCACCCAAAAATTACGAAATAGTATCTTGCACTGACCTTAGTCCAGTAATTTAGGAAAAGATCCAAGTAGCATTTTGCGGGGTGGGCTACTGGCCGTCGAAAACTAGTCAATGGGAAAGAATTCATGAAGAAAAAGTCTTTGTTGTGACCACATTGCTTCCCTTTATCGATAATATTTTCCTCACTGCCATGGCGTACGCACGCACGCACGCACGCACGCACGCACGTAAAGGCACAGACATCATCGTCAAATGCATTTTTCTTCTCTATTTCTCTGACGTAGAAATCTCCAAAATTTATTTTCAGACTGTCACTGAACTGCTCCAGGAAGTTGCGTCTTGATGTACTCAATGAAATAAAGGAAAACACGAGACAAATGTCGCAAACTAATCCGCCTTCTTAATGCAGATCTCATGAGGACAATCTCCCTGAGAAAAGAGTGGCTGTAGAGCAGCATCTGTTAAGATTTTTAAAAATCTTGACATAAACATTTCTTACAAATAGTGGTATTGCATCTTTTGTTGATTTTTTATGCTCTGATTAGTTCTTGTTGGAGATGAACATAAGAAGAATATGCTTACTCTTTATCTGGCGATTCATGGTATCCTTTGTAGTGACCATCTTCAGTAGGAAAATGTCTCCTGATGGCAGCCACAGCACAAGCAGGAAGCACTACTCTTATGTTTTTCCCGAGATATTGCCATATAAATCATACCAGTTGAATCCTGGGTGCTGGCAGATACACTAAACCTGAACTGCTTCCATTCTTTTTGTAACCTGCTGAATTTCTCTGCAGCATTTTGATTCTTTGATGCTTGGCATTAAACAACAGTTGCTGCAATGGCACCTGAAAAGCATACTATCTCATTCAGTAAGATTTTTTAAATGGATGGAAAAATAATTAAAATACCTCTATGTTCTAAAACTTCACGATAAGCTTGCTTTGTCAAAAATCACAGAACCTGCAGAATGTGCATGTTCAGAATGGTCACTAGGCAAGCATTCAATACCATATTAATATTTTCAATACTTAAGTCTGTTTTCACTGAACATGACTTTGTTTAAAACATCACGTTCTTAAAGGTCAACTCGTTCGCAACATTATTTCTTTATGATCGGATTAAGCTCGTTTTAAAATAATAATTCACAAAATATGAGTACATAATGATCCTTAATTTTAAAGATATAAGCCTTCAAACATCGGCATTCTCACCTGCAACTAGGAAGGCGGTAAAAATTACTCTCCTATACTGAAGAGTTCTCTCACGTGATCGACGTATTTGTAACAACGAATTTGCATGTCTTCGAGTCAAATGAAGAAACATCACTCAGGTTGTCGTGTTCAAGAAGCGATTTTGTTCGCCCAAAAAAATGAAACAGCTGAATTTGGAATACAGCCCTACAGATTGGAACTTTATTTAGAAGCTTCGAATGAAGTTAAAAAATAATTAAATGGTCCAAACTGAATTCATTCAACAGACTGGTAAGTCAATCAGATCAAAATTTAATGGGCAACAATAGTTACAACTGACTACTGATAAGGATTTTTTTACAATTAAAAATATAATGATAGTTTGAATCATGTTAATGTAAAAACTTATTTCCTCCTCATTTAGGTGCATGCAAAATTTTCTCTATACTTAACTTATACTCGACCGCACGTGTTCCCGTTTAAGCTCCTTATAATATGTTTATCACCCTCAGCGTGCGTAAAATCGGAATTTACGTCGCTCATTCTCTGTCTCTGGTGTTGACTGCTGGCAGTGTTGTGAGTGGTGCGCCCACTATCGTGACGTAGTACACAAAAGTGAGATTTCGCGGCGCTTGTTGATCGCAAGGTACAAATCACATAAATTGTTACCGGATAATTAACTAACGGATGAGTTTTACATGCTGAAATTTACAAGTTAGTTTTATATCGCCTATATCTATCGAAATCTGCAGGTTGGTCTTTAAAGCTTAAATGCACTGTTTATCTTGTGGGGGTTTGTTATTGCTTACGTTTTTATTGCATTGCTGTTTGCATTTTTTATTAAACTTTGGCGCCATCGATTCATTCTGTAGTCGTTGAGAAAATATTAATGGGCTGCATTGAACACAGCTAATTCACTCTCATTTGAATCTGTTAGTGTGAAACATTGTGACTGTCATACATAGAGGGAAGCAGATGGCCGAGTGGTTTGAGCGCTGGCGTCCGAACCGAGAGCGCGCTGGTTCAATTCCAGGTAAGCGCAGCATACTTCCCCCAGTCGACCCAGCTTACGGGAATGGGTACCTAACTACATAGAGGGTTGGGGGGAGGGGGAAGGTAAGGCAGCGAGGGAGAGGAGATTGGCACCACCCTCATGTAAAAAGCTGGCCCCGAGAAAACTGAGGTCTCTAACACCTCACTCCCCAACGACCTGAAAGGTTATGGGATGACCTTTACCTTTAAGGATCAAATCACGCGATCGACAGATGATGAAGTCACCGATTTCCTGTCGGCAAACTTGAACGCCCGGCTGCTCATCGATACAGGAAGTAGATTACGAGGATAATTTGATGCAGCAGACGACAGCTGAGTGTTGAGGAGGGTGACCTGCTTTGTGACCGAGAAAATGTAACAGAGGACTTAGAAGGAGGAAGTGAAGTTGGAGATAAAAGGATGCAAATATCTGTTCGCCGTGTCGTGCATGCATTGCTAGATGAGACCAACTTGTTAACGCTAGAGACAACCCGGGGAACAGCTGTCCAGAGAGTTACATAGAGGATGTGACAGCTGCACATTTCTTCCTTTTCCCCCTCCCTCCATCCTCCTCCAGATTGTCGAGCAGCAAAATGATCAAGCTGAAGATCATTATTAAAAATAGCATTTAGTTTCCTGCTTTCCCAACTCTGCAAGTGCTCGATGTTGTCAAAACGAAGTGGTTTTCTTAGTTAAAGAAGGAAGTGATATAGTTTTTAATAATAGTGAAGATTTTATAATAGTGAAGATTTAGTGAAGATTTTTTAATCTTAAAAAAAAAACCAGCTTCGACTAAAACAGGAGTGGGGAACCTTTTTTTCATTTGAATATTCATAACATTCTTCGTGGGCCGTGCAAAATTATCAATTTAAAAATTAGCTTACTATGTTTGGTAACGCAATAGTTTTGTCACAGTGTACAAACATTTTGCAATTTATACACTCGCAGGCTGCATTACATCGACTGTCCTCGGAGTCGCTGCAATACAGGCAGACGTGCCGCGATGTGCGAGACGGAACGACCGTCTTGGTCTGCGCATGCGCTTACAGACAGAGCTCATTATTTTACAACAGTGCTTCTTAACCTTGTTTGTATGGGGCGCCAAGAGGGGAGAAAAACTCGGTGAAACCAAATTATTTCATTTATATTATACTTAGCAGTTGCTAGCCAATTCATTTTATATATACAATTCCATTCTGTAACTACAGAAAGCTTTGTGTACTTAGAGAAATCTCTCTGTAGTTAGAGAAAGCTTTCTCTAGCTACAGAGAAATTTTCTCTAGGTACAGAGAAGATTTCTCTAGCGACTGGATGATGTCTGTACCGAACAAGGCTGGCTCATTTGCATATGGGACAAGAAGGTCAAAGATCAACCAATCAGAGGCCTCGAAACATGGCCTCACGTTCTTGATGTGTATTTGCGAGTGGAGTTCGTCTGCTATGTCATAGAGCAATCGCAAAAAACTATTTTTTAAATGTCAACTATCTCTGGATGAAAAAGATTTTTTCCGCAACAGACGCCTCACGTTCTTGATGTGTATTTATAAGCGAGATAGAAGTTCAGACATCTTGCCGGAGCTCGTCTGCTATGACGTTACCGCAATCGCATAACAAGCATAAATCGTTCGTCAACTGGTACCAGTCAAGGGATTGTGATTGTGATCTTCCAAGATGTTGACTCCACCACCTTGCATCTGCTGATTGAGATGATTTAGAGCTGCGAATATATCAGCCATGTACGCTAAAATGAAAATGAACTCCGGATTTTTGAAGCAATCTGCATGACAATGTTGGTGCTCTTGCAAAACAGGGCTAATTCCACACGCAGGGCAAAAAAACAAACAAACAAACAAACAAAACCAAAAAACAACAACAACAACAAAAACAAAACAAAACAAACAAACGATTCAGCACCTGTCCCCGGGATAACCACCGAACATTAGAATGGCACAGGAGTACCTCGAATTAAGAGCCCATTTCTTTACACAGCTCACTGAAGATGCGATGCCTCAGAGCACTATTTCGCACATAGTTCACACATTCCACTACAGTTTTTAATACTTCTGCCATTTTTTGGAGGCAAGGTTTTGTTGCCAACGCATGCCTGTGCATAATACAATGCGTAACAATGATTTGTGGTGCATCGGCTTTTACTAGCTCATCAACACCAGACTTTCTTCCCAGCATGACTGGAGCTCCTTCCGTACAAACTGCAGAAACAATATCCCATGAAAGATTTTTGTCTCTGAGGAAGTCATCCACAAGCTTCTTCACATCGGCTGCCTTAGCTGTTGTAAGAGGCTTACAAAATAAAAACTCTTCTTTTATCATGTTGTCTTTCACATAGTGCACGAAAACAGCAAGCTGGCTTAGATTACAAACGTCTGTGGTCTCGTCGAGTTGAAGGCTGAATTTTGCCGGACTTGAAATTAGATCTGCGACTACTTGAGCCAAGATGTCTTTACGCATGCACTCTGTCACTGATGGTGTCATTTAAAAGAGGAATTTGGGATAATTTATCTTCGGCCGCTGTTCCGAGTATCAGATTCGCCATCTTTAACGCTGCTGGTTTTATGAGGATTTTCCTCTTTGCCCGCTGTGTGAGCGGTTGCGAGCGTGCATCCGGCGGCGCTGGGGGCGATCCGCGACAATTTGGTTAAGATGCGGGGTAAAGTACCCAATATATTCAGAAGTAGGAGTAGAACCATTGACCATTTTATTGATTCGACCATTCGGTTCATATCAAGGGGCTACTTAAGTAGTAGTAAGAAAAACAGAGTGTGTTGGCAAGTGTGAAAGGGGGTGAAACGTTAAATGGATGGCTGAGAAGAGAACGAAAATGAGTCAAATCAGCGTTGATGAGAGCTGGCCAAGGGCATCAACATGAGAGCGCCTCTAATCACGGAACTAAAATTTCCGCTGTGTAGCACTTAAAAGAGTGTCAAAACGCCGGCAGCCATCGCACGATCCACTGATCATGGTGTCTCCACTAATGATGAGGAGTTATCACATCCTAGTGGTGATGGTTCTGTTTCATGGATCTCACGGCAAGCTTTTACACCCACTATTAAGTTTTCTGTTACTTTCGTTTCTTATTTTCCTTGTTGATATCCATTTGGAAGTTATGCTTTACAGAATGCGCAAACCGTGAGCGAGTAGATAAACATGCTATGGCTGACCTATTAATGACCGAGTGAGCGAGTGAGAGACAGGAATAGTACTTCCTTTATACTCAAGCAAATCAAGCGCATGCGCGTGTGTTACTTGCAAGACGGCGGCGATAACGGAGTTGATGATGTTAAGACGATAATGATTTTAACAGTAATGATAACTGTTGTGTTATTGGTTTGTGGGTATTATGAGTGGTGGCATTCAATAAACTCTCCAGTTAGAACACGTAGCAGAGACATCATTATGTCGGCTTCGCGCCATCTTTTATTATCCCAAGTTCGCACTAAACCTTTTACGGATTTCTACATTTTCAGAATAAGGCCAACACTTGCCTTATGTCACATCTCCCTTTCTTTAGTTAATGGACATTAATGTTTCAACCTAACTTAATTAACATTAATTTTAGCCTGAATCCTTCACACCTAACTTTCCTAGTTAGAGCATTTATTATTACTTTTGCAATTTTCTTACACTATAACACAACTTTAAATATTCTTGAATTTCCTATTCAAGTCTATGTGCGGTTGATTCGAGTCAATAATTTACAAGTCAAGTTTCTGTGGGATCTTGATGGTGCGACCACTCTTGGTCGTCTTGACAGTCTGATCTGGAGGAGCGATGACTTTGGACGCTGGCACCTTCCCGGCTGCGGCTCCTAGACATGGCTCTGTATTGGCAACAGGAACGTCTGGATCGTCTGAGTGTATACCAGACCAGGGGTCGGGATCATCTTCGGACTTTGGGTTTGTTGGAATAAGGGATGACAGATTCTTTGGAATAGGTCTGGGATTCTCGGGATTGGGATCTCTGGGAATCAAGAGGCGGCGGTTGCGTCTTTGTCGACCGTAGGGAGTCTCTACCTCATATGACCTGTTGGGCAAAGACGTGATGATTGTCCCTGGTGTCTGGGTTGGCTTCACCCAAACTGGCTGACCTGGTTCCAACTCAGCGGCTGATCTGGCACGGTGTGCTCTGTCGAAGTTCTGTTTATGTTTCAACTTCTGCATCTCGTTTTTCTTATGAAAGTCCTTCCTTTCTTTTTCCTTTTTCTCGGAAAATTGAGATGGTATGGTGGGGACCGTGGTGCGTAGTCTTCTCCCGAACAACAGTTCTGCTGGACTGAGACCTTGCTGAAGTGGCGTAGCGCGATATGTGAGAATCGCTAAATAAGGATCATCTGCCTTCTTCAGGATTGATTTCACGGTTTGAACGGCGCGTTCAGCTTCGCCATTCGCTTGTGGGTAGTACGGGCTGCTTGTTGTGTGAGTGAACTCGTACTGTTGAGCGAACGTTTGGAATTGCTTGCTGAAGAACTGCGGGCCGTTGTCGGAGATGACAATTTGTGGAATTCCATGGCGGGAAAAAATGCTCTTAACATGGTTGATGACTGTTTCTGCCGAAGTATTCTTCAGGTGTGCCAACTCAATATAACGTGAATAATAGTCCACCACTAGTAAGTACTGCTCTTTTTTCAGTTCAAAGATGTCCATTCCAACTTTCTGCCAAGGGAATGCTGGTGTGACAGAGGGAATAAGGGGCTCAGGAGGAATTGGCCTCTCCTTAATGCAAATTGTGCACCTCTGTACCATGGACTCTATCTGCTTAGAAAGCTTTGGCCACCAAACACTCTCTCTGGCCAAGGCACGACATTTTACGATGCCTTGATGTCCAATATGAAGTCTGTGAAGAATGTCTGTTCTCAGTACTTCAGGGATGATCAGTCTTGATCTGTAGAGAAGAAGTCCATCATGTTCTGTGACTTCTGATCGTACTGTCCAAAACGCTTTCAGTTCTTCCTGCTCTGGACTAGAACGTGGCCATCCATTGTGAAGATAATACAGTACTGTCTTACAAACAGTATCTCTTGCAGTCTCGTTCTTGATTTCTTCGATGCGTTTTTCACTGGCTGGCAAGCTCTGAATCACTTGCTTGATGAAGATCTCTTCTTCTTCACTTCTCTCATCTTTCGGAGTGTTTCTTGCTGGGGCTCGTGAGAGTGTGTCAGCAGTCACGAGATTCTTGCCTTTGGTGTAGACAATGTTGTACTTGAACCTCATCAGGCGCATCCGGAATCTCTGAATTCTCGGAGGTAGATCTTCAAGGTTTTTTGTTTTAAGTAGAGACAATAATGGCTTGTGGTCAGTTTCGATTGTGAGATCACGAAGTCCTGTGATATAGTCACAGAACTTTTCACACGCCCAAGTCACTGCAAGTGCTTCACGCTCAACTTGCGCGTACCTGCGCTCAGTTTCCGTCATACTTCTTGATGCGTAGAAAACTGGCTTAAGGTGACCATCTGACTGTTTCTGAAGTAATACTGCACCGAGACCGAAAGATGAAGCATCTGTTGAGACGACGGTTGTTTTGTCAGTACCATAGTGTGCTAACACTGGAGCTTCAGTCAGCTGTTTCTTAATTCTCTCAAACGAGGTTTCTTGAGCAGTGTCCCAACACCACTCATTGTTTTTCTTGAGCAGGTCACGTAGCGGTTTGCTGTCGTTTGCGAGGTTAGGGCCTGCAAACTTCCCAACGTGGTTAATCATTCCTAACAATCTTCTGAGATCAGAAATATTCTCTGGCTTGGGAAAATTCTTCACAGCAGACAGTTTCTCTGGGTCTATGGCGATCCCGTCTTTCGAGATGATGTGTCCGAGAAAGGATATCTTCTCTTTGGCAAACTGGCACTTCTCATCGTTCAGAGTAATGCCCGCTTCTTGAAGCGTCGACATCACTTTCTTCAAGTGACGATCATGCTCTTGCTTGTTCTTACCGAAAATGAGCAGGTCGTCAATGTCACAAATGACATTTTCATTGTTCGCAAGAAGTTGAGACATTCGTCGTTGAAATACTTCTGGCCCTGAACTTATCCCGAAGGGTAAACGTGTATAACAGTACCTTCCAAAAGGTGTAATGAAGGTTGTTAACTCCTGACTTCCTTCATCCAGTGGAATTTGATGGAAGCCCTTTTTGCAATCAAGCTTTGTAAACATTTTTGCTCCTGACAGCTGGGCTAACAGTTCATCTGTTGACGGCAACGGGTAGTTCTCTCTGCGAACTGCTTCGTTTAGTTTGCTCAGATCGACGCAGATTCTTACTTTCTCGTCACTCTTGGGCACCACTACTATTGGGGCGCACCAATCACTGGGCTTGGTGACTGTGCGAATCACTCCCTGTTTTTCAAGTTGATCCAATTCTGTCTTAACTTTCTGTTTCAAGGGTAAAGGTAAACGCCTTGGAGCTGCTACTGCATATGGAACAGCTTGTTCTTTCAGACGAATCTTGTAGGGATCTTGTAGACTTCCTAGTCCTCTGAAAAGTTTTGGAAATTCTTCCCTGTACTGCTTTTCCTGATCCTCTATAACTGTGTTGATTCTCTCTATCAACTTCAACGCTGTAATGGCTGGTCGACCTAGCAATGGTTCTTCGAGTGTTTTTACGACATACACTTCTTGCACTGTAGAGATATTCTTGTATGTCAGTTTTGCCTTGAACATGCCTTCCACAGCTATCTCAACATGACCTGGACCATACAGTTTCTTGCGCACTTTCTGCAGTGGTCGCTTGGCTGCTGGAACTGCGGTCTGAGGTACAACAGTAACATCAGCTCCGGTGTCAAGCTTAAACACATTCTCTGTGTCTTCCATCAGGAGACTGACTTTCCAAGGATCTGTTGTCACACTGCCCACAATCATACCCATGTAAACTTCTTCGTCTTCTTCTTCCTCTTCCACTGCGTGAATCTTAGAAGAACCTGAAGAGCGACAGACTGCAGCATAGTGACCAATCTTGGAACATTTTCTGCATTTAGCGTTCTTTGCAGGACAACCATCTCTGTTGTGGGAACCTTTTCCACATCGAGAGCATGGCTTAGTCTCTGGTTTTCCCCGAAGGCCTGACTTCATACCGCAACGAACTTTTCGCTGGCCTTTCTGAATCTTGTTGATGGTTTTGTCCATTGTATTCCCGCTGTTGCTTACCACCATCGAGTGTGCTTGAGTCTTGGAAGTCTCATGAGCTCTGCAAATTTCTATTGCCTCTGGAAGCTTGAGTGTTTTCTTCTGCAACAATTTTTCACGCATAGTGTCATCTTGAACACCGATCACAAGTCTGTCACGAATCATGCGGTCAACATCCTTGAAATCACATGATTTTGCTAACTTGCGTAAAGCTGTGACGTAAGTATCAACTGACTCATCCTTGTTTTGGTATCGGCTATGAAACTTGTAGCTCTCATACACCTCATGTGTGCTACCTAAACAGAAGTCGTTGAACTTGTCGATGACAGTCTGGATATCTTTGTTGTTCTCCCCTTCTTCAAAGGATAATCCTTCGTAGATTTCTTGTGCGTCCTCGCCAATGCAAGCTAATAGAACTGCACTACGATAAGCTGAATCTTCTTTATCAAGGCGCGTTGCTACCTCATAGTTCTGCCACTGACGAAGAAATTTTTTCCAATTTACTTCAATGTTAGAAGACAAATCCAGCTTTGAGGGAACCGGAACGTTTGCAGTGAAATGTTTTCTCTGGTGTGTCTCTGCCATGTTGCTGGTGTCCACCAAAAAACGAAGTAACCAACTTTCTTGAAGTGGGGTACACGAATGTTTGTACTAAGCACCGCAAACCAAAACTTATGTAGAGTACACAAAACTTTGAATCATCCAACCACACTCTATAAAGACATGCTGCGAGAAATGTCACATTGCGAACTGGAACGTACTGCGCAATATTTCGAAATGGGTAAAACTTGCCCACCTGAAAGTTCCTGGAGAAATCACATAGCTAGCACTTTGCTGCTCACTTCTGACACCATGTTGTGTTATTGGTTTGTGGGTATTATGAGTGGTGGCATTCAATAAACTCTCCAGTTAGAACACGTAGCAGAGACATCATTATGTCGGCTTCGCGCCATCTTTTATTATCCCAAGTTCGCACTAAACCTTTTACGGATTTCTACATTTTCAGAATAAGGCCAACACTTGCCTTATGTCACAATAACAATATTAATGCCATCAAAAATGGTAGAAAATTGAATACAGTGTAAGCAGTTGCTTCACGTGCAAGCTCTCAGTGCGTACGTTCAGATTATACAGTCACAGAAATCACTAGTAAGACTATTTAGTCACAGAAATCACTATTCCTCCAAGACGTGTCTGTCTTACAGTACACTGGCAGCATAGAATTATATATATTTATATATAGTAAAAACTACAAGGAAGATCAAATGATCAAGTGAGCCAGTTTTGCATTCACAAGCAGAGAAAAGGATAATGTTTTGAACAATCATCATGCTGTCTACTTACAGTCGAGCCATTTGGACCAAATCTTTACGTGCTAAATAAATCTTAGAAGTTGTCATGTGGTAATCTTAATGGGAAAGTAACAATTACCCCAGTTTATTATTGTTATACGTTAAATCACGTTGAGTCTTGTGTTCGGGGAACAGAAGGGGTGGGGGCTCGTGAGCCGCGTGGTGAAACTGAGAGATCGACGTGTGATTATTGTATGTATAGGTTCCCCTGCAAGTTTATGTTGACGTGGGCAGCTAGTGTTGAGCCTATCTATCGCCCACGTGCCCGTTTCCCCGGGGCCAGTATTTACATTCTGGCTTAAAAACCAGGAATACTGTAACAGAAGTATCAGATCTGAATTGAAGCGAGAGCATTTGCATTGTATTGCCTGCCACGATCTAGTCATACACTCTAAGGTGCAGACATCATTGGCAGTTCCTTCAGTAAAAGAAACAACATATTAGCATACTGGAAGGTGCCGACATTTAAGCATATAAACCAAGTTTATATACTGATTGGCAAATGTGCAAAAGGAAACAGGTTTATAGTCGAAACTTGCGCTTATGACTAGTGCTGATAAACGGAACTGACACCTATTAAAATGGATTGAAATCACGTTTTATATATATATATATATATAATATGCAAAATATTTCACTTTGGTAAGCTAACATTCGCAACCACCACTACCACCACCACAGGTATATGTAAACAGCAGTTTGTACTTTCAGTAGCTTGCAGACGTAACCGTTCAAGACGTGTACAACTCAGAGAATTCGTTTTGCTACACACAAGAGGAAATAGCAAAATATCCGAGGTTTTATTAACGCTGAAGATTACCTGAACGTAACCGCACGTGCGCCACTCTTGTGTGAGCAGCGCTTACGTACGTGTCTAGTTATTGGCATACATGTACATTGTAGGTGCGGTTACTGGGCTCCTCTGTTTTTTAAAGCGTGTGTGCGTTCATTGCTGTCAGACATAAATAAAGGGAAAGAGGGAGCAGAAAAGAGGTGGAGAAGTGAGTTAAGAGCAGCTTATTTATTTATTTATTCATTTATTTATTTATTTATTTATTGCAAAATTATTACACGGGCAGAACTGAGAGTGGTTATTTTTTGCCACCTGATTTATTTTCATGACATGTTTCGGTCTTTTCAGATTGTTCAATACGTGACTGCTACAACGAGACAATCGTTATGTTTGAAGGTTCACCTGCAACCTTCACTTGTACAAATATTTCTCGCTATAATGATGTCAGATGGGGTTTAGAGACTCCTAACTATGTTGAGATAGGAGTCTGTGACAAGAACGGTAGTTGCCAAGCTCGTCACGCTAACCAGTCCTACAACTTCAGCAGATCAGCAGATCTCACAGAGAGTCACATGACGATCTGGAGAGACCATCGAAACTATAAAAATCTGTCTCTGTTTTGTCATACTGGGATTCAGCGCGATTCACAAGGATGTCACTTTGTCATTAAAAGTAAGTTTTTGGTTGATCCATAAATTTCATTAAACCACATTGGGTAATTGTTCTCTAATACAAGTAATTAGATTAGTCCTGTGAAATAATAAAAATCATTGATGTAGGAAAGTCCCATAATCAGCTTAAGAATTTGTGAACTCACCGGATGTAGATGTTAGCTGTGTAAAGCTAATCATTAACATTAAAGTTGATCAAGAAATGCTTAAATATGTAAGTGCCTAAAAACCTTTAACACTGCTAATAATTAGTATTACTATATATGCACATAATAAACCAGTATCGTTGGTTTTGTCGTCATCCTGAAAAGAGGTTACATCCTCTGCTAAGTGATCACAGTCTGCACCAGGACGTTCTGTACTTCTCAGAAGGTTATTAAACTTCAGGAACTGGTAAATACTTAATCAAGAACAGACTGACGAAGCATAAAGTGAACTTTATAAATAGACTGCACTGCATATTTAGCAAAAGTAAACGCTGTTTTATTATTATTGTTGTTATTTGTAATTTTCAGGTCTTTACTACGCTTCGGTAATTTTGGCTTTAAATTGTTATTTTTTAGGCTCAGTTTCAGTTTATTATTGCATATATATATATATATATGTTGATCGATGACGATTAATTTAGTTTTAGTAGCCCTTTTTGTGATCATGCCGATTATTTAACCCTGCTTTGTTTGTGTGATACGGTTTTTTGAACCCTTTTGCTGTCAAAAGATTAAATAATAAAACGCCAAGGCATCAAAACACAGGTAAATAAACAGCAAGCTTTAAATATGCGCGGATATATAATGGTGCATGTTGTAAGTCCGTAATCCCTCCGAAATATTCAGTCCTCGAAGAAATGCGTATCCTAACAGTGCACAAAAAATTAAATGGTCATGGTCAACGATGGAACTAATCCCCTAACATCTTGTACAAATCCATCTTTAACAGTAGTATGTAATCACACATGAAACTCATGATATCGTATACACAAGTAGGTCCATTTTCACGGCTTTCAGAAATATTTTTAAAAATAGGTTTTTACGTTAGGTTGTTAATACAGCTTTTATGAAGTTTCTACAGTTCTGCGTGAGTACCTATCTTCTGTTTTCGAGACAGACGCCTACAAACATCATCACAGAGAGAGAGAGAGAAAGCGGTCAAAATTTTAACGTCACGTGTCTAGTTAGCATATTCCCAGCTTTTACAACATAGACTTATCAATTTTCTATCCGACGTCTGTGTTCTTGGCCTCTTTCTGTGCATGCTGATGTTATGCGTATTTTTCGAGAACGTAAGAGCGGCAAAGAGAAACTAGAATCAAACACTCAGCTTTATCCAATCGCTAGAAAAAATGCTTCCTTCTAGCCCTTGAAATTCATGAACTTTGACAGAGTAATTTCTTCTTGTTTCCTTGGTCTTCCGGTGACAGACAGACAGACAGACAGACAGCTGGGCTGAACGATTTCCTAGTCACGTAACTGGTGTTGCAGGCCATCCAGTCCTCGAGAACTGCCGCATAACCAGCGACGATTTCACTGTGACTGCCAGCTGTCGAGTAACAAAGGCCTACTCCTCTGATAACATCTATAGATGTATCTGGAAGCAGAATAACATCCAAGTATTAGCTCTTATTAGTTTTAAGTATTGTTGTCGATTTTGTGCATATACGATTTATTCACTGCACTCTTTTATGGACGTGTGTGCACGCATGTGTAGTGTATTCCATTCTATACATTATTCTTTTCATGAGGGTAGTGGTGTTAGTGTGAACTTCTTTTATCTGCTTGTATATGTGGCTGTCTGTGGATCATTATGTTAGCAGTGTGTATTTTGCTGACCAGATCATATAATACCCTTCTACTCCTAGACGTCATAAGACAGAATTCATATTTTTTGCAGCAGAATGTATCTGAAGCAGAAATGACTGAACTCAGCAACCGGACTGGACGCGAGTACTTGGATGACTGGACCTGCTCCTTCTTACAGCCTTTACCACGAGAGAAAGGGGTCTACAACTATACCATCTCCACTGACCCTTTCCCGATACAGGAATATTCACATATAATTACCGTAGGTCTGTGTAGAATATTTTTGTCAAGATTAAAGTTTAAAGTTTCTAAGCGAATCCTTATCGCATGGTAGGGTCATGTTTGCACATAAACTAGTATCTTTCTCTATATAAGAGTATTAAATATTGTATAGACGTGTGTGTGTGAGTGTGTGTGTGTGTGTGTGTGTGTGTGTGTGTGCGTGTGCGTGTGCGTGTGTGTGGGCATTTGGCGAATTACATTATTATTATTCACAAATAATTACCATAGGTCTGTGTAGAATATTTTTGTCAAGATTTTCAAATCTGATTAAAGTTTCTAAGCGAATCCTTATCGGATAGTAGGGTAATGTTTACACATAAACTAGTATCTTTCTCTATATAAGAGTATTAAATATTGTATAGACTTGTGTGTGTGTGTGCATGTGGCGAATTACATTTTATTTGCATATCTTTTATGAATGCCGCTTGCCATATGATTCCTGTCTCTTGTGATCATCTGAATTCGAATACTGTCCTAGTTTCTTCTCCAACTAATCTGATTTTATTCGCTGCTACATGTTTCATCTTTGATAAGATTATGAAGGTCATGCACCCATGGGATCATTAATAAGATTATTTTACAAAGGTCCTCTAGCCTTGTAGTCAATGATAAGAGGATTTTATGAAGATCCCGTAGCTTTGTGGTAAGTTCGCACGAGTTCAAAGTGGACATTCTAAGGTTTGCGTTCGCAAAGACGAGCAAAGAGAACAATCCTTCTGTCCACCCAGCAGCAAATGATGACCTGTCGCTCTTCACACCCAACAGCGAATGGCGACCTGTTTTACCAGGGAAAAAAGAACGCGGCGCCATCTTTATGCTCTGCCCTACATCTACTGAGCCACTTAGGAAGTTTGTCGTTTCTTGTTCTTCTTATTCCTGTACGCTCCCAGTGGAGCATAGGGCCGCAACCACACCCCGCCGACGGACCCGGTTCTGGACATTCCTTTCTAGTTGGGACCATGTCATGCCAGCTGTCTCTGCCTCTCTGTGGACTGATCTCCTCCACGTCTCTCTGGGTCTCCCAATCCTGCGCCTCCCCTGTGGGTTCCAGCCCAGAGCTTGTCTCATTGAGTTGTCGGCTGGCTTTCGTAAGGTGTGACCAATCCAGCCCCACTTCCGCTTCCTGATGTCGTAGCTGACAGGTTTTTGATTGGTTGGTTCTCTCCCACAGGTCTGTATTGGAGTTGTCACCTCTATGGGTAGCTTTACCTTTCTCAAATATATTTTACTTTGGGACTGATTTCTGCCGATACACCCGGAAATCTGTCCTCGACATGTCCAAAAGCGATAGAAGAAGGGAAAAACCTCAGATGCCAATGCGGGACTAACAAAACTGGAATTCCACCTGCAATAGTATTTTGGGATGGATATCAGAATGAGATTCTAGACGTTGAAAGTATAACCCTGGAGAAAAACGGCACAAATTTTACATGTCTGCTAGTGTGGCGCAATACAACATACACAGTTTTAGTCTACTCACTGACAGTGACACCGACTGTCAACAGTAAGTTTTTGTTTACTTTTGTTTACACCTGAAAGATTGTCATATGATTTCTAAAATTGTACAACCGGCAACTTTGATAAGCAGAGTGAACGCCCATATACAATACAAATATTACTTAATAATAGCATGACTCTCCCTTCCTTATACAGCCCCCCGCACCCACCGTATCCTCAGGTAACTCATTCCAAGACCTACAGCGGATAATATCGAATTCTGTATTAGAACTAACGTGGACAGTCGAATGGAGGCAAATTCCGCAGGAAAAGCGCGGGTACGGGGACAAACGAAGATGAGTAAGAAGGTGGTCGTGTTTAGGCTGCTGAATCTCGCCATGTTCATATTCCTCGTTCTTTTACGCGTAATATTAAAACTTATTAATCGTCTATTTCTTTAAGATTTTTTTTTCGAATCGCGGTAAACTGCAGATACTGAATCAGTGGGAACGAGGGCACGACTGTAGTCTCGTTCCGGATACAGCGTGCTAGGGGTTAGGGTTAGTCGTATTTTCTGAAGACATGCGTTAAGGAAAAGGAATCTCGAGGGATATGAAATCATATTTTCTTTCAAGCACTAAAGTAGGTTATTGAGTAATATGTTTAAGAAAAAAACCAGTATAGTTCCCTACAAATAGGGCATTTATGTAAGGAACCTCATCCTGAAGACGTTGCTGTTAGCTTACTAGCATAAAAAACATAGCGAAACGCATAACTTTAAAAAATATCAATAATGTTCGATTGCGTTTCTAACAGAAGTAACTTTTTGCTATGCTTTATTCTAACATTAAGAACATTGCCCTATCGATTTATTTAATTGACACAAAATTGCAACCAAAAAAGCTACATCAAGAAGACCTTGAGACTCGCGCAACATCTTGTTTACATCAGTTTCTTTACATTTCAAATTCTTAAAACATGCAGAAGCGTTGTCTTGAATGGCAGCATATTTTTTATCATGTATCACGTAAATGACAAACGTTAAATAATTCTGGTACAGATAATTGTTTCTTACTTTTTGTTTAACAAAGTGAAGGAATGCTGAGCAAGCTGCAGATAGACAAGCAGACAGATGTCAGACTGGGTGAAAGATTTCTATGTAATGTTGCAGATCATCCATTGCTTGAAGGCTGCAGTATAGTCAGTAACGATTGGACCGTAACGGGCACATGCCGTGTAACAAAAGCCTATTCTTCTGATAACATTTACAGATGTATCTGGAAACAGAACGATATCAAGGTATTCTATCCTTTTGCTTACAGTATTTGTTTTTAAATTTAATTACTTCCATAAGAGTAATAATAACAAAACACACATTTATCCACACGCACGTTACTCTGCGCGCGTGCGCTGTGTGTGTGTGTGTGTGTGTGTGTGAGAGAGAGAGAGAGAGACAGAAAGAGAGCATTTTACTACCAACCAGTGAATTATTGTATGATTTAAATTCTGTGGAAAACAGACATTAGCTTGATTATAGACATATCTCTTAAGGCATGAACCTTTAGGATTGTGACTATGTATGCATGGGGAAATGGTGCCCTGTAAATAAATTCCACATGCAAATAAAGAACATTAGAACAGTGTGCCCAAGAGGAGAGCTGAACCATGTAGGCACAAGCGTACACATGTCCTAAATTTCGGGCAGGTTTTGTCTGACATGTCGGAAATATTTGTGTAAGATGTCGAATAGTTTTTCTATCGAAATCGAATCACTATTTTCTCTCTATCTCTCTCTTACAACACGAAGTCATATTTTTACAGCTAAGCTCCTCTGAACCAGAAAATATTCAGCTCCAGAACGACAGCGAGTACCTGGCTAAATGGACATGTTCCTTCACACAACCCTTGCCACGCGAGGGAGGGGTTTATATCTACACCATCTCCACAGACCCCCCTCCCGTACAAGAGTATTCACACACAATTCTCATAGGTATATGCGAAATGTTTTCATAATTCATCCACATAAATCTTTCTATATGTCTTGTAGAAAGTTTATTTATGTCTCACGAAGGCATTTCCATCCAAATTATCGCCACATACACACCCTTTTTTGTATGGAATTGTTAATATAGCATAATTTTAGGGGATCCCATTCGTGCACACCTGCATGTGTATTAATTAAACGTTGCTTTGTCATTGAAGGAATCCTGTACCATGATGTCTTTGTTCTGTGAATATTTTGAAAAATTCTAGACGCATTTCCGGCATGTAGGCTGTCAGTCAGGACCTCCTGTTACACCAGTCATATGACTATTTGAGACTGAAAATAGATTTCTGCAGATAAACACGAAAATCTGTCTCGAGTATGTTGTTTAACGTGCTAAGAATGAAAAAAATATTAAGCACCAAAATGAGTGTCATCCCTGAAAACAATTACCATTTAGGTGATCGTGCAATAGTGTCATATTCGTAAGTGTCATTTCAACTTTGCCACTCTTATTTCTTATGAAAGGTGAGTATAAGACATTTAAATATATCTTTGTATAAGATTAATGAAACATACTTGTGGACACAAATTGAAGTTTGTTGGCATGTCTGTATGTTCCTATATTCTCTCATCATAGAACACGAATAGTGTACGAGTCTCACGGTACACAAATCTTGTTGTTTTATTTTTTATTTATTATCAAAAACTCAAGTCCCACCTACTTTCAATATATTATGTTACACTACAACACTTTTTGCGTTCTAATGTTAAGCGAGAGATTTCCTAACAGAAGAACTTTTGTGTGGGTTTGTTCCTACTAATGAAATTGGCACATATTTGACATCATGTCTTCCATGATACAGCGTTCATACTATTTTGTAGATAATTATATTTGCTAAATAATTTAGCCTCATTAACTACTAAATTTTTCTATATACCAACCATATTACTATAAATATCTTTAAGATATCTACTTTATCACGTTAACCAATACAAGCAAATATAGAACTAGTGTATTTCCACTGAAATATCATTGGTGCCATCAAGCGTATTGCATGTCTATGCATCCCAGGTAAGATGAATGTGTGCTACAAGTTCCTCTGCCCGTTACATATTACTTTTAAAAATGAGGTACTGTGTGTTTTTTAAATCTATGTGTTTAACAAACACGTTGCCAGACTGATGGACTTTGTGGTACACTGTGCACTGTTGCACTAAATAGTGCGGCGCAGGCTAAACGCGGTTACGTCCCCTGGACAGGCGGTTCGGGTTAGCTGCTCGGTAGTCATGAATATCGACGCTCCCGCTGAACTTTGGGCCATTTTTGACCGGAAGTACTATTAGATCCACGTCTTTGTACTCGAAGACAACAGAAACTAGGTTCGGAGTGAACCTCATTTCTGCTACCAAGATCTCTGTGTACTGTGCGAAATGAAAGAAGCGAACCTGAGATCGCCTGATCTGAGATCGCGGCTGGAGGATCATCCGATTAAGTTTGCGTCACGGATTTGATGAGCGTTGATAATTCCTTTTGTCACCAACTTTCCAGCAGAAGACAACGTATGCAATGGCAGACAGACAATAGTGTCTTTTCAGTTTTAATATGCCTAATGTTCATCAGCATCATGATCCTTATCAAGGTAAGTCTTACAGATGGCGTGATCTGAAACGTTCATACAAACTATTGTTGGTCTTGCTTCTGTTGACGACGATGATGACGACAACGACGACAGCGACGACGACGACGACGACGACGACGATGATGATGATGATCCATAAAACTAGAAATGGTAAAGACATGCTCAGTCAGACTAAGCTTCTTGATCTTCTAACTAAAAGACATGTCGGTACCATTTCTACGTTACTATAGGTTTTAGTGTCTGTACACCCACGCAGATAACAATCACGAAATGAACGGTATTGCGAGCTTAATTCGCACCACAGTCTTTACTGGAGGACGACGATGAAACAGCAGGCAGTGCTTCTGCTGCGTTCTCTATTCTGACTGCCTAGCTAGAAAAGACAAAATATCATTGATTTATGATCACATTCTGATTAAGATTTTGAGCGTGAGGAAATACTCGTATATTGTCTTTACAAAAAACTGCAAGTGGATTTTAATGTCGTAAAAGGAGGGCCACACTGATGGTAGTAAGAGGAACTGTGTGCTGTCGCCGCTGTGTCATTTTCACCTTTCTTTTTCAAAAAACGCTAAACACCCCTCCCTCATATTATCACTTAAAATGTTGCACAGGTATTTGAAATTTGAAATTCACTGGTGCAAGAAGGGGGAGACAACTAGTCTGGAGTCCAAGAGTGGGAGAAATAAGCGAGGCAAACCTCATGGTACGAAATTGTACTAGGAAAGGAAGGACGGTACCTGACGATGCAATTCAGGTGTATGCAGGTGGTGGTTAAATAGTTTTTGGTTTCTAATCTTGTTTTTCTCTGCCTATATGTTGTTCCCCGGTGCCACAGTGACCTATACTGCCTGATCCAAAAAACAATGTTGTATTTTCTTCTAAATGAATCTCTATATCACATCTGCTTTTAATTTTTTCTGCATTTATAATTTCTCCTGAGAATTTTTGTAATAATAATTTTCCTGTTCAGCGACTTACTTGATCGTCGACCGTAGGAAGGGTGGGTCCTTTCTTACATCTTGTTTATGATTAATGAGCTCCCCATTCTGTCATTCTTTTAGGTAACTGACGAGAGACCGAAGACTACGGAAGGTTTTTGGTGGCTGAACATGACATCAGGCGAAGTGCACGAGTCCTGTCTTCTATCTTCGAATGTGACAAACAATGATTCACAATCACATAGCAGACACTTGGCATTGCTATACCTGGGTGTATGTTAATCGTTTGTTACCCAACCCTCTCTTTTTTCTTTCTTTAGGAAGCAAACTTTTGCTGGGAGTGGTGGTGGTGGGGGGGGGTACTTTAAGCTGTCATTAAGAAAGAAAACGAGTTAAAGGAGTGAAAGGTGTCAGACGATCAAAGTATAAAAACATTTACTACATTTGAGCTGTGAAAGGCATTTTTGTGTTAAACTGTATGAACTAAATACAGTTTTTGTGATGATTTTAATGTATAGTTTCTTGAAAGGAAAACTGCCTCTGCAAGGAAATGGTGCTAAAGCAGCAACATGTTCCCTGGTGATCAATTGTAGAAATCAAATCGCCAGTTAAATTACAGGGCTAAAGTACGTCAAAGTCAAGGCTAAGGCTAAATAAAAAAAAATTATGAGGGGTAGGGTGAGGTACCAAGTCGATCCACTTGTATGGGTTTCAGGTATTGGTCAGTGATCAAGGGAAAACTGAGATGCAATGTAGCATTGCATCCATTACACTTTTCTCTCCCTCCTTACCTATCTCTCTCTCTCTAAAACACACACACACACACACACACACACACATGCCAAAACATAGATAGTTAAGGTCACGTGTTTATTATAAAGATAATTGTATAAAATGATTTGCGGTTACTTGTTATTTGTATTTACATTGCATATGAAACACCACCACAGACAGGAAAAGCACCCAAACCACATGCCCTCAAACAATTACTTTTGTTCACGTGTTATCTCCTTCTTTGGTCTCGGACAAGAAAGCGCGCGCGCGCGCGCGCACACACACACACACACACACACACACACACACACACACACACACACACACACTAGTTTATTTATCATAAGTATTATTTATGTATTGTTCGAGCTGCCCTAAAACACTGCAAGTTGTTATCGTCATTACAGTTAATATAATGCGAATAACCCGTATTACATAGTCATAGCTGCAGAATCTCCATTGACAGACAGCGCACTTGCTTTGTGGAAACATTCCTGGAAACAAAGAGAGAGACCGGAGTCATCAGATTATCAACAGGTCCCGTCTTCTTGCCTAAACGACTCAGCAATGTCGTTTGTGTTCGAGGCGAAGCTGCATCAGTACAGAGTGAAGAAAGAAGACAACTTTCTCCCTTCTCACCTTCGCTGTCTGGCAGCGCACACACACACCGCTTAATACCAAGGGACACAGCTCTGGATACATGTTGCAACTAGCATGTTAGTTATTTGTCTCCCTTTTACCAACACTACCAAGTCTTCAGCGAGCGATTCTCGTCAGTCGAATGTGAACGCCGTTTCTAGGGGCTAATTGTGGGCGCAATGTCACTGGAAGCGGATCTTGCGTTAAGTCAGAGGTCGAGATCTCAAAGTTCTGAAGGAGCTTGATGATTGCCACTTTCAGCTGTAGCTGTGCCAGGTGAATTCCCACACACATGCGCGGACCGCCGCCGAACGGGAACCAAGAACCCGGATTTCTTGATCCTTCATCTTTTGAAAACCTGCGGCCAAAGTGAATTTTTGTAAAGGCACAATATAAACAAGTTTACAAACATGCACTCTTACTACCAAAACATCAACATGCCGCTTATTCAGTACAATACCTCGTCAGCAAATTATATGCAACAATTTGAGACGTTTTCAGCACCTCTCAGGCTTGAAGGTCAGGGGGTCTGGGAAGATGTCCGGGTCCTTGTATTGCGTGATTCCCAGTAGTCGAACCTCTGTGCCAGCTCGAAACTGGACGCCGTTTACTACACAGTCCTCTGAACAGGTGCGGGCAACCCTACAGAGACGTAAAATAAATCTGTTAATTTCTTGTGGCCACCGCTTACGTTCTTTTCCTCTGAACATGTTTGCTTCATTATAATAGACACATGAAAAAAAGAAAATCTGTATAGTCAAGTAAGAAAGTGTGTGTGTGTGTGTGTGTGTGTGTGTGTGTGTGTGTGTGTGTGTGTGTGTGTGTGTGTGAGTAAGAATAATAGAGACAGAAAAGAGACAGGCACAGTGAGTTTCTATACTTGTTTTCACTTATACGACTGCCAGGAGCAAAGAAGATTAAGGAGTCGCAACATACCCTGGAGCAGCAGGATAAAATCTCAGAGATTCGTTGATGACCTGGTCTAAGTAGTCTATTTCTCGCACCTGTTCGATAGTAAAGTTTCCCTGAAAGTAAAAAAAAAAAAAAATGTCGTGTAGTTAGTGTCTGGGTTCGGTGTAGAAACTATAATTTGTCTTCATAGAAACAAGCTGTGATTCGATTCGTCCGTCCGTCCGTCCGTCGTAAATGAAATGTCGGCTCATCATTAATGTTAGCCATCAAAGAACTTGCGTTTCGGTTGGCTTTAAAGTCAGTGTCTCTCATATTTCATGGTAACAAATAATTAAATAATTCCACGTGGCGGAAGTCGTGACTGTAGAGTTGAAGGCATTTAGACAAATGCCATTCGCCAGGTAAAGAATTATTCTTGGTTCTAATTTTGTCCACAAGGACGTGTCCTTACAGCAAATCGCCAATTACCCGATCTAATTTTTTTTCTTAACAAAGTGGTTATACCACTCCAACTCTGGAACAGATCTTTTATAATTTTTCATTCTAGCACTCTTATCTTAAAACCTATGCACGGTTACATTCCTTGTGAGTAGTTGTGTGCGCATGGCTCAGTTCTAAGAGTAAAACAAATTCTTTTCGTTAAAATCCAACCCTAAACTTTATTCATATACTAATAATAAGGGTGGGTACACTAACCCTCGGGGTAACGATTTAAAAAAAAATACATAGCTGTACAGCATAACAAAACACGTGCATTTTGATTAGGAGATTGTGTGTCCTATCCGTGTTGGTGAAGAAAAGTGACGTTAAGAAACTCTGAAGCCGTGAAAGCTATGGACAAGGAGGGATTAGTAATGAAGTAACGTCCTCCGTTTTCATTGTGTTCTTTACCTCCACCCCGCACACGTTCAGCACTTCTTGCCGCAGCTTCTCTTGGTGGCGTTGATGGACGGCCAGACAGTGGAGCGTGAAGCCGAGGACCGAGGCGGTGGAGCTCACCCCTCCCACGACCATGCCGGACGTGAGGCTCAGGATCTCGGTGGTGGTCAGCGGGCTGCGCACGGTTTTGTTGGCGTCGTCCTTGCTGGTGGCGTTATACGACATCAAATGTTGCAGCATGCTTTTTGGTCGTGCAGAGGTATTCATCTGAAAAATAAAGCTTATATGCCTCAGACGGACACGCCGACGAAATGCGTGCGTGAACATGGTAACACCGACTTAAGATTAATTTTGTTACCATTGAAATACCTTAATACATACAGGTAAGAGTATATAAAGACGTTATACAGACTCTTACAGCCAGAAACTTGCTGACACAAACCTGCTTTCGCTCTGATTCCATGTGATGGGAAAGGTAATCAAAATATTCTTTGGCCAGGCGTTTGTGCTTTATATCCACTATCTTCAGGACTTCCAAACATTGATACACACCTGTAAACATCATATTGAGCAAGCAATCAATTTTTATTGTCTGCTAAGGACACAAGTCCAGGATAGACATTTGACTGGCTCACAAATAAATTGTGATTCCTTGAATACATGTTTTCTTTTTTCTCTCTTTCTCTCTGTCTCACACACCCACCGAGAGAGATAGAGAAAGAGAGGGAGAGAGACGTTCATTTAGCGAGTGTAAGAAAGCAAAGAGTGACGCATAGCCAGACATGAGAGAGGTGGTGGAGACAAATTATACAGGGAGGGAGGGGAGGGAGAAGAGCTTGGAGGGGGTGGAGATGTCACGGGCAAATAACTCACGGGCTAGACCAGACACCGCGTTTTCGGTTGAAGCAGAATCGTCCCACGCGCGCACGTATTGCAGCAGCAGGCATCCCTCCCCATGGGCCATGGCGTTGGTCTCAAGGCCGAGAGTTGCTAACGTCACGGAATCCAGCGCATAACACTCATTGAGACTGCAACAGGTAACATAAACACCTGCAGACTTTCGACGTAGCACTCACTGAGACTGCAACAGGTAGCACGGACACATACGGGCTTGCGACTTACACCACACCCCAGTGAGCACATTAAACTAACGCGATAAAAACAAAATGCACGTACGGCAGTTACTATAAAATAGGGCATTTATCCCTAAGAATAGGTCACAATGAGGTTTGCTTTGACACATGCAACAGAGCCATTTTACTCTAAAGAGACTAAAATTATTATTACTCCTTTTAATTCTTTAACTAAGTTCAAATCATGATCATTTTTAAATATTACAACATCAACTGTTGCTGCTGATGTGTTACTAATGAACTAGCTGCCGGAGAGAATGAGAAGGAGCATTGCAGTTAAAAATCGAAGATGCGCGTCGAGAGTGTCCCTCAGTTGTTCCTTTAACCCTTTCCTCCCCAAAACACTTTCATGATATGCTGCTTCGGTCTTTGAGAACAGTTATCAATATCAATGGGTTATTAATTATCAATAGGCTCGATGGTTTTATTTTCACTATTTAAACGGCAATCATGTGATGAATGACAATTTATATTACACGTGATGAAAGGTCTATAGTTTAATATATATCAGAGATGAATAGCGAAGGATCGGAGATGATAAGTGTGATCGACGAAGAATACGACGAAGATGATGATGATATCGTCATCATATAGATGTCTTTTCAACGTTATGAAACCTCTAGTTAAACCACGATTTACCTTTGTATGTCGAATCCTTCCGGATGTTTCAAGACCAACCGCTGCAGTTCATCAACAAACTGGTCAGCAACGTGCAGTAATTTGGGAAACATCTGGAAAGGGCCACAACTCGCAGTTTTATGCACAGGAACACACGACTGACATTTCAGTGTTTCGGGCAATTTTTAATATTGCCCTTATTTTGATAAAGGAAGGTAAAAGTGACCGCAAACTACTTTCACAGAATCTGCAATGCAGTCAGCAAAGCTTTAGCAGTTTCAGTTTTGGCAGTCAATCCGAATTACTATTATCTAGAATATATATAAACAGTGTACTGTCTATAGAATCTTTAATAATTTATAGTAAAAGAATCAATGATAAAATATTCTAATGGAAATGTTACAAAGCGACTCACAAAATTCCTTTTCCCGTCAACTAGTAAATGAACACAACCGTCTGAAGCTACGCAAGCACGCTCTCTCTCTCTATATATATATATAGCACGCACACACACACACACACACACACGCACGCACGCACGCACGCACGCACGCACGCACGTGTTCTGCAGATGTCAACGCCTCGCGGACATTCTCTTAGTTACACACCTTTTGGATATTGGTGTTCTTGAACGCCGACGACATAGCTTCGCGCATATGTCTCCATTTGTTTCCATTGAGGTTCTGTAGAATTTCCTGCTCTTCGCCGTGCAGGAAAGGGAAATAGCGCTGTAACGAATGTAACGGCTGATTCAGATCATGTACAATGTTTCTTAGTAAGGTAATGGTGAGTCTAGTCGAAAACTAAACAGCAGGCGAAACTAGGTAAGCTAGTTAAGAGAGGATAAGCTAGTCGAGTTAACGTGCTAAACGAGATAAAAATGTATCGTCGGAATAGAGCAGGGATTTTAAAAAAAAACCCTCACTGCAAGGTCTTACCTAAGAAATGAACATCCTGGCAACGTCTGACAATGAGGACATGGATGAGGGAGAGAAAGAAGACCAGCATCCTAATAATCTTACCGGCCTGCCGCTGAACTTGGAAAAGTTCTTGACAAGGATCTGCTGAATAAGATCAGGATCTGACACCACAATGCTTGGAGTCAGCCCCTGGTAGAATCTGTTTAGGAAGATGTTAATGTTATCAAAATAAATGGCTTATACACGTGTAAATAAATATAACTTTAAAATCTGATATTTAACAGTTTATAAATTATGTAGTTTCTTAAAAACAAAACAAGTAAGTTTCGTCATAAATTTCCAGTGAAGGCTCGTCAACTCAAGAGCAACACTGATTTTACAATTGCTAATGTAGATGAATGTAGTGGTTTACTGGTCCCGCAAACAAAGAATGAGAAGGATATTTTGATTCTATCAGTGATTTAGTTACTTTTTATTTTATTCTATCGGGTCTTCATACAGTTCATGTTATCGTTATCTCATATGTAATATCAACACCGCACTAGGAAAATACAATAAATTTTTTGAAAGGAAGGCCACATTTACAGTTTGCATCTAGCTTAACTGTAATTCTACTTATTACTTCTTTGTAAAAGCAAAGTATAAAAATATATAAAATAAAAACTAATAAATAAACAAAAAAATAGAAAATGCGTTTTAATATATGCTTCTGAATTGTCACTAGAGTTAAAAAATGTCAGATACTTGTGAAGGAAGCTAACACTCTTACTAATACTTTTACCCATTCTAAAACAAGCATTTGTTCCTTGTAATATGTTACTCTGAGTTAGTGTTATTCTCCGATAAACTGTATTATGTCCCTTCTTACCCAAATACTTTGCCAAAGCGATTTGTCAGTTCTGTAAACGTCTGAAGGGGATCCTGAAATACAAGAAACAAATTTGTGCATTTAATTGCTTGCATCAAAACAACTTTGTTAAACTGTTTGTTGTAGTTTCTCCTTACTCCATTCTTTTGTTAAGTTGCCTTATAAAGCACTAAAAGTTCACACAAATAATATTTGCTCGTTAAATCTAAAAACATAATATACGGTAAAATTCATTAGATGACATTACCACCAGTGAAGGAGACAGAATGAAATTCAAAATTTACTTTAAAAGTAATTTTGAAAAGTTAATTTTTCATACCTTTCCGGCAAACTCTCCGAGGTTTCCGAGAAGATAGACAGGCGTGGGACCATCTACGCCATCTTTGATAAAAAGCTTATAGTTCTCCTTGAGATATCTGCAACCGTAGTATACATTGCAACGTGTAATTTGATGATGGCAATGACCGCATTGCGATTATCTCCTATACTTTATTACCAACACTCCACAACCTCGGTTTTTTCAGTCATTTTTCCGTGTCTCTCTCTCTCTCTCTCAGTTTCATTTCTTTTGTATCCCTCCACTTGATGCTTTTGATGACGCTATCGTTTTTAAAACATGAACATGCAGATATAACGTATCTGACTAAGAGCTAACAACCTCAAACAAAGTTATGAAAGAATGAAGTCAACCCGACTGACGGTAAAGTTCAGCAGTACTTTTAACATTCGGTCACTTTCCATTTCATAAGAACCGTTTTTTTATTTTTCGAATGTTAGATTCAACTGACCTCATCTTTTGGTACTTTGTACAAACAACAAACGATTTACTTCTCGTCACTGCTTTCTTGTTTTACTTTTCTGCTGTATGTATGTATGCATGTATGTATGTAAAATTCGATATGATTTTTGCAGCAGATAAGCGCACAAATACATCTTGGAATGATAATATCTGTAACCACACGACATGTAGTAGTATTTGCTAAAATTATTAATGTTATATTTATTATTATTATATTATTGTTCCGTGTAAATGAAGCAGCCGTAATGCGAACAAAAATCATTACACTCTCACAGATGGACAAAAACTGAGGTCTACGTCGTTACCTAGCTTAGTTCACTACCCGGACAAAAGCGTGCCACAGATTCTGCAAAAGAGAGTGAGAGAGGGGTGCGGTGAAAACCGGCGGATGTGTTCGACAGCTGCAAACGAATGTAAACATCATTTCGAAACAATGCCGACGCTAGTAAGGTCTGAGACGAAAATCAAAACGGAACTAATCAATCATATTGATTGAAAACACCGATCACAGACGTTCACGGTAGGGAACTGTGTGAAATTGTATATCACAACAACCAATAAAATGAATTTGTTTCACGCAAAGCGCCTCACCTGTAGAAGAGAAGCAGCGCGAAGAGCAGGAAGACAAGAGTCAGGTACATTGCTACCCGGTTTTCCTCGCGTACAGCAACAAGTTTCAAGGTCTCCCAAGTATCGTCTGCAGTTGGTTGTTGGTTGGTTGGTTGGCCTCCCAAGTGTCGTCTGCATCGCGAAGGCGGCCTATATATACAGAGCGTCAATCCCGCAGCGCGCATGCGCCTGCGCATGTTGTCGTCAGCCGCTAGCGGACAGGTGAACCCGAGGCGGGTACAACCATCGTCTTGTCAAACACTTCATTAACTTCATTAACCATGTGCGGGATGCGCTTTTAAAATAACAGCTGTCAAAAAACGGATTTGAAATGACTGTAGGAAAACGTAATTAGTGAGGCGGAGGGTGACAATAGGTCACTTTGTTAAGCAGGGATGTCCGCCCGAGTTTAACGAAAGAGGCAAGTTTGTCGCTTATAGATTTTAATGAAAAGTCTTGAACGATGGGGGGAGGGACACATTTAATACAAGTGAGCCAAGGAATTCCATCTAAGGGCATCATCCCCTGCTGTTGCCTTTAACTAGAAGTGCACAGTAACCAAGAGTGTGCGACTCTTTCACAGCTTGAGTCGGCTTGTGCAGCTCTAAAGGTAAATGGCCACATTCAAAAATTCTTTATCTAGGTTTCTAATGACTAGGAAGTAAGAGGAGATGAGCACTGCCCTCACATAAAGCGGGACCCGAAAGAGGTATGGTTTTTAATACTTCTCTACCCAGCGACCGCCTCAAAATACAAATAAAAAAGGGTTTACTTAATGTTACAAAATGTCAACTCAGTTTCGATCTGTGCCTGTCGGGTGAATGCAGTAAACCGTATCGAAGATCAGATACAAATACATGAATATACACAAATTACTTACGAATTGCAGAGAAGCAAGCCAGTGAACTAAATCATTGTATTTTTTCCTAGTTGGAAAACGAACTCAGAACTTTTTGAAATTGAATTTAAATCGTCCCTCATTATCTCAGTTTCTATTCTCGTTGGCACTATAGAAGATACGAAATTTTGAACATGTTCGACGAGAGATAAATTATTAACACTTGCATAGAAAAATAATTTTCTGTTATGAGCGCATGGAAATAAGTCCACCGCAGTTAGAAGCTTCTTTTTGGTAACTAATGCGTCTTGGCGGAAAAAAAGTGCAGAGCGAAGGCAGGTGTTTACACAAGTTTCGTCAGAAGGGATACAAACAGAAGAAGCTATTGAGTACAGTCCCTGCACGGCATATTCGCTCTAGATACACATAGGAATCTCCTGCTGGTGTCGCCAGTTCACAAAGTAGGCGTCTTGACAAACACTGGTGTCCGCTAAGGCGTCCCACGAGTGCAGATGACCCCATCGCGAGCGACCTTGGGAAACGGACTAAGCAGCGACGTCTGCGCCAGTTTGCTCCCGCAGGTTGCCCTCGCCCTCCCCCACCTCTCCCGAGACCGCAACACATTTCTTGTTCGCGGAAATGCGGTGGAGGTTGGGGCAGCTGTAGCTGGACGGATAGATAACAAAAACGGGGTTTCCTGGGGTGGTGGTGGTGGTAAAAGTCGTCGTTACGTGAGCGAAAGAACGAAAAAAAAGAAAGACGAGAGAAAAAAGACAAGTGCCTAGGATAGAAATGAAAGGTTGAGAGTGCATGAGGAAAAAGGTGAGGAGGGAGAGGGCGGGAAGGAGCGAGGGCAGGTGAGCAAAAGGGAGATAAGCCGTAGTTCCACTTTTTCATTCAAGTAGCGAGGCGGCAGCAATGGTTACATTTAATAAAATTAGCCATTTATTCATTACGGAACCTATGTCAGCATAACGATTAAAATCACAGTAAAATGAAATCTAACCTAGTATGTTTTCGCCCTCTCTGCTGTCTACCGGCTAATTCCGTTATTCTTTCCGTTATCGTCTGTTCTTTAATCATTAACGTTAAACATACGTCATAGTTTGGTTAATCTGAACATCCAGCAAGACGAACGTTGAAGTGAGAGCGAGATATATAATACGTGTGTGTGTGTGTGTGTGTGTTCGTTCGGGTTGGTGCTGGTGGTAACTCAGTAACCTGTTACAACAACACGCTGTTGGCTACAGTCGCAGGAATATTTGAGTGACGAGAGGTCTCGATGAGTCAGTAACAGCACGCTCGTGAGCTGCACTCTCAAGGACAATCTCAAATGGATTCGAGCAAAAGCAAAGAAAATATACGTGCGAGAGTGCAAGCGCGGGCGCCCACACACACACACACTCTCTCTCTCACACACACACACACGGATGTCACTCTCTTGTTCACTCAACATAACTGCTTCCTCCAGGTCACGCTAATATACAAGACCACCTCAGTTACGTCACACAATTGCACATCGTTACGTTACGCAGCACAAGCTCCACGCAGAACTTCTGACCCTCGTTACATTGAAATAACAGTCAAGTCATATTACATTAGTAGTCAGTCATATCACAGAAACAGTCGCCATAATATTATTGTACATGCAGTAGTCGTCAATTCATATTGTAGTAACAATATTTGTAACAGTCGTTGAATTATATTACACCAACAGTCAACAATGACAGTAGTCAATTCGTTTTACGTCACAATCATATAACAGTCGTATTAGAGTGATAGCTGAGTCATATTATGGTGACAGTCGTCTAGTCGTATTAAAGTAATAGTGGTCAGGTCGTCTTACGTCAAGTTGCCTAACAGTAACAACTGCGGTATTGCGATGATAGTAGTCAATTCGTATTAGTCGTCAAGTGACAACCGTCAAATTATAGTCAAGATACGCGCTTGCAAATAGTCTGCTATAATAATACCGTCACTGTGACCCCCCTCCTTTGTCTTTTTAATACAAATAATATATATATATATATACTGTACTTGTAGCTTTTTTAAATACTAGCTTATTCATCGGATAGCCCCTTCCTCTCTCTCTCTGTCTGTCTCTCACACGACAGAGAGAGAGAGAGAGATGGCCGGCGAATACTGCTCTCTCTCCCTTAACTGTGACCAGTCGTTGGGTTGGCATGATGAGTGTTTGTGTGCCAGCGTGACCTGTTCACCAATTTCAGAAGGTCTCCCAACGGGCGGCCTGTCCACTCCTTGATGTTACACAGCCACCATTTTTCTGTTTGCCTTTGCTTCCCTCCACAGGTCCCTGGAGGACCGTCTTGGGCAGTGTGTCGTGCCGAGCGACATTTCCGAACAAAACTAGTTTTTGCCACTTGACGGTGGCGAGCAGAGGTTCCTGGGGACACTTCTTCAGCCGTAAGCTAAACATGTATGCGTTGGAAATGCTTTATAAGACTTGGATGTCTTTATGTCCAGCTCTGATTAAATCTATTGGACTTTGAGACCCACATCGTAACCCTGAGGAAAAGGGACAGAATCTGCTTTTAATCTGCTTCGTTTGCTATCAATTGTGTAAAAACTACGAGTCACTCACATGTCTGTGACTGCCATTTTGGAAAGGACTAATACACATTGAAAAACGGGCTCCACTGTTAACATAGTATCTAATAAAGAATAGAATAGAGGAAAAATGGATTCGAAATCTAGATATTTGTCAGCAAGACAATGCAACCTTTAACAACTACATCATTTCTTGGCTATGTCAAGAGTATAGATGACCCACGGTGAGTGTGGTGTGATTCAGCACCCACATCAAGAATGTTTAAAAAATGTACATATGATCCGAGGTTTCTGAAAGTCCCCTGGGTTCCGTTTTCGTGTCCGTGACATTCACGACCCACTGAGCACGCGAGTGGTGCATAATACTGGACTCAAAAATGTGTATGCAATGTCAGTCTCAGAAGAACAAACCCCTGCAAACACTGACAACACCTCTACAAGTAGTCCAGCGGTCTTCCTTTCTTCACGACTCCTTCTCAATTGAATTGAGTGCAAACAATTGTTTTTTTCAAATCATTCGAACGTCTAAAGAAACTCGACCAGATCCTATGTTTAAAAACGTCCGTTGAAATAATAAATGTCGTTTTGGTCACGTGTTCAGAGACCGTGACGTTTGGAACCCAGTGATCTATTTAAAAAGTGTATGGTCATGTAGTACATCATTGTGCACAAAATTGTGCTAAGGTTGTCTTAACCTCGTCGTGTTGATTTCGGTCAAGATACTTTATCCCGAAGTCTGGGCAAATATCCTCCCTCCAGTATCGGGATATATCCCCAGGAGAGGGCATAAAATGAGCTCAAGAATTTCAATGGACACCCCTGATGAACATGATCCCATCTCTTTCTGTGCAAATGATATGTGTAGGCTTATATCTCAAGAAAGCAGATATGTTACTCAAATTTTGAGAAATACTATTATTTATTACTTAACTCAGTCTACACTTTTGAGGAAAAAAAACTCAGGCACACCTTTCCACCTTTAACATGCACACAAACTCAGCGTTTATATGAGCTGACGCATTTAAATGTTAGAATCTGTCCCCGCCTACTCGATCTTCTGCCAACGGATATGCAAAGGGCAAGGTTCAGTACCGTCAGAGGTATGTACAAGGTTCTGCTTATTAAAACTCGGGCAAACTTGAGCCAGTAATGAAGAAAAATTCTGCGGACGCAAAATATTTACTTACAATGTGTCTTCAAGTTTCCTATCGGGTCAAGCAGAAGATCAACAAAGCGTAACGCAATGTGCGCTTGAGACATTTAATGCCAATCTGGGATAAAGACTGGTCTAGTTTATACTGCACCTGATATTTCTGATGTTACTCTTCTCGTCACATGCGCCATTACAGCGAGAACCACGCCGTTCATGGGTAAAAGCCATCATGAGTTTTTGCGTCTTCAATTTTGCATGAAACTAAGAGTCTGGGTCACCTTAATAAGCTGCTCTCTAAAGCATGCGTTAAGTCACGTGCGGCGAATAGGAGGAAGCACACATTTCATCACGTGAGCATGGTAAACGACATTATACGCAGTCAAACTCTGCTCGAGCATTCAAATTCCAGGGTTCGACGAAAGATCTAAAAGTGCATTTGTTTAATAGCGGCGGTGAACTTCTTACACTGAGGCTAGACAATGACGGGTAACAAAGAGGAAATGGCGACTGGCAGGCTGAAGCTGTCTACCTTGCTCACGTCTATTCCACGCATGGCTGCAGGCATAAGCGAGAATCTCATGAGAGGTGATGCTGGAAGATTCAAGTTTCTGCATGTCTTGAGGGCGAAGTCTCACAGAACTCTTGTCGAAAGCATTGTCACTCGTTCACTCACTGACCCTCCCACCCACTCACTCACTCACAAAAGAAAGAACAAATGAATGATAAACTACATGTTATCATGTGCTCTGATGATATGGTAGAAACAACAAAACAAACGTAAAAGGGGAATCTACTGTGGATGTTTTATTTCTACTAATATCTCTTTGTTTTGTACGTCTGAACAGAAGACTGAAAACTGAAAAAATGTCTGAAAAGATCAAACAGACGAGCGTGACAAACAGACCCACGAATATTTAAATATTTGTTTTTATTTCATCCCGGAGACAGCCAGATGTGACGAAGCAGTGTTTGTTCTGCTCAAAACAGGAAAACAGGGGCCAACCCTGAACCCACATCATCAGGCGTTAAAAGTGCACGTCCTCTTAACAGTCTCTTCGGCAGCAGCACTTTAACCTCAATAAATTTTTCTCGCATGAATCTTAGGTGTCGCCCAATTCTCTTGCCCCACCGTGCAAGAGGTTATTTCTAATTTCAGACTATTTTCAGGCTAACCACAAAGCACTTTTGTGTTGATATTCTTACAGGAACCAGACCAGACTGTGGGATTCACTTGCTAAACTTTTTAGGAGGACGGATTTACCACTTCCTGACAGCCTAGTAACAAACTGTTTACGAGGCTTCAGTTAACGCGGCAAAGGTAGTAAAAGTTTAAAAAAAAACAAGACAAAGGTACATTAAAAACGCCACGACAATCACATGACAGAAGTTAAAGAGAGACATATCACGGGAAATACCTCCAGGCGAGTGTAAAACTGCGTGTGCGCGAAGATTTTTGCGTTTTACATTTTAAGAATGTATTGTTTGTTTGTTTGTTTGTGTGTTTGTTTGTTTGTTTGTTTTTTTTGCCGTGTAGAGCGTGTAACTTGCTCCACAAGACTGTACGCGCATGTTTGTAATCACGCAACCACAGACGTAAAATATTTCTATTGTTTCTAATTTCATTCATTGTTGCCTCACCTTGAGCCTGAATGCGCACCGAACTGACTACATCACAGTTTAGCCCAACGGCAAAAAAAAGGATGTAAATAGCACTGGCTGACTGCTGCACATGATAGGCGCGTGGTCTTGGCTGTAGCTGTCAAGCTGGAGCAGGGACGAGAGAAGACGACGAAACAAATGTATGCTAAGAAAAAAATTAAAATAAAATAAACAGAAGGACGCAAAAAGAAAAAAAGGGTTTAATAGTGCAGCATTGCCGCCTCATGTTGAGACTCAAAAAAAGTTTTGAGAACTGTCACTTCTCTCTCGCCATTCTTCACTTTACTGCCTAGTTTTAGTTACCCCAGTAATTCGCGCTCGGGCACACGCACTCTCTCTCTCACACACACACACACACACACACACACACACACACACACACACACACACACACACAGAGTAATTAAGTTGTTGTTATCTGTATAATCAGAAGGAACTCTTTCTTTCTTCATGAATTTAAAAAAGTAATTTTAAAAAAGCTTTAACCACATAGCTGTTACGTTTTTAATTCAGAGAGAATGGATTGTTTTTGAAGGTGACCGGACACTTAATCCCCGACACTTAATCCTCGACACGTTTAATCCCTTAGACATTTAATCCCCAGACACTTAATCCCCAGACACTTTATCCTCAAAAATGCCCCCAAATCGCGACACAACACTCAAAACTGCTATTTTGTGAACTTGAAATATTATAACAGTAAGAGAAATGTGTCGCATGGTAACTCTAATGAGACATGACAATCGCCCCAATTAGGGTACCTCTGATCATTAGCTTACCTGTCATATTGATTAACAACACTGTTTATATCATATTGTTGAAGAACATTGACTTTAATAGCTCACATGAACTTTAACTAATGTTATAGATGTTGAAGTTAAGTATTATTTTAATTGTCAAACTTATTTTTATGTTTACATGAAAATAATTATTTGAATTTGAATTAAATTTTTCATTCACTTCATAATTTTTTGAGTTGAAATTTCATTTTGAGGATTAAGTGTCTGGGGATTAAGTGTCTGGGGATTAAATGTCTAGGGGATTAAGTATCTGGGATTCGTTTTTGAACATGCAACCTAGCTAAGGCAGTTGTGGTAACAGTTGGTTTCATTGATTCTTTCTTCTTTTTTTTTTTTGCATCTTTAAATGCAATTGTCAAAATTAGCCGTTATCTCTAGAGCTCATGATATGATAGCTAAAAATATTTTTTTGAAGTGTTGCTGATATATCTTAGAGGGTATATTTAAATTTTGAAGTACATCTGGCTGCATATCACAGGGAGTAAATATAAGCGCTAGAGGAGAAGATAACAGTTGTCCTCAGAGACTGTGTGCTTTATTTCCTTCTTACTTGTTGATACGTCAGTAAGTTATCGACTGCTCGTGATAGATTACAGCGTCTATATAAAGTATCATTGTTTCTAGATATAGCACAGTCTTACTATAAACAGCGAAAAAAAGCGAGAAACTAGGTCTGTACAAAGTGCGAATAACAATATCAAGATAAAGAAGTACTTGGCTGATAACTCTCGCACGTGAATTGTAGGTCACACAGCAAACGTTAAGTACACTCACCTGACACTTTTATTAATACCAAAATTGTACTCTGCGTCTTTGTGGTATCATCGTGTCTATCACGTCGTTATTGTCAAAGTCGTCATCTCAAAATGCCGTTAATGGAAAAATTGACGTCTGGGATTATTTGTGGTGTGAATCTTTAGGGGGAACCCTTGGGGATAGAAGCATAAATTTAGTGAAGATCCTAATACAAGGATATCCTGAGAGAGATTAAACCAACACGCTAACACGTAGCAATAGGCGTAAGAATACTGTATTCCTGCTTGCAGAATTATAGGATAACGAAACTAAATACTGAATATGGTGGAGATCGAAATGCCAGAGAAGTAGTTCTTCCTGGCGTTTGCTTCTTCATACCTAGGTGGTAGAAAGACATCCGCTAGAGACCCGAACTTTTGTCTGTCAGCAGCAAGCTTAGTTATGTTGTCCTAGGATAGTTTTTGATCTTTAGTTTTTTTTTTTCTCTACTGACTTCGCCATGTTTCTTTTGGCTGACCACGTATCTTCTTGCCATCAGATGTCCAATGTAGAGCAATTTTGGTCTGTGCCCCTGGGTTATACTGCACATATTCCCTAGCCATCTCCTTTTTGTAATATGTTTGCCATATTTCTACAGTGGTTCTCATGAGATTTTTTGTTGCTGGTGATTATGCTAGGCCAGAATATCTTGATTTTCGTCAGACATTTGGCTTGGAAGGTCCATAGTTTCTGCCTGATTTTTGATGAGATCTTCCAGCATTCACTCCCAAAGAGTAAGATCAAAAGAACATTACTTCTGTAGATTCTTAATTTTATATTCTTCCTTAGAACTTTGGACTTCCAAATTTCTTTTATCATAGCAGAGGATCGGTCTGTTGTAATGAGTGTATTTCTGTCTGCTGTCAAGACTAAAGATTTATTGACTTTCTCCTCTTTTTTGCTGTCAGTTGTGGTGGGGTCTGTTGACTTGGGGTTCTGTCTCATTTCTTAGTTTCGCCGATCTACTTTAAGTCCTATTTTTGATGCAATTTTAGTTAGATTGTTGATCTTTTTCCTGAGCATCATTGTGTTAGATGGATAGCGGAACAATGTCATCTGCAGTATTTAAGTCTTCTAGTACTCACGTAAGTGTCCAGCGGATTCCCCTTTTCTTGTCTTTTGTGATTTGTTTCATAAACCAGTCGATGGCCCTGTGAGTGGAAACGGCGAGAGAATTTATCCCAGCCTGGAGCTAGTACTAATAATGTTGCTGTTGCTACAAACCGTCCCCGGATTAAAATCGGTACTTTTATTACAATTACTTTTTTCTGTGGTATTCCATAGATTTTCCATAATGACTCATGGTGTAGGCTGTCAAATGCTTTCTCAAAGTCTGAAAACATGGCATGGAGGGTACTTTTCTATTCTGTGCGTTTTTCTATAATCTTCTTGAAGGTGAAGATTTGATCACTACGTGACCTTTTCTAAATCCTGCTTGCTCTTGCCTGATGATGTTGTCAAGAACAGTAGTCAACCTTTTTAAAATGATTCGACTGAAGATTTTGCTTGTCTGTGATAAAAAGGTTATGAGTTGCTATTTATTTTAGTCCCTTAAGTCCCCCTTCTTTTGGTAATTTAAAGATTCTACTCTTCTTCCATTATTCTTGTGTTTGTTCATTATCCCATATCTTTGGAAGATCTTGCAGATCAGCTTCGGAATTTTTCTGTACCGACATCTCAGCAAAACCCGTCATGCCCTGGCAGGTAAAATGTCTGCAATGACTGTTCATTATTCACACAGCCTGCTGCTGTTGTGTGTTATATTTTCTATACTTTCATTTCCCTTTGTTCTTTCTCTTTTTTCGCTCTTGCTGACTACTTTAGCATTGACATTTTTCTGTACCATTATTACAAAATTGCTGGGAATGTTTTCTATTGCTGCCTGTAAGCTGGTGTATAAATATTTGTCTTCTTCCTCTGCCTCATCCGTAGGCACGTAACAGGTCAGGACGGAATTTGGAGCTGTGCCTGCAAGTGTTCACTGATTAACTTCCACTCTAGTAAGGAGTTCTATTGTTGTTCTAGGATCATCATTGCAACCCTTTCTCTGTGTTTGTCGTCGTTTCTTCCATATCAAAAGATAATATCACCATTTGCAGGAGTTCTCTTATCTTTGTCTGTCCAACGTGCGTCTTCAATTCTAAAATCAAGGTGGTATAGATGCGTTTCTATGAGAACCTGTAATAAATCTCCTGTTAGTTAAGTGTTCTCACATTCCAGCGACCAAAATTAATGAGTTTTTTTTATGAGAGCAGGTTGGCTGTCAGGTTGGGAACTTCCTTGAGCTTTGGTCTCCAGTCGCAATAGCGATCCACCCACCCTAATCAGTTTCTGCATTCAGACAGGATGTCTGACAAACATATGACTTTGTCATCTTGACAGAGACGCTCGATATACATCCCGTAACTACATTTGGATACCGCTGTAGTTTTCTTTGAAGTTGTTCTACAATACACAAACATACGTCCCTCTGCAGGCCTGTGTACCTCTGCTTAAAATTCTGAGAGTATTATATAACGTTAGATGGAAGTCGAAAAAATATGAAAAACAGAAATTGTCATAAGACTGATATAGTTCTACAAATAATAATATAAATAATAATATTTATAAATAAAAATACAATATTTAAAATTAAAACTGTTACAGATGCACAGGGCACACAGATCGTATGATATTGTATTCAGTGTCGTCTGTATCAAAACGTTTAGAGAAGAGGCGGATGTAATGTATCACTTGATCACACGTGCCTGACATTTCACAATGAAGAAAGGGGAATAACCAGATGTTTCTTTGTGCGTGGGTGTTTCCACGCGCGCTCGTTTATATATATATATGTGTGTGTGTGTGATGGTAGAGGAGCTTTTGCTTTGTGTGTGTGTGTGTGTGTGTGTGTGTGTGTGTGTAGGGTAACGTTTTTATATCCTTTTAGGATGGAAATTGTACAGCTCAGGATTTCTAGGAAGAATTAAATTACGCAAGTTTTTTTCTGGGAATGAGACAGTCTCTATTGAACCACTCGTCACGTCAGCTTAGAAGGCTGAATTGAGTGGGGTGGGGGGATCAGATAAGAGGCTCTCACTGTGTTCCCACGAGATATTTTCCACTTCTTATTTTCAAATTCCACATGCGAAGATAATTTGTGTATATTAACAACATTTTTTCCTCCGCTATCTTCCCTATAGTACAACATTAACCCATTATTTTTCCTCGAATTGTTAAAAAAATAAATAATTGAAGTTGAGGATCTAAAAACTATGCTTGTGCATTCACACTCTTTTTTAAATACAAAATGCAGGCACAAAGTATTTTAATAAATCAAAAAAGCTCTCTTCTAAAAATAAAAAGTTATCATTCCTGGATTGCAGTTCATGTTATTCTTATCACATTGTAATGCTGTATGTTATGCGAGAAACCTTTTTATACTGCATGTATGTGTTCGATCGAATAGTGATACATTGATGCCGACTGCTCCTGTGTAACGATTTTATTTTGACCATTATAAAACTTTTCAAAATTGTTAAAACACACTAAGCGCTAGCAAATAATCGGACAGCCTTACTTCCTACTGAAATGGCAGACAATGTACTGGGTCATATTTTCTTGATTTTTAATCCTGAATCCGTTCCATGAAAAACTTTGCGTGGCAGCTGGCAAGTCGCCATCCATGCACTTTTAAGCGAAGTCGCGTGTGTCTGACATTCTAATACGCGAACACTGCGGGGGTAGGAGGAAACCCCCAAGCAAGCCTCCGTTTTATTTCTGGGAAATAGCCTCATAAACGGCACGTGAGCTCTCTGTTGTTCTCTGACGCTTGAGGTCACGCACTGCCATAGGATGTAGGATGCCACACGTATCACTCTGGCAACGACTACAGCGATACACATGGACACAAAAGGTTGCTGTTCTCATCGCCGCACTGCGCGAACTGCGCTGGGGACCAACATATAGCAAAATGGCCGTGAAGAGATGTGCCGTCAAAATGTGGGTGTTGTCGGGGCACAATGGTGTCCATAGGTACTCATCATCATCATCATCATCATCATCATCATCATCATCATCATCATCATCATCATCGTCGTCATCATCATCATCATCATCATCATCATCATCATCATCATCATCATCATCATCATCATCATCATCACAGCGAGCTCAATGCACTGCATATAAAAGATTATAAACAAACCTAAGGCCAACCATACAAGAAACATAAACATCAGCAAATTAGATGACAAAAAACGTGAACCTAATGCATAGACGGAGAACTGAGGAGAAAGCAGAATAGTACAAGATTTTATGCAAGATATTTCTTGAGGAGATATGGCTTGAGGGGGGATTTGAGGGCTTCCAGCGTAGACAAAGGAAATGAAAAAGGAATTCCAAACATTGTGACCGGGTAATGCGTCAGGAGCTCAAGCAGCGTCATACAAAACAGACACTGACGGCGGAAGATCTTTTACAAAATTTAGTACTCTCTCTCTCTCACAGCACACACACACACACACACACACACACACACACACACACATACACAATTTTCGCGCGCTTGGTATTCTGTTTGTGCATTCGAGTCTGCAAAAAATCTTCAATATTAAATCTGACCCTTCCCACCGCTTTAAAAAAAAACCAGTTATTGTGCCTGCAGGTCAGAGAACGGGCAAAGCTTATCTCCTTTCTTCTCTTCGTCTTTCCATCCTTAGACCTTTATAATAGCTGCTGGTGTTGAATTCTCCGAACGTAGAATAACTTACGAGCTCGTGCAACGTGAGCACGCCCCATATTTCTTGCAATTGCTCTTTTAGGGTTCCGGCGCACGGGTGGATTAGCAGCATGTCTGCGCCCTCCTCCTTCTATTTCTAGTCTATCCCACCACCCCTCCATCACTGCATACCTACGCTCCGTCAAACGCTGCCTTGTAAGATCTGCCTAAAGTACGCATGCATGGAATGACCCGGCATTCACGACGCACGCAGCACCACACACCGGTGTATTTTTACCGCTGTGCCTTCAGCGCCTCCCTTTGCGTACATCATGATCAGATGGCTGAAGACGGACAAAGAATCCTTTTATCCTATCCCTTAGGGGTAGTTTCTAAGCTCATAAAATTTTAAAATTATTTTATATATTCTAATGGGTTTTTCTTTTAAAGATGTACAGTTTTCTTGAATAATCAGTCTGCAGCTCTGAGCCAGCTGCACACTTCTAATTTTAAATACTTTTAGATCATAAATTACTTTAGTTAAAACAGTCTTATATAGAGTGCTTTTAAACGCATGGCACAACAGAATATTGGAACTTTTCTAACTAAAATATTGTTTTTAATTTAATATCGTTTGAGTCGGTCTTTCGCTCCTATTAGCACGTAGTAATGTACAAATGGTGGCTTCCATGGAAAGACAGGGAAAGGAAACTCCTTATACACAGTGTGAGCAGAACTATTAATTGGTTTACTCGTCTTATTTAAGACTAGCAGAGCAAATACAGTTTGCATATGTGGCCGACGTGGCAAGCAGAGTGAGCACGGTGGGATACGAACGCGGTAGAGTATGAATAGGTTACCATGTGACGCGACAAGCCAGCTCGACCATTAGAAGACACTCGCTAAGATGATACGACTTGGCCAATTTCATGACATAGAAATTCTTTTGCAAAAATTTAATGAGAATGAACAATAGTATATATAGCGTTTACTACACAGATTGCAAAATGTACCACAAGACTGTCGGTTGATGACCATTGAAAGCATGTCCATCTGCAATTTATTTCATAAATATCAAGGTCTTGTGGTTTCATCAGTAATCATAGTGATCTCTTCAATAATTCTAGCGATAAAAGGTTTACTGAAATCGAAACCACCGAAAGAATTCGTCATCGTTTCATTCCAACAGAGGGTCTCTTGAGTTCTTCCACGATATTGATTGTGATAACCGTGGTGATTGCTCTTAAAAACAGTTTAAAACAATTCCAAGCTGTTTTAAATTTAGAAGAGAAAACCCCTTTTAAAAACCTTTCTAAAATGCTTCTAAATGACTTACGAGCGAGTTTCTAAAAACGTTCCTAAACTTGCTTTTTTATAATTGTTTTAAGCTTTAGCAACATGCTGTGCGACTGACCCCTGCTGGACGTTTGCTATATTTAAAACTGTTCCAGACATGCAGCCTCGCGTATTGTCTGGCGTAATGGGGCTGCTTGTATTTTCAGACTTTAAATGCACATCGTGGCCTTCGGGGAGTGCATCCTGCAGAAAACTGTTTTTAATGCAGCTGAGTGAATGACCTGCAGGTCCTACGCGCGGACCTTGAGGGGAGAAACCTAACGAATTCTTCGACACCGCGACGCTACATAAAATGAACGAACACCGTATAGAGGAATCCATGGTGCATGTGCATTCGTGCACACACGTAGACACTCAGACGTGCCAGTGTTGTAGCTAGGAGCACGACCCAAGTCACACCACACTCACAATGTCGCATTTGAAAAACAGCAATACGTATGCAATCATCCGCACACAGACTTGCATATGAGCCCATACGTGAAGTAACAGACACTGGACACCTTTTTCAAGGCTTGCGTTAAAACCCTTCTCTCGAATAAATGGAGCAGAATTTCCAATGCAAAATCCGGGTTGAAACTGCGGTCATATAAAAAAATCAGCTTAGATAATGCCTCGATGTTAATGTCGTTAACTGCAGGCTGAAGCGTATGCCATCAATCACGTGTGTAACCGCAAAATCTCCCGAAACCGGCTGCCTACAGACACTGAAACGGTGTCGGGTGTCACCAGATGATTTTTGTTGTTCTATAATGCACGGGAAGGTAACTGAACAAAGATTAACATTTGATAGTTTCCCCGCCCCGCCACTCTCTCTCTCTCTCTGTACGTGTGAGACAGTAAGAGAGACACGATGAATCAATTGCCTGAATACTTGAACCTCATTTCGAAGTCCTAATGAATTAAATCAAGGTCCCAGAACAACCAGCTGTCGTTTAGGTCAATCACATGCCCCTGCAAAAATGGGGGCCCGGTAAGACTTTGCTAGCCAGGACCACATAAACTCAACGGATGGCGTGTGGAGTCCAACACAGTCTTTAGCGAAGGCCGAAGCGGTAAGCTGTCAGATGTTGGCAAACCCTTTGGAAAGCCAACATGCTGAAAACAGCAAATGGAGCATAAACAACTTTGTAACAGTGTTCTTAACGTAAATATGTTTATTTAATTTCTGTTTTTGCAAGAGTCGTCTACATTCTTTCATACATTCTTTTGCTAAGAGAGGTAAAAAAAAAAAAAAAAGCTCAACAGACTATAAAATTCGCCTGCCAGGGGTCCATTATACGTAAAGTAGCTCGCGGATATGTGCCCGTAGTTACCTACTAGGTGTGAAATGCAGACATGAGATTCACGAGCTGTCCAAATAAGAAAACAACAAAAATAAAAACTAAATCCCCGAGAGTTTATGGAACAAAGTGCCCCATGATCGCCTTGCTTGTCTAATAGTGCCTCCTACGTCATGAGGTCGGGTCAGTAGGCTTTCCTTAAAGAAACAACACTTAACAGGGCGGCCTTCGAGAAATGGTGCACAACGGTTTTAGACATGATTAGTGACGTCAGCATCTATAATTTAACCCGAAATGCCTGTTTACTTTGCTTTCTTCTTTAAGATTGTGTGTAACCTCTTGGAAAGAATTCTCAGTGACGTCAAGATGAAATCAAGAAACCGCTACCGTCTCGACATAAACTGAGAATCACAATAAACGGTTTGAGAAAATTTCACATTGGATATTAAAAACCCAGAAAACGGAGGGAAAAGGTAGCAAAATGTCTTCCAGGTAGAGCTTAAACCGTTCGTTGAAATGCAGGAATCACGCATATAAAAGACGGACAAAGAATAATACTATAAAAACACCGAGAGAGAGAGAGAGAGAGAAAGACCCTAGGGGTAAAAATCTTACTTCCTTAATACAAATGGTGAAAGCCTTATTTTCTCACTACAGCCACGTGAAGCTCTCATTTAGCATGGCTTATTTACACGTGTGAAGTAGTCGAGAGTTTGTGCGCGTGTGCGTTTGTTTCTCTGTAATGCTGTGTCTTCGTGAGAGTGCATAGATGTATGTTTTAGAGTTCATCTAACTTGCAATATGTTGGTGGGATACGCTCTATTAATGAATCTACAGAGTGTGAAATGAAAAATTCTCTAAAGAAAATGGGTGAAAAAAATAGAGAGGCAGAGAAAGAGAGAGGGAGAAGGGGAGAGAGGTAGAAGGGGAGAGAGAGAGAGAAAAAAAAAATGAGAGGACGCGGGTACCAAGATCAGTAACACCTGGCAGCGCTCACCTCTTCCGGCTAAAGCGGCGCTGTGCACAGGTGTACATCAGGCGATTGGTCGAGGTATATATTCTTGTCGACTACCTGCACTCTTTCGTCACCTTGGTGGCCTACTGTAGTCAAAAGGTTATCGCTGGCGTTTGTCAATGGGGTCTCCAACTGTATTGGGGCCACTCACACAGTCCGTCCATGTGCACGGGTATGGCCCAGCATGCAAGAAGGTACTAAAACAAGGCAAAGTAGTTCGTCTCTGCATTTTGTGCCGCCCCTGACGCCATCTACTTGGATACGCAGCTTGGTCAGCCTAATGATGTTAGATCTGGGGTGGGATTCGGAGGGGGGAGGGCCACTTCAAGGTTTTGTCAAGGCTTAGGTCCCATGTGTATCTTCTGGAGAACAGTGCTTGCATGCCGGGGTATACACACGCATGCATATGCGTGTATCTGAGTATTATTTTGAAAAAGCGTGCGTGACAGTGTGTGTGTGTGTGTGAACGTGAGCAGAGGGAGTCTGGAGGGGGTGCTCTGGTCGCATTGCAAGGGAAAGAGATGCGTCTTTGTGTTGAGTGAATAATTGTGCATGGACATTGAGCACCTACACATATCTCCTTGGCATCTTCACAGACCATCTAAAATTTCTGCCTGAGCTGTCCACGCCTCGTACTCGATTTCACACGTTTAAGCCCCCATGTTTAAAATTCCCATTAAAACATACCTTCTGTATCGCATATCCTTCTTGGTTTGTTGCCAAAGTGTCAAATTTTTTTCAGGGTTTATGATCATGCTTTGTTTACAATTTAAAAATGTTAAAACACTCACCCTATCGATAGTCGCACCTCGACCTTTTAGTGCGCTCCACAATTCTAGCGCTGCTGTGCATTTTGTTTCTACCTAGTATTGACCGTAATATGTTACACCTGCATTCTTCTCGATTGCATTAGTGAAGTGTCTGCTCCTGCAATGCTGATAATGACCTTAGCGTCATCTATATACTTGTCTCAAGGTAGGCCTGCCGTGAGTTGAACTCACTAACCTCACCTCCAGCCGCTCACGTCACGTCGTTACAACGTTGCCACCCTGTAGTTGAGACTAATCCGAGCGTGGCGCCACTTTACCAGCGGTGGAGGGGACGGGGAACAGATGGAGACATCTTTGCACTTGAGAAGCGGTGACCTTGGCTGTCAGCCGAGGGCTGAGAACGCATGGCGTTAGAGTGCAAATAGAAAATAACACTGACTACGTCAATCGGCACACAAACACAGCAGGCGAGGATTTTTTTTTTTTTAATTTTTACCTGATAGATAATTAGCAAGGACACTGACCCTTATATAGCGTGGATCCGTTCTTGGATATGAGGCTTACCCCCCTCCCCCCAACCAATAAAAAGCTGATCGAGCATCTTCCTACGCCACCTCAGCAGGCCACGTGTAGTTTCTCTACCATCTGCAGGATGCTCTACATGTGACGCAAGGTTCTCTACAGGATACTCTACATCCTGTTCCTCTTCAGTTTTATGCCGTTTGTGGTATGGTAGCATGCTGTGCCGTAAAGAGATGCATTATATAGTGCCTGTTAAAAGAGGTGCTAAAAATAAACAGATTTAGGGGAACGTTTTATAAAGGTAACTCCTTGAATCTGACACTAGAGAATGAACGCATGAGTACTTGGCACGCCAATTATCAGCGGCTTCTCTCCCCCCCCACCCCACCTTTAGTTGATACTGTATTTGGTGGGGTTTTCTTCTTCTTTTTTAAGTAAGTCGAACAGGGGCCTTAAAAATTGTTACCTGAGAAAAGTAGGATAAATCGAAGCACATGACATTCAATACCCGCTGTCGCCATGAAACGAACGCATGGTTAACAGAGTAACACCTTTGTCGGACGGCCATCAAAACAATCGCCGCGCCCCAGTTGCCCTGTCCTACCTCGACCCACTCGCCAGCAAAGGTCGATGAGTGTACTTTAGCCTGGGTGCGGGGATTATGAGGATAGAGAGAGAGAGGGAGGTGACAGGCTAGTGGCTTACGATCAATGACTGCACTTTTGCCGTGACCTGCCCTGCCCTGCGTAAAGTGCTGCTGCCCCGTGACCCGACCTGCCGGACGACCTAGCAGTGCAAACATTCCTAAGTAAGGCGATGTCAACAGCTTCGATCAACAGATTAAAGATAGCTCGCTTGGAGGCTTGAATTTCCTCATGGGCGCGGCGGGACTAATTTTCGTTGTGCAAACAGTCTACATTTATCAAAGTGTCGAAACTGCAGGCAGTAATTTTATGGATAGTTAGATACCGCGTTCCGCTGGCTACTTCTGCAGATATTTGTGCACTTCATTGGACATACTATTTTCACAGTTATTTATATCACACATTCACACATCATATCTCTACAGATACGTATATCGATCCTGCGTCTTCTAGCTGTCTTTTGTTACTTGTCAGTACTGTTTCTTATCCTTCTGTTCTTCGTATGCTGTCCACGGCTTGACTTTGTCTCAAGCGCTGACAGGATGCTCTTCCTCATGATCGAGCGTCATCACGCCTTCTATAAATCACACGTTTCTTCTTAATATTATTACGTATATGTCTCATGCAACATAATATTTCTACAGATATTTGTATACCACATACTTTTACATATCCTGTATATCTGTATCACAAACACAAAGGGTTGAAGAATGTAAGTAAACAGGTGAATTCCCCTATTCACAGAGGAGACACGTAGCTTGCACGCCTAAAGGAATGAAAGATTAAAGGACGAAAGTGATAGGAATAGATACGAAATGATCAACATGTCATATTTTTTTTAGTTATCAAGCAAAGATGTGAAAATCTGCTTAATGCCATGATAAATAGCTCAACAAAGCGGAATTACTGTTTAAATAAACAAAGTTTGAACTAATTTTTCTGTATGTGTACTTAAAGCTTGAAGACCATGAGTCAAAAACCTAGATGTACCATATTGTATGTTCACTAGTGATTATGAGCTTGATTTAGAGCACGATGCCCCTCTGTCAACACTTTGCAGCTAATTTCAAGATCAGATCAGGCGAGGAAGTAAAATACAGTTTACATTACACATCGTAAAATGTTGAATACCGAAAGTCGAGATTGAAAAAGTATATCTCTAGAATTCCCGAAATATGGAACGTACCAGTTCTTTTCCCACAGATAAAGCACCTTACGGTGAATGGAAAGACATGCATCAATCGAACTGAATGTAGTAGTGAATAGTCTCCCCTTCTCAGACACGCAAAAATAAATAGATAAATCTTTTGCCTTTAATTTGAATTCAAAGATCATGCAAATTTGTATATTAAGCCATATTGAACAAGACCGTATGTATCGCATCCCATATTGCACGCGCTCTCTCAGATATTGGCAATTTGGGGAGAGGGATTGTCCGGTGGTGGTGTCACTAGCTCAATTAGGATGGTAAAGTGTATACTTATATTTATACCTATTCCTCTCTGGATGTAGCGTAAGTTGCTGGCATGGCGTAAAACTAAAAAAAAAACCAACCCACATCTGGATGTCAAGCTCGCAGGTCAGGCCGTCAGGGTTTGCTCCTGGAAGCCCGGTCCTCCTTCCCTCTGCCTACTCCATGAAGCCGATCGTTTCCTACTACAAATTCAGCTTTGTGCAAGCACTGAGTTATATAATTCAGTGGTGCAAACACTCTCCTATCCATCCAACCAACCAAACAGCCAACGAAGCAGGCAACCTGCTAGCCAATCAACCAACAAACCAACCAACCAATCAAAAATGGTGCTTCCGTCTCACCCCTGCCCTTCTCGGAGTCGTTAAAGAGAAGATTCTTTAAACGTGATTAAAGTAAAGTAACAGATTATAAATTGAGTTTTCCCAAACTGGGACCTCGATCAGCCAAGATGGTGCCGAGCAGTCTAGCAAAGAAACGCTAATCAAAGGGAAAGAACTCGCATAGAAAACTGATACACTGAATCGTCTGCTACGACTTCTTTCCCTTTATTGGGGTGTGTGTGTGTTTGATTATTTATTTCAAAGTGCAGTCTTTTCAAACAGAGCAGCTTTTATGCCAAGAATAATCTGTGTCCCAAACATTGCGATGAAGACGTGATCGCGTGTCTTGCGCAGCGGAAATATAAGGGACTTTATTAATACTGGTAATCCTAATCATGGAATAAACTAAAGAGAAAGTAAAATAAAAGAATGAGAATATTAATTATACGATATATTAAATGCTTATTATACATTTTAAAGTGCATAAATATGACAATAGTCAAGAAAAGGTCTTAATAAACAGCACAAGGGGCGTTTTACTTTACAATTAATTTCATTTTACACTGACTGGGCTGACTTCCTTATACCCGATGGGCTGACTTCCTTACACCCGATGACAAATGTTATGCTTTGACAGATACAGAGAAGTCACCCGGGGAAGCTAACGCAATTTAAGTTGTTTACGTCCCCTCATCATTGTACAACGCGGGGAAGCGAAATCGAGTCACAGTGTAGCAGGTAAGTGAAACTGAAATAGCAAAAAACTTACACACATACACACGCGCACTTACACAGTAAAATTATGTCGACACACTAAATTACTCAAAATTTCATAGAAGATAACTGGTGTTCGCAGATGTTTCCTTGACAGGGTGGGCCACTTAAAAATATCCCGCCTCCTATAATACTGCGGGGGTATGAACAACAGAGGCGGGCTAATTTTAAGTGGCCCACCCTACAGTTCTCAAAAAAAAGAACTATATATAAGCATCGAACGTTTTCTTGCTTGTCTTTCTGCATGATTGTGTAATTATTTTCTTTACTGATCCTAAAATTTATTATGATCATCAACTGTAGGCTTATTATATTATTTTGAACACTTTATTTAAGAAATCTTTACATTTTTCTCTCATTTTGAACATTCTGTACTTTGTCATTGTACCTAATATCTTCTGAAGGAGTTGAAAGGGTAGAAATGTTTAGCTGTGTTAAAACTTTATTGTTTGCCCACATGTAATTTGTTAAGCTACGTTTTATTGGCTGCTATTTATGTGTGTGTGTGTGTGTGTGTGTGTGTGCGTGTGGAATGCTTCTCTCTTTAGGTCTGGCCGTGTGTGTGTGTGTGTGTGTGTGTGTGTGAAAGAGAGATTATGAATCATAGGATAATATGTGCTGTTGCTAATTTCACATTGATGCTATGATGGCCGAGTAGATCATAGCGAAAGAATTGCCAGACTGATGTCGGTGTTAGTTTTTGTGCGACTATGATGATTGGTAAAAGTATTAAAATCATGTCCAACTGTTGTTCCTCAAGTGCTGAAACCAAACGATGTTTTTGCACATAATACTTCCATGTCTAAACTTTCCATGACTACTCATACTCTCAAATTTTGGCAATATTTCTGAGAGACTGGCACTTCTTTATTTTATATAGAATCGCAGCATCCACTTTAATCATTTGCATCCGTTTGCACATCCTGGGGTCAAAATTCATGCACACAGAAGAATGCATAAATATACCTCCAGGGTCTAAATACACAACCCTCACGTCCACACCCATCAGCACGTGACAGGCGCTACACGTGTCCCGATATCTCAAGTCTATCACATGTACATTTCCTGCTTTGAGACAATGCATCACAACTCTTATTTCGTTTGTTGATTGGCTGTTATTTCTATTCACCCTTTCGTTACCGAACAAATAGCAATAGGAAGTAATATGTCGTGCAAACCGATCATCCTGGTGGCAGAGTACTGTGCAGGGTCTGTTAGTAGAATGGCGAGAACCTTTCAGCATGTTGTCATAGTATTTGCTGTATCTGATAAAATTAATTCCTTCAGTACTTGGTGTTCACAGTCTGCACGCGAGATACACAAATACGTACACTGCATGGAGTCACAGACAGAAAACATTTTACTTCACGTTCAACAGAGGCTAGTAACTCATTGCTCCACACAGAGAGAGAGAGAGAGAGAGAGAAACACACAGAGAGACATGCAGACAGCAGAGACATTATATTTGTTTTGCAGGAAAGCTGTAAAATCTGCGTATTTTCCATGATGGCTGGAAAATAACGTCCAGTGGCACTTTAAATAAGAGGGGAAACCGAAAGTGACTGCATCTTTGTGATGCTAAGCAGCCTAGACCATTTTCTCTCTACACGCGCTACCAACACTCTTGTCTGTGCGTTTTTTCTTTCTCGACTTGACTTCTGCAACTCCTTGCTGGCAGGCTGCCCTCATCCCTCATTCAGAGACTCCAGAAAGTACAGAACTCCGCTGCACGTCTGCTTAGAGCCACGAAACGGGACCATGCCACTCCTCTCCTTCGTTTTATACACTGGCTACCCATCCGTTCTCGCATGCAGTACAAACTGTCTGTGCTGTGTTTTAATTTTTTTGCAGGCTCCTGTCCTGATTATTTCTCTGAACTTCATTCCTTACGTTCCAGCCAGACAACTACGCTCTTCGTCAGATGACCGTATCCTCACTGTTCCTGTCACCAGAACAACAACATATGGTCGCAGGATTTTTGGCTACTGTGCAGCAAAACAATGGAACTCTCTCCCTTTCCATATCCGCCCCCTTCCTACAACGGAATCCTTCAAATCTGCACTGAAAACGCACCTTTTCCTTGAGCATTACTCCTAACACAGTCCACACAATGCTCGTCCTTCTTACCCTCCCCCTTCTGCTCTTGCTACTTGTCTACCCATCTTTATTTGCAGACTCCCTATATTTTCTAAGTTCTGTTACTTGGTGTCTTTTGTGTTTTCTATCTTTGTTTTCTGTTTGTCGTCAGTACTGTCGTTTATTCTTACGCCCCTCGTGTCCTATCCATTTAGTCCATGTCTCTTCTTGTTTTTAAGTTCTAAGAGCATGCTCTCTATGAGTGTGAATATGCACTATAAAAATCTTCATTTATTATTATTATTATTATTATTATTATTATTATTATTATTATTATTAGACCACATCTCTTATAGTTAAAGCAAAAAGACTTTTAGTTTAATACTGCTCACATTTTCTCTCTACATTATTGCGTGTTCTGTGATTCCACAACACCTTTTCTTATTAGAAATGAGAATACCAAAAATTCTCACTAATATTAAAAAACTTTATTATCGGTAGTAGTAGTAGTTCAGTTTGACAGCTTAATCGCTATAAATGCTAGTAATTTGCTTTAAATTGAAGACACACAGAACGTGCAGAAAACCGACCCGCGTGTGACACTTTGATGCAAGCGGCCTCTGATGGCTAATGAAGGATGGGCGGTGTTGTAGTTTCCTCGACTACAAACAGGACGCCTGCGGGCGTATCTTTTCCATTCACCATTCCTGTTAGTAGGTGGTGTGGCGACCACTGGACATGTACAATCAGCAGAGTCACCAAGCGCCAAGATCCTGTATGTTATTTCTGAATTGTGCTCGTCAGCTTAGTGTTAATATATTCAGAAGTAGGAGTGGAACCATTTTATAGATTCCACCACTCGGTTCATATCAAGAGGCTACTTAAGTAGTAGTAAGAAAGACAGAGTGTGTTGGCGAATTTGAAAGGGCACCCCCAATCACACGTTAAATGGATGGCTGAGAAGAGAACGACAATGAGTCAAATCAGGGTTGATGAGAGCTGGCTAAGGGCATCAACACTAGACCGCCTCTAATCACGGAACTAAAATTTCCGCTGTAGCACTTGAACGAGTGTCAAAACGACAACAGTAATCGCACGAGACGCTGATCATGGTGTCTCCACAACTGCCGCTAATGATGAGGAGTTATCACATCCTAGTGGTGATGGTCATGTTTCATGGATCTCACGGCAAGTTTTTACACTCACTATTAAGTTTTCTTTTACTTTCGTTTCTTATTTTCCTTGTTGATATCCATTTGGAAGTTATGGTGCACAGAATGCACAAATCATGAGCGAGTAGATAAACATGCTCTAGTTGACCTGTTAATGGCTGAGTGAGCGAGTGAGAGACAGGAATAATACTTCCTTTATATTCAAGCAAATTAAGCGCATGCGTGGGTCTTACGTGCAAGCCAGATGTGATAACGGGGTTGATGATGCTATGACGATAATGGGTTTAAAAGTAATGATAACAATTGTAATCCCATTACAAGTAGCGGGAAATCGAATACAGTGTAAGCAGTTCTTCAAATGCAAGCTCTCAGTGCATACGTTTAGACTAAACAGTCACAGAAATCATTAGTTGGACTATACAGTCACAGAAATTACTAGTCAGACTATGCAGTCACAGAAATCACTAGTTGGACTATACAGTCACAGAAATCATTAGTTGGACTATACAGTCACAGAAATCACTAGTCAGACTATACAGTCACAGAAATCACTAGTCAGACTATACAGTCACAGAAATTACTATTCGGACTATACAGTCACAGAAATCACTAGTCAGACTATACAGTCACAGAAATTACTATTCGGACTATACAGTCACAGAAATTACTATTCAGACTATGCAGTCACAGAAATCACTAGTCGGACTATACAGTCACAGAAATCACTAGTCAGACTATACAGTCACAGAAATTACTATTCGGACTATACAGTCACAGAAATCACTATTCAGACTATGCAGTCACAGAAATCACTAGTCAGACTATACAGTCACAGAAATTACTATTCAGACTATGCAGTCACAGAAATCACTAGTCAGACTATACAGTCACAGAAATTACTATTCAGACTATGCAGTCACAGAAATCACTAGTCAGACTATACAGTCACAGAAATTACTATTACTTCAAGACGTGTCTACCTTACAGTGCGCGTTGCAGAAATCACTGGCAGTATTTAATTATATATCGGGAAAACTACAAAACAGATCACGGTTTCACTTCATAACTAAATATCTCTGAGCTAGTTTTGCATTCACAAGCAGAGAAAAGGAGGATTTTTTTTAAAACAGTCATCATGCTCTCTACCTAAAGTCTAGGCCTTCGGAACAAATCTTTAGGTGCTTATAACCAAAGATTGTTGATAACCAAAGCAACATGAGTGTATATGAGACACCTTTAATCTGCTGGTTTTGTTTCTGACTTCTGTTTTCAAGAACTGAACTTTCGGTTGCTATATTTCGTATTATCTGGCTAGGATGCATAGCGTAAGTTTGAGAAATGAACCTCTGGCTCTTTCAACTTGATGATTGCACATTCAAGTAAACAGTAACAGTTTCTCAGTTAAACACACTTGTCACACAGCGATGGCGTTTACATGAAAGCAGTCTACTTAATTTTAAGATTACCAAGTCGTGGGTAACTGCCCATCGGCAATGGATATTAGTAGATAATGGATCGATGGCAACACAGCGAGCAACAGTGAAAGTTGGAAGTCCAGTAAGGAGACTAACTCAGAAATAAATCTAAGAAGTATCAGACCTGAATTGAAGCGAGAGCATTGGCAATGTATTGGCTGGCACGATCTATTCATACACTCATTGTGCAGACATCATTGGGAGTTCCTTCAGTAAAAGAAACAACATATTAGCATACTGGAAGGTGCCGACATTAAAGCATATTAACCGAGTTTATATACTGATTGGCAAATGTGCAAAAGGAGACAGGTTTATAGTCGAAACTTGGGTTATGACTAGTGCTGATAAACGGAGATGACACCTATTAAAATGGATTGAAATCACGTTATATGTTTATATTTATATATATATAATATGCAAAATATATCACTTTGGTAAGCTAACATTCGCAACCACCACTACCACCACCACAGGTATATCTAAACAGCAGTTTGTACTTTCAGTAGCTTGCAGACGTAAGCGTCAAGGACGTGTACAACTCAGAGAATTCATTTTGCTACACACAAGAGAAAATAGCAAAATATCCGAGGTTTTGTTAACGCTGAAGATTACCTGAACGTAACCGCACGTGCGCCACTCTTGTGTCTCGTGCAGATGTTTGCGAGTGTGAGCAGCGCTTACGTACGTGTCTAGTTATTGGCATACATGTACATTGTAGGTGCGGTTACTGGGCTCCTCTGTTTTTTAAAGCGTGTTTGCGTTTATCGCTGTCAGACATAAATAAAGGGAAAGAGGGAGCAGAAAAGAGGTGGAGAAGTGAGTTAAGAGCAGTTTGTTTGTTTATTTATTGCAAAAAAAGTTAAGTGATTACACGGGCAGAATTGAGAGTGGTTATTTTTTGCCACCTGATTCAGTTTCATGACATTTTTCGGTCTTTTCAGGTTGTTCGATACGTGACTGCTACAACGAGACAATCGTCATGTTTGAAGGTTCACCTGCAACCTTCACTTGTACAAATATTTCTCGCAATGATGTAGTCAGATGGGGTTTAGAGAATCCTAAGTATGTTGAGATAGGAGCCTGTTTCCAGAACGGTAGCTGCCAGGTTAGTCACCTGAACCAGGTCTACAACTTCAGCAGATCAGCAGATCTCACAGAGAGTCACATGACGATCTGGAGAGACCATCGAAACTAAAAAAATCTGTCTCTGTTTTGTCATACTGGGATTCAGCGCGATTCACAAGGATGTCACTTTGTCATTAAAAGTAAGTTTTTGGTTGATCCATAAATTTCATTAAACCACATTGGGTAATTGTTCTCTAATACAAGTAATTAGATTAGTCCTGTGAAATAATAAAAATCATTGATGTAGGAAAGTCCCATAATCAGCTTAAGAATTTGTGAACTCACCGGATGTAGATGTTAGCTGTGGAAAGCTAATAATTAACATTAAAGTTGATCAAGAAATGCTTAAATATGTAAGTGCCTAAAAACCTTTAACACTGCTAATAATTAGTATTACCATATATGCACATAATAAACCAGTATCGTTGGTTTTGTCGTCATCCTGAAAAGAGGTTACATCCTCTGCTAAGTGATCACAGTCTGCACCAGGACGTTCTGTACTTCTCAGAAGGTTATTAAACTTCAGGAACTGGTAAATACTTAATCAAGAACAGACTGACGAAGCATAAAGTGAACTTTATAAATAGACTGTACTGCATATTTAGCAAAAGTAAACGGTGTTTTATTATTATTGTTGTTATTTGTAATTTTCAGGTCTTTACTACGCTTCGGTAATTTTGGCTTTAAATTGTTATTTTTTGGCTCAGTTTCAGTTTATTATTGCATAGCTTGATATATATGTTGATCGTTGACGGTTAATTTAGTTTTAGTAGCCCTTTTTGTGATCATGCCGATTATTTAACCCTGCTTTGTTTGTGTGATACGGTTTTTCGAACCCTTTTGCTGTCAAAAGATTAAAGAATAAAACGCCAAGGCATCAAAACACAGGTAAATAAACAACAAGCTTCAAATATGCGCGGATATATAATGGTGCATATTGTAAGCCCGTAATGCGTATCCTAACAGTGCACACAAAATTAAATGGTCATGGTAAACGATGGAACTAATCCCCTAACATCTTGTATGTACAAATCCATCTTTAACAGTAGTACGTAATCACAAATGAACCCGTTAATAATGACATCTTTAATTGTGACACTCATGATATCGTATACACAAGTAGGTCCATTTTCACGGCTTTCAGAAATATTTTTAAAAAAAATGGGTTTTTACGTTAGGTTGTTAATAAAGTTTTTATGAAGTTTCTACAGTTCTGCGTGAGTACCTATCTTCTGCTTTCGAGACAGACGCCTACAAACATCATCACAGAGAGAGAGAGAGAGAGAAAGCGGTCAAAATTTTAACGTCACGTGTCTAGTTAGCATATTCCCAGCTTTTACAACATAGACATCCATTTGCTATCCGACGTCTGTGTTCTTGGCCTCTTTCTGTGCATGCTGATGTTATGCGTATTTTTCGAGAACATAAGAGCGGTAAAGAGAAACTAGAATCAAACACTCAGCTTTACCCAATCGCTAGAAAAAATGCTCCCTTCTAGCCCTTGAAATTCATGAACTCTGACAGAGTGATTTCTTCTTGTTTCCTTGGTCTTCAGGTGACAGACAGACAGACAGACAGACAGACAGACAGACAGACAGACAGACAGACAGACAGACAGACAGACAGACAGCTGTCCTGAACGATTTCCTAGTCACGTAACTGTTGTTGCAGGCCATCCAGTCATCGAGAACTGCAGCATAACCAGCGACGATTTCACTGTGACTGCCAGCTGTCGAGTAACAAAGGCCTACTCCTCTGATAACATCTATAGATGTATCTGGAAGCAGAATAACATCCAAGTATTAGCTCTTATTAGTTTTAAGTATTGTTGTCGATTTTGTGCATATACGATTTATTCACTGCACTCTTTTATGGACGTGTGTGCACGCATGTGTAGTGTATTCCATTCTATACATTATTCTTTTCATGAGGGTAGTGGTGTTAGTGTGAACTTCTTTTATCTGCTTGTATATATGGCTGTCTGTGGATCATTATGTTAGCAGTGTGTATTTTGCTGACCAGATCATATAATACCCTTCTACTCCTAGACGTCATAAGACAGAATTCATATTTTTTGCAGCAGAATGTATCTGAAGCAGAAATGACTGAACTCAGCAACCGGACTGGACGCGAGTACTTGGATGACTGGACCTGCTCCTTCTTACAGCCTGTACCACGCGAGAAAGGGGTCTACAACTATACCATCTCCACTGACCCTTTCCCGATACAGGAATACTCACATATAATTACCATAGGTCTGTGTAGAATATTTTTGTCAAGATTAAAGTTTAAAGTTTCTAAGCGAATCCTTATCGCATGGTAGGGTAATGTTTTCACATAAACTAGTATCTTTCTCTATATAAGAGTATTAAATATTGTATAGACGTGTGTGTGTGTGTGTGTGCGTGTGCATGTGGCGAATTACATTTTATTTGCATATCATTTCCTTTATGAATGCCGCTTGCCATATGATTCCTGTCTCTTGTAATCATCTGAATTCGAATACTGTCCTAGTTTCTTCTCCAACTAATCTGATTTTATTCGCTGCTACATGTTTCATCTTTGATAAGATTATGAAGGTCATGCACCCATGTGATCAGTAATAAGAATATTTTACAAAGGTCCTCTAGCCTTGTAGTCAGTGATAAGATGATTTTATGAAGATCCCGTAACTTTGTGGTAAGTCCGCACGAGTTCAAAGTGGACATTCTAAGGTTTGCGTTCGCAAAGACGAGCAAAGAGAACAATCCTTCTGTCCACCCAGCAGCAAATGATGACCTGTCGCTCTTCACACCCAACAGCGAATGGCGACCTGTTTTACCAGGGAAAAAAGAACGCGGCGCCATCTTTATGCTCTGCCCTACATCTACTGAGCCACTTAGGAAGTTTGTCGCCTCTTCTTCTTCTTATTCCTGTACGCTCCCAGTGGAGCATAGGGCCGCAACCACACCCCGCCAACGGACCCGTTTCTGGACATTCCTTTCTAGTTGAGACCATGTCATGCCAGCTGTCTCTGCCTCTCTGTGGACTGATCTCCTCCACGTCTCTCTGGGTCTCCCAATCCTGCGCATCCCCTGTGGGTTCCAGCCCAGAGCTTGTCTTGTTAAGTTGTCGGCTGGCTTTCGTAAGGTGTGACCAATCCAGCCCCACTTCCGCTTCCTGATGTCGTGGCTGGCAGGTTTTTGATTGGTTGGTTCTCTCCCACAGGTCTATATTGGAGTTTTTGCCTCTATGGGTAGCTTTACCTTTCTCAAATATATTTTACTTTGGGACTGATTTCTGCAGATACACCCGGAAATCTGTCCTCGACATGTCCAAAGGCGATTGAAGAAGGGAAAAACCTCAGATGCCAATGCGTGACTAACAAAACTGGAACTCCACCTGCCATAGTACTTTGGGATGGATATAGGAATGACATTCTAGACGTTGAAAGTATAACCCTGGAGAAAAACGGCACAAATTTTACATGTCTGCTAGTGTGGCGCAATACAACATACACAGTTTTAGTCTACTCACTGACAGTGACACCGTCTGTCAACAGTAAGTTTTTGTTTACTTTTGTTTACACCTGAAAGATTTTAATATGATTCCTAAAATTGCACAACCGGCAACTTTGATAAGCAGATTGAATACCCATCAACAATACAAATACTAATTAATAATTGCATGACTCTCCCTTCCTTATACGCCCACCGTATCCTCAGGTAACATATTCCAAGACCTACAGCGGATAATATCGAATTCTGTATTAGAACTAACGTGGACAGTCGAATGGAGGCAAATTCCGCAGGAAAAGCGCGGGTACGGGGACAAACGAAGATGAGTAAGAAGGTTTAGGCTGCTGGATCTCGCAATGTTCATATTGCTCGTTTTTTTTACGCGTAATTTTAAAACTTATTAATCGTCTATTTCTTTAAGATTTTTTCGAACCGCGGTAAACTGCAGATACTGAATCAGTGAGAATGAGGGCACGACTGTAGTCTCGTTCCGGATACAGCGTGCTAGGGGTTAGGGTTAGTCGTATCTTCTGAAGACATGCGTTAAGGAAAAGGAATCTCGAGGTATATGAAATCATATTTTCTTTCAAGCGCTCAAGTAGGTTACTGAGTAATATGTTTCAGAAAAAAACCAGTATAGTTCCCTACAAATAGGACACTTATGTTATAGGACCTCATCCTGCAGACGTTGCTGTTAGTTTACTAGCATAAAGAACATAGCGATACGCATTACCTATAAAAAATATCAACAATGTTCGCATTGCGTTTCTAACAGAAGTAAGTTTTTGCTATGCTTTATTCTAACATTAAGAACATTACCCTAACATTATGTATGCTCTAAAAAGCAAGAATGCCTACATTGTGTTTGTAACAGAAGTAAAACTTCGCTATGTTTTATTCTAGCACAAATAATACTGCAATACGTATATAATAAAAATAAAACAATAACTGCATTCTGTTTCTAACAGACATGACCTCACTATGTTTTATTCTGCCTTATACTGACTGTGATCTACTTCTCTCCATATATGAAACATGGTTATATGTATTAATTTATAACAAATTGCATTGCTAAATGATATCTTTTGCATACTGCTGATCATTTCACCATGACCATGTTATCACATATACTGCAACATATTATCGGTATTGCTATACTTTCCACAATTACAGATGCTGTCAAGGAATAATAATAACTGACACGGTATTCGCTTTTTTTCCTCGAAGCACATTGCTCTGTCGTGTACTGTATTTCTCTTTCCCAAACAGCATATATTGCTTTAAACTCAGATTAGAAGAATGTGTGCAAGTTCTCAAACAGAGCACCTACTGCTGCATGGATGGGTTATGTTCTTGCCAATTATCCTTTGCTTGATGCTAGTAAATGTCAATGTTTTCACTGGCACTTCAATACTAAATAATCAGTTATTATAGCCCAGATTAGTAAGTCTTCTTTGGTCGAGTTTTGTGCGGTACTTAATAAACATACTCTTGGTTTAACATTGATAACTAAAGATCTTTTGTTCTTATTATTATTATTCAGAATTTTTAAAACATGTATATCTAATAAATATTTAATTATTAGCTGATTCACCTAAAGGTGGTGATGCTGATACAAGCTCTCAAGGTTTTCCCGTGATTTTGGTAATCCTCGGAGCTGTTGGTGCAGTCCTGGCGATTACTGTTGTAGCCATTCTGATCGTCTGTATCACCAAAAGACGAAGAGGAAAGCAGCAAGGTATTGAAAATGCCAGATGTGTGTCACGGTATATGCACGCCATTCACATAACTGGTGCGCATTTTTTCCAGCAAAAGTTCTGATGTAGGTTATGTTTTTGTTTATGTCTCTGTTTTATGTAAAACCCAACAAACCAGTTACAATCAGGCCTCGGTATTAGTTCAAGTTCCAAACAAACCACCCGTCAGTTAAGATTTGAATTTGATACCCGTCGTTCATTCAAGGTTCTCAAAGCTTCTGCTATAGTGTCCAGTCTGTCTGCTAAGGGCCAAAAAGTTGTACACAGATAAAGTTCGTACTCTCTAGCTTGTCAAGGAAAACTCCAGTGGGGTTTTTGTTTTTCTTAAACGAGACTAGAATGTGGGGAAACAGACTCAGGCGTATCGGTTCCTCGTCCGGGATACACACACGCACACACACGTCGTATATACAGACGAGCCTGTGACTGGTCACGCCAGGTTTACTTTCTTTTCTTTGATTGATAAAATTATTCTGTTTGTGTACAAGTATCAGTGGTAGTTGTAAAGGTATCTGCGCCGGGACGTCAATATATCGATCAAAGTGCTGTGTGTGTAAATATATTAAAGAAAGAGAAGAATATTAAAAATGTTTGTTGTAACAGAAATGTGACTGTACTGAGAAAGCTGGCCGAAAGTAAGAAAATCTGCTGACTTGCTACAGTGAAAGCTAATTATAGATTTCCATAGATTAACAAGGATGATAGAAAATCATTTCTTTTAGCACAAAGTGACACACGTCTTTTTAAATAATTATAATGTGCTTGACAGATCGAGGACGATTGAACAAGGAAAATGAAAGAGTGGAAAAACCCGACATGGACACAGCGCCCTCCGGTCCGACAAAAGAAGATCAAGGTAAATAAATCCTACGTTCACACTGTTAATGTGACCCCAGGCAAAACACTTGAGCCCGCTAAAATGGTGACAAATTCATGCCAATGACTAATGTCGAATGTCAATGGCTGAAAGATGTTGAATTAAGTTTACAGTGGGTTTGAAGAAATGAAAACTGCTACATTTGGTAGCATTTCGTCTTTAAATTACAGATTCTTTTGTACTCTCTCGTTTTCTTTTGGGGTTTTTTGATTGGGGAGGGAGGAGAGGTTTAGATTTTTGGGAAGTTTTGGGTTGGCTTATTTTTCTTTTTGTGTGTGAAAACGACTAGATGTCCCACAGCTGGGAATATTTTCCCGTTTGTCTTTAAACACTGGAGATTGGGTGGGAGGAGGGAATTGGTGTTTTACGCTGACCCAGCAACTAAGGTTATATCACCGCAATGTAGCCAGCCTTGTAAACAGATGCCACATGCAGATCACGAACACTGAGACTAGAGCCAAACCCAAGACAGCCAACTCTCACTGTACTGGTTACAGGTGCTAACGGTTGCGCCATCGGACCGCCTAGTGTAGACTAAGCATTTGCTAAGAGTGTTCAGGTGAAATGTGATGTTTTTTTTATTTGTTCTGTTGGATTTCCCAGTTAAGCAGATACAGGAAATTCTGTTTGTCACCTATTTAAAAAAATGTACATCTCATTGAAATCTATTTTCTATTTTCGACAACGGTGACAATAACATTTGAGTAAAACTACAACGCAAACAAGTATGCTAAACATGATATAAAAAGAACGAAATTGACTATTCTTTGTCTACTGCTTGCTATACTGCATGATATATTACACTGTTTGTACAGATACAGTAGTATTAGTAACCCGTAAGATAGCTCATGTATCTGTTTATTCTGAGTAAAAGAAGCCAAAAATAACTTTCGAGAAGACGTTCATTGATTATCTTCATCTTTTTCAGACTTTGATGAGCATGTCAACGTTCTATATGGAGGATATGTTGGTCCGGGGACAGACCAGAGCAACGGTAGCGTTTTCTTATTTATCCACGATTTCTGGAGAAATATTATGCGTTTGATCGTGTTTACTAAAACTTGAACATTCCTGCCGACACTTTTTCTATAGCATACCTTGTCAGAAAGTTTCTAACTAAAATTATACTGACAGATACTCTAGTAAATACACTGCACAAACACAATATTCAAATTCATTACATCACCACAGTTACTTTTGATAAACAACTTTTTTGCATCAAATGTCAGCATCAGATAAACATGCACACAGTTTTATCTTTGAACATTTGTAAACGTTTTTTATAGTTTGCTTGGTGTTTGTTTCGTGAAAGAAGACAGTAAATGACATACTTCTAGGGAGACTTATAGGGAGTATGTCATTTTTATTGTGTCTTGAATTAATGTTGTCACTCGAGTTGTAAACGTCTGTTGCACAATTCAGTCGTCAAATCTTCCAGATTGAATTTCAGATTGTCAGTCTATTTATGATATGATGACTAAGAGGGTGGTACATCAGAACTACAGAGAATTAAGCTTGATTAGCTATCCGAACAAGGCTGTGTTGAAGGTGATTCAAAACCTCCTCACCATTGCTAGAAGAAGAGCAAGCCAGCTTCAGAGCAGCCAGGAGCACAATTGAGCAGATCTTCAACAGTCACGTCGTGATCGGAAAACATATGCAGAACGGATCATTACTATAAACTCATTGACTTCTGGAAGGCTTTTGATAGAGTCTGGCACGAAAGGATGTGGCAAGTGATGCATAAATTCAACAAAGAAGAGAGTCTCGTTCAAGCTATTGAAGCATTGTACGGAGAATCCAGGAGCTCAGTACTTCTTAACCGCCTCTCAGCCTACCGTCAAGAATGAGTTAATAACCCGCTAGAAAAGCTCTTTCTGACGCCGGTTGGCGTTTGCCAAGGCCGGCCTTTGTCTCCGGTGCTATTTAACGTCTATCTGAAAAATATCCTGCGAAAAAAACCCCAAGACCACCCACTTCCGTATCAATTAGGCGGGGAAAAGGCCATTATGTAACCTACGTTTTGCAGATGGGAGTGGGTACCCTAACACTTATATGGGTTTGCGAAGAAATGCAGCCGGGTAGAGGAGATGGGTTCAGCCACAAAATCTGGCCTCCACAATAGTGGGCTCTAACACTTCAGTCCCCTATGACGGCAAGATCAAGGGACTACCTTTACCTTTTAAAATAATATTAAATATCCTTTTCTCGAAGCTGCGTATCGTTCCAAAGTTTAAAACGTATTTTGTCTTTGTTTAATTTTTTTCAGATCTTGCAGAGAACGTGGACGCTACCTACGCTGTCGTGGATAAAGCACGGTTAAAGAACATGTTAAATTAATCTGCTTTGCTTATAGTCAATTGTAAATTCCAAACAAATAACTCCAAACGACAACACTCTCAGTGACGTTTGATTATACAATAACCAGAAACCTATGGGCCACCAATGTATAACACTACTGAGAACCCTTGTTTAATCTAACATGTAACACTCTTGAGAACACTTGTTCACTCTAGCATGTCTCACTTCTGAGAACCCTTGCTTGCTCTAACAGGTAGCACTCCTGAGAATCCTTTTCAAGCAGTTTTCAAGCTTCAGCAGACTCGTATCGTGAGTGCGAAGCCATCATGAGTCATGAATGTGAAGCACGCTTAATGTGTAGTCAGAGCTGAGCAGCACAGTCGTCCATACTTCTTCAACACATTGACTGATCACTAATTAATGCAAGTCATCCTAATAATTGTCCATACATTCTGCAGATCGTTTAACATATGCCCGGTAGAATATTCGAACGCGTGAGCGATTTTGCCTACGGCACCTATTCTTTGCGCGTCACAACCAAACAAATGAACGAAGTTTTCAAACTTTTGCAGTCTTTTATTTTTGAAAACTTTATAATTGCTAAATTCAAATTGATATATAAATTACTCCTAAGATTAGACATTTAAAGGACAAACCGAGTGCAACATTTTTTCTTTATGATCAGGTTTAGTTCGTTTTAAATAATAATTACCAAAATATGAGTACATAATTCTGCTTAATTTTAAAGATATAAGCATTCAAACATCGGCATTCTCACCTGCCACTAGGAAAGCTGGAAAAAATTACTCTCCTATACTGAAGATTTCTCATACGCGCCCGAAGTATTTGTAAAGAATGTACATTTGTTCAAGTCAAATGAAGACACACCGCTCAGGTTGTCGTTATCAAGAAGTGGTTTTTATTTGCCCAGAAAATGAAACAGCTGAATTTGAAATACAGCCCTACAGATTGGAACTTTATTAAGAGGCTTCAAATGAAGTTTAACAAGTTATTAAATGAGTCCAAACTGAATTCATTCAACAGACTGGTACTAATCAGATCAAAATTTAATGGCCAACAATCACGGTCATTGCAGTCTACGTTGTATTATTACTGGTTGTCTGTTACTAAGTGGGCGCATTTGAGTTAATTTCCCCATGTGTATTATTGTTAATAAAATGTAAACACGTTTCAAAAGTGTTTTTCTAAGATAAACACCTGTAATTTTATTTTTATTTAATAGTTTCAAGCATTGCATTTTTATTTTATAGTTAGAACAACGGACCTTCATTACTGGATAAGAGGCTCAGGTTCATGTCCGGTGTAAGTCTCGGCTTTCCTTTAGACAGGCCTTGTGTTTCTGGTTCTTTGTTTGCATACCTTAAATACATTCTTAAAGTAGATGTTTTGTTTTCGTAACAAAACAATCGATACAATTGTTTCCAAAGAATCAAAAACAATGTTTTTTTTAATTGTTAGTGGTAAAACAAGTCAATAGCATCTGTTGTGACGATTTTTTATATTATAAACTTGTAAATTCTAAATGCGTTTTCTATGAACAAACAGAGCACATTTTACAGAAAATATTGTTTATTTTTCAATCAATCTTCTTTAACAAGATTCTGATGACAGTAAAGCTTAATTACTCACTTCTAAAATTTCTTCAACATGAGGAAGATCCGCCATTTTGACATAAAGCGGAAGCGAGAGCCCTTCGTTTTTAGGGTTTGTTACGATTGATCACTCCTATGATAGAGCAAAGAGGCAACGAATGAGAGACACTTATCCAGTGGATGAAGGTCCAGGGTTACAAATGACTGCTGATAAGGATTTTTTTACAATTAAAAATATAATGATAGTTTGAAACATGTTTATCGATGTAAAAACTTATTTCTTCGTCATTTAGCTGCATGCAAAATTTTCTATTTATTTACTGATACTCGCACCTGTTCCCGTTTAAGCTCCTCTTATGTTTATCACTCTCAATTTTATTTAAGCTGTTATGATCATTCACATCAATGGTGCCCTCACACTGTCAATTGTTTTTAGCATTATGGTGGATAAGGATACGACTGATGACCAGACGGTGTAGAAACCGTCTACGTTGCCTATCTGGTGCTTGATCTACCAGCAGTCGTAGTTGGTTTTAACATCCCGTGCTTTTGTATAGTAAGCACTGTTGTGGGAATAAGATTTCTTTGTTTTACTGAAAGTCCAAAACTTGCTTGTACAGTATAAGTGACTGGATTACAATCGGTTTTGAAATGTTTTGAGCAAATTCTAGAGTGCGGTTAGGTGATGAAGTTCGCACGGCACGTTTGAATAAAGCAGAGACCTGTATATACACATCTCTGAACAAAGTTAATCCACTGGCGTTTGCTGCCATTATCTTTAGGACTTCCTTCATGAGTACAAATTAACTCCATATGAGTGCCAAAGAGAACATTCAGCAACAGCACAATGTGTCCTGGTCAGTTTTCTTTTACCGAGGATTGCATCTTTTGCTCTTCGACTTCAGCTCGTGTAGACGTCATTTTTTTTAGAAATACTTACATTTCGTCACTTCCTGTTTTATCGACAAATCCAGGTGCGCTTAAGAGAAAAATATTAATATAAAATCTCTCATCCCTCTGTCTGTCTGTCATTACGGACTAAAACAAAATACACTTATCGTCACATCTCACTTTAAGGAAGATATAGTTTTATTGTGAGTTAGCTGCATAATCCTTGAGAAAATATTATGTCATTTTGTTTATTCAAGAGGTACTTTTACCTTGGTTTCTAAGATTTTTTACTGCAGTTTTTGTACGATGTAGCCATGATTTTGAAACAGTTTTATGCAAATATTTTATTTAAATTAACAAAAATATTTTTATAGATCACCAGTTTAAAAATACATGTTTTATAGTTTAAATATCTTTCTAAAGCTTCAATGCACTGTTTATCCTGTGGGGTTTCGTTGTTGCTTACTTTTTTATTGCATTGTTGTTTGCATTTTTATTGAACTTTGGCGCCATCAATTTATTCTGTAGCCATTGAGAAAATATTAATGAACTTCAGTGAACACAGATATGTCACTCTCATTTGAATCTGTAAACCCTGCGTCTTGGGAAGTTAGTGTGAAACATTGTGACTGTCATACACAAACAAGCGAGGTGGATAATGTTAGGGCCATGACCACTCAACACGCAATGGACAGACTCCGCTAATGAAGTCACCGAGTGCCATGTCAGCAAACTCGAACGCCTGGCTGCTCATCGAAACAGGAAGTAGATTACGAGGATAATTTGCTGCAGCAGACGACAGCTGGGTGTTGCGCAGGGTGACCTGCTTTGTGACCGAGAAAATGTAACAGGGGACTTTAAAAAGAGGGAGAAGGAAGAGTGAGCGAGGGAGTGAAGTGGGAGATAAAAAGATGCAAATATCTTTCGCTCTGTCGTGCATGCTTTACTAGATGCTACCAACATGGCGAACAGCAGTCCAGAGAGTTACATGGAGGATCCAACCTCGATAAAGGATTGTCGAGCAGCAAAATGAAGATAGCATCATTAAAATAGCTTTTAGTTTCCTGCTTTCCCAGCCCCACAAGTACTCCACGCTGTCAAAACGAAGTGGTTTTCTTAATTAAAAAAGGAAGTGATATGGTATCATCATGGCAAAATTTTATTCTGAAAAAAAAAACAATCAGCTTCAACTAAAACAAGGATGGGTAAACTTGTTTTCTTCTAATGGCCACTTAAATATTTATAACATCCTTCGTGGGCCGCGTAAAATTATCAATTTAAAAATTGGCTTACTATGCTTGGAAAGGCAGTAGTTTCGTCACAGTGTACAGTATTAACATTTTGCAATTTATACACTCTCAGACTGCATGACATCGGCTGTCCTCGGAGTCGCTGCAATACAGGCAGACGTGCCGCGATGTGCGAGACGGAAAGACCGTCTTGGTCTGCCCATGCGCATACAGACAAAGCTCATTACTATTTAACCTGTCTTCGTCTCGTCTTGTTAACGCTCATTTAGTCTTTGTCGATTCTCTTCACGCCCAGAGAGACCACACACGTGTGAATTGTCGTCCACAGCTTGTTTTATTGCGCAGGTGATACACAGAGCGGTAATGAGCTTTGTATGCGCGTGCACGACCATGCCAAGACAGTCATTCCGTCCCAGACAACGGCCTACGTGACACAGGCAACAAGAAGCATGTCTTGCATGTGTCTTCTCTGTCCCGTAATGGACATTTGTTGCTTGTCACTCAAAGTTTAATTTATTTTCATGATTCACTTGTTAACGCACATTTAGTCTTTGTCTTTGTCGATTCTCTTCACCCCCAGAGAGAGACCACACACGTATGAATTGTCGTCCACGGCTTGTTTTATTGTGTAGGCGATATACAGAGAGGTAATGAGCTCTGTATGCGCATGCACGACCATGCCAAGACAGTCATTCCGTCCCAGACAACGGCCTACGTGACACAGGCAACAAGAAGCATATCTTGCATGTGTCTTCTCTGTCCCGTAATGGACATTTGTTGCTTGTCACTCAAAGTTTAATTTATTTTCATGATTCACTTGATATAATTTTATGTTGCTATGAGAAAAGTATACTAGATTTAATGAATTTGGAGTTCCGCCCGCGGTTGCCTTGGGTGGGCTAAACAAAATGATTTTGCTGGCCGGACGCTTCCCATCACTGGACGGAAACATAGAGCAGCTGGAGAACATCGGTAATCAACTGCGTGAAATCTTTTAACGTTTTAAAATCGTTTTCCTATTGCGCTTTTTTTCAAAGTAAATCCCGTTTTTTGTCTAATTCCAATCATATGACCTGAAACATTATCTGAGAATAAAGCAAACCCCATCTTGGCTTCAGTGAGGCGATAGGTGCCAGTCCTCACAGTCGTGCCAGCAATAAGCCATATTTGTCTGTAAACCAAGAGAAATAACCGAATTGGGGGCACTGAATCGCCACTAGATCAGGAAGTTGTAGGCGCTTTCTGTAAACAGAAGGGAAAGTGTAGGATAAGAGGAATGGTGCGTGGAACAACGTCTCGCTGTAGTAATTTAATTATTTTTCGTGTGTACATACATTAACGCAAGAATACAGACTTGTTGAAACTGTTGCATCAAAAAATGTCACGATATAGTGTCTTACACATTAATTTTCAAGACAGGACATTTTACATCTTTTATTTTTAAAATTAAAATTAAGATAATGCACACATTTACTATCCAGACCAGTAATATCTGAGTACCACGTCAAAATATTTTACTTTTGAAAACTTTAGTCATTCCCCTTGACGCTCACAGGGATTATATACCGACATTATTTTATGTCAGAACAATAAACCTCCAGACAAAATCAGGCAGAAGACATTTTGTAAATAAGAGCCGTGAACAGCCGGTAGCGCCCTTCGTGGCCTCTGACGCAGTTTAAGAGTAGTCTCCCTTTTACCGCCAGAAATCGCTCATGACAAATAATTTGAGATGATCGATACACGTTTCCTTTGAAACCTCACCTCATTGCGTTGACGGTTTCCATGTCAACCAGCTTGACCGTCATTGGACATATCTGAGCCCATGAATCTTCTACTTCAGGTAATGCACAAATATTTTTGCCTGGATTTTCCTCCAATGATTCAGCACCTTTTAAGATTGTACAACTACGCCGAAAGCGAAAGAAAGAAAGAGGGAGAGAGAATAGTCTTAAATTTAAATTCTTGATTATTAGATCATCGACCCTTACAACTGAACCCAAGATACTTTGTCCACGCCATTTTACTGCGAATAATATTTTTTTGCTATAAACAATATAGCACGTCCCATATTAAATTAAGCACAGTAGAAAAGTTGATAAATTAAAAAAGGAAGATACTCTTGCACGAGCATACATAGGTCTACATCAACTGTTTACTATTTCCCCTTCCAGTGTTAGTCTGTAGCATATAAATCTGTCAAAATTTTTATAAGCTATCAATTATAAAGCAAAAGATTGTCAAATACACTGTGGAAAGTGCTTCTATACTTTTTCAGATAAATAAAATTAGCCTTAGACGATTCAGTGATGTGCACAAGAGATAGGGAGAAGAAATGGGAGCACGTGCACGCATGGAACACCCACATGCATGTTTAGTTTGCAATGCTGCGCCTCTGAGGTGACTTCTTCATATCTTAAATTTTATCGAAAATCCTTTGGGAATAGTACATCTCTCTGGCTATCTGGTTTGCACAAAAACGTAAAAAAAAAAAATTGTCTCCCACTCTTCCCCATCAATGACAGATGAGTTCAACAAGTGCAGGAAAAGGAGAGTGAAACTTAAAGTGACATTGATCATTGACGGAAACTACCCGGCTGACCCTATGCTATGAAGATAGTTCGTGCTAATGTTTGACAAGTGTTTGAACAGTTTTCCTACTCCAAGCCCCCAAAAGGGCAATAACAAAAAACGTGCGAGGGACTAGTTTTGTAAGGGTACTGAGTCAGAGAAACTATTTTGAGTTTAGGGTGACACCTACTGCGGGTTTTTCTTAGCCTGCTAGATTACAGGTACACCGGACCTCGTGAGCCTGTCATACAGGGCCGACGTTTTTGGACAGTCGCGACGACAAGCTTTATTGCCAGGGATGGGACAAGCAGATCACATCACGTTCGTGATGGCTAAAACTCGGGTGAGCATCAGCGACAGGATATATTGCGTTGTTGTCGTCTAGTTTGTCAGTGTAAATCCTCAAATGCTGGAGCAATATATTTCCATTTTTAAGACTGATAGCAAGGTCTTCCAGATGAAAAAGGGGACACAACTATACATGCATGCGTTGAAACAGGATTTCCTGACTCGGCGGCGCTACATGCGACACACACAGAGAGAGAGAGAGAGAGGCTTGGTGGGTGGAAAAGATTCTTAAGGTGAAGCTGACAAATCATTTATAATCGCCATCTTTGGGCGGTGTATACATCGCGCTTCATCTGCCAATGAAAGCGGAAATAAAAGAGTATATTATTAGGATAAGCACACCCATAAAACAGGGGCTAATGCGATGACACGCGTATAAATAGAGATTTTTCTTTTTTTTCCTATTTCTTTTAATTTACTCCCTAAATCCATTAGTTGGAAAAAGGTCGTGTAGGTCGTGTAAATTCCACGTTTCTGTTCATTGCTTAATGATTATATAACTCAGGCTATGGTAATACGATCATTTATATCATGTTTAATGCACGTAAACCATGAATTTACATGGTGTGCGATGAGGCGATTTTTTTCAAAAGTAGGCAATAAATATATTATACACAAACACTTCACAAAAAACAATATTACGACATAGCTAGGATTTTACACATATTCTTTCATTGATTACTGAATATTGCTAAGCCTCAAATTACCTTACACTAAAATGTAATTATGTCCACAGAGTGAAGTGGTACATAAATAGAGAGGTTCTTTTGCGAGAAGGACATTATTTAACAATCTTGCTTGTATTTAAACGCGTTAATTGTCAGTGATGAGGAATGGAAGTAAAAACATTGTTATACGCAAAGCTCGCCTGTGCCGTCCGTCTAATCATTGTCCGAAACCGTTTGGCTTTTTACGCAGAGGTAAGTGCCAACATTTCGGACAACAAAATCAATTCCGACACACGCTGCAGCTGTAATCTGTCGTTGTCACGACCATCTTCAACTAGAAAAAGCGTACAACTCCAATCCTATGGGCCTAAAATAGATTTTCTGAAAAAAGCAACACACGGAAGGGTGTTTTCCTTATGGTTATGGCAGGCCAGCCTTACGGTAACAAAACTTTTTATGGGATCTTTCCCCTCGATACCCTACAAGTGTGACTTTGTTGGCGCGTCGTAATGCTTAAGGAGGAAAATCTTAATTTATTCCTGGTCATATTAATTTTTCGGTAAATTCTCCGTTTATTACACAGTTCTTCCCGGAATTAGAGCAAACTGCACGCAAACTCTATTGCAAACGAGCACACAATCACGCAAACACAAAACCACTTGCATGCACATAAATATTTCTACACACACAAAATAATTGCTGTGGTACTCATGCATGTATTAGCCCGAATCGAGATGTCCCAGTTCTGGATTTTGTTACTTGGGTATTGCTAACCCCGAGATTTCTAAAAAGCTGATGAATGTGTGCTTTGTAAGTCTTGCCTCGAGAGTTAAAATTTTCATCTTTAAAGTGTCTGTTTTTGACAGATTTTATGCTTGATGAAGCTGGTGCAAAAAGGGGAGAGTTAATTAACCGAGACCTACCACCATTTAGTAAGAAGTGGGGTAATTCTTTCATTTATCGCTTTCGTCCTGAAAAAAAACAGGAAGTTTTAAAATGTACATTAACATAACATAGGAGCTAAACAATGACCCAGCTGCCCTTTGCGTCCCTGTCTGCGATTATAACCGCGAGAAACTCCATATTGCAACAGTCAAGAGGCGCAAGCTGGTCTGGTCTGGCTATGTGGCCGGGCACGACACCATCAAAACCTGTCCTTCGAGGTACAGTGGAGAGGTGATCGACGCTGTGAGGAAGAACTTGCTTACGAACGTGAAGTGGACTGGTTGTCCTGTGCCAAGTATTTTTACTATCGCCCAGAACAGGCGTGACTGGCGGCCTTTGTCACCTGCCACCCTAACAATCGGTACCAAACGAATGACTGAATGACTGGCTGCGAAGATCGCGAGATACAATGTTATCCTCGCTAAACAACATCAGGTGACAAGACATCGTGGTTGAAGGCGTCTCAAGTCGTTGATAAGTCGATGAAGGTTCCCGTATACTTTGTCGTGTCTGAATGTTTCTGCACTTTTTTATTTTTTGCTTTTGTTTTTGATGCGTACTGAAAGTTGGCGTAGTGTCGAGCTGACCTATAAAGTACCGAACGCAAGAAAGATTTGTTATAGATACAAGACACTTGGTTGTTTCAAGAAATAAATGGAATAGACGCAAGCCACTTCCCTTGAACTTCCTCTTTTTCAAAAGCTTAAAGAAACTATGGAAGATAGATAGACAAAAGGAAAGGAAAAGAGGAAAAAAGAAACAAAAGAAAAAGAGGGGAAAGGAAAAAAGAGCAAAATTAATTATCTACTTATTGCTAGGGCCTTTCCAAAATTTATAGGGAAAAAAATCCCCCATTTGTAAATTTATGTTTACCAAATTAAATAAATAAAGTGTTAAAGGCATGCCAAAGATATTTGACTTTTATGTCTAGGATTTTCGAAAACGTGTGCGAAAATCAATTTAAAATATTACTACTATTATATTTATATACACTCTCACAAACGTGAGTAGTGTGACGTCACTAACCTCAGCTCTAGAGACTCAAACTTTAAGCTCGCTGGATGCATGCCGTGTCTAGGGATAGCAAAAATCCTAGTCATCAACCGAGATATAAATAACAAACGTTTTTCCAGGCGCCCTGGGGTAGTTTGTCCATCTAGACTTGGTCTCACGAAAGCAGCTCTCTTAGAAAAAGTATGGCTCTCTTGTTTTGCGGAAGACGAGATCAGAACTCTCCTATTTCCTCCACCATTAAAACCACCGTATTCTAATTGCTTTCCTCTTCCGTACTTTTCGAGACAGCCTCACCTGTACGCCTGTACTTAATATCGGCCGGGAGAGCAGCAGATCACAAGCTTTACATTAACATTAGGAAGCGTGACAACTGTGACAGACGAGCGGAACGCTGACGGCAATGTCACAATGTCACAATATTCATATTACCTAGCCTTATCGTCTGTTTCTCTGCTTATTTCATTCATGGCGAAATCTTTTTCTCTCTTTCTCGCTTGCTTGCATGTTCTCGCTCTCTTATCTCCTCTCTTGTAACACACACACACACACGCACGCACGCACGCACGCACGCACACACACACACACACACAGAGTCCTTCTTTCTTTCCCTCTCTCTCTCTCTCTCTCTATATATATATATATATCGCTTTCTTTTGAAGGCTCAATATTTTGCTTGTAGAATTTATGCTGTCGCTGGGTTCATAGTCTATCGTCAGCTGAATATGGAGTTTCGCAAAGGAGTTGTATAGAGAGATTTGACAAGTAGCTAATTACGATCGACAACTAATAAATGTTCTTTTATATAATTTTGCTTGCGGATGAGATGAATTTGAACCAGGTAACGACAGTTTGTTGCTAACAGCATAACATGACCATAGATTAGAAAGATGTGTCATAAGGCACGCTCCCTTTTATAAAAAGCGAAGACCGAATTGCGGCGAGCGCTCTACGTGGCAGTCATGAAGCGCTTGTACAAGGGAGATAATTTCAAACACGGCAAGGAGACGTGCGATATTGTTTGTCGGGGTTTTGTAGAATACATCGAAGTCCAGTGATGATTGCAATTGAGTGATAATACTTTTGTGTGCTACTCTATCTCATCCCACATGTGTGTTTCAACACTAGTGTGTCAAAACTGGAAAAATTAGGATTCTAATTTAAAGACTTGCATAGGCGCTTAAATCTCTCCACATAGGCTAGTCCTAGTGTTGTTACTTGCTCTACTTCACTTTTATTTCTATGTTTATTTATTTACCTTTAATGTTTTATGAGCATTCATCCACTAATCTATGTGTTAATCATTATTACACCTTTTATTTACAAAAAAAAAAATTTAAATGTGATTACACACAAATGCATACATTTATTAACACTCTTAAACAAAATAATTAGTAATCTAATACAACATTAACATACACCTTTCAACTAAAGAGAGAAAGAAAAAGAATAACAAAAAAGAAAATAAGAAAATGTACTTACATCTATACAGCATAGCAATGTATATTGACAGCAAAGTATTTTCTCAAAAGTGTACACAAAAGTTTACGATACATTAACTTATTCACCTGCCTCCTTTAAAACATAAAGATCCAGTATTATGGGACGAAGAGGAAAGGGTAGATAAACAAATATGAGCTTTGCAAGTCAGAAACCGACCTTAATTTTTAAGCCATTTTCTGGGGCACAAATCCTTATCTTGCAAATGCACACTTCGCTCAAAGAACTTTTAACCCCAGCCAATCAATTTCTTGTGGACTTTCACACAACACTTGCTTGAAAAAGCAGATTTTGTCCAATTGTTTTCGCTATTTGGTCACAGCAGCCACATGGTTAGTAAAAAAATCCAGACAGACTTAGCAATGTGTGTTTATTCACTGTTAGTAGCACATGACTTTAAGTTAAGGTTTCCTATTCAGACGTGCTGGCTGATTTGCAAAGATGAATTTTTTTTCTTGGGTAATGCACTTCTTAAAGTCATCAAACGTTTCTTCGGGCGGTATTAGATACTCTAGAAGCGTTTTTGTCCAGCTGCAGTTGTTGTTTCTTGGTGAGATCTGTGGAGCTGACAGGAGTGGGGGTGAATCATCGTAAGTCTGTGTCATTGTCCTTTATAGCACTTCCGGCGGGCTGGATTCCATTGTAAAACACAAACACATATTAGTTCAGCTTTATCAATAATTGAATTTACAAACAAAAATGTCAGATGTGTAATTTTATGTCTTGCTGTCCTACCAGAGACATGACCCCTCCAAAATGTATTTCTTTTTAAAGTATTTTCGAAATAAATGATATACACAAACTCTCTGAAGGAATGAGGACAAGAAGTAAATAAATAATACACAGTCCACACAACATCAAGCAGCTGCGCTAAAAGGTAAATGGAGTAATTAACTGGTGACCTTTGTATTCTATTTACTTGATGAATGACAGGTGGGGGAGGGCGTCAGTTGGGGAAACACACTTCTACACACCCTCATAGTCATAAACATGAAACAAGAGTCTCAGTTAGTTGAAAGCTTTACATTTTCTTTATTCTCAACATATTCCGTCTCATTCACATCAAACATTGCGTTTTTCTTTGTTGTGGGGCCTGGAAATAATTTTATTATTTTCTTATGGAACTACATTACACACAGGAATAGTAAACACACGTTGAATACACACCTGTCTTCTTGGTTCTCTCTGTTTGAATGCTGCTGCTGCTGTCGTTCAGAGCTCTCTTTCTATGTGGCTTGAATAATGTGAAGATGGATGGCAAAGCAGACCATATCAACTTCTTCTCGCTGGCATTCATAAATGGAGAATCTTCAAAATGGTCACTGCATAGGATATAGCCTGAGCTATAATTACATCCTTTTTCAGGAAATCTTCTGTACTTAATCTTTGCACCTATGAGTAAAGAAACATTCCACTGCAAAAGGAGGGGCTACAATGCACCAACAGTATGAAGACAAAACCAAGACTAAACTTTTACGACCAAAACAAGAAACAAAACCAAAAACAACTGTTGGGACTTGACCACCTACTAACAACCCCTGTCTCAACCTCCTTGAAATGTTTTTGCCTCCCTCTTTAAAATTCTTATTTTTCACTGCAAAACTGTCTGTAAAAGAAGCGCAAGTGACTCAATGTGTTTGTGACATGCAGCCATTACTATGCCAAATTTTATGAAGGACAGAACATTTTTCTTTACACAAAAAATAAATGATGCTCTAAGACTGCTCCTTGTTGAACACAAACTTGACTTCTAGGGGATCTAGATTGGTGTCCCTTTGCCTAGCAGGCTTGAGGGGGCTTTCTCTTCGCACTTTCGCTGTTTTCTCGGATTTGTTTTACTTATAGCGCCTGTTGTACCAAGCTGGACTTTTCCTTACGTCATCAGTATTGTGTTTCACCGCGTACACGCCTGTGGCTTTTATTTATTCCTCTGCTAATATCAGCTCTCTCATCGTCGTTAATCCTCTCTGGCTAACGCCATCACAGTTTCTTCATTATACATGTCTTTCCTGGGATAGACTTTACATCAGTGCCAAACAGTCATGGGTTTCGACATTGTACTGCAATTTCTGCTTTGTGATGATCTGGATATTTTCCTGACCTGTTTGATTATTTATTTTTTTCTACTCCAGTCCACTGATTGTAGATCTGTCTCATTGACATCTTGGTCTATGAATGTCATCTGGCAGAAGAAAGACAGGGCATTTCCATTAACTTTACAGAGCCACAGAAATTTTGTCTGTCTTGGCTTGATGTGTTTGTAGTGCATGGATAGCCTGGCTTTGGCTGGGAAAATGCGCTATAAAAGCTCACTAAGTTGATGTTGTTATTATTATTATTCTTCAGACGTGATTATTTCTCATCTATTTTCTGTAGTCTATCACAAATATTTTAAGAATTACATGCACATGTTCCTTTGCTAGTGAGCATATTTTAATTTAAAACATCAAATACTTTAGAAACATCTGGTAGCAGAAGGTTCGTAACACATGTAAAATTGCATAGCCATTGTTCTAACATAGTTGTCAGCGTTGTGTGGCAAAAGAGGTTTACACTGATTTATATGGGGCAGTTTGCACTTGAATAAGAAGCATTGTCTGTGCTCAAGTATTCAAATGCAACAAAATTTGCATCAGAGATATATGACGTGAAATCTTTCCACACAAGAGGAGGTACACATAGAAGAGATTTAATTCAGTCCAACAAAGCTGCCTAGATTATTTCTTAATTTAAGAATCACTGATGCCTGAAGTTAATGATGTAAAAATTCTACCAAGATACTAATCGGATCACGCTGTATTTAGGTTAGGACTTATGTCACATATCTAAAAGAAAACATACCTAAGCAATACTGGAAATTTAACAATTTCCTCTTGAAGGATAATGTTTACATTGATACTTTCAAACAGCTGATTATTGATGCTAAAAAATAATATGCAGTGGCAGTATATGATTTGAATATCATTAGTGATATTTCTGATAAGCACATTGAATTAATACTTTGGTTCAAAATGCAGTAAAACTAAATAAAGAAGAGACTACTTTACTAGATGGACCTATCAATTAGAAGAAAGCACACACAGTACTGTGGTTAATGAAGAATAAGAAAAGCCCTGGCAAGTATGGATTTACATATGAATTTTTTTTTAGTTTTTCTTTAAATAAAATGTGTTCATTTAACCATGGCTATATAAAATTCTGTTTTTCCGTAACTCAAAGACAAGGTATAATTTCACGTATTACAAAAGAAGGGAAACCTAAACAGCACGTAAAAATTGGAGACCAATTTCATTACTTATGTTATGTACAAAATTGCATCCTCGTGCATTGCAAATATGATAAAAAAGGTATTGCCCAAAATAATTCACATGGATCAAAAAGGGTCCTCAAAATGGCCGATTCTCTAGGGACAAAATACGTCTAACATATGACCTTTTATTGTACAATAATTGTAACAGAATACCTGGTTTACTATTACTTGTGGACTTTGAAAAGGCGTTCGATAGCATCTCTTAGACATTTATTGATAAAGTATTGAGCCTGTTATGTGCATTTTGATCCTGATTTGAGAAAACGGGTACACTCTTAGTATTCAGATATACTCTCATGCATTTTTATAAATACATATTTTTCGTGGTTCCGTGTATATCGAAGAATGAGACAAGAGGATCCCTGTCATCTTATTTGTTTTTGCTGTGTGCAGAATTTCTATATGTTATGTTGCGTGAAAATGAAAATGTGAGAGGTGTGAGAGCGCAAGATACGGAATTTTTTATTATTACAATTTGTGTATTATACAGCACTGTATCTGGATGGAAGTGACAATCGTTTACAGAAAGTGATACATAAAGGGTGGCCTGAAAATGGCTAATGTTTACTACTCCTTGTCTGCAATGGAAATCAGTTGGCTAAAGAGATTGTTATACAACCAGGTAGTATACAACCACACTATACTTGTACCCTGTACTGGATGTTACATTTTCTTCGTAGTGAGTTCGTAAATTCACTAATTAGTAGAATACATTTCCCTCTCTGGCATGATGTTTCGAAAAGATTTTAACGATTCTATGTAAAATGCGCACCCAAGACTATTGATGAATTTAAAGCGGAATTCTCTTCTAAACATAAATATTGTTATGAGGAACCACACAACTTATTTTAGTGATTGGTTACAAGAAGATGCTTATAAGGTTAGACACTTACTTCAAGATAATGGTGATTACTTCACATACGAAGAGTTTCAGTTAAACTTTCTTAACCTGACTACTAACTTTTCTTCAGTTTTCAGGAGTTCTAAATGCAATCAAACTATTTCAAAATAAATTACAGATTAAGAACATGAAAAGAAGTGAAGAAAAAAAGGAATGGGAGATAATTTTAAGGGGAATAAATCGGTACCGTCTATGCTTGGAAATTCTGATTCTCTGCCCAGTGGAATTTAAAATGAAATTATAGCTTTGAAAAAGTACCATGGAAACTTTATTTAACAAATGCCATGAGACAACAACAGAAAATCAACTAAAGTGGTTTCATGTTAGGGATTCTTGATTGAATTTTACCAATAGTTACTTTTTATAAGAAAAATGCATGAACTCCCCAAATGTGCTGCGTGTTTTATTGATGATGATTCTCAAATGTAGCCCCTCTTCTGTAGTCCAATCTTTATATGATGGTAGCCACAATAAGTCATCCGTTATGGCAATATCGGTTTGGTAGCATTTTCTGGAAAGATCAGTGAAAGTACATCATGAAGAAATTCAACTTCTGATTTTACAAACACTGATTTTATTTGGAGTGCAACAAGACATCTGTACTGACAACGTGTTAAACTTAATCATCTTGATAGCAAAACTTTATATTTATGTATGTAAAAACAATACGCCATTTGTACATGTTTCTTTGAAGATTGTGAAGATACGACTTAGAAATCCTTGCATATTAATTAACAAGTTAAACTTGTGTGAGCTGTTGTGGAAGCCATACACTGAACCATTATTATGAGCACACATAGCAGAAGCTGGGATATTCTCCCTAGTTCTATCTCCTCTTTACTCTCTTTTCCCACACTTCTGATATTTTCTACCTCTATTCATCTTCTTCCCTGTGAACTGAACGAGATTGTTTTAAGAATGAAAGGTGTTTTTGAATGATATGTAATGCAATGTATGTTTTGTATATTGTGTTTACTAATTAAAAAAATTCACAGAAATCTCGAGAAGATAACCGTTTAATGTAACATTTAAAAATTTTAAAAATATAAATTACAAAAAATGTGCATCACAGTATTCACTCTTACGGCTTTTTCTGCAAGGTACCATTCCGAATCTAAAAAGGAAGTAACCATTTTCAGTGGAGTTGCTAAGCAGCACGAATGTGGCTGCACTTTAAGACTGCATCAGCGTGCTGAGTCTGTGATAGTTTAAAAAGACGTGTCACTCTGAAGACATACGCATTCATTAGGGAGTTTGAGATCCATGACGCGTAAGGAGACGTGTGCGGCAACGAGAACGGCGCGCCTCTAAGCCTACCCGTTTTGAGAAAGCGATTGGTTGGCTTTTGTGGATGTGATGATGTAGGGCGCAAATTCCCGTGACGATACAGGTTGCCGCTCCCGCACGCGTCGCGCGAGCGCTAAATCTCAAACTCTCTATTATTCCACCTGGACCGCTACCGCTTGTTGGATAAATTCCAGACCCAAGCACAGTTGTGAGACAGCCCTTCTGCGTCCTATGAACGATCTTCTGTGCAGTGCGGATGCAAGGAACGTGACTCTTGTGGTCCTCCTTGATCTGAGTGCGGCCTTTGATGTCATTGATCACACCACTCTACTAACTCGTCTTCAGATGGAGGTGGGCATTGGTGGTTCCGCTTTTGCAGTGGTTTCATTCCTCCCTCAGTGACCGTACACAAAAGGGTGATGGTCAATCTTCTTCAGTGACAGTTCCATTGCAGTGCGGTGTCCCGCAGGGCTCTGTTTTTGGGCCCGGTTTTATTTTCTATTTACACATCTCAGCTTGGTCCCCTCATTGAGAACAATAATGTGAACCGCGAGATGTTTGTAGATGATACTGAACTATATCGTTCGTTCAGTACAGACAGTGAGTCGGTGCGTGAGGCAGTCTGTGAGGTAGAAGATTGTTGTTTAGAGGTAAAGTCATGGATGCTAAGGAACAAACTCAAGCTTAATGACGAGAAGACAGAGGCGATGCTATGTGGTTCCAAGCTTAGCCTTAGTAAAGTCCCTCTAGACTCTCTCCAAGTGGGTCAAGCTAGAATCCCCCTCTCCAGCTCCGTACGGAACCTTGGACTCTATGTCGACAATCTTCTTACTATGTCTGATCATGTCAGTTCTGTAGTTAAGGCATGTTATTTTCACATCCGCACACTTGGACGACTCCGACCCATTCTCAATAAGAAGACTGCAAATGCGGTTGCTATGTCCCTCATTCCTTCAAGATTAGACTATGCAAACAGCTGCCTCTGGGGAATTTCAAAGAGTGAATTGTTGAGGCTTCAGCGAGTGCAAAATACGGCTGCTAGAATACTTGCACGAAAGAAGAAGACTGACCAAATTACTCCCGTATTATGTGACCTACACTGGCTTCCTGTGGAGAAAAGGATTGACCACAAATTGTTAACCCTGACGTATGGCTGCCTTCACGACCTTTGGCCTGCATATCTACGAGATCTCATTCACCGTCACCAACCTCAGCGGAACCTTCGTTCAGCAGCCCAATCCAGATTAAGACGACCAAATGTTCAGACAGGGAACACAAACAAGAAGACAATGGGTTTCAGATCCTTCTCAAATGTAGCCCCGCTTCTGTGGAACTCGCTTTCCCTCTCAACCAAGGAGTCTGAGAGTCTTGCAACTTTTAAGAAAAAACTGAAGACTCACTTGTTTCAAATGGACTAGTTTTTTTTTTTATCTCATCATCTGCATTTTGTTGTTTGAACTTGATGATTTGACCTGCAGTCTGGTGGCTGTTGGGATCATTGCGCATTGAGCGTATCTCTGCGATGCGGAAACTGGTGCATTATAAAACGACATCATCATCATGTCCTGCGACTTCGGTTTACCTTCTGTCACTCTAATTATAAGGCACGTTTTCAGACCAGGAGAAAAATTGCTTACAAGGCTATGCACCTTCTTGTATAACATATAAGTTATAGTTCTCCCTGAGACAATAAACTGTAGGTCTAGGCCTTGTTACAAGATGAGAAACAAAAAGGCAGTTAATCGTAGTAGTTGTCTCCCCTTGTCAGCGCAACATGATTGATCACAGAGGCATGAGGTTTCTTGAATTTCGAAGCGAAGAGTTCATAGAGATGGATATTTGCTCAATGAAGGAAACCAAAAAGCCACACCAAACAATCATTTTAGCATCCTGTCGCGCTACAGAGCTTCTCCACCGCCCCTCTCCTCCATCACCACAAAATATGTCACGAAAGTACAGCGGCGTGACAAAATATCCTTCCGACACGGAGTGGCGGGTGGGGGGCATCCTCTGGAGGATATAAGGAGGGAGATATGGATCAGACAGACAGCAGGACTGGCCTTGGCGACGGTGTCGGAAGGAGATATGTCGAGTCTGACCTTTGAAACCTGAGGAGTCTGGTGTTCGCTTGTCACAGGCCACGCTGCGTATCCTAGGTTTCCTCGAGTGAACGCGCTATCGCTCGGTACGCCTTTTAGGTTACACTCGGGTGAACAGCTGGGACATTTGTTTTCTTCCAACCTCTCGTCATCCATTTTTCTTCTGTGGACGGACTTTCGTGTTCTCCGTTTGTTAGCCCCTTGTTTTGTTGTTTTGGCGTCTTTCTTTCCTTGCTTGTTTCGAGAACTCCACTTCCATTAACTTTACAACATTGCCTTGCATATTTTGTAACATTCAGACACTGGCTGTAACTCATCCACATACTTTAAAAAAAAATCTTTTTTTAAGTGGCGTCCAGTGCTGTCAGCATATATATTGCCCGTTTTAGCATTTCTTGTAATTCGAACGGAAATGTACTCATTCGTGTCATATAATTTACATATGCATTTCATTAAAAAGAAAAGTATTTCGTCTTGTTTCAGATCTTACAGGAAAGCTTCCATTCGAGAGGAAAGATAAATGCTAGACGGCTTGTTTGGCGTCATTCCACTAAGAACTTCAACTTCCACAAATGTTCTTTTCATCTTCGTTTATTCATCGGCATGACCGCAAAAAACCGACAAAATTTACATAAAGTTTCCATTTTTTCAGGGAAGCTGAAATTTATGGCTTATAAAAAAACAAAAAACTGGCCCCTCGAATGACGATGCCATGTTTAGAATGTAACGTCTGAGTTTTTTAAAAAAAATGAGCTTTTGATAGGACAGCTGAGAGAGAGTCAGCCAGTGCAAAATAAAGGTGGTGAGCTTTTTTAAGCGCCAATGCCTTACATATTAGCAATAATTTCAGAATTGGCACACAAACTAAATGTTTCCTCAAAAAATATTACCCATTTTTATTAGACAGATAAGTTATGTTCAACTCAAACGCGAAAAGAATGGTACTCTATTTTATTTAATTTGAAATTAATTATTACAGCTTTGTGGTGTGGACTGCTTATCGCAGATCTGCAGGATATTTCTTTTTAAATCTTTCGGGAATATACATCGGTGTAAAGACAGCAGGGATATCCGAAGACAGGGAGTGATTTGCGATCAAAAAGTACCTTTATCTTGTGTGTGTGACATGACAGAGTGAGCACCGTCGCTTTATGTGCAACTTCCTAGAGACTGAACAAATCAAAACGACGGTCGTATTTCTAGCGAGGAAGTCAGTCTAATGTCTGAAACGTTCCGAGCACAAGAGGAAGTGAGGTGCGAGAATTTGCTTACTTTGGCCAACAGGCCTTAGCAGCCTAAAACAAAAAGGGGGAGAGGAAGAGATAAAAAGGAGAAATAGTGGGGGGGAGGAACCAAAAAAGCCTAGACGTGGCCATGCGCAGTGTGTGCTGTCAAGTAAGTGCGAAGGAGTGGTATTGACGGATGTTCGTGATCCATCGACATGTCCTTCAGATTGGCGGTACGCCATACGTGCCGTGTGATGACGTAATGGAAGATGAAAATATATACTGGGATCGTAACCAAGTGCTGGCGGAGACCTTTGATGCGCAAAGGTAGGCGCCTCTTCGCTCCACTGACCTGCGACACCGATCGCATGCACCGTCGCCTCGTTGCTCATTGATGTTCTCTGCCAGCTGCGCGGGAAGTGACGAGCATGTCCGTGGTAGTTCTCATTGGATACCTGATGGCGCTGCTGAGATTTACCGACGGGCGGGCGCGCTTGCTAGAACCGCCGATGAGATCGAGTTACTGGCGGGAGGGCGTTCCATCAGCTGCGGCCAACTACGACGACGAGCTCTTGAACTGTGGAGGTTTCGAAGTGAGTAGTGTGATTATTGTTTTCATTTTTTTTTTCACGCATGAGTTTATTCATTTGTAATTGCGGGAATCCTTGCTTGCATAATTTTTCCAATGTTTTGGTATGTGAAGAGGTAAGCAGTAAAAAGATGCGGTGTATTCTCTAATGCACACGTCGCTTGCAAAGATAAACTGTCACCCTTAACTGACGGTAGTCAGTCTACGAAATATGATGTCTAGACAGGCTCACAACATAACTATTCCCTAGCGAAACGGAGACTGACAGGGCGCGTCCAGGATATAAAGGTTAATGATAATACATGTGTATCGCAGTGAAAGTTAACGTAATAATTTCCAGTAATGTTCTGCCCTCTTCAGCGTTATCAGAGGAAAGATGAGAAGGAAGCATCGTAGGGGTCGGGGGTGGGGATTAGAAGAGTTGAGAATCAGGCCGGCAATCGTCAAACGGAAGAGTGCAACGCACTTACAAATCCGCTCTTCAAAGATTGTTGTGTGTGCAAATTAGGAACACACAGAATTGTGAACATGGACTAAACACATTATTTACATGTTGGCAGCGACAACTTATGAAATAGATATATATTTATATATATGTATTATTTTTTGTTGTTATGATTGGTGACAAAATTGAGATCCTGTCTGAATTTATTATTAGACTACCAAGACGATTTTAACAAATTCTTGTTAAAATAAATTATTAAATTAATTTCGCGATATTATTTTCAGTAACTCGTAAATGGGATGCGTGCGTGCGTGCGTGCGTGCGTGCGTGCGTGTGTGCGGGCGCAGGCGGGCATGTTTTCCCGTGTGGGGAGGGGGAATCATTGCTCTTAAAGACGGAGGATCACAATACTTGCTTTTTAAAAACTTATATTCTTCCTGTTTCCCGCTCGTGCGAGCAGTTTCAGTGGCAGACCGCTGGAGGCAAATGTGGCGCATGCGGTGACGCTGTTGGCGGCTTCCGAGAGAACGAGTACCCAGGAAAGTACTCGCAGTTCTCACCCCTTCGGACCTACGTCAGTGGCACGTACATCAACGCCACAGTATATTCGCGGCCCAACATGCTCGGGTGGTTCGAGTTTCGACTGTGCACACGCCGAGACGGCCCGGATGTACCCGACCTGCAAAAATGTTTGGACGAACACGTTCTGCAGATCGAGGAGACGGGTATGACTCGCTATTACCCGGGTAGCATGGGTGGTTATAGTGATATGCACGTTCTTCTTCCACCCGGAGTTTCGTGCCAGCATTGCATCCTGCAGTGGAAATACAACACAGGTGAGCGGTAGGAAAAGGCTGGCTTCGTGAGCCTTATGTGTGTTATGTATCGTATGTCTGATATGTCATATGTAAATAATAGCCCTTTTTTGGTCTTTGCATAAGTGGACAATTTTTATACCAAATGTTTTTAAGTATAACCGCTTCGTTGTCACTCACTTGCGGATTACATAGATACATAAATGCGCGCGCACACACACGCACACACACACACACTCTCTCTCTCTTTCTCCAACGTATATATATATATAAAGGAAAAAGGGAGTGACCACTATGCTACATTAATAAAACAAGAGACAATAATATGAAAGTACCTCTGTGACAATGAAGAGTAGACTATTGAAAATGCTAATTGTGAGAATATCCTAGACCATGAAATACCTTTGAACTTAAGGTTTACTAAAATGTTTGATATAGACTTACGTTTTACTCATCAGGGGCCTCATCTACCTTTTTATGTCTTTCTTCCTTGTCTCTTCTCCTCATATCTGCCCTTTAGCACAGAACAGAACTGCAACCGCTTAAGTGATGTCTAGCTACACTTGCTATTTTTCTATTTGTTTTGTTTTTGTTGTGTGTGTGTGTGTGTGTTTTGTTTTGTTTTGTTTTTTGTACTTCGTTTCACGGTAGGATGGGCTTGAATTATTGGCCTGAGAGTATGTAGCGTTTCGTATATATATACATATGTCACAAATAAATGTCAGTGACAACGACTTTTAAAATGCGTCCCACTGACCCAGATGACAGCCACCACAACTAAATTATCTCCATGTTCGTGCTGCTATGGAAATGTTTGCTTCATCGGCTATCGTCTGCTTATTTACTCGTGCCAGCGGGGGAAAAATATTCCGCAGTGATTTCCCTTTCTTTGTTGTCTAGACTTTCTTACAGTGCCACCATCTGCGTGCATTTTGTACACGATCCATCATTTTCTCTCTTTATATCCACTACTTGCTGAAGAAATTCTTCTTGGTTTATGTATATGTTCACCCTCATTTTATTTCTTTCTCGTTTTTCCTGTCTTTTTCTCTCTTTGTTCTCTTTTTTTTCTTTCTCTCTCTCTCTCTCTTTCTTTCTTTCTTTTTTTCGTACCATCTGTTTTAAAAGAATACTCGGTAACTAGTGATCAAAGAATCTGAGGCCCTTCTTTTAGGCTGCAACCAGAAATACATGGTCAGCACTTAAGACTGCAATTGAAAATGGGGGTGCTAGTCTTTCAGAAGAATACAAAGTGTCACAAAAGTTCATCACAGTTGTCTCTCATATACGGAGCCTTCAGACCACTCCCTCCTCTTGCAAGAAAACCCACACACGATGATGATGTAGGTTTTCATAAAGTTTGATAACTCCGCGGGGGGGAGGGATAATCTCCTCTTGGTCGGGCCTTGAAGGATCACACCCATATTTAGCCTCTTTCCTGCTTGCGGTGCGTGTGTGTGTGTGTGTGTCCTGCATGTATTGTGCCCTTAAAAATAAGTTGAGAAAACGCTCCATTCCACGTCTCGCTCGACCCCTTGGCGACAATGGCTGCCCCTGTTCTGCTGGACAAGAACCGTCTGTCAACGTTGTCACGTCATCACGTCAGCGGCTGACGTGACGGGCACGTGGTGAGATGCCTGTCAACTGCTAAAGAATGCAGACTCCATTACGTTGCCGGCAGTCGTCCGCGGTGGTACCACAGCTGTCAGTACCCGATTTTTGTCCCTTGGGCCTAAACTGTAGTGCGCAGTTACCTTAGACAGCTTAGCTTTATGGGGTATATTTTTACAAAATTCTGAGTAAGACGTGAACAGCAGTTTTTTTTATTTTTCGCTCGGATTAGTGATAACTATGACGTCAGCCATTTTGAGCATGCAAATGAAAGATCGTGGAGCACGAAGGACCATCTGTATTCGTCGCCTTTCAAGTAACGTTATTTTGGAAGGTTGTTGGATACGCCTTGCGTGTTTTACGACTTGTGAAGCCATACGTATACATGTTTGATGGTGAGATGGATCTTTCTCTCTCATTCTTGTTCTCTCTTTCAGTCGCTCTTTTCATCGGTTCATCCTGTTCGTCCGTCTATCCGTCACGCTACCATTCTGTGTGCGTATGCAATCGTTTGTGCCCATACGGATTCTTCTCTGCTATACTTCATATCCTGCATGTAAAAAATGGCTTATAACAAATAAATCTTTATATCTTTAACGCGCTTAAGTCTAGCCAGTGAGCTTTGTGTGCAAAGCTCTGTCGGACAGCTGCATCTATCCCGTCACAACATGGAGCAGAACATCTCGGAAGCAATGTTCTTTACCGAAATTTCAGAATTAACGAACTGAAATATTTCATTATTTTTGTGGGCTACTGTTGCTTTGAGTTCTTCTATTCAGTCTTACAGCCTAATTTACGGAACTGTCGGTTTGGGTTCGCTTCCAGTCACAGTAAGAAACGTGTAGACTTGTTTATTCTTTAAGACCATAGTGGGGAACATTACAAATACTTGGATTTGATCCTGCATTTACTAATGCAGACACCTTAGATAAGTTCCTCTGCCACAACTAATGCATAAACCTGGGAAAAGTACCAATGTCACCACTTTTCACAGAACAAAAATTCCGTATGACTGCAGCTCCATCCCCCTCATAATCACTTGTATTGAGAAATAATTAAATGCTCTCGAACTTGGATGAATCTTTTTCTGCAGACACTCAAAGAAGACCACTTTCATTTTCATAGTAACATCTTCCAAGACTGTCATTAGCGACGCCAATTTGTGACGTCACCGGAAGTGCAATGTCCCGCCAATTTAGACCTTCACTACATAGAGGTGAACGAGCTCAACCATCTCCCATGCGGCATCTCTTGAAAATTTTCTGGGTTTTTTTCTGTCGTCCTGGCTTTAGGCTACCGCAACAACCGGGAAAAAAATACTTGCAGCGAGTGCCTAGGCTGCGGGGCTCAGGAACAATACTACAACTGCGCCGACATCAGAATTGCCTCCAGCAAAGACAATGCAACGGCAACTCCCAGCCAAACAACCCCTGCTCAGCACCCGGTCCCGACCACGTCCGTTCCTGCGCTGAAATCGACTCCCCCAACCTCGACTCCTGACCCCTCCACCCTGGAAGCATGCACGCCTTCCGCCAAGCTGGTGCAATGCGAAGCAAAAGGCATGCATCAACTGGTACCCGGGATGGGCGACTGGTGCCTTAAGAACTGTCAGTCCGGCAAGTGCAGGGAGGAGTTTTGCTCATGCTTTTGCCAATATCCAGAGGGCTACAAGGTAGGTGTCACCAACAACATATCGTCTACTGTGCCTTTATTTAATGTGATGTTTTACTCGTGATCTCATGATCCTTAGTCGGTTCCCAGATAATTTTATTCACGCTGGCGCCATTCTGAAACGCAAACGAGGCACACAATGCTTTCAGCGTAGGTCTAGTTCACCTTGGTCCCATCTGGTTAATCCTGGTCACTCACGTCTGCTTAACATGGTCTCGTCTGGTTAAATAACAAATTTATTGGATAAATCATTTGCAGAGGCTTGCGTTTCTGTTATGCTTCGTTTGTAGTCTTTCGTGTACATCGCATGACATCTATTACTATTCAGTGGCGAAGGAACCAGGGCCCAGTTGCACAGCACACTTCTAATTTTAAACACTTTTAGGCCTTAACTCTATTTAGATAATCAGTTTAAAGTGCACAGCACAATTTTAGAATTTTTAAAACTAAGTAAGATAAAATTGTTTATGTCTGACTTTCCGTCCTGTCAGTACAATTTTTTTGTATGTTTTTCTGCAATGCATCAAAATGGCTAAGAAGAGATTTTGCTTCTTTAGAACAGTTTTAAGGTTTAGAAACGTGTTGTGCAACTGACCCCAGGAGTCTAGGGTGCTCGTGCAAGAAAGATACTAAGGAGAATGTGAACGTCGTTCACTGTCAGCATGGAGTTTGCCCCCAACCCCGAGAGCTGACCATCTTCCTACTCCCCTGCTATTATTATTATATTTGGGACACAGATGAAGACGAGGAAGTTTCGATTATGCCCCAGCCCTTCACCGTTTGTGATATGGAACGGTGAAAGGAAATATGGGACTTGAAGAAGAAAACGTCTACAGTTACGCAGATAGAGAGATTTTCATCATCACATTCACTACTGCTGCCACTGTTAGCTTCACTGTCGTCACTTTCTGTTCATTCATTCATTCATTCATTCATTCATTTAGTGTCTCCGTTTATTGTAGCTTAATCTGAACTCCACCACCGTGCTTAAATTGCTGTCATACTGATGACTGTTGCAGATCCTCATAGACCCAGTGGTATTCAACAGAGTAATGGCTAGTCCTTCACTTTCCATCGGAGTTCCATCTTCAACCATCCAGAAAAGACTCTGTTACAAGCCTCAAGACACTTGGAACCACACGCCGGGTATGGAGGGGTGGTGCCAAATGTTCTGTCCAGGAAGGTGGTGCGCAGATATGTGTCTATTGAGAATATGCTAAATATGGTGACGATGAAATGGTCGGGACTTTACTTGCTAGCAGTTTGACGTTTTGTTGAAAAAGGGGTTTATAACAAATTTTTTCCCAGTACCTCAAGAAAGACTAAGCTTCTGAGTAGCTAGCCGACTGAGTAGAAAAAAGAGCTGCGTGGACAGCAGGTTTTGCATGTGGCGAAACATGATTTCTGCAGACCTATTTAACTCGCAGATTGTTCACATGTTTCGAAAGAACAACGGTTAATATACAGTAAACGAGGATTTCGGAGGATCTGCTGCTGAGCTGGTGGAATGAGTGGCTAAATGTAGTAAAGAAAGATTGGATGACAAACAGTATGTCTGGAGGCAGACGAACTAGTCATTACATCCATTTTCTGGTTGAACCCCGACCCTTCTAATGTTGATAATATCAGCTCACCCATCCTCCACCCAAAAAAGCTTCCACTCCGGATTCACAGGGAACTTGTGGAAATATGTGAGTTAAACTTTGGACTTTGTGAACAGGATGGATCGAACAGAAAACAACAACAACAACAAAATATATAAAACGTGCAATCCATAGACGAAGGCAAAAGTAATATGTATGATTGTTTACCAATTTTCTTCATTTCACTGCATCATCCTGTGTGCTCCGTGCATGATCCTTTGGTGTTCAGCAGCAGCGTGTACCTGCTCATCAAAAGCACCATCAGGTCTGCAAATACCTTCTCGCTCAATTTACAAGTGTTTAGATGGTGTGAATCCTTTATAGCTGATGTGAATGAATGGCGTCTTTCTGGCTTTTTTTTTGTTTTGTTTTTTGGCCAGCAGGGCACACAGATATTGCGATCAGTGCAGACAAATATTGCGAGTAGTGTAGCCAGCTCACTGTTATTTTTTTATACTGTTGCGCAGAATGGAGACAACGTAGTAATGACAGTATTTACACGTTCCAGCAAAGACGAATAGCCTGTGTCAGTAGTGGCGACAAAAGAATTAGCTTGTGAATTATCACTTACTTACTTTGCCGACCGATGGTTCTCCCACGCCTTTGCACTCAGTAGGTACATCAACTACCATTGTTTGTACTGGTAGTTGAGAGAGAGAGAGAGAGTGCCTATATTTGTGAGGGTGCGTGCGTGCGTGTGTGTGTGTGTGCTCGTGTCTGTCTGTCTATGTGTGTATGCATTTATGTAAGAAAAATTGTGTGTGTGTGTGTGCGCGCGCGCGCGCGTGCACGCGCTTCACACAGAACATTTAAATGTACAAAAGGTATTTTACAAGCATCCGTTTTCGTAAATGCCAGTCATTTTTCACACACAAAAAATGACTGCACTCTGGCATTTGATAAAAAAAAGTAGCGTCAAAAGGCTTGTTTGCACCGCGAGGCGATGACATTACTTCCCTTTCTCCTCTAAATACCTGCTCTGTTATCCAGCTGACACTTTGCCATATTGGGTGGAAGCATGTTACTAAGGTTTGTCAGAGAACACTCGTTGCTCTGGTTTGTTTCTATCTCATGTTCTTGTTGCTGTTGAAGCTGCTGCTGCTGCTGCTGCTGCTGCTGCTGCTGCTGCTGCTGCTGCTGCTGCTGCTGCTGCTGCTGCTGGAGTTAGAGACTCGATGTCAATTTCATTCTAAACTTGAGGCTCTTTACACTTCGTGGTGCTGTGGGTAGCCGATCGCAGCGTTTTCGGAGAGGTTAACGGCTATAAAATCCCCTAGACACGCGCGTGACTCCACAATGTCGCGTACATGGGAGGCAGCGCGCGCGACTCGCCGTGACACCTGTCCAAACTGTCTAACTATGAGGTAGTTACATCACGACGCATGCATTGGAACGCCACTTTTCGACGCACACCCACGACGTCTGTCGTTAAGATTTGTTTCCCTGACCCTGATGTCGCGTAACCCATCCCGGACATTTAAACGACCGATTACGGGGACACTGGAGGCTATCCCCACTTGCTTCGCTACCGTTTTTGAGCCTAGTCTGACTAGTTTACGGCGAGGCTAGGAATCTCCTTCGTGGCTGATGTGTGTTGCTACTACAGCCAGTATGTTGCTAGTGCGACAAACTGATTTCTTTCAAAGCCAATAATTTCCTGGCAGATAGCCCGCAAACAATCTTTACTAGGTCTGGACTAGACTAACCTCAAGAAAAGGTAGCATCGAAATTACAAGAAATGCCTACCTGTTGGCCTGTTGTTGCGGTGTTTGCATTGCTTTGCTAAAACAAATAACGCGTTTCTGTGGTGGCAAGTATTTCCAGCTACTGCGGCGGAATCGCTTCTAAACCTGGTTTGGCTATAGCACTCGAATGTGGCAACTAACACGAGGAGTGTATCTCTAGTGTATGCGGCGAGGGGTAAGAAAATATGTCTTTAGATTGTAATTCTGTTTGCCTTGTGAGGAATTTCATGCGATAGGGGCAGGAACGAAAGAGGTCAGCGGTCGCTTCATCGCGAACCCTACTCACTTGCAAACTCTGAAGAACTTGACCAGAGTTGCCTGCATCACTCTTTCCCCCTCAAAACTTGTCAGATGGCTGCCCTGCGCTCCATCTGTTCGAGAGAATTGAGCTGTAATTCTTGTGGATCCTGTAAACCACTGCGCGCCGTACTGCGGGTGCCCGCTATAGGCTCGTAATAACATGGAACCAAATGGGGCGCCAAGAGGGGAATTCATCCCACACGGGACCCCACAATTAATCACTTATATAATGGGACGACAAGAGGGGAATTCATCCCACACAGGGCCCCACAATTAGTCACTTATTTAAACTCTCCCCTCATCAGGACAACGCTACACTATTGAGTGTATTAAAACTCATATATGACAAAAAAATCTGATGAAAAATAATTTCTTTAAAAGGAAACCTAACTGTATGATCTTTGCAATATTTATCTTTTGCTACGTTCTTTTATTTGTCTTTTACTTTTTAGAGTAATTGATTAGTTCTTTTGACACTGGGACCTGTATGGGGTGAACCCCCCTCTTGGCGCCCCATAGGGCCTCTCACGTCCATGACGAGGTGCCCGCGCTCCAGTGCGTAGGACAGGGGCCAGTTGTACAACACATTTCTAATTTTAAACACTTTTAGGCCTTAAATCTATTCAGATAATCAGTTCAAAGTGCACACCACACTTTTAGAATTTTTAAAACTAAAACTGCTTTAAGTAAGATAAAGTTGTTTAAGTCTGACTTTCCATCAGTACAATTTTTTGTAAGTTCTTGTGCAATGCATCTAAATGGCAGAAGAGATTTTGCTTCTTTAGAACAGTTTTAAGGTTTAGAAACATGTTGTGCAACCAGCGCCTGACCGTTTAAAAGGGTCTTTAAGTCGATTACAGATTGGATTGTTGTTCTAGCCCCAATTAATACATTTCATAACACTTATGTAGCTTATCCACCTCACTTAACTTCCCTACCTGCTGGAGCAAGCTGCGTCGCACATTTGTCGGCACTATTCTTGACTTTGTTTGGTAAAGATGAAAGAAATGCTTGATATTTTACATCTGCGTCATGCTAAATTGTTAGTAGTTTTTTTCTTTCAACTTAAATATATATATATATACAAAAAAGGATATTGCATGTATGTTGTCAAGGTTTCGCATTCCAAAGATATCCTTCAAACATATTGAAGCATCCTATCCTCATATTCTAGTTTTGATGCATCGCGATATGAGTATCAAGACTGAGAAACTGCTTGCCTTCAATCCATATCCATTTAAGTGTTATTCGATGATTTAAAAGCAGCATGTCTGTATCATTTGTTGTACATTATTTTTAATAACGTTTTGTTCAAAGATCCCACTTTTTATCCTCTGTATTTTTTCTTATTGAATGCAGTACAAGCATTTACATTTCATGCAGATGTTTAGGCTTTTGAAATAAGTATCAAATTAACGAAGAGCCTGTAGTCTTACACATTATGATACCCAGATTATCTGCCATGCATATTATGTCGCACGTTGTTCATATCGTTGTTTGTACATTTACTCTTTCCCTAACCCACCAACCCCTATTGAAACACGACAATCACGTCTTTTGTGATGACTGATTTAATTAATGCTCAAAGTAATATTCAAAACGCTCACACGAATGTATAGTTTGCAATGTGCGTCAAAACTTGGCTTGTTCGGTTTGTCATTTATATTTTTTTTTCTGCAGAAATGACAAAAAATGGTTTCTTTAGTTCGAGATGTCCCACAACAATGTTACTGTTTTTACTACAAGAAATTATTGCTGCACTGTCCCTCCTGCAAAGCTGTTATGTACCGAGTCGCTGCCTGAAACCTTTACGATAAGATTTTAAACAAGTCATTCAAGTAAACCAGTCATTCAAAATCTCTGTTGGTCGGCAGAGACCTCTAATTCTTTGCTCAGCGTCTGATACATTATTATATCGTGTGATGTCTGTATCAGTACAAACGCATTCTGCACAGGGTATTCATCTGATGGTCTCAATATCTCAATATATTTATATACATTTTTAATATAAAGCTTCAATCTGGTACTGCTTACAGGGTTTATTATCTCCTTTACCTTAAAGATAACTCTCTCGCGTGTGCGTTCATACACAAATGTAAAGATTCATTGTCAATGCTAAATAGTTTTTGTTTATGTTTATTTTTGGTTTTTGCTTGATGTTTGTTGTTTTCTTGCGGCCAAATTATGATCGTTCGATTCTTTCTCGTTTCTTTGAATTCTTGATGGAAAGCACCAAACAGCATGCTCGCAAAAAAAGATAAATTCGTTTCGTCTCAGCTATTAAAGGGAAGGAACTGCTAACTAACCAGAAATGAATGGGAAAGAACCCCAAATGACAGCAATCATGCTGCTGAACACGACTAATTTCTAGAGGAAACTTTTTATGACATCAGCGCAAGCCACTCTTAAGCCACTCTCACACGGTTAAGACGTAGCAGCGCGTGTATAATAATTATTGTTCTTTTTCCTTCCGAGGGTTTTCCTAACTGGGTGTTTTAGCTGAGACACCTGCGTGGTTTGCTTGATAGATATCGAATTTGTTTTGAGCATGCCATTCCACTTAACGACCAACCTGAATGGTTTGCGTTTTTTGCAGATATTGGTAGATATAGGCGATATAAACATAACATATAAATTGCAGCCTCCAAAACCCATCCGTTAATTAATTATCCGCTAGCAAAGTACGCGATTCGCACCTGCGATTATTGGAACTATTCGGACGTTAAATCTGCATTTCTTCTGCTAAAGTAGCAGTTTTTCAGAAACACGAGAAATGCAGACTCTCAGCGTCCGAATAACCGGAACTGTCGCTCATTCTCTCCCTCTGTTTGGTGTTGACGGCTGCCAGTGTTGTGAATGGTGCACTAGTGTGACGTAGTACACTGTTAGCGACGCTTGTTGATCGTAAGTGAGAATCGTAGCGGATAATTAATTAATGGGGGGGTTTTGGAAGCTAAAATTTACAGGTTAGGTTTATATCGCCTGTATCTACCGATATATGAAAACTTCGAAAACCATTCAGGTTGGTCTTTAATTTATTTGTATGACCTTTGATCTTATAGGGTCAGCACTATTTATGCTGTACTATTATCCTGACAGTTACACAGTCAGAAACAAATACGAGAATGCTGTTCTCGCGTTACAGATGGTAAACAACGAGCACGAAGACCTACGTTCAGAGAATTTCATTACTTCTTACACTTTCCTTACTAAGAAAAACTTCATACTCCAAGAGAAAGAAAAAATGATGACCATAGTTTTGAAATATGTGGGCTTATTCGTGTGTCTGCGCTCGTGCGTGTGCATGTTTATGCGCGTCTGTGTATTGTGTGCGCATACATTTGAGTGTGTTAAGTGTTTGCGTATCTGTTTTTACATTTGCAATGATCGATTTTTTTAAATAGCGCATTATTTGGTTGTTGATGTTTATTTTGAATGATCGTGAAAGAGTTTATGGAGAAAAATATTCAGCGTGCATTGGAGTATGTCACACTCTGCCTTAGATTTTTGGAATTTATTGAGGATTGCACGCGACGTAACACTTTTTGTCCACTGTGAGAATTATTATTTGTATGTTCTGTATTACTAACACATTTCATTCCAACCACACATAAAAGTATCAAACAACGATTTCATTTTGTGATGACATTTTTTAAGCTGTAAATCCTTCTGTTATTAAGTGCGAATGTGTGCGTAGACATTTATGTACAACCTGAACAGTAAAATACCAGGTAGAAGGAAAGAACCTTTACTGACTGACTGGCAAAAAATACAGGCAAAGGAGGTGAGTAACTGAAACCATAGACAGACTGATCGACAGACACTGAATAACTATAACCACAGGCAGACACACTGATAATGAATAAACAAAAAGTAAAAGACTATGCACGTAGACGAACAGGCAGTTAAAAATTTGGCTTCAAATTATAGTTTGTTTATTTGTTTGTTTGTGTCTTAACCCTGAGCTAAAGATTGTGAGCATCTCGGCAATAAACATTCTTAGATAAACACGAATGCAACAACGAACGACGAATGGTTATTGCGATAATCATGTTAATTCTTTCTGGTAATGAATATCAGCCATGTTAGAGTTTATGTTCGATTTGCGTCGTAAATACGTCTCCGGCGACAGAGCTGTCTACACTAAGCAGACTGAGAACGCTCAAGTGATATCACAGCCCTTACAGAACCTGGTTAAAAGGCCCAGTTCTACGGCTGTTCAAAAGGAGTTCTTAAATAAATCGTCGATACATAGAACTTGGTAAAAAATACATTTCCAGCGCACCTCTCAGACTCTTTCAAAACCAAACCAAACTTAATAATTTTGTTGTATTATTGATCGAAATGAAAACATTTCAGACGAACTTTTTATCTGTAAAAAAACAATAATGCAATAAAAGCATTGACGGATTGAGCGACAGATAAAGATTGTCAAAATTTTAATATAATATATTTAATTTTCTGGAAGTACTGGAAGATAAAAACGTTATTGAATGAGGGGATACAGACATAGCAATAATGTTAATTTCGACTTTAAAATGTCTCTCTTGTTTGCGACCAGACAACGACTTTTATTGTAGAAATAAATGACTAATTAACAGGTCGGTCCATCTTTGATCTCTGTGTGCACCCATTTGAGTATACTTCTGTATACAAGTGCTTATGGTGTGTGTGCGTATATTTGTACACTCCTGTCTTCCTGATAGTAAAGTCACGTAGTTTAACAGATAAAAAATAAAGTACGGTAATTCAGAAGACATCGATCGCTTTAACGCTTTCGTTCAAGAAAACCATCGATAAAGGAAGGTGAGTTTCCCCTCACCCCCAACAGCTCCAAGAAAACCCTTTCGTGTTACTACTATCAACTGATAGGTGCCCACACTTGCTTGCTGGAAAACTTTAAGCTTCCAGTCTGTCTACTTCGGTTACCTTCTCCCCTCCTCCTTGTCTCTCCTAAAAAGAATGTCTATTGTGTTTGTCGTTTCGATCATTCAGGCCCGCTGGCGTCATCGGCGTCGTCGATCTGTCGAGTATGAGAATAAAACCGTCAGTGCGCAGACGCGATCTGTCGCGATGGTCGGTCCATCCATCGGCCTCACGTCACGCCGCAGGACAATGCTGACGTATTTTAGCTATGTGCCTATTTTTCCACCACGCGTTTGATTTATTGAAAGGTAAAGTTATTTTTCCTCCATGTTTCCTTCGTTGTCTCGTTCTTTCTTTCTTTTCCTGTTATTTTTATTTTACTGGTTCCCCCCCCCCTTCTTTTTTTTGCTCCCGAAGAGATGTTTTCTGATCTCTGTCCGTTAGTGAGGCTGACAAATAGCGCGGTATTCGCTGAAACTTGACAAAGAGATACAGTTTGTTCTAGCTTTGAGTTTTCTGAAAGTTCACAACTCGTCAGTTTAAAAACCAAAATCGTGTCACAACCCAATATTCATCGAAAACTAAAAAAATAAAAAATCGAAAATTGTATAGTTTTGTGTCCAGTTTTGGAGGGGGCAAATAAAGGTTAAAGATAGTGAAAAAGAGATGAGACGAACTTTAAACAAGAGTTGGTGACATGTGAATTTGAAGGATTGAGAGAAAGAGACAAAAGAGAAGAGAATAAGGAAAAGAAAGGAGAGAGAGAGGTAAATGTGGAAATTAAAAAAAAATATATGAAAAAGAGTATCAGAAAAGGCTGGAAAAGTACAGAAATATTCCGAACTGATCTAAAGCATGAGCAGTAGGAAGCACTGCTCATTGATTTCTTCAAACCAGTCATATGACCACACTCTGCTCATATCTACACGCCACTACATGCAAAGTTTAACGTAAATACTTGGAACTCGAAATAAGAGGTTCGAGGTAAAATATTTTGAACACAAGGTATGAGATAAATTCCTTGTGATTTCCTTTAACGCAGGGATCTCCTTAAAGAAAACAAAAAGGATATGGGTTCCAGTAATTTCTGCTCCATTGTCTTCCAATTTTATATTCAATTCTAGTGAACTTTTAGTTCCAGCAATATGTTATCACTTTACTTAACAATCAATTGTGCTTCATTTTGGGGAAAAATAATTGAATTTCAAAAAAATGCATTAAATCATTCGATGCAGTATCACCTTCTTAATATTAACAAATATTTGAACATATTTTCTTCGGCACGAGATTACATTTAAAATATTTGTTAAATGGTCTTTTTTTTAGTAATATAAAGAGGCTTAATTAGTCTTTCCCCTACATATTTTGTGTAGAATTGTTATAATTAGCTATTCTGTAGTCACAAGCAATGTTCACCTCCCTCTATTGAACGCACCACGTAAAGAATTAAGATGATCGTTACATGATTTTGTTTTGAAAGCTGCTATGAGGGTGTTTCGATCCTGTTGTTACAGACAACATTTTTCCAGAGAATCAAGAATTACCTGCAGGAATGTATCTCTACATTGTTGTAAGCATTGTTAATTGCAATATTGGTGGCGAACATTCAACACAGCCCACCTAAATAAATGAACCTCATTCCACTGAGTAGATACGAGTGTTGGAAGTGTCATGCCGAACCTTGTGGTCCTTTAAACTTTGCCCGATAAAGGGGTGAGATCCTTAATACCGACTTCTGGCGAAAAGTTACACAGCAGAGAAAAACGACTACTTTCATTGTCCGAAAAGTATTTCAACCTTTTTATTTTACTGAGCAAAGCGACAGAAAAAAAATTTGTAAAATCATGACGTATTACTGATATCTTTTCCCTCTCTAAAGATATTAAAGCAAGTATTGTGAACCTGCTCGTTTTGACCCGAGTGATGATTTACGAGTGCATCAACCTTGTAATAATGCAGCAGAAGATGACAGGAGGATAGATTGGGACAAAAGTGAACAAGGTAAGCACCACTGATGCACGTCCTACAGTGCACTTTAAACACTGAAAAATGTCAAACCCAGCGGGTGACGCATACATCTGCACCAAACGCGCTCACAGACGTGACATCAGAAAAGAGGCATAACCTTAGATTTCATCCATTGCTCTTGCGTGGGATGACAATTTTCGTAGCTGTTCCTTTGAAAAAGAATAGGGAAGGGAAGGTATTGAAAGGTCAGTGGGGACATGAGCAGATGCACAGTTGTCACAAAACGTCCAACATGACTACGTCATAACGTACTCATCACTTACCCAAGCAACTTATGCAGTGGCAGGGAGGGTGCAGTGCACTCATTACCTCGCCAAAAACAGCGAAGTCTGCGACACCCTTTGCGGCCCTCCATTCGCTCAGTGTCAGAGTCGGCAGGGGAGACTGACGGGGTAGGGGGGCGGACATCCAATCGTTCAGGAGATAAATTTCTGCCTTTTTGATTTAACGCTTATTTAGGATATTCTGTATTCTGGTTTAGTTTTTGAAATATTATTACTGGTTTATGAGTCCGAGAGTTTAAATTCATTATATTTTAATCAGTTTGTTGTTTCATTGAGATCTTTGATTTTGTCTAGTCCTAAGATTTTAGGATTTTATGCGTTGTACGCTTAAGGAAAGATGTCTTCTGTAAATTGTTTGCATTTAATATATCTGGCACTTTTATGGAGGTCTTCATTAATTATTTTAAGCAGTAAGGGACTAAGAACACTTCCCTGCAAACCTCCTTGTCATGAGTTATCTCTCTGGAAGTTTGGTCTTTGATCCTTGATATTTTCCTGTTTGACAAAAATGTTTAATTAATTAAACTATTTTATTTAGAATACACATTTAATAGAGTTTCCGAAGCAGACCATTATTCCAGAGAACTTCCGTCCAATGTCCAGGATTATTCCACACAAACTCACTCTTTTTTCTGTATGTGTTAATTATTTCTTCAGTAGAACTGTTATGTTGTCCGCTGTAGCATTTTGTAAGCTTGTTCTGGGTGACGTATGTTGCTGGCCTCACCAAGTTTCTTCTTAAAGGACAAACCGAGCGCAACATTATTTCTTTATGATCATGTTAAGTTTCTTTTTAAAATAATATTTCCCAAAATATGAGTGCATATTTTGCTTAATTTTAAAGATATAAGCCTTCAAACATAGGCATTTTCACCTGCAACCAGGAAGGCGGGAAAATATTACTCTCCTGTACTGAAGGTTCTCTTACACGCCCTGAGTATTTGTAATAGCAAGTGTGTGTGTGTGTGTGTGTGTGTGTGTGTGTGTGTGTGTGTGTGTGTGTGTGTGTCTTCAAGTCAAATGAAGAAACATCGCTCAGGCTGTCTTGTTCAAGAAGCGATTTCTTTTGCCCCCAAAAAATGAAACAGCTTAATTTGGAATACAGCCCTACAGATTGGAACTTCATTTAGAAGCTTTGAATGAAGTTAAAAAATATTTAAATGGTCCAAACTGAATTCATTCAACAGACTGGTAAGTCAATCAGATCAAAATTTAATGGACAACAATAGTTACAACTGACTGCTGATAAGGATTTTTTACAATTAAAAATATAATGATAGTTTGAACATGTTTATCGATGTAAAAACTTATTTTAGCTGTTTCGATCACACACATCAATGGTGTCCTCACACTGTCAGTTGTTTTTAGCATTATGCTGGATAAAAATACGACTGATTATGATGTGTTTGTGACTGTCACACGATGTTACTTGTAGACGGTGTAGAAACTGTCGATGTTGCATATCTGATACTTGATCTACCAGCAGTCGTAGTTCGTTTTAACAGCTCGTACTTTTGTATAGTAAGCACTGTTGTAGGAATAAAATTGCTTCGTTTTTCTGAAAGTCCAAGACTTGCTTGTACTGTATAAGTGACTGGATAACAATCGATTATGAAATGTTTTGAGCAAATTCTTGAGTCTGGTGTGGGGAAGTTCGCATGGCACGTTTGAACAAAGCAGAGACCTGTATATAAACAACTCTTAACAAAATTAATCCACTGGCGTTTGCTGCCATTATCTTTAGGATTTCCTTAATGAGTACAAACTAACTCCATCTGAGTGTCGAAAAGAACATTCAGCAAAAACAAACAAACAAACAAACAAACAATGTGTCCTGGTCAGTTTTCTATTATCGAGGATTGCATCTTTTCTCTTCGACTTCAGCTAGTGCAGACGGCGCTATTTTTAGAAATACTTCCGTTTCATCACTTCCTGTTTTCTCGACAAATCCAGCTGTGCTTAAGAGAAAAATACTAATATAAAATCTTTCATGCCTCTTTGTCATAAAATGCCACCGGAACATGTTTTTGTGATACTTTGCGTTTTATTTTCAATAATTTTCGCTGAGCGCTCGTATTGTCCTTTAATTGTTTTAATATTGTACGTAGTTGGAAGTAAGTCCTATTGGTCTGTAGCTGTTTTTACCTTCTTTTGTGGATGACAACCGCTTTAGCCATTCTCCATGCGTTATAGAAGGCACCCTCATCAAGGATTTTGTTAAACAAATATAAAATAAGATGTTTGATGAATCGCCTGGTGGTAAGTTATGAAATCTGAACCAGGAGCAGATCCTTACCTTTTAAATGTTTGTGCCTGGTCACTTTTTTCCACTGACCTTCTATCTGCTTGATTTAAGGGATAAGCTTGGTTTAGTGGAAGTGAAAAAACTCCAGGCGCAGTACAGTGACAAAGATTAGTAAGGAGTGTAAAACAATCATGCACAGATAAATAATAAAATTCCTATAAATAGATATCTATACATTGCTAAAGATATATATATAATGAAGTCTTCTGCAAGCTGTTATTTTTGCCATAATATAGGCTTGTTGCTGAAACGGCGCTAAAGAGCAACATATATTCGTAACAGGTTATAAAAGGTTGCAATGGAGACAACCCGTGGGCGCAGTACTTTCATTGACGTTTGTAGAGGATTGTCTACCTTACGCCCTCTGCAGCCCGCTCGAGGGGACCTCTCTGTTCCTTGGTGTCATCCGACCAACAGATTCCAAGAAACTCATCGTGATTATACTTGTGTTTCAAAATAAGCATTTGTCCTTTCTTTAATGATTGGTGTCCGCCAAGCGACAGATACAAATGGTTGGATCCGTCTATCTGCTTCACGACAAACTGTTAACACGCTTACAAGCTTCATTCTGCTTACAACAGCTTCGCACTTGTCTGACCCATTTTTACAAATAATAATGATAATTGCTTTAATAATATACCAGCCAACAGGCACGCTTATTGCGCTGTACAGTATCCACAAAGCTGTTATAATGATGTAAAGCGAACAAAGCGAAGACTGTGTTCCAGTATCAGTAACAGCTACCTATGACAAAAGAACAAAGTGAAAGTAATTTAATCGCATATCAAAAGTCGAAGGCATTTTAGAAATCTTTAGAAAACCAGTGTTTGTGAGATTAGGAGACCGGTAACATCACATTAAACAGTAGAAGGTGATCATTTATAGCTAGTTCAGGGCGACTGAAGATCACAGTTATTGAAGAAATAATAATTACTGAAGCAAATGACTAGTCAGATTAAAAATCGTTAACTAGGTCCAGCAATTTACATTTGTGCTTAACGTACAAAAATAAATCTAATTCATGTGAAGAATAAAAAAAAGTAGCCACTTGAGGTAGATGCAAACATGAAGATCTATTACTGGCAACGAAATTGAAACACATTATAAGGCTGTAGTTTTGCAATAACTGCTCCACTGTTAAATACTTAAAAGCTTCGCAAACTGCCCCACATGTCTGCAGGCCTTGGTATAAGTGTAGCCCTTACTTAATTGTCCCTCTGTTGCTATTCCCAAGCCTCTCGTATGTGCAGACCTCCCTCCCATAAGGCCGTGTTTGTGCTCACGCAAGGATGCTGTTTACCTGACCATGACTCGTCATCGTACGCTGTTTTCTAAAGCACGTGTTTTTACATCAAAGGAAAAAGTTGTGGTCGTTGAGACTAACTTAAGGTGGCGACGATGGTGGTGTTAGAGCGATCGCGCCCGCGCCCGCGCGCGCGTGTGTGTGTGGAGGGGGAAGGGGTTGTGGTGGTGAAGATGTAAACATCGAAGTCAGAGACTTTGCGCCCTTGAGGACGTCATCACCTAATGGATGGCCATGGCACCTGGGATGTTCCTCCCGAACCTGTTTTTCCTATAGCGCAAGGGTTCAAACCTCAACAGTTCGTGTTCCTTGCCTTGTTCAGACCACTTTTTAGTAGGCTGTAGCTAGGTTGCAGGCAGCATGCAGAACCGGTTGTCGTCACGTACAGTGGACGAAGACTAAGAAACTTTTACAGCAAGTGATAGCCCTGGGATTCCACCTTGACAGAAAACATAACCAGCTGCCCTTACCGCCTGCAGGTCACTTCACATCTGCGCAAATGTTGTGCTGCGTGCGAAACCCTGCCTTTTTCTTGCTCTCCATGAGAATCTGAACCAACACTTTCGGTAAGTGATCTTTTATGCTTAATTTCCATTTACTGTCACGAAAATAACGTTTAACAAAATGGCACACTCCGTGTTAGCTTGTGGCTATTAGTAAAAAGAGTATTTTGTAGAGGATAAAGCGAATTCACCGACTTGATAAACTGCACTATTTACAGTCTTTTGTTGTAACATTTGTACGGATTCTTTGCGTTATGATACGCCTGTATGCAGGGTAATAGGCATTTGAAATCAGTTGTGACCTATGCAGTCCAGCTTTTCTACTACGGATGAATTTTTTGGCTGTGTGTGAGCGTGAGTGTATGATATAGTGTGCTTTACTAATTGCTTTTGTTTTGCTATGATGTTCCACCTGTCTTATCCTTGTCTTGTAACTATAGCACTTCCCCATTTTCCATTGGGATTAATAGCATTTGTTATTTATTGATGTGGATTTGTTTTAATATATTTTATATTCTACTAGACTTCGTGTATTCTGTGCATGAGAATCGCAAGTTCTCAACTGAAATCTGCGTAAAATGACGACACCTAAAGGTTAGTTGCAAACAGCTGCGCTTTTATCGATGTCAGCTACCACTCGATCAGTCGTAATTAAAGGTCTGAGTCTTGCTTGATATGACCAACGACCTTTTCAGATAGAAAATAGAATTCGTTTTATAGTTTATAAATAAGCAGCGACAAAAGCTATTTTTTTCGTGTTCTACTCCATTTACTTTAGCAAACATGTCGGCCTTAAATAAGGGGCGCTATTAGTCGTAAAGTTTTATGTTTTCATTTTAGTTCATGAATGGGTGATGTCCCCTTACTGCTTCTGCAAGGAGCTTCCATGGTGTAAGTATACCATACTTTTTTAACACATTTCCTTTGTCTCCTTATTTTATTTACAGATATTATTTCATTTTTCTCCTGATCTTAATTTTCTTTTTCATTCTGATCCATTTAAAAACGTTTTAAGATAACTGCGTTTATTAAAATTTGCACATTTATCTAATTTACAAAAATATCACTGAACTCATGAATTGTGTAACTTGGCTTTTAAAAATTAAAACTCTGGAGGTTCGGTGTTACCCTGCGTGCGTACGCGTGTTTGTGGGTGCGTGCGTAAGTCCGTGATAACAGTCAAATGGGCACCATTTTCACTGCAGTTCTCTTGCTAGACTGACAAATGTTCTGCGACAGATTTACACACATGGACTTTCTGCTTCCAGTGGTCCTGCGAGGACTGCCGGCTACTCCATCCTTGCTTCCTGGAGCTCTGGGCTGGGAGGACATGGCTATCCTGGCTGCCTTCCTTATCGCCCTTGCCGTCTTCCTTTTTCTCCTGTTCTTGCTGCTGTGCCTCTTGTGTCCAGGAGGCGTGTGCTGTGGTCCTTCTGCCTTGTGCTGCAGAAAGAAACAGAAAAAGTTGACGTGAGTTGGCTCCCTCTTACAACAATCGGTCAATACAGTACACTCGAATTTGATGACTTGTATGTCCTTTATGATGCAGTAAAATTATTATTAAGATATAAATGCTTGCACGATTTAGCGGTTATACTACCATTTATTTGTTGCCAGAAAAGCCTCCTCTATGACAGCGGGGATCTCCTTGGGAAGCAGCACAGAAGACACGACACTTACAGCAATGTGAGTGACCTTCAGTCTCCATGCATCACATTGTGTGTGTGTGTGTGTGTGTGTGTGTGTGTGTGTGTGTGTGTGTGTGTGTTTCTTTGTGTTACTGCGTGTGTGAATACTTAAATGTGTGCGGAATGGGTAGAAGTAGGGTAATGTTTTGTTATGTACCTGTCCGTACGTTTAAGTTTCGGGGTGAAAAATAAAGAAAAACGTAGGGGGCTATTTAAGTGGAATAAAGAAAAGTGAGCTTGTATTCATGATTGTCTGTACCTAGTGATGCACGCGCCCCTTATGTAAACCTGTGTCTGTGTGTCGGGGGAAAAGGTTGTGCGCGAGTATGTGTGTATGCGAACGTGCTCCTATGTCTGGTCTCTTTTAATACATACGCTCTTTTTTAGCCCTTCATACCTATATCCGGATGCAGCGATGCATCTCACAGACGCGTTCGCGCGCGCGCGCGTGCGTGCGTGCGTGCGTGCGTGAATCGGTTGAATAGGTTGATTCGTTCTAAGACATTTGATGCTGCATTCTATTTCATTTTTATTTCTTAGAGATCTGAAGCTTCCGAGGGCATGGATGGACACTTCAAAGAGGTACGCTTCCTTTCAGCTAAATGAGCTTTACTCGAACTATATTGAAAATAAACAGTGAATCCCTTCAGCCATAAGCGGGTTCAATGTTAATTTTAGTCCATATTCGACTAAATGGCCTCTTCTACAGTAAAGTGATGAAACAAGAGAGACATATTATCATAAGACACTTGCCAAAGACAGCCATCGTCTCGTGTTCGTTTCCCTCACTTATACGTGGATTGTTTCAGTGGAGTCTTTGAGAGTAGCGATCTAGCTCAAGATGCCGATCAGTTCGGCAGAAGCAAAGTCCTGGCCAACACAGAGGACCTCCGCTACTACCGAAATGGCGGCTCGGCGAAAGTCGGTCGACGTCAAGGCCATGCCGGCAGCTCGCGAGCCTGTTACGACGATGACTGGGTGTACACGAGAAGCGGGGCCATCTCCACCAGATCCAATGCTCACCGCGCCAGATCAGCATCGGTGGGGTCTGAAACCGAGTACGCTCGGCACTGGAACCTCCGCTCGGCACAATCTGCTGACTTTGACGGCGGCTGGTCGCATGGCGTCGGAGATCGTACAGCTCGGGTCGAGAGTTTGCAGAGAGAAAAGCTTCGATCAGGCAATGGAGCTGTTCGAGAAATGACGCGAGACTTGGAAAGGTCGTCTAGGTCAGAGGGTCAAAGAGCTTGGAAATCCAGGCAAGTTACAGAGGTGGAGCGAGATCTCAGCAAAGGCCCAGACACCAGTGGAACTCCTGCTTGCGACTTGGTGACGTCCCGTGAGTATATTGAACATTCGACGAATGCATATCAAACTGTACAAAAAACCCTTAAAATAAAAGGAATGAAGGCAAACTAAAGAACACAATGGAACGATCATATAAAGATAAATACCAATGTACAAAGAAATCACTCATTCCAAAACTCTGAAATGATTGGACATTCTGTTTTTCACTTTCCATGGACTGGTTTTTAAGCAGATAAGAATAGTTCAAATTAATGTACTAGAAATTTAAATAATTGTTTCTCGAAAAAAGCTTTATTGTTTAAATATATATAAATATAAGCTGCAGAGGACTAAAATTAGAGTTGTATACAATATTAAATTGTGTACTAAACATGATATACAACTTTTATTTTAGTTTTTATGCAACATTGTTATTCTCAAGATCGCGTGTCATATTTGTGGTAATATTTAAATATTCCTTTCTTGTTGAGCTTAATAGGTCAATTTTTTGATTGATCGTTACCGCCAGAACACACCTCTCGGTCTGAGACCAGTGCCAGCCTCCAGCAGCAGGCGATCATGTCAAGCAGCAGCGCAAAGGAGCAGACGACCCAATCAACCTTCACTTCAGGTGCCATTGCAAGGACCGATCTCGCTACTTCCGTCACGCCTGTCGTTCAGTGTTACACAGTGACCAAGAAGACAACCACCACTACCTACGGAGACGAAGAAGGAGATGAAGGTAGTTTTTTCTGTCTGGGAGATCCCGCCCCATTTGTTAAAGTCATCTACGTGAAATAGCGTGGAGATATGCTAGTCCATACCGTTTTGTCTTCTCCCCTCCACATTAGGGAGAAATATAGACTCGGGGTTGGACGAAGTTTGGTTAGTGTACCTTGCACCGGAACACGATTACTTTTATGTTTATTTTCTCCGTTATAAGCTGTTACTGGTGGCTCCAAATAGAAAAAAACTGCTACTATACGCAGAAGATATATAGACAGCTTGGTAATTTGACATGGTGCTGGTGAGGAAAAGAAAAATAAAGAGATAAAAATAGGGCTGACATAGAGAGATAAAAGAAAGCGAACGAGCTATTGATTTGAAGAATAGCTTAACCTTAAAATGTCATGCTTTATTCATAAGCTGTTATGTTACTTAAGGGACATCGTGAATAAAAATAATAATCACATTTATGTAGAACACGCATACACAGAAACATGCATGCACAATTCACATAAAAATATAAGTAATGTTAACTGAGAGAGTGCTATAGAAATTCTATAGACTGCCATATAGGATGAAAGAGATGTAGCCATGTTGCTCCCAGCGGGCACAATTCATTTAAAAAACTGTAATCCAGACAACAATTGTTCCAATCCACACCCCGGGCTCTTTTTGTTTATTGGTTTGTTTCTTTCTTTCTTTATCAGTTTGTATGGTTGGTTGGTTGGTTGGTTGGTTGGTTGGTTGGTTGGTTGGTTGGTTGGTTGGTTGGTTGGTTGGTTGGTTGGTTGGTTGAATACAAGTGTTCACTATGCTGACACTGTACGTGAATACCCGGGACTCAAACGAAGCAGTAAATCAAAAGCTGACAATAAAATCACAGCTAAATGAGTTAGCGGCAGACCTCAACCAGATATCTAGTCTCTCTGCCTCAACCCGGGAAAAGCCGAGGACACCGGCTAGTGAATATTATTATAGGCATTACTCCTTGTTGTGGCAGGGACATGACTTGCTTCAAATCTATTAAATAGATCAATAAATAAATACATTTTTATATCTGTATCGTTACTTTATTCTGAATGACACCAGACTTTAAAGAAATATACCGCATGACGGGCTACACAGTAAAAGTCAACATACGATATAAAGACGTCACGTCAGCGGCAAGCCTCGAATCAAACAAAAAGTTTTCACTATCCAGCGTATATACCGAACAACGCCTGCAGTTGATCCTATTTTGTCTAAATATCTCTCTCACATTTTTTTTAAAAGAAACATGCGTCGTGACGACGACAGAGAAGAAGTGGCGAGATGGTATGAATGAGGTCGGCGAGATCAGTGTATCCGCTTCCGCCACGGCTGGTGAGATCCTGCCCTCCCTCGGTGCCCCCGCCCACGTCATGGCTGACGTCAGCAACGTGCGCACCGTGAAAAGGTCAGTTCAGTCCGCGGTCAGCGTGTTATAGTCGCTTAGCTCATTCGTTGCGAAAGTGTATCCCAGAAATTCCTCTTCATCAGCAGTACCGTAAAAGCAGCGTTAAAATGTTAAGAGCAGTGCTAATTTGACTAATGGAAGGTAGAAGCCGTTTCGCCGATGTATCTTTTTTTTAACCGTTTCGGAGAGTTCTTGTTTTCACTGTATATTAGTTGTTTCTGGTGTCCGATGTACATAATTTAGTTGACTCTTCAGTTGATGGTATTTTAAAATCTGTAAGTTCTCGATGTTAGTGACAACTGCAAAGACAATTTACATGAAGAGCAGAATGCTTGTTGTTCCTGGTTTTAAAAAAAGGAAAAAAATGTGGTGAAGGCTCTCCCCCTTAATATATGTATATCAACAAGATCGTCTTCAGTTAACGTTGAAAAACTTAGGAGTTGGGAGGAGAATGAGAGTTAAAAGGTTTGTGTGAAAAGAGGGTTTACATGTGTGTGTGTGTGTGTGTGTGTGTGTGTGTGTGTGTGTGTGTGTGTTTTCAGTCTGACTAACGTGGAGGGCTGCCGCAGTGACGTCGTACGACGCTATGAATTTCAGCAGTCAAGTGTTCGAGATACCGCCCTGTGACCTCACATGGCGGCTGCACATCCGGGAGCTGCCAGTCAGTGGATTGGGCCAACTTTAAGCAATTCACACACTCCATCAATGACGATGGACTAAACCGTTAGTTACACATTGCCTTTCGAGCAATGAAGACAATTGAAAAAATTAAATATCAAAACATTTTTCTAGCTGGAAAATGTTAGGAGTGCTTCTTTCTCTCGCGCACGCTGTCCCTCCCTCACTCTGTGTGTATCTGCGCGTGCGCGCGCGCGCGTGTGTGTGTAATTTTTTTTTTTATTGTGTTTGTATCTCTGCGTGTATTCTATATTTGCAGACGTAAAATCAGAAATCACGGCAACCAGCTTATTTTGTTTTTTAGTTGCTTTGTTGCTTAGACTTCTCGCATAGCTGTCAACATGTTCAAGGCTTCAATCTTTGATCCTTTTTGACATAACAGCATAGGGCAGATGTAAGCCAACCGTTTATGATGTTTATCTCAGTTTGTGGGGCTGTTAGTGATGCGTTAAAGACGCCGAAATGACGACCTTTATGAGAATGATGGCGTTGAGATGGCTGTAGCCGGAGGGCCAGTGACATAAAATACAGCTTGTCCTGTTGTGAAGATAAAGAAACTAAACACTCTTTGCCAGCGACTAAAACACACACACAGAAGAAGGCCATGAGAGGAAGTTTTAAAAAAATGTTTTAAACCGCGTAAACCTTTTAAAGTGACTGTCATTAACCTCAAAAACGAAATAAAGGCATGTATTCATGTCCTGCAGAGATGGAATTACATCGTGCGGAACACACCATTTTGTGAGGGAGTTTCATGCCTCGTTTATCTCAAAGTATGACAAATCGCAGACAGCGCAAACTGAAAAGTGGATTTCTGTTTTATACATAGTTCTTGCCGAAGTCTGAAAATCGCAGACAGCACTGACTAAAAGGTTGATTTTATTTCATTTGTCTTTCCCTTCTTTAGACGGCCATAACTGAAAGGTCGATGTTTGATTTCGCACATCGTGCGTGTCCAACTTCAGATATCACTGTGTGTCCTACATACATGCAACACAACACCAGTCGTAAGAATCTTCTTATTAAAACTAAAAGCCTCCGGAACGTTCCTCTGTTTGGCATCTAAACTAACTGTAACCTTTAACCATGTCCTAGGATATCAGGTTTTATTCTACTTACACGAAACTTGTAAACGGTTTGGTAGAATAAGATTTTATGGTTTTAAAAAATCAGTTGTCTGGATATTACAGTGCTCTCATTTCTAAAGAAATTAATTATTGCGTTGTGTAATAGCATATAATTGATTGTGTCACATGATGTGCTCCCCCAGTTAACCCTGACTTTTACTGCCTGTGGTCTTATGTCTAAAGTGACGTCACCTTGGTCCTGATCTCTTACGTGGCACAGGAGAAACTCTCATTCTCTCACCTGTTTGAAGCATGGCTCTGTAATATCGGATGCTAAAACAGGTCTTAAAGACCAACCTAACCTGTAAATTGCAGCCTCCAAAACCCATCCCTTAATTAATTATCCGCGAGCAAAGTACGCGATTCGCACCTGCGATCAACGAGCGCCGGTAACAGTGTACTACGTCACACTAGTGCACCATTCACAACATTGGCAGCCGTCAACACCAAACAGAGAGAGAGAGAAGGAGCGACATTTGGGATTATTCGGACGTTGAAGTTTGCTTTTCTCGTGCTGAAGTAGCAGTTTTTCAGAACCACGAGAAATGCAGACTTTTAACCTCCCAGTAACCCGAACTGTTGCTCTCTCTCTCTCTCTCTGTTTGGTGTTGACGGCTGCCAATGTTGTGAATGGTGCACTACCGTGACGTAGTACACTGTTAGTGGCGCTTGTTGATCGTAGATAATTAATTAATAGATGGGTTTTGGAGGCTAAAATTTACAGTTTCGTTCTATATCGTCTATATCTACCGATATTTAAAAATAACGAAAACATTCAAGTTGGCCTTTAAAAACTGTCATAAAGAAAGTCATTTGAAACTCGAAGTTACGGTGAGCTTTAATATTTTGCAACATTCGACTCAGGACAGTCTTTATTTAAAAACAGAAACATTCTTGGCCTTTGTGGGGAAAAAAAGAGATGATGTTTACTTCCTTCCACTGGGTGATTTTCACGCTGTCGTTTTGAGCCTGTTGCTTATTTACATTACTTATTAAATAATAGCTCCTTATCTGTGCCTTTCTGCCTTGCCTGAAAGTACCCTCTCGACACGAAAAAGCTTGTTTCTTCACACTCTCAAAGGGTGGACCGCGGTGATCGTCGGCGAACCTCGTACAGCGTTACACCCCCGTTACACAAATGAAAAACCACTTGTTGGGCGAAATCTCGTCTGAACAAGGGAGAGAGAAGTCGGTCTCTCTCTCACACACACACACCCATTGGCTTGCACAGTGCGCGGTGTGTGTTGACGTCAAAGGGAGTGAAGGGCTTGTGTCGTTACACAAACAACGTGGGTAACGGCGTAAACGTCTCTCCACCGGAAACTCTTGTTGGCTACCTGAAGCAACACGCTGAAGGAGTGAATGCAGCAAACTGTCCTTTGTCCCACAGTATCTTGCGCAGGGAGGGGGCGGGTGTTTTGTCTGACCTCTGGTCTTGGGGAGCTTAGTGGAGCGTGTTCGGGTGTGGTGTGAGTATTTATAATGAAAGCACCTCGCTGTACCTACATATGTGAGGTTGTCTGCGGCTCGGCGAAGGTAAGGATGTGTTTCAGTTAATAACTTAGAGCAGTTTATCCGTTAACCGTCTAAAGAACTGGTACTACTATCATCGATAATCCCCCTTAACAGCGATGATGATGATGATGATGATGCAAACCCAAACATCACGCACGCACGCACACACAAACACAAAAACAAACAACACGCACGCACCTACACCAGCACAAACACTCATGCACACAAAACACATAGAAGAGAAAGATGTATAGGAGAGAAAGATAAAAAGAGAAAGAAAGTATTGAAAAGCTTCTGAGCACTTCTGTCGAAAAGTCATCTGCTGCTCAAGTCATTCAAACTTTTTCTTTTCACAAGTGACAACTGCGTTAAGTAAAACTCTCTTAGTTTTCGCTTTTTGATTCATATTTTAACACTGTTTCATTAACAAACAGCATCTAAATTAAAAACAGTTTCAAATAACTACCGAGATTTCTGAAAGATGTGTGCGTATAAAGCAGCTTGCGCTTGAAGTAGGGAGCCAGGAACCTGCTTTATTTTTTCCTGTCCATCTGGATGAGCAAACCATCTCTTACTTTGTGTTTTTTTATACTTCAGGTAGCTTCACTGGTAACTGCACTAGTTAAAGCTGCTATAACTAATGTAGTGGGGAAGGCAAAAGGTTCTAAGTGCGAACTTTTTTGGTTAGATTATTAGTGGGTCTTTAATTTTTTCCTTTGGTATACTTTAGTTTGTTATTTTACTTTATTCTGGAGAGCTTGTGTGTGTGTGAGAGAGAGAGAGAGAGAAAGGATGTTTAACTTGTTAGCTCTTGTGCAAAACGCTGGGATTTTTGTCAGGATCTGAGATTTGGGTGCGGTTGTTTATTTGGGGCAGAATGACTAAGCAGACAAAGCACTGCAAAGAAGAAATGGGTGAATGAGGTCTGTGGGACAAATATAGTCGCAGTCCGGAATGCCACCACTAAGGGCTGGTCTCTGTGAAATATTTCACAATCTAAATTTATACCTCGCTTTACCGGACGAATTTCTGTACGTTAGTGGCGTTCCCAAGACTATTGTCTGTCGCCCTTATGTACATCTGTCATTTGGAGAGTGTGGCTTTCGAGATGAATTGCGTAGGCAGACGAAACGCCCTCCATTCTTTTAGCACGCACCCAACCTAGTGGGATGAGCACATGACATACATGACATGGCAAGAGGTGTGCGCTAACATCCACCCATATTACTCGTACAGTCATCATCATCATCATCTTCGTCGTCGTCGTCGTCGTCGTCGTCGTCACCGTCTTTATCATCGACGGTATAAATCACTTCTTTACACTTCGTCTCATTAAAGGTTTCAGAAATTCTCCGTGTTTGTTTGTTTGTTTGTTTTTAGGTTCGCATTTGCCAAACACATTGGGGTTAATTGCAGAGACTCTGGGAATATTTATCATGGAACTATTAGCCTTCGTCTGTTAATAACAAATCCATTTTTCGAAGACCAGTTTTGCACTCATGTTACGCTTTAATAAATTTTTTTAGCGAAACCTCCTGTGGCATGAACATTTTGTCGTGGTAAGCACGGGGGTGGGAGGTAATCAGGTTCTCATCGGCTTAAACCAGCGTAGTATTCAACCCAACAAAAGCATTTTCCTTAGCCAAACCTTTATGCGCTCAAACCGGCAGTAATCTTCTTTTTCTTGCAGCGCTTACGAAAAAACTATATAAAAAAAACTAGCACTGCTAGATCTGTGCTTCATTGACTCTTTTCAAATATCAGGTTTTGACTCTTAGAAAGTGCGGTCTTTCATCCAGCTATTTGGAAATTGGGGGAGGGGGATCCCCAGAGAGACATCATCTATTAATATATATAAGTCTTAGTGAACCGTTAGTGTTTAGACAAATCCGTTTCGCGGGGCGGATTTAATAGTTTGGAGAAATGTCATTGGGAAATTTAGGCGTCGTCTTTCCTTAATCTTTGTCCCCGAAACAAGAGATAGACAGAACGCAGTTTCTATCAGGAATTAGCACTAGAACTCAGGTAACAACTGATCACTCGTTTGCTTATTTATTTACTTTAGTTTAATAGTAACACAGAGAGTACAGAGTTCATCACACTCTTATTTCTATAATTAAAAGTAATATTCATTAAGGAAAATTCCTATTTGTTCACAATTTACCATTTGTGAAGACCGAAAAAGGGCAAATTTAGAAACACTTTTCTGCTTCCATATATTTTGTATTGATGAATATCCATTAATATTTGTTCCATTATCATAAGGGACATTCTCCTTGTTATGATTATCATTATCATCAAACTATTTTAAGAATCATGAAGAATCCTTTGTTTCTTTTTTCACCATTTGGTCAGAAAGAAATGCGTCTAAAACCTTTTTTTTTTTTTTTGCTTCAGAAGGACCGAGCGTAGTCACATCAACTGTCCACGAAGACTCTGTGGATGTGATGATAACTCGTCTTTCGTGAAGAAGACATCTCGACTGTCATGAAAAAGACATCGCGACTTTCTTGAAGAAGACATCTCGACTTGTTGGTAGAATACGTCTCGACTAGGGTTACAGCGGAAGCTGGATACATTCCCTTGAACCAGGAAAAGCATATTTTTACAGCCATGAGTAACCTTACAAGCACAGATGCTAGTTACGTCTCTTCGACGATGGAACAGTACAATTCCACAACCACAATGACAAACTTTGTAGGCACAAACGCGAGCTATTTCCCATCGATAAAAGGAGAATACAATTCCACAACAACCGAAACAAACTTTACAAGCACGAACGCCACCCATGCCCATTCGGAGGAGGAATATTCCAAAATATTCATAGGACTGAGCAGAGTGGAGGAAGTGACGGTGTGGGCAGCGGTCAGTGTAGGTATCCTAGCTGTCGTCGCTGTTATCCTTCGCCTCATCATGCCCCTCGTCAGGAAGAAACACCGGAAGTCTAAGGACGCTGCAAAACTAAAAGATGCCATAAAGGGAAGCTCGAGGTATGTCCAGTATCCCGTTTCTTTAGCCTCGGAAGCGTGTAGAATGAAGACTTAGTATGCGCCTTTATTCATGGCATTATTTCGTGTAATATACAATAACTATTTTATAGGTGAGAGTCATAGACTAAATTCTGATTGCATGATGATGATGATGATGATGATGTGCAGTCACCTACTGGAGTCTGGAACTTCCTCATCATCATCGAGGGCTTCCACCATCTCCGGCGAGATGGAATTCTGGAATCTAAACGACAGCCAGAAGGATTTACCGACAGTTTCCGGGAGCCTTGAGAAGCATCATAAACAGTCTGCTTACAGAAATTTGGGCACAGAGGTGTCGTCGTTCCCTGTGTATCTCCCGAAGATGAAAGTGTAAGTATTATTCAGGTTCAGTTGAGCATTGTGCTTCAACCCTCGAGATAACTAAGTGCTGGATAGCAAGTGAAACAGTTAGCAAAGGAAAACATATATATATATATATAGTGAAAGGCATATAACATAGCACAGAGACGTATGTAGCATAGCACAGAAAAACGCCTATAACAGAGACAAAAGTAAAAAAAAAAAGCGGGGTAACAGTCTATATAAGAGGAAAGTCACAGAGACTGAACTTTTTAATAGCTCTGATGTGTATGCTAGTGGATGTATATTGATGTGTCTGTAGGCATGAGAGAGTGCACGAAAACCTATAATTTACAAAGCTTATTCCAACGATTCTGTCGAATGTCGTTCTGAAGGGACTAACTATCGTTTAACCCTCTGTTTACAGTGTAAGTGTAGAAGTCGACACTTCGTCACAAAAACACTTGAATGACGAGCTGTCTTCAATCTTAGATACACCAGTGCTTCAAAGGTAAGCACTGTGCAAGTTTTATTTGTGCTTTGTCCTGCCTTGTCGAAGGACTAGTGTCGGAAGAACATGAATAAAGGAGTACACGATCAGTATCTTTCTTTCTCTACAAATAGCCTGTAATGAGGAATACATAGCTGAATATATGCTTGACAAAACGTACTGGAAACTTTAGTGGAAATGAAATGTAATGCAAGGGTGCTGAAGTCGGTGTGAGACAGACAGACAGACAGACAGACAGACATTAAATTCATAAACTGTTTGTATGTTGTATGTGATATTCGTGAGATGAGTGACTCTAAGCTATGAAGGAACTTTATGTGACAGTCATTACACGATGACATTATCTTGCAGACTAACGTCGCTCAACTTGAGTGACGACTACAGTCGCAACTGGCAAACCACCTTCGACCCCGAATGCAAGTTTCCTGAAAGGTGAATAATGCACGATTTCAAAGTCTTATCCCGTCCTTTTTATGGCAGTCACTGTCGTCTGCTCTCTTTCTTTGTCTGAAATTCTAAAGCTTATATCGTCAGTCAGTGGTGAAAGACGTCTGTCAAGGTGGGTAATGTGCGGACGGAGTGTTCACTATATTCAGCTGGCTCAAAAGAGACGTTCCACAAATTAAAGCTATAAATAGCTCGAATTCAGCCATGCATTATGAATTAGGAAGAAGGAAGACCTTTCAATCGAACATCCCATGCATTAACGTTCTCCAGTAATGATAACATTTTTCAGTACCCCATAAAGTTCGGTCCTCACGCTTTTATCTTTTTTTTTTTTTTGAAGGCAATTACATTTTTCCTGCGTCACCTGTGAAAAAGTATCACTGTTTTAAAAATAACCTAACGAGTGCTTACACAAGTATTGCAGTCTAACAATACCTTCGATATTTTTTTAATGATGGTGTGTCTTCTGTTTTGTTTAGATTGCGTCATGTGACACAGCCACCCGAGAGTCGACAGCTGCGCGTACCCGTCTTGATACATCAATCTTCTCCTAAACCAGAGGTGGGGTGAGTTGAGAATAACACACACACACACACACACACACACACACACACACACACACACACACACACACACACACACACACATTGCTGTGCACTGTGACATGTGCACATACACAGTTCCTTTCATTTTTAGCTATTACCTGTTTTTAAAAAATCGAAGAAAGTTCGTCTAGTCGAAATTTATTTCTACTTTTCCTTTTCTTTCAGTAACCAGCCCGACAAAGAAATCACTGTACGATTTTAAATAAAAATAACCCTGACGTGCCTGTGATAGGAATGACCAGCTATCATCCTCATACTCACTCGCAGAGTGAAAACCTGCAATAATGTGCAATGCTGTGTTGTGATTTGGATCGTTGTGTATAATATTTGGACACATCTGTGACTCGCGCAAATGTAATTTATGGACAGATTTAGGACCCACGCAGTCATAACACTGGGTCAGATCTGGCAACCTGCTCACTAAGAATTTGCTCGCTGTTTTAATCACGAAATTATGGAGAGAAAGAAATGAAAGAAAAAAGAGAGTGAGTGAATAAATAAAGGGATGAATGGAATAATTAAAGAAAAAAGTACGGAGAAAAGAGCGAATGATCACACGATCAGCAACAACAACAACAACAAAAACGAAAAAAGTTACTAAAAATAGTGGTTGAGAGAGGGAGAGAGTGAGTGAGATAAGAAGCTATTCTTCTACTGCGTAAATAAAGAAACTGCAATATTATTCTGTAACCACTCTTGTTTCATAGTTGTTTCTTCCGTCCATTCCTACAGTTGTGGTCGAACGCATCAAAAGCTGCATGCCATGTTCATACAGAATGTTACTGCAGATGTGGTTGAATGCATACAGAATTATCTGCATCCTGCATCCTTGTATTGCCTGTTACCACAAATAGCAGGGACAGACAGCTCTGGAGAGCGGACGACGTCACAGCAATTAATCTTATGCTGTAATTTTTATGCTCCACGCAGATTGTGGAGATATTTTTATGCCCACTTAAAACAGTACGGGAAACATTTCATCTCAGTGTCCAAAATAACCTTTAAAGCAGAGCTGCTTTGATATGTATCAAAATAAAACAGATATGCATCTGCATAAAAACACAGGACTAGTGCAGTTACAAAAGTTTTTTTAAGTGCTTCACCTATTTTTTAGTCTCTTCGATCAATCAGTCAATCAGTCTTCTTCGTGCTAGTTGCACATAAGGCCTCAACCAGAGCCCGCCACTGATGTCGATCGACTGAAACTCGCTCCAGGCGACCCCATGTCAATCCATTTCCTTTCATCTCCCTTTCCACTGTTCTTCTCCAAGTTTCCTTTAGGCGGCCTCGTTTTCTTCTGCCGTCTGTAGTCCATCGTAGGGCGATTCTGGAGAGGTCTGCTGTCTGCTGGCGAAGCACATGTCCAATCCATCGACCTTCGTTGAACCAGCGTGGTGATGGACTCAGTTTCAGGTCTTCGGCGGAGTTCTTCATTGGTGATGGTGTTTGGCCAAAAGATATTAAGTATGCGCCTGAGGCATGTTTTGGAAGACGTCAAGCCTGTTACCGATGTTTTTGGTCATCTTCCATGATTCTGATCCATAAAGGAGGGTGCTGATCACATTTGACTTGAAGATTCTCAGCTTGGTCTTCTGGCTGATGTTTTTTGCCTTCCATGTGCTCCTGAGTGAGGCAAAGGCCTGGCTGGCTTTCGTCAGTCAGGCTCGAATCTCCACCTCCGCATCCCCGGTGTTTTACATCTTGGACCCAAGATAGGTAAAGCTGTTAACTTCCTCAATCTCTTCTCCATTTAGTTTGATGTTTTCTTGGACTCTGGCGTTCACTCTCATACTTTTTGTTTTCTTTGCGCTGACCTTCAAGCCAAGGTTTCCAGCTGTTTCTGAGAAGGCATTTGTTTTCTCCTGGATGTCTTGGTGGCGGTGTGACAACAGGGCAATGTCATCGGAAAAATCCAAGTCTTCCAGCATTGTTGTTGCTGTCATAGTCATGGTCCATTTGATCCCTCTCCTCTCTGTCGGTGGAATTCTTCATTATCCAGTCTATGGGCAGGATAATGAGAAACGGCGACAGAATGCAGCCCTGCTTCACCCCAGTACTGACGTTGAAGGGGGCTGTGAGCTCCGTGTTACAGACCACCTGAGATTTGAAATGGCTGTACAGCATTGCAACGACATGGACAAGTTTTGCAGGGACTCCGTAATGCCTCAGGATCTTCCATAAGGACTCGCGGTGGATGCTGTCAAAAGCCTTCTCCATGTCGATAAAATTGATGTACAGCGGTGTGTTCCACTCGTTGCTCTGCTCCAGAATCTGACGCAGAATGAAAATGAGTTCAGAGCAGGATCGCCCAGGACGAACTCCTGCTTGCTGAGGCCGGAGGTCTTTCTCAACGGTTGCCGTCAGTCTTGACAAAACAATCTTGCTGAAGACCTTGCTGGTGAGGGAAAGAAGTGTTATACCCCTCCAGTTATTGCAGTCTCCAAGATCTCCTTTCTTGGATAACTTGAAGATGAGCCCTGTCTTCCATCGGGGATCTGTCCTGATTCCCAAACTTGCCTGAAGATTTCAGTCAACATGGGAGCTGTCATATTCACATCTGCTTTCAACATCTCTGCTGTTATTCCGTCTGCCCCTGGTGCTTTGCCGCTTTTCATTTCCTTGATTGCGGCTGTCATTTCTTCCAGGCTTGGCGGGTCTGTGCAGATGTCGAGGTCTGTATCTGCTGGCTGGATGTCTGCGAGCTGAGGGGGATCTGGTTTGTTCAGAACTGACTCAAAATGTTCCCTCCAGCGCTGTAGTTTTTCTACCTCTCCCTCGACAACATTTTCGTTGATGTCTTTCACTGGCACTTCACTGTTTTGAACCTGTTGGTTAACTGTTTATTGATTTTATACAGTGTCTTCAGGTCATTTTTTCCTGCTGCCTCTTCTGCTTCATCTGCCAGTTTCTCTATGTAGTCCCTGTAACGTTTCACGGCTCAAACCCTTTTCTTTATATTATATCATCATTATTATTATTCATTTAGTAAGTGTTCAAAGGCCACTACAGTCCCTTTTGTCGGTTTTGGCAATCCTCTTTATCGCTTTGTTTATTTCTGTATATCTTTGTCTGTGTTGTTCCTTCAGACGTTCAGATCTGGTGTTGTTGATTTTCTGCTTGGTTGACTTTCTCTCGTCTATCCTTTTCCGTCTCTTCTCTGATCCACTGTTCTTTCTTTTTTCGTTGGAAGCCCAGTATTTTCTCTCCTGTTTCCTGTAAGACTCGATTGAAGTCCTCTAAGGTCATCTCCTGTTGGTCCCCTAGTGCCTGGAACCTGCTCTTTACTTCCACTACAAAGGCCCGTTTGGTGGCTGGGTCTTTCAGTCTGCCGGAGTCCACTCTCTGTTGACGTGCCTGTTTTCCTCGCGATCGACGTATCTTCAGAGAAACTGCGGCTATCACAAGAGTGTGGTCACTGGCAACGTCTGCTCCTCTGTAGGCTCTGACATCTTGAAGTGAGCTCCTCCATCTTCGGTTGATGATGACATGGTCTGTCTGGTTCTTTGTGATCCCGTCTGGTGATGTCCACGTTGCCTTGTGGATGTCTTTGTGTTGGAAGAGTGTGCCTCCAATCCAATTTTTTATATGGTGGGGTTGTTAGCCCTACCTAAGCCTAATTTACCTCTAGGTGAGGTGTCCACCTTAGTCGCCTCTTACGACATGCCTGGCTGGACGGCAGGGACCATATTCTTACAATGCTCGCTAGGCAAGCATACCCCGGGGTCCCACAGGGGAGTCTCTTCGACACACCTGTAATAAGAATCATCATCAAAATGAAAAAATGAAAAGAAACAACAGCCTTCTACTAAAAAATTGAAAAAAGAATTGAACTTAATCTAAGTTATCGAGAAATTGTTGCAAAATAAATATGTAAAGACAATGAAGCTGTATGCCTGAAAAAGCTATGGTTGTCCAAGGGAAGCAACCTTTGAGTTAAATTTACCAGCTGCGATCAGTCTTCTTGCATCCCCTCCCCCTCGCTCCTTGGCTTGGCTGGTACATATCAATTTCATTCTTTTTCAATTGAAATTAAACGGAAGTGTACTAATGTCGGTGTGATGCCTATGCAGATGTCCTAATTAGAATTTGTTTACCGTCTTACTAATTATAACATAAACCAGTATGACACGACCCAAGGATTCTCAACTCGAAAAGATGAATGCGATCTCTAGACATGACAGAATTAAGACAAGACTCCTACCAGTTCTCCTTCGTACAAAAATTCATAATAATAATAATTCGTTCATTGTACCGGCAGATGTTAGCTTCACCTCGCGCGATTTCATTAGTGGCAGCGGTTGTCAGTGGGCAGTTGAGGCGGGTTCTGCTCGGCAACGACTCATGGGACAGTTGTTCCCCACGATGACGCGAGCAAGAAGGGTGTGACATTTAACTAACGGCAGCCATCGCTCCACATCACTCACTTGGGCGCACCCATACTTCGCTGTGTAATGCAGTGTAGAGGAGGGGAGAGGTGGCACAAAATGCACACAGAGGCATTAACAGAATGACTAAGCCACGGCAGCTGGATAAACTGCTTATATTTTAGTAAGCACTTTTAGTAGAGATAGATAAACTATACTTGCTTCTAGTGCTCATGAATACTACTCAATGAAAATACTTTCATGTATCAAAACGCATTCAGAAATGTGTTGTTTTATTAAAACATAAAAAATGCAATAAAAAAAGTCCATGCCTCTTTAAGACTCAAGGTAACATTATATACAGTTCGGATCTAGTGAACAATTTTTGTTATAAAGATTGGGATGTTTATGAAGGTTTTATACCTTATCAATATTGTCTTGAGAGATTTCTTCGTATATAAAGTACAAAAATGTATTTTTAAAAAAGTTAAAAGACACTATTTTCGTGTCTTTAGCATGGTCCATTTGAAGGAATGTTGTTGTGCTCAGGAGTTAATTTAATTATGGGATGGAAGCTGAGGCGTTTATGAGTCGAGGAGATCGGAGCACTCAGAGAAAATCCTTCATCGAGAGAAAGATATTCCGAGACGAGATCTGATTTTAAGACCTCAAGATCTTCGCTGCATCGTTGACAAGCGACCTACCCCACTACTACCAAACATGGATTGTGGGGGATACTGTGCTGTTAACCAGATTTACTGCATATACTACATATACTACATTTATCTTTGTAACCTGGTTTATTAGGCTCAGGTTATTTGGAGTCAAATCAAAGAGGATCAGATAGGTTCTCTCTCTCTATCTATTTCTGCTGTTTTTTATATTCTGCTTTGATAATATTATGGTTGAAGTAGATGACATGAAAGATATTAAGTGTCGTTTCTCCTCTCTCTTATATATATATATATATAAGGGGAGAGTATTCACTAGTTAGATGCCACTGAAAATTGATTGTATATATTTCTCTCCCCTGACGTGAAAAAAAAAGTAACACATGGTCTTTAAGTTCTGAGGTTCGGCTTCACGAAGAAACAATTAGTTTGTCAACAAAGATTATTTTATTTTATGATGGAGCATAAAATCTTTTAGACGGCCTCCCTTCTCTTGACCCGTTGCTTTCTCTTATTCTCTCATCGTATGAGTGGCACGTGTGTCTCTCACTCGCTTGTACTCTGTCAGCGCTTGTTTGTAATACACATGTGCAGAGCAATGCATTTTCGTAATATCTGTGGAAATACGTTGAATGCAGAATCGAAATGTCTGTGGAATCATGAAATACACTGCAAAAGCTAAATAGCTGTGTAATTATGGTAATTTAGTATCTAATTATCTATCGGAATGTCAAGTCTTCACTATGAGAAAGTTGTGAAGGTGAATTGCACAGTTTATAGTATAGTTCCTTCAGGCAAAATAAGGATGAGCATGTACAAGCCCCCGGTTTCCTTTGTTTAGACCGAAACTGTTGACTTTCCGCCAGTGTAGTCAGGCATGCTCAGTCGGCCGGTCTGGGTCACAGGGTCACTGCACTTTTAGCAAAATCGATCGTGGCAAGAGTACGGATGTAAGATGTCAGGGAGACAGACATCTCGTCAACGAACCTCCTTCGTCACGTGACAGACTACCAGGCTAAAGTGCTCCCTTGGCTGACGGGCAGGGCCGCACTGCTGGGTCGCCACAGTTGTTTTGATCAACGCCTGACAAAGGTGTTTGCTTCTAATTTCTCAGCTAGAGTGGGTGCAGCTTTTGGGGCTGCCAGAGTTTTTACTTGTTTATTATTTTTACCTCACGAGGTTTGAATGTACTTTGTGTTATATTTTCCATGGGTTTAGTTCCCATGTTTTCTCTCGTTCCATTTTTTTTTACTCCCTTACCTAAAGAAAAAAATAATAAACAGGAATACACTAAGAAAGCAAACAGGTTTTCGAGAACTAGTTTAACATATTAATCATTCATTCGTTCTCCTTTGTTAGACGAAAACAGATTTTTCCTAAGGGAGGGGGGGTGTTCTGGTTTTTTTTTTGGGAGGGGTGGGGTGTCAGAGTGTTTTTGACTTTTTATTAACTTTGTGGGGCATTTGTTTAATATGCCTTTGTATTTGCCTCTGTCTGTGTGTGTGTGTGTGTGTGAGAGAGAGAGAGCCTCTGTGTTTGTCCACGAAAGTGTTTTCCAGACAGCAGTTTCTTTTCAGCGCGTACTTTTACGGCTATCACGCCTCGTGTTTTGTTCACCCAACCTCCCCTCCTACATCGGGCAACGAAAGCAGCACCATCCGCTCCTAAAGCACATGCAACAAAAAAGATGGGAGGTAATGCACCCTTTGCATGGACCTCCTCTAGGTGCACCGCTGAAGTAGCGCGCTCCCCGCCATCCATGCGCTAGTGGCATGTGAAGCCGTCTCCACCAGTCAGAGATCGTGCTACTGTCGTCAGTACAAACTATCATCAACCTTCACCGTTAGTTCTCCTTGCACGGTTGTTGTCGGGAGATGTTGAAATCTGCAGGTCGACCTCGTGTCCAGAAGCTGATCCAGGCTATAGTTCAGCATCACGCTTACCTGGGGTCGCGGCCAGATGCCTCACAGGTAATAACAACAAAATATAAAAAATAAAAACTCCTTCCCCACCCCCTCCCTCCATGCTGTGGGTGCTGCTTTGTCGATGTTGTCTGATGCTCCCTAGAGCCCTGCATACTCAGCACTCGTCAGACAGCCAACAAATAAAGTTGGTCATTGTCATTCTCATTGTCAAGGTCGATCTCAAGTGCACTAACTTCTAAACCTCTGACCCCACTCCCTTCCCAAATCGAAAAAAGGGACCCTACGCTTCCTTGCTTGCCTTACCGGTCAATTTTCAGCAACACTAGAAGGGCGGCAAGAAAGTAAAGTCAAAGAACTTCAAGAGTTGACGCTCTTTGGTAAATTTAGAAAGCTGGTCAGGTTGGCGACATAGCATGAGATAAGTGTAGCTACCTGACGCCTTCGTCGGAGCACACAGGCACATACCTCTCAATGACGCAATCGGGTGAGATGTTTGTGTGACTTTTATTAGGGTCAGCGGTAGATAGGAACAAAAGTTCAGGTCCCCGATAAAGTTGTGGTTGCTCTGTACTCGTAAGTTATAGTGCCAATGACCTGTTAAATATTTAAGGCGCTGTTCTGTTTGGCAACCAGCCATGTGCGATATGCGATATGCGAGTATCGACATTTGGGAAAGGGTGGAATTGAAATAGAGGCGTGGCCAACACAGCCACTTTATATTGGCGTTGGTTGTTTTGTTCTGTTTGGTTTTTAACGATGAACAGAAAGTACTAAAGACCTTTAACGCATCGTTAAAGATCCGTACACCGTTTATTCGTTCGCACAACCAGGCATACATACAATTTGTAAATTATGAGCATCATTCTGTAGAGAATGCACACGGAAGGACAATTTCTCTGGTTTTTTTAATATCTCTCTTACAGCGCACCAACCACAAGAGCGCATGTACACTTACATAAACACACACACACACACACACACACACACACACACACACACACACACACATGTAATAGATGTCGACCATGTGCTGATCACGCAACCGTATCTGACAGATGGCGCCACGGCCAAAGACCAAACCTTGATAATAAACTTTAGCGACACCAAAGTCATGCGGCAAGATGGAGGATGGAGGGTACGTGCAGGTAGGTGAGGAGACCTCTGTCGGCCCGGGAGCTCTTGACTGCCTGTGCATGCCTACGTCACGAGAGCATGTTATGATTGAATAAATCATAAATCATAAATCTTTTCGCAGACAGGCGCAGCTCCGCATAAATCTCCTTAAATCAGAAGACCTGAACACTGCTAACTGTTACACCTGCGTCCACTCGCACGATCTCTATCTATATAATTTACACTAACAGATTTATGAAATATTCAAACGAAAAATTTTCAAGAATGCTCATTTTGATATCTTTGAAAGTCTTGGAGATATCTGTGGTCAAACTGGGGACTCCCCCAAAATGGCGTCGGGAAAAAATTCTTCTTTAAAAGCCAATTACAGCTAAAATAATACTATAATAATATAATCAAGCAAATGCTCGTAATTGTAGATTATTTATATGTGAGTTTGACTACAAAATTTCATTAATGTAGCTTTAATCTATCCTGAGATTTTATTTAAGTGAACTTATCATAGCCATAAAATGCCATTGGAGTTTTTCTAATTTATTTAAGTGTAAATCTGGTAAGGGTAGGTGTGAAAAATTAATTTATTTAGCATCAAAACACTCTTTTTCAACAAAATGCATCTAAATCATATCTATTATATGTCAAAGTATCAAATCTGCTGTCTCAAACTCGACCACGGGATCCCAAAATCGCTACTTTCTAAAGAGTCCTCTCATGGGGTCCCCATGTAGTAAATTTTTTTTTTAAATATCGATTGCAGTTAACATTTTCATCGTAAACACTTAAAAAACTGAAAAAACTTCTAGAGTATATCGTCACCTTAAGAGGTCATGGATGATTTTTTAGTTCGTGGGTGTTACTTTTTCATTTTTATTTTCGAAGACGTTGCACGCGGTTCTAAAATGAAAGGGGGAAAATCCGCCACGACGATGCTAATTGTAGACCTTTCTCCTAGACGCAAACAAAGACGTCGTCATTTAAGAGGGCAATTTGTGAGAAAATAACAAAAACAACAACAAAAAAGGAGACATATGGAATGGGAGGGAGTGAGCGAGCGAGTCGTGTGGTGGCTGAATCCACCGCAATCTCCCCCTAGACTACAAACAGCCAGCGCCGCCTCGTTCCCGCTTTTTTTTTTTTTTTTTTTTTTTTTTGGTCTACTTCGTACGTATGCACTGTGCGCTGACAGTCTTTCGTTAGGGACAATACCCGAACGACGCCGAGTACCCTGAAGTACATAATATCAATGAGAACTTCCGTCTTTATTATGAGTGATAGAGCCTACATAGTCTTGTTTCAAACTACGGGGACACTGGAAATATGTGTGCAATGCCAGCTTGTCCTTGCCTATTTTTTTTTTTAAATAAATCGATTGAAGATTTTTCTTGTCTGTGCTAGTAGAGTTATGCCTCCCTCCTTGTTGCAGTCTCCAAACTCTCAATTATAGCTTCTTTCACGTTTCTTGTGGGGTTTTTTTCTTCTTCTTATATCTTCTTGAAGATGCTGCCGGGTGATTCTGGGATTTCTTCTACTTTCAGGCTTTAGCATTTCAGAGCAAATCCCACATAATCTGAATCTTTCCAGATCTGGTATGGGTTTTTTTTCTTCCTTTACTTCTTTCGCAGTGATAGGATCGAGATAAGTGTCTTAGTCTTTTTGTATTCGGTCTGTCATTTTCCTTTTCTTTCATTAAAATCTAAGTATCCGCCCACTTGTGTATGAAATTATGTGCGCGAGTACGTGGGTGCGTGTTTGGGTGTGTTTTCATATGTTTGACTGTTACAACCTGTGTGAAAGAATACGCATTACATCATGGCTGTCTATGCTCGTCTTTTCTTGATTATAGGACAAGTAAAAGCATGGGGTCTGGCCGGAAGTCCCACAAAGACCAAAAGCGAACAGTTCGTAATTTGGAAACAGCAGAGCTCGACATTGGAGTTTCTCGATCTACACTGTCGGTGTAGTTTAAGGCCACAGGAAAGACAGGCAGCACTATAGCCGGTCTTTCGGGCCTGTCCTTCCGTTCTCCAAGAGTAGCTTAATCTCAACAATAACGCTTTCATTCAGTCCATGTAATCACGACCCTTTGTATCGTTCACTCTCTTTCTTCCCTTCACCCACCCATTTTCGCATCCCGGTTGGCATTAAACGCGACGCCCTCCTGCGACAGCCGATAGCTTCAAAGACCCGATAGATGTCAGGTCCCTCCGGCAGTGAAGGGTGCAGTGCAGTGCGAGGCCGACATAAATACTGAACATACTGAATTCAGATTAAAGGCACTGCCGACCCCTAGGCGCTCACACGCAGTGCCAAAGTCAGATCACAATATTGTGGAAGCCCTGTTGTAAGTACTCTGTGCGTGACGTCATTACAACCTTCATGATTACCTTCGAGTAAAGTGCATTCCTACTTGATGTAATCTAAAACCCATGAGACTGCTGTTGGAATCTTTTTCATTGATGTCGCAATCTTTTCCATTGAATTCGCTATCGGAAACAAAATTTTTTTTAGAATTCTTTGTAGCTGATTGCATCCGGCATAATTTTGCAATGTTTCATTGAATTCTGCTAACCTAAAGATGAACGTTGATATCAGGAAGATTTCTTTTCCTAGAATTCTTTCTGGTCGACCGCATCCGGCATTGCTTTGTAGTGTTTTGGGTCGTGCTGGCCACCTATGTTGTATAATTCAAAGTATGGCTAGCTGTACACCAACCGAGGACCGTATGATTTCCAAGACTGTAATTATTATAGCTTTTACGCGTTTAATAGTCCTTGAACCAATATTACGTGTTGGCATGTTAACGCCTAGTCACCAGCAAAGGCTACATAACAACTAGCTTGCTCCCCCCTCCACCCACTCACCACCACCACCACCACCAGACTGCTGGTGTGGATGCTAAGTGACTGAGAGAAAAAAAATTCTTAATTAGAACGTTGTGCTGAGACTCAAGCATTCAAAAAAGTGATTTGCCATTTCTCTTATTCACACGCACGAACGCACGAACGAACGCACGCGCGCGCGCGCACGCACGCACGCACACACACACACACATGCAAAGACCCATCCTTAGGTAGTCCACTCCCACATTCTAGTGGGCATTATGCAGTCTTTTTGTAGGCAAGATTTCAACCCGCATTTTGCATTGCAAATTATGTACGTGCTCCAGTTGGGCGAGTAAAAGGTTTAAACACCGGCCTTGAATAAGGTGTACCCGTGTATGGCATCACGTAAGGGCTCGTATGCATGTCTGTATGCGGATGTTTGCACCCATATTTGCGAAATTGCAAATGTCACTCGTGCTCCCTGCCGCAACATTCGCACGTTTGTCTACGTGTGTGCGTGTGTCTGTGTGTGCGCGAGTGTATATGCTTCATGCATACTCGCGAAGTGTCATTCATTTCATCTAGTGTCGCTAACAAAGAAACAGGCAAGGAGCTCATTAAAGTTCGTCATTCAAGGTCCGCGCGTAGGACCGACAGGTCATTCAGTGAGATGCACGCAAAACATTTTGCATGTACATGTATAGATGCACACAGATGCACACGTGCACGCAAGTATGACATTTTCCCGTGCTTCAAGCCGTAATATTCGCATGTCTAAGAGTCTGAATGTGCACACGAGTGCATCTCTGTGCACGTGCTATGTTCATTCATTTCATTCAGCGTTGCACGGTCGATTTTGCTAAGGACCAGACGATAAGGTTTCGCCCCTCACGGTCCGCAGAGATCGTGCTACTGTCGTCAGTACAAACCATCATCAACAGCTAACCATAGGACCGACAAGTCGTTCACTCGGCTTGACATGAACCAGTTTTCTGCAGGGTGAACGCCATGAAGGCCATGCTGCGCGCTTAATGTCTGAAATGCAAGCGGCCCCATTACGCCAGCCTTAATGCGTAACGCCACATGCGAGGCACAGTTCTGACAAGTTCAGTGCGGAAAGTTTAATATTTATGCAAACAACTCGGGAACAAATACTGAATCGTCAAGCGTGTTTTTTTTTTTTTAAGCTCACTTCAAAATAAAATGGCCTTTCTCACACAGGCTCACATACGCCATAATCCCCCGTCCCCCAAACCAGAGAGAGAGAGAAGTCAGCAGTTATGGATGTGACTCACTGTTGATCTGCCTAACAATTTTCCACCCCACGCTCCCACCCCCTATCCCCTAGCTGCTTGCTCAGCTGTCTCGAAGTAAACTTATGCCTTTTGGCGCACAAGTATTCCACTGGATTAGATCACTTATACCGAACAGCCTGGATTCGGGATTCGACAAACTGACTAGCATGCATTGCACCCAACGTACCTTTCCACGTGCAAATACCAGCTTGCATTGTTTGAACTCGTTCACAGCATTGTGCTCTGAAACAAATAAAAATAAGGTTTTTTTAAAAAAACGAAACCTCCTAGTTCTGTGTTTTGTCTCTCTGGGTTTACCCAGCATGGCCATTACAAATTCGCAGGGGCTAATCTTCCATCTAATTTAAGAATGATAACCTCGTATGTCTCGGAAATGTGATTGTATACTCGCGTAACTGAAACCTTACAATTATTTAGGGGCAGGAAACTTTGCAAGGACCTCTAACTGAAAACAGGTTCCCCCCCCCCTGCCTTTCCGTCTTTTGAACGGTCCACTGACATGGCTGTGGTGGTAGGGCTGTAGGCAGTAAGCAAAGGTAAAACAAATTCCAAAGGTGTTGATATCTTCTGCTGCAAAACTGCAACCATAGCCTTTATTCTAGATGCAGAAAAGTAAGTCAAGTCCTTGAACTCCTCAACGAATGAAACAGCAGATGGAATCAGCAATCGTAAGTCTGTCTTCAAGATATTGATTTCCTGGTGGCCTTGGGTGAAAACAACTCCGTTTACAGAGAATCTTTTTTCGTAATGTAATTACCTTGATAGTAAAGAAATAAAATTCAAATAAGATGTGAACGTTAAAATGAATGTGACTATTCTTTTAAGATAATGTTGATGAGTTAGTGTTCAAAAACACATCTAATGAATGGGCATCGTGACTGCCACGCACTGATGTTTATTTCCTTCCCGAAAATTGAGCTGCAGAATTTAATGGGAAACGGAAATTTGAGAGAAAATGATTGAGACTGCCAATATCCTTCATTTCAGCCCTACATGTGTTTCTTTCTTTCCCTTTATTTATTTTATTTATGATATCATTTCACGGTATCATGTGTTTCACGTTTGAATAAACTATTGCTAGCGTAAAATAAACAGAGATATCTGGAATTAGCATATAAAAACAGAATTAGCAGATAAAAAGTATCCAATTCTAATTCCTCAAATCTAGGTTTTAAAAAAACTATCCTTTACCTGTTCAAACTTACATTGTGCTCGTTCACTCAGTCATACGCACGTGTTTATAGCGCGCGCACACACACACACGCCATGAGATAGCCTTAGTTGCTGACTTGGCATAAAACAACAATTAACACACACACACACACACACACACACACACACACGCACACACACACACACACGTGCGCTATACAAATCTATAACACGCACACGCTCAGACTAACACGCACATACATGCAAACAAGCGTGCGGAGAAACACACACTAACAAATAAACACGCTAGTGCATGCGCCTGAATGGTTTGTCGTGCATGTATATAGCTTCTGCACTACCCCTCCGCCTCACGCGCACTGTTGTGTCGACGTGAAGGGCGCGTGGGCAAAAGGCGTGGCCAGCAGTAATGACGTCACTAATCCTCCCGGCCGCTGGAGTGTCAAGGACGCGGGTGCAAGAAAATGGAGGCGCTCACATTGCACGGGCTAGAACGAAGTTTTATTGTGGTTTTTTTTTCAGTTGAAGGAGATTTTAATGTCAGCAGCTGTCAAAGACTTCTATGGATTGAACGCTGGCGGGGAGAGGAGGACTCCAGGCTGTTCTGTGACTTCAGGCACAACAGCTGGTACGAATCGGAGGGAGGGAAGACGGTGGTAGATTTAAGAGGAATATATGCATGCTTTAATGCGCACATACACAGAAACACAAACTCGGATGCAGCATGCACGCATGCACGCACTCACACAGCGCACCCATTCAGACACATTACGTGCCTTCACACACAAAACATAACAATATATAAATTTATAACATAATATATAACTGTAAAACAAAGTATTCACAGGTGCACGCATCCCTATATGCATAAAGAAACAACAGGCATGTATATCTATATCAGTCCTTATGCATATACAGACATATATCAGACGTGTGCATAACGAGTGCACACACCACGAGAACGCACGTGCCTCTCTTGGCACAGCTGTGGAGTTTCCTGTACGCTTGCCTGGATCTCGCCCAGTCCCTTCACTGTTTGCACTAGAGTGCCTTTGGCATGGTTTTTAACCTTGTAATGTCCACAATTGGTGACACATTGTTGCACAGAACCACAGCTTGCTCAAGCTTGTCGTGCGCCCTACACAACCCAGTGAGACGGTGAGGATAGCAACCACTTGTGTCGCACGGTATGTGTCGCGAATAAAGGCGTTACGTTATACCTACTACAACGGCGAGTGAGTGCAAGCGGCAGAGAACAAGAGGGAGCTCAGGTGCGATTTATGAAGTTGTTTCCCAGAAATAAAACGCAGGAGGAAGTTGAAGGTCCAGTGGGTTTTACCAAGTGTTCGCCCACGAGTGTATACCCTCACAAACGCCCCTCCCATTCTCCCGCCGCCTCCCCCCTCCCACACACACACACACTCCAAACTGGGAGGATTTTACGCTAATGTGGCGAAAGGTCGCTAGGAACTGTGTTTCGGTGCCAGGCTAGATGGGCTTAAATCTAGTATTTTTAACATTCTTATTTTAAAAACCCTGAGCATGCAGATTTCTAATTTTAAAGTAGGCGGATCTAGAACTCACACACCAGCTCATTCGCACGCATGCACGCAAGCGCGCGGGCACACACACACACACACACACACACACACACACACACACACATGAAAATACCTATGAAAATACATATGAAAATTGCAAGGACCGCAAGTTGTCGTTCAGCTCCCACATCCTAGTATTCATTTTTAAATGACGGGCCCACAGTCTTTCTTCTGGAAATTCAAAGATTGCAATTTCAAGTACACTTCTGTGATACTCCTTCGGAGTGTTACAATCGATATTTTTTTATTCTTAGTAACTGCGAAATTATTTTAGTCTAATAAAATTGCACCCATTCACCAGATTTTCACCACTGATCTTAATGGTATTTCATGTATAATGTATTTTGGCTGCTCTCCAGTCCACATTTAGTATTTGTTTCATTCCATATCTGCTAATGCTATCATAAGCTGTGCAACATCCACAAAGTTAAAGGTCAGAGGTAGCAGGACATTTTAAGTGGGAAAATTGGACTGTTGTAGTTGAGATAGTAGTATATCGCGGTGAGCATCTGCTGGATGGGTTAAGTTTCGTAAAAGTTTGAGGCAGTTTAGTGGTGGGATTGTGTAGGTGAAAAGAATAGTATCCATAAAACTATGTTTGCAATACCTCACTGCTCCTGGCACTCTGGAACCACTTCTATTGCCGGTTTCTTTCAAACTCCACATATAACGGTTTACATGTCAAAAACCGCAGAAAGGTGCGTGGTGATGCCATTTATTGGTCCTTGCTAGGCTGCAAAAATGACATCTACACAGTCAGAAAATCGTCCCTTTGCACCCAGGAAAAATCAAAGGTGTTTGTCAAAATAATTGTCACATGATTTCACTTTATTTAACAATTGCAGCACATAGTTTTACCTCCTAGCTGTTTAAAGTAAGATTATAAAGTCTGTTTTCTCCGGGCAGCAGCGTCCCAGTGAGGATGACTTTAAAGCTAGCACGATGAAACCAACAAAGTAGTTTTTCACGAGTAAGCAAGCTAGCATATATTCAAAATTCCAGTTTGGCAGTCGACCACTTGCGATGCTGCTACTCTTCGTTGTCAGTTGACCGTATTTTAATATTGCCCCATTTGCTCTGGTTTGAATTCTGATAAACGAACAAAGTATTTCGTTATCATGAAGTCAATATTAGCGCTTGTTGCAGACAGAACTTATCGCTTTTATATCTGTTTATAGTAAGACTGTGCTATATCTAGTAACAGCGGTGCTTTTAATAGAAGCTGCAATCTCTAGCAAGAAGCGATGAACCGATTAAACGTATCACCAGTTGAAAGGAGAGCAAGGGCACACGACTCCCCTGGAAAGTTAGTCGCATGATTGGTGTTATCTTCCCCTCTAGTACTTCATATGTCTGGACATGATATACTGTGAGATGTATTTCGAGAATTATCCTATCTGATACAGCAACACCACTTCAGATGTTATTATCGCTATCATTTTATGAGATAGAATAAAGACTAATTTTAGAAATTGTTGATGGGTAAAAAAGAACAAAACAAATTGAGCGAGGACCTAAAAAAGCAACTGAACAAGAACGTATATCTCCCTGGAACAGTGGGAGACCATTTGCAGTAACGTCTTTGATTAATTGATTATTATTAATATTAATTGTCGTGAAGTCCACGTAAATCAATGTCGTGGTGACGTTTTTTTTTGTTTTTTTTTTTTGTAAACACAGCGACGTCAGATTTTCACGCCAGTGACTTTTTTTTACGCTATAATTATGACGTCATTTTACACAAGAACCTTGACCTTGCGATATTCTCTGTTGTTGTAACAGTGCATCCGACTCGGCCAGTCTTGTATAACACATTACACGCAGCTTACCAGTCTGGCTGGCCACCTGGCTGAGGTAATAAATACCCCAGCCGAAATGAACGCCACAGTAATGACATCTCGGCAGAACTTTCAGTGACCAATGCAGTTGTTTTGACGAAGAGGAATTTTTTAGCCCCTCCTTTCCCCCCTCTCCCTCTTTATACATAGCGTCCAAAAATAAATGGAACACTGTCAATGGTCCAAAATATGTGCAGCTGATAACAAACAGCAGAGAGAGAGAGAGAGAGAGCTTCCTTCTTCCCTAATTTCTGTGCCAGCAGATCCAGCGACAGAGTTTTGCAACGGGGACTCGAGGGTGGACAGACGCCAGGGAAACATCACGGGACAAGTCCCAGTCTCTGTTACTCCATGCTTTAAATGGCCGCGCAGCGTTCAGCGGAGAAGCCGCAGTCTTTCTTGAAGGATCTGCAGCAGTTGCGCAGAGAGGCGCGTCAGTCGTTAGTAGGGGTACAGTGCTCGCTGGTTGAGGTGAAAGAATTGCTCTTGGAGGCACAGGCGTCAGTGGTGGAGGTGAAGTTCTCCCTGCACGAGCTACATTTCGCGCTGGAAGATGTAGACCAGTCTTTGATGGGGGTACAGGACTGTCTGAAGAGCATGGAGCAGTCTCTGTGTGGTGCGCGACTCCTACCGGCGACGGAAAAGCAAGCCATCGATGAGATGCTCGGCCTGAAAGACGACAGTAAGAATGAGGTATTATGTACAAAAGAGATGCTGTTGGAGAGTTGAAGCGTGTTTGTCAAGAAGGTGTGTCGGATGAGAAGCGACGAAAGCAGCTGTACAAGAAAAAAGTGCTACGGGGGGAAAATGTGCAGACTGTCATTAGGCTCTCTAGCAAATTAATAACGCATACGCTTCAGATAAAGATAACGCCACCATGACCAGTGAACTTGAAGATTGTTGGAATACATCCCAGTGGATGGCAGTCATCATTCAACTGTCAAAATGCCTCTGAAAGAGGCAGTCATCTATTTTGGAAGTCGCTTGTATGTTTTTGTCTCGTGTTCGTCCTTGAAGCATTTAGTTTTTACGTCCCAAAAGCTCTCTCTATCTCATCAGCATCCCAACTCTTTTACTGTGGCATGAAACGACAGCTCAACACGTCAATGTCTTCCAGACTTTCTATGGGTTGAGAGAAAAAGGTCACATCAGCGAATTTTGTCTTTTTCTTCAAACTGTTGCAGATGTAATGGCTTGTGGAACTGATGTTTATCCTCTGTCCTCTGGGTATGTGTGCACGCACTCGTGAGTGACGGGTGCAAAAGCAAAAAAAAATTAATAATAGTAATAAAAACGCAGAAGCAGGAACATAAAGAAACTCTCAAGACCTTTGCTGTCTCAGCACGAAGCGATAATTGGCAGCTGTGCGTATCCTTTCTATCTCCTTCCTTTGTTGGTGCGCCTTTATTTCATTCTGCTTCCTTTGCACATGTTCGCTATTGTAAATAGCAAATACAGCCTACATCATGGCCTGCATGCGAAGTCCCATGTACCCTTTCTTTTTTTTTTTTTTTTTTTTTTTTGGTCCTCGTTCGTGGTAGGCTAGCGTTGTGCTGCTCTGAGGCCGGTTGCATAAGACGTTCCTGACTTTAAAGCTGTTCTAAAAACGCAACTTTATAATCACTTCACAGTCATTTACATGCAATGCGAGAACGTTTTAGCAACGTTTAAAGTGATTTTTCTTATCTTAAATTTATAAGTTTTATTTTTTTTTTTTAAGTCTGTGCGTGCGTGTACGTCAGTACGAGCCGGTCATATAGCTCAAACGCAGTGAACGAAAAGCCTAAAAAATAAGGTAAAGCAAAATTATTGCACGTGCTCTTAGGCTGTGGTCTCATGGCCACATTCTAGTCTGTTTGTGAACCAACAAGGATAAGATGTGTGTGGGTCCGTGCATGTGTCTGTGTCTTGTCTGTTTGCACATCGAAGGTGTATGCGTGTAACCTAATGTAATCTAATATTCGGTTAGTCCTGTGGTGGCTGCCCTCCTAGATTTTAAAAAAAAACCGCTTCCATCGCACTTGTAGTTTTAAGGAGGGCACTACCTTTGACTTCGCGACTTGGTTTTTCATTTCAACGTTTCACTTAATTATTTATCCGCACCTCACCTTCACCTGATTCTCTCGTTTTCTATGTGATCCTGATTATGTGCATGAATGCAGCACGTGGTTATGCCTGCGCCTATATTTGTCATATGTCTCAGATTTTATCATTAAATTGTCATGGCGCTTAACCTTAACTTTTACCAGTCTTCTTCTCTTCATATTCTTGAATACTCTTTTACTGCTATTGAGCCTTCATAAATACTGTGCTATAGGGTTGGTTTCCTGGTGATAAGAAACTTCTTCCCAAAATTATAAACCTAGTTTATCCCACTGTCTTGTTTACTGTTTTTCAGTAAGATTATCAACACAAAAGTGTTTTGTATTTACCCTGGACTGTAAGATGAGGTCTTCCATCAACAAAGATTATATTTCGGCTTTAAATAGACTGAAGCGTATAACCTCATGCACGGTAAGGAGGGGAACTTGGGTCAACACCTAAAGTTGATGTGAGGAAAGTGTATTCGGTCTAAAGTGCAGCCGCCCTGTTGTTGTCTGGAGGATCGTGCACTTTTAACCCCTGATAGTAGGTGAGTCAGGACTGGACCCCGCTTTCCTCGTTTCGAGCAAACCAGGCACTGCTGTAAGTCTGGTTGTCTACCTCTGTAGAAATTGCTTGAGTATCCCGGGGTTTTTCTGCTGCACATTCGTCTGCTTATTTTCTCCTTTTGGACATATTCTCTAATATCCTATTGTCAGAAGTATGAAAGGAAGACAACCGAAAAGAAATAAAGAACATCACTGTCAGCACTATGTTTGTTTTGTTGTTTAGACTTGGTCATCCAAACACTCGATAACATTCATTCGTTCTTTTTGTTATGTATTTGTGAGTGAGTAATGATAATAATTTCAGTTTTGCAGGCCATTTCACCTATATGGCAAATAATCTAACAATGCAGGAGTGACAGTTTCAGTAAATACAGTAAATTTCAGCATAGTGACACACGTACACATTGCCAAGCACAGCCATACTATTTACATACATTTTCTGAGCTTGAGACTCTCAGATATGAACATTTAAAACGAAGCTTTCTTGAAGATTAGAGTATAAGAATTAAATTTTACAGGTAGGTAGGCACCAATAGTAGATGGTAGGAACGAACATTGTTTGTAGACATTCATATACTGGACATTCCACGCAAGAGGCATGCCATTTTTTACGAAAACATTCTTAAAGTCTCAATTCGATTGTGAACAAGAATTGTGTTTTGATTACCTACTCTCTGTATTTTCAAAACGTAGACAAAACCATACGTAAAACATATTTTTCTATGACACTTAGATTAAAGATTATTATGCAAATACATAATCAAGTAACATTTTGGGTATTTGTCCTCTGTCATGCTCAACATTCTGCAGCAGTACTTAATAACTTTAAGGAACTCATCAAGAATAAAAAAAATGTTCTACCATATTTTTCTAGAGAGATGTTATTTCAACCTTTCTAACACCCCCTATTAACTAGCACCATTTTATGTACCCTTTCAATTTCTTCAACCTAAACGCCCCATGTTTCTTATCCTTTGAACAATATTGGCTTATTTTTCCATCACAAAGTTTAAACAACTTGTCAGTTTGGTAACACTCATATGTAAAACAGAGTTTTTACTCCCAGCCATACTCTAGATTTTTTTTTTTGCTACTTTCCTTGCCCAGATCTTATTTAGTATAGCCAGAGAGACTAGATATCTAGTCTCTCTGATATGGCATCCTATATTTCTTTATGTGAAATTTCCTCATTTAACTTTGAGTGCAAAATATAGTGTGCTAGTGCTCATTAACGGTGTCTTCACCCTCTAGGCAACAATCACTTGTTGTGCTGTTTGCCTTTAAAAGATTCTTAAAATGAGTTATCCAAGCTTTGTGTGAGATTTTTGTTTAATTTATTTCTTATGAAGAGAGGCGTTTTTAATCTAGCCAAAAACTTCGAGTCATTGCACGCTGTATATAGTCCATTCACTATACGATTATTTGATTATTTTGTTCAAGAGCTTTCTACTACATAAGTCTTTAAACTGCTTTTTCACATCAAAATATTTCTTTAAGTCATTGGGAGCGTTAGTTCTTCTAAATATTTAACTTTCTGTACTTGGTTTGTTTAGCCTGAAAACAACCCGCGTCCCACCACTGTGTTGCCTTGACCTCATTTTCTCACCTGCTGTTTGGAGAAACAAAACAGGATGAACTTTTTTTCTACACTATTTTCTAGTGCGGACATGAACTCTTCAAAGTCTTTTTCTTGATTTCCTGATCATCTTTTTTAAATGACAGCGCATATTTCTCGCTTCCAAAAAAAGTAAACATCTTCCTCTAACATGGCATCTGCGTTTGCTACCTTGTGTTGACCTAAAAGGGAGATAAATATTAGTCTTTTACCACAGGTAATCTCTGCATTCAAAGCATGTCGATGACATTTGGTCGTACTTCCAAATCCTGAAGCGGTGGAGCATATGTATCTTTAACAGCTAGCATAGTATCTGGGAGAAAGGCAGTGTAGGCATTAAAATCTGCACACAGTAACCAGAAAAGATCCTGGAACTTGAGAAAGATTTCAATACCATCACAGTTCTCTTCATCACATAGTCTATAATACTCGTTTCGCAGAATTCACAAGATACTTATAAAATCTTCCTTGAACTGGAAAACATAGAATATTTGGGAATTGTCTGTTCGATGTCCGCTTATGTGCATGACAACATTTAGGATTATGCAAACAGTTTGAAAGAATCACAAAACGTCTTAAACGATTTATTTTTTTAACTTAACTTTGAGATCGTGCAAGTACGTAGGGGTGACACTTCCGATCGTTTCTGATGAAAAAAATTCCCTTCATTTTTAACGAATTATATCTGCGCCGGCCTACCCATCATATAAATCTTGTCTGTTCCACAAGCCCATTGGTTGAGAAACCACACTTAAAAGATTCGCTATCTATGACAAGGAATGTTGTGGCGAGAGTATTCTTTCTTGTTGGCCACTTGGATTCTTTCAGAAATTTCCGGTGAGTGTCCATCATCCATCACACGAGGAGATAAATCCGAAAGAAAACACGCCTGAATTTTTTTACCTATTAAAGTCTTACGTCTTGCCATAATTTTTTTTGTTTCTCTTTGAAGTTGCTAAAGGACACAGTGAAGGTGGGGGGAACGCCCGCGATCCAGACGGTAAGACCATTCTGTCGTCACATCTTCGATTAACCTTTTTTATAACCCTCGGGTTGTGGTATGTTGTGAACAAAATAACTGCTACTCCCTCTTCTCCCTTCTCAGTCGTCGGGCAGTCCTGTGGCGCAATGGTTAGCACCTGTCATCAAGTGAAGAATGTTTGTCCTGGGTTCAGATCTCGTCTCGGGCACGCTGTTCTTTTTTTATGTGGCATCAGTTTACAGGGCTGGCTGCTTTGCCGTGACATATTCTTCGTTGCTGGCTCGGCGTAAAACACCAACTACCCACCCGCCGGCTCTCTAAGTCGTCGAATTTGTCTTCAAGAGAACTAAAGTTTTTTCTTCTTCGGTTCGCTATTTTCTTTAATCACTTTAGAGATTTTATTCTGCATCGTTTCTATCTCCTTTAATGCTCTTTACTTTTCATCTCTCTGTCTACTCCGCTCATTTCAGAAGGCACACTACCTTCATGGTAGATAATTATGGTTGATAATTTTTTTAAGAGATCCAGGGTAGGCTTCAACATTGCTGCACTGTAGCAAGAACCCAATAAAGAATGTCAACATCACACATGTGTCTTAACACAAACAGAACGAGCACACATTGCTGCTTCCACAAAGGCGCGTTGTCACATAAATCGCATGAGTCGAGTATAATGCGTAACCAGTAGCTCGGAAAGACACGAAATCGCTCGACATAATTTGCAGACTTCACACTTCTAATTTTTGTCTTCGGTTTTTTTTATTGTTTGAAATAATTTTAATATTAAATGTATTATTGGTAGTACTCACTGCAATCCTGAACAAATCTGAAACCCTTCAAGAGTGCGTGCGTGCGTGCGTGCGTGCGTGTGTGTATGCGCGCGCGCGCTCGCGACCCTTGCGTCAGGAACCATGCTAATCTACCAAGTATCGTTCCCATTTTCGCGTTTTGTACTACACACATAGTGGTGTGGTGTGTACAGACACAGAGAGGTTCGTACGGACCGCTGTCGTGCTCAGGCTGACTGTCAAGTAAAAACGTGCAACTAGTTGTCAGCGTCACCTTTCATCAGCAGATTATCGCTAATGTGTGAAACCGAGTGGAAGAGACTTGATCAGACAAGACAGCCTTTAAAGTCTCGGTCGCCACCTTATGTCCTACTTGATGTTCATTTCACCTGCTTCCCTGCTTGCCCATTTAGGTGCTTAGTTCTCTTTCCTATCTCCTATCTCATTGGTGATATATTTTCAACAACACAATACCCAAGATGTAGCATCTCATCTCCGTGGGCTCTATTCTTTTTTGAAAGACTACTGTCAGGATCAAAGTCCCGCATGCATTTAGAAGAAAAACGATCTGGAAGCAAATTTGCCTAACGTTGGAGGAGAGAGAAAGACAATATATATGCTACTCCAGATGTGTTTCAGTTTGCTTAGGGCTGGTGTCTGTGCTATTCTGGAGAGCACCTCTGGTTTTTAGACATTTATCTGAAACAACTGACCTCAAGCTTTTCAAACTGTAAATCTTCTCTTTAGTTTTTGACTTAAGTTTCATTGCTGACGCCATCAGTGTTGTTGGTGAATCACCAGTCTGTTCTGCATTGATCTCCATGTCGTACGATACTCTGTTTCCTTCGCAGTTCACCCGTCTGGAGGAATAGGTTGATGATTGTCTTGCTTCTGATGATGGCTAACTCTCATCTGGGCTTTAGAGAAAAATTAACACAAATGATCCAGACTCTTTGTTTCATGCAAATTTGAAGACGCTAAAACGTCAGAAACATATTAAGCCGCAAATATGGTAATATTCTGTGTAACGACACAAGGAACAATAATATAAGGGAGACGAGTCTATCCAAAGTGACAACATACCTATTGCTGACATTTCAAGCGCACTTAATGTCACGTTTTATGGTTCTTCTTTTAAATCTGAAGTAAAAACCAAGGCAAGACGCTCCGTAGATAAACCTATTGCGTTAAAAGAATTTGTCTTCAATTTTTGGTCCATGTTCTCCCATGCATTAATAAGCAGAACCACGTAAATAATCCTGAGCGTGCTAATTCGATGTTCTTTGACAGAAGATCATCTAGGCATGACTGATTCTATCATTAATGCGTAAGCTCCTAGAGACGCTGAGAGGGTGTGTAGGTGGAAGGTTTAAAGGTCTACCTGAGTTCTGGTTCTTCGAGTGAGCAAGCGGATTTCAGCACAAGATTGTGCTTTCCAACATATATTTGAGAAAACCTTCTGCATTCTCGAGCTACAAGTCTATACATATCACAGAAAGAGGTCCAAGCCCTCCTACTAACTGTAACCTGGACATATTATGTTAATCAGGCGTGTCCATTGATATCCGCGATGCCATGGTTTTGACTGCTCTCTGTGTCTAGTGATATTTATAGGCGTGTCTAGTGATATTTATAGGCCTCTCTCCCGATAGTGGAGGAAGGGTTATTTGTCCAGGCTTTTGGGTTGTTGGGGTTGGGGAGCATTGTGGACTTATCCCACCATTTTGTGAAAAAAGTTTGCATTCTTGGAGACCTTACTCACAGCAGTGGGGACAGTAGTCACAATGTCTTGGTCTTTACAAAGCCGTGAACGAGCACGCTGGAGTACCTTGTGGAGTTATCTGAAATGGTATGAAGTACGTGTTTATTGTTTTGAGACTGGGAGCGTGGGTAAAGGCAACGCACTCTCACCGACTTTTGTACACAATTTGTATGCAGCAAGAGTGCATCGATGTAGGCCACAGGGTCCCAACCGTCATGGTCTCTGCGCGTGATGCAGACAACTTAGACTGCTTTCATATTTGGTTTTGAATATAGAGGGTCTGGTGAAATATAGTGAAAGCTGAGACAGTGATTCTTCTGACTACACGACTGGTGTAATTGTTAAAGATGACCTTGCTATGTCCCTGTTTCGTATCCCTTCTGTTGTCTATAATAAACATGTCAAACACGCGGCCCACTGGCCACTTGCGACCCTTTGCACGCACACCTGTGCCCCGCACAAAGGACACTGTAGCGATTCCGCAAAATCGGTTATGTAGGTATTTTCATACTTCACTGAAAATTTTTAAAAGTTCAATTTTTTCTACAAAGATTATGTCAATGTTCCCTTCTACCTATATGTCATAAGTCGTTTTCCTTCGTGAAATCAACAAACACTTCTCAGAGACCAAGAATGACTGATCAACACTCTCATCTGAAAGTCGGAAATACACAGGCATTTTAGCCAAACATAGCAAAAATTGTCATTAAAACGAGGTGTCAAGCATACAAGTCTATGCTGCCGTTTAAAATATCTGTTCTTTTGTTAAACTACTTCATTTCTTTGCATTCATGAATATGGCTAGCCGCTAAACCACTTGTATGCACATTCATGTTAAGCTTAAGTAATAAAAATATTCTGCAATAATTTTTATTAAATGACTTTAATTAGTTGTCTTGTGAGGCCTTCTTGACAACACGAATGTACTGACGGAAACGAAAATCTGTTTTAAAATGCATTTTCTTATTTTTTTTAAAAAGTTCTGAAAATATGTTGTGTCTCTCTAAAAAGAGTTAAAGCCTAAAATTGTTTAAAATTAGAAATGTGTCATGCAACTGGCCCCTGGTCTATACCAATACCATAGGCTAGGGCGCAGGCCTTCCAGTCCGTTACTCATTCCAAAACGCCATGACAAATGTTTTTGAAAAGTAAGAAGAAGACTGGAGAAAGGTATTAAGATCCCTTTCAAAGAAAGTGTTTGGTCTCCGGGGTTTACAGATTGAGTCTAGCAATCGCTGCAGCTGATATAGGGTCATCCTCCAATATTTTTTTATTTCATCTTCCGCGTGCTTTCATAGTCTGCCTTCTGTGATAACAAAGTAGCGAGTTTTAGGGTATTCCAAGTATCTTTTGTGCTAACAGCACATCACTTGCCTACGCCAGAGAGAATAGATAAGTATTGTCTACTTGGAGTCGATTGACTGTCGCTGGAAGCCCCTTTGCAGAAAAAGTAAGTCTATTTTAGTCCCCAGAGTACTTTTATGTTTATACTCGACCTTTCTCACCTACTAAAACAGAAAATAAACTTGAGAAAGAAACAAATCGCGTTCTGCGTGCAACTTGAGTCAATGGCGTACATGTGCGTACACCGGAGGGCGTTGGCCTACAAAAACTTAATGCACATTAAACTCTCTCTCTTTCTCCCACACCCACACATACACATTCTGTGTGTGTGTGTGTGTGTGTGTGTGTGTGTGTGTGTGAAAGAGAGAGAATGTGTGTATATATAAATATATACGTGTGCACGCAAGCGCGTCCACATTTAGTTGAATAAATTAATATTTATAATTTACAAGTGTGTACATGTTGGCTATATCGCATTGGTATTCAAACATGAAAAGGGCGAATGTAGACACTCTGACATGGCAGGCGTGCGGCTTCAACGTCACTGTAATATATGGTGAAAACTATTACTATAATTTAGCTAGGTGTTATTTAATATACAGTGAAACCTCGGTTTTCGTTGACCGGGTACCGTCAATTTTTCCGCAAAAACTTTGTCTTGGTTTTCGTCGGTTGCCTCGGATTTCGTCGGGGTCCCCACGTGACCTCACTGCTAATTTTACGAAAACAAAGGGCGACCCACGCGTTCTCCTGCTCAGTGTGGTTTCGTTTCTAGTTGTGTGAGCATCACCCCCCCCCCCGTTTCTAGCCAAACAGTTCCATTGCTTTCCAGTGTTTTTGTGCTTTTTTATTGATTGGGAGTGTTAATACTACAATTACGTGTAAGTGATTACTGCGTATACAGCATTTGGTGTATGTGTAATGTGATTAATTTGCGTTTCTTGTACGTAACTAACTTAAAATAAAATCACATGCGCTCAAATCTCCTTGTCCCTGCTAAGTGTTTCCTTTGCTAATAAGTTAACGCTCTCCTTTTAGCTCCATCATGGGACCAAAGAAAGTTTCCAGAGCCAACAGCTCCTTACATTAGTCTTTCATATTCATTTTATATTCATTTCTTATAGTTTTTGGTATTAAACACTATATTTATTCTCTATAAAATGTGTTTTCGGAATGTATTTTGGAGTGTCCAAAACGAATTAATTAGATATACATTGAGCCATATGCAAACATTTGCCTCGGTTTTCGTCGGTTCGGCATTTCACCGATTGTTTTCGAATGATTATCCATGAAAACGGAGGCTTCATTGTAGTTTGACGACTTTTACTGTAAAAAGGACTTGGCGACTTTAATGTTGATATGACGTGACTCTATAACTTGACGACTACTATTGTAATATGGCTTTATGGGTGTTACTTTAATATGACTTGACCGCTGGTACTGTAATATAGCTTGTTGACTATTACTGTAATAAGGCGTCACGGCTGTTACTTAAATATCAAGACTGTTGCCACAATATGACATAGCTATGATTACTGTGATATGAATGAAGGGGGGGGGTACAGTCCTGATAGGAGCTTTTATTCTGCGACATGCAGATGCGTAGTTGTGAGATGTAACAAAGACATGACCCGGGCTTCACTTGAAGCTGAATGCCGACTAGTCATAGTCGTGTGACCTAACCAACACGATGTTTTTCTCCTGCTGTTGTTAAGACACGACAAACCCCCTTCATCCTAATTTTGATGAATGGGGTCAACTTTTCTGACTTGCTTCAAACATCAGCCGATCAATAATGGTCTCCTCTTGCTCTACATCTAGTTTTGTTCCTTCTTTCTGTACACTTCGTCCTTGACCTCCCCCTTCCCACCTTACTTTCCCCTATCCGCCTTCCAACAGAAGAACTACTTTCTGACGCCCACTGAGTCGAGAGACTTCCTAAGGCCAAGGACAGTTCTTCCCTAGAGTCCTCGGCACGCATTCCACCTCCATCCCAGCCCGCAGTGAGTCGACAGAGGTTGCGGAAACACGGCTGCACTAGAATTCTTTGGGTTAGTTTTCGGCGAGGTGTATGCCCAGTGCAAGAAAGTAGGCCTCCATGCTGTGGATTGGCTGCGAGCAGGAATATGCAACAACCAAATCTAGTACCCTCTTTTTTAAGGCCCGAAATATCGTTTCACACCCGTGACTAATGTCAGTCAGCTGAGGTGCTTCGGCTTGCAGTTGACCCAGTTATTTAAGATCGGTTAAAGCTTACCTATCCTAGTCTGCGTTCGTTCGGATGCGCGCGCCTGCATGTGTGTTTGTGTTGTGCGTGCGTGTGTGTGCACGCGTGCTAGTGCAGTGGCTTATCCGTGATTTTTGCATTTGCGCGCCTATAGTTTCTTTAGTCCAAACGTAATTAGTTTTCAGCCAAGTGCATATCAGCAAGCTTACCTGATGCTGCTTCTGCAGTAGGTGCCCATATTCTCCCCCACTACCACCACCACACCCAGCACTTTTGGTGGAAGCACTCCCCGCCCACCACCAAAAAAAAAAAAAAACTCCTCGACAATAACAACAGCAGCAGGTGTTTTTGTGTGTTTGGGTCTGCTGCGCTCAAGGTCTCTCATTAGGAAAGAGTCGCCCAAAGTTTTCTGTGACCAGCAGTAGTGCCAGCCGTCAAACCGAAGCTCGATTCTTTAAACGCTGCTATTGCCATCAAAGCAAGTGTTGCGTTGAGGAGAGGGCTGTAGATTGGAGGATTGGTATGGGGAGCTGGCGGGAGCAAACTGGTGCAGACGTCTCCCAAGGCTGATCACTTCTTGCACTTGCCACTAGGGTCACCCGCACTTTGGCAGAATTCCTTAGCGGACACCAGTGTTTGTCAAGACACTGCAGACTGCCGATACAGTCAACTCTTTCGCTTATCGAGTGCGAATATGTAGTACAAGGACTGCACTCAATCACCTTCCTCTTTCCCTCTCTCCCCTTTTCCGAAACTAAGTCCACCCTTCGTTGAAGTCTTGCACTGGGAGCTTTATCTCAACTCATATGTGAAAATTATTTGACTAAGCACATGAGTACAGAAAGTATATCTCGTGTGTCATGATCAATAATTATTCTTAGCTTTCTTTGTCAACGAGCAACGCAGAGCCAGTTAAATGTTAGCACATAAAAGGGTCTGAATACGAAAAATAAAGAATGTTTGCACCTCACTGGTGGCGCTGCTTTGGTGAAGATTTATTACTAACGCTTCTATATTAGTATCGGAATTCAACTTACCATTCCCCACCCCCACTTAAGTCGCTAGCTTCATAAAGTTGTGCTGTATTCTTCCACGAGGCACAGATCGACAGTATGACAGTATGCGCCACACATTTACCCGACGTTAAAGAAACAAAGGAAATAAATTTTAAGATTGTGTAAAATGATGTTCAATACTTAAAAACATATTTTTAAAAGCGCATTGGAAAATAACATTCATACACATAAAGAAAAAAGTGGCGAGTCAGGTTAACAGAACAATTTATAAAACATCCCACAACAAAAAAGTATAAAATGTGAGTTAAAGGAAAAAATTATTAATAATTCATATTTTATTTCTTATATTTAAATTCTCATTAATTTTAACGAAACAACTTTTAAATTACATTTCTGCCATTTCTGGTAGCCCACCTCAGAAGTTTGAATCGAGAGTGTTTATAGGTTTTCGTTTTCGCATGACAACATCCTACTTCCAAAATTCGATTCAAATCTATATAAAGAGTTGCATGGGTGACTATATCCCTTTCAATGAGCTGAGCAAGCCGACTCAAGAGGCGAAATTAGACTCGCACACCACCTCGACTATGTACGTCTTGACAAAGACAAACAAGAGGGGATTCCCCGTAACTTTCGCTTTAAAATTCCTGGCTTCGCTTGCATTATCTTAATATTTTTCCTGTGGTCCTCAGTGAGATCTATAATGTAATAAATAATATTTTCTTTCTTCTTTTTTCTATTTTATTTACTCGCTCGCACAACTCTAAAAATAACCCATTGCTAATTCCTCCGCCCTCACAGCCAGCCCCTCCTAATACTTCACTAATATTTGAATGAATTCATTTTAAATCGATTTGTAAGTCAATGTTTTTAAACGTGCTTGCACTTTTGAGCTTTATCATTCTTCCCTTCACTTTCTACGCCTTCTTCGCAAGCACCCGCCCCCTCTTGTCACGCAAATAAATCATGAAAGACTTGACAAGACGGTAGTTTACCAGTCGTCCGCTTGTCCTCAAACGGGTGACACCGCCGGCGGAGGAAATGTTACCCTGCGCATGCGCTGCCTGGTGATTAGCGCTGTCTATATATAGGCCAACTTTGCGATGCAGACGACAGTACGGCGTCCCTGTAACTTCTGTTGCCGTACGCAAGGTGCGAGAAATACCGGGCAGCATGTATTTGACTCTTATCTTCCTGCTCTGGGCGCTCATTCTTTTATACAGGTGAGGAACTTTTGTTGAAACAACGACATTTTATTTCGTTTTAAATTCTATAAAGCTTTATACAGTTCACTTGGATGGTAATGGCAGCTACATGTATGTACGACTGTGATCGGTGTTTTAATGCAATAAGAAAACAAAAAGGTTTTAAGTTTCATTATTTCTAATAGTATTAATTAGAAAATACAGGCATTAGTTTTTGGATGAGGCATGCATTCATTTACATATTTCTAACACGCTTCGTCCACTTCCTGTCAAAGTATCTGGCTCACTTGCTGAAGACAATAAACAAAGTGTCGTAACGCAGTAAACCTCAGCTTCGTTCATGTATGTGCAATGGTCTTTGGGCAAAGCATGCTTGTACCATTTATAATAACAACAACGATAGTATTATAATAATAAATGTATTTGTGCGTTTTTGTGATGCCATGTAGTATATTTTTAGTACATAAAGATCCCCACCCCTAAAAAAGAATTTCTCAATGGGATAGCCTATTGACTCGTTTCAGCATCAAAATGAGATATTTTACCTTTGACAGCTTCTAAAAAAAATAACCTTTGTGAAAGAGTGTTGATGTTGTACATCTTCTTTTCGATGAGGCGGTTTGGCTTAACAGCTACTGCTTTGTCAGATTGTTGTATGGCTATATTCATATTTTCGAAAAGATCTGTATCATCTGAATCTGAAACTTAAAAAAAAATACAATCACTGATATTTTTCCGAGTGTAAAAGTGTGAAAGGTTTGTCGTCCTTCTACCACTAAAGAAACGTAATAGATATGTGTGTGTATATATATATATATCATTTATGCTGCGGTTACAGATATTTGAAGGAAAACTACAAAGTTTTTATCAAAGATGGCGTGAATGGTCCAAAACCCGTCTATCTCATCGGAAACCTCGGAGAGTTTGCTGGAAAGGTAAAACTGAAGTCTTTCGATGTAATTTATGAATTATTACTCTGTTTCCCTACTCTACCGTCCATTTGTTTGAATGCCATTTCATTTTTTAGCTTATTTTAGTTTGACATGCTAGAGCTGGTAATGTTGATAACAACGTAGCCGCAATACGGGTCAGGAGGGGAAATATTTCCACGGTATGACTTAGCTGCTTTAATGCATACAGACTACGCATGTTTAAAAAAAAACACCACCAGGTCAGAATATTTATTGTGTTTCAGGATCCCAATCAAACGCTTTGCGAGCTCACAAAACGTTTTGGCAAAGTATTTGGGTAAGGAAAAAAAAAAAGGTCAATAATTGTCAGAGACTATCTGTATTGCTTTAAGTGTGTTACAAGGGACGTAATAGTTTATAGTGAATATTGACTAACGGCAGTACTAAGGGTGTTAACTCAGCAGCTTAATTTTTAAACAAGAATGTAATTAAAACTCTGAGTATATATCCTTATGGCCTAGTTTTCAAAGTTAACGTTTTGTTTTATTTTTACTGTGAGAAAATTTGAAATTATATTTGAAGAAACAAACTCAAGCTTTACCTTGATAGAAAAAAATTGAAGTAAATGTGGCTGCCCTTTTGTGACTGGCAAATGTGACAATCACGACGTAGTTTCTTGTTTAGATTCTACCAGGGGCTGACTCCAAGCATCGTGGTGTCTGATCCTGATCTCATTCAGAAGATCCTTGTCAAAAACTTTTTCAAGTTTGACGGCAGGCCGGTAAGGCCCGTCTTCTCTCTTCACATCACTTTCTCCACCGACCTATGTCAACACGCACGCACGCAAAAAACGTTCGTTTTTGAAAGTTATTCTCCGTTCCGAAGAGGGTATTTTAGGTTCGTTAATGACGTCAGAATACTCAATGAGCTTTTAAAAACCTTAGCTGGCTTCACTAGCTCAAATGCTAACCTAAATGCAAAATTATTTAGTTCACGTAGACAGTAAAGGAAAAAGTAAATCATAATCTGAGCGCATTGTTTGAAAATTAATTACATTTATTGCAGCGCATTTTGCCTTTCCTGCATGGAGAAGAAGAAGGGATTCTACAAAATCTCAATGGCACCAAATGGAAACTAATGCGTGAAGCGACAGCGTCGGCGTTCAAGAACACCAACCTCAGTATGGTGTGTAATGAGCACCAACACCAGCATAGTGCCTAATGAGCACCGACATCATTATGGTGCATAGTTATGAACAACAACATCATGTAGTGCTATACAGTTGACAGGTTTAATTTTTGCTTTATTGTTTCGGTTTTTTAATGATGATTTTGTGACGCTATACTGTTAAGACTGTGATCACAGCATTGCAGAGTCTGTGTTGCAATGTGCGTTCCTCGAACCTTGTCAGTTAGCTTTATTTGTAACAGTGAGAACAATGCGAAAAACACTTGGAGCATTAATTTTTCATTCACAATAAACGATTGTAGCATGCTATGACACGTTCCAGATGTTTCCAAAATTGCTGTACGTTGCCGATCGGTTTGTTGAGGAGCTTCAGCAGCTGGTCGTGAAATACCCGGAAGGATTCGACATCCAAAGGTAAAATGTAGCCACTTGACATAAGTTGTCATTAAACACACTTGCTTTTGGTCTAGTTGTGAAAACAGACATTAAAATAATATGATAAAGATATAAACACAATATCACAGAACCGTAATGGTGAAATACGGTGCAGAAGCTGTAATACTAGGCAGAATGAGGCATAAGAGGTATTCATGAAATGAATGATATTAAATGGAGAGGGACAAACTGAGAGTAAGATGAAAAAAGGGAGGGATAAATAATTTTTTATTAACTTGAAAGTTTTCATCCTTTTTTGTACGTGTCAGAGCATAAAACGTTGAGCCTAAAAACTCATTCACCACTATGTGTGGTATATTCCCAATCCCAGGGACAACTCCTTCATTTCATTTTCCTGTCGTGATGTTGATTAGCATTCGTTCAGTGTGCTAACTGCTGTGGAATTAAGTCGGAAGCCTGCCACAGGTGTCCGTGTTACCTGTTGCAGTCTCAATGAGTGTTATGCGCTGGATTCCGTGACGTTAACAGCCCTCGGGCTTGAGACCAACGCCATAGCCCATGGGGAGGGATGCCTGCTGCTGCAATACACGCACGCGTGCCACGATTCTGCTTCAACCGAAAACCCGGCTTCTGGTTTAGCCCGTGAGTTATCTGACCATAAAATTATCCTCCTTCACCCTGCCGCCCATTCTTTCTGCCTTGCTCTTTCTCCCTTTTCTTTGAGTCAGTGTCGCTTTGCCGTCCCTCGCTGTCTCACACGTAAAAACAGCCCTATACTACAACCTCATTCTTAAAGTAAAACACACACACACACACACACACACACACACTTTTTGAGTTGTAGGTGATTTTACAGATGCAGTTGAATGGCATATTAGAACACTAAATTACTTTCCTTTACATGTATTTGGTTGGTAGACGTGTATTTACGCACTCGATGTCACACTCAAGGGACTGCATGGAGCGCATATTTTTCTTTATGACGGGGTGCACCTCAGTGCATGATACTGTTTCTCCAAATCTGGGTGAACACTTCTCTTCAGTTCTCAAGATACACGCCTACAAACATCCCCATGCACAGAAAGCGCAAAAATCGTGACGTCCCGTTTGCACACAGATACTCCTAATTAACATATGGTCTCAGCTCTTCCATCGGCTGAGGCTTTCTTTTCTTTCTTTTGCGTACCTGATAGCATGCCTTTTAGACTTCCATGTTTTCAGTGATTATGAAGAGGGCCGTCCTCACCATGTCCACTTACTCTACTACACCAGAGTTTTTTCTGCCAGCGTGGCTGCCTGAGGGCACAACTCTATCCGTGCCCGCTTGTGTAGTGGGCAGAGATGCAGGGCATGCTCAGGAATTTGTGGGTTCCTCCTGCAGCTGTCATTGTGTGACAGCCCCAGGTGGTATGTGCGCGCAGTCGGGAATGTCCAGTGCTCAGTCGGAAGATGGTATGTTGGAGGCGTGTGAGACTTACCATCTGGTCGTCTGATGGCGGGTTGTGTTTGTTTCCCAACTGGCTTAATATGATGCTTGAGGAGGGCTTTGGTTTTGCTGCAGAAGACTGCTGATGCCTTCAAAAGGTAGACGTAGCCATGTACAATCCTGACGTATGTGTTGATTACCTCTTTCTAAGCATGCTCATGTTTGTAGCAAATGTTTGTATTTTTGTATTTCGAGAACGGAAGGGGGTATTCATCCAGATTTTGGAAAATAGTATTTTGCGCTGGGCGTATACCCAATCATTAAAAAAATCACCTCACGAGTCTTTTTAAAAAAAGTGACATGGTAGAACGTAACCTGTCTGCCGAAGGTGCGGACCGAAAACCATCGTTTACTCTGGACTTTCATAATGAAGAAGAGTGCCTAAATTAAAATGTCTCAGAATTTTCGAAGTTTCACTGAAAACAGTTTAAAGGAAATGATTCTTGATTGCTCATCTTCATTTCCTCAGTGTGAGTACACGCAGAAGAAAAGGGTAAGGGTGAAGGCGGAGCACGTGCGTGTATAATAACCACATACATTATGTCAATACAGTCAGCGTTGCAGATGTACGCAAGCGAGTGTGCGCGTGTACATGCAGTTCCTCTTGGGTTCCGATATTTGCATTTGGTGACATGCTGATATATTGTAATGTAGCATGATATTGGCAGGTGTGTATCACTGGCTTGAAGTTTTGAAGATATTGGACATCAAGCACAAACGCCTGGCCAAAGAATGCTTTGATCACCTTTCTCAACATATGGAATTAGAGCGACAAAAGGTTCGTGCCAATGTGTTCTAGAGCCTCTTTTTTCTTTCCAATAAGTTTGTTTTAATCACCACACTGTTACTCTAACAAAGATGAAACCATTTTATAACATGTATAAGATGTCGAGTCTCTAATCTCGAAAGGGCCGTGCAACCAATTTTTTAAAAAGAAGAAATAAATTTTACAGCTGTTGGTAGAAAAATTAGGTACATTTCTTGCCAAGGCTTTGCCTGAACCACGTGTTGCATTTTGCAGCTAAATACGTCTGCGAAGACCAAAAATATTCTGCAACACCTGCTGGCGTATAACGCCACCAGCAAGGACCATGCCACCAACCCCGTGCGCAGCCCGCTGACCAACACCGAGATCCTGGGCCTGACGTCGGGCATGGTCGGAGGAGGGGTGGGCCCCACCGCCTCGGCCCTCGGCTTCACGCTCCACTGCCTGGCAGTCCATCCACGCCACCAGGAGAAGCTGTGGCAAGAAGTGCGGGACGTTTGTAGGGTGGAGGTAAGGACACGGAGAACCTCTCTCTCTTGTTCGCTCGCTCGCAGTTATCTGTAACGGATGTAGAATTTCTCAGCCTCTCCTTCCTCTACACTACCACTAGTCACAATCTCCCAATCGAAATGCTCTTGTGTTGATATTCTGTGCAACTGTTTCTTTTGATTATTATATAATTGGTTACATACCTACACACTAGGCATCAAAGCTTTTACTTGAGATGATGCTTTCTTTCTTCGACTGTAAAAGAAACACGCATGCACCAGCCTTGCAGATAGATAGATAGATAGGCATTACAATATCACGATGTTTCTATGAACACGGACCCCTCTCCTCGCCCAGACAATGCGACACTTTTTTTTCTTTCTCGCTTTTAGGGTGACTTTACTGTAGACCAGGTTCGGAAAATAGACTACTTGGACCAGGTCATCAATGAATCTCTGAGATTGTATCCTGTTGCTCCGGGGTACGCTGTAATTTCTTTGTCGTCTTCTCGAGAATATCATCTTCCTGTCAGTCGTAACTGTGAAAAAGATTTGTATAATCTTTTAGGGATGGGAGGTGTGTGTATGACCCACATACAAACACATCCACAAGACAAACGCAAGCACACAATATGTGTTCTTCATTATAGTGCTTATAGTCCAGAATTCTTTTGTGCGTGTGCATCTTTTGCAGTGTGGCAGACATATGCTCAGAAGGATGCCGTATGGACGTAAAGAAAACTTACATATTTATTGTTCACCATTGTAGGGTGGCCCGCACTTGTTCAGAGGACTGTGTAGTGAACGGCGTTCAGTTTCGAGCGGGCACAGAGGTTCGTCTAATGGGAATCACGCAGTACATGGACCCGGAGATCTACCCGGACCCTCTTGCCTTTAAACCAGAAAGGTGCTGACAACTTCTCTCTTTCTCTTTCTAGTACTGAATAGCAACTAAACAATAAAAAGACGAGCAGACAACAAAGGTTTATTAATGTGTCTGTGGTGTAACCGGAAGTACGCCAAGGTATGTTTATTAAACGGAATGCTTCCAGACGAATCTTCCACTTTAATTTCTAGAACGAGGTCTTATTAAGTAACTTCCGATTTCACTATCAATCACGAAGGGAAAGAGCAGACGATACAAATTCTCGTGCTGGCAGAGGCACAAAAGCTTAAGCTGTGATATTTTCGATCTATTGGCTCTAAGCCGTGGAGAGCAGGGGTCGACGATTTCTGTCAAAGAGGAATAAATTTTCAAAAATTATCTAAGCAACAAACTTATGGTAAGTATACTCTAAGTATATCCTCGGCTTTGTGGGGTTCTGGATGTTTGTTGTCGAAGGGGTTGCCGAAACCGGACATCTTACTCCTTCCCGAGAGGCTAAGACTTGGTTTCGACAGACTGCCAGCAATTCAGTTTATACTGTATATGGTCTGTGACTACGCTTCATGTTTATCATGTGACTGCCAGTGACTCGTGTATTAAGCAAATTTTGTTATGAAGTGCATTACTCGAATTCTCTTTTGCCGCAGATTTTCAAAACACGAAGAATCGAGACATCCAGGTTCTTGGTTTCCTTTCGGCGGCGGTCCGCGGATGTGTGTGGGAATTCGCCTGGCCCAGCTACAACTGAAAGTGGCAATCATCAAGCTCCTTCAGAACTTTGAGATTTCGACCTCTGACTTAACGCAAGATCCGCTTCCGGTGACAATGCGCCCACACTTGAGCCCCAGAAATGGCGTTCACATTCGACTGACGAGACGGGTTCACTGATGACAGGACACACGTCTTCGTGAAAATTTGCGGATCTTTAACTATCCTTTTTCCATCTAGTATTTATACAAGGAAACTATTATACCACTTGCTACTTGAACTGTTTGGCGTCTGAAGGCCACCGGGATTCAGAGCACCAAATAGACTAATGCAGGTCCTCCTATCCTCAAAATTCCTCATCAATAGCACTCAAAATGCCTGTTTTCCGTCGTATATATCCCTTTTTTCAAGAGCAACATGTATGAATTGCTACATTTTTTCCACGAGTATCAGTAGTTTTCAGTCTTGTCAGAAGTTTTACCCTCGCCTTGCTATCAAAGGCGCACCTCAGGAAACACCCCCAAGTCGGTAAAACATCAAAGCGTGTGTAATATCAGCCTCGTCGCATCTGCTTTCGGTTTTTAGGATGGTGACAGGTAATCGTCAAATGTGCGAGAACCCCGTAAACTAAAAATGCATGATTGTTCGAGGTTTCTTCCAACAGTTGGTCATTACTGATAATTTAGTTCCTCATGCTGTTTTCATTGAGGTACTAGAAAAAATAGTTTTGGTTTGAGAACATTGTACTATTTTACGCACGTGTTCGGTAGTGAGGTCACTAAATCTGTAGCTGCTGTTCAAAATCCGTACCAGTCGGCAGGTCTGGCTGATGGTCTGCAGTTTGCATTCTCGTCTTTGGTAGAGAGCGAAAAAGTGATTTAGAGATGTTGTCTTCTGCTGTATGCTTTGGCCAAAAAGAAAAACAAACAAACCTGAAGCCTGATTCGTCCCATCGTTGAGGCAGATGATTAAAGGGCGAGCACTTAAATCCCAGTAGAAAGCCAGAGTTGTGTCCCTGGTTGTGAAGAAGTTTTGACAATAACAGCCAGACGGCGGATGTGATAATGGACTACGTTCTGTTCTTAACTGTGTGCTGATCATAGCTTGAACACATACCACATAATTGATTTATTTACAGAACAAAGACAGTTGATGATCTAATGATTCCAGTATGTTTCTGTTTCCACGTACTATCCTTAAATTGACATTCTGTGCATATTTATAAGTTTGACTACGTGATTTATCTAAACTGTTAATATTGAGGACAGACTAATGCTTCCATGGTGTGAAACGAAGGCTTGTTGCCTGTGGATAACTTCCCCCTGCATTCTTGAAGCCAGTCTACTTTTTTTTTTTTTTTTTGCGTTTTGCATACAGCGACGTGGCAAAGTGGTTCGGGATGCTGTATGATGTATTAAGTATAATGACTATGACAATATGGATATGATATATCGTGGTTTTAGAGGAACTTGAACACTACATCTTTTGGAGAAAGTGTAAGTCACAAACCTAAAAAACATTTAATTCATATAATTTATTTCTAGAAAACCTTTTAAAACTAAATATTTTTAACTAGAAATCCTCAGATGTAATAAGTCGTTTCCTCACTTTTGTCGTACTACACCATCATTTTATGCGCTCGTTTTCATGTTAAATACCCTCAATGTGGCAGCTATTACAGAACGTTTTTTCAGCTCGAAAGTCTACTTCTTAAAGATCAAATACGATTTTATAATTAATAAAGAAGAACCCAAGTACATTGATCCAAAATGCTTGCTTTATTGTTTTTAAATATTCTTATAAACATTCGGAAAAGGCACTGCATACCAGGACACAGTCATTCGCCTGAGTTCTTTAGTCAGCACCTTCCGCAGCCTTCGTTATGGCGTCATTTACCTGTGATAATGACAGTTCACACAGGAAGCTTATTAGTCATCAAGAAGGTTTACAAAATAAACTATAAGAAAAGACTAATTCGAAGTCGAGTTTCTATACCATACCCTATCATCATATCTACAACAAAATCTTGTTCTTCTATCTACCTAGTCAAATTAAAACCAGTTGATGCTCCAAGCGGAGCCCAGCATTGGTGCTACATGGTTGATCGCTAATCGCATAACGCAGTATGTGCTGAGGGCGAAAGATTACAATATCAATTTTCCAAGTGGGACATCGATCAGTAAAGATCTGGTGCTATTTTGTTACACTATTGGTGTTGGGTTACCGATAGAAAATTGTTAGCCTGCAGTCGAAGACAAAACAGTCGCATGCTCATCTATAAACATTTTCCCTTCCTTTATGGTCCACACACGCACAAATGCGGTCTTCATAAGAGAGCGGCCGTAGTGATACTGATGACAGATACCCTCCACAACACTGCTTTGACGATTGACTAGAGCACAAGCGCGTGCCCTGCGGAAGTGTGAGTGGTACGACAGTTATATAAGGGGAAAAGCTCAAGGATGCGCTGGTGCTACCTTTCTTTACTGCCCTATTCAGGTGTTTATTTTGCTTCATGGTTATTCCAGGGTTCCACCCATCCAATCTGCTGCTGTCAAACACAAATTATGGTACAGCCCTAATGTGTGGTGCCTGCTATGACAGCGACAAGTCTATACACCAACAGTGACCTAAATATGAGAGCAAAAGATCATTCGTTACTTACAGCTTCTGCATTTCTAAGCTAGTATCCATGTGTAAACTAATTTTCAACAGCCAGTTGAGTCCAAAGCTATACTCTCTCTCACACACACACACACACACATCAATGCTGGTCTCCTACGGCACGACTACGCTAGAGGGGAGCTCACCAGGGATTTGGATCGCAGAGTAGTCACACTCGCAGTACTGACAACCATTGGCATCACGTCTGTAGCCCAGAGGGCAGCGTCTGTCGCAAAGGAAAGGATCGCAGCCTGCAAACACCATATACTGTACATACATACAGATGTACATACACGAACGCACACAGAGGCGAATAAAAATTATTGCGCTTGCCAAATCAGAAGCTATAGCAAAAGAGAGGACAATTAATTAGCCAGGTGATGAAATCGAGGGTTGATGTGGCTTACCTGATGGTTGGACAAACGATACATTGAAACATTCTGTGCCGCAGCCGTTGCTCTTACAGCTGTAGCCAGACGGGCAGTGTACACCATTGTAGTCTCCGCACAAAAGCAGGCAGCTGCCCCGTTTCGATCGCAGTGCAGTCGCACAGACTGAGTTCAAACAGGGAAAACAAGCCACTATAAGTTTAGAGATAGAGGCTTACCAATCTATTACCATTAATGGAGAAGCAACTTAATTCGTGTCTGGCTCAGAATGTTACGTCAGTTTTAGCTTTGCCGAAAAACGTTATTGGAAGGAGGACATACACAGCATTAGTGTCCACCAGAGATAGCAAAGCTAACCATGAAGTGAGTTAGTGATCGAGGAAGCAGTGAACTGTACGTAGCTCACCATGTCTTAGCTATACGGTATGTGAAAGGCGTATCTCAACCATCTCAATCCTTCCGCCTATGGGGCGACAAGGCAGGGGAAATATATATTTTTTAATTTTGTCTCGCTGCAGATGAATTGTGCAGCGACAAGTATATTTCTATAACTATGGAGTGAATTGTGCAGCTACAGAAAGAAAAAATATTAAAATTCCCTTCTTGCTCCCCCCCCCCCCCCCCCAACCTTCCCCGAGAAATCTCAAGTACCCATCTCTACTGGATGTGTAGACAGGGTTGTTTACTCGGTGTTACGAGCGAACCTCGAAATTGAGGAGGGAAGAAAAACTCTAATCTTTGCTATTTAAAAAAATACCGAAAAGCTTCCCTATTTTATAGCGTGCCGACCAAACTGCAAGTAGAAAGACCGAAACTCCGATAAAGATAAGCGGTATCTTACATCAACATCAGTGTCAGTTCTCGATGACTTTTTAAAAAAACTGACACACACACACACACACACACACAAAATAGCCACTCACTGACACCTTTTGCTATTTATTTGCTCTATGTTTGTCATAAATTTTATCACGAAGGGTGGGATTCTAACCATTAACGGTGGACCAATGGATACTCATCGATTGGTTGGTTAGCACGTTCCATACCATAAGCCAATGCACGGTAGATAAAAACGGATGATGCACGTGCATGGCTCGCTCTTCACCACTGTAGTGAGAAATTCAGGGTTCATCTCGTCTCGGGACACTGTATGTGACACCAGTGACCTGTCTGCAGGGCTGGGCGTCGGGGGTTTTATCCGGGTACTCCGATTTCCTCCCCGCTTCCTCTACCGTACCCCGAAATCACTTCAAGTGAAAGCACTTTCCTACTAAATAAACCGACCAACCAAGTGGCTCGCTCTCTTTTTGTGACCCCCTTTTTCCACTCTCGAGGACTGGGACAGAGATGGCCCCACGTGTTGCAAGCAGGTTAGTGTGAGACGTTTAGCAACTGTCTACAATAATATCGATATTTATTAAAACATTTTGGAGGTTAGCTGTGTCGCTTGTCAGATTGCTGTCTCTACTCGCCTTCTGCCACTCCGTCAATCTGCCCCTTCCTGCTACTCTCGTCTATCCTTTCCCTGTTAATCGTGGCGCAGCCCACGGTATATCCGAACAGTGCGGCCTGGCTACAGTTTAGTAAGAAAACGTTCATTTATTAAGATAGTGTGCTTGTCTCTGGTAAGTTACTACTGGTACTTTGATTTAAAAACTGTGCTGCGTTGGATTAAGATTTGGATTTAGTGGTAGTCTTTCGAATATACCTTGTCATCAGTACGTTAGCAAATAGCAATTAGAATAGTAACGTTTTTATCCTTAAGAACGCCTTAAGTGCACTAAGGCACAAACGACGCGCCTACTCGTAATACATTCCGTGATTATACTCAATCTTTCTGTGAAAAGTCGCAAATTAAAAGTACGAAGAAAGAATGGGGTGTCACCAAGGAGAACTACTACTATACTTACTGAAGGAAACAGCTATCAGGGTTAGCACAACGCACAGTTTTGTTGCCATCGTAGCCTGATTCGTGCAGTCTTTGAAATGGTCTCTAGACTTTATCACTGGCTTATCACAGAGCTGATTACAGCGCTTACGCTGCCCTTTCGACAGCTGTTTGATTATTCGCTTCACAAAACTTGTGCATCCATTTTACCGCACCTGTCGTGTTTAGAATGACTTGATTTTGTTGGGTTTCCCTTGCACAAACCCTGTGCGTTCGTAAAGATGTGTCATGGTTACGTTGCGGGCACCAGTTTCGTAATCTGACTAAGCCGTGTGTGTGTGTGTGTCATGAGATTCATTCAACTTTCAGATGTTCAAGCGGGCAAGAACAAGTCCCAAAACATGCTGCATTGCACTGTACTTTTTTTTAAAATCATGCTTCCATTCTTTCTCATCAGCATCTGTAATATCAGTTATCGTTGCTTTACCTGGGCATCAGTGTGGACTAGATATGTACATGGATGAAAAACTGACGATTTAAGTATTTGAATTCATGAGCGCCTTTGTACATATCAAGGAAGACACTCTGGAACAGGTGTTCACGCACACACACAACAGACAACACTGTCAAATTAAAACCGATCCTAAAATATTCCTAAATAATAGCAAGTAACTTGAAAAGTTAACAACTTGACAGAAAATGGAAAGGCGTACTATAAAATCCAAACCATTTACAATAATACAAAAAATCCTTTTTCTATGTGCATAAAAGCATACAGGTGGGGCATGTGTGAGAGCGAGAAATGCAATGAATGAGCTTTTATTATTTAAATGTATCCCATGTGACTGTGTGAATTAATGACAAGTACTGTCATCAAAACAAGGCATAGTGTATTTCTCTCTCTCTCTCTCTGTGCGTTGAGCGAGAGAGTCAGTGAGATGTGTTGAAAAATGTTTTTTCTGTTGGAGTAACAGTAGGAACAAAAAGAACTATGGAAACTAAGTAAAGTTAGAAGGCAACAGTGTGTAACAGTAATGGCAAATACTTCTAACTTAACATTATTCTGATGCATTCTATCAATACCAGTTGATTCTGCAGTATGGAGAGGAAACAGCAGCAACTACTTTCTTTACACAGGTCAATTGCTCACTCTGCCTAAATTCAAAACAGTACAACTCCAATAAGCATAAAGTGATGTTGATCTGGATACTGTAACAAAATTCTGCACTTTCCTTTGTAAGTATGCGCACATGCAAACACACACAGCTCTATGCATGAGCATGTAGCTATGCTTTTAATATATTATAATAATGAAACATTAAAAAAAATGTCTTTACACCACTGGTTATAGCTCTTTCTGACATCAGCCTTGACAGCAAAAAGCATTTTTTATGCAAACTTGTAAAAGTCAAACTGAAAAGTCAAACTAATCTGTAAACCATAACACTTCATTTTAGTTGCATATAAAAATTCTTTATGGTTTAGTAACAAATTGTAAACAGCACTGAACGATCCATACACACCTTTCAATAGATGTGAGAGGCTAAGGGAATAAACACGATCAGCATTACGATTTTTTTCAAAACTGTTCACCTTCTGAATGGCAGGCTGTGAAACGCAGTGAATTTGTAACTGCCACTCTAATTCTGAAAGCAAGTCTAATGCCAAAAATAAATATTGGTTTACTCTTACAAGAAGCTATTAAAAAGTGCTTATTTAATGATGATGCTCTCTTTAAGGGATTTGCTATTATGCTATTTCTGCTTCATTTTTTGTTTAACCTCTTGCTTTTTACAAAACAAAAAAAACTGCCATCTCGTGTTACCCATTTAATTACCTTCACCTTCAAAAATTCCACAAGCAAAGTTGCAAAAATGATATCGACGCACTCATTTTATGCAACAAGACATTTAGTTCTTTCTATAATACATTATTTTGCTCTTTACAAAGAAATTAAATTTATAATCCCATGGTTTCACTTTCATTAACTGTAACCATTCTGTCATGAAAATTCTGGGAGGGGAGTGAAGTTGTAGAGTGAGGGCCTAATGCAATCATATTAATTGGAACCTCTTATTTGTTTGCATGTTAAATGTGAGTGTAAGTGTATGGGTGTGTGAGGTGACTGTATTTTGTTTGGTTTATTACTTATAGGAGCTCCCAACAATGGAAATTCTCAGTCTCTGTTGGAAACAGAAGTAGACAATGATGTATTGTATAAAGTGAACCAATCACCAAAAAAATAAGCACAAAGTATATTTTCTGGCATTAACTGCATTATATGTATTTAACATAACAGTAAGTATATGTATTTCTTAATAATGTAGTAAATTATTAGTTCATTGTTAGGTAGTGCTGCCAGAGGATGATTTCTAACCAATCACCAAAAAAATAAGCACAAAGTATATTTTCTGGCATTAACTGCATTATATGTATTTAACATAACAGTAAGTATATGTATTTCTTAATAATGTAGTAAATTATTAGTTCATTGTTAGGTAGTGCTGCCAGAGGATGATTTCTAACCGTTTAGTACTTAACTGCTGGTGTACTCGCCTTTCAAAATAAGCATTTTATTCATTTTCAGTTTTGAGCAGAAAATTACTCAACAATTATAACATTGAAAAAACCATTTGAGCTATACAAAAAAGCTTGGTATCATTAAAATCAGGATGAAACTCTATTTGTCTAGGTGCTTTTCTTTCTGCTTATTATCGAATCAAAAATCAGCTTGGGGGAACCTTAAGATAGTCAGAAGCCCTAAAAGGTTACATGACCCAGTGTCAAAAACATAATAAATAACAAAATAATGACAGGGCTTCTTAATCATAGTATGTCTATCAGTTTTAATCATTTAAACGTGCCTTTCATTAATTTGGTCAACAAGTAAGGTAGGAGAATTTCAAGGCTGCACAAAACATGTTCCTATGGTTCCTGAACTGTGATTCAGTTGCTACCATCAATACTTTTTATACAATACCATTAACTCCAAAAAACTGTGTAACTATAGAAAATGAACTGCAACATACCAAAACTGGAACTTGAGGAGAAAATATATGTCTTCCTCCACCTCCTACAACAACGAACAACAGAATACATATGCAGACAGCACTTTCACATGAATAAAACTATTACCTTTACAGACCCTCTGAAAGGTTATAAAGCACAAACTGTTATCAAGACACTCAACATTGGGCTTACAAGGACTGATACTAGCACTGTAAGGCTAACCAATACATTCATATAGTTAGCAAAAACATGAAGAAAGAACAATCTGGAAGTGTTATACTTTTTATCTGCAGACCAGCTTTTGATGGTGAAAAACAAATCAAACATAAGCACTTGTACTGATGGCCACAAGTACATACACACACATGCACACACTATCACAATGAGTATATTGCAAGAGTGGACAGAGCTAATAATGTGTTTTTAACCTACAGTAACAATGGTGCTATGTCAATGACTAGATGAAGTCAGGAAAAAGTTGATGCCCTACTTTGCAGGTTAAATAATCTTCAGTGCTGCAGTTACTTTCCCTGGGTATTAAGTAAGTAAGAAATTTCATGCTCGTAAAATGTCTGATTAAAGAGATCACATGATGGGAGATAAACAATGAAAACACAAGGGCATGCATGTGCACATGCAAGCATGCACAGAATGTACACCAGCACATTTTTCTCTTTTTTTGTGCAACAGTTTGGAGGAATATTCAGGATTATTACTGCAAAATGGCTAATTTTAGATTAACATGAACAAGCTGAAAATCTGTAATGCTACAGTACTGCCAATGATAACTGAAGATATATTCAAACAATTTATGTTTAGCATAATATAGATGTGACCATTTCTGATGGAAGGGACATTACAATCCTACACATTATGATCCTACTACCAAGTACCCGTAAACGCAATTTTATTTCAGAAATCTTGGCATCAAAATGCAACACGAAACAAAGCAGCCTACTTCTCAGATCTAAAATTCTGGATCGGTAATTCTGGAGTTTGGTACCTGATCCAGCAAAAGCTTCATATTATATTAAATAGATGTATGGTTTGTGCCAAGAAAAGTTAAATAAAGAACAGAGTGCTTACTATACACAGCCAGGAGAAAACAAGACAAGATCAAGGCAGAAAAAGGTAAAGATCATCAGATAGACTGGAGGTCACTTTCCAGTTAGTGGTATTAGGTGGACTGACAAGCTGAAGTATGAAGAGATTTGATCATTTTCAGACTGTAAAGGGAGACAAATGATATAAAAGATGGATGAACATGAACTGAATTCCCAGGAGGAATGCAGAATAGCTGTGCATACACAAGAATATAATCCACTCATTGGCATCTGGGAAAAAAAACATCCCATTTCATGATACATCCTTCTTACTTATAATGCTGCAATGAACAGGTTATAATAAAACTGGATCTACATATAATATGCTGATCCAATGCCTATACAAAAACTTTTGCATCTGGAATAAAGCAAAAAAGGACCTTCAATTGAAATAATCTGATTCATAACAAGGCAAGATTCTGTCTGAAATGTGCTGGTTACAAAAATATGAGTTAAGCTCCCTAAGGGAATGTTAAACTATATCTAACTACTGCCATAAATACAAATTCTTTACAACATAAAAAGCACTTGACTTCAGTACCAAAAAAAATCTGTTCACATGCCACAGTTTATTACAATGTATTTCTTTTTCACAGCTTTTACTGGTGTTTACCTTTTTCTACATAAATTACTATTCAGAGATGTGTGCAATATATATATATGGGCTCTTCTATAAATTTGCAATAGTTATTTAAAAAAACAGCTTTACTGTGTAATATCACTGAAAAGTCTACCTACTAATATTATCATTAAGCATTTAATAATTAACGTTGGGTACTTGAAATGCTAACAACGTACGCAGACAATCCAAAATGAATAACTGATAGCTAGAAAACTTGTAGTTTAGCAAGTTTTTGTAGTATTCATAAAATCTGCTACAATGTTCTCAAAAGTAATGGCAGCATATTGTTTTACCACAAAAAATAATGGTAAATAGACTTTTACATCCATGAAAATTGGTTTTTCAAATCTTTTCAACAACAGGTCAATTTCAGATACCAGCTGATATATGTATGCTACAGACACAAGACTCCAGCGACAGGACATGTCCATAATATTAATATTATATGATACTGCTCAGGCGATGCTTTACACAAAGAATAATTAAAATCACTTCTTTTCAGCAGGAAAAAAATTGCCCTTAAATGTTTTTTATGCTTGAATTTTTATAAATGTCTTTGGTTAGGGTCAGAACTAATGTCTTGTCATAATTCTGAATGCATCCATACCTTGAGGACAATAACAGTATTACAGAAACTACAGTATTAATACTGTAGTTTCTGTTTAAATCCTATGGCAAGTGATTCAAAGTATACATGTATTCCTAAAGAAAGGGGAAGTGGATTGCCGAGTGGTTAGAGCAGTAGCGTCCGAACCGAGAGCGCGCTGGTTCAATTCCCGATAAGCGCAGCATACTTCCCACCAGTCGACCCAGCTGACGGGAATGGGTACCTGACTCCATAGAGGGTTGGGGAAGGTAAAGCAGCGAGGGAGAGGAGATTGGCACCACCCTCATGTAAAAGCTGGCCCCGAGAAAAGTGGGGTTTCTAACACCTCACTCCCCAACGACCTGAAAAGGTTATGGGATGACCTTTACCTTTACCTTTAAAGAAATTTCCTGCCACACCTTAACCCAATAAATGCCCCTCAATACACTTTTACCGAAAAATACTCTCCTCACGCACACTAAAAACAACATCCATTAGATCCATCATGAAGCTCAAGAAAAAACATTCGACTAAAAAAGCATCTGGTAATTATAGGGAATGGTTTCCAGCTGAAACTATAGCCTACAAATACCATGTATAGCACCCATGTAATAAAATATTTATGAGGCTATATAACAAATGCTTAAACCAGAACAATTAGAATGCTCTGCTTTAAACCTAAACATACTTCAGTTACAAAGGCCTTTTTTTATTTAAAACAAAAACATACCTGCAAGAATGAATATTTCTCTTTCAAACATGCACTTATATATCATCCTCATGTACAGGTATGAGAAGTGAGTTGCGCATGCATGTCTTTGATAAAAGTTGAAATTTTCACATTTTATCCGGCCTAAAAGAAATGTCCACAGTAACTAAGAGTTTAATCTAGTTAAAATGCTGAAGTCAGGACATGGCTATATGTGACAATACTGGTAAATTAACTGTGAACAGATGGCTTTTGCTGTCCATCTACATACCCACATGCAGGGTAAAAACATCCAGAAAAAGCTAGATCCAAGCTGGCATCAATTGCACTGTGCCTTATGAATGTCAGAAACCGATCCAACTGGTAGTGCAGACTGCGCTAGTGATTCTGATGTTCGAACTTGAGTAGCTGAGGGGGCTGATGAATTCTGCTTGAACTCGTGTGACAGGAGAAAGTCCCTGAGTTTAGACGAGGCTTTATCAATGGAATCCACACACAAACGAACCCGCTCACGATGTCGAGAATTACTGACATCATAGACAAGATCTCGAATGGCTTTGCACATCTGGACGCTGGCAGATACTATGCTCATAGTCACTCCTGTAAAATACAAATCCCACATTATCTTACACTGTGTATACAGATTTTTTTTAAATAGATCAAATTGTCATGGCACTCGGACATTTTCTTGTGCACCACTGCTTAAGCCTTTAAGGTTGGAGGAGGCAAATAACAAAAAAATTGCACATTTTAAAATTATGTCGATACAAAAGCCTGATTTCTTTATCACATCACCAGTCTCCTCCACTTTAAATGCTCCTAGTAACAATTGGTTGAAAACACCATAAAATATTTCCTGTCTATGGATTTTTCATGGATAATAGGCTAATATAGTAGACGCACTTCACAATTATGGCCTTTAAGACACAACAATATAATTCAACTAAGCTTAAAAAAAATGTAGTGCTGTCTTTTTAACTAATGAAAGTGGAGCTTAGACTGTTTTGTCATTGATGCAAACATAGCCTACGATTAAAATATACAAGAAAGCAAATGTGTTTATTGTAAATGGGGTAGGATTCAAAATGTTTCAGGTTTCATGCTGAAAAATGCAGTCATTGAGTCTGTTCTACACTTAGCTAATAACTTTAATAATAAAGCTATAGAATCTATAGAAAATTCATAGACAAATAAGAAAGCTTTCAAGGCTTTGCTTATGCCAAGGGGTGTAGCTAAGTCCCATCGCCTAAAGAAATTAGCACTTAAAAGACAAGAAAATAAGATACTGAGTATGTTCTAAGTAAGATTAGCCTACACTAACATCAATAATGTGACCAAAAAAACAACAAACTTGGGACCAGAAAGTGGAAACCAACCCACATGCCAAATGTGCAAGAAATGATAAGTGGCGGTGATGAGCTTTGCTTTTTAATAATCCGATATTGATCATCAACAATAGTTTAACAGCACTCTTCACATCAAAGAAATATTTGATGAGCTGAAGAAGCCTATCTTTCATTAATTCTGCATGAAAGTAATTTGGAATGTGACATAAAATAATGAGTGTGAAATATATATTTACGTCAGATTACATCCTTTACATTGTGTGCATTTTACTCCCTACTCTGCTTTTATTCCTTTTTGATGGAAGTTCATTTTCAATTTTTATTGTTAGAGTGCATCTGATTACATAATCAGATATTGCTTTCAAAGAAGTATGTCACATCACCATTTAAGCTCACTCTTCTCAGTATAGTTTTTGAGAAGACTCATACACATGACTCGAATAAACAGTAAGAAGGAGACGGAAACAAAATACAGTTAGATTGCTTTTTTTTAAACTTTCAACACTTCCTTATTAATAAAATTACAAGCTTGACAATACAAGGGAAAAGGTAGAAACACATGACATCATGACACAGGTTCACAGGTCCACTCAGCCTCCAAGGCTGCATTTAAACGCTCTCTTAAAACATATCTTTTTACAAAGTACTATTCCTGACTTGTACCTCATCTTTATGTTGTCCAGTGTCCCTATGTGTACCTCACTCTCTATTGGTTGTTATGTTTCTTTCTATCAAATTGTACTGCGCAGAGAGTGCGATCTATCTTAATCGTGATTCTGCGCATTATAAGTTCGCATTATTATTATTATTACATCAAGCAGAACACATACCCTTTTATTGATGCAACAAATAACATAAAAAATCTGATACCAATAAATTAACATAAGCAAAAGGTTACTGTTACACATTTTTTTGATTTTCCATGTTGGATGCTTTCTGCGCAATCTGTGAATACTTACCAAGTACAGACTTGTGGGTTTCTGCAGCACTCTCTCCAAGGACAGCTGGTGACCCTACAAACTCTTCCTCTGAAGCAAAGGTAACAAGTGCACTGCTTGTTGCTATCACAGGTTCACAAAATGCAATGATGCGTCTCAAGTGACCAACTCCAGGGTTGGACTTAAAGCACTTGACACTGGAGATCAAGCAGCTGGTGGTGGATGTGATGCTTTTGACACAAAGCTTGAACTGATTCTGGTCTTCTGGATCTTTTGCATTTTCGCTTGCATATTTGCACACTTCTGTAATGGTTGACAATGCCCTGGAGATGGTGGAGCAGAGGTCAACCAGAAGGTGAGGTTCAAGGTCATCTACACAAGATCGCTTTAGGCGTGAACAACAAAACTTCAAGTCAAGCTTGGCTTGGTGAAGCTTGTATTTATTCACCACTCCAAGTTCTGAAGCACAGGAATTATGAAAGCTCACTGCAATAAGATAACCTATATGAGCACTCAGCTCAGTAAGACTTACTACAAGGGAAGACATTTCTTGAAGTCGGATGCAAAATGGTTTCCACTGCACCATCCCTGAGTGAACCTGTGAGGATATGTCTCTGGAAGTGATAAGAATATGGTTAAGCTTATCAATGACTTTGTCACGATAGTGTGTAAAAGTTGAGGTTGTGAGTTCCATGTCCTCAGTGTTAGTGAAAACGGGGCGAGCTTCACAAGATATAAGCAACAACTCTCCAACAGCCAGCATCTTGGAGTGGCATTCCTCGCACAGCATCACAACCTCACGGACATCCCCTTTGTTCATCACAGCTGGTACCCTGAACACCATTGAGGACACGGTCTTCTTTGCTGTGTCAATGCTCTGTACATTTAAGGAAAATGGTAAATGTGTTGCACAGCCCAGTGTAGAGGTAGCCGTAAAAATCAATTGAAAAGTCTTCCTTTAAACACTCAATGACAATCTATTCTTGGCAATAAAGTTTGATTATACTGGCCACTTACAATCACCTACAAACAAATGAGATTGTGAACTGGAGTGCCACTAATAACTAAAATTAGTACACTACACAGTTGACTCCAGATCCATCTCAGCTGGATCATAACAGATCACAGTCTGCTCAAAATAAACACAAATGGGCAAAAGATATTTAAACCTTGTAGCTTCTGCTTAGTCAGAAAATATAACTGCTTGAAGTGGCCTAAAACTGCAATAACAGTAGCACAATTTTAAGCTTGCATATCATTTGCACAGCGATAGTATCTACTACACTGCATAACCATATTTCATGGTAGTTTTCTTGCTGCATGACAATAACCTTTATGCATAAAAGGTCGAAAAATATCACTTCGCCTGCTCTTCTGTCTACAATTCTTAACAGGAAACACGTGCTTGTTGCAAATACACAGCAACCAAAACACCCCGAACTTCTAAGTTCCGCCTACTCCAAAATCTGTAATCTTTTGATCCGAAAGTTAAACAGCTGCCCTGGTCGTCGCTGAACTTCATTGTTTTGCCCAACAGTGACGTCAAAATGCTTGGGGCCGACGCATCAAAAGGGGACAACGCCCATTACCTAAAAGGTGGGGCTTACTCCTGTCAGCTGCGTTTGCTACACACGCCAAACACACGACACGCTTAGATTGAGGACGCGTCACAACACGGTTGTACTATCAACGGTTTATCCATCCGCATATAGTAATGCGCCTCCAACCTTTTTCAACAGATCATGTAAACTTATTTAAAATAACATCCTCATAACTTTTAAAATACTCTAATAGGCAAAAGGGCTCTTTCAGAGGAACGCTGATATTTTTCACTCGTAAAAATTAGTATCGAGCATCGGCAAATGACCTTTTTTTTTCACGTCACCAGTTTCCGGTGTACCGCCAAGTAAGGCTACTTCCGGCAATTTGAAGAAAGATAGTGTTTAGTGATAATTTCGTTATATTTTAGCAAATTTAGATCAGCAGTCTGGCATAAAACAGGTAAGTTAAGTCCTCAGATTTCCAAAGGTGACATAATAGTAGAGCAGATTAACGGAAGTGAAGTGTATATTAGCGTTTTCCGTTTTGGACACATGCAACTTCCGTTTTTTTTCGTGAAAATGGCGGCTTCTTCCTGTTTCTGTTTACTGTGTCTTCTATTTATGTTCCCTTTGAGCACTGTTTCTTTCACTCTCTTTTCCCCTGAAATCATGAACAGCATTTTATGTAGATGTCCACTGGATTAAAGTTTTTCTTTGTAATCAATATGTATATTATGTATAGCACCGTTTCTGTTTCTTCGAGTATAACATTGAGATTGGGAGTTTGTGATGGATAATATTTAGGTGTAAGTGTATAAAATCCTATGTGTAAAAACATTGTCAGTGGACGTCAAGTATCTGTCAAAAAACACAGTTCTGCCATGTACTTGATATATCCAATATTCGTTAAACTTCGATTTTTCAGTACTAGATTTATGATGCTGCTAAAACTTTTCTTATAAAATCTTACACATGTTTTGTGCGGGCGTGTGCATAACGCTGCACATGTCTGTTCACAGGATAAGTCAATAAAGTTAGTACACATTCGTTCTTCGCTTTATTTTACACCATTTTACACTCGTTGCTTTACAATGCACCGACTTCTTCTTTTCCTTGCACGCTATCTTGTAAAATGCCTGTTCTGATGAAACACTGTATATTTATCATAAAGAGGAAAGTAATTAGATATCGCAATCATGCATTTTTAAGCTGCAAGATCTTTAGTTTGCACTTTACAAACAAGGGAAATTTAATCATGTTTGGGAGTTTTTGCAGTTGTGTCTCGTCCATTTCTGTTTGAGAGGTATAGATAAACATAAGCAAGGCAGAAGGTGAATTTATGTATTTTAGATATTACTTCCATGTAATGCAGAAACTGCAGTTATAACTCCTAAAAAGCATGACGTTTAAAGAAACAGAAGATAAACCTATCAAGAACACTTGAGAGTATGGTGACAAATGAGTTAAATCCCAGACAAGATTTACATTAATGCAAATCTGGGAGTCAATGAAGATATAGCAATTACAGTCATATTATTCCACTTTGTGAAACTAAAAACCAAGAATAAGAATTTTTTTTACCCTTCCCTTCCTACACGTATACATTTTTCTAAAATGTGCCTATGCCTTATTGAGCTTTATTTTTTTTATAAATATAGTTCTGCCAGTTGGATTCCACCAAACTGATGTAGTGCAAGGCAATCAATACCTTTGTTACAATTTTTAGTTTAAGTTAAAGGCCAGACGTTGAGCTTTATGGTGGGAAAGAATGATTTTTACCTGGGGAAGGCAAGGAGCACACTAGGGGGTGAAGTTCTGGCTAACCTAATGATCATGCTTTGTTAATTACTTCCATTTGGCCTGAAAAGAACCCTCACTTTCCTACTCTGGATCAAACTATTCTTTCCTGCCATCTGGCAGTTCAGCCTTTAAGGCAATACTGATGATAAACAACTTTATTTTACAACAGTAAAAGGGAAGACAGCTAGGATCTAGATATACTGCTGGCTCTCGTTCCTGTAGTGCCTGGTCTTGTTTTTTGTTTCTAGGTATACTTATATTTAATGTCATACTTGAAGTGTCATGTAATCACTGATGTTTTATATAACAGTAAAATAGGCAGACAATTTCCTGAAAAGTATTAATGAAGATGTTTTGCACTGTATTGTTAATTTTGTGGGATTCACGAGAGTGATACAAAAAATATTTTGGAAATGGTAATCCATGTTTACACATAAACATTCATGATATAATCAACTACTGTAAATTTTCTACTATACGCCGCAAATTTTTTTCCCCAGCTTTAAACCCTACGGCTTTAACAGTGATGTGGCTTGTTTGCAGATTTTTCAGATTCCAATTAATTTTTCAATGAGCTCCACGTTAAAGTGTTAATTGTTAACGTTGTTACATTGTTAACTGTCCACATTTTAAAATCAAAGCCGCATACAGTTGAAGCATTCAGATCAGTTACAGTTCCACACACCTCATTCTGAAAACGAGATGAAATGCCTATGATGCAGCTTTCCAGTTGTATATATTTGTGGCTTATACACCAGTGCTGCTTATTTGTGAAAAAATTTTTAAGAGTTGTTTAAAATTTAGTGGGTGCACTCAGTAGACCAAAATTTATGGTACTGATAATTAAAAAGGGGAAGAAAGTTCTTTACCTTGCTGGCTTGCTAATTGGTATGCAGGTGTTTTCAGCTTGCTCCTCTCAATAGAGCAGTGTCTGTAACATGCTGATAGTCTTGTGCATCTGTGTGGCAGCATCAGCATGACATCAGCACCAAAGCTGACAACAGTGCAGGTGCTGGCTGCCCCAGCCTGCAGCATGTCACTTGTTGATCTGGGCAAGCGCTTGCTGGAAGCAGCTAAACATGGCGATACTGAGTCAGTCCGTGCTCTCATGTCAAATGGAGCACCTTTCACTACAGATTGGGTGAGTTACAGCTGCACTGCAGGATGAAAGCACAAAATTTTGTGACACTCTATAAGCAACATGCTTGTCTCTAACACAAAATTATTGCTTCAATAATTATCATATCACTTTTATGTATTAGATTAATTAGAACAGTATTTCATCGTTTTCATTAACTTGTTTTTGTTTCTTTTTATTCCTTAGCTTGGAACATCTCCTCTGCACTTTGCAGCACAGCATGGACATCATCAGACAGCAGAGGTACTTCTTCGGTCTGGCATAAGTCGAGATGCACGCACCAAGGTGGACCGCACACCACTGCATGTTGCAGCACAGGAGGGCCATCTAGATATTGTAGAACTTCTTCTGCAAAATTCTGCTGATATTGATGCTAAAGACATGGTTCGTTTAAAGAGTTTTATGCTGTTTGGCTACCTTGATCCACATCTAGGTTCACAGTTTTCTGTGAAAGGTTTGAAATTTCGCAGCCTATTGAGTCGCTGGAAGTCAGATTTTTTCACATCATGCTAAATAGTGTAAACATATTGGTTTAATTCTCAACAGAATCTTTTCTGTGAACATTTTTTCCAGAAATTTTTTACAGTCATTGCAAGCTATGTTAGCTAATAGGTCTCCTACTAAAGACTGCTGGGGTTGGAGGAGTGAAGTAATCCAGCCACAGCTTAAATGTTACATCTTCAGGATGACATAACTTGGCAGTGAAAAAGGACAGACTTTGTTTCTTTTAGTATTTTTAAACATTCAAACCAAAATATGTATTTATTAATTTATTACCTGGTAATCTTGAGACTAAACTGTCATTCTGTTATTTAAGCATTTATTCTCAGTATTTGCTTTCTACGGTTGATATTGACTGCTTACAGCTCAAGATGACGCCACTTCACTGGGCAACAGAAAAGGGCCATCTGGGCATCATAGAACTCTTGCTCCGGTCTGGAGCAGATCTCAGCTGTGAAGACAAGGTTCTTATAACACTTGTTATTAAAAAGAAAAACGATTTTCCATGTGATTTGAAAACAGAGCCTTGGAGTTTTAAAAAATCTGAGATAACAGAGGATTATTTAAAAATTTACATGCAGAAAAAACTCTGAAGGATGGGAAGAATAATCTCTAGATCAAATGTGATATGGGGGCTTTTGTATTGCAGTTTGACCGTACTCCTTTGGATATTGCCATTGCCAATGGGCGCACTGACATCGCACAAGTGTTGCAGTTGGCACAGCACACAGACATTGGCAATGTAGAAGTTGACACTGTTACCATAGAAACTACAGAACCGATTATTACAGAGACTGTGACAACTTCAGGAGGTAAGGAGGCTTTCAGTTGCCTTTACCTGATATATTTTACCTAACCCATCTGCAAAGACCATCTATATCTTTTTGACTCTATTAGGTTTCAGTTGGTGGGTACTTTTGATATTGTTTTCTTTACTTTAAAGACTCAAGGGAATGACACACAAGATTTAACTTCAAGTAATCTGGGGGTATTTTCTAGCTCGTTGAGTTTGTTTTCTTTAATTCCACAGCTTGCAAAACAGGGTTTTCCTCTTTGGTTGAAACCAGAGTGATGGAAATTTATTGCTGGGAATGAATTATCCTGAGGTATGAGTTGTATGTTTCAGTGAAGACAGAAGTATCCAGTGACTCAGAGCAAAGCAGTACATCTGTTCTAGCAACTTTAGCTGCTCTTGCTGAGGCTACTGGACCTATGAACTCAGCAAGTAAGTAATTCTCGCCTTCTTTCAAATTCCACAATGTATGGTATTTGTTGATTATTACTGATAAATGCGTAAAACCATCTACTTTGTATAAAGTCAACAAAGAATGTTCTCATATCAACAAGATCAAAGATGGCAGAAGCTTCGCTTTTATGGAATTAAAGTTAGGTGCACTACATATGTTTCGACCCACACTGGTATTTATGATGGATAAAAGTTTACCATGGTTTTATCTGAAAAAAATTAGAGTCTTCAATCTGACACCTTGAAAAGAAAGAATAAACTATATATTTTACTCCTTTCATCAATGAAAACATTTTTTAATGTCAAGGTCAAGAATGCCTGGTTTTTTAGGGAAGCCTCATATACAAATTGGAACATGCACCTGATTCTTCATATGATTATACTGTTTAATTATTTTTCAGAAACAGCGTAGGAGTAATATTAGTAATCATATATATATTTATTTATTTTGTGCACGGAAGACAATGATGATGGTTACTACAATTTATTTTAGTTGGGGCGCATGATTTTCCTTTAGACACAACAACTGCAGATGCTGTCAACTGGCTTGAGAGTCAGGGCATCACTATGATATCAACTGCTGATGGTGGCCTTATTACTTCTGCAGTGGAGAGTGGTCAGACCATCACCTTAACTGGTAATCTGGAATTGTAGTACATTCATGTGTAAACTGATATACACATGCACATGTATAATGTATATAGGTGCACACACTTATGCAGACACCTGATTTATCTAGATGATCTAGTCTCCATGCAGCATACATAGCCCTCTTCAAGAATATTGCTTTTGACTCACATGGTAACCATGTCTGAGTAGTCAAGCCTTTATAAATAAAAAGTGTTACAACTTTTTTCTCCATGGGATATTCTCTTTTTTACATGTGTGGGAAACAATATAGCACGCATATAGATTTATGTTGCTGGTGGTGAATTTAGAAGACTATACACTTAAAGTCTTTAGTTTATAATGAGTCTTTCATGTAAGGTGTTTTGTATAACATGGTTAAAAAAAAAAGAAATGTTTCAGAGGCTGGCAAGATAGCTCTGAACATCATCCGGCAAGATGCGCTTGGAGATGTGTCACATGATGGTGGACTGGAAACAGTCGTTGGACAGGATGGTCAGGTGTGTAATGTGAAGTGCATTTTATTTATTCTGAGTTGTGTGGCAATATGACCCTGTTGGCTTGTCATAGATCTAAATGACTGGCTACTGATCACTGCTAAGAATAACAACAAATCTTGTTTCAATAAGGATCCAACATGGAGTATGGGAGATAGCTGAAACAATCAAGACAAATAGCTCATATATTTCAGGCAAAATGGAACAACTTCAGTTCTGGAATTCAAATCTGCTTACATGTTGATGCTGTCAGTGTGTACAGTTCCTTGACATCAACAAGCTATTTTTTTAAAGTCATTTCAAGTAGAACCAGGTCATGCTTAATTAGTCTAGACAGTATGTAGAAGCATAATGAATCTACTAGAGTCTAACGGTCACAGACATGCATCAGTGCACCAGATGTCTGATGTCTGTTCAAGTACCAACCATCCAGATAGCATGTGAAAGATGATGCACGTAGAAAACAAATGAGAAAATGTTCTGTTACATTGGTGCAATTTCCTGTAGTTAGACCAGATTTCCTGTCTTTGCTAGAATGCATGGGTCACCTGTTTCACTAAACAAGGTGTTATTTCAGAAGGTGATCACTATTGTGGCAAACCCAAATGCAGAGGATTTATCAGAAGAAACACCTGTCCTGGTCACAGTTACCGAAGATGGTACTGAGCTACCTATAGAGGGAGAGATTGTGGAAGAGGCTGAGGGAGGTTAGTCATTGTGTTTGTTATAAAGAATTGTTTCAGCTACTTCAACTTTTTTTTCATCCACATGAAAGGATCAACCTGCTTGGACTGTAGATTTTTAAAATATTTGCAGTGATAACAGAAGTGACACCAGACATGCAACATGCTATGGAAGGAACCCTAATCATAGAGGAGGGAGATGGTACAACAATCACTGTTACCCAGGCAACAGAGGATGAGATTGAAGTAAGAGCATTGTTGATGAAGCTGGTAAACACACCTGTCTGTAAGGGATTTGTCTCCTGAGCTGCCAGAGTAAGTGCTGGCCAACTGATGATATATTTATCTTTCTTGCTTAATTGTTGCTATGCGATACTATTTGAAATGATAGCTTAATTTAACGTGCTTATCTCTATATTCAGGATGAAGAAGATGGTGACCTAGAGCGGAGTTCGCTGCGGCGGCAGCTGGAAGAGGTCCAGAGGCAAGCAGAGGAATACAAACAGCAGCTGCGAGCAAAAGAGGAAGAAGCAGAAAAATTCCGCAAGCAGTTGTCTCAGATACAGACAACAACAGATGTGAAAGATGTGGACTCCTCCTGAGAGTTGCAGTGATGGTGGCAATGTTTGTGCATAGAACTTCAGAGATATTAACAAAGATGGGGATATTCTTGAGAGGACTATTTGTGGCATGTCTTAGAAGTGGGTTCTGCCCCAGCTGTGAAACAAGTTACATGCAAGCTGCTGTGTGAAGAAAATGTTAGTGACTGTAAGGCAGTGTTTCTCATAAATTCCTAGCAGCTATTTGTGTGCTGCTAGTTATTAGTGTCTGCCAGCTGAAGTGGATAAGGAATGGTTGCAAGTCAACAGTTCTTATTAATGTACACTAGCAACCATGTGAGTAGTTGGTGGCTGGGGTGGTACTGGAATAGGTGAAGACAATAGTTGCCATTACTATCATCTAGCTTCCTTGTGGCTTCCTTTTTAAATTGCTCTGGCTCAAGGTGGCGTAGTGAAGAAGACAGTGCTCATCCAGACATGGTTTCTCTTTATTGTTCCTTCCTCTTTTCTACTTTTTCCCCTTCTTTAATACCATGTGTTAAAGTTTTGTCGGCTGACATAAGTTTTTAAAGGTCCCATGATTTCTTGGGAAAATGATTATTCGTGAAGCATATCTGTTCATGATTAGCATAAAGAGTCACTAGAAGCACACTGCTGTCTATCATATCTTCACTAGGGTTTTGTTTATGAATAGTATGATTTGTGTTTTTTATCAAGTTTTGCATTTTGAAATGAATCATGAAATGTCATCCGTGAAATGAAAAAAAAATTATGGGAAAGTGGAAGGCAGGTTTTTCCCTTTTTTTTGAACATGCTGAGTTTGTGTAGTAGTTCCACATGCCCACTGATTTAAAATTCATGGGAAGACCCTGCATATATTTTAGAAGAACTTGCAGCATCTTACCACACATCATTTAAAGCAGCATGGAATAGGAGCATTGACATCTACCTCCTCAGTTTTGAAATTGAAGAACGAAAGCAGTTCAACTATACAAAAAGCATGTAAAGCTCACAGTTCACAAAAATAAGCTACAGTGGCAGAGCTTCCTAAGTACTGTTTGTTTCTCTGGTTGAGTTCCTATATGGCGGCTAGTTAGCTTCAAGCAGAGGCTTGCAAGGTCTATCCATTAGTTTCAGATCCATGCATGCACCCCAGATTTGTACATTCCACAGTTCTAACATCAATTGCTCGTAAATAAGTGTTGTCAGAACTGAAAGACTGTGTTTAGGCCTTCTTGTCCTTATCAAGGCATGTTTACTTTCCAGAAATTTTGCCACTGGGATTTTAGTTTTGTTTCTGAACCTTTGTCTGAAGCACACTCTGTCATTTGACATAAGGCAGCCTGTTGAATGAGCTCTATTCTTATTTTCATCCCCCACCCCCAACCTCTCTCCTATGGAGAGTATATCAGAGATCCACATCGGTGTGCCTGTTTTTGTGATGTGCATAAACATAATGGTAAAACATGCAGATGTAAATGCTGTATGGTAAAATGCATAGTTTGTGTTCTTTAGGGGCCGTAGTTATGAAGCTAGATTAAGTCAACTCTCCAGGGCAAAATAGGGAACTCAATGAAAAGTATCTTGTTTCCAAAGTTATAAAACAGCGTCCAGACCCTGTGGACACTACTTCAAGTTTCTTTACCTTAGGACACTGCTTTACAACTAGGTCTTGGTGGATAAAACTTCAGGATCAAGACATTTGTCCTTGAGTTCCCCCATGTTGCCCCAGAGCAACATCTTACCCTTGCTTAATAAATACAGCTCTTAATGTGTATATGTCCCCAGGTTTTCTTCCCAGTTCTTAAGTATCCATTTTGCATGCTTTTGCAGCCACATTAAACTGTGATTTCTCAAATATTGCCTTCTGACACTTCATTTATGTCAACTGACTGCAAGGGAATGAAACTAAAGTGAAATCTCAATTCCGCTAGCTTAGACGGTAAAAAAAGAATGTTTGATCAAAGTATCTTACATGAATATACATTTTTTCTATGGACTTTATCTTTCATTCAGTTTTTTTCTGTTTGTTTTAATTATTTTCCTTGGGCTTGTCAATACATAAAGTGTGGCTGACAGAAGTGTGGGTTCTTTGGTAAGAAACCTTTTACAAAAACCAATCGTCCATTGATAAATGCATTTTTGAACCACTCAGCTGGAGGGAGGATTGTAGATGATGCTTTGGGAGCAATAAAGTATTTTTCTACATATCTCGGTTTTTAATGTGTCATACATTGATGCAGAGAGAGAGTTGATTTGATGTGAGCAGATGCTACACCCCTCCATTTACGATTTTTTAGAATTGTTGATTTGGTGCTCTCGCAAGAAAGCAATAGGAAAATGTCATAGTGATGGTCGCCATTGACACTCTCTGTGGTGTAGTTTTTTTTACCTTTTGGAGATTTCGAGTTTCGTGTTTGTTGGCGTGTAGATCTGACCGGTGAGGTTTGTTTGGGTTGTGACATTTGTGGTCTGAGTTGTTTGTGATGACTGGGGGGACATAGCGTGACGGACTGGGACAGGGCCCTCAGAAGAGACCCAGGTTGACGGTCGTTTTGCTGCGACTGCCGAGTAGGACGTGGGGTTTTCAGTAGAAGATGCTCCTGGGGGTCCACCCACTACGCGGCGGCGAGCATCGGCGTAAGAGACCCCAGATTCCGCGCGTACGCGTTAGATGGCTGCCTCTTCCTTCCACTTCGGGCAGTTCTTGGAAGAAGCAGGGAGAGGCCCGTCATGGCCATAACGCTGACAGTTGAAGCAGCGCAATGGTGAAGGTATAAAAGGAGAAATTTTAACCCGCAAATATCTAACTTCAATAAAAGTTGTGTATTTTGGCCAGGCAGAAAGTCAGAAATAAAGTGTTGGAATAGATTATTTTGCCATCCTTTTTGAGAGTGACCCTCTGCACAGCCAAAACCCCCTGGGATGTCAGTTCTGACTTGATGTCAAGTTCCGACATCCCAGCAAGCTCATGACAACAAGAAAACGGGGCGAGGCCCCCTCAACACTCTCTTTCCCACTTTCTCTCACCTCAGTAACCTCATCCTCATTATACGAAGATATTTCTCTCTTGCAAGCGGTTCCCCAGGTTCGTTTTAGTTGTTGCCATCATGAAAAAAATTATGGTTCGTTCCTTCTGCTCCCCACCCACCACGGAGTCCAATAAGGGGATGCGAGCTAGCGGTCCAACTTAGGGCATTTCCAGCAGGGTTGCACCAGGGGTACAGAAGGATTATACTCTGGCCTTCAGAAAGGAATACCTGACTGACCCTCAGCCGCAGCATTCTACCAAAGCTAGGGCAATACACGACCAGCCGATTGATTGGTGTGGGCCACACCAACCTCCCGTCTAGGAGAAATCCTCACCAAAGAGGTGTGTTGGTATGATGGACCACAGCCCATCATGGACCTCAACCTCCAGGATCCCATCCTCCCCCGACACGGGTTGCCCATGCACCGCAAGCGCAGGGGGGGGGGGGTCTAAAGAAGGCCACAGAGAAAATAGTTACACCAAAAGATAGGTATGATGGGAAAAAGAAGGCAGGAGCAAGGCCGGTGTAGACAGAATATAGGAAAGATAAAACTGTAGTGAAATAGTGAGATGGTTGGTTAGAAAAAAGAGTATAGGTGAAATGGCTAGTGAGGGAGAAGGGGTGGGCCAGCTTATATAGTCACCCAGCCAGAGAGAGGCTCGGTGTTCATCCCCGAGAAGCAGGGCCCACGGGGGCTAGGAATGGTACGTGGGGGAGGGGATAGGTCTTGGGTATTTCAGGGTATAGCGTGATAGGCTGTATAGTTTCTTTAGTTAAACATCGATACCGTCAGGGCAGGGCAGGGCAGATTTGTTTCTGGGGGATCATGTGGTTAGATGTGTATATATAGCTTAGGATATAGATTTGTAATCGGGGCTTTTTCCCATTACTCCAGCGGGGACTACCGTCTCTGAGTGCCGTAGCGCAGCTGCAGGCAGTAAGCGTGTAGAAGGGGGATTCGTTCCACGTGAGCGCTACGCGTTACTGGGACTTGCAGTCTGTAACCTGTTGAAATGTGAGGCAAGGTACGTTGACATTTCTGTCCTGGCAGGCGACAAGAAGGGATAACACCGTATATACTGTATAGGGATCGGTAACAGCAACACTGCCTTCCGTTCTCTGGGGCAACCGCCGGAGGTATAGTGGCCGGCAGTAATATATATATCTCGTCTGTGTTCCCCTGGAATTCTTGGTCGTCTGGAGTCGGTGCTAGCTCATGCAGCTGTCGCCGGGCAACCGGTGAAAGCAGTGGAAGCCGGCTAGTGGCAGTCTTTCAGAGAGTCCACGTCCACCTTCGTCGTCATCGTTTGTTGCCTGGAGCAACTGTATGTGAGTGACCAGAGGATCTCCGCCAGTATTGACAATGTAGTGCGGCTGCCTACTACTATATATCTAAGTTGTCGAGGGCCATTCAGTCGCGTGGACACTGCCATACCGCCCCCCCCAGCTGTGTGTGAGGCTGGGCGAGTGAGGGCGAATTCGTTCGTCCCTGCTTCAAACTCAGAGCCACAAGAACACCTGGCTGTGAGGGAAGTCTTATATTTTATTATTTTATGTTTAACCTTTGTCTTACTGCCCTGATGTCAGGTACGTCATATTAGTATTTATGCATGTTTATTTTGATAAGTATATTCAACCTGATTTTTTCTTTTGAGATTAATAATATTTTATATTGTTGTACAACTGTGTTGTCAGTTATTTGCGCACGCGAGTGAGGAAAGGTATTTGAGTGAGGCGTGCGAACGTGTGAAACTCAGCGATTGGGCTGTAAAAGGGTGAAAGAAGTGAAGCGAGCCAGGGAATCGAACTCTCCCCTTTCCTCTCGGGTTAGTCCCGACCCTTCTTCCCGCAGTTTCGTCACAAGTACCCTAACCCTATCTTACAATTTAAATGTACGTGTACAATATTATCATTTGCAAAGACTAAACATTGCATTTCCTCAGTCTCGACTCTCTTTACCTGATACATTACGAGGGGTCAACCCAACCATACCGCCTTTCCCTACATTCTTTGTCGCAGGATCATTAAGGTGGAGCCAGCTTCATGCATGGGCCCCATATAGGCCACAAAAGTCCAGTACCAATGTGAAACAGTTCCAAAATGCACTGAGAGGTGATTAGCCAATCTTATTTCTGATCTGCCTTGAGGTATTTCTGAATCCATTTTGCATATTGCATGATGATGTTATTTATCCAGGGATATCTGCAATCTTTCACAATCAAAATCTAACACTCAACATACACAACTCAAGCATGTTTATTTTAATGTTTTGATAAGACATTGGCCAACAACGTACATTTCTCGGAAAAGAAGAGCTTCCACAACTTGAGTTAGCATCAGAATACACAAGAAAGTGTATTACATGATTTACCATACATTGGAATCATGGCTAGCCAAACATTCTTTGGTTGATACTGGCTACATAAGGGCTATCAAGCCAGGTGATGCTTGGATTGAGACATGCTACAATAAAAAGACTCTCTTTGAATCAATGAAAAGCAAAAATCTAGCCAGCAATGTCAAACCACAATGGTAACTGTTCTCTTGTTCTTGATTAACTTGCTGACAGTAATAGCTGTCACTCTAAGATCAACTTTATCACATATACATAGTACAAATGTCATGGTTCATGGCTAAGTAGATTGAAACCACTTGGAAGCGTCCTTCACTTTAAGTCATACAGCAATGAAAAAAGGAAAAACCTTTGATATAGCTGTGGTTTTTCAGAAAACAGTGTTTAGTAGTGAAACACATTTTATACAAATTTTTAGGAAAAAAATGGACTCATTAGTGACATTCCTTTGTGCTTTGAACTTCTACAGTCTCTTAAAAATGTAATTAATCCTAATGAATGAAACACACTAAGTAAATCAGGTAAAGAAAATATTACCTCCCCTCTCCCACACCTAAAGAAAAAAAATCAAAATAACAATGAGGTTGAAAAAGAGACCAAATAAAACGGATGTGCAGCAGAAGAAAACTGGGAATGTAAACATTTTAAATCCAGCACCTTCCAATCTCCTATCCTTTATTTTCTACTCTCCTCACACAAGCTACCATGCTGCTCCCCTCAAGACCAATACTCAGAGGTACAGCCATGTATATTATGAAGCCGTGTCCTTCAAAAAAGACAACAGAATTGGGACTAAATACCTAATATACTTTTAAGATCATGCTTAAAATGTCACTGCATTTTTATCATAAAGAATGAAAATGCCATTCTTTAAGCTGCTTTAAGCCATTTTTCCCTATCTGAAAGACGAGTAGATTGACTTAATGGAGACACAATCACTGGTACAGGCTAAACAGCTTTTACAGTCATTTGCCATGTTGAATTTCATGGCATTGATCTTTTCCTCTGTAATCAAAAACAAAATTAGTTGTACTTTGTACACTGGTAATATCTGAAAATAAAACAAATCTTGTGTGACACCACCAGCAGCTGTGGAAATATACTGATGGTGACACTGTAGTGTCTGAACCCCTTAACTCCCAAAATGCATCACACCTACAGAAGTCACAGCGAAACAAACCACATACACCTGGATTTTTTTCATGCCTTTGCTATGGTCAGTTTAGGCTAAAGCATAGCCGCAGCACTTGGCTGAAGCTGGAAGACTCCATCTTTGTACAACACATTCAGGTCTCAGAAAAGCTCAGACTTGGCCTCTTTGCCTTTTACAGTGACAGGAAGACCAGGGCCACAAAAAGGAACAGGTTCCCTGCCTCCAAAGCTTGTGCAGTAGGATGTAGAATGCAAACTTGTCCACACTCTCTAAATTTAATGTTTTTTAAAAGATTTATTAATCATATTTTGTAAAGTACTGAAAATTATATTCAACTTTTAAGGTGCACAGGAATGGAATGAATCCTATTAATATTAAAAGGCCAGTAAATAGGATAATATGCATTTCTAAAACATTCTGCTGTTAGATATTATGTTCTAGAAATGCAGTTTCTGTTTATCCTTTCTGCCCTGTGTCATCACTTCTCTCTAATTTATGTGCACCCACCCACCCTTCCCACACAAATATGTAATGCTTATGTAAAAAGCTGAAAGGTGTCTCATGAAATGCATTCTGAAAATAAAAGCATGAAACTCTTGTAGGACTCAATCTAATGCTATGTTCTACCTTCCCCTCACCCTTCTGTACATTGTGTTTCCCATCTCTTTTCAGCTAGTGCCACCAACACGAAGAAAGTACCAACACACCCTTCACCTTCTCTTCCAAATAATTCACTCACAGAACACCACCACAGACATGAATCGCTGAAGAAAAATGCCAACAGCCTAACCTAGAGAGCTATGGAAAGCTTTGAAGCAAGGAAAAGATTTGTATACAGTAATCTGATTAGCTAGCATCAAGATCATTCCAGACTCAACCAATGCCCACTGTAAAAGGTAAGAATCTTATTAGAGATAAGGATAAACAAATACTAACGGTGTCATGGGAGGAAACAACCATGCTGGTAATAGAGGAAAATCCTAACATGCAGAAATTTGTATGTATGAATATGTATCTACATGTGCATGTGCACATGCACACTTGTTTGAGTGTACTATGTGTTTGTGTGTACTATGTGTGTTTATGTCATGGTGGTAAATATGCTGGTCTTTATAATCTGCAATAAAACTGCTTCAAACAATTTTTTTATGCATCTCATTACAATATCACAAGGTAAACCAGATCTTTTAAGTTTTGATGATAACAAGATTTTAGATTTTTACAACTTAAAACATCTTGCACTGCAAAAACTATTAACATGATTTGATAATACACAATCATATAACTAATACTGCACAGCAGACACCAAAGATAAAGTAAAAAAACAACTGCAAAAAATTATCACCAAAAGCAAAGAAAAGATGTCAAATATAAATAATTTTTAGTACAAAAATATATAAATATTTCAAGGAAGAAAAGGTATTCAGAAAGAAAAATGTTCCTGAACATAAATAAAAACAGAAACACTGAGAATACATATTCCATTCATATATTGCACAGAATTATAAGGTTATGACGTTAAGAAATAAACAAATTCCCTCGTTTTGAAAACAGTAATAATTATCAAAATTCTGCAAAGTCCATTTGTTAAAAAAATCTTTCTTAGACTAAAAAGAGCACATTAAAAACTATTAAAATGTACATTTCAATGAAATATTGCACAGAAGTGTTACAACATCAACTGATTAGTATTTGTTAAAGCTATGATGAAAAGTATGCATTCTATTATATTCTGCCAACCACAATTTTTTTCAACAGATGACCTTGTCTTTATTAAAACACTATTAAAAGAAAGATAAATGACAACTTGTGCAAGCACAATTTTTGATTGATGATTTACTCTCTCTCATGTTACACACACACACACACATGCACAAGTATAGGCTATAGTATATGTAAGTTTACTCCACAAACTATGTATTAAATTTTACTATGAATGCCTGAAGCATCTGCAGTAAAATGTAAATGTTGCTTGTGAAGCAATAGCAAGTGAACAAAAAAGCCTTATCATTCTGACAAAACTCCACTCTAGTCCAGTTATATCGACTGGGATTGTGTGCATTCACTAAAGAAAACAAATGTGTCACAATACTTAAATCTCCGCTCTACAAAAGATTATGAAATAATAATCTTCTCTATTTCCTGTGAGAGGCAGCACTCCCTGGAAACCGAGCTTCAATAGTGACTGGCAAATAATATTTTCATTTATACATGATAAATACCCTGCCTAGTAAAGACTATGCATTGCAAAGTTACAAATATTGCCAGGTTCTTGTTCTCATCAAATTCTGCCTGAGATCAGACTTATGCACCAGCTAAATCAGATGCAGATATTCCTAACTGTAAGATGGTATTAGATAAACAACCTGCATGAGTCATGATGCTTTCCACACCAACAAATGTGGAACTGCATTGGCTTGTGCATAGGCCACTTTCAGAGAGCTGCTAGAAATCCTTGTGATGAGAGTTTTAGGAGTGTCACATTCCCTTGGCTCTTCAGTGACCTTAAGGTAGTGTCATGCAATATCCTTTAAAATGTGAAAAGCACAGTTAAGGATAACAAATGACTAAGCTCTGAAATAAGATGTAGTAAAATAATCATAAAACTGAATAGACTGTCAAACTACAAGTTGCCAGCACCTTTGTCCTGCACTGGTCAAGAAGTGGCTGCAGTGCGACTACAAACAGTATACAGAATAAAAAAAAGCAATGCTAAAAATCCATTTTTTCAAGATAGCCTCCTCCCATAACATACAACTGAGTATTTTTCATGTGGGACTCGAAAGTCCAATAACAAAGTGAAATACTTCAAGATGCATCCTCCTCCTGAAAGCAAATGTAATGCTTCACTGAAAGTTGTTTGTTTTTTTGATTCACACACTTATATTAACACATTTTGTTAAGGGGGCATCTACATGGAGTTTAATTTTAACTTAAAAACTCTTACGCAAGCGCCCTTTCTCTTTTTAAGAGATGCATGAAAAGTAAAAATCTCACTTTCAAGCCAAACATTATCTTCTATAAAATATCAAGAATTGCTTGAAAAGTTAACTCAGGTCACAAAAAAGTAATAAGCAAAAGTTAAATAATAATGATTTTTTTTCCCTTTGCGTTTTTGCAAAGCAGCAAACAGCAAATGACTGTCCATACAGCACATGGCTTTGCTGGCTTACACAAGATGGTTTGGCTTTTATATGAAACCATCACTGTCCTCATTTTCCATAAGCAAGTCACGCCTATGGTATGTGAGACGAAGACGGCGAATGGCAAAGTACCCAGCAGTGAGAACACCAGCTAAGACTAGGAGACCTCCCAGCACTGCACCTATAACAACTGGAGCTGTAACAGAAGCACATGAAATTAAACTATAAATAATTATTTTCAAGATTAAAAAATTTCCAAATTCTTCAGTTTGAGTTTTTTATTGTAGAGTGATGTTCTTCAGCTGGTATTTAATTTCAAATGAGGAAACCTCCTTGATTGTTGAAGTAAGAGCTATGTCCCTTTGTCTAAATGGCTCCAGGGTGACACCTTTTTCTTCTTTTTTTTTTAAATCGCATCCCTTCTTTCTGTCATTAACAGTGATTTTGACTGATTTTGACGTCCATAGTTTGTCTGCTTTTGTTTTGCTGCTTCATCTATTCAAGATTATTTTGAATGCCTGCGCCAGCTTTTTTTGGTGACTAACAATCTTTATATACAGCTATGTCTGCTCAACTGCCAATGTTATATTCTTATCTCTGAACCACTTGATTGACTTCCTCACCACATTTTAGATTCTGGATCTACATCTGTTAACAGCATAGACTGACACCTCTGATATCCTTTGTACTGTTCTGCATTACTGTTGTGCTGATGCGACATCACTATAAGCAATCAGTCTGCATGCCAAACACGGACAACCACATCTGCTTGTCATCATCGCCATCTGGACTTGCATTAATGCTTGCACTGGGCCTCTGGAGTTTTATGCACTAGGATTTCTCCGTTTGTAGAGGTTCATGCCTTTTGAATAGTTGAACTAACCATCTGTAGACTCTGCCTCACCATGATGGCCCAATCTTAATATTACCTTGTTTGATGTGGTGTTGTTGTGACATGCTTGTGTGCAGCATTCTCCCTTTTTCTTTGTATTTTTGTCTTTTTGTATTCCTCTATATAATTGTTGATATTTTTGGTCTATGTTTAAATATTTATTTTGAATTTGTACTTTGATGAGGGTTTTTTGCGCACTGAGTCTAAAGTTAAGGAAGCTACACAAATCCACTTTATTATTATTATTATTTTGTCAGACTAAGAGAAGAGACTCCCAGGTTCAGCAAAAAGAAAAATGTTATGGAAATCTTAATTAGAATTCTTTCTGTAGTTTCCCTATGGTGCAGAAAAGACATCAGGAAACAATGAAAAATAAATTACCTTTGCTGCTGGAAGTAGGGTGCTTATGTAAGGTAGGAGTAAAAGTACTGCCAGATGGCTTTTGTGTAGCACCACTTGCTGATGATGATGAGGGAACTGTAAGGCCAATAACAAGTATTTTAAATGGGATGGTGAAAAGAAATTTACATGAAGTTATTAGTCTCTTTCTTACATAGCCTCCCTGAAAAATATATATACATATATATGTATACAGTCACTTGTGCACAGTACACACCCTATGGCAAATGTCTCCTGGCCTGCTTCATATATCAGATTTGGTGGTTTAAGCCAATTTGGAGCTAGTCTTCTCAAAGAAGGCCTGGCTTACCTGTTTCTTTGCTTGCCACACACATCAACTTTTTGTCATCCCTATGGTAGTGGTTGGCACAAGAGCAGTTGCGCTCTACACAGATCTCATGCAGTTCCTCTGCACAGTCATCATTAGATCTGCAGCTGGAGCCAAACTGGCTCAGTGAACAGCAGCTTCCATTAGACAAGACAAAGTTGTCAGCACACTCACAAAACAGAGTCTCCATGTTGCAGGTAAATGCAGGTCCATTACATCCAACAGGTGTGTTGCAAGATTTGTTATAGCTCTCTGTTAGACAAAAGAAAATTAAATGTTCTGTGGATAGTGGGAGAACAAAATGGAGAGAAAATTAATCCAAATAGTTACACATCCACTTTCAGTCACTTACTCATATACCTTGTAACAAACATACGCACAAGCTCACAATTATCTAGAAACATCCAAAACATTTTAACATCTAACTTTTTAAAGAAAAAATGTGTTATTGCCTGAATAATTTCTAATATACAAATGATCAAAACTGTGTGCTTTTGCCCCCACTACCACATAATCTTACGTGAATCACAATACTGGAAACCCTTGGACAACATCTTCCAGTGAGGAGGGTTACACGTTCTCAGAACCAAAGCTGGGGACGTTTTCTGCTTTCCAGCAGTGCATGGTGGGACAGGAATGGTCTCATTGCTGATTAGTTTGCGTTGTAGTGAGAGTGGCCAGGTAGCTGTGCCTGATGATGTGATCTTTACCTTCACAGTCACCTACATCAGTCAAAAACTATGATCACAAATAAGCACAGCCACATCTCCCAAATATTCTTCCTGGCTGTTTAATAGAAGGGGAGAGAGGTGACAAAAAGTAAAAAAACTAATGTGAGTGCACTTCTAATGCATGTATTTTTTCTTCAAGCTTTCCTCACCAAGCAGACCAAAAACAACACACTACTACAAAATGATATCAGAACTACTACACCCTTTAAAGCTATTATGTTTCAGACAGTTGGCCAGTGCAAAGGAAATCTGCACTCCTTTACAGTCCTGTGCATAAACAATACTAGTGCACATTTACAATTGTGATCAGAAAACAGCGAATGCCGATCAGCTCTCAATCAACTTTTGCAGTGATATTGCCTTAGTAGCTGCACGGCGTTAAACACAAACAACCAACCCTCTCAATCAACTCTCTTTTTCTCTACAGTACTAAATCATCTCTCTAAAAAAAAAAAAGCTATAACTAAGAAAACTATTGAATCTTGCCATTTGAATCCATCAAATTTTTAAAAAAATCCAAAAATACAAGGAATGAACACAACCCACCGAAAATTTAACCAGGTCGCCAGTGCGTCCCATTTCAAAGTAAAGAAAACCTTCGGCTGTGACAAGTGATTTCAATCTGTACTTCAAACCTGCAACGTTTTTTAAAAACCCATCAGATCATGAGCCAAAGTAACATGAATCTGACACAACAAAAATACACAATAATGTCTGATAGGCTGACATACACATCTACATTTGCACGGAAATATGGTGCTTTTCTTTTAAAAGGCAGCCTTGGTTTGAAGTACACGGTTTAGTGAATTTCAAAATTGGAGAGGAAAGAATACACCTACAATTTTCAGATCACAAACTTTTATGCAGAAATTCTTCAAGCTTTAGTAGAAGCAATAAGGGAAATAATGTATGACAAACGCTAGATTCCTTGCTCACATCCAAAGTTTATTTATTTAACGATACAATGGCTCTTATTTGTTTTTCAATCAGCACTATCCACAGCAATTGGGGTAAAAGTGCAAGCAAAGACCTTGCTAACCAGCTGCTCATACTCACCTGAAATGGCAAGGTGAGTGTCATGAGTAATTCGTGGCTGAACTGTAATATTCCTTGCAGGCACTTGCACATAGAAATCCAGACTAAGGGGTTCATCACAGTGATTTAACACAAGACCAAAACAATAATCCACCTCAACTGAGTTTTCCAAGGGTATGTAGGAATTCTGTTTACAGGAAAACACAAATGTGGAACTGTATACTTTAAGCATGTTACAATAAAGGCTCATTTTGTTGTCAAAAATGGTTATGATGACTTTGAAATAATGTTTGTAAATTACAAACAGTTTTAGACATGCTTAAAGCTAGAGTGTTAGAGGCATATCTTAAAGAACTAAATAAAAGACAATTTCTTTGCCAATTTTCTCAGCTGTTACCAAATCCTTTTACCTCACACCTCCCTGTTTTGGATCCTTAGTAAGGCTATGGTTTAACACATTTCATGGCAGTTCAGTGTTGTAACAAGTAATATATATATATAATGCACAATTCACCACACAAATATACAAGAAAGATGGAGAACATCATACCTTTCTAATATATTTCTCTTAACAACTTGTTTCAAGCTATTCTTTTAGCACTTTCTCTTTTCTGTTTCACTACTTTCACTTTTTTCCAACATTAATCCACACACACCCAACACACCCAACACACATACCCCTATGCTACCACTACTGACTTAAAAATAACCCGAGGATTGCTGAGCAGTCCTATATATGGCCATATCATTTCAAACTGTTTTATGACACATATTATTGTAAAGCATCTTTACAAAGACTGTCTTCAAACTTTGATAATTACGATTCATTTTAAGAATAAGCCTTACCGCTGTACTGTATTTATAAGCACCTTTACAGTCAATGCGAGTGCATGGCTCTCCCTGGCCAGCCTGACAAGACTGCTGCATGGCATTGGTTGAAGTTAACTGTTCTGCTATATGATGCCACACCGCACAAGACTCATGATTTGCTTCTGGTGGTGATGCTTCTGCTAGCAGGCCACAACCTGAATCATCAATTGTGTAGGGTTTCTTTGGTATATGATGCTGTCACGGGCATTGCTTGATTTGACCATCTGACTTTCAACCACTTGCCAATTCGACCACTTCCAAGGGTCAACTTGATGATTCAACCATGAAAATAAATGAACTTTGATGTGATTTCCTTTTATCCATTTTTAATGCTCTAAATGTAAAAAGATGACATTTGCATGCAGGAATCTGCATATTTTTATGGGGGATGGCATCCTACTTTATCATTATAGGCTGACTTTGCATACTCTCTCTCTCACACACACACACCCATACATACATTGGTTTTGTGTATAAGGGTGTGGACAAAGTTGCCGTAAAGTTAATATAAAAAAGGAAAAAACCTTTGTAACTTCTAAACCCTTTTTAGATGTATGACATAAACGCACTTTGAAAAAATTCTCATTTGAGTGGAGTTCATATCTGCATGTAGCTTACTTTTTTGTTCTTACAGCATCAATTGTGCCCAGTGTCATCAGGTCTCTTGACCTGACCAAAAGAGTCTTGTGAGATGATGATAATAATAATATGGTATTTATCAAGTGTCCATTCTTGCTATAGCAATTAATGCCACACACATAAACAAACTCATACACACATGCGTAAACATACACGCACACACTATGGGAAGAGAAAAAGTTTTAAGAGAAGGTAGAATAAGTTTCTGGGGAATGTAGAGAGGCAGACAACTCCAGGTAAAAAGACAGAAAAGGAATGCGGACCAAATGTAAGAAGTCTGGTTTGAGGAATACAAAATCTGAGAAAAGAAGCAAAGAGAACAAGGTGTTGTGTCGATATGAAGTACGTTGGGTAGTAAAGTGGGGATAAAGCCATTAAGACACATAATACTGAATGTGTTTAAAAACTCGGAGCTTCTGGAGTGCAGCAAGGAGAAGGGGTTGTCATTAGTTTTGATCTTAATGAAAATGAGACAAACAACATTGTTTTGAACACGCTAGAGAATATGGATGGTAGAGTCAGGAAGGCCAGCAAGAAGAGTCATGGTAGCCAATGCAAGAAAGGTCAAGTTTAGTGGTAGCGCTAGTTGGATGATGTTTTTGGATCTGGCTAATGCACTGGAGATGAATATAGCATGACTTAGCAGTATGGTACACAAACTGATGCATGGACATGGTGTTGTTAAATATGACATCCAGGTCTTTAGCAGAGTCAGAAATAGGAATGGTTATAGTGTCGATTTGGAGTGAGAGGGAGCGAGTAAGTTGAGCCAAATTTTGGCAGGTGCCAATAAGAATGGCTTCAGTCTTTGTCATCGTTAAGTAGACGTTTATTGTTTGTCATTATTTTTAATGTCTTTATAGCAGATGGACATATGAGTCAACAGTATCTGTACATCATCAGGTGTTTCACTGTCCTGAAGTTGACAGTCATCCACACAGAGATGGTGTTTGGTATGATGTGAAGTGATAATGGCTGACAAAGGAAAGCTGTACAGAGTGAAGAGAACAGGGCCAAAGAAGGACCCCTGAGGATTACCACAGGTTGGTGGAATAGGGTTGGACTGAAAGTCATTGACAAGAAGAGTCTTGCAGTCTATTGGAAAGGTAGGCTACTTTTAGTTAGTCTGTGACCCTCTCTCTCTCATCATTTATGTGTGTATGGGAGCATGTATGCAAAAAAACTTATCCTCCCTTACAAAAAAAATTAAAGAATGAAGTGCTATACAAGTTTGTCTCTTTGTTTCTGTGTGTGTGTGGAGACAGGGTCAAGATAAAGTTTTCTACAATTCAGGCTTTAATTTTTTTTTTAATGTAACCTTTCATTCAGCAGAGCAAAGACAAAGTCTTCTGTTAACTGCAATGACATTTTCATCTTTCTTTTGTATTTTTGTGTTTGTTAAGCGTGGTGAGCCGGCTTTGGCCAGGGAGCCGCGCTATACAAGCTTCTTGATTATTATTATTATTAAGCCACTTCCATGTGAAAACTTACAGGTTGCTACATGTTTCCTAAAGTTGGTGATGATGATAGTTATTTCTATCACCTGGGTGTGGTTGAATCAACTTGTGGCTGTGGTCGAATTGGCTTATTTGTGGTGGAATTGACTAAGTTCAAACCAGTATATACGCTGAAATCGACACATCCCTGATCTCACTGCATGATCTTATCTAGATAATAATAATAAATGCAAAAATTTGTAAACCGCATACTCACACTCTTAAGGAGCATGCTCTTAGCACTAAAGAACAGTAACGAGACATTGGCAACATACAAAGGACAGGAATCAAACAAACAACATATGAAATATGAAAGAAGAAATAATAGTGCTGATGATGAATAAAAAAATACAGAAAACGCAAAGAGGAACCCAATAACAAGGACTGACAGTATAGTCATTTTGCATAAGGAAGACAAGCAGGGAAGTAGCAATAAGCGGAAATGGGGGAAGGGTGTGAAAAAGGACTAGCATTGTGGGAACTGGTGTCAGGAGTAATGCACATTACTAAAAATCCTCTGGCCATATGATGTTGTTCTGGCGACAGGAATAGTAAGGAAACAGTCATCAGACAAAAAGCACAGTTGTCTAGCTGGGACGTAAGGGAAGTTCAGAGAAATAATCAGGGCAGGAGCCAGCAAAGAAATGAAAACACAGCACAGATTGTACTGGATGAGAGATCAGACAGGTAGCCAGTCCAGAAAACGAAGGAAAGGAGTAGTGTGGTCTTGTTTCCTAGCTCTAAGCACCAAACGTGCAGCGGAGTTCTGTACTTTCTGGAATTAGTGAAGAAGATCTGCAGGGCAGCTGGCAAGCAAGGAGTTGCAGTAATCAAACATAGAAAGAACAAATGCACAGACAAGAGTGCTGGTAGCGCACTTAGAGAGAATGTGACGGATGGTACTGATCTTGCGTAGCTCATATAATAGGCAGGCTGAAAGACAGCTGAAACTTGTTTATCATGGGTCATGTCTGCAGCAGCAATCAATCCCAGATTCTAGATAAGAAAAATAAAGATTTAATAACAGATGCACTAAAATACAAGGATGAAAAATAATATCAAAACACTTCTAATAAAATTTAAGCATTTACGTACATGTGTATGTGAATGTTCTTTACAACTGCACCGTAAAGATGATCTCTCTCTTTCTCACACACCAAAGCTTACAGCATATATAAGAAAAATACAGAAGTATGTGGCTGTCAACAACAGCAATACAAGAGCACAGAAAGATGAAGGCACAAGAAAAGTATGCTAAAGTAAACAAACAAGGAAAGAAAAAAATTCACAGAAAATTATAAGTACATAACCTGCTCTGCACTGCAGAGGCGAACCAAGCAACAAGAGGTGGGAATATGAAGGAATTTTATGTTACTGCCAGAAAACGGTCAGAGAAGTACAGCAAACCAAAAAGACCATTTAAAGGTAAACAAGAAGACCTGATGTCATTATTAACTGCACCCACCCAACCAGAAATAAAGGCACCACAAAGCTCAAGAATGGAAATGACACCATGCCCACAAAAATACTCAAAGAAGAAAAAGAGACCACGAGAACAACAACTTTGAAGAAACTGCACACCTTCATCTATACTTCTACGTAAACGCTGCGAGTCTGGGGGCCAGCCACCATGATCAGTATATATATTAGGCCTATATATGTGCCTAATCTCTGGGAAATGGCAAACCACAGATATACGGAAATATGCTGGGGCTGCAATCCGAATGGCCATATTTTATGTCTACATCCAATACCATAAGACAGACTCTCACGTGGAACATTCAAATGCCGTGACCTCGAGACTGACATGAAAAAGATGTGATATAAATGGAGCCAGATGGAAAAGCACAGAGGACAGAGAGCACGTTAGCGGGATATGCGCACTAGGAAAAGGTAATAAGCCAAAGAAGAAGATACTTTTTTAATTAAATATGGTTGAGTATAATTTTTATGACAGTAAAAGAAGCTTACCCACAAAGACCAAAGCAAACATCAACATCGCCATTGACTGTTTTTTCCTTCCTTCTGGCGTTTTGTTATGGATGTCTGCAGTTAATAAAAATTCGTATTTCATACGAAGATATTAAATCCATCTTAATTATTTAATTTAAACCTATATATATATACATGCGTCATCAAATTAACGACTAACTGATTTTTATTCAACATAAATATCAATAAAAGAAAGAAAACCCACTCTTTCTCTACATAATAATTTTTGGATTCTCAATCGGTTTATTAATTTGTTACATGTCACTTTAGCCTGTTGCTCAGAATAACTTCCCCTCCCAACCCGTTTACGTGCTCTGGAATTCTCTTCGGTGACATTTAGTAATTTGTTATTATTTCAAAATGTCGAATGTAAGGATAATAACAGACGACACACAGTTTGGTTCGGAATTGACTAATGCAGGAACTAGACTAGTGATTGCAGACTTTTTTGCTACCTGGTGTGTATCATGTTCATGTTAAAATTGTAAGAGAATGACCCGGCGATTTTGAAATATTGCGTGATGATTCATTGTGACCCAGCGATGTTAATGTTATTCTGTGTATAATATCCATAGTGTTATTGGTAAGAAAATTAGCGTTTATCTTCATTTTTCTGAACCAGACACAAGCAAAGCTTAGGTTGATGTGCCTCTAGTAATATCTATTCACTACAATGTTAAATGTTTGTGGATTTCTTCTGTTTATTGTGATAAATTCTTTAACAGAAAATGTATTTATTCATAGTTTTGTGTTCATTCCTTTTAAACAGGTGTGGACCATGTCGCCAAATAGCCCCCAAATTTGCAGAGTTCAGCACGTCATACCCAAAAGCCTTATTCCTGAAAGTTGATGTTGACCAATGTCCAGTATGTAGATTTTGTCATTTACAATAATAAGTGTAAAGAACTAGTGGAGTGCTCAGTTTCAAATATTGGGTAAATCTCAGTGCAAATACTATTTTACAAATCTGGGTGAATACACTTTCCACTCTTCAGATACATGCCCTACAAATATCACCATGCTCAGAAAGGGATCAACAACATCAACATCAGTTTATTTTGTGAAATCCTCAGCCGGTGGGAAAGCTGGGAATGTATATTACTTAGGCATATTATGGCACCATGATTTCGATCTCTTTCTGTTTATGATGATGTTTGTAGGCATATGTCTTGACAACAGAAGAAGGGTGTTTACCCAGACTTGGGAAAATGGTATCTCGTACTGATCATTACAAATAAATTTTCACCCCACCAGTTCTTTAAGCATAACCATGCTGCTGAATCTGTTATGCAAAGTTTTACTGAGACATTGTTTCATATGGTAGATTGGTAAAAATACAAACAGGAACAAGATGGCTAATTTTTGTAGCTTGAGGGTATTTCATTAAGGTCGGTGACCTTTGGCAACATCCAATCAGCATTTAGCAGGTTTCTTACTGCTGAGCGCTAGTCAGAAGTTAGGGTGTGAGCTTATGAGCGTGGCTTAGTTTGAAGCGTTCATTTACTGTAGTCGTCTTCTACAAGCTTCATGATTTCAGCATCCATAACACGGAGAAAGAGTGATTTAAATCAAAGAGAAGTTCTTAGCCACTGTCACAGTTGCCTGCTCTTGCCGAAGTAGTAAGTTTAGGTAGTGGGTAGAGGAAACAGAGCAAACCAATGAAAGAGTCCTGCACGGTCTGCCTGTGTCTGACTCTTCTACCGTTAGCTATGCACTGGCAGAGAGAACATTTGTTGGCTGCTGCTATCAACATCTTTCTTCCCGAGTGAGGAGCGCTAAACAGAAAGGGTGGAAGAGTCGTTTTCACTCATTTCAACCAAAGATGCACAGTAGCTTATCCATGAGCAGCATATTTATTGATCAGCATAACTAGAAGCCTAATTTAATAATAATATGGGCTTTTAATAAATAGCAAGCTTAAAACAACAACGATTATTTCAGTGTGTTTTGCACAATATGTTTTATGTACTTAAATGATAGGAGAACAGGCTTGTCTAATGCCAGGAAAATTCTCTTCTCTTTTTTGTGTGTGTGTGTTTGTGGTTGTGGTGGGGTGTGTATGTGTAAAAGAATCATTTGTCAGAACTGTAATGAAAAGTATTTATTTATTGCTCTCTCTTATATAAAGGGGATCTGGCAAGCATATCACAGTGAAATTTAAAGGCAATAGGTAAAACATCACTCTGCACATTTCTGTTTCTTCAACAATTTGTTTCTATAACAAAACATAAAATGTGTAACAACTTAATGGATATTTATTGTTAATACATTTATTAATATATGTCTTGTTCCTTCCGCCCACTGTTACTTCAAATCAATGTCTAACGCTGCAGCACGCATCTTTTACAACATCGTAGGCAGTTGTTTTGCTCGTCGCAGTGACACTTGTGTGCTCTCACTTTTATACCCATGATTTAATATTGGGATCTAGCTGATTAAACACGCCATTTACAATGACAACGACCAACGTTATTTGTCCCAGTGGGCAATTTGAATATGGGAATGTGCTCTAGTTCATTTATGTGAAAATCGTAATATGAAATGGCGGCCGCATACTGTTGAGTTTGCTGTCAACACGAAGTTCTTTCTTCATATCATGTATAACATAACCACAATTTTCGTCTCTCAAGTTTTTAGACATTTACTATCTGGAAAGCAGATAATATAAACTTTTCTTCTGCCTTTATAAAATTTACTGTTGCAGCAGTGTATAAGACAGCAATGATCTCTTACACCCTTTCTTTTTACGTTCATGTGTCTCGGTAGAAGCAGCTGAAAGGCTCAACCCCAGCTTCCGCTTTAACCACAGACCAACACGTACTGAATAATTGATGAAATACCTCTATAGGTGGTGGAGTTATGGAAATTGTCAGAAAAGTCTTCACAACAATAATAATAAATGCGTGATTTGTATAGCACATACTCACACTCGTAACATAATTGTATGCTAGCTCAAATTTTATTGTAACACAAAATAAGTAATTACTTCAGATGTCAGCTGATTGATTAAATAGCTTGTTTGATGTTGCTCTCTTTGTGTAATGCACCTAAGCAATGACTGTATACTACATTTGCCCATGATACAATACTTTCTAGATGTTTAAGAAAAATAAGATCCCATAGCAGTCACTTTAAGGTCATTTTAGTTAGTTTCAGTCTTACTTTGGAAGTACTTGTATTTTTGTACAGAAATACAAACAAGTGAACACTGCACTCAGTAGAAGAGGTTGTAAAAAACAATTACAGTAGACAGTGTCTAACCATGGAAAGACAGTCATTTTTAATTACAAAAAGGAGTGTCTTGAAACCAGGGATCACAATCATGATAAACTCATGTACATTGATTTATTTATACTTTTTTCTGTAAACAGTTGATAAAACTCCCATTATGTATATAGTTATACTGGAATTTGAAAACTGCAGCAATTTTAACTGAGCATCCTAATATGACCCCTACCATTTTATGAATGGGAAACACTGCCACGTCTTGCAGATTAGCAGTCAGAATTAATTTTACGCGTTATTTGCTTGCATGTTTTGATGAGTGTGTGCAGAGATGCTATAACTACATTCTTCATTTGCCAGGAAACAGCTCAAGTCCAGGGTGTAACAGCAATGCCTACTTTCTTCTTTTACCGCAACAAGGTAAAGATAGACTCACTTCGTGGTGCAGACCCTGGTGCTTTGGAAGAAAAGATTAGAAAGTGGTATCAGGAAGATGAAGAAGAAGGAGAAGGTGATATACCTGTAAAAGGGCATGTATGTATTCAGTATTGCTCCATTTCCTTTTTTTTTTTTTTGAAGGGATTTATTTCAGTTATCTGTACGGTGGAATGTTTGTGTTGGCGCAATCCATTAGGAAGCCTAAAGGAAAAGTTGTGAATAAATTGAAGACAGTTTCTTTTTAATCCTAAATAAATAGACAAATGTTTGATATTTTTTGTGTCCAGAACTCATGTAACAATTGCTGTAGGATGCATGACAATTTAAAAAAATTAGAAATAACAGAAAGTCGACAAAGTAAATATGGCAATAATAAAAGAATAATGTAAACAGTTAACTAACAAACTTTTGTTTATTTCTGCTTAAACCCCTTTAATTGACTACAAAATTAACTTTGAAATAATGATCCATATGCACGCTCACACTTCCCTACTCATCTCTTCTCCCCCCATGCACACGGGCGGCCCAGTGGCGCAACGGTTAGTGCCTGTCACCAAAACAGTAAGGGTTGTCTGTCTTGGGTTCAGCTCTTGTCTCAGGCACGCTGTTCTTTCTATGCACATGGCATCTGTTTACAGGGCTGGCTGGCTGCCTTGCCATGATATAGCCTTAGTTGTTGGCTCAGTCTTAAACACTAATCCTCCCCTTCCCCTGCACACACACCATCTGTTTTAAAACACCTGATTTAGCTCAAGAAATGCAGTTATCTTTCATTGTCAATGTATGTTTTGATGTCTTCATGTTTTTATTATTTTGAATGGCAGCTTTTCTATTTTTCCAGTTTGCAAAACATGACATAATTTTGTTATTTTTTCTCTGATTTTCAGATGGACCTTTCATCATTTATTAATAAGGCACAGTGTGAATGTCTCAATGAATCAGATGAGCATCCTCTTGCGCATGCCTTTGCAGCGAAAGGTGGCTACCTGGAGTCAGACTGTGATGAACAGGTAAAGGGAATTTCTGGACATTAATTTTTGGCACTCATCCATGGGGAAAAGACCTCCTGTTTGCTTTCTTAATTTTGTGTGTTCTTCCTTTTCTTCCATATGTATTTATTATATGATATTTGTTGAGGCTGCATTGTATAAAACAGTTTATTTGTCAACAGCTAATCATAAACGTTGGCTTTAATCAGGCTGTAAAAATCCACTCTATGCGTTTGGAAGCTCCTGCTGGTAAGACGTTTTACTGTTCTAATGTGGAAGATTAAACTGGCAGGCATTGGTGCTATTCATTTTGTAAAAGACTGTTATTATCAGCATAAACATTTTGTTTTGAAGAGATGAATTAATAGATTATAGATGCCCATGACATAGCATGTAAAATACAAGCCATATCATTATAAGTAGAATTTCTTTTGCTACATTAAACTAGTGCATTGTTATGGTCATTCTATACATACAGATTAACTCAAATGCAGTGTAAAATGATTTATTTGTAAACCTGCAGAGTGAGGCACCAATACAAATTTTTACAGTTTTGGCAAAGAAATTGTTATTAGCCAGCGCAGTAGGGAGCATATACTATTTTTGTATGTAATCCTGATAAAGACTGCTCTGGGCATCTGTGTCCATTTAATCAGTAGTGCGGAGAGAATAAAAGAGAGAGAGAGAGTGGAAGAAAGGAGTTTTTTGCGTATTTACATCACAGTCTTGCACTTGGTGATTCTCATGTGTACATTGGTGAGTTTCACATTGTGAACCTTTTGTTTCAAACAGACAAGGGTCCGAAGACACTGAAAATTTTTATCAACCAGCCACACACACTGGATTTTGATCAGGCCGATGGCATGGCACCAGTTCAACAGCTAGAGTGAGGGTCACTTTTCTGTTTTATTACTTTGTTTTTTTTCAGCTGATTGCAAATATATTTAAAATACCCAAAAATAGAAGATTATCCAGACTGTATTGCTTGGAAATACAGTCCTGAGTGCATATCCAGAAATTTATCATTCGGAGACTATCATCATCATCATCATAAAATTATTGTAAGTTCCAAGTTAGAGTTCGCACTTCAATTGAATGGCTGATTGATGTGTAAACTGGGTGACCGGACACTTAATCCCCGACACTTCATCCCCTAGACACTTAATCCCCAGACACTTAATCCCCAGACACTTCATCCCCAAATCGCAACACAACACTCAAAACTGCTATTTTGTGAACTTGAAATATTATAACCGTAAGAGAAATGTGTCGCGTGGTAACTCTAGGTAACTGGTAAGACTGGGTTGCGCTGGGTTTACAATTAGCGATCTACCCTCTAGGCGATACTAGGTGGACTCCCTAACATAACCAGCCAGTTCCAAGGCCATACTGACCAGGAGCAGACCGCCCCATCGTCTGCTTTCTTTGCTCGGCACCGACGGCCTGTCTGCTGCAAGGAAAACAACCACTATTGTCCAGGCTAAGTGCGCTGGGTTCACAAGTAGCGATCTACCCTCTAGGCGATACTAGGTGGACTCCCTAACATAACCAGCCAGTTCCAAGGCCATACTGACCAGGAGCCGACCACTGGTTGTAAAAACACTGGTTCATGACAGCGCCAATGACGTCTGGGGAGAACTTTAACTAATGTTATAAATGTTGAAATTAACTATTATTTTAATTGTCAAACTTATTTTGATGTTTACATGAAATAATTATTTGAATTAAATTTTTCATTCACTTCATAATTTTTTGAGTTGAAATTTCATTTTGAGGATGAAGTGTCTGGGGATTAAGTGTCGGGGATGAAGTGTCTGGGGATTAAGTGTCTGGGATTCATAAACTGGTCTCATGATCATTGGAAATATTAGATGTAATAGATATATGTGATTTAGTGTCATCCATTTAAGGATGTCATTATAAAAAATATTCATCGTGACTTTTTTTTTTATTCCTTTTATCTCCTTTACATTTTTACTCTTTCTCTTCCTGACCACACTCCTAGTTTGACACCAGAAGACATGATGGAAGGAGCAGTTATTCCACTTAAGTTTGTCAAGTTCCAAAATGTCCAAAGCATCACGGTATTAAAAAAAATTACTTTTCTTTAACTATAGTTTTAAAAGAGCTGTTTTCTTTTATATCATTTACCTGTTGTGCCTTAAAATCCAAACCTCATCCTCTTGATTTGTTGTGATCACATCATGTTTTTTCCTGTTATTTCTTTCTCCTCTCAAGTTTTAGTTCACCAATTTTGGAGGACTGATTGCTTTTTAAAATTAAAATGCTGTTAATAGTTTGTTTCTTTTTATGGTGCCACTGTTGTATGGCAATTCATCCTCAATTTCTTTGATATTCATTCATCTAAATATCTTTGCAGTGAGGAGGCTGCTATGCTAGATGTATACCATTTGCTTTCTGTTTTACAGCTGTTTGTGAAAGACAATCAGACAGGCTCAGAAAACACACAGATTGATTATCTATCATTTTTGGGCTCTCCAGTGTGCACAACAAACATGCAAGATTTTAAGCGGGTAATTCTTTAAAGAAAGAAAAAAATGTGCGTGCATGTGTGATTGATTATATAATTGGAGTTGGCAAGTTTTTTTTGTGCAGTATGTTGGTTTGTTGTATTAATGGGCCTTAATAAAGCCCGATTTTTTTAGCAACTGGCACTATATAAAGGCTGTACTTTGTTGATTTAGCCATGTGAATGCTGCCATATGCAAAAGAATTATGATATTCGGGCCTGAAATGATTGCATGGGGGTCTGTCTGGTGTGGCGAGTAGGAATGTGTGACAGCATTGTTAATGTGCTGTGTGGTTCTCACCCTTGCTTCCTTATAATGCTGCTTAATAATTGCCCTTTGGGATAAATAAGTTATATTTTGTACAATAAAACATGAAAAGTGTGCATCTTGACTGCAAATAAGGTCTAGCATCTTATTGAGTACCGGCAGATATTATGGTGCAAATATTTTTTTTTTAATTTCCAGGTGGCTGGTAAGAAAGGAGAAAGTCACTGAGATGCTGATATTAAAAGTCTAATGTTCTGAACAGTGCAAGGTATGTTTTAATTATATACAGAGCATAAAAACTTGTCTCTTTATGAGTAATTTCTTTTTGCTATGATGTTTTCAAGAATCCAGAGGGTTTGTGGGTTTCTTTTCCTTTCTTAACCATGGCCTATAACAGTAATCACTGTTATCAATCCAGTCCAGCAATTTTGTCTTCATTCATCAGCAATCCTGCGAACGCTCATAAAAATTCTTTTTTAATTCAGTCTCTTTTTTGCTCATGTTTATATGAAATAACGTTGCAGAAATCCCATCATGTGTGAATTACATTTTACATGCACTGCAGTAAAGGGAAAAAAAGAATTTTAAAGCAGCATTAATTGCAGTGGCCTGAAATAGCCATATCCTAATATTATGAGTTAAAGCAACTATGGATGCTCCACATAATACTGTGTATCGGTACAGTTGATGTAAGCAAATCTATATGGTCTGGAAAAATGGTTCCCTTGTTTGCACTTGCAATCTCTGCTGTATGACAGTAGTTATAAGCCATTTCTTGTCTTATTTGTTTTTCAGGTATATGTAGAGAGTATACTACATCCAGAAAATAATTGCTTCAAGAAGAGATTGTAGGGAAGACCTTTCACCTAGAAAAGTCCAAGGTTTCTGTGATGTCAGTCTGAACTGAAGAATAATTTTGTGAACCATGGTCATATACTTGCTAAATGAAAAACCAAGATTTGAACTAAAGGGTGTTGGCTTATTGAGCATTCTGCAACTTTTGAGAATATGTGATCATGACGCATGAACTTAACTGTTGATTTTAAGATACCTGATGGATGCACATTCTTCAGTTACATAATAAAACTAAAAAAATCAGTAACAAGTAAAAATATTTGAGGTTTTGTTTTTTTACTATTTGCTAAAATAGTGTTGAAACTTTTGTTGATATGCGCAGTTTCTCATATTCATAGCCACCGATGATTAAAGCATTCTAGCTTGGGTAGAACCACGAGGTCATCTGCTGCTGAAGACAAGGGTACTTTTTTTGCTGGTCAATTTACATATGTAAGGCTGATCTGTGATGTTTGAGCAGTTAAAGTCCTTTCTATAATAATAATAATAATCAGATTTTTATATTTCCCCACTTAAGACAGAATGAGAAAAAAAAGTAAACATGAATATAAACAAAAAATAAGCAGAAAATTAGACCAAAACATATCAATAAATATGACAAAAAGGAACAAGATCCTGTGGTTAAGGCGAAGTGAAATTTATCTGAGCACCTCATTAGAAGTTTTTGAATGAATTTTTAGGGGGAACATACGATAGTAGAGCACAATCCTGACAAAAGCAAACACTGCTGCTTAAACTTCAGAATACTCATTCTTTAATACACACAGTAGCAAGATTTCGAGGTGAGATGTCTTCATCAAAGATGGCTATTATACTGGGATGGTGGCCTTTTTCTATAAGCCACTGTTGTCTGTCCCAAACAACCAGTGATTCCAGGACAGGCTGAAGAATAACCTGCAGACACTTGAAAAGCCATAAAACACCAATTCTGTGCATGAATAAAGATTAATAAAACAAGCATTTAAAAGAGACATGTAAATATATGTTCCTTCTTCCCACATTTGTATTTATGACCACAACTACAACAGATAACTAAAAAAAAAATCTCACCTGTTAAAAATAAGCAGTATGAGTATATGATTTACTGCAAAATGCTTTGATGATTCATGTTACATCTTGATAACAAAGGAGTTATTAATTTTGTCTATGGTCAATGCAAAAATCTTGCTTAGAATGTAGAGGCAATATGACAGTGATATAATGCAAGATTTTCTTGCTAAGCTGGATCTCTGGGTTCAAGACAATAATAATCTTTGTAAGAATAGTCATGGTATTGTGACCAACAAATAATTTGTCCATAGTGAAAAAAGAAAATTGAAAAAAAGGGTGGAATATGTTTATTAGAAACCCCACCTTTTTTTTAAGGATCCTATTTTTAAAAGAGCAGACCCCATCTCCTCTGCCTCTGTTTTATTCCCCTACCCTTGAATCAGGTTCCCATTCCACAGCTGGGTCAACTGCGGGAAGTATGCTGTGTTACACGAATATCAAAGTGTCTAGTGTGCATGCCTTCAGTTTTGGATGCCACTGCTCTAATAACTCGGCTATCTGCTTCCCCCAAATCTTACCTATATGTAGTTACACGCATTTATTAGTTATCTATAATGTATAATATGGCAGTAGAATAAGCATTAACCTTGAGTCCACATATAATTCTGCAAATGTTCACTTTATATTTTTAAGATGGTTGGAGAAGGTGTAATGCAAGCATGATGAGTTGCTTCTATAAAATAAAAGTATAGAAAATAGCAGTTATTAATCAAGCTGTTGGAATAATCTATTTCCCACCAGTAGTCATGTATCTGTTTATTCAGTTATCTGTGGACTGATCACTTGCACTTAGCCTTTAAAGATGACAGAAGACAACCTCTTACTGTGAAAGGCTCAATTGATCTAAAGTAGGGCTGTAGCTGGGAGTGCAGCATCTCCATTTCCCTCCTGACAATTGTCTTCTCTTCTGTTCCACAAGTTCATGAAAACCTCACAATCATCAGATTGGCAAATGCATACAGACTTGTCTGTTCTCTACTTTTTCTCATCCAACACCCAGTTTCTCTAAGAAGCCAAAATACAATCTTTTTTTCCATCACTTAATGTTGCATCTATTCTATTCAGCATGCACCTTGCCTGACAAAGAGTTTTCAACACATTTCACATTCATCAAAGATTCTTCATCCAGCAGCCAACACTTAGCATTACAAGAGGTAAGAGTTTGTCTGCCTGTATATCATTTGCTCAGGCTCAAAAACTGATATGTTGAATCACATGTTGTACATGAGCTGACTTCATTACTGAAAATCTATTGTTTTTTTCTTTAAAATGAAAATGTGAAGATTGGAAATATTCTGTTCAACTACTGTGTCTAAGAGAATTGTACAGCACAGCACACCACACAAATCTGAAATAATATGCTGTTCATACATGGTGAGGTACATGCAAAATGCATTTGTAGTTCTTTGTGATGCAAAGATGGGTAACCTGCACAGTCTGCAAAGAAGTCTAGACACAAAACTAAGAGTTCACTTACCTTCACTAATTGGCAGTGTGGTTAGATAAGAGTTGATGAAGCTGTCAAAGTTACTGTAGTTTAACTTCCTGATTGTTCTCCTGTCTGCCATTAATCTTTGCTGGTTCTCTATTAGACAACATATTCACATTTACTTAAGCCCTCCAAATCACCTAATGCAGAATAGAAAGTCTAAAAAACATTTTTCACTGATTGTTTTCCATGCATATCCAAAAATAAACATATTCACTCTTGAAGGGAAATACTGACATCCACCCACAATCACCCAATAATTGCTTTATCATATAGACACCACACAAACAATATAGGTGCATGCTTCATCATACCTAAAAACAGAATCTTAACTTGCATCTTCTACTGGAAATGCTGCAGGCTGCATTGCCAAGAAAAAAAAAACTAAAATGAATAAATAATGCATCACATAATTTTGCTTACTCAGAAACACCTCAAGCAGAGCCCTGTATGCCAGGTTTCGAGCATGACTGTCATGATCAGCCTCACTTTGAGCTTCCCAGCGTGTCCTGAAAAATATTCTCGTGTATTTATTTTAATAAATGGATTAACTGTATGCATATGCACATACAGTTTTGGTTGTGTGTGTGCATATATATATATATATATTGTGTTGGTTGTTAGTGTGTCATGCTGTTTACAGGTACAGGTCCACATCTGGACCCACAACAATAATCTTTACTGTCTTGGTGACAAGTGATTTACTGTGGGAACTTTTGGCCACTTATGCAGGTTGTGATACCAGCAAGTGTATTAGTTCATTTGTAAATGTGCAATAAATAATTAAGTGAATGTGCAATACAGAAGAAAACAGATATGTAGATTCAACAATATGAGAAAAAAAGTAAGGGAATTCTTGGCCATGTTTGACTATATTTGCTTTGCACAAAATTTATTCTTGTATACTAAGAGTTAAACATCTTGTGTTGAAGATAGAAATGGAGTCTGTAACTAACCTTGTTTCCTGAGCTGCCAGCCTCAAACTCCCAGTTGATAGGAAAAGAGATGACAAAGTAGAACACTTTTTTGAGGCCAAATTATAAGCCAGTTTCGCTGACTCACTCAAAGGGAAGTTACAGAACTCATCTGACCCTGTCAAACAAATTTCTCTACCCATAATCCAAGAAATTAAAATCCTTCACTACTCAGATATGGCTTCATGTTAATAAAACTACATTAACTCTTTAACAGTTGAACATGCATGGTGAAAAAAAAAATCACACTGACTTGCCTGGTAAGCACAAAATTCCAAACTGTAGAGTCAAACACTCACCTGAGTGCCAAGTTATTTTTTGTAACGAAGGAGTTTATTCAAGAGGCTAATTACCCAAATCTGAAAAGCATCTAGCCTCCAAATATCAAGATGTACAGAAATAGATCATAACTAAAACATCATCCTGAAGCAAGAATATAATTTCATCACCAAAGCTTCAGCCAAAGAGCTGGGAATATGTTATAAGGCTATATGATATCACAAATTTTACCTGTTTCAGTGCTTACAATGTAAGTGGGTAAATTCAAAATGCCAATAGTTATCCACTTGAAAAACTGCATTCGAGCCAATGTCTAATACTTTTAATCTTAACATTGTCAAAGTCAAACATCTTACCAGAAATCTTACGCATCTTGTGGTAGCAGCAGCTGACAAGAATGATGGCACCAATGAACTTAGCATAGACGAAGAGTTTCAGCATGACAGGGGAGAGATCACCGCAGCAGTGCAATCCTATTAAACACACTTTTCTGCCCCTCTTTTCAGTTTTTTCCCTCATACAAGGTATGCTTGTCAATGGACATCTGCTTTTATTAAAATGCTTATTCTTAGTAGTCCACTCTTGTGAATTTAAATGCCACTTTGCATTTTGATCTTCACAAGTGCTACTGTTATGTGAGTGTGACAACTGATCTGTACTTCCTCCTGATGTATTTCTGCAATGCCGATAGTTCAGAAGACATTCACTTCTCACAGTATCAGTTATCTCAATGTATGCATTTTCAGGATCGTGCAGATACTCAGAAACGGCTTTCTCTCCAAATGCTTCTGGTTCAGCATGATCAGAGTCAATAAATTTATCTATCACTTTTCCTCCACCACAAACATGGTACCCAAATCCTGTCTGAGGAGACTTTGTTTCACATTGGCCTTTTGCAGATCTAGTAGTTTCACTGACTTCCAAACCACAATGTCTCTCTTTCAAAGTATCTCCAGTCTTTTCTGTGTCATTGGTAATAATTCCTTCAGTATTACAGTCTTTTGATTTAGTCAGGTTACTGGCTGCATTTGAGCCCTCAACATTTCCAGAAGTATGTTGGCATGGTGACAGAGATAACACTGCTTCACTAATGACAGCAGCACTGTTCTTTAAGTCGTCTTCACCATCACAGATTTCTAAAGTAATCGTTTTCAAACCAGAGCATTCCATACCTGCAATTTGTGATTTTTCTTCTTTATTTATAAGTATAGCAATCAAATCATGAAACAATGAAAATATACCAACATGTCTTAAAGATCAGGGGCCAGTTTCACAACACATTTCTAATTTTAAACACTTTTAGGCCTTAAAGATAATTAGTTTTAAAGTGCACACCACAATTTTAGAATTTTTGAAACTAAAACTGCTTTAAGTAAGATAAAGTTGTTTAAGTCTGACTTTCCGTCCTGTCAGTACAATTTTTTGTATGTTTTTCTGCAATGCATCAAAATGGCTAAGAAGAGATTTTGCTTCTTTAGAACAGTTTTAAGGTTTAGAAACGTGTGGTGCAACTGGCTCCAGGAATGCAAAATCTATGTAACCAAATAAATAAAGTCTATATTTAGAACATCAAATTAGAATATGTATAGAAATTAATTCTACATCCAATATTTATGAGTATTACAACATGGATTTACATATAATTTATTGTGGAAAAACACATAATTTTATGGTGAAAAGACATAACTGATTGTTCTTCTCTTTAAAACATTAAATGAACCTTGCTTGTAGGCTCTTGATGCTGCACTTTCATTATGTCCAGCATGCCCCTCTATACCAATAACAGGCAACCCATAGACTTTGTGCAGCACTTGTCCTAGATAACCCTGTTCAAACAAACAAATATCAACAACTCTTCTTTATATATTCTCAAACTCAAAACATCCATGCAGAATGTGATAATGAATATTCAAAGAACTAATGTGTGTACTGGATACTTTAAAAATATATCCACAGTCAAAGAGACAATGTACCTAATCGTAATTCATGTTGGTACAAGTATTAACAAGCTTTTAACAATAGGACATGCAATGTTATTTAATGTTATATAATGTTCTTGAACTGCAGACAACCATATAAGATGTGTTAAAAGCAGCAAATGAACAGAGATGTAAAACATAACAATGCACACAAATTAAGATAAGAATGTATATTTAATAATAAAATTACATATATATATATATATAAAACAGTTTGATGCAAACAACCTTCATGCTGATAAAGCACTATGTTACTGATTTTAAGTTTACGTAACTAAAACATCCCAAACTAATGGCTCATTCAAAGCAGATCCTTAACAACAACTCCACACCTTACTACCCTCTGTTCAATCAACTCAGCTTCACTCTCTTCTGTTCAATGGCATCACACCTGATACCTCTGTTCAAGCACTTGATTATGACATCTTGACCCTTTAGAATCCCAGTTGTACCAATAAAATATCTATTAACTTAAATATATAGGCTACAATAAATTAAGCAACTTAAATTCGCAGTGTACTTACTAGGCCTGAGCCAACATCCACCACAGTATCACAGCCTGACTCTGCTGCTACCCGGTGCACAAGGGAGGCCATCCATTCTACCTCATGAACCTTTTTGGAAGCCATTCCCGTTGACAGCTCTCTATCAATTGGTGTTGGAGACAACAAATGTCTGGCCTGCTGACGCTCACAACTAAGCTGTGCAGACTTCTGTAGGAATGATGCAAGAGATTCTCCTGGAGGATTTTGGAGATGGACTTTCATGTCTGGAGGACACTGTGCACCTACTTCAAAAGGGAGTTTACTCAGCTGCTCTGCTGAAAGTGATGACAAAACCTTGTTCCACTGAAAACATATTTGTGGGACACATGAAAACATTTTAAATTAGTATATTATGTAACATGTAACCAAATAACTGAAACTCTAGAATCTGCATGAATATCATGCTCACCAATGTTATGCCCAGCAAACAAACATGCACAGGCTTACATAACCTTCAATGAGTAAACAATGACTAGGTCAGTACACCTACACTCCCCCTCCCCTTTACCCCCATAGTGTGAAATCGCAGCAAGGTGAAAGCACTTTCCTATTAAATAAACCAAACAACCAACCTCACTCTCCCATGCATAACAGAAATGGAGGTTGGGTGAAAAGGGAAGTGGGATAAAATCTATGAGCATCTGTTTTTTTTTGTTTTGTTTTTTTTATATCTGACTTGAGTACTTCTAATGTTGAAATAAAATGAAGCCATGAAATAAGCTGTAATATGGTAAGTGGATGAGAAGGGTAATTATATGAGGGGCTGGTTGACAATGATCTATATGGCACCAAAGACAATATTCAGTATCTTAGGTGGCGGTTATCAATGTGTAATGGTTGATGTTTTGCTGGTTTTGTTTACTGATGAGTGAAAAACTGTGTTTGCGGCTTCATAATTGCCCTCTGGGACAAATGAAGTTGTACTGTGCTGTATTATAGGGTGTGAGGCAACAAATTCCAAAGAGTGGGAATTGAAATAGAAAATATGTGATGCTCAAAATTTTCAAGTCTTATATATTAAAAAGAAAAGAGATCAGGATATGCTGAGTAGAGGAGCCTGCTCAACTGGCAAAGGACCAACACAGAAAAAAGACCACAAAGACAACGCTAACACATCATAGCATTCATCAACGTTAGAAAAGAAGTGGCACAACATGAACGGTCTTGTCACTGGTCACTTTGACCCAGCAAGATTGACCTCCATCCAAAGTCCCATTGATGCTTACCTTAACCAAATCGACCTGCATAAAACCAACAGGGAAAGTTGAATTGACCCATTAAAGACAAATCTCAGCACAAAATGAGTTGCCTTGCTTATGTATAGTCCTGTTAGCTTTATTTGACATGACTATAGCTTCTTGTGCTATAGATGATTGATATGAGTTGCTTTAACTTTTGGCTTTGGGATAATTTGGGTTTACATGGGTCAATCTGGCCTTAGCAAGGGCAATCTGTCTCTGGTGGAGATAGATATGAGTGGGTCAATAATTATGGTTTGGGGTTGAAGTGACCAGCCCCCATCAGTCTTATGTTTATAAAAAGCAAGCAGAAGCAGCATTGTCTGGGCTCTATCAAGATGGCTTTTGCAAAATCCAACAAAGAGAGAGCAATAGTACGACTTGGTCAATACAAATGCATATATGAACTTTGTGGTAGAATTAACTGTCAAATAAAATACTGTCCATGATGTTTTAATACAGCCACAAAGACTTCAGTCAAAGAAAGATAACTGCATCAGATATATAGCAGAAGCAGATGCAAACATGTTTTGTGTCTATTTGAATAGCTTGTTTCTTTCAATATTGATTTCAAGCTTAATCCTCTCGCACAATATAAAACATAAGCAATACAAAGACTGTCTAATAACTGAAGACTGTGAAGACGACAGTGGGTAAATTCAGTTTTTTTTTATTATTATTGCTGCTCTGAAATAAACACTAGACCAAGAAACCTATACATTTTTGGAAAGGAGAAAACCTGAACTTTGCAATAAAAGTAATATAAATAGCCTTTCTCTGAAAACCCACCATGGATCATCGTGGCTAAAGGGTTTTAGAGGTATTTAAGTGACAACCATGTTTTAATGATCAGATCACATTATCACACAATTTGCCACATTGCAGTTTATTTTGTTTTGGATATGTCAAAATTACAAATGTTACAAAGCAACTATAGGTTCAAGTACATGACATTCAAGTATATGGCAGGTTGAAAATTGCGCTATATAAATCTACTTTAATAATAATAATAATAATTCCCATTTCACCCACCTCTTCTGGAATATTAGTCCAGATCTTCTCCACAAAATATTGTGTAAGTTGCACTTGGTGAATCCAGCAATGGTCTGTGAGGAATGCAAATAGTTCATGAAAGTCTACAGAATGTCTTTCTGCCATTTTCTTTCATGAAGATCTGAAATAAACAAAATACAATGTAAATATATGTGATAAATCTTTATGATGGTAACAGAATAAGTAAAAGTTATTCTTTTCTAAGTATAGCTCTTGTTCTGAGTAGAAGAAACTGAAACACTACATTATTACAAAACAAAGGCATTAAAGTCACAAGAGAGAGAAATTAGGATATGTATATAGATATGTCGTGACCTGGATCTGTTTGTGACTCGAAAAAGAAACTATAAATCATGAGTCACGTTACAGAATTTTTTGGTCATTTGTAGCCGGACTGATCCGCTTGTCTGACTATAGCTATATAAACAAAGGCATGAGGGTTGACGTCTGAATTGACACAACATTTTTCACTGACAAATAACATGTGATGCATGTTCATTTTGTCACTAATTGTAATAGATGTTAAGTGGTGTGGGAAGTCTTTAAGGGATCAATAAAGGTTTTGATATAGACGTTGTAGGAGTCCTGCTTTGAACTTGTGTGTGTGTTAGATTCGCTGTCTGAGAAAGTGAGAGTTTTATTTATCGCCTCTATCGGTTTATCCATTCCTACATGGGCGATAGCACGTGAATGGGAAGCACTGTCCTCTCCCCACATCAAGCACTCTGTCCACTGACTCGTTTTTCAAGTGACATTGTCAACTGCAGTCTTCGTTTTAAAATCGACCAATTTACATAAACTATCTTCTTTCACCAAAATTTGTTAATAATTTAATATGTCGTAATATTTTCAAAAACCTGTTCAGCTACGATGGAGCTTAGTTTATGTTGAGCACATGAGCTCTCCTTTCACTTTTCTTCTTCACTGTACTCTGTAAAATGGATAAATGTGACATTTCTAAAATTTAAAAGGTACCAGTGTAAGTAAACAGAGCACATATCAAAAAGTGAATTTTATCATACTTTTCGAAATGTGTTAAACTCTAAAAAAAATTGTAGAAACGTTTACAGAGAAATATAATTTATTGCAACTCTTATTGGAATACAGTTGGAGACTAATTTTGGTTTCTATTCTCGTCAGATGTAAAAGAGTTCCACCAAGATACTGTACCTTTAGGTCATAAGTGTGTCCTATATGATTGGAAAAAATATACCTTTTCATTATGTTTTTAAAGTCGAAGCAGCGAAGAACTCTCTTTTTAAAAACTCAGTTATACACGTTAGTCTAACATTTCACGTGCAGTCCTTAAATTATCCAACTCTGTAAAAATCTGACTTTGCTATACATTGTAATAGTGTGGCTGAACTGAGATGAACGGTAGGTTTCTGTACGACTAGAAAGTTTTATTGTTCTAGGTCGGTTGTGTTTAACATATTCAGTATTATAAACATAAGACATAAGTTACAAAAGATTGTTATAATGACCTCGCCACTACGTTTTAGAAATGCAGATATAGTCTTTTCGCACAGTAGTCAGATCTGAAACTTTGTGAGTACGATACATAACTTTTAACAAAGCAGTATTATTATGTTTTATAAAACAAATACAGGAGATCCCTGTTAACAGTTTCATCGGTGTTCATATTTTTTTGTTTATCATGAAAAATAGGACTGTAAAGTGCTTAAGTTTTATTAATGTGTCTGGATTTTGTATCCTTCATTAGTGGGGCAAAAGCAACTATATACGTGTTCCATAAGCGTCAAATGATTTTTTTTCTTGTTGACGTGAATCTGTACCCAGTGTTATGTAGTTTGTCAGCTGTCAACTGTAAATATAAAATTTTTATGCACATTATTTTCACAGGTATGGTTCCAGAGTAGTTCAGACAACAGTGCCAGAAGCAACATTAAAGAACAAAAAGTAACTCAGTAAATCTCACAATGAAGCAAGTTATGTGAAAAAAGAGTAATGTCGAGTCACCAAAAGACATTTACTTGACAACATTTGTCAGACACTCACAAGTGATATCACTAGCTCCACACCAGTTCCACACAGGGGCTTTACCTTCACTGTCATCTACCAAAATAAATGATGGCATCTGAAGTTTTACTTGATCCATATGACATCAAGTCCTGGTCTCCTCTGGATTCAAATGGAGGTGGTAAGAAAACATGGGAGGAGCTTCGAAAGTGTGTTCGTGACACTATGAAACTCCTCACTTCGCTTGCAGGCAGCGTACCATCAAACTTTTCATTTAGAACGGTGTCATCATCATCTTCAGGAAAACTCAGTCGGTTGTACTTCCTTGGGATTCCATCTAAAGGACGTGAAAATACACTCTTATATGCAGACATCTTAGAAGATGAGCATGATAAATTTGTGTTGCCTTGGAAACCAGTGATTGACAATATGCAGCCTTCCTGGTCTTCAGGGCAATTGTCAAAAGAGGAGCAGCTGATGCGTGAAAGAAAGAGACTGGGGTCATATGGCATTACATCCTATGATTTTGTTGAAGACAAAGGTAGATTTGTGTTCACAGCTAACAGCAGCCTGTACATGTGTGAAGATATGGACATGATGGTAAGGCAACATTGGTAACATTGATTTTTTAAATTATTCGTTCATTGATTTTTTAAATTATTGGTTCATTTCCCAAAGTTACGAATAAAATTATTCTAAATAATTAGCAGTTTGGAATTACTAAAAAAAAATTGTAACAAGAACAAAAACAGTTTTAACTACTTTTTTTTAATTCATGCAGTATAAAGGGTAATGTATGCTTTCAAGAAAAGACCACATAAACTAAAGGCTTATCTGACTGGAGAGAGAACAACTGCTAGAAGACAGATAACAAAACATATATTAATTAATGTTTTGATCAGTGGAATAAACTGATACATATTTTAACATTTATGTAAGATACATTTTTACATCTAGATTTTATAATGGTTTTGTAATAAATTGCTAATATAAATAAAGGTTAAGGTTCATACAGTTTTAAAATAGTAGATGAAGCCAATTGCCATATTCTTTATCAGTTTCAAGGACTGTATTTGAATGCATTACTTTGTCATAGTTTACTGAATCGTATTTGTTTTTTTGTTCCTGGCTAGATCTTTATTAGTCCTTTTTTGTTTCTTACTCAAAAATGTTGTAGACAGATATGATCTGGGTTTATTTGCATAGACACAGTTCTACCTTTGCAGTATTCTTTTATTTACTGGTCTTCAGATGTGATACATAATGCAGAGATTTCTCTATGGATATAATATATCCTTTTAGTCTAGTGTATGAATATTCTGTGCCATTAGCTTATTCCTCTGCCAACCCTCTGAAAGCTACTTGAACCTTTAACATGCAACAGCTTTGTAGGCACCATGGAGAGCAACTGATTGACCTTTTAATAAACTGAAATCTGAAAGATGTTAACTTAAAATATTGGGGGAACATCCATGACATTTCCTGATAATACTAGCTGAAATGAAGATCAAAGCTATGATTATAATATACTTTAGAAACTGTGGAGAAATAATGGATATGGTATTTATCATAAATTGTAAATTTTATTGATACATAATCTAAACTTTGATTAATATAAATATAGAATTACTTTATGAAAAGCTGATATATCTGGACATTTTTTATAATATTAAATTAACTATTATTAATCTTGCTTCCTCATTCCCTTGCTGTGTCAAGGAACTTTACAGTTTTTGTTTTTAATTTCAGGTTGATTTGCCTGTTATTCCAACTTTATTAGATACACAATGCATTGGTGCACGGCTAGATCCCAAGTTTTGCCCAGTGGCACCAGATTATGTGGCTTTTATCAACAGTGGGGACATTTGGGTCACTCATGTAAATACCTTTGATGAAATGCAGCTAACTCACACTCAGACTGGTGAGTTAAAATTTTTTACAAAACTTCAGGGTTACTTAATAAAAGGATGTCTGATATACCATTTCATTTAGATGTAAATATTTATCTATGTAAATATTTATCTAAAACAACAAAATAAAACTGGAGTTTTATAGTCACATATTATAGGGGTCATGAAATAAATTATTAAAGTATGTTTATTTTGTTTGAAGAACATCCATTTTTGCTTCGTGTCTTGCACAGGTGAGAGTACCTCTCTTGAAGAGAATCCAGTCAGTGCAGGTGCACCATCCTTTGTCGTGCAGGAGGAGTTTGACCGTTATACTGGCTACTGGTGGCAGCCTGTTCTGGACAACAGCTCAGCCAGTCAGTGGTTAAGATTTATTTTTCTTGTGTTTGAGTTGGGAAACCAGTTTTAAAGACAGATAAATTAAAATGTCTGTCTCAGGTGCTCATCGTTAAAGTTTCATGTTAATTTGTGCTTCAACTCACCTCTGCCTTTCACATAATTCTCTGTCTTAATCCACGTGCTTTGCTCATGCTCACTTTGATGTCATCCATCTGCTGTTGCTTGAGTTTCTTTGTGGCATAGTAAACTGTCAGCTCATTTGTAGGTTTTTGCACATTGAACTCATCTCCTTATATGCACTCTACAAATTTACTATTAAGTTCACTTGTGTACAAGGTATTATCACATTTATGTCTCATTGAGTGTTCTTTTTACCTTTTCGTCCCCAAAAATGAGTTCCTTAAAAAAATGCAGACTAGCATGCATCTGTCTTACATAAATACTGAAATATATCCAGTGGGATACTCGACCTTGAGGATCCTGTTTGAAGAAGTAGATGAGAGTGATGTGGAAATACTACATATCTTTGCACCATCTACAAATGTCAGCTCCAGTGGCGTGGACGAGTACCGCTACCCACGTGCTGGTACAGCTAATGCTCGAAGCACTCTTAAGGTTGTGGAGTTTCATGTCAACAGCTCTGGCCTGGTCAGTTTAGAAGTTTCATATTTTTGTTATAAGAATTTAATAGTTTTCTATTCATACCTGTTATGACCTTGTGAATAAATTACTCAGTCCTGATGAGACTAGGAATAGTTCATGAAGAACCATAGACATAATACTATAGAAATATTATATCATAAGACACTAAAAAGCAGTTATGGAATAAAGCACATGCTAGGGGATCATCATTTATTCTCTTGTTCTTAGCTGTAAGTGTAAGCCTACATGCCAGTCTGACTTTCAATCAGCCTCTGTTTCATTCTATACATTCTTAATCTTCTTGTTTCTCCTTGTCTATCTGGGTTGAGACTCACACTCTGTTTCTGTTCGACTTTGCAAATCAGGTGAAAAATTCCCGAGTACAGCGATGCCTAGTTGAACCTTTGTCTGTCTACTGTCCTTGGGCTGAGTATCTTGTCAGAGCAGGCTGGACCCCAAATGGAAAATTGTGAGTGGGTAGTTCCGTAAAGGAATATATGGTCTATGAAGTCACTTGTTTCTTCTGGCTTATTGTTAATTTGACTGTCATCTTCCAAAAAACACAGACAATTATTCATTTGGAATTCATTTTCACAAACCCTTTGTAACTATACTTCAAAACAGTTAAATGTCTGCCATTTACATTTGTTATACTTACCTCTTCACGATAGCCATAGTTGTCTGTTACAAATGTTTTAGGAGCTGAAGTTTTTTAAAATTAAATTTTGGTTGTCTGTACCTGGGCCAAATTTATTCCTTTTTTAAAGTCAGCCATGTTTATTGTTGTTTTTTGTGTGTGTCTACTTTAGTGCCTATGCACAGTTAATGGATCGGTCACAGCAGCACCTATGCTTACTGCTAATACCCTTGGAGTGTTTTGTTCCTGTGTCAGAGGATGATGTAGAAATGCATAGTTTTGATCATTCCAAGTACCCACCTGTTCAGTGCATCTATGAAGAAACTTCCAGCATCTGGATAAATGTACGTAATATGGTCACAATGCAAAATTGAAAATGCTGTAATATCTGCACAATATGCTAAAATACAATGCAGATCTATGTTTATGTTGAAAAATATAGTAAAATGTTTAAAAAAGTTTACACAGGCCTCCTAGGCTTACTTAAGTTGTAGTTATACTTCCTTACTATAGAGTGCTACTTGACTACAGGACTTGTTTCAGAGCTGTGCAAGTTTTGTTGCTACTTTTTAAAACATAATTTTATGGAAAGTCATCTTGCTAAGCAGCATACAACGCTTGTTGCAGGTTCATGATATCCTTCACTTTTTCCCACAAGAATTTGAGAATCAGATCAGTTTCCTGTGGTCAAGTCAGAAGTCAGGTTATCGACATCTTTACTATGTCACATCACAACTCATTGACTTCCAAGAAGCAGAACACTTAGATGTTGAAATTGAAGATAAACCAGCAGGTACAAAGATTAGGTTGTGTCTTCTTTGATCTTTCTTCATACAGACATTGTTCTACAGTGTCTCCCTAGTTTTGCTCAGAAGTTTTTTTTTAATTAAAAAGATTGTTTAATTATTTTTTCACCCCTTTCTCACGCTTAGTTTTTTTGTGCTTTTGTTGCTAAGTGGTTGTTGATGGCCAAAGGTATTTATTTATAACCAAATGATAATGTTAAAAAATATCATCTTTGTCTAATAATGGCATAAATATGCTTGTTTATTCTTGTACGTGTGCACAGTATATACAGACAGATGTAGAGAGAAATAGGGAAAACTTTTACATTTCTCAGGTTACCATCGGTGCCAGATGCTGAAAGAGGATCAGCTGACATCTGGGGATTGGGAAGTGATTGGGAAACAGGTGACTGCTTTGTCATAAATGTTTTAGTGGTAGTTGCAATGTGCAAACCAGAAATGACTGTGAAAATGGCTGGATGTGCTGTTTGACAGTGCCCTTGAAAAGTATTGTACTTCTTGCTTCTTTTTTGTTTATACAGTATACTATAACTTTATACAATATACTGTAACTTTATACAATATACTATAACTTTCGAACTGATTTTGACATTATTTTGTCAATTTCTTCTGTTTGTGTGGCCAAATGGATTGCAGTAAAACCATCAAAAACTGTTGCAGCTATCGCTTCTTTGTGTGTGTGTGTGTGTGTGTCTTTCTATACCCACTTCAGACTTTTAACCATGTTATAAATACCTTGTTGACTGTCTTTTAATAACTATGGTAGTCTTTTTGGGATTATGAATGTTTCAGTTCTGGGTAGATGAGGAGAGGAAATTGATCTATTTCATGGGTACAAAGGACACACCACTGGAACTCCATTTGTGAGTGTAAATAAAGGAAGTAGACAACTTACATGCACACACATCTTTTTTTCTTATTCATCATGTATGTAGTAATTACAATCACATTTATTCAAGTATTTGATGTCATCAGGATTTCATAAATTGTTCAATTTATTCCAGGTACATGATGTCTTATGACAAGCCTTCTGAACCACTAAGGCTAACTGAGCCAGGATACAGTCATGCAGTAGCACTCAGCTCAGTAAGGAATTTTTAAAAATTATTTTTCCTGCCTTACTATCTGTACCCTTCTGTCAACCTCTGAGGTTGAATATTCTGAATTAACCTTTCTAGTAGACTATGACATCCTCAATCCACAGAGAGCGCTTAATGTAAAAGCATGCAAATTTTGTATAGATTGGTCATTTTGTAGACATTATGTTGCATTCAATAAACATTTTTTTCAGGACTATAGCATGTTTGTGACTACATACTCTTCAGTGGACACTCCACCTCAGAGTGCTGTCATCAGCATACATTACAGTGGGGATGGCTCAGTGTTTATTTCTACCTGTTGCACTCTCATGGAACCGCCAGGTAATTTTCAAGGCTGCTTGTGTAGAGATGTAATGTTTCTTCTGCTGTCTCTCTCTGCTTTGATTCAATCATTGTTAACATACTCACTTTTGAAATTTGACAAAGTGTGCATGACACAATTATAAAGTATAACATTCTCTCTACAAATGTTTTCTCCTTATGAGAAACCCAGTAGTGCGATTGTTGCACATTATTTGTCCTGATAAATCCAAACTTGATAGGACAATCTGAATTTTAAATTTTCAGTAAAATAAACACAGTGTTGGTGATATCTTCATGTCTTTGTCTGGTTATTCCTCGTTTGGTCTCTAGAGCTTTTTTTGTCTGTACCAAAAGTTTGAGAGACAGTGACTTGGAGTACAATTGTTGATAGAAATGTTTTGTAGCATCTTTATATCAGTCAGCTGGTTCATCTTACTGTGAAGCAGTTTAGCCTGGCATATTACTCTCTAAAGAACAAACATCTTTTTTTCACGGAGGCACTTGCACCAGTGGGGTCTGAATTTCTTTTGATGTCATGACAACATGGAGGCACCATGTTCCAGTTTAAAGACACTGGCACTGAAGCAAACATCCTTTGGTAGCTATGTTGTGGCATAGTGTCATTCTCAGCATGCGCACATTATAAGACTGTTTTTGCCTTGCTAAACCAAAGGAAAGTCAGGGTTCATACAGAAATTTTCAAGGAAAAGTTTTGGAAAATTAGAAACAAGTCTTCAAGGGCTGAAAGTCATGGAATTTTGAGAGTTTTCTTATAAGGCCTGTAAAATCTTGGAATTAGGAAAGGCCAGCACTGCCTTATTACATTCATGTCAACAGTTTCCCCATCCAAAAAATGAAAGGAGAAAATCTATCATCAAGACACATTTTCAGTCAAGATAAACTTGACTGCAATAATGTTATGTGAAATGTATATTTATACATATTTATGTATATTTATTTGTTATCATCACACAAAAAAAAGAGTCCATTTGACCAACAGACCACAAAAAATCAAATGCTACAGATTGTAGACTACATTGTTTTGAATCTTTCTTACAGATCATCGTCTTACACATCATGCTTGCTGTCTTTATGTTGCTAGGATATGTCAGCATTAAAGCAGACATGGTAAATGTGAAAGAGGGTTTTGAAAAAGTCGGGATGGTAATAGTCTAAAATTTTGTTTGGTCACATCTTTATGTCCCCGTGGGACCCCGGGGTATGCTTGCCTAGGGAGCATTGTAAGAATAGGGTCCCTGCTGTCCAGCCAGGCATGTCGCAAGAGGCACCTAGAGGTAAATTAGGTTGTGGTAGGGCTAACAACCCCACCATATAAAAAAAGCATGTTACAGAAACCAACACTAGATCACTCGTTAAAAATGCGAAGGTAATGAAACATACCAGGGAACTGGACTTATGATTGATGACAGTCAAACCTGAGAGGGAGCTAGCGCCCGGATGGTGGATTTACTGAAGCAGAAGTTGAGGGTGGGGTGCTGGAATGTCCAGACCTTGTATCAGACTGGCAGGTTGCCCCAACTAGTCAAGGAGTTTGACAATTACAACTTGGACATCCTGGGAGTCAGCGAGGTCAGATGGACCGGCACGGGAAAGAGGAGACTAACATCAGGACATACTATCTTGTTCTCAGGAAGATCAGACGACCAACACTCTGAAGCAGTAGCACTACTCCTCAATAGGAAAACTGAAAAGACACTGCTGGATTGGAAGCCTTATGGACCCAGGCTTCTGAGAGCAAGATTCCATTCAAAGTACACTAAGCTGACAGTGCTAGTTTGTTATGCACCAACAGAAGACTCCGAGGCAGAAGACAAGGATGCTTTTTACGATCAGCTCCAGGCAGCCACGGAAAGCGTCCGAGCCCATGATATGTTGCTCATCACCGGCGATATCAATGCGAAGGTGGGAAGTGACAACACCTGCAGGAAGCATATCACTGGCAAGCATGGAATTGGAACCATCAATGACAACGGAGAGAGACTGGAAGACTTTTGTGAAGAACACAACTACTGATTAGAGGCACACTCTTCCAACACAAAGACATCCACAAGGCAACGTGGACACCACTAGACGGGATCACAAAGAACCAGATAGACCATGTCATCATCAACCGAAGATGGAGGAGCTCACTTCAAGATGTCAGAGCCTACAGAGGAGCAGACGTTGCCAGTGACCACACTCTTGTGATAGCCTCAGTTTCTCTGAAGCTACGTCGATCGCGAGGAAAACAGGCACGTCAACAGAGAGTGGACTCTGGCAGACTGAAGGACCCAGCCACCAAACGGGCCTTTGTAGTGGAAGTAAAGAACAGGTTCTAGGCACTAGGGGACCAATAGGAGATGACCTTAGAGGACTTCAGTCGAGTCTTACAGGAAACAGGAGAGAAAATACTGGGGTTCCAACAAAAAAAGAAAGAACAGTGGATCAGAGAAGAGACATGGAAAAGGATAGAAGAGAGAAAGTCAACCAAGCAGAAAATCAATAACACCAGATCTGAACGTCTGAAGGAACAACACAGACAAAGATATACAGAAATAAACAAAGAGGTAAAGAGGATGACCAAAACCAACAAAAGGGACTACATAGAGAAACTGGCAGAAGAAGCAGCACAAAAAAATGGCCTGAAGACACTGTATAAAATCAATAAACAGCTGAACAACAGGTTAAAAAACAGTGAAGTACCAGTGAAAGGCAAGAACAGAAATGTTGTCGAGGGAGAGACAAAAAAAACTACAGCGCTGGAGGGCAGACATCCAGCTAGCAGATACAGACTTTGACATCTGCACAGATCCGCCAAGCCTGGAAGAAGTGACAGCAGCAATCAAGGCAATGAAAAGCGGCAAAGCACCAGGGGCAGATGGAATAACAGCAGAGATGTTGAAAGCAGATGTGAATGTGACAGCTCCCATGTTGACTGAAATCTTAAGGCAAGTTTGGGAATCAGGACAGATCCCCGATGCGTGGAAGACAGGGCTCATCTTCAAGTTACCCAAGAAAGGAGATCTTGGAGACTGCAATAACTGGAGGGGTATAACACTTCTTTCCCTCACCAGCAAGGTCTTCAGCAAGATTGTTTTGTCAAGACTGACGGCAACCGTTGAGAAAGACCTCCAGCCTCGGTCAAGCAGGATTTCGCCCTGGGCGATCCTGCTCTGAACTCATTTTCACTCTGCATCAGATTCTGGAGCAGAGCAATGAGTGGAACGTACCGCTGTACATCAACTTCATCAACCTGGAGAAGGCTTTTGACAGAATCCACCGCGAGTCCTTATGGAAGATCCTGAGGCATTATGGAGTTCCTGCGAAACTTGTCCAGGTCGTTGCAATGCTGTACAGCGACTTCATATCTTAGGTGGTCTGTGACAAGGAGCTCACAGCCCCCTTCAACGTCAGTACTGGGGTGAAGCAGGGCTGCATTCTGTCGCCGTTCCTCTTCATCCTGGCCATGGACTGGATCATGAAGAATTCCACTGACAGAGAGAGGAGAGGGATCAAATGGACCATGACTATGACAGCAACAACAACGCTGGAAGACTTGGACTTTGCTGATGACATTGCCCTGTTGTCACACCGCCACCAAGACATGCAGGAGAAAACAAATGCCTTCTCAGAAACAGCTAGAAACCTTGGCTTGAAGGTCAGCGCAAAGAAAACGAAAAGTATGAGAGTGAATGCCAGAGTCCAAGAAAACATCAAACTAAATGGAGAAGAGATTGAGGAAGTTGACAGTTTTACCTATCTTGGGTCCAAGATGTCAAACACCAGGGATGCGGAGGTGGAGATTCGAGCCCGACTGGCGGAAGCCAGCCAGTCCTTCGCCTCACTCAGGAGCACATGGAAGGCAAAAAACATCAGCCAGAAGACCAAGCTGACAATCTTCAAGTCAAATGTGATCAGCACCCTCCTTTATGGATCAGAATCACGGAAGATGACCAAAAACATTGGTAACAGGCTTGACGTCTTCCAAAACAGATGCCTCAGATGCATACTTAACATCTTTTGGCCAAACACCATCACCAATGGAGAACTTCACCGAAGAACTGAGTCCATCACCACGCTAGTTCAACGAAGGCATTGGCGATGGATTGGACATGTGCTTCGCCAGCAGACAGCAGACCTCTCCAGAATCACCCTACGATGGACTCCAGACGGTTGAAGAAAACGAGGCTGCCCAAAGGAAACCTGGAGAAGAACAGTGGAAAGGGAGATGAAAGGGAAGGGCTGGGCATGGGGTCGCCTGGAGCGAGTTTCAGCCGATCAACATCAATGGCAGGCTCTGGTTGAGGCCTTATGTGCAACTAGCACGAAGAGGATTGATTGATTGATTGATTGATTGATTGATTGATTGATTGATTGATTGACATATGTATGAACCCTGGAAATGGTGTGTGTTGTTTTTTTATTTATAATTTTAAAAAAAATTTGCGAAAGAGTGAAAAAAAAAATCAAGCATATGTTGAGAAAAATAGCAACATTTAATGCTAACATCAGCATTCTCTGCATATTGTTGTTGCATTACTTTTTAACTGTGCAAAATTAATTATTGATTTTTTTTTACTGTTTAGTTCAAGCTTGCTGAATTTGGTCACTGTTTTCTTGTGGATCAAGTTAGATTTTTTGTAAAGAAGCATGTGCAATATATGCAAAGATGTCATAAGAGTGCATAAATCCTTGACCTTTTCCTTAAACACAAATTTAAGTTGACTGTGTTATAAGAAGCTTTCAAGTAAATGACTATGGCTTCAGTATTGTGTTTAATATTTGATTATGCATTGCCATTCACCTATACACTTATGGTAATGAATTTTCAGCTGACCATAGCATTCAGTCAAGCTCTGTGACCAAAGCAAGGTGCTAATAAATCATTATCACAATGTCAATTGTCAGTTGACCAAGGTGTAGTGGGTTTGTGAACAGCATTTGGAAAAACCAACAAGTGTAGTAATTGACCTGATGTACCAATAAAGATTAAGGACTTTTGGAGTTTTGAGAGTATTCTGCCAAATTCATGCAGATTGAAACAAATCTGTGTGAAGGCTCTATGTTAGATACATATAAATGTCCTAATGCTTTTTTTCTTTTCAAAAAATCTCTTTTTTAACTGGTAAAAGTATCTTTTATTTGTATTGAAATGTATCCAAAAAATTCATATAATGTAAAGCTATTTTATTTTTTGTAGTAAACGTTTTAAAGATTTAGTTTTATTGAATGAAAATTCTGCAGTTCTTCTTTGCCTTTTTTTAAATTAATAAAAAAGATTTTAAGGGTTCTAACGATATTCTGTTTCATTCATTTCAGTTTGCCCAAATTACCGAGCACCAGAGCTTTTTAATTTCACAAGCAGCCATGGAACCATTCTTTATGGAATGTTTTATAGACCACACAACTACCGCCCAGGCGTGCATTATCCCACGGTCCTCTTTGTGTATGGAGGCCCCCAAGTCCAGCTTGTCAACAACTCCTTCAAGGGTCTCAAGTAAGCCTCTGGCCATCTGGAATTTCTGAAATGGAATTGGTTGCTTTATCCATAAAATCCATTTAAAACACTATGACCTTTGATAACAAGCAATGATGATATATCAGTTTTAATGTCTGGTTTATTAATAAAAGATGTCTTACAAGATGAGACTTTTAATTTAAATTTTCAGGTTTTCAGACTTCAGATACCAGTTTGTTCACATGTTTCTTTACATGATTTAGATTTCTCATATATGATTTATGCATGTTTGGAAGTGATGGGAAAAATTGACTTCATTTTAGATGTTATGATCACCTGACTATTTTAAAGGCAGCCCTTAATATTAAATGTGGTGTGAAGCTGACTCTCGCTATAGCTGAAGCCTGTGTGATGGGGGTATATGCATCATATTATGATACCACAATATAATCATATTATCAGTATGTGGAATGGGCTATGAAGTCCTAAGTGTACAACAATTGTTTTAAATCAAAGGCAGTTTTGATGACAAATAATACATTTTTATTAAGTGACAAAAATACTTTAATTTCATGTTTGTCTAAAGTCGGCTTTAAAAGGAATTTTCTTCATGAATTTTATTAATGCCAGGTTTTTGCGACTACACACCTTAGCATCACAAGGTTATGCTGTTGTGATGGTGGATGGCCGAGGCTCATGCAACAGGGGTCTGGCTTTTGAAGGCTACATCAAGAATAGCCTTGTGAGTGATATATGAACCCTTTCACTGCTAAGACTTAGTACTGTACCCCATAATAAGAGCAACGAAAATGTACCTGGATTCAAATTGGGAAATGTATGAGAAGGGAGATTACTGACAACCAGAAGATACAAGAAAAACCCACTTACAGTGCTACAGCTTTGAGAGAAGGAGAATCCTTGTTTATTTCTAGATGCATTGTTAAATGCTTTGTTTACATTTATGGCTGAAGCCCTTGTTTATTTCTAGATGCATTGCTTACGTTTATGACTGAAATCCATGTGAATTTGTTAGCATGTTAGTGGTGGATAAATACATGTATATGCACACATGTATGTGCTGCATGTGTATATAATATGTAAGAGAAAGTGTGCGCATATACACACTCTGAGCTTAAACTTTTCCTGTTTCCATAAAAGGGTGTTGTGGAGATGAATGATCAGGTAGAAGGGTTAAAGTGGCTGGCTGCTAACACGGACTTCATTGATCTCAGTCGAGTCGCTATCCATGGCTGGTCCTACGGTTAGTCACACGTTATTCTGTTATGCTTAAAATTACTCCTTCAGGTTTATTAAATCATATTCTTAATCTGCAAAGTGAAGTCTATGTCCCTTTTTTAAAAAAAAAAACCAACAAATCTCAACTTAATTTTCATCCAACAAAACATTGAGAACTGCAAAAGTCAGTGATGTTTAAAATTAAACTGCTACAGTAAATGCTGGACTGAGAATTTGTTGAACAAAAGTCTTCATTGCATCAGTTCTTTTGATCTTTGATTTGTGAACAATCAGTAACCCCTTCCCTCCCGCTGCCAAGAACAAAAATTGGACATAACCCACGCCCCTTTACCAGTTTCCCATTTAAATTTGGTGGATTTTATAGTCGACATGCTGCTGACTTCTGTATTGAAAACTACTTGTAGAGTAATAGCATTTATGTGCATGTATTCAAATATGCACCCTTATGCTTTGTTGGGTCTGCAGGAGGCTACTTGGCTCTCATGGGACTGGCACAACGGCCTGATGTTTTTAAAGTAAGTACAGAGACAGAAGACGGTCACTTTGTTCCAGTCTCTATTGATTTGTGTGCGACAATTCATTAACCTTGAACTCATATACCATATGCTTTTGATCTTGATTATGATGTTGAATATTTGTGATGCACATGCTTTACCCCAGAGACCATAGTTATAAACCGAGAGTGGTTCGTTTCCCCAGGGCAAAATGGAGAACTCTAGAAAAAAGCGTCTTATTTTCATAGTGACGAGTGCGGTGTTTAGACCCCTGTGGACACTACTTCTTGTTTCTTTACACCAGAGCATCTTTGACACAACTCTGCATGGTTTGGACACCACTTTATAACTTTGGAAACAAGATGCATGTCCCTGAGGTCCCAATGTTGCCCCAGGCCAACAACTTAACCTCGCTTAATATCTACATCCCTTGATAGGGTGCTTATAATGTTTCCCAAAAAACATATACAAACTCATCACCCCAACCACCATACATTTTCGTCCAACTTATCAACCACCAAAAGCATATCTCAACCAATCAACCACCTGAAGCATATCTCATACAATCAGATGTTAGTTGTAACTAATAAGGAATAAAAGTATTGCTGGTGGTGCTGCTATATGGATTAGAAAAGATTTTTTAACAGCTGTTTGCAGTATCTAAATTATTAGATAGAAGGTAAGTTGTTCCAGACTACAGGGCCAGGATAGAAGATTGTGTTCTTGGGTTATCTTTCTGCAACAAGAAATTATGAAAATTAAGAATCAGATGAAGGATCTTCTTTGGTGTGCCAGAGATGAGAATGGCAGCATACCACTGCACCTTCTGGGTATATAATGCCAGTGAGGAGAGAGTTTCCAGTCAAGGCGAGAACTTTACTAAATAACATATGAGGAGTTTTCTTAGTCGTATTTTGTGGTGGGGGCACAATTTGTATATATGTGGAAATAATAAAGTAAAAACCCAAGTGGTTGTGTGAATCAGTGACACAGTGCTATGATGATGAGTCAGATGTTTCCATTTACAGATAGCAGTGGCAGGAGCACCAGTAGTTTCATGGCATCTGTATGATACAGGCTACACAGAGCGCTACATGTCAATGCCAGATGCCAATGCTGCTGGCTATGAAAATGGCAGTGTGCTGCATTACCTGGACAGGTTTCCAGATGAGTAAGCAAATGTTTTGCTGTAAATTTTTAACATATAAGTCTTAAAAAATGTTTGTGACAAGCACCATCACCAACAGGATTCAGATATTCATCAACAGATGTCTGCACTACATCCTTAACATCAGGTGGCCTGAAAAGATCTCCAGTGCAGACCTGTGAAAGAGAACCAACCAGAAACCTGTCAGCCAAGACATCAAGAAATGCAAGTGAGGCCTATTTGGTCACACCATGCGAAAGCTGGCTGACATTGTAACGAGACAGCCCTGGACTGGGATCCACAGAAGAAGTGCAAGGTTGGGAGACACAGACAGACATGGAGGAGATCAGTCCATGGCGAGGCAGCCAGGATGACGTGGACCCAACTGAAGAGGGATGCCCATAACCAGATCCACTGGTGTGGTGTGGTTGCAGCCCTATGCTCTACGGGGCCAAACAGAATTAAGAAGAATATCTTAGAAATATGTTTATCAACTTGCTTTTGAAAGTCCAATAGACATAAAGTAAAATTAATTGAAATTAATTTCCCCTTCTGCTTTCTTGTACTTGAACATGCATACATAGGCACACCCAAATACATAAATGCACTCACACAATATTGTGCTGTTATTTTTGTGCACAATTCCAGCTGTTATTGTATTTGTAAATGTATTTTAATGCACATGGTTTCAGAGAGAATCGACTCCTTATAGTGCATGGGTTGATTGATGAAAACGTGCATTTTCATCATACAAGCCAGCTGGTGAGCGCCCTCATACGTGCCTGCAAACCTCACAGACTTCAGGTAAGGAATAACACACCGCTACTCAGATGGTCTGTTCCTGACAGAATGTCACCCGCTCATTCATGTGCACTGTGGTAATGTTTATACTGATTTTTACATTGTGTGTGTGTAAGAGATGCTTGATTCAAGTGGTAGTCATAAATGACAGAAGAAATGTAATATTGTGTAATATCTTTGGTGTGTGCATGTGCAAATTAGCTGGAGTTACAGTAAATAAGCTTAAAGACTAGCTTAAGTGTAAACTGTAAACCATATTAAGTACAATACTTGATCTTTACCAATTTACTTTGTGATGTTAACAGGTGTACCCCAGTGAGCGTCACGGCATCCGAAGTCATGAGTCCAACGAACACTACAAAACTCTAGTCCTTAGTTTTTTGCAGGACAATCTCTGACCCCTTGTCATTTTCACCTAGCTTTTACAATGTGGTTTCTGTCTGTTGGTTGATCACATTTTGCAATCTTGCACTGTTTTATTATTTAGTTCCTTCATACCAAATAATAATAATATTCACCTTGCTGAAGGCTGGAATCTGTTTTAACGTATTTTGAGAACTTTTCCATGTTTGAAAAAAAGAAATGATGATAGCGCTTCAGCTTGTGTTTCTGGTCTCTAATATTTTGTAATCTTTAATTGTGAGAAGCCGATAATTTTCTAAAATGTTGATAATCTTAATTAGCATTTTTTTAAAATTTGTATAAATGCATAAAAAGAGGAGTGAGGGAAGAATTTTATTTACCAAGTCAATTATCGTAAGAAAGCAAGATAGAAATTGTTTGTTCTTTGTAAACTTCAGTCTCATAATTATTACTGAAGTGACATCTTTGTGACGTGTGATGAAAGGAAAAGCTGCTGTGTGGCTTGAGTCTGCTGTGATGGGGGTCTGGGACAGGGTAATTCACAAACAGTGCAAGCAGGTGCCAACAGTGCACCAGTGCACTGAATTGTATGGTATTTTGATTTTGTTCTCTAGAGCTTTATTATTTTCTTAGAGTTAGTGTGTTCAGGTATGTGTGCATGTATATGCTTGTGCGCATGTGTGGGTACATGTAGCTGAACAATTAGCAGGCTTGAATTCATGTACAATAGTTTTAAGATGCTTATCACTTATTGTTAAACATGGTTCGTTAAGATCGAAAGCCATTTTAAAACTAAATTTTGCCTCACTCTATTTATTCAGTGCAATTTAAATAATCCAGATTCCAGGTGCTGTAATGAATTATGCAAAACATGTTTTATTTAAATAACAACAGTAGATTGATAATGATTTAAAAAAATTAAACCTGAAGATGAGCTTTATTTGAGCACTTTTGACCTGTTACATTCTTCCTTACTTCACTGGACGACAGGAAGCAGATATGAAGCGTTATTATTCATGATTTGTCGAAACCAGAATGATGGGGTATGCAGCATCTGCAGTGTTGTCATATTACAGAACTGTAGCCAGGGAAGAGGACGCACTTTTGAAGTTTCAGAAGTTGTATTACTTGAGACGTGGACTGCATTCACTTTTAGCGGGTTTTGTCTCCCACTGACGTATGAAGGAGGCATCTGTTCAAAGTATATCGTAGTTTGTGCTATGGATAGTTCCCATTAAAAATTTTTTTAGATACTGTAATATTTAAAAGTCCTCAACTAGGCATAAAAAATAGGTAGGGGTAGAAATAATTTTCTCTTGCCCCCAGCAAAACAAAAATAAAATGCTGTCATCCCTCTACTTGACTGCTTTCACCATGGACAATATTTTGCACACATGATATCAGTATGAACAATACTTTGCATACATGAAAGTCAAAACACTAAATATAATAGCAATTAGGCAATCTCTGGGAAGTGACATAGCTGAAATTTTTGTGGATATAATTGGCATTAAGTACACATCAGGAGTTATCACCAGTCAAGTTTGGCATTAAGTACACATCAGGAGTTATCACCAGTCAAAACATAATAGTAAACTTAATTCGCTTGTCAAGAATTCCTCTTCTTACTTACTCCCTCTTATACATTTCAGGCTCTATTTTGTTTCAATCTTGTGCATGGCAACACCATGCTTTTGTAGATGATTTGAAAACATTTCATTTTTACGTATATTTGAAGGCTGTTACATGGTTTGGTTGCTTTTTTTTTTTTTTTAAAGCCATAAGCATTTTCGGTGGATTTTATGGAAATATTAAACAATCAGTAAAAACAGCAACAAATTTTTTAGCTTTTCCAAATGTTTTACAAAGATTCTACTTCCAGCCTGGTTCTAGGACTAACCTCTCATTGATGAACATAGCACTGGAATATTTACATCTTGTCCCAGTAAGAATGAATAACAGGTTTCTCTTGTTTTCTGGATTTGTTATAAGTGAATCAGGTACCTCACATGAAACTGCAGAAAAGTGTAGATTGCTTCTGAAAACCATCTGTGTTTGCACATATGAATGTACATGCACGCATGCATGTGCACACACACACAAACATGCATACAGAAAATAGAATGTATACACTGCCTACTGCATTGACACAAAGCATTATCTGATTTATGAGTAGCAGTCAAATTATGCATAGTTTTTACTCCATTAATATACGCACCAACAAATGTTTTCAGAGCAAGATACAGGCATCTCTTTATTATAAACATTACCAAAGGACATGTTACCAAATAACTTTTAAACTGTGTGTTCTGCAGTTACTGGATCTCATTCCCAACTGACTTCCAGCTTGACAGAGCAGGTACTACCATATTCTGTCTTTGATACATTTTTTAATATATATATATACCAAAGTCACTGAAAAGTTCAAACTGTTTTTATATACAGTGCAGCATCTCTAAACTGTTCACCCATTTAGCTGCCTTCTTTTAACTATTTATACTTTCCACTGTTTGCATTACACTGTGTCCATATGAGGTCAGAAATATCATGATAGTGCTGACATACACAAGCAGGGAAACTAATGCCAACCTATTGTGTTTAGAAGGAAAGATGGATTTTTACAGTTCACTAAAAGCAAAAAATATCTATGGTCTCGCTTGAATTTTTTTTTAATTTCATTTTTTTTTTAAAACTTGCAGTATGGATACAACTTGGTATGTTTGTGTAACGTTAAAATAAATGATTCACGTTTATAAGCTAGGACATTTGAAATATTTCTCATATCGAGTACTTTTAACTAGTTGTGCATCTATACATTGTCCATATATTTGCTTGTATATAACACTGATGATCACCTGTGAGAAGTCAAAGTGCCAGTAACTTTACTTGTGTGTTGTGCTTGTCTGGATGAATGAAAATCCATATGAACATATGTAGGGAAGTACATCTCAACAGGGGTAGCAAAGTATCTGAAAGATGGGCTTGGTGCGAAATACAAAATAATAAACTTTTCACAAGCTTACATGTTGCAAAAAAAAACGTTTTTTGCTAATACTGTGTAAACAATAACATTTGTAGTCTCACTATTTACAAGTTTTGAAATATATCACAGAAACAATCAGAATAGTACGAACGTTAAAAAAAAAAACTGCTTCATATGATTACTTTCTATATTACTATGTACCCTGCCAAATTGTGTAATGTCATAATTAGGGACAACAGGTTTTCAAAAATAAGCTTTGGATAACATTTTTAGCATTTGGTCATGAAATTACTGAAAAATATATAAATTTAACTTGAATCTTGGCTGACCCAAGTGAGACTGGAAATTAAGTTCCTTGTGAGCAGAACAGTTTTCAAATTCTGGGAATCATCATGAAACTCGCTGACAATAATTTTGCACATGGTCATTCATGTAATAGCAGCTGCCATGACATCCAGAGGGATTAGAAATTATATCTTATATACCCAATGATTCAAACTTGAAAGTGATCTTGCAGCTTCATATTAAGAGCAAAAATCATCTATTTAGCAGACTAGGCGTAATCATTATGAATTGCTTCTCAAAAGCTCAGAGACTAATGCAGATATGTAAATATTATGCAATGTTATCATTCACCCTTACAGATGTACATTATATACACAAAACAAAAGAGTTGAGCAGTTTTAAAATAATCCACTGTAAAGTTAATATCAAACTCCCAAAAATTATTCTACAAGTCAAACTGTTACAAGTTTGCAATGTATCTCAATACAAGATCGTGATGTATCCTATAAATCACTATCTAGTTGAGATCAGGAGGTATCCTGGTGAACAGAATCTTTAAAAAGTTCATGTTGTTATTCAACCTCTGGTATTCCGAAAAACACTAAAGATATAAAGGCACATATATTGCTAATAAAGGATAAGGCCATGAACTTTATGAACCTAAGATCTGTGTTATGTAAGGGGACTCGTGGTTCATAATGATCTTAGCCTATGGACAAATTTTAGCAAAGTGATACATTTTCACACCACTCTTTTCCTACAATCTTACAATAACAATCAGACCACAAAATAAACAGTAGACTGCTGCATAGAAATTATTATCAGTAACTCTCTAAACCACCAGGGCAAATTTTTATAAACAGGCAATAATAATAATATTAATAACAATAACAGTCAGTTACATAGTTCAGTACCCCAGTCCTATGAGCAAGTTCAACGCAGCTTACAAACGAGAAGAGTCTCAAATATCAAATGTTCGGATTCATTTATTGCTCTCTATCTGGGCAGCTATGCGGCGGTTTTTGCGAACTCTTATTTTTTCTTGCAGGCCTTGCTCCATGCGGGTTTTGTTGGTTTCCTGGACTTCATCAAACTCTTCCATTTCCTTCTTATGCTGTTCTTTCAGCTGCTGTATCTTACCTGCAGCCCAGCATATGTATCATTACTATAATTCTAGATTCTATTAATATATAAAGACAATTCAAAGTGATTGTTAATGTCAAACCATTTTGCCACCTAACTTTTGCTGCTCCATATTGTTCAGACAACTTTTGCAGTGGGCTGTTATGTTAAAAGAAATCATAAACTCAAAGCAAAGTATTTATGTGACACTGTTTCCACATTCCATATACTTATCTCCCACGTGGATCTTCCAAGCAGTCATTTATCAAAGCAATGTCATTTACAGGCAAAACAAGAGTCCAACATTAAAATATTTTATATAAGCATAATGTCTGATGTTTTAGGGAAAGGTGTATTTATTTAATCCCTTTAGGAAAAAGTCATGTCTACAAATGTACCACCATGAATAAATGCCAATGTTTTCTTAACTAACTTTTTAAACAATAAAAAAATTGATGATAAAATTTTGGGCACAAAATTCTCAGGTCCTAGAACTCAGACTTGCTAAAACTGTGATTATAAATTGGTTTGACAAAGTGAAGTGAAAATTTCAGTGAGTTTGGAATGATCACTCACCAAAGAGTTCTTCTTCAGAAGGAGGGGGAGCCAACTCATTGGCAGGCAGTGGTGTGGAAGCAGGTGGTCCCTTGTCATCAACCTCAGGTGCCTGGAAAGGTCAGAAATGTCAACAATAATTGACTTCAACATACAGCACATTCTAAAGTGCTATTTTAAATTTTGGATAGCAAAGCCAATTCTACAATTTATGTTATGTACACACAAACTTGGGGGATCAAAAAGACATTGCCTTTTATTCTTAAATATACCTTAAAAAGAAAATGTTAAGCTAGTTATTATGAGCCTGTTAATCTAGTCTAGAACAGAATTAGATCAAGGAACCTACAAGGAAGACAAGACTAGAGTAGACTTTTTAAGTCATTGTACAAGCCCAGTGTTTTTTAGTTTCTTCAGTCATTAAGAACACGAGTGATTTTCCCATTTGCATGGCTGAAGCAAAAGGTGTAAAAAAAAAGTCATACAACTGGTAACTGAATTTGAAAAGTAATCCATATAAAGAAATTATTTACATTAGATGCAAATTTAATAACAAGTTAAAAACAACCCTAAAAAAACAAAATTTACTTCTATGAGCTTAATGTTTCAAGAAAAACTTTATATAGATTATATACAAGCATTATTTACATATTTCAATTGCCTATTTTACATCTACACAAATATGGATGCATGCACACACACATAATAACATTGATGTGCACACATGTACACACCATGAAGACAGTGAATACAGGTATATTGCTTTCCCAACATAATATGTTTAAAAAAACATATTCAAACACTTTCCTCTTATTTGAGTAGTTGAAACTGGAAAAAAGTAGTTTACATACTGGATTGTGAATTCAAAGTTTCTTGCTCATCTGTTGAGTAAACGTGGTTTTTTGGACAATGTGTATTAGACTGCACTGTAAATAATTAAGAACAACGAGGGTAAAATGACTTACTTCTCCAGAACCTTCAGGTTTCTCTGGCTTGCTCACAGCCACCATCTCAGGATCCAACTTAACCTCACTGGGGTCAAAATCTAGGAATAAATATTCTTAACATTACACTGTGATCTTAACACACAGCACATCTGGTGACAGGTGAGTTCACTTTTGTGAGGGTGATAATAATGAAAAAAACTATAATAACTGTCAATTAAGTGATAGGACTAATGCATGTCAGGTTTTTTTTTCACATATAAATTTGCCAGCAATATATCAGATGTCTTACCACTCTCATTAATCACAAGACTTGCTGCCTCAGGTCCAATTTTCTCCTTCATCAATCGCAGCCGTTCAGAACGCAGGGCCACTTCTTTGGGCCGCAGTTCTTTCTTTACTGTGACCAGATCTTTATCAATATGATTTTTTATAACCTACAGGAAAATGTGGGAACAGATAGTGTTATTCTTTTTGAAACCTGGGATTTGTGTTACTGTCCTTTCACTTGGGAAGATCATCATGCAGCTATCCCATATGCATGAACTTGTTCCCTAAAACAACTCAATTAGTCAGGCTACTAATATTGGTAGCTGCTGTAAACAGACATTCTTTCCCAGGATGAAAGGTGGTTAATGATCTACAAAGGTCTGAATCATGTAGGTATCACCACACCAGGTAAAAAGTATGAATATAACCATCCACATACAAAAAAGACAGACAGAGAGAGAGCATTTGTGTAGTAGCAAGTTAAAGAATTGCTATATAGCTAAATGTATATTCATAAGCATGAATGTGTGAATATGCGAGGTCATTCATATTAACTTGCATAAACAAATAAAAAGGCACACACTAGGTCATCATTTAGTAGGATGTGTGTGTGAGAGTATAAGCTTTTCATACATACACTGTCAAACCACTGAAGCAAAGCTGCAGCACGCTTAAATGTGACATCGTAACACTGGAATGCATGTTGATGTCGTTGGGGTGTTACCATGTCAACATAGACATTGTTGCATGCTCGTTGCAATGTTGCTATCTCCCCTGGCTCACAGTATGGGAATCTGATATTGTTCAAGTAACGCTTGGCATTCACAATGTTGGAGGATGCTGCAAGGAGATTGTTTCTGACCTCAGTGGCCATGTAGTACTTCTGCTGGAGCTGTCTGCAGAAAAACAAAAAGTGTACACAAAAATGAAAGGCTTGTCATTCAAATAAAGGACATTGTGATATTAACATGAACCTGCGATAATATATGATGGTTTAATTCTGAAATAGATGCATGGATAATCAGTAATGTTTTCCTATAAAGGATAATGTGGGAAAAAAAAGTCAAAGCACTAAGAGAAATTAAACTACTCATTCCTGTGGATGATAATCTAACATATATTTGAATCTTATATACAATTGTCCCTCACTATATCGTGGTTCACTTTTTGAGGCTTCACTGTATCGCATTAAAAAAAAATCTAATTCTGTATCGCAGAGTTTTCACTTTATCGCCTGATTTTGCAGTATATAGGTATTTATATAATATTTATGATGTTATTAATTATATTTGCCTAAAAATTTAAAATATAAAAAATATATAAAATTTTAATTCAAACATATTAAAAGAATATTAAATTGAAATAAAATACAGTATGTACAGGTATTTCATCAGTGGATGAATACCATACTGTACACAATGGAAATGCAGTGCTGTATGCCACTGCCACTACCACTTGTGCAAGTTTGCCAACGTGAGATTGTTAATAAGAGAGTGGGAAAGGCTTAAAGGAGTGTGAGAAATGGTTCATAAAGCCTTAAAATATGTATATAAATAATAAAATAAATATAGTGCCGCTACTTCGCAGATTTTCACCTATAGCGAGAGGGGGTCTCTAGAACGTAACCCCCACAACAGGTGTGGGATCACTGTCTATATATATATGGAATCCTATGGATGAAAATCTATAACCAACCCCTACTAACTATCCATCTCTCTTTGTCCCACCAGAGGATGGACACACACACACACATACACATACATTTACACAAACATGCATACTGTGGTGGAACTCTGCTGAGTTCTATCCATCTGCAGCAGGCAAACCATAGCTGCTGGACAGCATGCTGAAGAAGGATCTGTGCATAGGTCCACTTGTATTTGGCAGCCATAATCCTTTCGTTCTTGTCAAGAAGCACTTCACACTCTGTCTCAAGCTTGTTCTCCAGCTCACTGCCATATCGCCCATTGAAAATTTTTTCTGGAAAATGTCAATGAATGGCATCAGCCATCTTGAAATTTGCTTTATACATCATCACCAAATAAATATGTTTAACAATCCAGGTGAAATGTATTATTTTTTATTTTGCAGTATTTATGTTTATGTAATGCATGCATTCATGTGCATGCACATGCTTGCATGCATGCATGCACACACACATACACAAAGAGAGAGACTTTGACTTAACAGAGAGTGAGAGAGAGAGAATGAATGGTAGGGAAGTGAGACAGGTAAGAAATGACAGGGAGAAGGAGAAGAAGATCTAGATATTACTAAACGTTTTGTATAAAAAGTCATCTACCACACTGGCCACATACCTAAAATGCTGTCCAGGTCATCAAATAATTTCTTGAGTGCCTCCATCTCTTTGCTTAGTGTATCCACCTCTTCTTCCAAAGACTTTTTTTGTGCTGTTACCATGTCCAATTGCTTTTTGGCCACCTCCTGTTCACTGACAGCTTCCAGGTACTCTTCCTGTCAAGAACAAACCTTGACCTCTGTAGTACACTTTGCACCAGTACCTCTGTAGTACTGCTGAATAACCAAATAGGAGCTTACTTTTGCACCACAGTAGGCGTACGCCAAGGATGTCCGCCATCCCCAGTGCTGTTTAATATCTTTTTGGAGAACATCATGGTTGAAAGCCTCCACAACCATTATACTTCCATTTCATTTGGTGGAAGCCCGATCTGCAACCTACACTTTGCAGATGACACATTAGCAGGCACCAACAAAGAACTGCAAGACCTCACCAACAGACAGACAGTTCAAAACGCATATGGAGACCAGCACTGTAATGAGCAAAGTTATGATCAATGGCAGCAGCAAAGCAGAGATCTATATGAACAGCTCAAAGAGGTAAGCAGCTTCAAGTACTTGGAAGCCATCCTATGTACCGATTTTACAGGAATTTTCTGTTAATGGCAAACAGATGAAGGATATATGCATTTCCAAATGGAAGGTTGCACAGATGTGTTACATTTCTGTCAAACAGATAGGGACACCTTATGCTTTGATGTACATGATTGCTCTAGCCAGCTGAAGAGATATGTTTATAAATATATTATTATGCTATCGCTACATCAGATATCCGCATCAGGATTGCAACAGCTTCAGCAGCAAAGGCTAAGCTACATATGATTCGGCATGTTCACAAGATAAGGTTCACTACCAAGTACAATCTGTACAAATCTCTGGTAGTACTAATGCTGCTCTACGGATGTGACATGTAGACTTTGCTCGCCAAAACAGAAAGAAGAATCCAGGAATTAGAGAACAAGTGCCTGATGAGGCTGCTTCGGATCTCATACAGAAAACACAGAACCAATGACTGTACAAAACAAGACTGCCACACTTGCAGGACACCAAGAACCTCTACTTTCAACAATCATGTGACATAAGATGGTTTTCTTTGGCCACGTGACACGGCACAACGCCTTGTCGAAGACTATCCTTCCCCTTTGAGGAATGTCAATGCCACAGTGGCCAGAGGAAGAATTGGTTTGTGAATGTTAAAGACTAGACTGGTTGTCTTGTACAGGACCTGCTCACTATCGCTCAAAATAGGGAAGAGTGCAGGCCTTGTCAGCTGTTGCATCCATCCATGTGCTCCCCACAACGACAGGTACCGGTCAAGGGATGTCTGACTGACTGAGTACACTCTCCTTAACACTGTGCTGCATGCAACACCCAGCAAACAAACATGCACTCTAAATTATGGATATGTTTGTAAAATATGATTTTCTTTACTCTTTCTTACTCCATAAGTATACTTGTCGACAAATGAGTTTCTGTTTCTGTTATATGTTATATATCACAGCTTGCAACACTTAAATCTGTGACATTTTGGGCATGGGTCAAGTTTTTTTTTCTTTTCAATAGCCAATAGTAAATACTTACCTTCTCCTTGGACATCGTCTGATCAAAAGACTCTTGGTCCTTGAAGAATGCACGTACAGATGGAGTTTGAAGTTTATCTACATCTGCTTTCTCCTGGGCCCTTGAGAAATAAAAAGAATTGTCAATAATATCCTCACCTTATTTCATGATCATTTCTATACTCACTTTGCATAAAGCATTTGTGATAAATGACGAATGATCAACTTTATTAATACCACTGCACAATCATAACTTTGCAAGCATGCTCAGCTATGAGAATGATGAAAAAATATAGAACAAATGCTAGTTACAAGATGGTGCTTCATACCAAAACACAAAACATGCAATCATACATCTTACATCTAAAATCATTTTTAAGGCTAAGGCACACCTACAACATACAACATCACTGATCCACATGCACACACAACTGACAATTTATTTATGGTTAAGCAACTAGAATGCTGAGGGTACAAATGACTTCAACTGCTTATTACTTCTGCATACAGGCATAGCAAGACATTTGCCTGAATTCAATAAAATAAATTCTCTTATTAGTACTTGCTCTGGTCCGAACAAATTGCTGGAAGTTATTCTGACAATTTGCTAATCACAAAAAATAGCCAAAATCCTCTACTTGACACCAATTACCCTAGAACAAATATGAACCATACTGCTAAAGCTGTTTCTATCATGAACAGATAAACTGCAGAACTAGAATACAAAGGAGAAAGATAAAAGAATTTCGATAAGGGAATGATAAAAAGACTACTCCGGTGACTGAAAAATTAATTAGTTTGCAAAGATGGTACATTCTTTGCTGATCACATTTAGTAATGTGTTCACTGTTTACATCCCATTTAAGACAGCAATCAAAAACAGTGCTTAGGTACCTGAAGGAGTCAACAATCTCAACAGGTTTGTCATGTATCATGCTGAGAACAATAGCACCATCTTTTATTTTCCTATAGTTATGCTCATCACTTTGTCTAATTAACATTTAATTCTAGAAAATTCTTGTTACACCAATGTACAAAATTTGATAAGACATCACCATGATCTTGCTTATGTCCCTGCAACAAAGTCAGAGTCAACAACACGGTGTCATCTGAGAATTTAACAAGATAGCTAAAAGACAGTATTTCTGTAGCTGGGGGATTGGGGGAGAAGACAATAGTGATGTGGAGATCAGTGCTTGTAATAACAATATCAGAATAATGACTGTTTACAAAAATTCTCTGCTGTCTACAAAACCAATTGATGTGCAAGATTGAAATCAGAAACATGTCTGAATGCTAAAACATAGGGTCGCATTGTATTGAAGTCAGCATGTGCTTTAACTTTTCCAGACTTTTCTATAATGTGTTCAAGATGAACAAATTGGCATTTTCACCACCCCTTCCTGTCCTATAAGGAAACAGCAGTGGGTACAATCTGCTCCCTACAGATATCAGGATAACATGTTTGACAATTTTTTCAAGAGTTTTCACCCCAAAGAAAGTGCTATTGCCCAAAAATTGTTAGGTTGATTTAGATTAGCTTTCTTAAGAAGTGGAACAATGTTAGAACGTTTCCAGAAGGGCTGGCAAGAGAAAGGTGTTGAAACACTCCATCCAAATAACAGCACAGCAATGCAAGGCAGACCCACAGATCCCATTTGGTCCCTGCATCTTATTAACCTTAACCCATTTCAACAATTCCACTACACAGACCTGAGAAATAACTCTGTCATTATCAGAAACAAGTGACTGTCAAAGTTCCCTAACCTTACTAGAAAAATTATGTTTTTTTTCGTGTCACGTGCATAAAAATTATTCAAAACATTCAACAAGCCCTGATCATTCATGCCATTATTATTGACTGATTTTCTAGTAATGTCCACTTTCTGATTAACACCATATGCATAATCCCCTAGATTAAACAAAGGTTGCTGGCACAACATCTTGTCTTTATACTCTCTTTTCGCCTTCCCTATCACCCCTCTCACATCCCTACAGTGAAGAAAACACATTTTCTGTATATTTAGTACATCTTTCAATTCTTTAGTCACCCAAGGTTTGTTATCTGGAAATATCACAGTAGCTTTGTATCACTGTCTCAACACAAAAAGTTATACAAAAAGTAACAACAATTGTCAACTCATCCAGGATTTCACACAAACTGTACAAAAACATCCCACAAAGTGCAGTCAAAACAACGTTGAAGAGTAATATCAAAAGAATCAAATTGATGAAAATAAAAGATCTGAGAGTGCTCTGCAAATAACCTGCAAGTGCCTTCTATTCTACATCTGTTTAGTGTGTCTGCAAACATACAAGCAAACTAAAACACAAATGAACATAAAGAATTAATTTCTAGTGTACATTTAAAAGGAGAGTGTTACACTTCATATCTAAGATAAATTTACCCATATTGTCATCTACTTAACATATATTTTCTAGGTAATGACATTAATATTCTTACACTTTGGCTGTAGCTTTTTTGTAGTTCTCTTCTGACTCCTTGGCAGCCTGCATAAGATTGGCAAGATGCTCTTTTTTCAAAGAAAGGGTTTTAGGGATGTTACGCTTCTCAGACTCATGGATCTGCTTGGCGACATCTATGTAATGCTGAGTCAGTGCTTTTGCTTCCTCTGGTGTCAGCTGAATCAGAAAATATTATAATAGTAGTTTTTTCTAATTACATTTTTCTAATTAAAAACTTCTAATTACAATTACATGATAATATTTGTAAACAGTTATTAACAGTTGGATACATATGTACACATATATATGAACTCACATATGCACACACTCTCAAAAAACACACACACCTACTATACCTCTTTTTCCTGTTTTGGAGCAGATTGTTTCTGCTGTTTCTGTGCTTGTTGCTGCTGTTGTGGCTGTTGTTGAAATTGCTGGTTTTGGTGATGCTGTTGTTGTTGATGAAGCTGTTGCTGTTGTGGCTGAGAAAATTTATGAAACCAATAGACTGCAGCAAAATAGAAGAGCAATCCCAAGAAACATCCAGTTGTGTGTCTTACATTTATTCTTATTATTCTGAAAGTATTATTTTGACTATTAGAAATTCACAGTTCAGCTGGAGAGAACTGATTTAAAAAATGGTCAAAACACAAAGATGACAAACATAAATTATCAGTCCATGAACTGCATATTCATTTCCCTCAAAAGTTAGTCTTTTTGAAAGCTGGTTCAGTAGTATAATAAAATATTTATAAACATATCTCTACAGCTGGCTAGAGCAATTATGTACATCAAAGCATTAGGTGTCCCTATCTGTTTGACAGAAATGTAACACATCTGTGCAATCTTCCATTTGGAAATGCATATATCCTTCATCTGTTTGCCATTAACAGAAAATTAACAGTACAATCGGTACATCCTGTCATGTTAGCAATGTTAAGTGCTAATAATATCAGCATATATTCACCTGATTAGAAGGAGCAGCCACAGGTTGTTGCACATGGTGTGAATGAAAAGCAAGACTTTGCTTGGGCTTCTCAGACTTTGACATTGAAAAGCCCATGGTTCTGGAAGAAGGATGTGACATAATGTGTTTATTAAGGGAAAAAGTAAAAGATGCATGTTGCGCTCCCCTCACAAAGAATGGCTCTAAGAAAATTCTCTACACATAACCTGAAGGTGGTAGAGTGATAAACACAGCTAGGTAAAATCTGGGTATTGAGGTCTATCCCGGCAAACTTTTTGGTGGGCTCCCATGCCTCTAGGGTGATCACTTCGATCTTAAGGAGCGAAATGCTACTGGACTACAGTTAAATAAAACAGTCATCATCTTTGAGCAAGCGGAGCTAAATTCTATGACAATTTGCTCAACGGTAAAACGTACTGTTAATATATAATTACAATACGTGCATGCTCCCACTATAATCTACAACCAATGATTTTTCACAGTTCACTGTTGTTACTCTGCTATTTCTGATGGTAAATGATTCTTCTAGGTTACTTCCTATCTAGTTTTAAAAACCTATTTTATGCAAAATCATATGCACTGTATAATATAAGAGCCCGCGATCAAATTAATACTCTCACATATCGTATAGCACGAACATATATATATATACACCGTCTTACTGATAGATAATATATAAATATTATCATAGATCTGATAAGGTAGCACTTACCAGAATAAACAGTTATATTTTATTTCGATGGGGAATCAGCTGAATGTGAAATCCACGACTACCTGCAGGCTATAGGCGCTTGAACCGTAAAGTAAGTACGTCTGCTCCTGGCCTTCACCACAGCAACCAGTAAACAGTGTGGCGAACACGACCGTTGACAGAGGCACGTACATGAGCAAATATCAGCTCATGACCTGGCACAAAAGACGATTTCGCAACCTTACACATTATTGTTGTATTTACAGTTACCGAAGAGTGATCGTGCGCGTGTGATTATGATTATGTGTATCTATGTACGTGTATGTGTGTGCGCGCGCTTTCGGGCTATCGCATGCGTATCTAATATTCTGTAATATCACTCGATATACTTATTTTTAATTTTTGAGTTTATGATTTTGACGATTTTACATAAATAGGTGAAATTTTTTTAGGCCTGTATATATTTTTTATAATTCCCGTTAGTTGGAGAAAATATGAGCTAGTCTTGTCGTTTCCGCTTCCATTCCCCCCGCCCCCCGAACCACACACACACACACACCACCACCATCACAGGACAACGTACGTGTTCGACGGGTGGTGTGGGAGTGAATGGCAAAAACCTCATCAATGATCTAACGAGCCTGGAATTAAACAACCCCTGAATGCGCTTTGATTTAGAGAAGCTACAAGACCCAAACGTTGCAGAGATCTTCAAGGCCAAGGTTGGAGGCCAGTTCGACGCCGCCCTGAGCAAAGCAGACTGTGGTGTAGACGCCTTCGCTGGCAACATCAAGGTGTGACTGTCAACAGCGAGGGAAGGACTAGGACGACAAATGATCAGGAAGAAACAAACTTGGGTCACGGACGACATCCTAGATCTCCTTGAAGAAAAAGACAGGAAAAGCCACGTGAACGCAGCTTCCATGTGCAAAAAAGTAAATTGTGTCATCAGCAAATCGATGAAGACAACTAGGGATCGAGGGCTGAGCCGCTTAATTATAAGCAGGATGGGGATGAAACAACAAAGGCCCTCACTGCCCTGTGCCGAAGAGTCTGGAAACGCAAGAATTGGCGCTTCACTATATATAGTTACACCCCTTTTAAAGAAAAGAGACTGCCAACAGTGCCAGAACTACAGATCGAGCCATAAGCCTAATCATCCACGCAAGCGAAGTGATGCTGTACGTAATCAAGAATCGAATCAGTACCGCCGCTGAAGAATTGCTAGCAAAAGAACAGGCTATAGCTTCGGACCAGGCACAATCATAGTAGATTTTGATTTGTCGCTTCGTGATAGAGAAGAATCTTCGGCACCAGTGGGATATCTTTCGCAACTTCATGGACTTTAAAATGGCTTGTGACAGAGTCTGGCGCGAGGGGCTATGAAGTGTTATGCGAAAATTCAGCATCAAAATCGAGTGGTCTGACTCTCGTCCTCGTCATGAAGCGTTGTACACGAGCTCAAGAGCTTAAGTCTGCTGAATAAACCAAATGAAAGCTGCCTTTCACTGTAGGCGTCCATCAGTGGTGACCTGTATTATCTGTACCTTTCAACATCTTTTTTGGAAAACATCATGCGAGAAGCTCTCCACAACCATCACACTTACATTTCCATTGGTGGAAGGCCTACGCTTTGCTGTCAACATCGATCTGATAGCAGGCCCCAGAAAGGAACTGCAAGACCCTAGCAACAAACTGACACTTCAAACGCATATAGAATGGAGACAAACACTGACAAGAGTAATGGCATTGGCAATGGCAATGCAGAGATCTACACGAACGGAGTAAAGCGAAGAGGGAAGCAGCTTCAAGTACTTGGAAGCCACCCTCTTCAAAGACGGCAGCTCCACGACATATCGCGACAGCAACATCAGCAATGACTAGGCTGGACAGGGTCTGGCGCAACCACAACATTAAATTTACTTAATTACAGTCTCGTTGTACCGATCCTGCTTTACGGATGCCTATTGTGGACTTTTCTTGCCAAAACCGAGAGGAGAATCCAGGCATTCGAGAAGAAATGCCCAAGGAGGCTGATCTGAATCTCGTACGAGGAAGATAAAACCAGTAACTTTGTACGAAGCTCGGTAGGACACAGCAAGATCAAGTACTTGCAGCATAAGCAAAGATGGTTCCTATCAAGGTACTTTTCAAAGGAGGTCGGTGCTGCGGTGGCCAGAGGAAGAAGTGGCTTACGAACGTAAAGGAGTGGACTTCATGGTCGTCCTGTCTAGGACCTGCCCTCAATCGCTTAAGACAGGCGTGAGTGGCTGGTCGTGTCAGTTGCCGCTTCTAGCCATTGAGTGCATTTGGGCTGCTTATGCGGCAGTCCAAGGAAAATAACTAGAAAGAAAGTAATCTGCGTTTTTAAGCAGCGTTTACCTCCCTGAAGAGATGTCTTGGTTGCAGTCGTTGTTTTCGTTAGATATAATTAACATAATTAAATCAGCCGAGATGCCTCCAAACCAGTTGACTAACTAAAGTATTCTTTTAATAATAATAATAATAATAATAATAATAATAATAATAATAATGAACATTTATAAAGCGGTTTTCCAACGATTTTCTTAAAAGGCTTTACAGAAATGATATACAGAAGTAAACGGAATCACCAACAACCATGCACCCATATTCACATATAACAGAGACGCTCGCTTCTACAACAGACACACACACTCATGCACAAAATAAATACAGACACATGTTAGGCACACTCATAGGACAGGGTCACAGTGAAGTCACTGTTCTGAAAAGATGCGTCTTATATTATATCAAAGGTTATTTTTATAGCGCCATATCGACCCAGCCCTAAGAGCTGCCTCATGGCGCTTTACAAATGATACTAATTATAACAATAATAATCATGATAGGGAGAAATTGAAGAAACCAAGACGACAGAAAGAAAAAGGGATAACGCGTAGAAACGGCAATAGGTAACTGGGGGCATTAGGCACCGCACTTTAGGCACATGTGCATATCTTATCATTTTTTTCAAAAATCCTAAATCATATTTAATAATAATAATAATACAATATTGTAGTGCTATCTGATAAATAACTTCAAGAATACAGTACTTCATTATCCAACGAGTCTATGAAATTAAAATAACTGCATTAATTATTTTTAAGAAGTCCTGGAGACAGAATAAAACTGTAGACCAGATTTGTCTGAGCAGACTGGCAACATGTTTCAGCGCCGACGATTGAGAGTTTAGATCTGCAATTGCTTGTCATCGGAGAAGTCATAAGAAAGAACAGATGAAGAATGCTGAGGATAAACCTCCACATGTCAAAAAAAAATGTAGACAGTTTTGCTGCCTCGAGTCATCAACAAGTTTAGCCACGATGAACATGTTTCATCTCGCTGACGACTTCACAAACAAGAAACTGGACTGAGATGAAAATGGCGTCGTGGAAGTCAGCGGATCAACACAAGCCGAAGACGTGAAACAAAATGTCACAATCGAGAAATACAGTCCAGTACATCACTAAGATCACGTCAGGTCAAACAATGGACTCCAAAACCAAAATCAGCTTATACAAATAACAAAATCCAAAGAAATCCGGAGAGTTAGTCCCCTCAAGCCGGTAAGGCGAAGGGACATCACTCTTAAAGGCTAACCCGTTTGCTCAGCAAAAATCGCTGGAAATAGAGCACAAAGTATCACAAAAACATATTCCGGTGGTGTTTTATAAAATAAAAATGCAATGCTTGAAATTAACCGCCTATCAAGTAAAAAAATACAGGAGTTTACCTTAGACAAACGTACATTTAAAATATGTTTATATATTTAATTAACAGTAATACACATGTAAGAATTAACTAAAATGCGCCCAGTTAGTAACAGAGAATCAGAGTAACAGAGAATGCAATGTCTGAGATTGTTGCCCATTGAATTTTGATATGTAGACTATTTATTTACCAGTCTGTTGAATGAATTCGGTTTGGACCTTTTCATTTTTTTTTTTAAACTTCAGTGGAAGCTTCAAAATAAAGTTCAAATCTGTAGGGCTGTATTCCAAAATCAGCCGGTTCATTTTCTGGGCAAAAATAAAAACAAAAAAAAACCACTCTTCTTTGAACATGACATCATGAGCGACTTAAAGACATGCACATATTTTTTTTTTAACTAAGCCACAGCCTGTTACAAATACTATTGGGGCGTAAGAGAACTCTTTGGTATAGGAGAGTAATTTTCTCCTGCTTTCCTAGAGGCAGGAAAGAATGCCGATGTTTGAAGGCTTATATTTTGAAAATTGAGCATAATTATGTACTCATATTTTGGGAATTATTATTTTAAAATGAACTTCAACAGATCATCAAGAAACAATGTTGCACTCGGCTTGTCCTTTAAGTTTAGGCTTAAAGGCGGAAAGAGAATCAGAGTTACGAAGGCTGACGAGTAATCTGTTCCACGTTGATGGGGCTTGGTAGGAGAAAGACCTCTGTCCATACATCTTTGTTTTAGTTAATGGGGCTTGAAGAAGCTTGGTGTCAGAAGATGAGCGAAGAAGTCGTGCGTGCGTATAGATGGGAGTGAGTTCGAAGACGTACCAAGGACTAGTACCAGAAACGGCGGAGTAAGACAGAGTGGGCAGTTTATAGACTATATGATCCGCCACTGGCAGTGACGAGAGCGAATGATGGGTGATATATGTTCACATCAAGATGGTCTGCAGACGAGACGAGCTGCATTATTCTGGTCATTCTGCCAAGAAGATACATGGAAATGCCTTCTTTTATATACATGTACATATCTGTCTATGATCAGCGGACAGGCCCACGTCATCCTGAGCGGAAAATGACTGACTGCCGAATATAATATTAGTACTCAAATAACTTCTAAAAGCCGGGATTTCATTTTCAGCGTGTGTACCAGGAAGGTCATAGACAATTTTGTGAATGAGAGTAAAAAAAAAAAAAAACAGCTTTATATATATATATTTAAAAACGACGAAGATCATCTTCTGGAAAATTACCATTCCTTAAGAACTTTACTTGCGTAAACAAAAATTCTACAGTCTCTATCTAAAAAAAAAACCTTCTAAAAGCTTATCAATCTTAGACATTCACACACGCATATATACATATATAAAACACGTGCGTGTGTATAGTATTGTATTATCTGTGATTAATTTAACAATAAAATATAACGATAATATATCAATATTTATCACATTATTGTTATTATAATTCTTTTTGGTAAAATGTAAGAAGAGAGGTGATCTGCAAAATCTACACCAGAGTAGTAGTGGTACGCGTATCACAGTTTGAAAACATCTATCTACACTACGTCTTTCTGGATTACTCTTCCTTTAACTTAGACGATGCTTATACATGCTCTCTCTCTCTCTATCTCCCTCGAGATGTCCCACCAAAAAACCTGGCATTTCTGCGGCATAGGAAATAAAACTCTTCCGTGACTGAATTTTCTTTGCATGTAAAAACTTTAAGCCATAAAGATGTCAGCATCACATTCTTCATGTACAACTTTCATACTCCATAACATTATTTCTTTTCTTTTCTTGTTTTTGTTTTCTTTTGTTAAAATTTTTTCCGTTAAAAAAATCCCTTCACGTCTTTCTTGTGCTGCTAAAATCTGTCTCCTCTTTAAAGTGCCACGGGCTTGGGTTTGTGGTAGCTGTCAAGTGGTGGTGAAGGATGTTCTGCTCCACACTCTCTACCTGTACGCTGAAGTTGACGAAAGGTTGACATGCGATAAAACTGTGGCAAGGTTATGAAGCGCAGCCCAGGAGTCAGCATAGTGAACACGACGGTGTGTCTGACAAACCAGTTGACGACGAAGTGACAGCTGCAGTGTAAAATGCGGGCAAAAGGAGTTCCGCATGGTGAAGCCAGACTGATGCGAAAGACCCGCTGCGGACCACAACACCCCAGGGGTATGCATACGTGAACATCAAAATTTCTGAAACAGAAATTTACTCTCACCCAAACCTTGAGTCACTCGTATCTCTCTCTTCCTTTGTCTGTCTCTATGTTTGTCTTGTCTTCGCTCGTTCAGACCTCAACCGGTTTTAGGCTCTGTTTTGCTTACATATTCTATAACTGACCAAAAATCAACAAACAGGAATTTCTTTAACACCTTTTTCACTTCTCTTTCACTCTGATAAGGAGTCGAGAGAGAAATAGCAGACACTAGGTAATGTGGACGGCATTAGGTCGCACAGTTTTATCCTTTCTCTAATTCGACTTTACCTGAATTAAGGCAGAAGATGCCTATCACTGCTGTCATAAGAAGTGTAGTTTGTGGAATAATGACATTCTTTCGCGCACGTCATCTCTGAACCGGAAGTGCTCCAGCGCTTCGTGCTTTCCTTGTCGGATGTTTTCCTCCACGAGGGCGCACTTTGAGCCCTGCACAGTTTATCATACGGGTCACCTGTCACTGGCTGCAACAGCAGCAAAAGAGGGTGGAAGGGTGTGGGGGGAAGACATCCCTTGTTTGAAATATTGTCACACACCATTTTCGTGAAATTAAAAACAAGTAAACTGCACTATAAACACGCGCACGCTCGCACACACACACACACACACACACACGCACACAGCAAAGTGCAGACGTAAAATCTGTATAATACAAGCATTGTTAGACTGGTCATTGCTGTCCCAATGTAGTCCACTTCAGAAATCATTTCTTCAATCGCGTAATAGGCTAAGAAATGTTCCTAACGTTTGTGTTACAACTGTATGCAACGAACATCATGTAAGAACATCATGTTACGCAATATGTCCCATCATCCCTTCTTGATTTAACCCCTGATTTACTTTCCTTTCAGTCATGGACAGAGGCTGACTGCTATGCTACGGAGTAGCCGCAGCTCTTCCAACAATCCTTTCTGAAATAAAACAAAGAATCACGCACGCCGTGTTCTTGGTTGCTGCATAGGGCAAAGGTGAAAGGAAGTGACATGATTTGAACAGACTGTCAAGCAAGACCAACCAGTGGAACTCGTTTTCAGGTGTGTCGTAGGGGCATGCTTGATTTATTTTTCTGACCGTACATTTTCCACAACATGTACACATAGGGATTGTAAGTTCTTTTGTATTTTTCGCAAGATTTCTGTTACTTTTCTAAACCCCAAACTTAAGAAATCTACATTTTTTTTAACATTTTCACGCCCATCTTCAGATACTTAAAAGTGACATGCAACATTTATAGTGAAATATGCACCCGGAATATGAAGTTTAATGCCAGGAAATGAAGTAGAAAATGTCGCCGTCACACTTCCCCTCGCGTTACATGGCCTTGTCACATTTTATTTGCATTAAAATGAATACATTTTCCCCAAACCCGATAGGGTTAATGACACACATGCAGATATTAGCGAGTCAGATTAACCCCTTCTTACCCATATTGCAATTAATATATTCCCGATAATCAGCAGTATTGTTTCTACCCACAAGAGGGAGACCAAGTTTCTTTAATACGAATGGTTCTCCACCAACCCACCTCTACCCCTAGTTATTGCTAGATTTGCTCGTCTGATTCATTGCAACTCGTCATACTGCTGCAATAGTTTTGTAACATTTTCCTTAAGGGTTCCTTGGAAAATTACAAAAGACTTTTAAATAATAATAATGACGATTTATATAGCGCCTTTCCAAAGATTTGCTCATAGCGCTTTACATAAGTCATGTAGACTGAATCATTAACAACTATGCACTAAATTCACATATAACGGACACCCTCACTTCTACAACATACACTGGTCGTACACAAAGTAAATTACCGACACACGTTATACACGCTTAGGGTCGGGACAAGGTCACAGTGAAGTCATAGTTCGAAAAAGATAGGTTTTAAATTTAGACTTAAAGGAGGCAAAAAGAATCAGAGTGGCGAAGATTGACGGTTAATCCGTTCCAAGTTGATGGGGCTTGGTATGAGAAAGACGTATGTCCACGGGTCTTTGTCTTAGTCAGTGGGACTCACAGAAGCTTGGTGTCAGAAGATAAGCAAAAACGTCGTTCGGGGACAGAGATGAGGTACTGGGGGCCAGTGCCAGAAACGGCAGAGTAAGTTTAAAGTGGAAAGTTTGTAGGCTATACGGTCGACGACTGGCAGCCAGTGCAGAAAGTGTATGATAGGTGATATATGTTCACATATAGATGGTTTGCAGATGAGGTGAGCAGCGTCAAGAACGTACTTGGGAATTCCAACTAAATGAGAATTACAATAGTCCATCCTCGACAGCACAAAGGCACAGATTAGAGTTTTAGTCGCATCGGTGGTGAGATAGCGATGAATGAAACTGATCCTACGAAGTTCAAGGTAAGTATTTCTGCAGACATGAGAAATATGCTAATGAAAAGTCAAACTCTGATCGAAAATGCCAACCAAGCTGTGGACAGAGGTGGAGAAAGGAATAGTTGAGTTGTTTAGAGGAAGAGACTGTGGGAGAGTAGGATGACAAATTTTTTTTGGACAAGTAAGTAGTAGTTCAGTCTTATCATCATTCAGTTGCAATCTGTTTTGGAACATCCAGGACTTTACGTCATCTATGTATTCCTGTGTCCGTGTCAGTAGTCCAGAGAATTCAGCAAGTGGAGCTGACTGATAAAGCTGTGATCAGCATAACTCATATGTGACATGGCATGACGTGACATAGCATCAGACAGAGGGGAGGTATATAACACTAAAAGTATTGGACCCAGTACACATCCCTGCGGGACACCATCTCTCAGGACAGAAGCATCTGAGTAAACACCATTCACACACACACACACACACACACACACACACACACACACACACACACACACACACACACACACACACACACACACACACACAGAGTCTGGGTTCAGTCCATGAGATAGAATCAAAACCAGGACAAAGCAACATCATGAATACCAAAAGAGTGCTGAAGTCTTCAATATCAAATGCTGCTGACAAGTCTAACAATGCCAATAATTTCTGTATGTGTAGAGATGAGAATGTCAATGTTTGAAGGTTTGCGTCTTTACTGGGGGTATTTTCTCAAATTTTAACTAATTAATTTGATAATAATAATAATAATAATAATAATAGCGCCTTTCTCCTGCAAAAGCAAATTCAAAACACTTTACAGTAATAAAAGTGCTCTGAGACCGCGTGCTTCACTGTCAAAATAACTGTCCAATCATCGGAATCAGTGAGCTGATGTTTTCTTTCATGGACATGTACTTTGTTACGTGTGCTATAATCAACTGATATTTTATAGTGTCTGAAGACAGGGTTTGATATGCTTCCTGTAATGCATATAGACAATAAGCATACAATATATGCCTTGCCTTTTGATATATATATATATATATACGAAATAAATATTCTATTGATATTATTTACTTTATAGTCTTTTCCAGCAGCGTCAACCTGTCACTTTACACGCACACAAACACACACACACACACACACACAAATGTTTTAGACATATCTAATATTTCAAATAATGCACTCTGTTTATTATATTCTACTTATTATTAGTGACAATATATATGCTATTTATATGTTTGTTTTTGTTGGCAATGTTTATTTTTCTACTTATTATATTCTGCTTATTTATAATGACGTTACATTATTTTATTTTTTTTTAATAAATAACATTGTTGATTATATATTTACTATCCAACCCTGACGTAAAACCTTAGTATGTGCGCATGCGTGCCTGTGTTTTCGTGTTCCTGTTGTTGATGTATCTCCGTGCGTGCCTGTGTATTTTTTGTTGTTGATGTTTCTCCATGTGTGGTTTACGGATAGACATTCACCTTTTCACCGTCGTCCTTTTAACTCAAATGAAACTAGAGACGCTGTCAGTGCAGACGACCGATTCCAGCATAGGGCGGACGTTTCGAGCCTACCATCCCTCCACGACATGATGGAGTGGCCTGCCGCCACCGACCGTCAATGACATCACCAACCTGCCTGCAGCTTCTTCTTCCAACAAACGTCGGATCACGGACGTGTATAATACAAGTTCGTGGTCGGATGTGTGACGTCATCCAGCAAGCCTACCCTCTCTGTGACTTCAGGGTCTTTGAAGTGACACAAAACATCAGCTGTGGTCATGCTAAGCGACCTTTACTACATGACTCACCGGGCATCTTCACTGGGCATCACCTTGAGCTCGTTGCCATCGATTCCCACCAATAACCCCCCTCCCCTCAAAGTTTTCCATCTCGCGTCTTTCAAATCTCACTCAGTAGCAAACAATGACAAGTTCAGAGACTTTTATCCTTTAAACATACTGACAGGAAGAAGTGAACCGTAAGTGTACTTTTGTAGGGTAAACTATAAGTATTCCAGATACAGATTATCCCGATACGTCTGTTAACAGTACGTTGTAGACATTCTGGGCACAGCTCTGTAAAATACATTTACGAAATACACACAAATTAAAAGCTGTAAAAATATAGAGGATGTACATTACAAAAAAATTCGCAGTTTTCTGACTCTTTGACGTTTGCTTTCCCGTTTTCGTAATCAAGGTGTTTGTGGAAGTCACTGGTATTCGTGGTGATTGATGGTGATTGCTTACTTGTCTTTGTCAAGACATTTGTTTCTTACACTTTATTTTGTTTTCGTTTTAGCCTGGTAGCTCTAAAGCCGGGGATAAACAATTGACAGTCATATATTTCTGGAAGCTAGGACACTACTCAACGCAAAGGGTGACACAGTAATAAACAACTCGTTTTGTTTATTCACTGGATAGCGGGCCAAGTAGGACGACGTGGACTGTCATTTTTTGTCTTCTTTCCCTCTTCAGATTCAGAGAGTGAGAGCGTGGAGAAGGAAAGCGAGTAACTGAGGGACAAAATGAAAGAGAAGAAGACGAGAGGCAGAAAGGGAGACAACTGATTGATATTTCAGGTCATTTACAAAAGACTTCATATGCCACCATTCATCTGTTGCTAGGAATGATTACTTTATAACGCATTTTGGAAAATAGTGTTTTTAATTAGTGGGATTTTCCTATATTTGTTGATTCGTGATGATAATGATTATGATTTCTGAAATAACAGGAAACATCAGTGATGTAGTACACTAGATATTTTCATCCCATTTCTGACGGTCGTCATAAATCTTCCCCACCTTTCTGCTTGTCATTCTCTTTTTGTTGCCCCCAAATACTTCCATTTCTGTCCCATAGTTTTACGTCAGCTGTAGCTTTCTAAAATAAAGAAATGCAGATAAATGGTTGGCTATCAGCAAGAGCTTCCTCTTACGTTTCTTCATGGTGTTTATTTCAGGTAAATGAGGGTCACGCACGCGACCTGTAGATAACGCCATCATTAATCTTCTCTCGTGCTCCTCCCACTAACCACTCTTACAAACTGTCGCGAGGGTGCAGATCTACCAGACGGTGAGGAGAAAGGCCCTATGCTCGTGAAGCATACTTTCCTTAGTGTTCACCCTCCCGCAATAAGGCGGTCATGTGACAGCCTGGCAACCAATCTTAACTTCGGGCATAAAAGATTCCCTTCGAGGTAAGAGCAAATCATACGAGCTAGGTAATGCAAACTTCCCTGTTCTGAGCGTTCCAGTCGAAAAAATTAAAACATAGCAATTTCAATAAAAAATAATTTAGGCACTGAGGAAGTTTTAAAAAATTACAATCTATTTGCCAGAACGTTGAGAAGCAGCAAAGGTCACCATCAAGTTTAATGTTCTAGACATTTCTTGCAGCAGCAGGGCAAGAAGAACTTCAACCCGAGTGAAACAAAAAGCAGTGGGACATTGTAAACTGCAGTGGGAGCAGAAACGACTAGATCTCAAGGGAAACGCACAAGAAACAAACCGCCCAACTCTCCAGTTACCTAACGCTTTACCAATTATTATCCAAGAGACTACACCTTTGTGGAGAGAGAAATTGTTTCACAGAAAATGCTGAGATTGTTGACAGCAGCAAGTAAGTTCTTTCAAACATCTTAAAACTTCAAATGACTACTCAATTTAAAAATTATGCGAAGATATATGATTGTCGGACTATTTTTGCTTTTCTTTAGAGCTTGTCTTTCTTGATTACTAAACGTCTAGACTAAATGTCTACTTATACACATATTTTTCACACACATACGAGACATTTTAAAATATTTTGTATTTTCTTCTTTACTATGTGTCTTTCGTTATTACCATACGTCTAGGCCATAGGTCTACTAACTTTGAAAAATATATAAATGCATATTTTGCTTATTTCTTCTTCTAACATGCCTCTCTTTCATACTTAATCTCTTATTATTTTTCTATTGATTAACTTGGAGCGTTTAAGCATTATAATTGATATTGACTGTTATATAACTACAGTGAAATCTTTTTCTCTGTAATGTGGTGCTTGATATCTTGGGATAGCTGGCACATATAGAAGTTCCTGCGTTTGGGTGGTACGTGGATTTCCCGTCATGTATTTTACGATTATGCAGAATACGTTAAACATATTGTATCCTGTTTCATGCACCATGGCTTCCAGTTCTTTTTTTTTATTAGTACCGTAATGATAATTTCGAGGTCATCGCTATATTTTAGACCTCCCAAGTGAAACTGGAAAAAGCATGGTTTTTTAATCCGGTTCCATGCAAGCTCAAATTGAGAGGCAGCTTGCAACTCGAAAAAAGGGGGAAATGCACCAAAGCCAAGATTAGTGCAAGAATGATTTATGACCGAATCTCAAAGATGGGCTTATATTGTATAGATGACTTTCTAAAGAGACTGGTAGTGACTACTCCTAGAAGGACCTGAAGATTTAGAGGAAGAGCCTAGTGTCTCACATTGTGCTTCTTACAATCACGTATATACGATAGGACAAATAAGAAAAAAATAGACCATTAGGCACCTCACAAACTGGCGCATGTCCGATGAAGTCATTTTGTTCCTGTATTTTTTGTTGGTGTCTTAAACAAAAATGAGCTCTTTGGAATTGGATTTTCACTTATGTCCAAAAATAGAGTTTGTTCGATTAGAGGAATAGGTTGGCGCAGTGGCCGGTCAAGAATGAAGGCCTTCGATTCATGCCAAAACCACTAACCTATAGAAAATATATTACTAAAAGAATGGTATAATCACCACGTAGCTTCATTGCTGGTGGAAGTATTACTGCGCAGTCGTACAGAATTGAATTGAAAGTGGCTCACCGGAAAGCACGACATCCAGTGCTGGACAAACAGAAAATATCCAAATGCCTTCAATTAGTTTATGCGGTCCAGATATTTAGATTTAGCGCCAATGGAATAAATGCAGTTGCAGTATGTTGACAATACTTTTCTGAGTGCGACAGTGAAAATAATGATTCTGAGCAAAGAATTTTGCTTTCAAACTAAAAAAAATCGCAAAAACCTTCATGGTAATATCTCTCTCTCTCTATATATATATAGAGAGAAGGAGATTCTCAAGACCATAGGGTTTAGAGCCGCTTGGTAAGTCTTTTGATGTAGCGGGTGTTGCTCCAGAAAGGTTTCTGTTCATCCTCGGCAGTCAAAAGCAGCTTATTGTGATCGATGGTGCTGTTTTATCTCCCCGCCTACGTGGTTGTGATGTGCCTCAGGGCTCCATACTGGGGCCTATGACGCATGTTCAACCGCTCTGCGATGATATTCATGTTCACAGCTGTTATTATCGTCAGTATGCTGATGACGCCGTGTTGTCCAAAATCTCTCTAAAAACTTCTCCGTTCCTGTTTGGTGGCGCAGCGGATTGCGCCTGTCACCCTGACGATTGGCTGCTCCTGGTTCAGATCTTGTCTCGGACACGCTGTTCTTTTTCTGCATGGGGGATGGTGGTGGTGTCTATATACAGAGCTGGCTGCCTTGCCGTAGTATAGCCTTAGCTGCTGGCTCGACGTAAAACACCAATTCCCCCTCCACCCCTTCTCTGCTCCTGTGACTGATGCTCACGCAAGTATTTCTGACGATCTCTCGTGGATGACCAACAATAAGCGAAAATTCAACGCCTATAAAACTGAGCTACTGCCTGTGGGTTTTGCGTCACATTTCGGATTCGATGCACAGAGTTAGTGCTCATCAGACATAGGTGATGATAAAATTTCCTTGAAATCTTCCGTCAAATACATGGGAGTGTATCTTGACCATTCTCTTGGTCTCATGTCAACTCTGTTTGTCGTGCAGTCAGTCAGTCGTCCCTTGCCTGGCACCTGGCGTTGGGAGGAGCACATGGATAGACGCGGCAGCTGATAGGGCCCGCCACTCTTGCCTATTTCGGGCAATAGTGAGCAGATGCTGTACAAGACGACCAGTCCAGTCTTTGACGTTCGTAAACCAGTTCCGGGTCAAATGGCGACAGAAGACCATCTTACGTCGCTTGACTGTTGATAGTAGAGGTTCCTGGTGTCTTACGAGTGTGACAATCTTGTTTCTTACAAAGTCGTTGGTTTTATGTTCTTTGTATGAGATCCGGAGCAGCCTCCTCAGACACTTGTTCTCGAATGTCTGGATTCTCCTTTCCGTTTCGGCGAGCAGAGTCCACGTGTCGCATCCGTAGAGTAGGATCGGCACTACCAGGGATTTGTACAGCTTGTACTTGGAAAGGAACCTAATTTTATGGCTATGCCAGATCCTATCTATCCTAGACATTGCTTTTGTTGCTGTTTGTCGTGCAACCTTTCTGAAACCCAATAAAATTTCCTTTTTCGTCTTCATTTACTTCTGGCTGCTTCAGAGAAACTTGTCTCTTTCACAGAGACGTCCCTTTGCTTGATTATTGCAAAGCAGTTTTTGTAGGATCCCAGAGGACAGATCGCTCGCTTGTAGAGAGTAAAAAATAATCCTCTCAGACCAGTTTTTAGAAAATCAAAGACCGTTTTTTTCCTTAGATGAACCTTCATTTCCTTGTTGTGTGACGTTTACATTTCAGGCAGGCAAGCAAGTAGACAAACAGAAAAAGATAATTATTTTGTGAGGAAGACTGAAAACATGGTGAGGCTCCCCGAACAAGGTAGTATGGAGCCAATGTTAAAACAACGCTACATTCAATAAGGTGAAAAACATTGAGGTGTCTATTAAGACACTTTCGTCAAATGACAAAAATCTAGCATTTATGTTGTTGTTTGTGGTGTTTTTTATTCTAAGCGCTCTCTGTCCCTATCACCTCAGCCCAACCCAGCAAAGCTATATTTAGGCTTTTGCTTGCAGTTTTCTGTTAAATCTTTGTGCGTGTTGTTTTCATGTGCATCTGACTTCCAAATGCAAATCTTTACGTGTGTCTGGTACAAGGCACTAGTGTCTTGGCGTCACGGCCATGATGTATTGTCACGACAGGCCGACACCACTCGTCAGAGGACGACAGAGATAAACCACGCCGCGTGAACAAAAGAGACGAGAGGCTTGACTCTCCGAGCATGCGCAGATGAGTCATTATCAGTGCGAGCAGACAGATTAAGGTGTTCGTGACTGTAACGTGAGACAGCAGCCACAAAACAGGGGGAAATGTATGACAAAAAGTTATATTGCAGAAACGATATAAAATTGTATATATAAATAAGTAAAATGTTGTCCAAGAATTATGCGGCGTCAATTGTATTGCAAGAATTACACGATAAGAACTGTGTTGTAGGAATTATAAGAAAAAAAGTAAAAGCCAAGAATTTTGCGACACTAATTGTATTGTAAGAATTCTATATAGAGAATGTGAGGCAATCTTGGGAGAAAAACAAGTGAGAAAGAGAGAGAGGGAGAAACGGAAAAAATAGACAACAACAAGAAGAGAACGATCAAAAATAGAAAGTGAAACATCCGAAGAAAGAGGAGTGAGGGAGAGAGAGAAAAGAAGGGGGAGAAAGCGAGTTAATGACATAAAAATGAAAAAACAGTGGCAGAAGCAGAGAAACACACAAACTGTCAGATTTATGTCACCTGTGCTCTGGATGTCGGAGCAGTCAGCTTATTTGCAATATATCTGGCTGATAATTAAGGAACCCTGAAGACAATGGACAAAGACTATATAACAATTGCAGAGATATTTATGGCAGACATGTAAAATTGTAAGTTTCTTTTAAAGAAAAACATAAAATCATAATGCAGCCGTAGTGACGTCTCATGCGATGAGCCCCATCAAAAAGAAAAGAGTTATTCGAAAAACAACTTCTGAAACTCAAGGTTCATAAAAGCATTTTCGTTGGATGGTATGGCGGCTTCCTGATGATTCACGACCGTTGCGCACGTGGACTTTATTTTTAAAAATGAAGTGCACCTAACGCCAGGTATCTCACGGCTATTCTTAAATAATTAATTAAGAACATTTGGGCACTCGTCATTGTCCTGTTAAGAAGAAGCTTTAAAGATGTGATCGCCACAGAAGCGTTTTAGTATTTTGCTTGACTTTGCCCCTTGGTTTCAATTGTCCTTGCTAAAACGATCAGTAATTTTCTCTTTCAGGCTGCCTTGTGGTGGCCTCCATGGCAGTACCCTGGGGTGCAAGGATGACAAACCCGGCCAACCAAATGATGAATTCGCCTTTCAGGGCGGGAGGCATGATGGGTGCAATGGCGTCCTTTCTAATGCCTGACGGCACAGGTGACTATAATAGAGCTTATGGCAAAATATGAACAAAAGACCTCTGTCCCTTTCCCACCCAGCCCCAGACAAGCTCGCATAGTGAATCTTTTAACACATTTTGAGAAAAGGAAACCGGATTTAAATAAGTACACTGGTATAACTATAAGGTAATGAGAGATGTCAAAAGTTCCCCGAACATTATCAAAAGAAATTTGTGGTTTTAATTTTTGTTAACTGTTAATATTATTTTATCATTCGTATTATATTTTTGTTACTGTTATCATGTTTTAACAGAAGCACTTTGCAGGACAGAAATCTTCGAGAGTGTTTGATTAGAAAATTTCCTCTGTTTCAGCATTGCAGTTTGCCGGGAAAAATTTGGAGCGTGAGTGGCAACATAGTTTTAAACACTCTGCATACTAGTGTTATTCCTATTGGTTAATACAATAAGATATACTATGTCATCTGCATAGTCACCGCGCTCTTCATGAATTGCTTCTAATCAAGATGCAATGGCATCCGTGAAAGTTAGACGTGTAACTGATGCTCTTTTACAGGGTTCTGATCAACATGAAAACAATCCGCAGTTTACCTTAACTATCTGATGAAATACAAATTAATAATCAAAGTATTAGAAATTCGTCGGCACTATGCTAGGTTCCAGCGATCTCCATTTTGTGTCAGCTCTGTCCCATAATATCACTGCATTCAACAACAACAAAATCAATCCACATTTTTTTCTTAAAAAAAACCACGCATTCTAAAATGATGTTTTAACGCGCACTGTAATAAAAAAAATGTTCTTTGTAGGATTACTACTTTTTGGCGAGATTTTATTGTTGATATTAACATTCTTCTTGGCTGAACTATATTCTAGAGTAGCATCGGGCTTTTCTGAATCATAGCAGATTTTGACGCACAATTTAATAGAATTATTTCCTAACCATTTATTATTACATTATCATTACTGGTCTGCGCAGACAGTGTGATCTATCTTGGTCGTGATGATGCGTGTGATAAGTCTACATTATTATTAGTAGTAGTAGTATCAAGGATATCGTCTCATGTGCTTCACCTTTTTTTCTTTTCAGAAATCTGCTACGAGGCTTGTAAGTACGAACAATTTTACCTAGGAAGGCGTGTCTCCTATTAAAAAATATATGAGAAGGGATTTGTTTTATTCCTTTTTCATATTACAGTTTGACACTTAGATATACGCGAGCGAAAAGAGATTCCGTCGTGGATGACATCGAGGAATGTAATGATAATAATTATTATTGTCAAAATAATAAAGATAGATGGCACAAGAGAGACAACAATCTATAGACTATTTCAAATGCTAGTTTTGTTCCACGAACATTTAATGGTTATGGTCAGACCGTTGGCGTTCCAGATTTGAAATTTTGCGCTTGTCTCTCTTTACAGATGTGAAAACAAGAGGCACAGATGGACTGTGTAAGTATTACTTCTACATTTTCTTCCAATTTTCCAATGTTTAATATTAACCGAGGATAAATTACTCATCTTTTAGACTGCACAGTTAAATACACCGCGTAAGTGTGTGATTATAGAATATCCTTCCAAGTATGTTTATAGTTAATGTTTACTGTATTCTTCAATAAGCCCTTTATTTTTGTTTTTTTCAGCTGATGCTATGCGTACTGCAACGCAGTTTATGGTTTCATGTAAGTACTGCATCAATGTTTATAATTTACTGCTTTTTATACAACAAAACATTTATGATTTCCTTTATGAATAGAGTATATAATTGGTACAGTGTAGTATGTTATTTGCATAGACTATGATCTTTTGAAAAATAATGAAAGGATATTTGGAGATCTTAAAACATGGTTACAGAGCAGAGCAAGAAAAAGAAATGGAGAAGGGAACCAAGATGGAGAGACAGACGTAGAATAATTCAGAATTTTCCTGGCAGATGAATCATTTTTTTCAGGCAGATAGACTTGCGGAATAATATATGATTTTTCAGAACATGCAGAATACTTTGTCAGGCAGATAGAAAGACATGATTTTTCACTAGCCCCGTATGTTCACTAAGCCCGTCTCGTGCATTCGACCACTTCCCCACCACCCGGCCATCGTTGCTCTTTCCTTCCCTCACCTACCATTGTTGATTGTTCCTCTATTTTCCTGTCTAACAGCTCCCGGTGCCGTTGGAGCAGGAGCCAATCGCCAGTGGCAATGTTAGTACAACTTTATTTTTGTAACGTTTTTTTTTTATCTACCACTTTTGTTATAGATACAGCTTGAGATCGGCCATGGTTGTTAATCTTGATTAAAAACATATGTGTCTATATGCATTATGTGTGTGTGTTTGTGTGTGTGTGTGTGTGTGTGTGTGTGTGTGTGTGTGTGTGTGTGAGTGAGTGAGAGAGAGAGTTGTTCGCAACTCGTTACTCGTTATCTTCTAAAAAGAATGTTTTTGTGTTTGTTGCAGGCTTATTCAATTTCGCCACCGGAAGTAAGCACTAGAAAGACATTGTGGTTTGGAGTTTTAATTTGCTACCTTGTTTTTGTTGTTTTGTTGTTGTTTTTATGGTTTAATTTTTATTTTTTGCGTTATTATCGAACGCATTGGCCTTACAGCATATCTAATGTAGAAAAGAGTTAAAACGTTATCTAGTTTTTTTACACCCTCTTTTAGCATTTTATGTTAAAACTCCTTGTTGCCTGAAATGTTTAAGTAAAAAACATCCCATCAGATGAGAACAACGTAGACTGCTTAAGTTTTTGCAGTGGGAGCAAACATGAAAAGTCTATCATTGTATACGTTTTCAAGGGAATAGTTTGTTGTCTGTACAAGACACTTTTTCCAGAAATCTAAGTAATGCAATGTAACCCCCATCCATTGTTGAGACACGTTTACAAACATCATCATGCACAAAAATAAGTCGAAATGTTGACATAACGAAGTCTGTGGCATTGACAACTTAAGCGTGATTATATATATATATATATTTCATAATTGTCAGTCATCCATCACCTGTTTTTTATTCCTTCTTTAATTTTTTTCTCTTTGACGTTTTGTCTTACTCCTAATCATTCTTTCATTTGAGTTCTAGTGTATGAATTTCAAAGAGCATTTTTCATTCTTTCTGTAGTAAAGTTTATTTTATTTCATTTTGTCTGTTTTTTTTTCAAAAGCCCTCTTCATTGTTTCTGTAGTAGAAAAAAATTGGTTTATGCAATTCTCTTTGATTTTTTTAGATGGAAGAACTGCAGGAGGAGCCCCAAGTACGTGTTTTATGTATACTGCGTGTGTTAGCGTGAGTGGATGTGCGGATGTGTGGATTAGTATGTAGATGATTGTGTGTGTGTGTGTGAGAGAGAGAGAGAGAGAAAGATAGAAGACCTGCATACACACACATATGCATTTATAAACACATAAATGCATTCATGCCTGTTCCGACAAACATAAGGTCTTTTCTTTCAGGATCACTCTGTACGAATGTCGTGACATATCAGCTATGTAGCATTATCGCCATAATGGCAGGTCGTGGTGTCAGTAACATTGTGTCCTTGTCTTACAGATGTCATCGGAGATTACTTCGACACAGCAATGGAAACTCCAGGAATAATAAGTAAGTCAACCTCTCGTATTGTGTCTCCGCAGAGAGGACAGTCGACGACTGTTAAACTATCCGACTAACTCAGTCTGGGCAATAGACGATGGACGCCTTTCAATTTTTACCTTGGCTTTATATCAATGATAAGGTCACTGCCGTCTGCGTTTGGTGGGTAGCATACATCGAGTGAAGTGCCTGAACGGATCTCAAACTTCGAATCGGGAACTCTCGAGAAGTCTCGCTGTGAACAACTGCCACTAAATCCTGGCCTTTGCTGCCATGGCAACTCATGACTCGTACGACTGAACGAAATTCATAATGACAAACCATAACAAATCTGCAGGGTGGGAGACATATGACGACTTGAATCTTCGCTTACAGTTAGTGTGGTTATCAGCTTACTCACGACAGGCTGACCAACATGTGCCGTCTTTTGAAGCAAGACGCACTCAAAGGGAATTCTCCATAGCGTTCTCTTGTGAAGATCCCAGCGTAAAAACCTGGGGCCAGTTGCACAACACATTTCTATTTTTAAACACTTCAGGCCTTAGCTTTATTTAGATAATTAGTTTAAAGTGCACACCACAATTTTAGAATTTTTTAAACTAAAACTGCTTTAAGTAAAATAAAATTGTTTAAGTCTGACTTTCCGTCCTGTCAGTACAATTTTTTTGTATGTTTTTCTGCAATGCATCAAAATGGCTAAGAAGAGATTTTGCTTCTTTAGAACAGTTTTAAGGTTTAGAAACGTGTTGTGCAACTTGCCCCAGAAATATAATGTTTTACTTCCGACAACATGTGTCTGGAACACTTGTGCTACTGTCATATGTTTCAATTTTCATACTAAAAAGCTCTGGATTGATCAGCTCTATTTTTGTTGTGATCATAGGAAGACATAAATATCTGAAAACTGTAAATAGTAAAAAGGGATATTCTGTATATTTTTCTGTTTGCTAATTTTCAGATCCCTGTCACAACCCATACTGTGGTGGTAAGTTTCGAACAGTAAACAGAGAAAATAGTATTAGTTAGTTAGTTAGTTAGTTAGTTAGTTAGTTAGTTAGTTAGTTAGTTAGTTAGTTAGTTAGTAGTTAAGCTGCACAAGAGCAACAATTAGGAAACGTAATACTAACGGTTTCAAAGGGTTACAAAAACGTCAGCAAAATTCTTTTCCCAAACTTGCACCAGGCCTAAAAGTAGGAACAGCATACGAGCAATATCCAGTTATATAGTGTGGGGCCCTGTTTGGGGTTGCTCAAAGCCGACCTTTTTTGTGCAGAGGGCAACATGACTCCGTTCGAGATGCTGCGGCGTATGATGGTACCAGGCGGCATGATGCCCAACACAGGCAGCATGCTGGGCGGTTTCGGCACCATGCCCAAGCCAGTAGGCGGCAACCCACTGAACGCTGTGGGTGCCAGCGGCACTGCAGGCGGCCTTCCCAACATGGATGCCATTTTCCAAGCGTTTGGCGGCGCGAACCAGGCGGCGTCCCAGCCGGCCCCCACCAGCTCTTTCATCAACGCCCTGGCCAGCGCCGCCCAGCTCCCACTCACACCCTCCAACACTCCTGCTGGAGGCAACACCAGCGCGCCTGCTGTGCCGGCAGCGGACGCCGCAGCGGCGGGGTCGAGCGGCGCGGCAAAGTCTCCCTTCACGCCGCAAAGCCTAGCGCAGCTGGCACAGATCATGGCTAAGATGCAGACAGCGAACCAGCCTCAGCAGCAGCAGCCGCCGAACCCTCTGTCCATGATGAGTAACATGCTGCCCATGATGGGGATGATTAACTCCATGCTTGACCCTCCTGATTTCTACCCCATGGGATACGGGATGTCCGGTATGGGAGGCATGCCTGGTATGGGCCTGCCTGGTATGGGAGGCATGCCTGGTATGGGAGCCATGCCTGGTATGGGAGGCATGCCCGGTATGGGAACCATGCCTGGTATGGGAGGTATGCCTGGTATGGGAGCCATGCCTGGTATGGGAGGCATGCCAACCTTTGGATGAAATAAAAAGGTGAGTTTTGTAACATTAATTTCAAAAATAGTGTATTACAATATATATATATATATATATACATACACACAACATTCGCAGTAGGCATAAAATCATTTAAAGCAACAATTAAATGAAAGCATACAAAGTAACAATTATTTTAATTTTTACGCGGTAATTAAGGTTTCATATGATAATTATGAAGCCTCAAATCAGCTGGATGCTAAACAAACAACAGACATCCAGCTGAAAATATAGAGAGACAGGCGGAGAATATATATGTAGAGAGAGAGAGAGAGAGATGGGGTGATCTGGTGGAAGGAGTTAGTTTCTCTAAAAATAGTCATGGGGTGATCTGGTGGAAGGAGTTAGTTTCTCTAAAAATAGTCATGGTTGACATATCCAGCTGCTACATAGGAAAGGCCTAGCTATATGTGTCACTTACAGCACTTGCATCAATAAAAGGTCAGATCTCTTCTTTTACAGGTGGGGTCACAAAGGTAAGTTTGTTAATCAATGTTTGTGACTTTAAAGCTATTGATGCAAATGATGATGGCATGGCACATTTCTCGTTTTTATTACAGTTGTCGTTGCCTTTACTGTTTTATTAAACAGAAAATGATAAAGTAACATGTGCCTCTATGGTCATCCACCGTTAATATGATTTAAAAAAAAACTGTACCAAGTGTAAGATTATGATGGTTCTTGAAGGGGGCAGTAATAAATAAATAAATGCATATGTACATAAAAGAAAATCAACCTTGCAAAAAGAAGTAAACATAAACGATTGCTTTGTTTCCAGGATAAGCAAAAAGCACTTTCTTGAAAATGAAGAATCAAGAAATCCCGTCAATGCCCAGCAGGCAGACTACACACGCCCTCACTACTCGTTGCCGTAACAACAACTACATCCAAACGTCATCAACTCTTCCTTTTGACGATGGAACCCTAAGCACAAGCATGAAGACCACGGGACATCACATTGGCACCTCATATCACATGGAAGTCGAGAACGAACTTTGATTCACGAGGATTAGGAAGATTAGGAAGCTGGTTTCTGTATTAAAAATAAGTTAAAACAGCAGTACACGTCCTGGTCAGTGTGTCAATTTTCCTCTCTTTCAAGTGTGTGTGTGTGTGTGTGTGTGTGTGTGTGTGTGTGTGTGTGTGTGTGTGTGTGTGTGTGTGTGTGTGTGTGTGTGTGTGTGTGTGTGTGTACGTTCGTGAGTTTGCTGTGGGTTTGTTCCATTGATCTGAAAAAAAAAACTAGACCATGACTGACTCTACTTGAACCCGACTAACCACCATTATTGGAACGTCACGTGATACTGTCTCATAACTTCGGAATGCTGTGCCGCTGGTTTCCATAAACCGCTAGCGTGATATACTTTGTTGTATTGAACTGCTTTAGTTCTTTGAGGAGGTACCTGGCAATCTGTTTATGGTGGTTTAGACGCCATGGGGAGTAGTAAGAAGGCTGCGTGGTGGCTACGACAAGTTCTGTTACAGGGTCCGTCCAGTAGTCGAAGATCATGCAGGGGTTCGTTCTGGGTATGTTGCTAATTTCTAAAACGGTTTGGGTGACTGACCTCTTCTAAGCATGCACGAACAACCTTAGCGTTGATGGCATTGTCTGCTCAGTTATTTTGTCCAAAACAAAAGTCTACACCAAAACCCTGTGAACTTTGAAGGGTTCAGTATATCTAAGGGTTGGTAGATGTACTTCGCTCTGACCACAAAACAGAACAACACAATTTATCGGTATCGTGATGTAAACACACACACACACACACACACACACACACACACACACACACACACACACACACACACACACACACACACACACACACACAAATGAAACACGTTATCGATATTAAAACAAAAATAACTTTATTTAGAAGACATATTAAGGATAAAAATACATATCTGGTTAATCACCCACAATGACAAGAAAATCATTTCAAAAACCCATAAAGGATATTCACGAAGTGTATCTATACAATCCACAATAATCTTAATTTCCTGTAGTGAAATTTTACAGCTGTAGGCATTATAAAAATTAAAATGTTCATAAAAGCATTAAAACTGATGTGCTAAGTTATATGTGCTTCAAATGCATATTAAAATTAATATACGCATTACAATACTTAAAGCATCGAGATTAAAGGTCTTGCATTCTGTTCACAGTTATAGAGATAGTGTGCACAGTAAGTTGTTACTCGTCAAAACAAGATACTGATGGCGATGGTGACCATGATAGACACGTTGACGAGTTTCACTGATGTCAAGGCTTACTGTCAAGAGTTACCAAGCTGTATAGTTCGTTAACAGATCCTCTCATATCACAGTGTTTTGGCATATTTTTAAAAAATACTTATACTGCCAACATTGAGCACACACGTTTAGAAAGATATGAGAAGATATAAAGAAGTTTTGGGCGAAATGAGAATAATGTGTATACTGGAGATGCTACAGAATGCCAAGGCTTTAAACACTCACAGAAACAAACACACAGACAGAGAGAGAACAAAAACAGAGACAGAGACACACAGACACAGAAGCACAGAGAAGGAGCTGCCATGCAATAGAAAATAGTTTTTGCCCTCTCTGGGTATGTACAATCGTCTAACTTAAGTGTTCTCTCATAACCTCGACCTGTGCTCTTACAGTTCTTTATCCCACTAATCTGAGCTAGGAGAACGGGACCCTGTCCAGAATCTTTGCCCCTCAGACGGCTTTGGTCAGATGAGTCCGGAGAATGTGAGCGTGTTATTGCAGTGCAGACTCTTGTTCAAGAACTTGCTGATGGGCAGGTGGTCGAAGTCGCTGATGCCTATAGTGTTGGACGCTCATGCAGCTCGTTGGTGTCGTAGTAGAAATCGCTGCTGTTACGAATGGGCGAGAAATTCTGACAAAGCCGGCCGCGAATTTCCTTGAAATCTGGTCGCTGGTTGGGCTTGTATTCCCAGCACACCTTCATAAGCTGGTAGTGACTGCAATCGACAGGCCATGCCTATGTTTAGGGGCTAAAACTAAACATGAGAATAAAGTCCTAATGATAAATTGACGACAATCGGTAGAGAAGAGAAGGTTATCGGGCAGATGAGTTGGTGAGTAAAGTTGTTTAGGATGTCAGTTTGCGGTTGGTTGGGGAGGTCAACAGCATGAAAGGTCTTTGATGCTAGCTGCTTATTTATCTCCGACCGACAGATAACCAGACGGTGGATTGACTGAAGAATACCCCAGTAACACGGTTAAACAGTTGCTGTTTTAAAAATAGATATAATATTAAAGAAATATTCTTCTTGATACATTTTAACGACGAGCTTCAGACAGAAATATCCCCCTTTATGGCAGTAGGAAAAGACAAACCATTCACTTACACATCGTCAGAGTACTCAGGCTTGTTCATACGGTAGCCTCCCTTTAACCGCGATCCAATTTCCTGAGACCTTATCTCCCGATATGGCGTCTCACCTGAATGAAAAAAGGTTCGTAATGTACTAGTAGAAATACTTATGATGTATTATGATAAATACGAGTCAAAATATAACACCGCTGAAATCATCTGTGCAGGTTTGTGGAGGACATTTTACTGCAGTCTTAAGTTTGAAAATCAATCCGTACTTAATAAATAAATGCTGTGGTGGAAAATTGAACAACTGCTAGACAGAAAGGTCATATGTTAACATGCTTATGCAAAATAAATCAATAAGTTATTTAATTAAAGAACGAAAGGACTTGCCCATGCTGAAGATCTCCCAAAGAACTATACCAAAGGACCAGACATCGCTTCTCTCTGTCGGAATCTTGTCCGCCAATACTTCCGGGGCGGCCCACTTGGCAGGAACTCGTGTTTGCTAGTCAACCAAAAGGAGACAATCAGTTCACAAACATCCATAAGACAGAAAGAACTTGGATAGCGAAAGACTTATAAAAAAATATTATTAAAAGCCCTGTATCTTTGACTGTGGAGATCAGACTAACTAGCTGCGGTTTATCTCATTCACGCGGAGAGCGCTTTCTGTCTAAAGATATGCTGTTCCACCATCTAAGGGCGATACATTCTTTGAGAATTTCTTCAAGGATGTCCTTTCTTCTTTCGTGGAATAAGAAAGCAGTTGCACTGTATCAATAATCATAATTATAAGTAGTGAAAATGCTCAGAAAGATAACAACAGGATGGGTAAGAACAAGACATGCTTAAAGATACAGTGGCGTAGGAAGATGCTCGGCTTTGGGGGGGGGGCAAGCTCCATGCTGACAATGAATAACGTTCACATTCTTGCCTTCCCAGCATCTTTTTTGGGGGGCGGCTGCCCCACTTGCCCCCCTTATTCCTACGCCACTGAGATATAATTTACTATAAAAGAATATGTGTATAAATTCTTTTCTAATAGATAAGTTATACTTTATCAGAAGACGAGGATTACCATTAGAAATATGCCAGGAGAGCATATAGCCCATTAAAACTCATATTTGCCCTAATTTCACACCTATTTTGTAAGAAACAAATAGAGTACATTCCAGCCCCTGAGGGGACTCTCTCGTTCAGATAAAGGTACAGGATCATGTGTTCACACGACCAGCCAGTAGCATCTGATTGGCAAAATGCGAGCTCGTGAAATAGTTTAATGTCGATCTCATGTCAGCTCTACCATTTTGTGGGATTACAAATGGCCGCGTACTCAGCTATACAATACAAGAGGTCATGGAGGAGCCCATGGAAGTGGACAATGTCAGCAGATAACAACATACCCATACGCGTGAGCATGTGAACATTTGTTCTGCTCACGCACAGACAAAACGCAAAAAGCGCAGTGCGCGTATCTGATTATAAAATACTTCACTCACATGGGCTTCGCCTTCGTGGTCACCATCTTTGTGTTGGGGTCCGAAGCCGGCCACCCTGACCTCGTAAAGAAAGGTCAGCAGAACGTTCCTCGCTGCCAGCCGCCGGTGGACAATCTAAATGAAACCAAAGCGGACAACGAGAAAATCAGGCTTGAACTGTGGGCAACAATGTCTCAGGCTAGAGTTACAGGCAGGAAGACACAGTAAATTTACAGGTGAGACCCATACACTAGAGCTAATTAGAGCGAGACCCACACACTAGAGCTTATCAGAGCGAGAGCGAGAGCTTATCAGTGAGACCACCATATTAGAGTTAATCAAGATGAGGCCCTTACATTAAAACTAGAGGCAGCGAGAGCCTTACATAAAAACCTGTTGGATGCACAAGAGCTGGTGTGACCGCGGGACTCAGCTCACCCATACATTTTGGAAAAAAATCTATCACACGCTTATCAAAATACATTCCAAATACTTGTCCTTAAGCCTTGTTAAGTTACAGCAGGTATGCAGTGAGAGGGAATTTAAATTAAAAGAAAGTAAAAGACAGTATAATTTTCATTTTCTTTCTTTCTTTCTTTTGCTTATTCCGTATTTCTTTTCTTGTGTGTTTCTGTACGTTTGTTTTATAGCTTCATTTTTTTCTTCTTTCTGTATTTTTGTTTCTTTTGTTCTCCCTGGCGTCTTTTTCTCTTTCTCCCCCCTTCTCTCCCTTTACCTTTTTTGATGCCAGATACTCCATGCCCTTGGCTATCCCGATGCTGAACTGGTACAGTTTCTCCATGAGCTGTTCGTCAGCTTTACCCTTGTAGGAGGTCAGCCACTTATCCAGTTGTCCCCCTTCGCAGTATTCTAAAACCATGACTGGACCCCCTGTTCACAAACAATTCGGAAAACAAAGGCTCTGTGTGAAATTATGGAAACTGAGAGGAATCAAAATGTCTACATTCATTCGCTCTAAAAGCAAAATATTCATCCTTTTCATTAGACCTATAACAAGTTATTGAACACTTGCTTACATGAGGGGTTCTAAAATATTCATCCTTTTCATTAGACCTATAACAAGTTATTAAACACTTGCTTACATGAGGGGTTCTCAAGGACGGCGCCTAAAAAGTGAATGACATTGTCGTGGCTGTCCACCTGTGTCGCAAAGAAGTTAATCTTGGCCACCATCTTCAGGGCGTCGTCATGAGAATAGCCACCTGATATTCACAACTACATGTAAGGACGTCATCATCACAAATTAAAACTAGGACTAGTGAATATCCAAAATATCATCGCAAAGTCAAACAGTTTAGACAGTCATCCATGTTGACTGACTTCTACTGTCTAAGAGAATGAGTGAACTGGTGAATTAAAGGGTACGGTAGGTACAATGGTGGTTGCAGAAAGATCTGGGAAGTTGGGAAGACGGGGGATGAGATAGTGTATGATGTGTGTGTGTGTGTGTATGTGTGTGTGTGTGTGTGTGTGTGTGTGTGTGTGTCTGTGAGAGAGAGAGAGAGAGAGAGAGCTTGTATGTACATGTATGTCTGGGGGAGTTACTGAAGGAGAAGTTAGGGATCGAACGAGAAAACGAAAAAGGAAGGAAACGTTGCAGAAGTGACAACTGAGAGAAAACTCACTCTTCAGCATCTTAGCCACAACAGTGTTCTTATTAGCGTTGGCGGCGCGGAGATTGGCTTTGTAGATGTTAGCAAACTTGCCCTCCATAAGGTGGTCTACTAACGTCAGAGAGTCGTTCTGTAACTGCCAATTCTGATGCGTGCCAAAGGTCATGGAGCTGTACAGATAGATCTCGTCCTCATCCGCCTTGTATGCACTGTTCTGCAATAAACAGAAATAGCAAGGAATAAAGCAACAGATGTACAATAACGAAAATACAAAGGATAAAGCAACAACGCAATAAACACCTACCATGAAGAGACTCCGTAAGGTCAACTGGCATATTAATGCTCATTTTAAAGGGCTATTAAAATATTGCTGTTAATTTTCCTTCAGACTGGATACTACAAACTTCTCTAAAATCCAAAAGGGTAAAAAAATGTCTGACATACTGACTCAATCAATCAATTAATCGATAGATCAATCAATCAATGAGAAGAGTGAGTCGATTGCAAAAAAAAAAAAAAAAGACGCGGGCAAAACAAGATATACTAACGAAAAGATAAAAACAGACAGACAGACAGACAGACAGAAAAAAGAAAGAAATTAAATGAGTAAATGACAGCATAGGGCAAGCATTAAATCTGCTTACTGAGAATGCTCCTCCATGTGAGGCCCTGAAAGTCTTCTTGCGAATGTTGTCAAAGACCGTGGATACCGTCTGCATGCTCCGGTTGGCGCGACCCTTCTTCATGACCTTGCCCTTGCGCCACAGAACGAACAGCACGATGAAGACGACCAGCGCCGCCAGGATGAGCAGGCCTGCCAACAACGGCAACAACTCTAAATTCATCCACTGTTCTCACCGCGAAGAGTCACGTGATATGGATGCCGTGAGAGGACATTTAGTGCCGCAGCTCAGTGACTGTTGCCCAGTAAATGAGTGAATGTTGTTTCCAGTAGTAATGAGCGAGAGAGCGATTGGTGTTTGAAGGATACAAAACATGAAACAGTGTTGCAAAATAAAGAAATCTATAATTATAGCAGTACATGCGTGACGTACCATATTTGCACTCTTGTTACAAATATCATATGGTGGTATACCTGCGCCAGAACAATGGTAATAAAATGAAAAAGTAAAATTATTTCTGCTCACCTATGATTATACCAGCTATGGCACCTCCTGAGATTCCTGCGCGTATAAAGAAAGATCGCTTACAGTTGGACGTTTTACATTTTTAAACCACAGGCTAGAGAGAACGCTTTCAAATATCCGCATTTTATATACAAAATTAAAGATCTTGGAATACATCATTGTCATATCCTAAATGTCAAGGAAACGTGTTTTGCAAACAGCCAAGAAGCAGACCACGAAATACACAGATTGTACTTTAAAAAAGCATTAGTTTGCACAAAAATGATGCTATCTGAATATAAAAAGGAAGTATAAATGAATTCATTTATTATGTTACAAATGCATTATTACAGTATAACAGCTGTTTATTATTTCTTTACTGCGTATACGTTTTATGCTTTTAACAGTGTTCAGGTGCTTTGGTCTTTAAAGCAGCAAGAATAGGCCTTTTTTACAATGTGCATGTTGGTGTACTCGCTTACCGTTGGTTTCTAGAACCCGAACGCAGGTGGACAGGTCCCACATCGTCATGGAGAGCAATGAATTGAAAAAAACGAAAATGAACAGTTAGGCTTTCATCGGTTTGATAGGTAAAATTTCCCTCCCCATACTGTTTTTCAGCTTAAGAAAATTCTTACTTGAGCTTCTATGACAGACATAGCAAACAAAAACGTGTGTAGATATGAATATATAGCGAAATAAGCTGAATAAAGGGACATGAAGTACAATTTCCGAGAAGTAAACTGAGAAATCATTCTCAGTTAAAATTCCAAGGAATGAAAATAAAAGTAAAGCAAACTGCAGCTGACTAAACCTGCTAGTGTACAATGGCTAACAGAGGAGGTCGGTCGAGACCTGTGGTGAAGATGACGCTCTCACTGTCGCTTGTCTGATCCCCCTCGTATCTGGTTACCATGACGACCCTGTACTCCGTGCCTGCCGACAGGCTGCCCAGCGTGTAGGAGGTGGCGTCAGGGTGGACCGGCGTTTTGGTCTCCCGCCCGTCCAGCAGCACGCTTACCCACACGTCAGTGCGCTCAAAACAAGATGGCGGGAAGGTCCAGGTAATGGTGACGCTGTCGGCAGTCACCTGGGACACCCTCACGTTTTGAGGTGGGTAGTCTGTGAAGGATTTAAAAATACCTTAACGTCGGTAAAGTCCTTTCTAAAGATTATCTGAAAATAAGATCATCGTTGCTGGTAAGCTAACAGAACTCGGGGTCATTTGTTTTTAATTTAGAAAAGCTCACTTGGATTGACTAAAGATAGTACTTCTGGCGTCATTGAAGCCTGCAGTTTTATTAACGTTCATTAAGCCAATCAATTTACAAAGCCCAAGTGAAAATGTGACGCTTAAAGGGTTGTATCTTGCGAGCTAAACAGACCTTTTTGCTCCGATTGATAGAATTAGTATTTGACAATAAATTCAACTCATATTGTTTAAAATAATAATGCACTCGGGTTGGCTTTAACGGTGTTAATTGTGAAGTGACAAGAGTGATTACAAATTTTAAAAAAATGTTCACTGTACTGAACACTCGCATACTTTGCAAATGCACACGTCAGCGAACGGTGATACCTTTAAACGCACAAAACACATACTGTATTGCTCATGCTACATTACGTACATTCTTTAGTCCCGTTCAGCTGAGTGAGATCTGTTTTCTGTAAAAAAAAAAAGATATAGACAGTTATATATAATTATATATACATAGGGTTTCTCGTTCGTAAAAGTGCACTGCAATATCGTTCTTCTTGTCTTCTCCTTACATTTTCCACCATTTGCTTTCATCATTAGAGAGTTTCTCCATTCCATTCTTTCACTCACTCACTCACTCACTCACTCACTCACTCACTCACTCACTCACTCACTCACTCACCGTCCAGTTCCACGTGGTGACGAGGCCTGCCCTGTTGGTGATCTCAGCAATGGCGTTTATTCGCTCGGTCTGAAGGTTGTCCTTTCTGACCATCATGCGGCAGTTGCTCAGAGCGAAAGACTGATCGTACGGAAAGCAAACGCCGTCTGGATTACAGCGACATGTACTGATGTCGGTGCATTCCTGCAAATTGTCCATACCCGAAACGTAACAATCCAACTGTTTCATCCTTCCCCATGTTTTCATTAATATGTCAAAAAAAAAATTAACGAATCACTGTAAGCAATGAATATATGATTTGTCGAACTCAAAACAGAATAAAGAGACATTGTACTCTGTTTTGATGTTTCACAATTTAATAAATTATCTGAAAAAAACTAACCATATTTTGGTAAATTACGCAAAAGAAATGTTTTATCTTTTATTTAGGTAACTTACTCTAGAGAAACGTTTTCCTAATACAGATAAAACTAGCGAGAACAAAAGGTCTCATGTTTCTTTATGTAAATGAAATAACTGGGAGAAATGGTAGACATGCTTCCTAAATTAGCAAGGACGTGGGTGTGTCACTGCTTCTGGTGGGGACTGAAGGCGGTTTATTTTCTGAGACGAGGATAACTGCTACTGCTACCGTACCTCACGGCTTACTTGTCTACCCTCCTGCCGCTGCTGGTAGATGATGCTGCCGTTCGACAGCTTGAAGGTCCACTGCATATACCAGATTCCAGATTCGTCGTCGTTCACCTTGATCTCGAACCTAGACAGTCAACAGACGATCAGAGAGACGCCAGGAACTTCGAACTGACAGTTTTTAGTGGATTACTGACTCGGATCAAGTGAGATGTCAAGCACGTCCTACCATTCGTTGTTCGAATCCTAGCTTTAAATACACCACCACCACCACCACCACCACCACCACCACCACCACCACCACCACCACCACCACCACCACCACCACCACCACCACCACCACCACCACCATTTGGTTTTCAGTGTCGGTGTCAAGAAAATCCCGACCCTTCTCACTTGGAACTGAAGGGGACTCCAGGGACTATTTCGTTCATGCGAAAGCCTGTATTCGCATTCTGTAGCTGGGGTGGTGTGGAGTCTAAGGTCACTTGAATACGCCGAACAAGATCGTTGTTGACGTAATCCGTGGCTTTGACCCACACGGTGAGCGTGTCCCCCTCGCTGAGATTTTCAGAAATCGTATAGCTAGTGCTGAGACCTACATCAGTCCATAAAAGTCGGGTGGCTGGCTGTTTTCTGCCTCCTTCGTGATCTCTACCATAAAACACTTTGAAATTTGCTGAAAAAGAAAGAGAAAGATGCAGAAATGTGACGTCAAGATCAAAAGAGAGGGTCTCTCTCACGCACGCACGCACGCACACACACACAGCAAATTGGACAAAGGGACTGTAGAGAACATGAACACAACAAAAAGGCAGACAGAGCAAATAAGTACAAGACAGAAAGACAATTATGAAAATACAAACGGGACATAAGAGATTTTGGCATGTAAAACAAGGAATATACGACATCACATGACATTCTGGCAACACAAACACGACGCATTTAAATCAATTCCGAATTACTTATGCCCCTTTCGTTTCCAATGCTGCCCACTGTCCTGCGCCCTTCGTGGTCCTCTCTTGTAGTGTCAGAAGGAATATTCTTCAGACCGTCTTCGAGTTGTACAGGGTAAGGCAGCACAGCGCCTAGACAGCAGAACGACTGTATTTGTTTATTTTTAGGAAAGAAATAGTCAGACAATTTTCAGTTTAAAATGTAGCAGTTGTTGTAACGGTAGCGAGCTAGAAGTAGTGAGTAGAAACGGAAGAGAAAGAAGCCTACCCAGGAGAGCTTCATCCTCGTGAAGAGCGTTACGGAAGTATCTGAGCCACGTGACCACGATGAGGGCAGAGCCGTTGTTGAGGTAGGTGTAATCGGTATTTGGGTTGGCTGCGAGAACGTACAGTCGTTGCTGCGAGTCCACGGTGATCTGAGAGTCCGGGTCAAAGAGACACAGGCGGCGGACGTACTTGGTGTTGTTGGCCAGGTCAGCCGCCTCCAGAATAACAGAGTACATACCCGGGCCGGGCAGCGTGTACTCTTGAGGGCCCAGCGCTGCGTGCATCACCTGGCGACAGGATGAACATGTTCGCATCACGTGGAGACAAACATATTTGCATCACCTGGTGCCAGAATGTGTGTTTTTCATATCACTTAACGACAATACGCATCTTTGCATCACCTGGAAAAAAATGTAACATGTTCACGTCCCCTGGTGACTGGAAGAATGAACGTGTTCACTACCAGAGACAGGCAAAATTAGCATTTTCACACCATTTAAAAAGTAAATGAGCACGGGAGCATAATTAGGTGACAAAATAAACAAGTCCACGTCAATGGTGGCAGTCCAAAATGAATGTGTTTACATGGCGTGGTGACAGACCAAGGTAGTACAGTATGTTCTCATCGCCTAGTGACAGGCGGCATGTTCACATCACACGTAACAGGTGGAATGAACATGCTCCCATCGCTTGTGTCAGAGAGAAGAACATGCTAGCATTGCCTATTGGCAGCCAGCCATAACCATGTTCACAAAAAATAACTTGTTTTACAGCAACGACGAGGTCTGCAGTCGAACTTTTAATGTTCTTATAATTCAGGCTTCTTACCAGAAGGCTTTGCTTTGCACAGTCTCAGTCACGTCGAAATTCGCTTATTTCGGTAGAAAGGAGATGTGAAAGGCTAGACGTGAATGGAAAAGAAAATTAAAATACCTCTCTATTGATGAGAGGTTCCAGAGCTTTGTCATTCCTGATCTCAAGCTTTCCGTCCAATGTTTTGGTCATCTTGAACACCTCCATCGAGTAGCGGAACATTTTGGAGTCACTGTCCTGCCACCCGCTCCAGACAATTTTCAGCGGATTTGTCTGTGGGTGTCAGGGACAACGTAAGTAATGGAACACACAGGTAAAGTAAGGATCCTCAAATAGGAGAGACAGGAAAAGGATACGTAAGAGGTTTACAATCTTTCGACAAGTATGAAAACTGAAATGTAAAGAATGATATTGTACCAACATGTAACAGACAGCAATACGCAGCAATGGGGTAGAACAATGAAACACATAGAGAATAACATAATGGTAGTGAGGGAAAAGATTGTTAAAGTAATGGGCCAGACTAGTAAAAAAATCTCAAAATAATTTCAGAAAGAGAGAAATAATACCAGATAAATGAAGATTAACTCTGTTTCTCAGAATAACAAGACCCTTCTTTCCACTAAGAAATCCTTCCTTCTTTGACTTCAGTCTTTTATGCGCTTGACTGTCTGACATGCAGTTCAATTATTTGAAATATTAAAATTTTAATCAATGAAAGCAATCAAAGGAAAAGCGAAACTTCCAACTAATGGTTTGGGGGATTTTGTTTGCAATTTTCTTATTTTAGTGGCTTTGGTCGTCTCAAGAAATTAACTGACCCTAGTGACATCAGTCAAGTTCAGCATGACCTCTCCATTTGTACAGCTGCTGACGTTGTTTTCGCCGCAGTGGGTAGGAGGTTGGAAGTCAAAGCGAAATTCGACGGAGAGATTGGATTCCACGCCTTGAAAGTCCTGGACGGCGTAAGACCTATTTGTGTTGAGGTCTAAGAGACTGCGATGACGGTAGAGGGCTAGAGGAGGCGATGTATCGTTACAACTCAAACGCATTCACTCTTCAGAACTAAGAGCGGTATAAACAGTGACGCCAGAACACAGAGTAAAAGAATCTTAGAACGATGCAAAACATGCACGCAGTCCCACAAATAGCCCCACTTACTCGTGCAGCCCCCTCTCCACTTGCGAGCGCACACACAAAGAGAGAGAGAGAGCAACTGAAAGAGATGTCGCGTATGTGGTATGCCTTACCTTTCTTCTCATGCTTAAAGGCTAACTCGATTTCAAAATTATTTTCAACTAAAACAATTTCCCCAAATCTAAGCGAAAAACCCAGTTCAGTTCACGAGATAAACGCCTTTCAACATCGTAGTTCTTCTCTGGGTTTTTGCACAAAATTCAAGACCTTATTTCCCATAGCGTCCCCGGAGTAGGCTCACTCACTAGGCAACGCTAATTCTTGACCCTTTTGCAGTAGCTGCGTCCTTTAATGATGTCAACAGTTATGACTTTGTCGTTCCGCATATACTTTTTTTTAAAGAAAAAAAATGAATTAAAATGCGCACCCTGCTTTTAGTAACTACTTGATGACAGAACTATTTTCTGTTAAATTTGGAAGCAACTTTGAGCTCAGCTTCATATACGACGCGGGTTGGCCTTTAACCCCAGGCAAGATGTGGGAAGAGAGGAAAGGAAAGAACGCACGAACGCGCACTGGAAAAGGACGTACATGTCTCCGTGCTCGATGACACGGTCGAAATTTGGGTTGGTGATGTTGCACATGAACAGGCGAGTCTCCGGGGTCCTGCTGTTCGCCTGGCGATCGCATGGTAGCGTCTGGTTCAGGGAGATGTACCTGCTGCCAGCTGAAACAACGTGGGGAACTGACATGTCACCATGGTTACAAGTTACAACAAAGTCGGACCCTCGGACATTCATGAGCGGAGATTGGTCTACCTCAGAAGTCTCAAATGATTTTGAGTGTAAAATTGTGATTAGAAGGAGAGTGCCAAGAGATAGGTGTCTAGGACAGATAACGTACATCCAGCTGGTAGTTTCGACAGGACCGCAACCACATAGGCGCTGACGATCCCAAAGGTGGCGTTACTCACGTAGGGGGGTGGGTAATTCACAGATAGACTGAACTGGCTTGAACATGTCGTCTGCAAATTGTTGAAGTTTCTGGTAAAGAAATTTGAAAAGTTAGTCTGATTTTGTTTTTCTTTCCTTTTTTTTAAAAAGGAAAAAAGTAGCACTTTAGAATGAGCACGCCATATCTCAGACACCAAGCAGGGAACTAAGAATAGACAAACACACTAAGTGTTTTGAGATTTCAATTCATATAAAGATTACAACAAGCTTCATAACTACGGCCTATGATCAGTAGTAGAAGGTGTAGGAGGAGAAATGGTAAAATGTGAGTAAGATTGAACTGCCAGATGTTCAGTTAATACATTAAACGATTTATCGAATTCTTGCTTTTTTTAGTCAGTCAATAAAGTTACTTTATTTTAAATGCACACGCATTTGACTGAGATGTCAGACTGCATTAAAAAGGAATCAGAGAAAAACAAAACAGCCACGCAGACTGTATTTTGTCTGAAGAAGCACTCAGGTGCTGCTATTTTGATTGTTGCCATCAACGCTATAAAGGTTTTGTAAATAAAGTGAAACGTTTAATAACTACAATTTTTTAAAACCAGTCTTCGCTCAAAACATTTATGGATCCTCACTTGCGATTTGACCAGAAGAAATCTATGTCTCCATTTAGGTTTGTCGAATCCGCCAAAATACCATACTTTTCCATGGGTGGAGTCATGTTGCGTGGCCAGTAGGACATACGCACTTGCATCTGAAAGATCTGGAGGTCAGCAACCTTGAAGTCTTGAACTGCAACATTAACTAATCTTTGTATCTATTCGTTGAAGAAATATTCTTGCCTACAGGAGATCTCGAAGATCAGGGTCCAGATAACAAGCATCTACACGCTGGTTGGATGGGCAAGGCAAGGTTATCAGCTAAAATGATTATAAAATAGAAGTAGTTTAGTGAATTGCTTACCCATACTCTATGCATCTGAATCCTAAAGATCAAATGTCAGTAAAACGAAAACAGAGGAGAGACTTAGGCTAAGTGCAATTGCTTTACAGGACGCTGACCTTTGTATTGTAACGCTATGAACTGACACCTTTCTTGGGCTAAGTTTATAAGCATTCGACTTTACACCTTACCTGTAAAAAGTTGTAACAAATGTCAAATGAGCAGATTAGCCATGTAGACGCTTAGATTTAGATTGGAAGATACATTAATACTCGGAGCGTTGTGAGAATGCAGGTATTAGTATCGCAGCGGCATTGCTGATGATAATATGATGAAAAAAGAGGAAAAAGAGAAGGTGATGGCCAAGGAACGACAACGACGATAATTGTAACGATGGCAAATACGGTGACCTTTGCCTTAAAGGCGTATACGATTAAAATAAGAATTTGGTGATAAAATATGCTACAAGTGATGCGTACTTTTGAGGCAGCGGTCCTGTAATGACGATGATGAGTTTGCAAAGCCAGTGTCGCAAGTACAGCTGTTTGGCGGAATACACGTACCCGGATAGCAGGGATATTGATGGGAACAAACGCCTGAAAAATGCAAGATACAGTTACAATCATTCGTTTCAAAGATTTTTTTTATCACGTTTTGAAATGGGCTTCAGGATGGCCGAAAAAATTCTTTGCAAAAGGACAGACGACACAGCAGAACGCATAAGGGGTAATCGTGGTTGTAGTTAGGATGGTGGTGGTTGGTTTGAAAGAAGAAGAAAGGAGAGAAAGAAGTAGAAGAAAGAAGAGAAAGAAGTAGAAGAAAGAAGAGAAAGAAGTAGAAGAAAGAAGTAGAAGAAAGAAGTAGAAGAAAGAAGAGAAAGAAGTAGAAGAAAGAAGAGCAAGAACAAAAAGAACTGTTTTTGTGTTTGTAAGTGTAAAAAGGATACTATCATTATGTACTTACTGTTGTCACAGCGAGGACCTGAGTACTGCACAAGACACTTACACACGCCCGGAGCTATACACGTCCCACCATTCCAACAAGGAGGGTTGCACACCGCTGAAACACCATAGAATTCATACGAAAGTAAATTATTTGCAGAAAATATACATCCCAAGGAAATCTGACATATTCCGCAACATCATTTTAGTGATTGTGGATTTGTAAAGAGTTTTAAACGTGTTTTGTACCATGAATTGTCTAGACAACTACATGTATTGTGTTCAGTAATGTTTCTTCTAGGCCAGGGGCCAGTTGCACAACACATTTCTAATTTTAAACACTTTTAGGCCTTAAATCTATTCAGATAATCAGTTTAAAGTGCACACCACAATTTAAGAATTTTTAAAACTAAAACTGTTTTAAGTAAGATAAAGTTGTTTAAGTCTGACTTTCCGTCCTGTCAGTACAATGTTTTGTATGTTTTTGTGCAATGCATCAAAATGGCTAAGAAGAGATTTTGCTTCTTTAGAACAGTTTTAAGGTTTAGAAACATGTTGTGCAACTGGCCCCAGCCATCTTTGTTCGTACTGGAATAGATAACGATGTGCTTTGCTGTCAAATGTATCGTCACTTGGAGTTCATTTAAACTCGACTTCAAGGATTCCAATACAAACCAAGTTTCAAACCAGCCATTATCCGTCTCACCTAGATTGCTAGCTTTTACTCCTATACTTTGATGCTATGTTGTGTGTGTGTTGGGGGGGGGAATGTGTCACTGCACGTCTTTTAGTGCTTCTTTGGCGAAAGATGGATTGTGGGATGTGTGGTAGTGGATGTAATCGTCACGTACATTGCAGACACAGTCAATCACGGGCACAACTCACGTATATTGCAGTTCTCGTTGCCATTGTGTGTCCAGCCGTTGCAACAGAAGTAGATGGTGTAGTACTCGGCTTCTGTTACAGTCTTCCAGGCGCAGCAGCTGAATAAAGCATCAACATCTTAATAGAAGCTCGCACGGGAATGACAGTTCAGAAACTTGCAAGAGTCAGGAAAACATACATATTTCGAGAAGGTTACGGAGTTACTGTAGAGTAGGATTTGTAGTACAGTCTTTCAAATGATAAATCACCTGCATTAGGTTCATTTCGTAAGTTTACTGACAGCCGTTGAAGTTTTCTGTTCGCACATACAGAAGCCATGCCAACAGTTTGGCAAGTTGTTAGATTTAATATATATTTAATAATGATTTCGGGTTTTCTTAAAAGGTAAAAAGAAACATTTATATGCTGGCTTTCAAAGAGCACTATATTCTTACTAAATTGGAAATGGGGGGTGGTAATGGAGGCGCGCGCGTGTGTGTGTGTGTGTGTGTGTGTGTGTGTGCGCGCGCGCGCGTACATTTATATTTGCATGGTGGGAGATGCAAACAAAAAAACACAGAAAGACTGAGAGCAAACGGAACATGTTTGTCACACTTACGCTGCCCATGTCTGGTAGGCACAAACACGTTTGGTGACGTAGCGGCACCCCACTGAACTGCAATAATTCCTACCAAACAGTAGAGAAAAATAATTCACTCAGACGTTCTACAGTTAAAGACAAATTATTTTTAAAGTAGCGCAAGGTACCTATAGAGACAGACAACAATAAGTCATGAATTGTTCGTATCATCGGGATTTTTTGCAACATTGTCTTCATCATCATCATCATCATCATCATCATCATCATCATCATCATCATCATCATCATCATCATCATCATCATCATCATCATCATCATCATCATCATCATCGTCGTCGTCGTCGTCGTTGGAAAAAAGCAATGAAAACGTTGACAAGCAGGAAAGTAATCTTGCTCTCATTTGTTAAGCTTATAAGTGGTTTCTCTTTCTCTGTTTTTCTTTGGTTCTTGCTTCAGATTACACGAGACACATCTGTTTCCATGTCAATTGTAAGGCTACTTATTGTGTTTGTTTGTTGGTCGGGTAAGGGATGATTCTTTGGAAAAAAAAAGTTTGTAGTTTCTTCGATACATGGCACTGTAAAGAAAGAATGGGCACACGGTAACTCGCTGATTAGAATTATTTACGACTTATGGCTTTTAAGGGTGAATTTAAAAAAAATAAACATTTGTTACACTTTATGTTTTGGATGACATGTTTGTTTTAAGGTGTTATCAATTATGTATATGTGCAATTAATTTTCTTGCAACTGATGGTCCTATCCCATGCTCAAAGCTTTGGCAGTAAACTACTTTTGTCAAGCCAGCGTTCAGCCTCCTGTCTTTAACTATTTTAGTTCTTCGCAGTGAACCGGGATATAAACAGGTAAAAAAGGATGCGTTCGGTCGAATGAGTGAACACTGTTGTAGAAAATTGCCATATTTCTATACACTGTGCAAACGCTAGAAGTCTGTCAATATAAGCGTTCACTGGCTTAGCTATTAAGGTCAGTACTAGTAGTATGAGTATTTAGCATAGTTATTTTCATAGTACCGTGCGCCAACCGGAATCAGAGGAACTGCGCATGGGCGCGCATAAGACGAAAGCAGTCTTTCATTTTTTTGACAACCACATGATTTTAGCTTAAACAGACGCAGACGAGAAGCGATTTAAATCAAAGGTAAATTGTGAGTGGCTTGCCGGCTCTTGCCGAAGAAGCAATTTTACATCGTGGCAGCAAAAGCGAGGCAATAACCTAATGAGCATGACCTAATCCCACTTTGCGTATGAAAGAGCCCGGCACGATCTGCCTGTGTCTGACTCTTCCAACTTCGACTGTGTGTTGGTGGGGAAAACATCTCGGCTGCTTCTATATATCTTCCACACTTATTTTCCTGAGTGAGGAAAGCCGAACAAGAGGGGATGAGAGAGAGAGAGAGAGAGTGTAGAGGGCTGGTCTTAAAGAAATTGCAATAAAAGTATTATTTGTTTGTTGCTTGTGTGTGTGTGTGTGTGTGTGTGTGTGTGTGTGAGAGAGAGAGAGAGAGAGAAACAGAGAGAGATTTTTTTTAATTGGTGTTTTACTCCGAGACAGCAACTAAGGCAACCAGTCCTGTAAACAGATGCCACGTGCAGAGAAAAAACAGCATGCCCGAGACGAGAACTGAACCTAGGACAGCCAATCTTTACTGTATTGGTGACAGGCGCTAACGGTTGCGCCACCGGAGAGAGAAAGAGAGGTGATCTGGCAAACACATCATGGCGAAACTTACAGGCAGTAGACTAAACATTACTCTGCAGATTTCTATGCTGTGCAAAGATTAATTTATGTAATAAGACTATTTATTGTGAGACAAATATGTAGATATTTATTAACGTGCGTATTGTAATAGTGCAAGTGTTCACACTTGTAAGGCTACTCCACCAACGGATAGTTCGGAGTTTATGTCTGATGTCCTAACAAGTACATGTAACCTTTTTTGCAGCTTTTCTCCAAACCATGCAACGATGTTCGAGCTTAAACGATTGTTTTGCTTATTGAGTTGAGCTTGTATATTTTCACTGATTTTCATGCCCACGATGTAAAGTTGGGATCCAGCTGATTGAGTACGGCTCATTTATCTCAAATCCTGAGACGAAATGTCCACCGCAAGTTGCTGAGTTTTCTGTTGACAAGATGTTCTCTCATCATATCGCCTGCAACCACAACTTTCTTCTATCGATCTTTTGGGCAGTTACCCATCGGGAAAGTAGATAATACTATCTTTTCTCCTGCCTGTCTTTTTAAACAATGTATCTTTGCGACAGCTGATAACACAGTTATTTTCCACCTATCTCTGTTCGTTCATATGTTTTGGCAAAGGCAACTTTTGAGTGGCTACCAGCCGCGTCCCGAGCTTCCATGTACTGCGCATGAGGTGAATATTTGAGGAAGTACCCTCATTGAGGTCGTGCACCACTTTGACGCACGTCTACATTAGCCGTGACACTGTCGAACTGAATTTTTCGCCTTTATCGAACGCCAACGAGCAAACAAATTTTATGTCTAATCTCTCCAGCGAAGATTTTCCCACCCATCCTTGCTCTGCGCAAACCTCTCTGGACTACCACCTACTCTGTTGCTCTCTCGTGCACTCCTATAACTACCCTTGTTCCGCGATTCAGATTTTAACCCAGCCAAACGACCTAAAGTAAACAGCAGCGAGGAGAGATCTGGTATGTATGTTGGTGGCTCTGCGGTTTTCAGGTCAACCCGTTCATCTCGACCCTCTTCCTGGTGAGAGCATAGGTATTAGCGGCCATGGTCACGTGACCGTCTTGACTAGCTTACCGTGCAGTCGCAAGGTACGTGAAGGGCTACAAAGGCCGTGAGGGAAGGAAGGGGGAGGGGACCAGCGACCTCGAGAGCTTTAGAGGGAACTGAATTCTGGGCGAGCTCCCCTTCCTCCCTGGCTTGGAACTGAATATAAAACAGGTTGGCTCTTCGTTTTAAAGACTAGGAGGGGGGGGGTATGTAGTCAACAGCATTCAGATGACGTCGCCCCGAGCGACATGTGCCAAAACTGTTGCTACATTAGCTGCAATCCGAACAAAATTCTGTATGAGTTGCACATATAGCACAGATGACCCTTTCAACAAAAAGGTGCGGGGTGCGAATTACAAGTACTTGAAAGATGAAAGGCAATCGACACTCGAAAGTTTTCCTCCTTTTTTATGGCATGTGAAGAATAACCAGACAGAGAAGATCTGAAACAGGTCCTAGATAAGTATAGACTGGTACTAAACATAAACAGCTGCCTTAACTCACCAACAGAACTATTGCATACTATACTATCATTAGTGGCAACATCGGTAGCCAGCCATCCCAATTGAAGACTAATATAAATTAAAATCTTACACTAATATAGATTTTTAAAAAAAAGAAACTAAACACCCACAGGAAAGAGGTATCAAATCACCTAAAACCCAGGTTACAAAGCAAAAACTAACATTATACCAGAAAGATAAAGAAAAAACTAGAACAGAGCAACACGTGGGATCCGGTAGTCAACACCGTATAGGAGTACATGTACACCACCACGGCCGACTTGACAGGCCTCGTAGGCACCGACAGCAAGTGACAACAGCAGGAAAAGAGGGCACCAGCAGAGTACACCACCAGGCCTCGTACACTAACAACAGGAAAAGAGAGCACAGACACACTTCATCACCAATGCGGATATGGCAAACCTCCTAGACAAAGGACAAGAGGGCACAAGCAAGAGCAGACAACACCTGCAGCCCCACAAAACAGCGACCCTCCCCGCCACACCTCCCCAATCTACCATCCGTACACCCATCTGCCCCCATACTCACATTCCCCCAAGATCCCCCACAATGTGAAATCACATCTAGGTGGAAGCACTTTCCCTTCCAAACTAAACAACAACAACAAAAGCATGAGTGTTAATTTTTAAACGCAAGTCGTGATGAATAAATAAGCTTAAGTAAAGCTAATACAATTTCCATGATACTTAAAACAAAAGCGACGAAATCCAAATTCATAGTCTAGTTTTTCAATTTCCGGAATATTGAAGAAGTATTGTGGAATAGTTAACACCCTGTCATATTTCACAAAACCACTTTTGCAGGTCCTGCCATATCAAGATTCATTACAATTCTATGGAATAGCATCAAGAAAATGCGATGTGATTGTTCAAGATTTTCCTTGTAGCTTGTTATAAAAGAAGCTTGGCCAAGACATCTTTTGGATTTCCTTTCATGGCGTTTTAATAGGTGACGGGATGGAGAAAAGATGATATCCCCAGGCGATGCCGGTAAGTCTCACCAGCCAGGTGACAAAGCCTCGAATCTCTACTCCTTGTCCAACCGACCCCACATCGTTTACATCTACGCTGACGCGAGCCAACGCTGTTGTCCACGCTTGGCTATCTGGTCTTTTAAAGCTATCTTACAAAATTATTCCATAAAAATCCCTGGAAAAACTTTCATTTCAGGGTCACTGATAACGCAGACTGGTGGCGTTTCCAATTTCTAATTTTAACCGCTTGCTGCTCTGACGCCTAGTAATTCAGTCATGATAAGACAGGGATTTCCCGAGAATTTCTTGCAGTTGTACCTCCTGTCTACTAATCGTCACATCCGCCTCGGAACAGGCATCAAATGTCCTTATTCGAGCAATTAGAAACGCTTAAGGAGGTTAGAATGTCACACCTCACTCATACGGAGGTTAGCTGCCATTAGACAGTTTTACAAAAAAAAAAAAAAGAAAAAAAAAGAAGAAGAATCTGCTGCAGTACGCGACTATTCATTTTGTTCTGTAGTGTTACAAGTTGAACCACAGGGTAAGATTGTTTAAGCCAGTGAGTTAGTAATATGATATACTGCTGCTACTAAACTGTTCAACTGTAAATACCCACTGCTATAGATAGCCAAATGATTTGAGCAATAAAAAAGAGAAATGTAATGCCATCTTCTCTGTCTATCTGTCTATATGACCAGGGGTGCCACTGGACGACACACGCACCCAGCATCCTTCAACCAGTCATTAATTACCCAGCTTATTTGGAGGAGGACCACACCCCAGATGGTCAGTGACTAGCTCTAGCCCCGTTAGGTGACGGGATGGAGAAATTATGATATCCCCAGGCGATGCCAGTAAGTCTCACCACCCAGGTGACAAAGCCTCGAATCTCTACTCCTTGTCCAACCGACCCCACATCGTTTACATCTACGCTGACGCGAGCCAACGCTGTTGTCCACGCTTGGCTATCTGGTCTTTTAAAGCTATCTTACAAAATTATTCCATAAAAACCTGCACACCAGCCCCTTTTAATTACTTAAGTGGTCCCTGGCTGGAAACAAGTCCCACTTAAAATTGCCAAATGACTATCTCTCTCTCTCTCTATATATATATATATATATCTTCATATACATACTCCTTCTTCTCCCACTTAAAGTTACCGAATAACTATATATATATCTTCATATATACACTCCTTCGTGTCCCACCAAAGGACTAAATATCTTCATATACACACTCTTTCTTTCATTACTGACCCTGTCCCAATCTCTATGGTAGTTTTGCATCTTTAAATAGAGTTCTTTTTGAACAGCTTTACAACTGTTTTCTTACTATTCTTCATACATAAACACCTGAAACTACTTCCTGCTAAGTAGCCATGAGGCGTTCCATGGTATTACTCAGCGTTGAGTACAGCACAAATACGCAAGTTCAAAGGTTTTTATTCTTCTTTAAAGCTTTCATTGGAAACACGAATTGCGTGCTTCCCGTGCATTTTTTTTTTTTTTTGCTTTAACCCCACGACAGAAAGATGAATCTACTATTGGATTTGAGAAGTACGAGGAAAGGGGTGGCTCTCTGAGCTCGTCAGGCAGATGAGCTAGCCTGTTTTTGTATTGGTATTCTACATTTTGCTATAGACTATGGTGTGTGCATAGTGGGAGGGTTGCAAGAGTATCGAGAAAGCAGGAGTTAATAGAGAGAATTTCACATAGAGACCCGAGAAAGAGACCGTCTGTCGTCACTCATCAAAGGGCGTTGCTTTCTGTGTATTCTGTTTGAGGAGGAAACGCTTTTAAAAAGTACAGGCATACCAACCTATCCCTACTTGTCAATACTGAAATTATTACTGACTTTAAAGATCTTAATCTGTAGTACCTTGGTGTGCTGAACACGAATATGACCATGAAACATTTTTATTGTCTCTCATTTTGAAGATATTTGATATAGTTCATTTTCTATGTTTCACCGTGTAAATTTATCCAGTAGGACTGTAACAACATCCTAAATAAGCCTATAATGATGTAATATAGCATCACATTACATAATACCATCATGCACACATCATCCAGAGTTTACTGCATTATTTTCTGATCCAGTGCAGTACTACTGCCAGGCGGCTGCTGAAGTAAGCTGACATCAGCAGTGTTCTATATATAGCTCAGTCACAAAGGCTGAGCATTTAAAATATTTCAGACTTCGTGGGATACAGCTTAAGCTACTGTTACATAAAACTGTTATTATTTTATCCATTTAGTTGCAATACAGTACACTAATGCCTTGAAAGTGCGTTAATATCGTGGACAAATTTTGCTATATTTGTGGGGAAGTGACGTTTGCCAACCGGAAGAAAAGTATCACTTCTCAAGGGAAGAAGGCATATCATCTTTACTTCGGGAGCAAAACTGGCGACCAAGACAAGCCTTAGATACATCTGCAACACAGCTTTCTCAGTGGTTAAATGGCAAAAGACCATCAATGCCGTATGCAGTCCCCATGGTGTGGAGAGAGCCAAGTAACCCCACATACGACTGTTACTTCTGCTTGGCTCCTCCTCTTTTCGGCGGGACAAAAAGCAAAAGAATTCCAGAATAGTCTACCCCAACATTCCGTCTGCACTGAGACCAGTTCCACATGGTGAAGGACTTCCTATTCTAGAACCTCCAGCAGAATATTCTATTGATTCAGCTGATGAGGACAAGGGTGAGCCGACCTGTTCTCCTGGTCAGTCAGCATATAGATCCAGATTTTTACTCTGGTGCATCATCAACCCCATACAGAATAAAACAGAAAGAACTAAATGACCTGGTTCGTGATTTGGGCTCATCCAAGAACAATGCAGAATTGCTAGGTTCAAGACTTCAACAATGGAATCTTCTAGAAGAAGATGTCACAATTACTTCATATCGAAAGCGCCACCAACAGCTGGAGCCTTTCTTCAGAAAGGAAAGCAATCTGGTATTCTGTTCCGATACTGATGGCTTCATGATTTCCTTAGAAATCACTCATGACTCGCAAGAATGGAGACTATTTGTAGACTCTTCGAAACTGAGTCTTAAGGCTGTGCTCTTGCGCAATGGAAACCGTCTTCCATCTATTCCAGTAGCGCATGCTGTCCACATGGAAAAAGAATACGATAACTGAAAGCAGCTCCTGAATTCCATTAAGTATAACAAGTACAGCTGGCACCTCTGTGATGATTTGAAGGTAGTGTAGTTGCCCTTTTAACGGGACTGCAGCAGGGATATACAAAATACATGTGTTTCTTATGTGAGTGGGATAGCCAAGCAAGGGAATAGCACTACTTGCGGAAGGAATGGACTCGCAGACAAAATGTAGCAGCTAATAATATCCAGCACCTAACAAAATCCTGGTACCACCCCTTCACATCAAACTAGGTTTGATGAAGAACTTCGTGAGAGCCATGAACCTGACTTCACCAGCTTTCTGAAACCTGCATGAAAAATTCCATCGACTTAGCGAGACAAAGAATAAAGACGGAGTTTTTATGGGTACTCAGATTCGAGAGCTCTTCAAAGATGACAAGTTCAACAACTTGCTGCAGAGCGGTGCGAAACAAGCATGGAATGCTTTTTGCCTAGTGTCTACAAACTTTCTCGGGAATGTTAGGGCAGAAAACTACAAGGAACTAGTAGAAGACATGCTGATTCAGTAACAGAAACTTGGCTGCAATATGTCTCTGAAGATTCACTTCCTTCATTCCCATCTGGATTTCTTTCCTGACAACTGTGGTACGGTTAGTGATGAACGTGGCGAACGTTTTCATCAAGATATCGCAACAATAGAAAAAAGATACCAAGGAAAATTGTCCACTCTCATGCTGCCTGACTACTGCTGGACACTCCCCAGAGATGCTTCCAAACAGCTGTACAAGAGACAGGCAAATAAATCTAAGACGTAGTATATGGCTTGATTGTTTACAGGTATTAACCAGAGGTCAGTTACTATTAGCATGCACTTCATGATGCACACAATAATTATTGCAGATTACAAAAAATATTCGTGTTGAGCACATAAAAATTGATAAAAAAAATCAATAATTTTATTTCAGTAACATGAGTTTTGTAGAAATTTGTTGACCAACGTGACATCTGTCCAATCTTCTTTATTGGTAGATAAATACCAGTATTTCTGTTTCGTGTTCTAAAGTTTTCTATCGATAAAGTTTTTACACTGTTTTAACAGTTAATTATACTCAATATGCAATTACAGAAACAAAAGACGCTATGTATAATTGCGTAATCAGAGGTGACTAGAAACTTCAAATCTGATCCATGAAAAAAAAGAAAAACATGAACGCTCTATAACTTAAAGCTGAAAGGTCTACTAAAGTGCGCTTTTTTTCTAATGACTCGGTAAAACTCAGTGCGAGATACAACGTTTCCAAAATTTTAATGAATAGAATTCTTTCCATTCTCGATATACTCGCCTACAAACAACAGGGAACAGGAAATGTATTGTACTTGGGATACAGTTATGTTGTCGAGATTTCAGCCAGTGGGAGCGCTGGGATAATATGTTAATCAAGTGTACCTGTGTATACACGTTACCTCACAAGTCTGACCTCGTTCTGTGCCTCATGATGTTTATACGCTTGTACATCTAGTCCTTAGAAAAATATTGTTTCACCCCACTAGACCTTTACAAAGTATATTTTTGTTTCCAAATAACTGGGCTGCTACTATGTGTAAGTGAATAACGCTCTCCGTTTTCAAGACAGAAAATTACAAACTACTAACTGCACACGAAAGGGGCGTAAAACCATGACATCACAAAAGTCCATCGAAACGGTTAGGTCGTTATTCACTTCCATTTTGGAAACAGTATTTGGTATTGAGCTACATACATTTATTTAAACAAAAGTATTTTGCATCCTGTAAGCCATTTAAAAGTGCGCGACAAGCAATGAAGAACAAACATACAGTGAAAACTGAAACTAGCACTTTAAAAAAGAAAAGAATAAGAAGTTTTAGTGGTTTTGTCGACCTTGTAATGCCAGGAGCAGAAGGCAACAATAGGAACCAACAGAGAGAAGGAAGGAAAGCAAGAAAGAAAACATTGAAAGAAAGAAAAAATGGAAACTCGTAAAAGATAAGGAACGAATAGATAAATATTTCTTTTAAAATATAGACATTAGAAATAATGAGTAGACGACATTAACAATGTCTACTTGCATAGCTACTTAAAGTAAAACTTACCCACTCCACGAATAGGCTCTGTCAACACAGACTAACACAATCAAACTAAAGAGCAGACTTGAAGCTGCCATCTTGTCAAAGACAGCTGGTGAGAAATACCTTCCCGAACCTTCAAGTACCCCAGGTTATATACACTCCAACAAGGAAGAGATACACCGTAGCATTGAGTCGATATATCGAGCACGCACGATTTTTCAATGAGCCAAGATGACAGCAACCCTGTACTAAAGGTAAAATCTGTGATTTTGGAGACGAATTTCACTAAATTCTAGTATGTGATTACTACAAGAATGAAAAAATGCATTTTTATGCTTTACTTTTTTCATATACACACTTTTGTATTTATTTATCTTTTATCTGTGTACGTGTATTCAAGCCTTGTATGGGTGAACTGTTGATTGTGTGTAGTTAAAATTTCTCATACCCTTCATGGGGTGAATGAATAAAATAAAATGTCAAAATGTCGAAATGTCAAATGCCGCCTTCTCATCTTTCCTTTCTTCCTACATCGTCAGCTGCTCTTGTAGGATGGCTGCGATGACAGTCTTCTGTGGATGAGAGAGTTTGTCTGTTGATGAGAGAGTTTGTCTGTGGATGAGAGAGTTTGTCTGTTGATGAGAGAGTTTGTCTGTGGATGAGAGAGTTTGTCTGTTGATGAGAGAGTTTGTCTGTGGATGAGAGAGTTTGTCTCTAATCGAAGAGTTGTTGGCCGTCCCGTTGTGTCTGCGCGTCCTGCTTGCAAACTTGTTTGTACTTTGTGCATGTATTTGTGCGTGCACATGTGGTTGCAGATGTGTCCAGCATATTTTTAACTGTGTGCGTGCAGTTCACCTGCGTCCAGTCATGCAAGTGCGAGTTTCGTTTGGTTGTGGGACCTCCCAATCCCGCAGATTTTCACTTGTGCCTGGGACGAAGCTTGCTGTCATGAAATGCCACGACTCTCTGCTCTCTCCTCTGGGTGACAAACAATATTCTAGTGAGTATGCACCATGTACTGCATGTGTATTGTGAGCCAACCCGTCTGGTTCTTGCAGTGCACCCAATGGCAGCATAGTGAGGTCGACACGGTAGGCATTGAAAACGTCATATGTACAGGGGCTTGATTTCACGCAGACACTACAAGGAAACATAAAAATAGGGGATGGTGGTGGAAATGTACGTGTGCGTGTCATTCAAAGCGAGAGGTTACAGAAGACTCAAGGTGGCTTGATGGCTTTTCTTTTCCTTCCTCTTCTTTTTTTTTGAAGTGGTGGAGTAGGGGGAGGTTTCGTGCGCATTCGTCAAAAGACACGGCTACAAAGCATTTAATTACAGACTTTTGGGTTTTATGTGCCCCTCTATCTCCTCAAGACCTCCTCCACTTCCCTCTCTCCCTCTCCCCGTCTCCACCTCTCTCTCAAACTGAGAAATGTGGAAATGGGAAAAGGGATATACTGCTTGCGTGTGTGTGTGTGTGTGGGCGCGCACGGGCAGACTTTTTTATGCGTATGTGTGTTGAATATTTGTATCTTACATTCATCATTTCCTGTTTTGCTAGGCTAAACTAAAGCTTTACTAAAAACTTTAATTTAATATTTTTTTTCATCTCACACCCCAACCCTTCACCCCTATAAATATAAGACAAGGATCGAATTCGGGAACCCTTCTTTCTCTCACAAGTTGAAACAAAATGGCGACTTATATGTGTTACCCACAAGAAGGCTTGAACACTCAACGCGGAGCGCCAGCCTATGATTTGTGTCTTCAGCGCTGTCATGGGAAAAGCTGGTCACGACGACGAGTAGTGTACATGGAGGTCACGATATTTTGTGTGTATACTTCTAAATCACTGCTCTTCCGGGTAAGCTTTAACGTCATGCAGTCCCGTGCCGGGTGGAGAGAGGTTTCACCCCACCCTGGGTGACATTCACTTGTACCTGCAGTCAAAACTGGAGATCGCTGTTGCACATTTTTGTAGTGGGAGTAGAATATGGCAAATAATGGAAAAAATTGTATACAGTTTATACAGACACGTTATTCAAAGTTTGAACCAGAAGATTTCTTTTTCTTCCGTAGTGCGCAAGTAACGACGTGAACAGAAGTCAAAGTGCTTTGGTAGACAACAATTAAAATGAATGAGAAAGGAACAAATAAAAAGAAAACTCTCATTTGTATCAAATTAACAATGATGATGATGATGGTGACGACGACGATGACAATGTGTGACAGAGAGTTCTGTAGTCATTCACAGTGGGTCTTGGGGGAGGGATACACCTCGTGCAGTGTCTTCAAGACAGATTTATGAAATATTTTATCATTTCTGTGTTTAAAGTGAAGACTGAACGCAAAAATGTGATTTCAAAATAATGAATTCAGCATTTCTGGAAGACTGAAATGGTATTCATACACGTAACTAATTTTAGAGGAAAATTAAAACACATCCTTTGACGCCGTAACTGTAAATGGCCCTAAGGTCGATTCGGAGTTTACCGACCATAGACATTCAGTATTCGTTCAGAACTGCCGCAAATAGTACAACAGTGTTCTACGAGGAACAAAAAATGCAAGTATTTTTGACGGAAATAACACCATTAATTTTCCTTGAGAAAGACAACGCATTTATCACGGTAATTAGACGGATCACCTTTCGTGTTAACAACTCGGCTATACGCCATACTACCTCTGAACAGATTCAAAACCTTAATAAGGTAAAGAAACATTCAGATACAAACGTTACAAAGTGATATTAATAGTACCTGTCGGCAAAATAAAGTCTTTCTACCTCCATTAGTCCGTCTTTCTATTGAACCATACACATCTTACGCCATGTTTGCAGATATTTGGGGTTTTTTTTCTCCTCCTACCCTGAATAATAAATTCCTTTTGTAACAAGACTTGTAGTCATTCTGTAGGTAAGCTAATTAGTTAAGCATGCCGAAACGGCAGTAGTTTTGTAGTTCGAGCACAATCCTTTCAAGACAAACATTCTCTTGGTGCATCCTCTGTCCCAGAGAAGTAAGAATTGCGGGTATGGTGTTTCTTCCACACGATTTAGTTCTATCCGTTTCGACATCATTCAAAGCAACAGCTTTGTCTTCGGCTCTACAATGATCTTGTAACCCTATTCTTTCCTCCTGCAAAATAAAATACAGCCGATAAAGAGACAGCGCAAAGTAAACATTTACCCGCTGACTGAAGTCACTATGCCTATAAAAGTGTTTCTTTTACCCTCTTGTACACTTTGGAGCTTTACATTGCGTGGCTGCAAACAATGGCGGGCTTGTCAGTCCACCTCAAGAACGTGTGCCTACCATTCAGTAGTGCGCAAGTGTCTGTATAAACAAAGTTGCGCACTCGTTATGTATGTATATATATACCTGCAGGTACCCGCTGGGACAAGAACTGAACTTTTGGGAAAGCCAAATGTTGTTTGGTATGCCACTGCATTTTATGTCAATAAGCAATTGTAATTTTAAAAAATACGCTTTTGTATTTGGTTAGTGGTTCGTGAACAGTACGTGAAATTTATTGGTTGCTGCCGTTTCTGTCCTTTTTTTATTATGTATATTAAAAAGTAGGACGTGTAGAGGCAAACTAAATTGTCTTTTTGTAGTGGAAGCGAACATGCCAATGTCAGGCTGCATGCGTGACGGAAGCGAGGGGTGCACGTGCACGAAAGCTATAACAAGATATACAACAAGCACACACTCATTTATGCAGCAGGTAGATATAGTCTCGGACATACTTCCAACAAGTAAAGTCACTCATGCCCACACATGTTCTAGTTCGGGCGACAGAGCAAACGCTGCGGGTTTTGCCGACTTAAAGCAGGAAGTAGATCAACGCTAACTTTTCAGTCTGAAGAGTTCAAGGACTGGCGGGAAGACGACGTAGACGAGGTGCTGTGCATAGCATTATCATCGTATTTGCAATATTTATTTTTAATCTGCAAGGTGATGTTCTCCAAAACAAAAGTTGACAAAGCATCTCCAAGCACAATCGCCGTTAAATAGGATTCTTTCTATTTCCCAAATGCAAATGCGCAATCAGTCAGAAAATACTTGAGATAGACCGCATTCAAGCTGGACTATTTCATTGGTGTGATCGTTAACAAAAGAAGAGGAGGTCACAGAGTTGAGTGACTGGAGGGGAGCGGAGGACCGAATCACATTCAGCGAGAGTGGAGGAGCAGGAGGAGGTGGAGGGGAGGCCAGGTTTGTCCATCGGCGCTGGAAATAACCCTTCCTTGTTGAAGTATACAGAACTTAGTGTATTTTAAAAAACCAGCCAGTTGTTGCAATATTTACAGCTTACTGAACTCTGGCGGTATCCCGATCTAGATAGTTTAACAACATGGCACCTAGTAATGGTCACGAGTTTGCATTATTCTGCGCACGTATTATATGTCGTGACATTGTTTGGACATAAGCAAATAACCTATAAAATCTGTATAAATATATATATATATACATATGTGTTTGTGCGCGTGCATGTGCGCGTGTGTGTGTTTGTGTGTGTGTGTGTGAACAATCAATTGCAGTATAAAATATTGTTCGTGCTTTTTACTTATACACTATATTTAAGGCAATGAATGGATGTTTGTTGTGTGTGTGTGTGTGTGTGTGTGGAGCACCATCCGGCAAAAAAAAAAAAAGCAAAATCATCACGGCTGTTTAAATATTTTTTATTCAGCATTTATCTTTAATAAACTTTAGTCACCTTGCTATTTTTCATATATTATAGTTTTTAATGATAATTGTTCTGTCAGTTTCCTTACGCCGTATTACAGTAATAATTTATGTCTCCTTCAGCTGTTCCGCTTGGAAGACAATAATGGAAGTCCAGTAGTCTACTACTAACTTCTGGTGCCATGGCTTGACACATAACGTGGAGCAGAACTGCGACAGACGTCAGCTATTGTTTTCATTGTAAAAAGTCATGATTAGACTACTGCAATAGTGCATTGTGGGGTATACCTGCTTCGCAGTTGGATCGACTCCAAACAGTTCAAATCACAGCCGCCAGGATTGTCACCAGTGCAAAGTCGTCCACTGTGCACATCACGCCTATCCTACAGAGCCTTCACTGGCTCCCAGTGAACAAGCGCATTGATCACAAAGTGCTTTCGATTGCACAGTCCTGCATGTCCAAAACTGCTCCTGACTATTTGCAAGACATAGTTCCTCCTTACCAGCCGTCACGTGGCCTGCGCTCTGGCTCCCAGTCACGCTTCTGTCTCCCTGCAGTGGAAGACACAAACAAGAAGCGCACTGGAGCCAGGGCCTTCACAAACGCGGCACCTAAACTGTGGAATGCTCTGCCATCGTCACTGTCCACCATCACCTCACCAACCACGTTTCGAAAAAGACTGAAGACCCATCTGTTTATTTAAGACGGACAAACTTAAACAACCAAGCAACACTTCTGTCTTTATTTTTTACTTTCCTGGTGTTTTATCTATTTATTTACTTTTTTATTCTATTTATTTATTTTTTGTTTTTGCGGCGCAATGAGCATTCTTCTGAATGGATACCTGCGCATTACAAATGGACATCATCATCATCATCATCATCATCCTCATCATCATCATCATCATCATCATCATCATCGTTACTTCCCCATATGCATGTCCTTCTGAATATTTTGCTGGTCTTATTGTTTGTAATTTTGTAAGCAGTTTTTCCTCGAAGTCAGGATCCAATCAGAAGACAAGCCTTTTTTAATTACATCTTTTCATAGACAGATTTCTGGTTTTCGTGTAAATAAAATTGTACAGCTGCTTCGGAAACGTGCTTTGGAGATCCACTGCAAAATTCACTGGCGATTCTTGGTACAACAAAATACAATAGTTTTGTGACAGAAGTTCAGAATTGAAAACTAAGTGTATGGGACCATAACAATTATCGCCTTGTAGTGTTAATCATTTTGGCATGTATGGTTTGCATTCAAGGGGAGGAAATCTATTAATTCCAACAAAAAGGATGTAGAGATGAAAAGGATGCGGTTCCTTCCCATTGTGATCGCTTTACCTGTACTTGGGCATGATAGACAGCTCCTAAACCTAAACTGCTTAGTCTAGATGATGATGGTGATGATGATGTAGTTCTGGTGATTATTTTCAAATAATAAAAGAACGTTCTTGTGGGCGATTAATATTGTTAACACATGCAGTCCAAGTAGAGAAAAACATCGACTGAGTGTGCGTGATGCTCACAATAACATAAAAAACTTATAGAAAAATGTTCATGGCGTACTAAGATTTCAATAAGCTGAGCAAGGCTATACAACCATACAAGCATACAAGGCTGAGCAAAGCAACACTGAAGGGTTTTTTGGGGGGGAAATTTCTAATTTGTTAAATCATTTTTAAAAATTTATTTTAAAAGAAAGAATAGCAAGAAAGACAACCGGGTGGAGAAAGTGGATCACTTGACGTGGTTCTTTCCCTTACATCATTTAGCTGCTGAGCTTTCTTGTGCCGCGCCCTGCACATAGTAGAACTGTGGGGCATTTATTTATACTATTTTCGTAAATTTAAGGATAAACATGGCGGAACTGTGGGGCATCTATTACTTCTAGTTTCGTAAATTTAAGGATAAACATGGCGGAGCGGTTGGGTATTTATTTATTCTAGATTTGTAGACTTAAGGATGCGACTTAAAGTTATAAACAACTATGTGAATGTTTTACGTTGATAGTCGATTATAGAGGTCCTGAGATCATTTTTTCGTGGGAACCTGGCGTTCATAAAGTTCGCCGCACAATGTTGCACTAGAGGGAACTCCTGCTTACAGGAATCTGAGATTCACATTAACTTAAGTTTTTTTTCTCCACATCTACAGTTTATAGAAAGCACATTTAAAAGTGATTGTGTGGGTGGGGAACAGTCTGGGCTGACATTTTGTGACCACGTCTTCTCCGTCGTTAACAAACAGTGGTTAGCCTTATGACAGGTCTTAGCCTTGTTTCATACTTCATGCTGTCGTTCGTGCTCATATCTGATCAACACTGGTGTCAGCACGCTGGATACGGGGTGTAAGAGGGTGGGGTAACTAACAAAAGCGCCGACATCTTAAGTCGTGGAAGTCAACGGGGAGAAGGATGGCACATGATGACCAGCAACGATAACGACACTTAGAATCATTAACACTTCCAAGGACGATTATGCATAGAACAGAATATGGAAGTAGGAGAAGAACTAGACAGAAAAACTGGGAAGACAACATCCAAGAGTGACTGTTCTATCCTTTAGTAGATTCCAGAGAATGCCAGAGATCCGAGAAATGGCGTGAGGGAGTAGTAAGATCGTGATGGTTAACCACTTGATAACAATGGCGTAATTACATGAGTCGGAGGTCTAGTTACCTCGAAGGTAGCTGCGGACCAAAGAATGTGTGTTGCACGTGAAGAACGGAGGATGGCGATAAGATTGACTAACCACAGCCTTACTTTGGGGATCTATTTTCTAAGGTCTGAGTGAAGTTCGTTGTAGGATGCTGAGCAAACAGCCTACTGCCACTCGCAAGACAAAATCCCTCTCTCAGCCTTTAGTCAATAGGTAGGGTGTTCCCTTACTTATGCTACGTAAGGGTTACTTGTCCATGGAAGCTTGCAGGTGCCGAAAGAGGGGTAACTCAAATAAGCCTTTTGTTTCAGGGACATTCTATAGGAGATGACCTTGTACTATTAAGCAGCCGCATTGTCACGCCACACCAGACCAGGTTCAAAACTGTTTGTTTCGATTTCGATCTTGATAAAACAGTCACATCAAAAGCAAAAGACAAAACAAAAAAATCCCAGCAGCCACAACGGCACTTACTCTCATCCCCCCCCCCACCCAGCCACCCGAGGTGCACACTTTGCCTGATACCAAAGACGGTCGGTGGTTCGGGGTAGTCCCGCGCTGAGCTTGTATTTTGGGACAACGCCTTTACAGTCGTAACAGACAGATCTCAGCTTTATTTCGGATTTCTGACATTCCCTGATCAATACCTGTCAGCACACAAGAGACGAAGACGATTAAAAATCGGGTGTGGACCAACAGTGACTGTGCTGTGCCTACATGTCAGCATGATGTGAACTGACAGTGACCAGTGACAGTAGTGTAGCTATATATATTGCTATGCTGTGGACTAGGATGGTTTGGGTGGTCCGTGAATTACTTCATAGCGCGGGTTGACAATGAATGTCCAAATGGACAAAGGATTACTGTGTTGCTGATTGGTGACTAGTGACTGTGGACTTACATTTGGACAATATTTAACCGAATTGGTGGCTTTACTTTAATGAGAAGTTATAGTTGCGGGATAAATGTCTGTCTCTCATACCTGTAACACATAGCTAGACATGTCACTGTTATGTTACAATCAGTTACCTGCGAAGAAGTATGATGGAGAGTGGTAAAGGCTTAAAGTCAAGTGTAATTTTTCTAATAATTGAGTAAAGCTTAGTGCCCGGTACTATTTCCAAAATAATATTAGTAAATACATTTCTACACGCCAATTGGAGAACCAGGGTTATATGTTAATTAGGAGGATATATGTACTAACATAATGTCAAACGTAACATGCCTTATCTGTGTATGGGGATTTTTTAAAGCGAAAGGAGTCTTTTCACTCAGATTTTGGAAAATAGTTTCTTGCGTTGAGCTTTGCCCAATCATTAGAAAAAAGTCCACCTTCCTAGTTCTTTAATGAAAGGACCTTCATTGGCGGCACATCTCTCGACAAAAGCAGCTATTGACTTGATAATGAGTGAAGGTCAAGAGAAAGATTTGTTATAGGTTTAGGATTTTGGACGAAGATTGACTGAGGTCCAAGATTTGTAATTACCTACACTGAAATGGCGCAGTTAGTGTTTAATTTATAGACTCGAATTTAAGAACGAATTTTAAAGACAAAGGGGCCGTTTAGAGAGTGACAGTAAATTGTGGAGAAAGCTCTCTTTTTGTGACTGCATGGAGCCAGTAAATAGCTGTACTAGCGGTTGACTCTTTGCTAAAATATAGCTAACACTCCAGCTGCTACCTTTACAGCCGACATCTTTTCTCTCTTGTATCTTTACCTGACTTTATTCAGTCTGTCAGTCACTTCACTTTTTGTCATCAGATTTCACAGACACTAAAGAAAAATAATTTACTGCTTTGCACTGCTGTTGTGTTGGTGCAACATCTTTACTAGCAATATGTGTGCACGCCAGACATGGACAACCATTTCTAGTCTTTGTTTGAAGATGTGCTTTTTTATTTTCAATTTGTGCTGGTTTTTAGGTTGCGGCGCCTCCTACACTGTTATGTTTCCGCCTAACATGGTTTGCTGTTCTTACATAAAATCTCTCATTTGATGTTACATTATAGAGAGAGATATGTCCCTTCCTCTAACTATTTTTAGGGTGACTATTTTTAATCTCATCCTTTTGTCTTATTTCTCTCGTTGCCAGTGATTTTCGTCGATTTTGACGTCAACTGTTCATCTATGTTTTTGTTTTGTTGCCTTGTTCTGTTCAGGATTATTTTGTTTGCCCCCACCACCCTGTATTTGTAAACTAAAGGTCTTTACAGCCATGTCCGTGCCATCTTTACTCTACTGCTGATTGTACATTTTCATCTCTGAACAACTTTATTTACTTGCGCACATTTTACATTGCTAGGAGGGGGTAGTTAAGAGTGTAGTAATTGTACGGGTGTGTGGGATGAGACTGCGTGTTGTTTAGGTCATTGCTTAGTTTGTTTAGTTCATGAGCTCCCAACGAAGAACATGTCTCTCTGTCACACAGAAATAGACAATAAAGATGTGTTCATTGTATTGTATTCTGGATCTACGTCTGTCAACAACGTAGATGTTAAGCTCTGATACGTTGTGTACTGCTGTACTGTTTGTTTACTGTTTTGCACTGCTATTGTGTTGGTGCAACATTTTTAACAGCAATACGTGTGCACGCCAGACATGGACAACCAGTTTTTTTAAGACGGGCTTTTTATTTTTAATTTGTGTTGTTTTTTGTGCACTGTTTTTACTCTGTAATGCGGTGGATAAATCCACTTTATTATTACATAAAAACCCTCTTGAATCTAGCCTAACATGATTCGCTGTTGTTACATAAAAGCGCTCTGGGTTGCAGCCTAAATTTTTTGGCTGTCAAAGATCACTGGGTTCCTGACCAGCAAATTTCGCTGTTGTTATGCAAGAAAAACAACAGTCTAGTGGTATTCGTGTGAAAGAGTCAATGCAAGAAAAACAACAGTCTAGTGGTATTCGTGTGAAAGAGTCAATTCACGTCGCCTGACAATAACAATCTTTCTAACCAGGCAGATGTCTCGGTTACCTAGAGCCTTCCATTTCTGAAAATAGTGAAAAGCTTTTTCTTTTACACACACACACACACACACACACACACACACACACACACACACACACACACACACACACACACACACACACACACACAAACTAGTGTGGTGGTGTGAGCAATGTTCACGCATCTCCATTCCACATTCTTCGTCAGGAGGTTTTTGTGCAGAAGATTTTGAGGAAATTTATTTTAAGAGAAGTCTGTAGTGTTTTGTTGTTGTTGTTGTTGTTGTTGTTGTTTCTAATGAGTTGATGGTTTTCAACCTTGAAAGTAATACGCACTGGTGAACCTTCGATGCGGTTTTCTTCCTTGGAAAGCGAATTTGGAAGTTTGTGATTGTTGAGAGTTTCCATTTCAGGCGTCAAACAGGAAACTTTATTACAAGTACAACTGAAATCATTTGGAATGGAGAATCTATCTATCTATCTATCTATCTATCTATCTATCTATCTATCTATCTATCTATCTATCTATCTATCTATCTATCTATCTATCTATCTATCTATCTATCTATCTATCTATCTATCTATCTATCTATCTATCTATCTATCTATCTATCTATCTATCTATCTATCTATCTATCTATCTATCTATCTATCTATCTATCTTTCTTTCTTTCTTTCTTTCTTTCTTTTCTTCTTTTTCTGGGGCCTAAATCATGGTGTCACTTTGGTAGTCGTTGTCATACATGAACTGTCCTCGTCATCGTTATTCACCGTTATCATTGGATTTGATCTTCACCACTGTACGTGCTACCGAGAGCCGCCCTGGAGTGGTTTGCATGTGAAGTCGACTTGATGATGAGACCGGCAACTAAAGACATCTTCAATACCTTCAGTGCACACCAGCTCTGACAGCGGGAGTAGAAAACATGTCAGTTCAGCGATAGTTTTCTAATTTCCCGGTGCCCTGTGCTTGTTTCTTTGTGGAGCTGGTCCATTATTTCTGAGCACGTGGCCTCAGCCATTTTATCCCTGAGTCTGAGCACACGAGAAAGAATGAGGGTAAGATTTTAAACAAGAGGGTGTTGTATTAAGGCAATGACACCGAAACTATTGCGAGAAGACTTTTAATTATCAACATAGTTTTTTTGTTTTGTTTCTTTTTGAGGGAGGTTAAGTAAGCAATATCTTAGCAGGAAACGTTTAGAGCAAAAATTCCATATTTGTATGTTTTTATATGTGATTGCCTCAATAATTGTTTGCATAGTGTTTGCCTTGTCCGGCATTTACTTGCATGCGCGTGTTTGTATGCGTGTACGTGGGTGCTTGCGCATGTGTGTGTGTGTGTGTGTGTGTGTGTGTGTGTGTGTGTGTGTGTGTGTGTGTGTCTTTGTCTTTGCATGCTTGTATGTGTGTGTTTGCATGATCAATCTCTGAAGTCATTTAGGGGAGTGTTCGAGTGTTCATAGGTCCCTTTACAAAGCACAGAGCGAGAAAATTGAATCCAATTGAATCCTTCAAATCTGCACTGAAAACACACCTCTTCCTTGAGCATTACTACTAACACAGTCCACACAATGCTCGTCCTTTTTACCCTCCCCCCTCCCGCTTTGCTACTTTTCTACCCATCTTTCTCTGCAGAAAAACTATATTCTCTGTTCCTGTTACTTGGTGCCTTTTTGTGTTTTCTATCATTGTTTTCTGTTTGTCGTCAGTACTGTCGTTTATTCTTCCGTCCCTCGTGTTCTATTAATTTAGTCCATGTCCCTTCCTCGTTTTAAGCGCTAAAAGCATGCTCTCTATGAGTGTGAATATGCGCTATAAAAATCTTCATTATTATTATTAAAATCAGTTTTCAACTTCAAGAAAAAACAATTATTTGTGCATGTGACAGTGGTTTCGGGAAGTAAACGCATAGCAAGTCTTTTGACTTTTTCTGAGTTCACAAAATAGTTCAGCACCGCCCTGTGTGTGTGTGTGCGTGTGTGTATGTGTGTGTGTGCGTGCGTGCGTGCGTGTTGTAAGTGATCGTGCGCGCGTGTTTGTGTAGGTGCACGTATATATCTGCGATGTACATACGTTTGTGCGTGGACGGACACACACACACACACACGTGTGTATCTGTGTGTGCGTGATGTACTAGTAAGTATCTATGCTTGGCATCCTGCTACGGGACCGCACCCAGGCTGGAAAGTAGGCCACCTGTTGCAGAGATGTTGCAACTATTGATGTCTCCTTATAGGTAGAGCACAGGTTCCAATAAAGAGCCTTGCTGCCGGCAATCTGTTAACTTTTTTTTTTCTTTTAAACTCTCCCCTCCATCTTCCCTCAGCACACCCTCCCTCATGGTACTGAATTGGGTGGGTGGGTGGGTGGGTGGGTAGGTAGGAAACAGAGCCCTGGCAGCAGAGGAATCAATCATGTCACTAATGTTGACGACAATCTTCACTGTACCGCGGTGTCTTTCTTTGTACCCCCGCAGAGTGGGGCTGTTAGAAGTCGAGTCAATGGACTAACCGTCGAACGCGTCGTTTCACACAAGGTATTATGCCGCGAACGCACGCGCAATGCCAAATTCTTAACTCCGAAACCACCTGTACGAATTCGTGTGCGTACGTCCAGTGAGCACGTATTCGTGCGCGTGTGCGTGTGCGTGTCTGCGCGCGTGCCTGTAGATTTGCACGTGTGTAAATATGCTCTTTGTGTGTGTGTGTGTGTGTGTGTGTGTGTGTGTGTGTGTGTGTGTGTGTGTGACACCCTTGTTCCGCCACGCACTGGGAAGATGAAAAAACTTCGATCCACAGTAACACACAAAATACAAAATCCTTTCAGGGGTTTGCAGCCACTAAATCGCTTTCTCTGTCTCCACCTACCCTATACCACACACACTCACACATGCACAGGCACACACACATATTCATAAATACGTACATATTTAAGCCCCAACGATGACATTTATAATGCGCAGGTATCCTTTCAGAAGAATGCTCATTGCGCGCGCGCGCACACACACACACACACAAGCACACATGTATGTTTTCATGCTTAGTGTATACAAACACAAAAGCATATAATAATAATAAACTCCAGTAAAGCCAGGACTGGGCGGGAAGCTTTGAAGAAGAGCGGGGTGGTGGGGTGGGGGGAGTCGAATGGGGCGGGGCCTAGTGAAGACGTGTAGACAGGTTTGGGGACTTACGAGTACTCTTGCGTGTGAGGGTGGAGACGGGTAAACCTTAATGTTGCATGACCTGCCAATAATTCGGCTGCCTGATATTCGTCCTACTGAGCGTGTCCTGATGCCCTGATCAGTAGTTTTTTTTATATTATTTTTAAGTGGAAAGCGGGGGTTTGGTGCCACCTTGATGACGTGGTCTTTCGCAGCACTTAACAGACATATGGTCCGGTCATCGTTGCTTGCGCTTATGACCAGTGAAAGGTCACGAAACGTAGTCAGAGATTATGACCTGCCTTCCACCTTATGGCGACTTTCATGACTTTTCACAGCTGCTAAATTAACAACAACAACAAACAAACAAACCCGAACTAACAAAGTTAATGCCAAGGAATACAAATCATCCAAAACAACGCAGTGGTCAATTTGAAATACCATTAATTATCTTTACAGAAACTTTCAGTTCACAACTAAAGGAATGGTAACCTACACTGACAGGATAAAAACCAAGATCCTGTGTCAAGGGTTGGGATCTCGGCTTCAACACTCGTGATGTGTCAGGATGTGGCATTTGGTTAGTATAGCTATAGCCGCTGTGCAGCCTTAAAAGCTGACTACGCGTAAAAGCAACATTTACGAATCGGAGCTCAGCATTTACTGCAGATATCACAAAGTCTCAAAATAACCAGTTGGCACATTTTTCTATTATACTGAAAAAAATTAATAGGTTTGTTTATATAGTGCTTTTTCCTAGCACTAAAGACAGTCTCGAAGTCCTTTTGCCTAACACCCACACATTGGTGCACGAGGACACACATTAAGCAGATATCAACATTACGAATATTCACATCAAGAACCACACACGCATGCGCACAGAGGATGAAGGAAACCAGAGTATCCGGAGATCACCAGCAACAGTCAGCTGTAAATCAGGTGTCATATCCAAGGAGAGGAGTATCGGTGCCGAACCCAGTTCTCACTGCCGTGGTGACAGTTTAGGGAAAGCGGATGGCCGAGTGGTTAGAGCGTTGACGTCCGAACCGAGAGCGCGCTGGTTCAATTCCCGATAAGCGCAGCAAACTTCCCCCAGTCGACCCAGCTGACGGGAATGGGTACCTGACTCCATAGAGGGTTGGGGAAGGCAAGGCAGCGAGGGAGAGGAGATTGGCACCACCCTCATGTAAATGCTGGCCCCGAGAAAAGTGGGGTCTCTAACACCTCCCTCCCCAACGACCTGAAAAAAGGTTATGGGATGACCTTTACCTTTTTTTAGCCCCTGCGCCACAAAGCAATAAACTTGTAACAGCTGAACAAAAACAAAAAACAAAACACTTAACGCCTGCTATCTACTTTTCCAAAGAACTGGACAGAGGTATCTCCAACTGGTAGCTATCCTTCTTCAGTCTTTCTTCCCCCTCGACAACAAATATTAAAAACAAGAAAAGAAAACCTTGTTCCGTAACTAAGCAGAAGTATGAAAACTGTCGATGTACCTGTCGAGACTTTGTAAGTCATTCCTTCCTCCACAAACAAACAAATAAATAAAACAAACACAGGCGAGAAAACAAAACAAAAGCCCATTCAGAGTAAATAAAGCAAATGACACTAAACTGTCATTTCACCACGTCATCAGTCATCGTTATGTTCGAACACAACGGTACAGGTTTACTTTTTTCTTTGTTTTTCTGAAAGTGCATAGATAGCGTTAGACCTATTTTCTTTTTCAATAGTATACTTTGGGTGTTCGCATACATACTGGCCTATTTCTCGAGGAACGATGATTCAGGAAAGCATTGCCAGCGAACGCGCGCGCGTGTATGTGTATCTATGTGTGAATGTGTATGTGCAGGTGCGCGTGTATGTGTATCTATGTGTGAATGTGTATGTGCAGGCGCGCGTGTATGTGTCTATGTGTAGGTGTGTAAGTGTAGACGCGCGTGCGAACATGAACCGTGTAGCACGTGTGTCTTTGATCTCGTGCGTGCGTGATTCATGGATTTCGCTCTGCATCACCCTGTCCCAGGCAACTGCTGCCGTCAAATGTTACTGTGTCTGAGCAAGGACTAGCGGGTGAAGGGAGGGGGCGTGGCGTGGCGTGATGGTGGTTCTTTCCTCAGTAAGTTTTTTTTTTTTCCGACTGTCACAAGAACTTCTGCAAGGCTGTCTCCTTGACAGTCAAGGAAAAACCCAAAGCAAACTATGATGGGACCTTTCTATGAAAAAAATACAACAGCTTGCGTCACCAACCCTCAACAGGCAGGATGACGCATCGCTAGCATTGACCCAGAGCCTGTTGTGACTATGGTAACAGTTTTTTTTTCTAATGTCTCTCTCCTCTATAGCATCATCATCGTCGTCGTCGTGATCCATGTACCCATCTAGCTCGCGATCTATCCAGCCAGCCATTCATCAATTTCTCTATCTTCTTCGCTTGAAGTAACCGAATGGGACGAGTCAGAGTACCACGATGACCTGTGTGCTTACGTTCGCATACGTGCGGGGAATTATGTTTACTATATGCGTGAATTTTCTGCTTCGGTATGCAGGTTTGCTTCTTCTCTACGCGGAAGATGCGAACTTGCTTTGTAACTAGTTGCCGTTTACAAATTCTTTGGCATCAGCTCTGTTCTTGCGTGTATACACAGATAAGATAGGTCCTCAGTCATTCGTACCCTGTTTCCATTATTATTAGATAACTCCAACTGCAGTATGCACAGGAAACGTAACAGCATCAGCAACATCCAAGTTGATCTCGTTTTCTCTCACTCACTCTCGTCACATTTATCTTAGCGTTGGCTAAGGTAAGGTAAAGGTCATCCCATAACCTTTTCAGGTCGTTGGGGAGTGAGGTGTTACAGACCCCACTTTTCTCGGGGCCAGCTTTTACAGTGCTAATCTCCTCTCCCTCGCTGCCTTACCTTCCCCAACCCTCTATGGTGTCAGGTACCCATTCGCGTCAGCTGGATCGACTGGGGGAGGTTTGCTGCGCTTATCGGGAATTGAACCAGCGCGCTCTCGGTTCGGACCCCAGCGCTCTAACCACTCGGCCACCCGCTTCTACAAACGTGTAGAGTTTGTAGACTTTAATTTGGGCATCTCGCGGCTTGACCACGCACTTTTAACATATTCCAGTGCAAAATCCTATTTTTGAGTTTCATATTTTGAAATATTAGACGTAATGGCGAAAAGCGAACTTGTTAGACCAGTCATCTGCGATATCGAAGAGCACAGTATAAGACGGCTACATCAAAGCTGGTTCTTTCTGCCTTGGGGAAGGGGAGAGGTAATAAACTAAACAGAAGAGAAAACAGATTTTTTCTCCCCGACAGTGATGTCACAAGTGCTAATAACTCAGTCCATTTAGCACTACATGAGGTTTAGATTTTAAAAAAAGGGATTGCGACAAATATAATTGATCAAGCTTAATACAAATGTTATCAATGGATAACACATGTCTGTTTATAGTTTACAAAACTAACCATGGAATTGCAAACGATAAACTTTTCAAGAAACCCGATCTTATCTCTAATAAAAAGCAAGCTATCTGGCATAGTTCAGAGATGGCTCTTTCTGAATGATTGAAAAATATTATTTGTCCTTATCTTGTTCTCATTATTATCGATAGACGCATTGACTATTTTACTACTTTGAATCCCTACAACAGTGTTGCTAAATCGAGAAACTGCTTCAAACGCAGAGGGCTAAAAAAAAACAAAAAAACCTAGTATGATAAACCTTTGACATGACGTCACGCACGTGCAGCTGACTCCACCCAGAGAAACTGCTGACAAAAGTGAATGAACTCCCTCTAATGAATGACAACTGTAAAGCTATGTTTTATAGCAAACGAAACTCAAAGAGCCACCAGGACTATTTAACCTCAGCTGTCTAAAGTAGGAATGTAGGATGATGGTCTCTTTTTTTAAAGTAGCGCATTGTTGTCCTTAAAGTACATCGTGATTATTGGAATGCCCTGGACTTCATGAAGTTCTCGGAGAAACATACGGAGATTTACTGCTTTCTTCCTCGCTCTCTCTTTCTCGTCAGAGACGTGTATATTTGTGTTTCACCTGAAGGTGTATATTTACAAGAGTTTTAATGAATCAAGGCATCAGCTAGATTACAGTATGGATGCATTTATGATATGTACATAAATTGGAGCTGGAATGCCAACTGTGCTAAACATATCTATGTAAACATGTTTATTATGCTTATTCATGATTTTATGTTCACGCCCTTCAGTTATGGCCCATGGCCTGCACTAAATAAAGTTTGTCTCCTAAAAGTCTCTTTTTCTCGTTCTCTCTCTCTCGCATGCACATATATATATATATATATACTTATTTGCATTTAAATAAATGTTCCCATTGTGTTTTCCGGCAAAATAATGGCAAAACAAGTTTATAAAGCGTTTAAGGTCCTAATAAGCGCCTGGTTTTCTTCTCCAATCATTTAAATTTAGTCGCATTTCACGCTAAAACTTTCTACGAACGTGCATAAGATATTTTCTTTCTAACCTATGTGTCTTATCAAGCTGTAACATTCTTAGTCTCATTCCGATCTATCATTGCTAGACGGACTGATCGTCTGCATGCTTGGCGGTCGTGCCTCGAGTGCCGCGTCCGGGTTGTCATAGATCTGTCGCTAAGTAGGCAGGCTGTATGTCCTTATAGGGATAGGTAAGTGTATAGTGGTTATTAATATATTAACACCGGTCTTAACCACTTGAGGTAAGAAACGCAAACTATCGAGCTAGATGCGGTGCATTTGCAGTTTCTGATGTAGTCTTTGTTGTCATAGACTGTGCGCTTGCAGACTCTCTCCCTCTCTCGGTCTCTCTCTCTCACACACACACACACACAAAGCGTTGTTGCCCATTAGTGGCTTGTCCAGCTGCGTAATCATTCAATATTAGCAACTTGCAATATTTTCAGCTTTAATATTTTATATGTAATAAACAGTTATGATCAAGTGCATTAATTGGTTTGGTCGTACAACACAAAAGTCTGTTCATTTTGTTCTCTTTAGACAATATCATTATTTAGTTTCAGCATCATTAAAAGCAAATCCATTGATACGTTCTTGAACAAAAAGTTTTTGCTCCTTTCTTGAATTGTGAAGAGATCAAAATATCTCATTACTATCATAAATTTGGGGCAACTTTGTGTACGAACACTTAGATGGTTCAAAACAAAACAAAACCAGAATAGTAAGAACGATGAAATGGGAGAGGAAGCATTGTAAACAATACAACAGGACAACAACGATCGAAGTCGCCAAGATATAATCAGTGGAACAGTAGAACTACCGAGACGTAAATGATGCTGTGGTGGTCGTAGTGAAACACGCGGAATTCGCTTTTGCAACACAGACAAGAGACAAAACGCTGATACTCGCTGAAACAACACAGACAAATCGCAGCAACACGACACAGCTGCGACAAAACAACGGCATAAAACCTTGACGAAAACGAATGACAGGTAGACAACTGGGATCGATGACAACACCCTGTCTTCTTAAAACACGCGACTCAGCAGCACCTATAGGCACAGTACAGCAGCAACAGTGCCACAAACACGCTACGACCCACGATCGGCAAAAGCCACTCCCCTTCCCCCTACCCCAACCCCAACCCAATATTAGGGCGTGGCATCCCCCACCCCTCCCCCAAAACCCAGCGACAGTTTGGGATCCTGTCTTGGGCTACACGTTGCATCTACGGACATCCCCCCCCAGCCCTCCACTTGCCTCCAATCCCGCCTATCAGCCTGTACCTTTTCGGCTTTCACTTGCCCTCCCCCCCCCCTTCCCACACTTTTCCCCCGTTCTTACCTGGGCCAACGCCGCCACAGTATACCACACCGAACCTCCGATGCATCTGCCGCCCTGACGCGTCTAGCCTTGTCGCACCGCACCGCACCCACCGGATCCAGCACCACGACAGTCGCGCCACTGGGCGTGCGTGCGTTCGCTTTTCAAGGCCCGGCGCGGGGAGTTGCGGGCTGACATCGACTGCTGGTACCTACCGGCACCAGAGGAAAGGGGGATAACAGACTCTAGGGGAAAGCAAAAGTTACACACACACACGCACGCACACACACCTTGACTGTTCGGTGGCGAAACCATAGCAACCCCTCGTCTCCACGACAGTCTCTGGCTTGCTTGCACTTTTGCTAAGGGACACTATGGCGGCGGTGGTCGATTTTTAACAGCCTGTTGCCGACGACGAGAGAGAGAGAGAGAAAAAAAAAGGTGGGGGGGGGGAGCTAACAGGCGAAGCCAGTGCACGCGCGCGCAGGGTAGAGCACTTTGAGGTTTTACCCAAGGGACACAAGCAGTCCGGCGGGAAGCGGGAAGAGAATGCCCACGACTTGCGTTGACGGCGTGACAAGGTGCTGAGCTACGTCGACGAGCAGTTTCCAGCAGCATCGGCAACCGCGATAGACGACGACTAGGACAACATCATCGACCAGTGGCGCATGCATGCCTCCCCCCCACTTCCTCAAGTCGGTCAGTGGCATCAGTCTGCACAGCATCGCACCGTTTGCACTCGATGCACCATTTGTGTGTGTGTGTGTGTGTGCGCGCGCTTGTATCGGGCGTTACTGTCTGTGCCTATTATGTCTATTTGTTAGGGTAATGGTCATTTTTATGTTTAAGACTGAGGTGTGGGGAAAGGGAATTGGTGTTTTACGCCGAGTCAGCAACTAAGGTTATAACATGGCAATGTTTAAGACCAAAATACCAAAGGATCCTAAGAGTTGTTTGTTGAGGAATATATCACAAATTTGACAACACAGATACAGAAATAGCATTTATTTATGGTGTAACACCAGGAATGATAATGAAGCTGCCAGGCCTTTGGTTTTAAGCCAGAGCTACCTTTCTTGACCACAAATTTATCACTTTGCTAAAATAATTAATAAACTGGCTAGTGGCATTACCCACAAAAGAAGTTGTTCTACTGTATTTTATATACATATATAAACTCACGTTCCTTTCGCCTCAAACTTCGAGAAGAATCGTTCAGCGTCGCCCAGGACGCTGGCGAAGATGCATAGAAAAACTGGACTAGAGCAGTGATTCGGACTGGTGAGATTTTTTTACTTCTGTAGACATGATTAAATGTTATCGATCATATCCATTGCGTACTTTGTTTTTAAGTTTGTTTATCAGTATGGCCATATGTTGAGTAAGTGACACTTGTGTTGTCCTTGTTGTTTTCTCTAATATTATTAAGCTGCAGATATTTTCATAACCACGCTGTGTTTTTTTGTGTGACTTACATTGTACAGATAATATTGAACAAGGCAACTGGGCTGTGTGATTAATCTATGTATATACTTTGGTAGTTATTAAAAATGTACAATAACTATTTATATGTCTATAGAGAGCGTCTTACATTTATTAAACATCTTTGTATGTGTATAGATAAGTACGCCTATATGTGGCAGTTCCTTGCACACTGGATATTTTTAGCAAATTTGCGAAATTTTCAAAAATGATTCACACAAACAGCATGTAGAAATCTTTATTTTTCATCCTCAAGTTTTACTTCATATGCAAACATCTGCGTTAAAACATCTTTAAATTTACCGAATTAACAATTATTTACAAGTTTAAAATATAGCTGATCGATGTGTAATGATTACAAACATGATTACATACGTATGCACCTGCGCTCTCGCACGGACAGGAAGTGAGAGAAAGAGAGAGAGGGAGAGGAGGAAAAAAATGTTTTACTTTTTCTCGCAATCAAAGTGGAAACAAGGTTATAACACTGTATGTAAAATTTCGATTTCGTCTTTAATGTTTTTAAGTTATGATCTTAAGTTTATCTTTTAAGTCGCACAGCATTAAATTAATATCTTCCCTTATTTAGCGGATGCCAATATTGCCAATAGAATGACATACATATTCTGGAACTTGAAAACATGTGGTGTGTCTCATAAACACAGACTGAAAGAGGGTCCCTAAGTAGTTAGAATTCAGTTGTCAAACACAGAGTAAAGAACTCAGGCCCAAACAGTTAATCAGCACGAGCTAATTAGTCTGATGTGTAAATAAAAGGTCAGACCTAACACCAGGACGTCCCTTGTAACATCTTAAACTCCTTGTGGGGTATTTCGAACTATAACGTTTCTAGAAAATTTGCAAAGTAACGAGACATACAAAGCTGCACAGCCTACAGTAAGAAACCGTGGCCACTTGCCAGGAATGCAGAAGGGAGAGTAAGATTGAAAGCTATTTCGGTCACTTCTTTGGAACTCGCCTCTATTTTTAGTCTTATGTGTACTGCGCTTACATAATTGAGCCTATTACTAATGTTCCTGAATAAGCAAGCATAAATACACTAATACATCAAATATTCCGGCCATACGTTAGTATTTAAAAGAACTTTTCAATTACCACACTAGACGTTTTGGCTTTCGAGCGACGTTTTGAGATTATTTGGTGTATCGAGGGTGGTCGTGATGGAAGTGGACGGGTTGTTGACGTTATCGATCATGAGGTCATTTGATCTGGAAATCATTCCGAAGCCATCATCATCATCGTCGTCGTCGTCGTAATCCGCACATTTACACTTAGTAAGCTTAGAGAACGTTGCTTTGCCGAGTGTCCTACACTTCGGTAAAAGTTAGAAGTTGGAAGAATGCGAAACATTTGCTGTGCTCTCTAAACTAGATATTACAGTGACATATTCTTCCAGATCGGAGATAATTTGTGTGGATTCGGTAATTTTGTTGGTTTTGGTTTTTGTCTTTTGCTTTTGTTTTTGTTATTTTGTGCGTACGTGCGTGCGCGCGTGTGTGTGTGTGCATGCATGTGCGTGTGTGTATGTGCTCGCGACAGTGCGTGCGCACGTGCGTCTGTTTTCCCTTTATGTGTTGCATTAGGTTCGTTTTGATTTGGCTTTAGTTTGGATTTGTTTTTCTTTTTTAATTGAATGTTTTACACATGGTCTGTTGGAGTAAAACTTAGGGACAGGGGCATGAGCAGGTCAACTAGTTCAGACACCTACAATAGAAACTGTACATCAACACCTAGTCATCTGTAGGAACCGAATGCGTGGAGATGAACTTTCTCATATCATAATAATTGATTGTCCTTGCTGTCCTGGCGCGTGAAGATAGTCGTGATCTTGCAAGACTTATGTTCGTGCCTTTGCTTAACTTTCCTCGTGAAGTTCCTCGACGTTGATTGACTTGCAGCACTGTAACGTTCTGGAAGATTTAAGGTCAGATTTGTAGGCTAGGTTTGACAAAGGCATCATAAGCCACATTTTCTCCAGTTGTTGCAGTTCCACGGCATTATAAAGACTTTAGTGTTCATGGTACCAATAACTGTTACCTTGAGAGATTGGAACCTCTTTTATACGGCACGTTACCGCACTGAAGACGCACGTACGTTTGTTCAGATTTTGGCAGGACAACCGTTCACATCGTTCACACCTTTTCAGACCAAGCGTTCGTCCTGCGAATACATTTATGAGTGGATAAAGGCAGATAATGTTAAATTACCTGGAGACGTAGAGAAGATCACTATTAGAAAAAAAAATAGTTATGTGTGGTTTGCCTTTACCCGTTTCAATATTAGCGCTGACTTGTAACGTCTATACCGGTCTCTTCAACGCTGCTCTTATGGTTGGAAACAGTTGAAAGGTGGTGGTAGTTACTGTGTTCAGGAATTTACATACTTTGTAGGTCTAAATTTAGAATTATATCGTGTGCGTTTTACTTATACAACTATCTGAAAAACAACCTGTAGTTTTAAATTACATTTGTCAATGTTTAGTAATCATAAAGAGTTAATTGACAGTCTACTTTTGAGAACACCCAAAAAATTCTAAAGTGCACGTTCTTGAAATCAACATATGCAAATTAAAAAGTTTGTTAACAACATGTTACATTTTTCACCCGACCTTTAAGTTTAAGTGCATTAAAATAATTTTCAGAGTGAAGCACTGTGTGTTGTTTTGAACATTGTAAGAGTCTGGGGGAATACATTTTCTTTCCCTAAATTCTCTATTGCCAAAAACATAAAAATTACTAAATTTGGAAAGTTCACTCTTCGTTTCGAGTTAACTGATGATGATCCACAGTGTCACACCTGGGTTTCTTCTATAGGAGGTTAACGTGTGAGGACAGCTAACGTAGGATGAAAATATTTTATTTTAAGCTTTTTTTGCCTCTCGGACACAAGTGATGCATGTTCGCGCATGAGGGAATACTGTACACCTTGTAGGTCAGAACTTTCTATCTTTTTCAAAGGGAATGGGAATCAACAGCTTACACAACGCGCAAGTTCCGACAGCTCAACACCGTGTTACTTCCCCTTCGTCACGCCACCGACCCTCCACCCCTTTCTTCCCCTCACCCCTCCCACCACCTATCCCTTCTAAGCGTTTATTAGCCAACGCCCAGTTCTGCGATGCAAGCTCAAGGTCAGCACTTGCTCTGAAGAAGAGAGCATTACGAAGAGACTTTTTTTTTTTAGGATCGGACCAGTGGAAAAGGGGCACGTCAGCACTGGCACACATTAAGACTTGGGCTGGGCACAGTCCGGAGGTAGGGAGGGGCTGACCAAAAGCTAGTCATCGAGCAACCCCCTCCCCCCCGAAACGATTTGTGGTGGAACTGTTCATTAGTCGTACAGCTGCTGAAAGCCAATCCTTTCCACCCACTCTGTTTCCTTTAACAAAATGTGAGCACAGGAAAGTGCTACAAGAATCCCGCCCTCGAAGCGCATTTTATCCATCATCATCATCATCATCATCATCATCATCATCATCATCATCATCATCATCATCATCATCATCATCTCCACCACCACCACCACTACTACTCCTCTTTTTACTGACTGTTGCGTGACGAAACATCTACCTGCGGCCGATGATTTTGTTGCCACGCAGAGGGCGTGGAGTTAATGTGAACCACAGCACCATATAGAGGCTCAGAAGTTAATATGGACAAGAAGCGATAGCAAGCAGTATATCCCATGTACACGCCTGGTCAATCTCGGACTGATAGCCACTATCAGTCCTTCTCCTTTTATATCACTTGATTTCGCCTGTCCTGCCAATGTCTCTTTGTTGATTAGGTTTTAGCTGTCACTTCTTCGTTACTGTTACTTTTGTCTTCTCTCTCTTTTATACTTTATGCTCATCGTTGTTCATCTTCCTGTTTTTTTCATGTGCTTCACATTAACCTCATTTTTGTATCAAGCGCTTAATGCATGCTTCTATCTGAGCGTGATTCTGCGCTCTATAAATTGCTTTTTCGTATTATTATTATTATTATCATCATACGTTTGCTGATGCTTGTTTCTTGTTTTGACGATCGGTTTGCTTGTAGCCTTTTATGTACAGGGTTTTGAGTTCGCATGCACACGCGGAAATGCGTTTTACAAGTAATATTATTATATTTACTGTTTATAGAGCAACGATGTCAGGCCCTTCTGGTCACAATGACGAATGACATACATTTCGCAGAGACAAAGGTACAACGTGTACATCATCAAGGTCACGTGAGATGATGTGTACTGGCGATCGCGTCATCTTCATTCGTTTGTTTGGCTTTGGTTTTTTTATGGGATGGAAAGGTGTACAAAAAATCGCGATTGTCTGAATGTAATTTGTCTAATTATATCCAAGGTCGAAAGGTCACCAGTAAGATTTCTTTTTTCTTTTCTTTTTATGTTGTCCCTTTACATTGGCTCCAGACTGTCTTAAACACTCGCTGCGTGTGAGTTGTTATGACTATAAATTGTTAAATAACGTTTTCACAATTTTCACAATATTTCATTTACGTAGCAGGAAATGTGTACGAGTGAAAAAGTCTTGGGAATGTTATTTCCTTATTCCCTTCTTTTTTGATGATTTTTTTCCTCATCATCATCATCATCATCATCATCATCATCATCATCATCATCAAAAAGAGAGTCGTGACACCCAATCGTGCTCTTAAGTACAAAATCAGCAAAAAACGAGGTAGACAGACAGATAGACAGACAGAGACAGTACACCTAGAGCCACGAAAAGTCTGCTCCAAAGCTTTCACAGTCAGCCGTTGCTTTGGTACTTAGGTGTAACTCAACCACCGAACCGCTACAGACGTGCGTCAATACTGCAGATCCGTCGAAAACACTCTGTGACGCCTTGAGGGGAACGCCCCAATTTGGGTAGTGCCACATGCGAGTCATCCGAAACGCTCGTATTATCGGCTACATTAAAGTCTAGGCCGAAAGACTTCGATTATCATTTCTCAAGTCATTGCATGGCAAGGTCGAATTCACGGTATTGTGAAAATATTCGTGTAATGCAAGACTGAAACGTTGCGGTGAGGGTTCCTAAGTATTGCGATTTGTTTGTCTTCCACAAGAGCCATCTCATGGATGTACATAGATGGATTGACATGGCTCATGGATGTACATAGATGGATTGCTGTCTGTCACGGGGTTCTATTTAATATTCAAGTAGGTCACGTGCTTTGCACGAGGTAGTAGATGTGGTATGTTTCCCAGATAGCAATGAAACATTTTATTAACGTTTTAAAAACGCTAACATAGTTGTAATAATGTAAAATTTGATATGAAACATTTTAGAAACATTTACCGAAAAAAACATTTAAAACTGATACATTTTGCAAACATTTAAAATGGTAGGAAACATTTGTAGAAAACTTCTTAAAATGTATGAGGTAGGATTATGATGTAGTGAGTATGACGTAGAATGTATGACGTACAAAGTATGAAATAGTAAGGGATTGTTGAATGAGAGAAACCACAGAGGATGTAAGCTATAGAACAGAATAAAGATGCTTACTATTAAGTAATATTCAAACTCTAATGTGTATTCTAATAAAATATATGTTTGTTTGGTACTATAGATTTGTAGATTTGAAAACTGTTGTAAAATCAGCCATCTCAAAACAGTTACACACGATGCACTTCGTATTGACGCAATGTTGGATTGTTTCCCTTGCTAACGCTGGGAGAAGATGATTTTCGTTTCAAAAACAAGATTTTTATCACCGTTTTCTTAGTGAACCTTCGTAGAAATACGGTAAAACGTTGAAGATAACAACTACAGTCAGAATATCAAGTGAGTCTTTAAACAGATGTCGCCATTCTAAATTAAAAGTCACTTTATGTTGCCGCACCTGATTGCTAGATGCTACTATAGTGTAGTAGTTGAAAACCGCGCTTGTTTGCCCTCCCGTTAGGAGGTGAGTTCAGATCTTATTTTGGAAATTCTTTTTATACGTCTTCCCCTGCATGACATGTGCCTGCCCCACTCTGTTACCAGCACAGTGTTCTTTCTGGCATGTAAATGTCTTTCCATGATGCAACGTTAGTTGTTGGTTCAGAAGAACTTGTCATAGCTTTAGCTGAGGTGAGGAAGAAGAAGCGTGAATGACGTCAGTTTGTCTAAATGTGTATGGATGACGTCAAAAGACGTGTAACGTGAGAAAATGACGTCAGTTTGCCTGAATGGGTATGGATGATGTCAAGAGATGTGTGACGTGAGAGAATGAGGGAAAATGAGAAGGGGCTGAATTGGAGTGGCAGACTTTTATCTGTAGATAACAATTTATTTTGTGCTGAAGAACCTGTATTTGTCTGGCCGGTGCATGTCAATTGGAAGAGAGAAAGAGAGAGTGCGAGTCACGCTTCCCAGGGTTGTGACACATGGGTTCATACACAATAAAAGATATTTTAATGAAAAGGAAAGTTTTAATCTTCTGTGTATGTCATTCCTGTCATGTTGGAGTGGAGCTGCATAGAGTAGGTGTGATTTGGTGAACATTTAAATTACATTTAGAAAACATTTTTTGGTAAACGTTTAAGTCTGAACAACTATTAAATGTTGTACAAATGTTTTACAGAAAATGTTTATAAAACATTTTAAAAAGGTAGAAAATAAGTTTCAATATAGCTTGAATGCAAACGTTTAGAAAACATTTTTCAGATGTGCAAAATAAACATTTTTAAAACATTTCGTGCAAACATTAGTCAAACATTTCGTGAGAACATTTATAAAACATTTATAAAAGGTTTGAATGCTATCTGGGTTGTGCGCAACACCGATTGCCTAGCATCGATTGAATTGTAATGTTAAACACTTTAATTTATTTACTTATTTATTTATTTAATTTATTTACCTAAATTTCATAGAAATCAAACTATTTTGAAAGAAAATATGTCTGTTTGCAACCACAATTCGAGCAACGTTGTGTAGATTTGCGTTGTGCGGGGGCAAACAAAGGAAGGACGAATCTCGCATCTGGGGTTTTAGGACCAGAAGACCAAAGTCAACGTTGCAGTAATCGAGTTTAAATTGTCGTATTGGTACATTGTACATTGTGTGTGTGTGGGGGGGGGGAGGTCATTAAGTTATTAAATAAAATTTATTGTGGCATAAACATTTCCGACATTAATCTTCTGATCAACGGAACTTTGGTAGACTTGCCTGTTGGGACCGTAGTTTTATGCGTTTGTTTTTTTCCGCAATCTTTCCGCAGCTCATCTCTGGGATGAGGAAAAAAAAGCACTCCATCATCTGGCTTGACCCCTCGAAGTTAGTGAAAGCGGAAATGTTGTATTGTCCGAAAGCGATAAGTTCGGTCTAAGTGAGGACTAACGAATCGTGATCCCAAAATATAGTTTGCAGAATAGCTGATATACGGCAGATAATTTGTAGCTCTCCTTACCTCCAACTCTCGCTACCTCCCTGCTACTTCTTCTCCATGCGTCCGTCCATGGGTCTGTCTGTCCGCTTGCCTGCTTATTAAACAACTCGTGAGGTGAATTTTTTTTAATGATTAGGTAAATCTCTTATATATATATATAATGAAAAAAGCACGGTCATGGAGATGTGTGTGTGTGTGTGTGTGTGAGTGAGAGCGAGCGAGAAAAGGCTAGAGAGGAAGAGAGAGAAAGACACTTGTTTTTTCACTCTCTTGTTCGCTCACCCACCGTCACATCGTCCAGTAGCTGATTGAGCAACAAAGGACTTTCTTTTTTCCGAAGAAGACTGATGACCAGAGATGGGGACATATGGACAGACAAGCACAGAAATACTCTACGAAAAAACTCGATAGACAGACAGCAGAGGTTTCGAGACACAGAACGTTTAATTTGTTCATACGGCCACTGCCCTGTAAGTACAGGTAGTCGGCGACTTACGACCGCGTTTGGTTACGACAAACCGGTCGTAACTCGATCTGGTCGTAAATCGGACGTTAAATTACCGTTAGTATATTATGCTGGGTAATCATATGTTCGTAATCTGTAAGCCATATGGTAATTTATGAACAATTTCCTTGTTCATTATTTCATTTTATTTGCGCATTATTTTTATTATCAGATTTGTCCTGTTTTGCTACCATTTTCTGTGCATTAATGTTACAGCCACTTTTCTTAGTAGTGTACTGTTATTACGTTTCTACAAGTTCGTATAAAAATTCAACCTTTTTTAGTTAATTTGTTAATTTTATCTTTCTGTAGACATTATTCTATTTTTGTAGTAATGGTTTCTTTAAATTTTTCTTTGCTCCCTTGGCAATCATGGCCAGAGATACCAGTCACAGCTGTGGCCGTAAAGTCGAACAGTCGTAAGTCGCATAGGTTGTAAGTCGACGACTACCTGTAATTAACATGGCGATGTCATTACAAACAGTAAAGGAAAACAGCTTATCCACCTCAGCTGATGGACTTACAAGTGCAGAAAATAATTCAGTTCATTGCAACACACATCAGTTTCAACAAAATTAAAAGGATTTGCACGTGTCCGATGAATGTGTTGGGGGGGGGGGAGACATGGTGGCATGAAGAGGACAAGCTTAGAATTGGCTCGAGTTATGTTTGCAGACTTAATTGACTTGAAGCATATTTGTCACGAGGCATAAGTAGCTTGTAACTGCATCCTAATTGTCACGAGGCATAAGTAGCCGGTAACTGCATCCTAATTGTCACCAGGCATAAGTAGCCGGTAACTGCATCACACTTGCCAATGAATCATAACTACCCGATAACTGCATCATCAGTAACACCATCATCAGCTACAGCGCATTCATCGTATTCCTTTCTGTCCTCGATTGTTTTTTTTCCCCCCTCAACTTCATCATCTTCGCGCATCAACGAGTCGGTGGACAAAAGCGAGGCTTCGATGACAACGGCGACGCCAAGACGCGCCCCATCGCCGTGCCGACGTCTGCCGCAACTTTTCCGCGCAGTCTTGGCATCGACCTCTTTCCCCCCCACCACCACCTTCCACCCCAACCACCATCTTCCCAGCCAGTTATCGGTCGTGAGTCGTGGAGGCATGTAGCCTAAATTGATCGGAGTTGGTCTGCGCGAGAGCCTAGAGAGAAGGGATCAATAGCTCCCTGCTGCAGCGTGTTCGGCGACGCCAGCCTTCCAGCCAGCCAGCCAGCCAGCCAGCCAGTCGAGGGGCCTAGCCCAACGGTTGTGAGGAGGCACGATCGTCCTGTGTCAGCCTGCGTAACTCTCTGCTGGCTACCACGTGAAGCACCTGTGTTTTCCGCTTAGGGTTCGTCTTCTCCCCCTCCCCCCACCTCACCTCAGTTACTATGACAACAAAGTAAATAGTTGATCCGTGGGCATGGTATTTCAAGCGAATCCGCGTCTCTCTCTCTCTCTCTCGGAATGTCATAGGTCAGCCGTGGCGCGGGAGCCCGGCGCTCCTTACACAGTCTGTCAAGTCGAGGCAATGGAAGAAAGAGAAGCGATTAGTCGGACGGGACGTGTGATCTGCAAACTGCGGGACGCTTCGCTGAAGCCCTTCGCGCATGCGCGTAGAAGGATTTTTTTCTTTTTTTTAAAATTCTTTTTCTTAGTGGGGAAAATAGACTGGATCAGCATGGTGTTTCGTAAGCCACGGTAGGTCGTTCTTCTTGGGCTCAAAATTTCTTTGTGACATCCGTCATACGGCGCGAAAAGGTGACCAAAGGTACACAAGCAGATGCACCCCATAGCTGCTGTCTCACGGATATTCATGGAAGGATAGCTGTCTACGCCCTATTTAAGCCACAAGTAGGTTAGGCGCCGATGTTACAGGCACCACCGTTTGGGATATATATGTAAACAATAGCAAAATTCGTCGTGTTTTAGCATCAGATATACATTTGGAGTAAACGTTATTATGGAACAATTTAGGTTGGAAGAAAATGTGTATTTACAGGCAAACTTAGATCGACAGCCGACAGGTCGGTTGTAGCTCATGGGCAAACCAACGCGGATACGACTGGTCTCTCGCGCGAGTGTGCTGGAGCTTGCTGGATCACGTGCCCTAAACCAGCAGTTCATTAGACAAACTATGTCCGTATCCTTGAAGAAGCTGAACAGCCGTTCACAAAGGGTACGCGCAAACTAAAGCAAGAGAGAACGGAAAGGCGGTGGGAAAATGTTGCCGCCATCGGAAAATGAGACCTTGCATCTACCTGCAAAGAATGCATGAAACTTTTGCCACCATCAGAAAATGAGACCTTGCATCTACCTGCAAAGAATGCACGACAGAAACGCTTCATCCTCTGTCCCCCACCTACCCCCCACTCCCACACACACATACACCGGAAACACTGTGTCCTAAAAGACATTCTTAACAAGACCGCACATTGTTGAATTTGTGACTGTGCTTGTTAAATGTTTGCGTGACGGTTAAAACAATAACAATTCACATAGTTACATTAGTGCAACAGTTATCTTTCGCGGACTGATAACTATTCATCATATGTCGTCTTTGGTTGATGATTGGTTGGGCACAGCGAAAATGCTCGTGCAGCTATCAGTCTTGGTGCTTCACTTCAGCTTCACGAAACTGTTATTCATTTTCGGTCGAAAGAATAAACCGCTAAACTTTCTCCATATAAATGGATAATGATATTTTATTTCTCTAACGGAGAGTCTCTCCAACTTCAAGATGATATGGGCTGCCCGGTGGCACAGTGGAACCGGTTGTCACCGAAACGGTGAAAATCGGCTGTCCTGGGTTCGCACCTCGTCTCGGGTAAAGCCATTCTTTTTGTACATGTTGCACATGTTTATAGAGTCGGCTGCTTTGCCGTGATACAGCCATGGTTGCCGACTCGGTTAGTTCTTCATCAACTTTTTCAGGCGACCTGCTTCTTGACCACTTATTTCCTTCAATTGATGTAAGATAGACATAAGGCTTACTACCCTTCAAGCAGGAGAATGATTACTTGCACTTGTCTCCGAAATGGTGTCATTCAGTTAACATTAAAACGCATGGACCTTGTGAATAAAACAACATATAACGATGAAATAGTATATTTGACTTGTATCAAAGCTTACGTAAATTCTTTTGTAATAAACCTTTAACACACACTTAGTACCTGACGCAAATGACAGTGTCAGCACGTGCTCTTTCAGTCAACAAAACATAGACCAGCCAATGGGTTTCCCGTATTTTTATGCTTATTCCCCAAATGGGATTCTGTTATACTTTTCTTCGTTCCTTTGTTTTTCTTTGAATCACTGCACGTTGAACATCTAATGAATCGCCCTTCAAGAAACAGGCAACATATCTGTTATGACAATGATATGCCAACAGGTTAGCAGGGTCAAAATACAAAACTCCAAGAATTATTATCGATTTCGGCCATCACGACATTTCAGCTTTTACTAACTCCTAAGGGTCAAGCCAGATGATGGAGTGTTTTTTTTTCTTTTCATCCCAGAAATGAGTTGCAGAAAGGCTGCGGAAAAAAACAACGTTCAGTGACAACCGGTGAGTGGTGAGCTCAGTTTTCTGCTCACCGACACGTGTCGCGCATTTTTTCAAGGCTGACACAACAACAAAAAAATAATCGTAGCCTCAACTGAAAATATCTCACACAAATACAATTCAATTATATGTTTCAGCTGGCCTTTCATTGTCTTCTTTATCAGAACGTACCATGCACACGTGACCGGCCTTTGAACTTGCGCCGCCGACACTCACGGTAATGCACGTAAGAGGACTGCGCGGAAGTGTGATAACCGTGCACAAATGATGATGGGAAAAAAAAAGAAATAATCATACGGGCAGAAGCCTCGGCTACGTCACTAATCTTAAAAGCATTTTTACGATAATGTTGAACATTTGAACAAGTTTGGCAAAGTTGTGTATGAAAGTCCCAGGAAATCATGGGCAATGAGATGAACTTTCGGAACGTTAGAGTTTTGTCAACATATGAAGTCCCAACTTCCTTGCCAGTACAGCGTGACTTAGGGACATTTTGGAGGTTTGACGCTTCGGCACTTTGCCTTGTTAAGAATGGCCTTAAAGCTGCTGGACAGACCCTGCGCGCACTTGCCACCACCCAGCCTTCGTTGTACCCATAGTAAATCAGCACAAAACATGAACAGATTGATACATACATCCTCAGTTTTAAAAATTCAAAAAAACTCGAACAATTCAACAAAACAAAAATCCTGCAACATTGACAGTTTATGAAAAAGAAACCCTGAAAATACAGTGGCAGGGCATTGCAACTGCTGAGACAGTTCGGCCTTTTGAGAAACAATAGGGCAGCACTTCGAGCTTGCAGAGCTAGCCATGAGTGCAACCATTAGTTTCAGCTCAGTGGGCGAAGTGATTGGTTTGGGCGAAATGTACGTCGATTAATAAGGTCTTCTTAATTGGCCAAACCAAAAACCTACCCGTAACCTTACCCTACCCAGCCACCAACCCCGATTATGCCTGCTGATGTAGTTAAATGTACGTTAAAGTTCGACACAAACACACAATACCAAAGAAAAAAAATCAGTTGTCCAAAACTTTAATTAACAGCAGACCGTGAACCCCCCTTAAGCGCAACATTTTCAACCTGTTTTACTCGACTGCATATCGATTTCCGTGCACGCAACCACGCTCGCGCGCTGGGGGACACACCCATCCTGGTCTTACCTGCTGAGTTTGAGTGGAGAGCAGAAATGTTTCGGAAACCTCGGCGCTTGCCTCGGCTGTAACTGTGTAAAGCGAACGGACGCACCTCTGCTAGAAAGAGAGTGGTGCGCTGGTCAACCACACCCGAGTGGTGCGCAAAAGGGCAGCGCGCAAAATACGATGGAATAATTAAGTTGAGTTGGGGTAGTCGGGGCGTGGGACGCGATACAAAGAAGAGCGGTGGGGTGGTGCGCAGCCTGCCATGCAGGCGGACCGCACACTCGTGGAAAGATGTTCGGGTCTATATGCGCCTCTTTTGTTGAAGAGCTTATTGCCCGCTATCGAGAGAATGCCGTGCATTTACTTAAACGAGACAAAGCGCTTTTAGAGTCTGTAAACTTGACTTTTACGCATGAATGCTTTCTCTCTCTCTCTTTTTTTTTTGATGAAAACGCACGCTAAACGCAGAATTAATTACACAAATTCTGGAAGACGAGGGAAAATTAAAGTGTTCGTAAAAACATTGTTAGCGGGAGAATTGAGCAGCAGGGGTTCGATTTTGGCCGAACAGCGAGAGTACCACCCCCCTCCCCACCTGTTTTGTTAGTAGGTGCGCCACAGTGTTATCTGTGAAAGCAGGTCCCGTTCAGACACTCGTCACCATGGCTAAGGCAAAAACATTTGCAAAACTATTGGAAAATCTTTAAACAATTTTTTTAAAATGAAACTGTATAAATGCACTTTTTGATTGAATTTGTGACGAAAAAGGTTTGCTAATGTCTGACAAAATTTACCTGCGAAACAGTATGCCTCAGTAATTCATTCAGCATAATCGTACCGAAGTCACGCTACATCGTTTTGATTAAGACTTTATATGATGCCATGCATGTTACAAAAATTGTGCCACATGTATTATATTCAATAATAGAACGATTAACAATCTGTACGTATACATTTTGTAGTACAAAGAATTCGGAAAGAGAAAGGTAACAGGAGATCAGATGCTAAATATACTGTCATAACCATAGTGCAGCTGTGTGAGGCTGAATGAGTTAAAGATGAAAATATCCTTTAAAATACAAAATTTGTTAAATGTCTTTTACTCGCGCGATTCTCGTCCGTCCCTCCAAAACTAAGTCCGTCAGTTGGCCCTACTTCTGTTTCCCATCTAGTATCGCAAGCAGAAGTTCGACAGGGTTTATAAATTTGTTTTCAATTTCTTATTAAAGTGTGAAATATAACACTTCAGTTTGCACTTTTGAGTCCTCATCTCCCTAGACTTTTAGAAGCGGACAGTCTAGTGTTAAACATTGAAATCCGAACTCGAAAAAGCACCAGCTCGATTCCCATGTGGCACAGCGAACTTCCCACAATTGACTCAGTTGTCGGGAATGGGTACCTGAATCCATAGAGGACTGTGAAAAATAAGCGATCGGGGAGAGGAGATACGTGTCACAAAAAACTTGGACCTGAGAAAGGGGAAGCGAATCTCTATATAACACGCCCCGAAAAAAGTTACAGCCTTTCAGTAACAAGCAGCAACCGCGTGGGATTCAGAAAATGTTCGACTACTCTATGAAAAGTTATTGTTAATTTAAGACGGAGAGAAAAGCCATCAAAAACTACCTTCATAAAGTGATTACTTCTGTACCTCTTTTAATGCAAAAATATATTTTATTGGGCATATCTATCTGTCAGGCAGGCATGCATGCCGGCCATGCTGCACCATTCAAAGTGTTAAGCTTTCATTCTAAATTGTAATTTACATTTTAGTACTACTTCTTTTATCTTCCTGTCGGGAGGATTTTGTTCGTGTAGGCTGTCCACTCGATTATTCACACCCTATTGTTTTATTTCTTTTCCGGGTAAGAGGACAAGATTGGCTGAGTTGCAATGGTTCGTACTTCTTCCATTCGCGCGACACTTGTCCAGACAGCTTGTGTGTGTGAGTGTGTGCGTGCGCGCGCGCGTAAATATTTCTAATACACAAAATAAAGTGTCATATCTGATTGACATAGAATTAATTCCGCGTGTCGTTTTTATCTGAGACAGCACAGTACTGATAAATAACCACGTAATATCAGTGCAAGTGAAATTTGCACAAATGCGTGTTCTTATGAGACATGCGCAATAAAAATGTTTGTGCTTCGGAAAAAAAAACAACCGTTGCGGCACCTTCCATTTTCGCTGATCAAGTCGCACGATCGTGGTTCCGTCCCTTTGAGGCTCCTACTGGCTATGTACACACCCGTCACGCATCATAGCCATGCAAAGCTCCATAGGATAAGTAGCGCTTGATGAATGTAGCCTAATAAACATAAACAAAAAATATTATTACGCCCTTCCCAAATACTCAGGTGACCTAATGTTTTGACAAATCATTAATCGCACAAAATTAAATGACTGATATATATATATATCCACCCCCTCCACACCGGCCATGATTGCATTGATGTATGAGGGTAGCTTTTTAAATTTTATCCTTTTTTTCTATTTATCGGTGTCTGTCGCTAGTCATGACAATTGTGGCATAGCAGCCTCGAATTTATTGATATTTTTTTTCTCTCCCTAAGCCTCTTCTGTTACTGCACTGGCAGCTAGCGCAGTGCTGGCCGAGCAAAACCGGCTCATTACATATGCAACATGCAGCCTCAAACTAAACTTCCATCCCATAATAGCTTCATTCAGGCTGTTACATTTAGCGGATGCGCCATTACACGTAGGAAGCAATGGTCATTAGAGCGATTCCAGTGCGCACATTTAGCGGGGTAGACATTGTTTCTGTTGAAAGCTTTGAAAGTCCTTAGGTTTAATCTTTTCTTTGTTTATTTGCAGTGAAAGATTTTTCCTTAACGTTCGTCTGTTCCACTAATCAGACACACGCCCTCCACACCACACCCAAGGAAATTTCTGTTGACTCCATTTGGCACCTCAATGGTTGGGGATCTTTGACAGTCAGCGGCGAACTATCGCTGTAATTTGGACACTCGCTCCCCACCCGTTTTGTCGGTTGGACTAGGGAGCAGAAAGAGGGAGGAGAGGACCACAAGCAAGGACAGCGAATTAAGAAATTCGCCGCACTAATCTGGCCGCAGATATCACAGCTTCAAAATGGCGTGCTGCCTTACAGAGGAACTGAAGGAACAGAAGCGAATAAATCAGGAGATTGAGCGGCAGTTGAAGAAAGACAAAAGAGATGCACGCAGAGAATTGAAGCTACTGCTTTTAGGTAAGTTGTGCATTTATTTCTTGCTCTCGTCTTTGCATATTGTGTTTAACAGTAGTCGGAAAAGGCATCGTAGCCTCTGGTTCTATCAAAACAAAAGCTCATTTGCTTCGAGAATCAAACATTATATGGGTAAATTTTTACTTTATTTAACTTATCGAATCTCGAGGTTGGTTCATATTGTGCTACTGCGTTGAATAATCCCTTGAGTATCTCTTAAGTATCAGCTTTTGGGCATGAGCGAAAAAGCTTTCTGCATAACATTTTTGAAGCAGCCATTTCAGTATAGCCGCCATTTTGGATGCTCTCAGCGGTGATGTTGGGTGAATGCATAATTCATTTACGGCGATCTATTGTTCTGATACGAGTGAAAGTGTTAATCGAAGTGGGCCACATGTATGGCATGGGTGCATGTTTTGCATAATTTCGAAGTATGCAACAATCGTGTTAGCGTCTATATTGAACCCTGCACAGTTTTTTTTATTTCCGTACACACCTGTATTCTTACGGGTGAGACTATTGAATGGTGACTCGCTATGTACTGCATATGATCGAAGAGCACTCTTCATTAAATAAAAAGCAGACGCAGTACAAGCTTTCGAGTATATCCGTCATATAATACTTTTCACTAAGCACATGCAGTATTTTCTATGTTTGTCTTTTTTAGATGTTCGGTAATGCTGTAATCCTGAGATTAATAAGCGGGTTGAGCTAAACAGCTTGCATTAATCTGAAAAAATTGACATTTTACTGGGCTGTGTTTAGCAAATGTTCATTAAAAGCTTTAAAAAATTGTTATGAAGTGGGAGTTATTGATCTTAATGAATAATTTCAAAAGTACCTATAGGATCAGCATGGATGTACTCTGTTACTGGTAGAATTCATCTAATTCTAAGAATTCATGACATAATACAGGGTTATAATGATGATGTTAGGAAAACAAATTTTTGGGTCTAAAAATGCAGTTGATTGAGAAGTGTAAATAAATTTGTGGGAGGGTCATTACACATCTGATTTGTGTTGTTTTTATTGATTGATGTTAAAACCGCGGTTCTCAACCTGGGGGGCGCGCCCCCCAAGGGGGGCGCAAGCTGCTGAAAAGGGGGCCGCAAAGGCGGTCATTTTCTCATATCTCATATAGGTATTAGTGGCTAAGGGGGGCGCGCGGACGTACCTTTATTCGTCTGGGGGGGCGTCACAAGTAAAAGGTTGAGAAACGCTGTGTTAAAATATAGCTTTAACTTTTCTTTTACGTAAAGCAAAGCAACACCTGTTTTTCAAAGTTTGAGATGTCAGTTTTCTTTAGGTGCACTTTATTGCAAGGCATTTACCTTGCAGGATTCAGATGAGTGCCTAGACTGCTTTATCTGTTTTGTGATAATATATTTTTATGATTTTTTTAATAATGGGAAGCAGAGAAGATGCCTGTTTTAATGTGAAGATTTCACTCTATATATTGAATATTTAGCTGACCTTGCTTTGCTTAAACCGTTACTTAAGGTCTTTACTTAAAATGTTTGATAGAGCATGCCAGATATGAGACTTTATTACTCCAGTAGTAAAGACATGCAGCATAGATGATTCAAGTGTTTTGTCTCTTAAGTATTTCACTTTGCATATCCAATCATAACGGACAGTGACAAGAACTGTAAATGGTTCACTGTGTCAAGGGAATAGCATATAGACTTACAAGGTAGAGTCTGACACTCTCCTTATGCTACCTTTTTTTGCTTAGCCTGTTATTACTGTGAGGCCCAGAATCAAGCATATCCAACACCTTCCCATTTCTAACTTGTAAGCAAAGAGTCAAAATCTGAAGGGTCTTTTAAAACATCTAATAAGTTCACCACACAGCTGAACATAACCTTTTTTAAGTGAAATTTAATTTGTTGGGAGAGATTATTTTTCAAAGGATGTTTACTTTTTTTGTTGTTGTTGACTTTGAAAGGGAAAGTGCTTCCACCTCTTGGAGATTTTGCACGACGTTTACTTTTGCAACATAGAGAGGAAATACAAATACATGAGTAGAAAACACTTGCCTTCTTGTAGTTTGTCTTGCCCCTCTCTGACCTCTGCAAGAGGTCGGAAGGTCTTCTTGGGAAAGACATCTGAAAATGACAGTTTTCTGTCATTTTAGCAGCAGACTATTTTGTAGCATGCTACCTTTACAGACAGCCATGGTAGATTAGTTGACAGTGTAAGCCACTAACAAAGAGAAAGCATATGGCATCAGAAAAAAAACTATATGGTTAACCATTGGGAAAAATGCACTTGGTTTTGCTTAATCCAGATAGGGAATCAGTGGATATACCATAACTGATAGGTAAGCTCATTGCCAGTTCATGAGAGGCTGAGAAGGTCCAGTACACACTTTATCTGTGGTAAGATGGGGTGAAGAGCATTTTACACATAGTTAAAGAAGTAATGGGAAGCTAAAACTATTATGATGTGAAAAAGATCATTGTAATCAAGAATTTGAGTAGAACAGGGAGATAGTTGGGTGCTGGAAAGGCTAGACTTGTACTAAAAGATTTAGATTGAATTGCATGAATCTGGATTAGATTTGTGCAGTGGTTGGGAGTGACAGCAGTGCGATATCACAGTCAGTGATTTTATTTTAAATTTAATATTAACTGCTGTGTGCTTTATAACTTAAAGGCAATAATATAAAGGAATTGTTACTGTGCTCAGTAATTTAAGTAATAAATGATGGTCAGTAAAAGATTTTTTTAATTTTTGTGTCTGATTTGGTTAAAAGAACACCCAAATAGTCTTTAAATAAATTAAGGATTCGGTGACCTGCTTCTAAACAGATAATTAGGATACTTCTTCATTTTTACATCAGTATTATACTGTTCACTAATTTAATGGTCAGAGAATTATTATAAGATCATTGTTTAGAATGAATGAGAACAATAGACTTTTAATTAACAAGACATTAATATGTGTGCTGAATATTACAAACAGCAAGTTTGTACTTTCTGATGTACTGGTTTTAGTGATGGATGAAACATCCAGTACATCTGAAACCGCATGTGTGATGGTGTTTTGTCTTTGTTCTAAGGGACTGGAGAATCAGGCAAGAGCACATTCATCAAACAGATGCGCATCATCCATGGCTCTGGCTACTCAGATGATGACAAACGCAGCTTTATCAAAATAGTCTACCAAAACATCTTCATGGCCATGCATGCTATGATCCGTGCAATGGATACACTCAACATCCCCTATCACAACCCTTCAAACAGAGTGAGTACCATCCTTCATGCATTTACAGTGATGGGTTTATGATACAGGAGCCTTTAAAGAAGGTGAATATGCAAAGATGCAGTTACTTTTGACTGTATTGGTAGTGGATGCTAGGCAAGTGTAGTGAAATTTATAGTCATACTTTCCAAGGACTTTCTAAAATATTTTTTGATAAAATATGTCATGCAAACATTGTATTACTTTTACAGCTTATTTTCTTTAGTGCAGATGTGGATGGGATTACAGGCTAAAACAGTTTCATAACATGAAAGTTAAACATTTAAAAGCAAACTTTTTGGCCAACAACTTAACAGTATTTTATTACAGCACATGCATATCACCAAGAAATGGTCAGATAGAATGGGGTTTTTATTCATTTTGTTTCTAATCTTTGCTTGTGGGTCTCCATACTTCACCCCTTAACTTGCTGATGAGGCTACTGTTTGCAAGATTTTGTCACATGCTCGAGCATTGATCAGCAGCTGAAAATGTTTGTGCTGGTTGTCAAGAAACAGTGCTCTGTCAACCACACCAAATGGTAAAGATAGGTAAAACAATGTGAAGGTCAACCATGACTTGGTTTTAGATGTGCACATAAGCCATTGGACAGTGTGTACCACCACATTCTTTTAAGGTGGTCCCCTAACCTCTTTGGGGAATGAAGTGTTAGAGACCACCTCTCTTAAAGTCGTCTTGTACGGGTTGTGCCTGTCTCCTCTTCTACATGTGCTTTATGTTCCCCTTCTTTCTAAGGCAGGGGTGGGGAACATCCAGCCTGCAGGCCTGATGTACCCCACAGAATCATTTTGGTCTGCCCTGGCCAAGGCAGCTGCACACTGGACTCTAAATTCTTTTTCATAGCAGCATAAATTTGTGTAAAGTTAATCTTAATAATGGAAAATTTGAGGAACAAGCAAGGAACGTCCATTATGGGATGCGCAGGACACGTGAGTGCTTGACAGAACAGACACATTTGCTTTTCTTTGGCTACTCAGAGGACGTTAGGTGCCAGGCAGGTGGAAAGTGTACAAGTTGCGAAAGTGTTAATACGCTGTGGTGAAAACTATGGCTTGACCAAATATTCATTACTTTCGCCATCCGTAACGAGTGCTTTAGTGTTGGTTTCTGTAACGTGCTTTTTTATATGGTGGGGTTGTGAGCCCTACCACAACCTAATTTACCTCTAGGTGAGGTGTCCACCTTAGTTGCCTCTTACAACATGCCTGGCTGGACAGCAGGGACTCTATTCTTACAATGGTCGCTAGGCAAGCATACCCCGGGGTCTCACTGGGGTGTTGACCAAATGTAGGAGGCTAATTTTTCAGTTATAATTTTGTAAGGCCTCTGAATGGTGTTATAAATATCCAAATGGCCAAATGGGTCAGGAAGCAGTTCAGCACCTGGATTAACTGAGGGAAATACACAGCACCATGGATATTGGAACTTTACAGAATGCATTAACAGACTCAAAACTATTGCTTTGATCAGGTCTTGTCATGGTTATTCCCTCACTATAGGTTTGGATAGTTGGAAGCAGTTTTAGCCAGATTAATCAGTATTCTTGATACAGTGCTACTTGTTTGCCCTGCATTTTTGAAGATATTGTTTTAAGACAAACATGTTTGATCACTGCCCATAGTTCAGAAAATCCTTTTATCACCGTCCAGCTTCAGACTTTCAGATTGTAGCTTTTATGGTTTTGGCATGTATTGTAAACATTGTTAACATTTCTTGCTGCTAACTATGCATTATCTAATGATATTCAGCGTGTCCTTGTATACACAGTCCTGGCTTTATTTGTTTAGTCAGACTTTTGTGATCAGATCAAGGTAAGCCTGTATACTGCTGCAGTCATGCTGAGCTGTTTTTTACATCACCTTATGTGTACAAGAAAATTTCACATATGAAACTGTGTATCGGAATTTTTTGAAGGTGAACATACGTACCCACCATATTTTCTGTATTATTCTGACCATGCCATGAGCAGGCAGTGAATAAACACCACGCTTGTCAAATATGGTCATTAGCCAGGGCAAGTGTATCAAGTTTTTAACAGAGCAACCAGTTATATGAGTGTAGCTGTTCTGACAAAAGATGTTCTAAATCTTATTATGGATTTTGTTTTTACAGTGCTTCATACATTCATTACGAAAAACAGTAATCTTCAACAGCATTATCAAAACAGCTGAATATTTTGCTCAAGGATTTCATGCAAATAAGACGTCTGCTGTCTGGCTTTGTTTGTTTTGTTTGTTGTTTTTTTTTTTACTTTCAAGGGCCAAAGCAAAATTTATCCAACGTAATATATTAATTTGCAGGAAAATGGGAACATGATTCGACAGGTGGACTATGAAACTGTGACTACATTTGAAAGACAGTATGTGGATGCTATTCGCACATTGTGGGAGGACCCAGGCATACAGGAGTGTTATGACCGTCGTCGAGAGTACCAGCTTACAGACTCTGCCAAATAGTAAGTTAACTACAGTGCCTATACAGAGAATAACACAGATCATTTCTGCAACTTTAAATAAACAAGTGTTGTCACTGTCTTAGTATCCATGCAACCTACTATAAATTGGAATTTTTTTTCTTTACAAAATTTGTTAAAGGAAATGCAATAACTATGAAACTGACGAGAGTTCGTGAATACAGGTTCTACAGATGGTGACAGGGATTTTCTTTTGGGGCTAGAGGGGTGGGGGGATAGGGGATCCAACCTGTTCATGCAGGGAAAATTATTTAAATTATCAAAGAATTTGATTTGACTTGATTTGGTATGCTGTATGGTCGTTAAGTTTTAAACTCTTTGATGTCTTATCCCATACTGTCACATCTCATTCAGTAATAGGACTTCTGGAAAACGCATGGTTATGTTTGTGAAATAAAATATTTTTTAGATTTTGACACTTTTAGCCTATATGTGTTTGCTTTATTTAGAAATTCTTGGCTGCTGTTTTCCTGTTTTACTTTCTTGTGCTGCAAAATTGCAAGAACTTTTTGCACACCTAAGGTGTTGCTTATATTGAAGCTTGGAAAGCATATATCTTTTAATAGCTCTAAAACTGTTGGAATCTCTTGGATAAAGTGCATATGGCTTTTTGTAATGAAGGGGACAGTAGCATTAAATATAATGCCTTAAGACTGTTTGCATTTGTATAAATGAATTGTAACTGGCAGTGAGTGAATAAATCTTTGAGAGGAATTCACGACTTCACTTACAAATTAGAAATGATGATGATGTCAATTTATAGTGCGCAGGTATCCATTCAAAAGAATGCTCATTGCGCAAATGTGGCATATATTTTTGTACTGGACTGAAGACAGCATGCACACATTTTATTGTAGTGGGAGAATACAACTTTACTACACATGGAAATTAGGAGGCAGCTCTATAAGGAAGCAGTCAAAAACTATATAGCACATCAACAATCAGCAACAGCACCACACACTTATACCTGTCACACTTGCCAGGCCTTGTACAATCACAATTCATATACACATTGAAGGATGACTAGTGGCAGTCAAACATTAAGGTTTTAAAAACCTGATAGACTGTCATCTCTCTTTGTCTCTCAGTTACCTAGACAGTGTGGACCGGATTGCCACCACTGACTACCTGCCAACATTACAAGATATTTTACGTGTCAGAGTTCCAACAACTGGTATCATAGAATACCCTTTTGACCTGGACAGCATCATATTTAGGTGAGATCCCTCATAAACCATTCTGTAAATTAATGCCGTTTGTTTTCCATTAGCTAGGTAGACTCCATAATGTCATGTAATTTGTGCATGCAATAACTAATGCTTAAACAAATACTGCTGTAAGGTTGTATTCTAGTTTTTAATTATTATTAGATGTTCAGAAATACTTAAGCATACAACATGTGAAAAACAGTGTTTACTTTTTTTTTCAGGATGGTGGATGTGGGAGGGCAGCGATCTGAACGTAGGAAATGGATTCATTGTTTTGAGAATGTTACATCCATTATGTTTCTAGTCGCCTTAAGTGAATATGATCAAGTATTGGTTGAGTCTGACAATGAGGTGAGCACCCTTACCCCCCCCCCACTTTTTCAGTTTTTAGATATAGATTTGTAATATTGTTTTTATAAATATTTACCATGACTTTCCTTAAAGTTGCTTTTAATTGACTTATAGCAAAGATTTTGGTGAAATGAGAATAGTGAAAGTGCTTAAATATTTATCCATTGTAGTTTGGTTTTTTTTAATAGTTTAATAGTTTTTAATAGTTTAATGGCTCTTTAATCAAAGAAAAATTATTTTAATTAAAAAATTATTTAAAAGCATTATTTTATCAGCAGCAGTGATTCCAGCTCTGTTAACACTGTGGTAGTTGTCATATGCCTAGCTATTATGAATCAGAATTTGTTGTTAAATCTAGGATATATCTAATAAGATTTTTGTCTAATGCAACAATTGAGCTAAAGAAGATTTAAATCCATTTATGTGCTGTAAGGTATATGGGTAGGAGAAATTTTGCAACTGATCATGGCCAAACGTTTGACAAGTGGCATTACAGCTGTATGCTCTCTGCACGTCTTTTTTTTTTTAACTGAACATGTTTCATGATGAAATTTAGTGCTTCAGCTATGTGTTTCCCTTTCAAATCACAATACTTGTAAGAGTTTTTCTGCTTGTATTATGCTCTTTCTGGTCTCACACTCCCTATCCCCTTTAAAAATGATAATTTTTATTGGGATTTACAGAATCGCATGGAGGAGTCCAAAGCCTTGTTCCGAACAATTATTACCTATCCCTGGTTCCAGAACTCTTCTGTTATTCTCTTCCTAAACAAGAAGGATCTTCTGGAGGAGAAAATTATGCACTCTCATCTAGTAGACTACTTTCCAGAGTTTGATGGTTAGTAAGATGATAGTGGGCTATTATTTGCATCATATGGTTAATCATTATTTCTTGATTAAGATTGTGGGTAAATAAATTTTCAAGGTCATTATTGATTATATATCGATCACCACCAGCAGCATCTTTTACAGTCATTGACTGGCTTTTACAGATTTCCACTTTTTTTAAAAAATCTTCTTAACAGATATTTCAGACCCTATTATTTTTTCATAGTTAAGACCATTGGATGTTGCACATCTGTTTCTTTGTGTGCTAATACATGCATATACAGACACTTGAGTTTTGCTTCTTATAAAATTTACTTTCATATAAAAAAACTTTAAAGTTCGTAACAGTAAATAAAGTTTAGGCATTAACTTTAAGGTTTGGCTTTGTCTAAACTGTGTCTAATCAGGTGTCAAAAAGGATGCAACCGCTGCCAGGGAGTTCATCCTGAAGATGTTTGTGGAGTTAAACCCAGACCCTGACAAGATCATCTACTCCCACTTCACCTGTGCAACAGGTGAGTGGCTGTGATTTTTGTGCCTTTTTTTAGGCAGTGGCAAGGGGGATAGGTGATCCTTTCCTCTACAATACATCACATCACAAATTATAAGCAGACATCTTTTTAGACCTTCAAATGTAGAATGTATAGACTTTTAACCAGTTTTACTACATGTGACCTTGTTAATAAATGTGCAGTAGTTTCTGATTAGCTCATATTTTTATTAGCACTACACAACCTGTGGTTTAAAAGGTCAAGAAAAGCATCAGTACAGAATATTTCAGTGTGTTTTGACTGTCTTCCTTTCTGAATGTAGAACAAAAGAAATGTGCCTATAAAGCACAACTGATTTTGCATGGGAACTGAGATGTATGTAGTAGCATGACAAAGATAGCCTCCTTAAACTGGTTAGAGAGTCATTGCAAATGCATGTACAGATACATCTACTGGCGTGCAAACTTGCTATTTGCTAAAATGAATGATCATTTAAAAAAACATGTGCATTATACTGGTGAGAAAGACCATTGCAGGCATTTGATAGTTTATAGGATAATACTTGCAGCTGTGAATTTTGTGTTTTAAGATAAATAAGAACCTATCTATGCCACCATAATTGAAAATGAGCAGTAGATTCTTGTAAAATGCTTATAGGATTTAAAAATGCAATCGAGGTTAAATTACACCATATATCAGATCTTTCAGAAAACAAGCAGAGAAGAAAATGGTTGTGCCCTTATTCTTGCTTGGAAATGTTTTGCAGCACAGGTGAGAAAAAGAAACTAACTGACCATGATTGTTGCAGACACAGAAAATATTCGCTTCGTCTTTGCGGCAGTGAAAGACACCATCCTGCAGCTGAATCTGAAGGAGTACAACCTAGTGTGAGATGGAGGCGCCCACCATGGCAGCAGCAGCATACATCTCCTCCGCAATTCATCGTCAACTTTGTGACAAGTGTCCTTGACCCTCACGTACATGCATTCACTTTGGATTGATGTCTGCCGGGCCCGCCCCCTTCCCCACCCTGTGTGGGTGGCCCGTCTGTCGTCACTGCAAGCTGCCACATGGCACTTGGCTGTGCCAGTGAGCCTGTTGCTTTTTCAGTCTTCTCTTCACCTGGCTGTTAGAGTGCTAGGCCAGCCTGTCTGCCCACCCACATCTGCCTGCCTGCCGGTCAGCCTTCTCAACCATCCACATCCGTTGAGTTGCACAGGATCTGTCCCCTCACTTGCCTGCTTCTATCTCCTGTTCTCACTTCTGGTCTTCTATCATTTCTTTTGGGTTGTCTGTGACACTATGTAACAATTGTGAAAATGACAGTTACTCTTCATCACCAAAGTGTGAAAAGAGGCAGATGCTATCTCCTGTGAGAATATTTATCTCTGACCAAAGGTCTCAAAGCAGCTGAGGAGTAGCAGTCATTGCATTTGCTGTTGTGGTCGGTGAAATGTGAAATTAAAAGAAAACAAATACATGGACGCTATAGCCAGAAGATGTACTTGAAAGGGGTAGAAAAGCTGAGAAAGACATGGCACAAGACTGGTTGATTAATGTAGCTTGTGAAAAATGGCAGGAAGGAAAAACTCACTAGGGTTTAGCAGTGTTATGTAATGTCTGCGCACTTTTTCAGATAAGAGTATGTTAATTTTTCTTTATATCTTAACTTTTTTTTATCTTCGGTCTTTATTTTATTTATTTATTTATTTTTTAAACTTTCAAAAAAATGCGGGAAGGGCAGAAGGCAGGTGATGGCATCCCATCTTGATGTTGTCTGTGGACTAGCACTTCCATGCTCTCCATAAAAGTATTGAAAAAGCATTCTTAAGGAATAGAAGCACTACACTGAAAAGCCTGTTGGGGACAGCAGCATTCATGGCACCAGCATATAGTGGCTCTCTGCACCCGGGTGAGATCCAACTTATGCGGGCAAGGAACTTCATGAATGGCATTGCTTTGATAGGCTTAGAGATGTTACATTAGGAGCGTGTTTCAGAAACTTGAAAGATCTTAAAACACATGCAGTGAGATAAAGACGGACGATCACTTTAGGCATTCGGTCGTCTACTATCCCTAGAATGGGTCTACATAAATTACCATACTTACAACCATACAGGAATGATACGATGCCTCTGTCAGCCCATGGATCTTATCAAACATTGCAGGTACAGTCATGTGGCTGAGGAGTTTGCACATGCTGTAAGCTGGATGTTTTGGCCAAAGCACAATGTTATAACAGGTGTATGGTAGATAAAGGAAATTTTCTGCCTCTTCAGATCCTATCCTGTAACCTTGACCATCTTTTTCTGATTTCATTTTGTCAGTTCTTGATCAAGAATGAAGTGATTCACTTGGGGAGGCACCTTTCTGATCATTTACACTTGATCTACGGTGGCATTCTCAACTGTACCTTCATATCTCTTGCACAACTTTTTCTTTTAACTAAGAGATGAAAATTATAAAAAAAAATATTTCTTAGTGCAGTGAAAAAGTTTTTTTAATGAACTAAAATCATGTGAAAAAAGTAAATTCCATATTGAAATGTTATCTGTGTTCTTCAGAAAAGACCACACAGTGCTGGTCATTGTAATCCTGATCAGTGTTTTTTTCTGCTATTAGGACCTGGTAATTTTTTTATTCAGGATTTTCTTTTATGGGAAAGAGCTAGATCCACTTTGTGATTCTTCCACTGGGTTCTGTCTGAGTTGTCATGGCAGCATTGTGGGAGCAGCCAAGTGTGTTGTACTGAGTAGGATGAGAGCTAGAGCAGGAATTGCCACACCACCCTGTGCCATCCCAAGTTGAAAGCAAGTGGAAAGTTCAGGGCATGACCCATGTCTTCCCTCTCTCCCCTTTTTCTCTCCCTGCCTCTCCTTCTCTCTGTATTGGAAACAACCACTCTCATTCTATTTACTTCCTCTTTCTGGAATAGACCAGGAATGTTTTTTTTTTTTTTTCTATAGCAACAATGCTCTAGCTGGCGTGTGGGTGATGTGTGTGTCTTCATGCTTTGAGGAACCGAGTGCAATAAGGATCACAGCGGCTGCTTATGTCACACGGCAGATGAAATGTTCATTATTTGCCTCAGAATGAAAGTTCTTTCAGTGGTCCGGCGCCTTGTGGTGCTGTGAATCCAAGATGATTTGTTTGGGCATCCATTTTGGGGAGGGATATGGGGGCAGGCCAGTCATTATATGAAGGGGCAGAAATCATGGTGTTGTGTACAAAGGGAGGTCACCACTCGGATGCATGAGCAGACATATCTCTTTAGCACCTAACAAAATGTTCCCTTTTGCACATGAGAAGCTTGTGCAGTGGCTGCCATTTGGAGAGTAGGACAGCCGAGCCAAGAAGGGAAAAGGTACATGGGGAGGGAGAATTGTCTTGTGCAATCAACAGGCATGAGCCGACCTCATCAGCGTAGTGTGCATTGTGGGATGATGCTGTTTGATATGTTACCCTTTCATTCACGGATGTTTTTGGTCCCAACTGGCCCTCACATTTGCTGGTCGGCGGCAACAATACTTTTTGTAATAACGGGTTGATGAAGACATACCTGGATATCTTTTTTGCATTGAATCATTGATTAAATTTCTTTTCGTCCATTGTCAGATCTTGGCCCTTTTCCATCTTTTTTGTTGGTTTAAAGTATGGTGCAATTTACTAGCACGCAGTGCGTAAGCCAGCGCACAAGTCACACAATGCGTATCTAAACATGTTTTTCATTTGGTGGCTGCTTCTGCCAGGCAGTTTGATATCCTAAAGAAGGAGAAACAGATGGGAATTTGTTATGGGGTGGAGGAGATATATATATATATACATATATATATTTGACCAGTGGATTAGGTTAGGAAATGATAAGAGGTGGCAGAGTGTTAAGCTGAATCCATCAGACCCATTAAGTTGCCACTGCAAAGGACCTCTGCCAGATTCTTTTCCTAACGCTTGCTTCATGACTTTTTTTCCCGGTTCCACTGTTGTTGGTACTTTAATGGTAGGACCGTGGAAGCTGCAACTAATTCTGCCTTCTTGACCGGCTCTCGCTTTTTTGTGACTTTAATCCATAGCAAGTTAGTGATGTGAATGGTGAATCTTCATGTTGCTTTGCCAATGCCATTAAGACAAAGTGGAGAGGGGAAAAAAAAGCCTCGACAAGGATTAAGGAGGAAGAGATGTAAAGCTGTTTATGAGAGCGTAAAAATTTCAATGGGGACGAAAGCAAGAGGTGGAGGGTGGTAGAGGGGGCAGCGTGAATTGAACTGTCCATTTCTTTCTTTTGGACAGAGAACTGCCTTGGCTCTGGCATGCCTCTTATGATGTCATGAATGTGATTATTTGTATGAAAAGAATGAAAACAACAAAAATAGATTATGTACATAGTTACAGATCTGTTTTGTGTCACTGTAACCTGACCTGTGAATGACTTTGCTATACTTTTTACCACTTGGACAGCTGTAGACCCAACACATTTTGTCCTGCGTCCTGTGCCCCATGTTCCCTCTGTGAACAGTTCTTGAATATGTGGTTTTAATTGTTGAACCCTTTTTTGTGTTGCTTGGATGGATGCATGGACACGCACACATTTTCACACTTACCTGCTCCTTATCTGCTCTCTCCCTTTGAGACAGATGCAAACTAGTTGGCACACTTTTCTTTTGTCCTATTTTCTGGTCTTCATTGCTCTTCTCTTGTTCTGAATAATGAACGTAGTTTCTTTATGGGCTCCCTCTCCCCCTTTCCTCATTTTTCTTTAAAGCCCACATCACCCCTCCCCTTTCTCCCAGGTTCTAGTATTTGTGAGTCATCCTTATTTCCTGTTGACCATCATCCAGCTCAGCTGTCAGCTTGTCCCTGTGGCTTCGTGATGTTATCATGTTTTTGAGAACTCGTTTTTTTTAATTTTATTTATTGATATATTTTTTTAAAAGTTGACCATAAGTGTTAGCTGGGTGTTGACACAATGTTTCAATACCACATTTCTGTTTGCCTTCTCACCATCCCATTCACCTTGTTATGTATCTCTTGGTGTCTATTTGTTGACATTTTTGTTTGGTTGGTATTTTTCATTGGTCCTTGGCTTTTGATACTGTGTGCGTGTACGATAATGTGGTTTCAAGTATAAAAATATTTCATGTAAGTGTGTACACATAATTACTCCTTAGTCGGTTTTGTATGTGCGAATGTGTTGTTGAGTATTACAATCTTCATGAAATGAATTTGAAGTATATTCATATAAATTTTAATTCTCCCAACTGTTTGTGAAAGAATTATAACATATAAATGACGAATGTTGGGGGAGTGGCGATTTTTGGTTTTGTTAATTCCTTTGGGTTGATGGGAAGGAGTCGATTTGTCTGACACACAGAGTTGTTGTTTGGGGGGTTTTTTCAATGTGTAGGCATTTGTACCTACATACTCATTGGATGCAGAAAGCATATTTTTGTTGTTACTTCGACCCATCTCCTGTTACTTGTGCTATGGGTGTGCTGCTTGACGATCTATTGTGTGCAGGGTATAAGACTAGGATAAGGAAGCAGGGACCTTTGCTGGTGGGACCTTATCCAGTGTCTCATTTGTCTCCTCTTGGCTTGTTTGGTTCTTTCTCTCTTTAATGTCACAAACAATTCCGAATTTGGGTTAGGTATCCTAGTTCATTTGAGCAGGTTATGGCATGACAGACTTTGATAGTTTTCTTTGTGTTTTGGCTCCTTTTGTTTCAATAAGCCAGATTCTTTGGTCTTAAAAATCTGTTTGAATTCTGACTTCATATTGATAGCTTGTTTGGAGTGTTTTATTTGATCATAACTCTTGCCTTTGCTTGCAAGAATGACAGTTAAGCTTTAAGTTTAAAGAGCAGTCAGATTCCTTTGGGTGTGGAGAGTTTTTCTGTCACTTACAGTTCTCATTTCCAACTTGCAATACAGGAAGTCTAACTTCCTCAAGGGGACCATTGCCGCTCCTTTGGGGTTTTCCCCTCCTTGTTCTGTTTTTCCAACTTATTTTTATGTTTCTGAGGCTCCATCAGCAAAGATCAGTTGTTTCAGTTCTATTTATATCAGCACATGATTTGCCTGTCCCAGTTCAGTATATGTGCATTACAACACAAAAACTGTAGTTGTAGCTTAGCGTGGGCGCAGAGTCAGAGTCCAATTCCCTCTGCGAGCACAAGCTGACTCTTGGCCTGTGCGTAGTTGGCTGTTGTGATCTAAATTTCTTGTCCGCTGAGTGTATCTGTACTGATGTCCAGAACTATGTGAATGAAGATGTGTGCATACATTTTTCACTACGTGGAATGCTTGAATCTTTGTTGCTCCGATCTGTTGGTGTTATATTTGCTCTAATGAACTGGTTGGGATAGCTGGTTTAACAGCAGTGTGAAGAATATGTGACAAGGCTACTCCACTTCTTTCTGGTACATATGAATGACAGATTGTTAGGACTGAGTGGAGAGTGAGTGATATTTTTTCAATGACCTTGTGAAAAAGAATTTCAATATTTGACTACAGAAGTAATAGCTTTTTTTTCATTTTATGGCAATTTTCTTCTTTTGATTTGTATAAATCCATGTTTTATCTTTGCTGCTAAATCATGTCACTAGATAAGGAAGAGATTTGCTCTTGAGAAGACCAAAATGAAAGGGATATCTAGGTTATTTTTTAATGAGACAGATTACATTGTATTGTTACTTTTTTTTTAAAGGCCAGTTCTTGTTGAAATGTTTAAAACACAGTCTACATGTAAGACTGTTACATGTTCAGTGCAACATGCATATTTGCTGCAGTGCTTAGCTCTGTTATTGTATTGTACCCACAGCACCTTGACATGTAATCTTACATCTTTGTTGGGCCCTCTGTGCAGGTGGGAAAAATGTTAGAAGAACTTGTAGGTTAGATGAGAAATAAGATAGGGGCTGAAGTGTTATGTATGTTTGCAGCTTTGCATAAACGCATGCACATATGCACATCTTCATATGTGTGTGTGGATATGTGAGAAAGAGTTTTATTTTATTTATTTTTTTTTTTTTTGCCCTTTTATCTGGTCATGAACGGTGCAATGAAAATTTTAACGTAAGGTAGTTCTTTGGTCTGATAAAAAGAGACAAAATTGTTCTGTGCTTTGCATTTCCTGGTAGACATGCATGCACATACTGAGCACAGAGTTAGACTAAAACTAGTCAGTTGTGCTCATTGCCTCCCCAACAACCATTTTATTACTTACTGTTGTTCTGAAGGCTGTGCGCTCTTCCCAGTGACTTGGCACTACACACTTCATTGAGGTAGTCATCTCTTAAAGGTTATTCCTTAAACATCAGCATTCATCATTTGGTGGGCTGTTAATGGAGTTGTGAATTGAGGTCCTGTTTTCAATTTTAGATCACAGCTAGTGAATAGCAATGTAGGTCTGGGGTGTGTGCAGTCATCATAATGTTCTCTAATCAGTAAACAACAGCCACCCTTTGCTGTATTTTCTAGTTTGAGTGAGAGGGCTGAGAGACAAAGAAGCTTCTGGCAATCTGTGATAAGAAAGGTGAAGTTACAAGTAATGCGGCAGACCAGGCATGGTCGAGGTGGTTTTTTTTAAAAAAAAATAAATGTTTATATGTTAAAGAAAGATTTTGGCAGTAGAAACTAAACAATACATGCAAAACTGAAAATACTTAGTCCTTTTATTGGAGTTAATCTGGGTGTTTATAATAGCAGGTTGCCTTTCATCATTTAAGGGATATCTGCACTAATGATAGGAAGTGGGAAAAGCTCGGTTATAGAATAAGTTTTTGCCATGACAGGTAATAACTGTGAATAGTGTTAACCAAAAACAAAAAAATTAAAGAGGGTGCAGATTTCTAAAAACATTTTGACAAAAAAACTGTTACCTTCTGCACCTGTATTTTTTTCTTCTTCAAGTTGAATCCTGCTTTATGTTGGAATACTGCAACAAAAAACAGAATGGTTCTTAAAGTGGGACAATGAATTCAAATTTAAAGATGGTTGAGTAGTGAGACCCTCTTGATAAAAATGTTTTATGTTGCTGGCTGGCATGAGTTCCAACACAAGAATCATGAAGAGCATATTTATGTACACAATGACTTTATTAAATAGATGGACACAGTAATGAATGTTTTGACTAAAATATTACTGCTTGAGAGCTGCAGACAGAGATGACCTTCTCAAGGTGAGGACTAACAATATAAATGCGTAAAAATTTCCCAGAAGGCTATTGTTTTGTTACTATAGAGGAGAAATGTGCACACAATACTCCATTTCAAGGAGATGGCTTTTGTGTCTGTATTTTTTGTTCAGGTCACTACTTAAGTGGATCATTGTAAGAGCCTGCATCCAGATTAAATATAAAGGGTTCCTTAATAGAGAAAAACATTTATGAAGTGGGACAGTTAAGGTTCGTGTGTGTGTGTGTGTGCGAGAGAGAGAGAGAGAAGCAGTGACATTCCGTGTTCGGGATGGAGATTGTGAGCTCTCTCCACCCCACCCCCCACCCCCCCTTTTAAGGACAAAAATTAACCCCTAGAAAAATTTACTTAAATTGGGGAGAAAAAATGGCTATACCATAAGACAAATAATTGAGACACTACGAGGTGATAAGTTTTGTTTCTGGAGGGAATGTAAGGTTCACTGCAGTGATGAGAAATGAGACTCATATGTAATTGATTAATTATTGAGTTGTGAAAAAATAGCTGCTTGTGAAGATATCACACATATGCCATGTAAATAATTTATAAATGTTCACAAAATGCAGAGCGTCTTATTGTCTTGGTGACATATGCCATGAACTCTGTGTTGCTGGTTTGTCAGATGTTTTCAATGGTTGGAATGCTTGAAGCATGTCCGAGCACAGTTTCCTGCCTCTCTCTCTCTTGCTCTGTGCATCTCCTTGTCATGCATGCAGCAGGTTACAAATGTGTAACCAAGTCGTAGCTCCATAATTATGTGAATGGTTGCTAAAGAAGCATTGTGGTTGGGTATAGCTTTGGGAGTGCAAAAGGGTGATATATGCTAACAGCTAGTTGCTGCTAGCAGCTTCACCTGTTGTTTTTAATTGTGGAGCATAGAACCTTTACTGTTTTGGTGACAGGCTTTTAGTTGGTGAACGGGAGGGGGGAATGTTTACAGAACGTGTTTGCACTATTACGCAGGCTACACATTTTACTCTAATTTGCAAGTTACTAAATGCTACAGTCATCGCTTTCCCTTTAGCATGGTGGCTAATCAAAGAAAATGCAGAGCAGTTGCTGTTATACTGATACTTGCCATCAAAAGAACATCTGGGGAAAAGTTAGATTAGAGACACATTTTTACTTAGAGTGGAAAATATCATTGTTAGGGTCTAATTTTTTGTGTAAGCAGACATTATGTGCATGACATTACAAAGTTGCCTCAGCAGCACAGCCGCTAACTGGTGGTAGTATTTGAAGTCTGTACGGTGAAATGGGGTTCCTGCCTCTAATAGAGTGGGGAGCACGAGCTGGAGACATAGTGTGCATGAGAGGGAAAATAAAAGAAATGGCATTTCTCTCAATATGACCCTATTCTGGTTGTCTGGGCTTTATTGTTCAGTGATTGTATCCATACAGTTCTCTCAACATGACCCTGTTCTGGTTGTCTGGGCTTCATTGTTCAGTGGTTGTATCCATACAAAGTCAGCCCAGAGATATGCAGTGTTTAGAGGCCTTTACCAAGTCAATAGAATAATGTGCAATACAGATGGAATGTTTGTCTTTTGTTTTAAATGCTTTGTAATTGGACTTATCCATATTTTCATTTAGGTTCTTGTTCAAGCTTTTGACTTTCACTTTATGCAAGACACTGTCCTTTTTATTTCATTGGAAGTGGCCATCCTTGCCCCATTCTAATATCTCATATCAGCAAAGCCAGTGACAGTGTTATTGTGGTGACTTTTATTCCTCATAATTATTCTTTTTAACTTCTTTTTCACCGAGGTACTAGATTGTAGTGCACCATACTTGTCACAGCTAATGGAGTCTGTCAGCAGTGTTGATGACCATCATTTGCATCACGCCAGATGTATTATTCTTCAGCATTTCATTTGTGTTTTTGTTTTGACATTGTCGCTTAATCCTCTTGTTCACAGTTTAGGATCTGGCGTGCATTGAAACTTTCCCCACAGCAACGTGCACCTTCCTTCATCTTGATTTGGGTTAGCACAGTCACATGACGACTCATACCCCCACCAGCACCTCTAATCCATTGGCAGTAGTACATGGCATCTTAACACTTTTCTGTTGCCTTTTAGGTATGGGTGACTAGCAGTGCCAGTCTTAGTACATGTAAAATGTGTGCAACTCCATCAAAGTGTTCACAGTTTTTGTTTGTTGAGGGTGATTTTTTTCTTCCACCTTCAGCTCATGACTTCATTAAATTGCATCATTTGCACAACCATTGTAGAAAATGAGAGAGACAGCACCAAATGTGATGTTTACTAGCTATAGTGAATCAGATTGTTTTCAATCTCCCATGTTAAAAGACAATGGGTCTCTGGACATGCTGCCAATAGATGTTAAAAGTTCCTTTCATGGCAGGGACAGGGGGTGAATTTGTGTATTAACCTTACTAATTGGTGTAAATTACCAATCGGCAGAGGTTTGTAATCCACTGTATATAGAATTTGTATAACAATATTTCTGATGTACTTATGGCAAATAATGATTAGGTATGTAGGAGTCGAAGATAAGGTCAGAGCCAATCATGGCATCTTTAACGCAGAATAAATCTTACAGGATGCTCGGATGATACGGTTCTCTTGCATGGTTTGCATGATGAAAATATTTTCACCATGTTAACAGTAGCAAGAGAACAAGAGAGAGGCAGTCATGTCCTGTATGTTTACACCCTGTTTTCCGATGTCATAGTCTGTTGACTTTATTTTCCCCGTTCAACCCTTTTCTCAAAACTGTATTTGAAAGTTGGTGAAAGCAGCTTTTTTTTCTTTTTTGGTAGACTTTGATGGTTCCTTACCTATTCAGATTCCATGTTGTGCATTTACTGTGTCCAGATAGCTTTTGGGTGAAGGAACACCTTGCATCTTGGCAGTGAGTATGATGCAGCTACAACATATTACAGTGTTCATGACCAGTGCTCACTTCAGTACTGACACCTCATTACAGCAGGAAATGTTTGCTGCTTATTGTCAGTGTCTGTGAGACTGCCTTGATGTGCCTCCTAGTGTCTTGTCACGTAGATTGTAAAACCTCACACTGCCATGTGTTACATTTGTCCAATCTCATTTCCTGTTACACCTTCAGTTACAGTGAACTTGGTTCAGAGAGGTTCAGAAGCAATGTCTTTGATATGAGGCGTGCTAAGATATGTATCATTTGTATGTCAAGCTGTAAACAAAGGCACCAAAACACCTGCTCAGCATATTGTGAGCCCATAGTTGTGAATGTGCCCAGAGACTTACATGGCTGTGACAGCAAGGAGTAAGCATGGCATCCTGAGAAGCTTCATTGACAATGTCTCCACTCAAGGTGTGAGGTTAAGCACAGAATTTTCTGCATGTAAAACCTTGTGGGCATGCTTAGTGTATTTTTTTCAGGAACTTTTTTTCTTCAGTTCTTTGGTTTCAGAAGTGCTAGTTAAGCTGTAGTTCCTCTTGCAGTCAATAGTGGTATTTCCTAGTGGGTATTAGTTTAAGTCAGATCAGCAGATGAGGACCAATTAAAACCTGCCTATGATATCAGAACTCTTGGTGCCAGATACTATTGAGGTGGCCAGAGCATGATTTTCAGGATTCCGTATGCGGGTTAGAGGAGCTCAATCTGGCAGAGAGAGAAATCAATCTTAAGGGAATTTTAGACTTAAAGAAAGGGATGCACTGTGGAAAAGCTGTTTTTAAAACAGTCGATTTTTTTAAAACATTTTCGGAAATCACAATTTTGATTGCAAAGAAAGGTGATCTGTGAATTCTGTCTTTGAGAGCAGTATACACCCTATCTTGAGAGTTGACCCTCCTTTGGTCATCTACAGCCTGTGACAAGTTGGTGTGGACTGCACAAGAATTCACTTTTTTTTTTGAAACTACCCATAGTGCCTCATCACCTGAAATTCATGGGTATTTTCATGTGTCATAAGGAGATAGAAAAGGCTTATGTGAAGGACAGTTTTGTACTTAATATGTATTTTGACAAATTTTAAATTGATCATTGTACATCTCATATTGCACACCGCATGTACCCACAGAGTAATTTAAATAGACATGTTGATGGTGTCATATACTGTAATACTTGAGGTTTTGAAGCTTCCTATCAAATCTCTTTGGTCCCCATCATAGCAGGCGGTCTGGTGGTGCAACGGTTAGCACCTGTCACCTATACAGTGAGGGTTGGCTGTCCTGGGTTCAGGTCTCGTCTCGGGCTCGCTGTTCTTTCTCTGCATGTGGCATCTGCTTACAGGCCTGGCTGCCTTGCTGTGATATAGCCTTAGTTGCTGCCTGGGGGGTAAAACACCAATCCCCACCCCCTACCCCATCATGCAGCAAATTTATAAAATGTTGATCTGCTCTTTTAATCATTTGTGACTAATTTTCTGCAAGCTTAGGATTTCTCATTTTTCTCATCTCTGTTACACAAAACATAAATCTCATTAGAAATTCTTAAATGGTGAGAGGGATTATCATTGGGTGGGGTGGGGGGGGCTTTTTTTACTGACTTTAAAAAGCGATTTTAAGTAGCCTATTGCTTTGAAGTATTTGAATCTAAACTTAACTAAGTTTTTTGAAAATGGGTGACCTTTGTTAACGATATTCAAGTTTTCTGGGGGTTTAGATTTGAATCTGAGAAACTACTGTGAGTTTTTTTGTAAGTTTACATGGCAGTATTTTTAAGATCAAAACAATTTTCATATTAGATGCCCAAAACTATTGAAAGACCAAAAATCTGTGCCTTTGGTTGAGAACAAGGTAGGTCATTGTTTTGGGAATTTAACACCCCCCTCCCTCCATCATGACAAGTGATGGGTGTCAGGCCTTTACAGATAATAATTGTTTCCAAAGAGGATAACCATAACTGTGGTTATGATTGTAATGTGTGATCTTTCCAGGTTTTAGTGATGTCAGTTCACTGGAGACCATGGAGTTGGGATTGGATTTTAAGATGTCATTATTAAGATAGCATTAATGCTTCTAGGTTAAGCCATTTTCTAAAAACTGATAATGGATTGGTTATGATTTCATGCCAAGTTAGCAACTAGCCTGAATAGGTCCTACATCTTGATAATGAGTTGCTGAGATCTTGGCTCTTGATCCCAACAATTTTTGGTGGGTTGGAACGGCACCACTGGAGAGCTCCAACAATCCATTGAAGTTTTTGTTATTGCTCCACTAGCAGTTATTTGTCATAGATATAAGAATGTCTTTGTAGGGAGGGGGAACCTTGGTGGCAGCTGAAGATCTTGTTTTTCCTTTTTTTTATAGCTTATCTATCATGCTTGAAAGGTGCACAGGAATGAGGCCCATCTGTTTGGGGTTTTTTGCGGGCTGGGGGGGTTAAAAGTCTCCTAGGTTGGAGTTTTTCTTTCTTTTGGGTTTTTTTTTTTTTAGTTTAATGTAGAGGCTGTCTTTTCCATGTTTTTTTTTTAACTAGTTAATGTCACATTAACGAACTCCAGTTCCAGTTCAATACTATTAGATCAAGACTGTGATAATATATACATAAACCATTCAGCCATCACACTCAGTACAACTTTTTAGCTGATAGGACATTTGCTGATTGTATTTACAGTTACGTTTCAGTTGGATGTTTATTGTTCTTCACTGTGTGACCCACAACAGAACCTACTGAGCAAGACTGGGTTCTTCACATTGCAGTAGCACCATTGATCCCATCTATTTTGATGACAGCATGTCGCTGCCTGAGATAATTACTGTTAGGAATCATTGCTAGAATCCACATTTTATCCCTCTTAAAACAGTAACCAGGGTTAACCTCTCTTTTTTTCCAAGGTGAGCACTTACGACAGCTGTTGTCAGATGGTAGGTAATTTTGTTGGGGGGAGAAAGTTCGAGAGTAGGTGTGTGCATGTTTTGTAATAGCAATCACCTGCTAGTACATATTTGATCCATGGCTTTTGTTTAGAGGACTTGGTATGTATGAGAATAATAATGGAATTTTTTTTTTAAGGGTGGAGAGTTAAGTGACCTTTTGCCCTTTAGACCCATTATTGAATGTCAACACTGAATGAGTTAAATGTTCAGCACTTCATATTTTAGCTTCAATCCGTATAGAAAAGAGGTTCACTAAAGAAGTTTAGCTGTTGGTTTTTGTTTTTGTTTTTTTTCAAATTTACAGGCACTGGTATTTGTTGTGAAATCTCCCCTTTTCAGTACCTGTACTTGTTTCCTACATTCTATTTGCGCCTTTAAGCATGAAAGGAATGCAAGAATTAGGTGAGAGAAATTCCTTTCTGTTAAGCCTGTTGACTTAATTGGTTTGGGAGGGGAGAGGGCAGGGCCAGGGAAGGTAGGAATGAGGAGTAAGAATGCAGAATTTGGTTGTCATAGTTACTTCAAACTTCTTTAAAGGGGCAAGGGAGAACTGTGTGAATCATTTAACAAGATGGTTAAGTTTTTGACTATTTTTTTAAGTTTTCTTATGAGAGCAGTGCTTTATGGTATTACATGGGCAGTCTGTGGTCATGCTTTTTTTTTTGTTTTCTTCTGTGGAAGTACATAGCTGTGAAACAACAAAACTGTTGCCAGACAGTTTTGCAGAGTAGTGTACATGAGGAATGCAAGAAAGAGTCCAGCACGCAAGCAAGGCCTGTCTATTGCTGTGAGTGCAAGTGGCATCTTGTATCTGTGGTTTATGCGTGTGGTATGATTGTGCTGGGTGCTTTGTAGTTTTGGTTATCCGGCCCTAGGTCGGGTAGTATTGTCTACACACATTGCTACAATATTAAAAAGACAGACCTTTTTTTTTCAATGTTAACAGTGCTCAAAACTTTTGAAAATAAAACTTAGATGTACACACACACACCTACAACTTGACTATGTGTGTCATGTGATTTTTCTTTGAATCATTTGGAGTTACTGTTTTTGTTAAGGGATGAAAGAGGTGAAGGCTGCAGTGTAATTTGTCTTGCCCTCTAAAGAGGATAACATTGTTGTAGTGTGTGATCTTTCCAGGTTTTCATGTCACACTTGCACAAAGCACCATCTAGCAGAATGTTTTGTCAAGTGATGGAATTAAGTTTTTGCAAAGACATGAAATCATTAAGCCACTGCTTTTGGAGTTTTTTGTCTAAAAATATTAATTTCTAAAACCCAAACAATCATAAAGTAATATTTTATTAGAGATTGTACTCTCATTTCTGACTATACTCTGCCCAAGGCTGTGGAGGATGCATTTATAACTGCCTTTGACTGAAGTATCGTACCATGAAAGAAGACATGGCGGTTGGGGAGTGACAAATTTTAACAATGCAAGGGGGCGAAGCTATGTTGAGGGCTATCAGGTGTGGGTAGAAAACAGATGGAGCCTGAGAGAAGTGAGGGAGAGTGGAGGACAAATACCTTTTCTAAGTAAGATAAGTGGGACACACTGCCTCTGGCTTTTGACTCAAGTCATCACAGGACTTTCAGTTAGTGCATTAACAATCAAGCTTACATATCACCCCTTTCAAGCTGACCACTGGCCTGTCAGCTGACAATGTAAACTGTCGCTATGATCTTGCTTTTACATATTTAGTAGCAGTTTTTAGTATTTATTGGTGCTCTGACATGGGCTCATCATGTGGCCATAGACATCACAAACCAATACAAATGACATGTGGGATAAGGTATAGACTTGACAGGCTTTTCAGTTACAAGCAAGACTATCTTGTCATGGATACAGGACACTATCACAGCATAATCCATTATTTACACTCAGTTAAAGTGGGCACAGAAAAAGTCAAACCATCACAGATTTCAGGGGTGGGGGCAGGTTAAAACAATATCTGCTAAGCACTTCACTGCATAGTCTTGTATCTAGTGTGATGCATAACCACTAAAAACAGAATATCAAAGTTTTGTTCACAACAAAGCTGTTGTGTACATATCAATAATTCAGCTTTTTTGTGCCTTAAAATTTCAAGGCATCACCCATTCTTGTTTTTTCACAAATATCCCAAGCATTTTAACATTCTTGTTCTAAAGCAAGAGCTAATTGCACATGTTTCTGAAACTTAGCACAAGCAAATTAAGAAACATTTTTCAAAAATCACTCCTATGCCATTTAGAAAAATGTGCTTACAGAAACAAAAATCTACCTTCAACAGTTTTATCTTATTTAAAACATTTCTAGTTCTAAAATTCTGTTGTGCACTGTTTCTTTAAAGCTTATTATCTAAATAGATTGAAGGCCTAAAAGTGTTTAAAATTAAATGTGCAAGTGGTCCCAGGGTTCTAAAATACCAAAAAGGCCATGAAGACTGCCTGGAGATAGGTAATATTTAACAAGCAACATCCCATGAAAACTTTGTTGCAGCAATGTGTGTAGGTAAATATGGTGGTTCAGGGTCAACGAGACGGCAGATATAACTGCCCAGCACGAGCAGAGAATAGAATAGGCATGACAGGTTCACCATAATAATCAACAATGGCCAGTGAGCCCTGACACACTGCAACAATCTCCTGCAGGTGTCTGTCACACACGCTGTCGCAGTAGTGCAGGTACAGGCTGCGCAGACTGGTGGCATATGATGTGCTTCGCTGTGGCATGAACAGATCTTCAGGATCCTGAAAGGATTCATTGAACAGATATCAATGAACGTTATCAACAAATTCACACTAAAAGAAGGTAACAATGTCCTGGATACGTCTGAGATGAGAAAGGAAATCGGAAAATGCTGAAAGTGGTCTTTCACTTTAAGACAAATTATAACATGGAAAACAAAAAAAAAGGAATGTGATCATTAATTTCTCTCCCAACTCGAATTCATCACACACACACACTAGTTTCAAACTGATTTCAAATACCATGCATGTATTAAATGCTGGAGAGGCTCTTATCTCCAAAAGTAGGACAACTACAAAAAATAACACTTTCACCCAGTTGTATCAGACACCGCACTAACATCTCGCATTGATTTAAATTTAAATGAAGATATATGTCTGTTCAATTTCCCTCAATAACTGCCATTTATGCACACCTGCATGAAAAACAGAAAATCCAAGTATACTGTGAAATTAGTTCTGTAAACATCCTAGTTTTGCTATGCAGCTACAGTCAGTTACACAAACATTTCACACTTGCAAAAACAGTTGAAAAAAAATCCCATGTGAAAATAAATGTGACTTAATAAAGCAAACACACTTCATCAGATGAATCCAGGTCAGCAGTCGGTGCTGTTGCTTTCCTTACAAGTAACTTGTAACGTATCAGGGCCTGACACTTACGCCACCGATCCAGATCTGAAGAGGGAAATTTAAGTGGTCATTTTGTTTTGCTATAACTTTGTTCAATCAAGAAAATGGTAGCAAAGTCATTGCTATAGGTGTGCAGCAGCATGTGTCCAGAAAAAACCCCAACAAATCTTGTCATCCTTCATAATAGCAAGCCACCTGTGGGCCAGTCCTCGTACTGACATCATGAGCAGTATGAATCATCAGACAGTGTGCATGTTCTGTGGGAAGTGATAGCCATGAGCAAAACTGCAGTATAAAATATAGCACTTTCAAGAATGCCAGGATAGAGAATTTTTATGTTTTTAAATCTACATCATAGTCATTACATACCTGCAATGATGGGTAAAAATGAAGCTGATGTAATGCGCTTCAAGCCTGTAAGCTCTGCAGTGTGCAGCCAGGGACATGACACAAGCAGGGCATGGATTGAAGTGTCTGTCAACTCTATGGAGCAGGCAAGTTAAATTAATGAAGACAACATTTAAAAAAAATAAGCAAGAATTAAAAGGTAAGATGATGCTTCTTGCAAACTCTGTGCTGTTAACATTCCATAGGGATTTTTACAAAGTCTTCTTCCTGTGGTTGATATTCTCCTGCCTGTACTCTATTACATTACACAGACTTCTATAAATGAACACTTTAGGGTTTTGTAAAAAAAATAAACTGCCTATAACTGCTAAAGTTAAAGCTATTTTTATGACAGTGTGTGTGTGTGTATGCATGCTGCCCTAACAATGATACACATCTTGATCCTCACCACAGCAATTGACCTTTCACGAGTACTGCCCATCATGATTTAAAGATCACCGAGTCCAATAGAATGCATTTCAAGATTAAGATCTAAATGTCTGAAAATGATAAGACATTTCCTAGCATCCAGCATTTTCCATGATCATATTAGCTTCCTACTCAATATGAAAAGAAGTAGATCTTATATATACAGTTGCAAGTACATCCTATTAGCTGACATCCTGCGTGAAAACAAAAATATAAAAAATTAAAAATCCATATGTTTGAAATTATGTATTCCTTAGATCCAGTGTGCTTAACACCATTGCCACTAAGCATTTAGCATCTGACTGGACATTGATGCTTTAGACATTATGCCATATATATCTCATGTGAGACTAAGACTCAGTTTTGCACCAAAGTCAACATTTGAATAATGAATGTACTTCTTACTCAAATTCACCTCCAGCTTGAATCAGATTCTTATCTGGGTTTTTCCTGTTTCTCACATGAGGTAGCAAGAAACTGTTCCTCACCTGAGTTCCAACTTAAATCCACTGATTGCAGCTGCTCCAGACACCCAACAAGGGCTACAACTGCAGCATCAGAAATATCTAACACGCAGGACACTCCAAGAATGGTCAGCTGTGTGCAGTGAGCCGCAATTATTTCTAAAGTGTGATCACTCACAGGGCACTGACGAAGGTTGAGGCGGGTAAGCTGTGTGCACTCCCTCAATGCAATGTTGAGACTGTCCTCATCAAGGTTCTCGCACCAGGCCAAGTCAAGAACACGAAGCTAAAAAAAAAAAGTTTAAAAACAATAAATGCTGGCAGCAATATAAAACAGAAAACAATGCTGTCTGAAAAACAAAGTAGCAGGTGACTGACACGTGAAAATATATATGGAAACTGAAAGTGACTGACAATTGTGACAATGCAGACAATTGTGACAATTTAGGCAAGTTGTAACAATGACACACATAAAGTCATTTCACATTTCTGCAATGCTACGAAAGGGCACATTCCTATAACATCTTCACGAACATATAACATATGAATTAGCACTCATGGTAGTGTTCTGTAGGGCTGAATTCCTTAAGCCACTGCATTAGGACTCTTCTTAACCACAGTTTTTTCTTCTTCTTCTGCGTTCAATGTCTGTGAAGTCAGATCCTCAGGATGCGAAGATCCACCTTCACACACATCTTCTGGTGCTCTTCTTTGTGGATAGGGCAGTCCTACTAGATGTGTTTCAGCTTCACCTGACAATAATGGGGGACCAACATTGACAAAATGTTATGCTATGGTCATATAAAACCTATGAAGCTCACAAATACTTACATGTTCTGCAATGCTGCCAATGCTCAACACAAAGGGGCGGGAGACACACGTTTCTGACAGTAGCAGTTCTTCTACCTTTGGGTTATTACATAATGGCAGTAGTGCTGCATCTGTGAGGAAGCATGCACCTGTCCCACAAACAGGCAGTATATGTACGGCTATTTACAGGCATCATTTTCGTAACATCTCATACAATGCACCTGAAGTAAAAGTCTAGCTATATTATTAAGGGCATTTCTATTTCCCATAACACCACACACACTGCGCCTGATTGCAGTAGAAGTAAGTAAAATAAAAGTCTAGCTGGAGCTCATTTTTTGTCTCAAACGTTTACCCATAGCTCTTTTGATGAAAACAGATGAAGATAAATCTCTTTCTGTAGTTAGGACAAATGATGAAGAGAAAAACTCTTTAACCTGTAAGGTCAATCTTTGTCAGATTTGTACAGGTGCTGATTAGTTGAAGGACGCTGCTATTGGCAAGACTTTCAGCAGCATCCACTGTCAGCTCTTTCAGGTGTGGTAACCGATGTGCAACAACATCCACCACCTGTTTTGAGTAAACGTCCGTCACTGCTGTTGTTAATGCCAACATACAGAAGGAAATCATGAAATATATGCAATCTGTCAATAAAAAGATGTATATGTACACACACACATATATATATATATATAGATGTGCCAGGAAGAGGACAAGAACTCACCATGTTTATATCAGGGGAGTTCTCAGAACACAAAATGATGAGACTACACAGAGCAGAGTTGGCAGATAGGCACCTGTCAAGACATGCTACTCCCAGTGAAAGGTTGCCATGTCCTTCAAAACATCCTGATCCTACACACAAATGCTGGAGGCTTGGTATGAATATAGGCTCTGTTTCCTTCAAGTCAATCACTACAGATTTGCTGTCTGCCATCTTTTCCAGAGGGAAAACTGGCGCCACTTCTGATGGAACTGTGCTTGTCACCTCTATTCTTGTTGATGAAACATTCACCTTGACTCTACCTTCATCTGTTTCTGATGCTGATGTTATTGCCTTGGCTGTGTTTGTCAACACTGCCATCGAAGAGAGTTCTGACTTGACTAGGTCTGCATGATGGTCATCACCAAGTCTCTCATCTGCTTGCTGATCATCACATGAGTTTTCTTCCCATTTACTTATTTTTTCAGTAATACTGTTGTACTGTTGGTCTCCATTTTTTGGAAGCCCATTTAGAGGGTGACTCATCCCATTTTTAGTACTGCCTGCAAGATTGGTCTCTTCAGATGGTTGCTCCATGAATTTACTCTGACCTGCTGACAACACAGTTAATGACTCACCATCTCTTGGGCAGGGATGACAGAAACAATCACAGCTGAAGTTTGAGCTCATCTGCACTCCCTTGTTTCCTTCTCTCCTCTCTACCTCCAAAAAGCTGTTCTCAATGGGAATCCCAGAGTGTGATAGCACATGGTGCAGTTCTGTCCTGGCAGACCTAGCACTGAGTCTAGACGTCACAGCTATCAGGCTCTCTTTTGCATCAACAGGCAACCATGTGTGAGATACATCGCCTGTAGCCTGAGAGCTATCAGCAGATATACAGATATGCTCGTTGCTTTGTGCACCCTTATTCAGTAGCTCATTTTCAACTGCTGAGGATGTGGTAGTCTGTGATGTGTGGTTGTTGGAAGGCACAATCACTATTTCAGTGGCTTCCTCCTTGTGACAATCACACATGCAAGGAATAGACTTTACAGTCTGTGAAGAGTTCCACAGCTGTCTCTCATTGCTTTCAGCTGTGTCATTGGGAAAGCAGGCATTGCCATCAATCTGACCTGGGCAATGTAGCTGGTAAGACTTCTGACTTAATCTGCTGGTTAGTGTTTGGCCAGGTGGTTCCAAGATGGTTGTGGCTACACTTGAGTCTTCTAGCACACTTCTCTCTCGGAAGTTCTCTCCAACCTGGCCACATGTTTCTAAGACTGGGGGAATCCTACTACACTGTTGTTCCACTCTCTGGACAGAGCTTCGAGGTAAAGCACTCTGTACAGCTGCATACTTCAGGGTCCCTACTGCTGATTGCTCATGAAGACATTCATGATAACTGCCTTTTGTCACAGCCTTTGCATCCTGCCTTCTGCTGGAGGAACAAAGCAGGAGGTCTGATGAGACGGATGTTCCAGGCTCTTTCAACACTGCATGCCCTTCAGATATTGCAGCCCCTTCAGACGTCTGTCCTTCAAAAGTCACCTGGCCTTGAGATTCTAAACCCTGATCACACTCAGGCTTATCAAAGACATGCAGAAATTTTGCTCTTATCTCATTCTCGTCTTCAATGGCTTCTAGATGACGACAAATGGTGTGAAAGTTAGAAAGTTCCTGATGCAAGGAACTGGTGAGGGTGGGATCTGCTCCAAATGATATCTCAGCATCTAACATGAACTGCACAGCAGCTGGTAAAGAGAAACCAGATAGGTACAGCAGGGCTGTGAAGTCCACCTGCAAAAGTTGAAGCACAGCATGCAGATTGGTTACGATGCAAATGAGTTGCATCTTGTATGAAGAAAAACATGTAAAATGAAGCTAAATTTGTGCAGAAAAACTTATGGCATGAGACATGGTGCATATAATAATAATAATAATAGTGAAGATTTTTATAGCGCATATTCACACTCATAGAGAGCATGCTCTTAGCGCTTAAAACGAGGAAGGGACGTGGACTAAGTAGATACAGAACAAAGGGGATGAAAGAAAACGACAGTACTGACGAAACAGAAAACAAAAGGCATCAAGTAACAGGAACAGAGAAAGATAGTGATTCTGCGAGAAAGATGGGTAAAGTAGCAAGAGGGAAGGGGGCGGGGTTAAGAAGGACTAGCATTGTGTGGACTGTGTTAGGAGTAATGCTCAAGGAAGAGGTGCGTTTTCAGTGCAGATTTGAAAGATTCAGTTGTAGGAAGGTGGCGGATATGGAAAGGAAGAGAGTTCCATTGTTTTGCAGCACAGTAGCCAAAAGTCCTGTGACCATATGTTGTTGTTCTGGTGACAGGAACAGTTAGGATACGGTCGTCAGACGAAGAGCGTAGTTGTCTGGACGGAGAGTAAGGGATGAGAAGTTCAGAGAAATAGTCAGGACAGGAGCCAGCAAAGAAATTAAAACACAGCACAGACAGTTTGTACTGAATGCGAGAACAGATGGGTAGCCAGTGTAGAAAACGAAGGAGAGGAGTGACATGGTCCCGTTTCCTTGCTCTAAGCACCAGACGCGCAGCAGAGTTCTGTACTCTCTGGAGTCTCTGAATGAGGTAGTCAGGGAAGCCTGCCAGCAAGGAGCTGCAGTAGTCAAGTCGAGAAAGAACAAACACACAGACAAGAGTGTTGGTAGCGAGTTGTAGAGAGAAAGTGACAGATAGCACTGATCTTACAAATCTCATAATAGGCAGACCGACAGACAGATGCTACATGTCTATCGAGTGTCATGTCATCAGTGACAATAAATCCCAGATTCCTAATGGATGACGTGAAGGTGATGTTGCTGTCGCCCACCTTGATGTGATTGGGCAGACTGACGAGTGAAGGTTGATGTCTTCTTCTATGGCACAAAAGGGCTTCCGTTTTATCATCATTAAGTTTAAGCTTGTTTTTTACCCTCCAGCCCTTGACATCGCTGATACAAGCTTCTATAGAGCTAATAGCAGAGGGAGACTCAGCCGGCGGAGTGGAACAGTAAAGCTGCGTGTCATCAGCATAGGATTGATGAGAAACCTGGTGAGACCGGATGCATGATGAAAGGGGCTTAGTATACAGGATGAACAGAACTGGGCCAAGTACTGAGCCTTGGGGAACACCACAGAAAAGTGAAGCAGGGCGAGATATCTGACCATCAACTAACACAGTCTGGGTCCTATCAGTGAGATAGGAGTTGAACCATGAGAGCGCAGGTCCAGAAATCCCGTAGAGGGTGTGGAGTCTGTGAAGAAGCAGAGAGTGGTCTATAGTGTCAAATGCAGCAGACAGGTCCAGTAGGGTTAATGGAGAGACATCACCACTGTCAAGAGCAGATAATATGTCTGTTGTTACAGAGTTGTAAGAATGGTCTCGGTGCTGTGGAAAGGTCTATACGCCGACTGAGCTTGTGGGATAAGATGGTGCTTTTGTAAGTATGCCCAGAGCTGTGTCATATATAGTCCTGATGAAAAACTCTTAACAGGCTTCTGGGCTAATATGATGATATGCTGTATCCATCTATGTCCTGAAAGATTTACAAGTAGATAAGGAGCTTCATCAGTCCACAAAAGATCGTTTGTGCTTATTTTTAATGTTTTAGTTTGTCTTTACTTTTTGATTCACCAGGAATGATCACCATATAAACCAAATCAAACCAAACTAAGGGAAAAAAATACAAAAACGTTTGTGTTTTCCTTTGTAGCACCTCCTAGCTGCTCCTATTAATTAAACAAACCTGTTAGTTACAACCTGTTAGAAGAAAAAGGATTGTTTGTCTTGCATATTTTTCTCATCACCACCTGTATATGTATACTCATACTCTTCTGCTCAAGAACATGAGAAAGAATACAAAAAAAAAATTCATGAAGAAAGGAGAAATGAAAGTGGAAATATCTGCTCTCAAGTTTTCCACCCATGATGATTATAGAAAGTGTCTTCTACAAACAATGCAATAAACAACATTTTAAAGAAGGCCTTGCAAAATAGGAAAACAAAACACAAACGGATATAGGAGGAACAAAGAAAACGTGAAGTGAAAGTTACTCAACAAAATGCCTCTCACAGAAGTTATGTAAGCACAGTACTTGTTTAAGCCTTTTTGATCACTAGGGAGACAAAAATGTACAAAATCCAACAAACCTGCTTAAGAAACTACAGCCAGTTAACAATAAGACAACTTACACCAGTCCAAGAGATGTTAAGACTTTGTAAAGTGGGTCCTGCCAATGAACATAGATGTCGAACACCAGTACTGGTCAGCTGTGCACAGCCTGACACGTCTACACTCACTAAAGAACATGCGCTCTTTGCATCTGTTCCTTGGAAATGTTTCTGCAACAGATACCTTGTCAGCATATATTTTCATCAATGCAACTTTCATTCTGGAATTCTTTAGAGGTCAAACATAAGCTAAGGATACTGTTATTAATGGAAATGTAAACATCTTCAAAGCTACACTAAATGGGAGAGGTGAAAGTGTGTCTTAATTAGGCATTAACTAAACTGAATAAAATGATACTGCATATTTTACCTCCTTCTGTGAATCTGAGAATATGTAATCTTGTAATGAACCAAATCCAATCACTGAAAAAAATGTGCTTCAGTGAGTTGTAAAATACCAGCCTTAAAATAGACAGAGACTGATAACAAAATTTCAAACTGATTTTTCTTCCATTTGCTAACATTTTTTATAAGCAGGTCTACTGAAAAGTTAAAAACAAACTCATTTCATCAATTACTTTGTTAAATACTTCATGCTTCAGCTGTCTGGTAGCATCAATAAGAAAGGCAGCATTTGTGATGTTTGTGTTGGCAACATTCAGATACCGCAGATAAGTGGCCTCTCTAAGAATTACCTGAAGCAAAAAATAAAAAATTGTTCTCATTATTGTACACAATTTATGATAGTTCAAACTATCCGATCGGCATTGCTTTGTTATGCTCAAGAACAGAAACCCATTATCACTAACAGCTTATTGAACAATAATAATCCCTTTAGCAGGAATAGTGAAACAACAGGCCTTTTTTTAAGGGGTTTTGCTGCCACTCAAGACACATGGATAGAGAAAGCAAGTTTCCATTAAGTGACACAAAACTTCAAAATGGTGTCATCAAATGTAAATAATAAAATGCTGTTGTCTGATTTCCATTTTTGTTGATGGATTTCATCCTCTGCGTCATCTGTTCTGTGATTTTGCAGATTGCTGATGTTGATTGTAATGTGAACTGCAGGTGAGATACATTTTGAAACAGCGAATATACACTAGAGTGAAAATGACTTGTTTGGTATATAGATAAACAATTTGGCTGGGAGACTGGCAGGAACACAGATATACATGAAATTGCTTTTTCACTTCTGTCGCTGCCACCTTCATTCCTGCGCCACCCCATTTGTATCAGCAGCTTCTCTCTCTCTCTCACACACACACACACACACACACACAATCACCATGATTTTCCTAATCAATTTAATCATCCTTAGCACTAATGAGCTGAAAATTAGGAAACATTCTTGACACTGGAAAAACATCATTTGACAATGAGTTGTTAAATTTTTCCGACCATTGGCCAAGACATTTTTTTTTTATCCTGTGGGATGGGAGATTGTTGGAATGTACATATGTGGGAGTGAATGTGCAAATATGGAGATGAGAGAAAAAGAGAGAAAGAGATTGAGAATAAGTGGGATAGGCCGGACTAGGGGTGGTATTATTGGTACAGGAGAGTAGGAATTTATGTTTATACATATCTGTGTGTATGTGTATGGTAACTTTTGAGCATTTAAGTATACAGGTGTCTGTATTTTTATGAGAGTGTGTATATATTTATATATCTATATTGCAACCTGATGGACAGAAATTTCAAGAAGTTCTGCTCTTTTTTTCAGAATTTATTTTTAATGTCAAGTCACATAATATGACATACATATGTTTCCACTGAGTGAATTCCAACACCTTTGATGTAGCCAATATGCATGAAGCAATAAAATATGTCACCTCTCTCTCTCACTCTTTCTCTCTCTCTTAAACTCCAATGAGTAGATTCACACACGTTCATTGCTATAAATCAGACCAATACCATTTCAGCTTACATGGACATTTTGGTCACTAAGAGTGGCACAGGAGTCAAGGTCAAGCTTCACAAGGTGCCAAAGATCTGAAGAACACAATGACACCAATTGATCCATCTCTAGGTGCCCACATTCCCTCAGAGATAAATGCTGCAGATTTCTGCACCTGTGACCAACGTATTAAGCAAAGAGAAATTTGTTTCAATATTCAAGGCATTACATATCTTGGCAAACTATGATGATGATCATGATGTCCATTGATAATGCGCAGGTATCTATTCAGAAGAATGCTCATTGCGCAGCAAAAACAGAAGAGAAGAAAAAAATAAAACAACAGGAAAGTAAAAAATAATAAAGACAGAAGTGGTGCTTGGTTGCTAACTGAAGATAAGAAATAGTATTATTATTTAATATTTTTTATTATGCTTTATAAGCATAAAAATTTTGACATTTTGAATAATTTAAAAACCAATAAGGAGAGAGAGAGAGAAGGGGGGAGCTTAAGAAATGAAGTAGATTATCTACATATGGTCACAGGACTTTTGGCTACTGTGCTGCAAAACAATGGAACTCTCTCCCTTTCCATATCCGCCACCTTCCTACAACTGAATCTTTCAAATCTGCACTGAAAACGCACCTCTTCCTTGAGCATTACTCATAACACAGTCCACAATGCTAGTCCTTCTTACCCCGCCCCCTTCCCTCTTGCTACTTTACCCATCTTTCTCGCAGAATCACTATATTTCTCTGTTCCTGTTACTTGATGCCTTTTGTTTTCTGTTTCGTCGTCAGTACTGTCGTTTTCTTTCGTCCCCTTTGTTTTGTATCTACTTAGTCCACGTCCCTTCCTCGTTTTAAGCGCTAAGAGCATGCTCTCTATGAGTGTGAATATGCGCTATAAAAATCTTCACTATTATTATTATTATGTTGTGAAATCACAATACACAATACAATTAAGGTTCCACGAACATAAGAGGTGTTGTTATTATGTATTTATTTATCTTTTACACCTTATACCCTGAGTTAATGAAATATCTTGCCTTTTCAGTATATGAAAAATATCTTGAGGTGTTAATTTTATGCACTTTACAAGACTCAGGTTTCTGAGATGCTGAGGTGCTAGCGCTGTAACCATCTGTCCTGTCACACGATGTGGGTACATCTGCACAAGAAACTGCAGCACGTCTTCCAACTCTCCGTCGACTTGCTGAAGCCATGGTGACAGATGGCTCGAGTCCAAGACATGAAGTGCACAGACCAGCTTTGCAGTGTATTTCAATGGCAACACTCGACCCATGATGTAGTGACTATAGCCATGGTGATCCTAATCTTACAGATAAACTAGCAGACGGCATAGTTAAAGAATAAAAATAAAAACATAAACAGCAATTTTAAAGCAAACCATCTATTAAAGAAACCGTGATTCTTATCATTAATTCGTCAGTCACAGCTGAAAAACAAACTACGCTCTTCTCGAGCTTCTGCGTTGCTGTGTGTTAGACTTACACCCCTTGGATGACTATTCCGCAGAACTGGGAATGGTTGTGAAACGACGAAAACCTTGAAGATTGCGCTGAAAGGTTTTGACTACCCCTTTTCGTTATTATGGTTAAGTTCACTTTAATTTATTATTAAAATCCCTTATGAATTATGGTTTGCCATTACGTCTTGCCACACCCATTCACGCGCGGTCCGCACTCAAAACTCTTCGAGTTAGGCCTACCTTTAGGCAACCCGTGGACGAATCTTTCGTGTGTCGAGGGCTATCAGAAGTGGAGATTAGTCAAATTACCAAACAAATAAGTACATAAAAAGAAGACAGTGCGTGTAAACTAACTCTGATAATTAGCTTTAATGCCTCCAATCTGCGACCACCGCAGTGATTCAGGAATTTGCATTAAACATGTCAATTTTTGCAACAGCCAGATGTTACTCTTTAGTGGCATGTTGGCATCCGTTTGTTACACCGGTGATAAAATCGTTTTCAGCGTTACTGCCTCTGATGTGTTGTGGCGTGCAGCAGCGGACAGCGCTATACATGGGCTTATTGGTTTTCTGTCTTGGGCAGTTGTGGTGTCTCCAGGTCTGAACTGTGACACCTGGCTGTCTTGGCTGTCTTGTGTACTGTGTGGACTCTTAGCATGTTCCGTTGACATTGACCATTTTATAGCATCAAGATCTGTTAAGCTCAAGGTAAACATTCTCTAAAATATCTGCACTTTAATATGCAGTGTTATGACAATAATGACAGCAGAAAGGTAAAGGTCGTCATCTATAACCTTTTGAGGTCGTTGGGGAGTGAGGTGTTCACCTCACTTTTCTGGGGGCCAGCTTTATGTGAGGACGGTGTCTACTCTTCCTCCATACCTTACCTTCCCCAACACTCTGTGGGGAGGCCTGACGAGAGTGGGGGGGGGCAGTGGGGTCTGGTGTACCCGGGCCCGCGGATGTAAAGGGTGCCCAGCCTTGATCAGTGTTTTTTTTTTCTTTTAATTAAATCTGTGAGGAAAGAAAATAAGTACAGTAATACAGCTGCAAAATGCAAAATCATTTTTCCTTATTTACTCACCACTTACGTGTACACAGCTCTAAAATGCTCATCTCTTGCAGTGGTGTAGATCTTGCTGTCTATATTACGTTAAAAGTAATGCAGCTATTGCCAGTCTAATTATAACTTGTAAGTATACTACTATTATACTAGGAAATAAAATTCACGATTACAGTCAATGATTAATAATGCAAGGGGCTCAAACAGGTCCTTTGCCCCGGGGCCCCTTGGCTCTCGGCTGCCAGGTCTGGTGGGGGGGGGGGTCAGGTGCCCATTCCTGACTCTTGGGTCAACTGGGAGAAGTTTGCTGTGCTACAAGGGTATCGAACCGGCGTTCCTCTCTCAGCTGAGATGCCTGTGCTCTAACCACTCAGCTATGGAAGAAGGAAGGGTTCAAACGTTTTTGTTTTTGGGGGGGTTCTTTTGTTTGTTTTTTTTCTAACTTACCATCCCAACATAGTTTGAAATCCATCCATTAGTTTTTCATTTTTTTCACCTACCTCTTTAGCATAATATTCACTAATTTTTATGACATATCTGTCATTCAATCAAACTATGTCACAAATATTTGATTATGCTTAAACTATCATGGATATAAGTTATATCAACATAGTTTGGGGTTTCCTTTATAAAACTGAGGTCTCATGGGTTTATAATAATTTTTATATGTATTTAAGGAATTAATACAGAAGGTAAAACTAGAATGAGCATGGACAAAGTAGTAAGCATTTTGGTCAGAGAATACTCTGCATTTTAAGGATTGCAGGCAAAGTACTTGCAACTTTATATCAGTAAATATAGGAAATCAGCAAGGGTACTTCACCACAGTTGATTTCTGCTGCAAATTCATCCAGCTGTGATAAACTTCCAGTGTATCCCTTCATTTAAGTCAATGTTAATTATGTGCGCATTAGTGTAGTAAAATAGTGAAATACTTGTACTCTTGGAATCCATTCAATAACTTGACTAAGTTGACTAACTTGACACCTCATGTTCGGCAGCCAGTGCACAATGTTTCAAGTGAAGCTGTCACGTGAATCACACACTTGTTCTTGCTTGCTCATACTTTTCCTGCTACTTCATAAAGCACTAGCTTTCAACTGTGATTTTATTGTCAACTATGGATCGGCTTCTATATTTGAATTAAGCTTATTCATTTCATTAGCAAATTAACGAAACATGCTCTTGTACCTGCTGTATTCTTGATAGTCCTTCACTGACTAAAGCTGACAGCTCTTTGTGATTGCTTATTCATCTAACTTTTTTTCTCTCATAAGGCATCCCAAGTTTGTGTCAGTGACCTGATGCCATTGTCATTGAAGACAATTTTTGAAATAAATTTGCTTCATTGATTTTCAAAAAGAGCTACCAGTACCATCCTCTAATGGGTTAACATAAACATTACAGTAGAAATTTTTCAGAGCGATACACAAAACAAACATACTCTACATCATTTAAAATTCTGGTAATACTTCTGCAAATTTTGTTCAGAATTAGACAAACTGTTTGAATTTGCATATTGTGTTCATACACACAAACATTTATATATAATAAATATAAATATAATAAACGTGATTTATATAGTGCATAATTGTTCTCACGAAGGAGCATACTCTCAGGACGGAGATATGGACAGAAGCAAAAACAATTATGCAGACAATAAAAGACATATATGGAGACACAAAGAGAAATCAGAACAAACAGTAAGGATTGAGAGTTTCATGAATCTGCAGAGGAAGATGTACAGGCAGACTAGTCAATTGACAATAATCACAACTATTGACAACTATGTTGACTGGCGTAATGCTTATATATACATATACTCGCTATCTGAAAGAACAAGTTTTTAAGACATTTTAATTAACTGCTGTATTATGATGTAATCTTTTCCCATTTTTTTCAGGATGCCCTGAACCTAAAGAACCGTCCATTTTTCCACTCTACCACCTTGCTGTTGATTATAACTGTGATAATGTGGCTGATGGCATCATTCCTGAAATCTGTCAAGCTGAAGAAGATAACACTGATCTACGCTACTTCTTGGCTTACACATCATCTTAGGGATGCAGTTCGCCGTGGACTTTGGCTCCCTCCCCTAGGTAGTTCTCCTCCTGTTCCAGAAGTTTTCCATGTTGGTGGTACTGTTGTCTTCACATTATGCATGCATCTATTTTATTCCTTTTATTTTCGAAAGCCGGTGACTGATAACCTTCTAGCAATGAATGGTGATAGTGTGTGACATTTTGGACATTTACCATGCTTCTAAATTATTAAAAATTTGTATATGGAATTGTGTGTGTGGTTGAAGCTGGCCAATTTTTTACATGTTTCATGTACAAATTCAATGTTCTAAATGGAAAATAAATGAAAAATCAGGAAATACTTTCAACTCTTTGTTTTTAAGGATACTTAATCTGACTTGTCAAAGAGAGCAGAACAGAGGTCACTTCGGTCTCATTCCAACATTCTTGTACATTATTGGGTTTAGTATTCAAGGCTATGCTGTGCATCATACAACATCATCATCATGTGCATCATCTTTCTTTCACACAACTGCTAGTCCTGAATTATAAAGAGTTATATGCATCATCTTTCTTTCACACAACTGCTAGTCCTGAATTATAAAGAGTTATATGCATCATCGCCTAGTGTTTAAAAAGCAGAAAAAGGCCCAGGCCCTGCAATCAGAGTTTTAAGTTGGGTAACCAAGAACTGTACCTGTGGACTGCAGGTAAGTCAGCACCAGCTTCTCTCAGTGTTTAAAGAGCCTTCTAACCCCTTCCCCAATACACACTTCCCTCCAATATCACCCTCAAAAAAGTTTTCTTGCAGTTTAATCTTTGATCTCCATGCAACTGATAGATCACTCTGAGAGTGCTGATCAAGGTAGGTGTGGCTACTCCCTAACTTCTACTCACTTATTTCAGACAGTTGCTGGCAGTTGAATATTTTTCAAACTCTGAATCCATTGTTTAAAAAACTGTTGTTAAACATTTATATTCAACCAAACTCCTGACCCAACATTACTGCAATCATAGATATGGGGAGTCCTGCTAGCTGCAAAAGGTGCAGACTGCAAGTCTTAGAAGGTTTAAGATAGGTTCACATATATATATATACATACATTAAAATAGTTTTTGAATGCTCTTAGGAACAGGAGCTATATATCAGTGGTAAAGCTTCCCCTTGGGATGGTAGGATGGTACCAATCTATGACTTTATTGATGATGATGATAAAAAGCTCTTGCAAAGTGTAATCTGTTTATAGAAATGCCTCATTGCGCTGGGTAGCATAGTAACACACTAAACATTCCTAGTCTACCTCTCAACACATGCATAAACACTCAAATCAATGCATACAAGACACACGTGTGCATGCGCACATATATACACCCAGTCTAGTAATCTGGCCCTCAGAAACAGCTGGAAACCTTGGCTTGAAGGTCAGTGCAAAGAAAACGAAAAGTATGAGAGTGAACGCCAAGAAACGTTCAAGAAAACATCAAACTAAATGGAGAAGAGATTGAGGAAGTTGACAGTTTTACCTATCTTGGGTCCAAGATGTCAAACACCCGGGATGCGGAGGTGGAGATTCGAGCCCGACTGGCAAAAGCCAGCCAGGCGTTCGCCTCACTCACGAGCACATGGAGGGCAAAAAACATCAGCCAGAAGACCAAGCTGAGAATCTTCAAGTCGAATGTGATCAGCACCCTCCTTTATGGATCAGATTCATGGAAGATGACCAAAAACATAGGTAACAGGCTTGACGTCTTCCAAAACAGATGCCCCAGGCGCATACTTAACATCTTTTGGCCAAACACCATCACCAATGAAGAACTTCACCGAAGAACTGAGTCCATCACCACGCTAGTTCAACGAAGGCATTGGCGATGGATTGGACATGTGCTTCGCCAGCAGACAGCAGACCTCTCCAGAATCGCCCCACGATAGACTCCAGACGGCCGAAGAAAACGAGGACGCCCAAAGGAAACCTGGAGAAGAACGGTGGAAAGGGAGATGAAAGGAAAGGGCTGGACATGGGGTCGCCTGGAGCGAGTTTCAGCCGATCGACATCAGTGGCGGGCTCTGGTTGAGGCCTTATGTGCAACTAGCTGATCGTAAAAAGCATCCTTGTCTTCTGCCTTGGAGTCTTCTGTTGGTGCATAACAAACTAGCACTGTCAGCTTGGTGTACTTTGAATGGAATCTTGCTCTCAGAAGCCTGGGTCCATAAGGCTTCCATTCCAGCAGTGTCTTTTCAGTTTTCCTATTGAGGAGTAGTGCTACTCCTTCAGAGTGTTTGTCGTCTAATCTTCCTGAGAACAAGATAGTATGTCCTGATGATAGTCTTCTCTTTCCCGTGCCGGTCCATCTGACCTCGCTGAGTCCCAGGATGTCCAAGTTGTAATTGTCAAACTCCTTGACTAGTTGGGGCAACCTGCCAGTCTGATACAAGGTCTGGACATTCCAGCACCCCACCCTCAACTTCTGCTTCGGCTTCAGTAAATCTACCATCGGAGCGCCAGCTCCCTCTCGGGTTTGACTGTCGTCCGTCATAAGTCCAGTTCCATGGTGTGTTTCATTACCTTTGCCATCCGTAATGAGTACTCTGGTTTTGGTTTCTGTAACTTGCTATTTTTTACATGGTGGGGTTGTTAGCCCTACCACAACCTAATTTACCTCTAGGGGAGGTGTCCACCTTAGTCGCCTCTTACGACATGCCTGGCTGGACAGCAGGGACCCTATTCTTACAATGCTCGCTAGGCAAGTATACCCCGAGACCCCATTTTTCTCAGGGCCAGCTTTTACATGAGGGTGGTGCCGATTGCCTCTCCCTCGCTACCTTACCTTCCCCAACCCTCTGTGGAGTCAGGTACCCATTCCTGTCAGCTGGGTCGACTTTGGGAAGTATGCTGCGCTTATCGGGAATTGAACCAGCACGCTCTCGGTTCGGATGCCAGCGCTCTAACCACTCGGCCATCCGCTTCCCAATTTGGTCGTAAGTCGAGTAGGCTATGTACAGTATTGAGAAATGATGTTATAAAAATCTTTAAGTTATTTTATCATAAGTTTCTTTGTTCATTTTATGCCATTTGTATCATCTCTACACCATTTTGTTTCTTATTTTTACATGTTTTAGGCTTAAGTAAAACGCTGCATTACCAGTAAAACTGGTTTAATATTTGCAAAACACAAAATTACAAAATACAGGTGTACAAAAATACCATAGGAAACATTTTCCCAACTGCAAAACATGTCAAAACCAGCTGGGGAAACGTTTGCGCAGCCAGACGCGGGACAGTCCTGACTAGCGATTGTGGTTGAAAGTCTATACTGAGAGATAAAATGAGAATCAAAAATATTGTCAACCGCCGGATATGCCGAAACCCGGGATCGAACCAGGGACCTTTAGATCTTCAGTCTAACGCTCTCCCAACTGAGCTATTTCGGCTGACGACTAAACGAGAATGACAAAATATAATATTATTCAAAGAACACGTGCGTGTGTGTGTGTGTGTGTGTGTTGGCGCGAAGGGTGGGGGGGGGTCTGTTCTACGGCGACCCATTTTGTTTTTCTACACTTGTAGAGGTTTCATGAATTCAATACCTATCGTTTTAACAATATACTACAAGTAAAACGATTGCAAACGATATATTTATCGCTCACGTGACCAAATTTGCGTTTTAACATTTCTCTTTAAGGTATTAACCTATAAAATCAAGCAAACATTTTGATCATAACTCTTCTACTATTTTTTGTCTTAATTTTTCTAATAACTAGTATAATTTATTCTACACATGCGCAGATAAAGTTCCCGCTAGGCGGCGTTCTTTTTGACCGACGCCATCTTTGGAAAAACGTTAAGAAGAAACCGGCGCAGTTATAATAGAGGAGTGTTTACTATAAAAGTTCGTCGTTAAATATCGACTTTAAAACGCGGAATCATGGCTCAATTTATTCAAGTTCTTGAGGACGTAAATGATGAACCCATCGAAATACCGAGTGAGAATGATGGCACACTTTTACTAACCACGCTGTCTGCACAGTTTCCCGGTGCGTGCGGTCTAAAGTACAAGTCGGAGACCGGAGCATACAGAGGAATTCGTCTTGCTGATGGAGTGTTATATCCTCCTGATGGAGTGTGGGGAAATCACCAGTACATTGCGGTCTTTCCTAAGAGTGAGTAGATTTATTTAACATTGCTAATTTATTAGCTAGAACGAAGTTGAATTTTACGGTATTATCCAATGATTGTCAGTTTGATGTGGAGACTGACACGTCTTGGTCCCTCTCTGACCAACCGCAGTCTCAGTCGTAATTGGCGCCATTAGTTCCGTTTAAATATTCATTTGCTTGAGTGTTTCAGGTTTAATCCTTTTGGCATCATTTACAGTCAGTCTGTGCCTATTCTCTCGTCTCCAGACTGTTACAGTATTACTGTTATAATTATTGTTAGGGCTGAATCCTCAAGAAACATCTCGCATTGCCTGATTAGGGAAAAAAGTCACAATCTCGTGGAATTTAGTAGGGCCACAAATAAATATATTCTTATATAATTTATTATCATAACCATATTCGTGCGGGATAAGTTCTGGCTGCACAATCTTTAAAAATTCAAAACGTGAAAAGTTTGCTCACTTAATTTTTGTTTTTTTGCGCCCTCCCTCTCCTTTTCCCCTTCATTTGCAGCAGATCAGAACAAAAGAAAAGGCGAAGATGGCTTGGCAGAAAATCCAGCAGCAAAGACCAAGAGACTTGATCAAAATAAATGCTCTGACTTGATTGTCCTTGGACTTCCTTGGAAGAGCACCGAGGATGATTTGAAGAACTATTTTGGACAGTTTGGAGACCTTCTGCTGGTGCAGGTAACACTGCAGTGTTATATTGTAGTAGATGTTGTGAGCTTACAGATGCAATCCGCCATAATTAATTTTAGCTATACAGCTTGTGATTTAGTATTTTTTTGGAGTAAATTTAATGAGGGGAGCACCCACGGAATTAATTTGACTTCTTATGCCACAGTAACAATGTTAGCCAGGACCATGGAAATGAGTCTCATGCATGAATTGCATTTCAAACAAACTGTCCAGTTGTTTATTATGTTGGCATTTTTTTGTGGACAATAGGCTACATAGTTCTGCACATTTTAAGGTGTGTAGGCTCAGTAGTTGGGTTTAGAAAATTTGGTTGTCAAACAGAGGTATGAGAGATGTTTTCATTAATCGGAGGGGAGCAGAGTTGGGCAGATTGAACCAAGAAAAGTGGCCATGGAGCTGTGTGGTGATAATGAACTGTTTTTAGTGAACTAGGGGATATGAACTTTTTACATTTCAAGATTAGCCCTAGGCCTTGTAAATCATGTGACTAAATTAGACACTTTACCCAGTTATGCTTCGTAGCAGAAAACTTTGTAATTGTTTTTTTTTATTTCACACATTTTATGATGTGAAGGTTCAGGGCTTTCCTGATTTTTAATTGGTGGGCTTGATTTAAACTTTTGCTTGGTACAGGTGAAAAGAGATGCAAGAACTGGTCAATCTAAAGGGTTTGGATTTATAAGATTTGCAACATATGAGGCACAGATGAAGTGTATGGCACAGCGTCACATGATTGATGGTCGTTGGTGTGATGTTACCATCCCGAATTCTAAGGTACCTATGTTTGGCACAAGTTGCTAAACAGCTGGCAAGATTTATATCTAAATGTCTTAATGTTTTTTCTCCATGAAAAGGTAATTTTAATTTGAAAATTTTAAGTATTGTAAAAACCTGATTCTCTGTAAGGTCTGAACAGACCAGTACTTTAAGATAAGCATATAACTTGCAACACAGTATTTTCCTTTTTTTTTTTCTTTTTTAAAAAACCCCCCGGGAAAATAGTCATCATTCCTTGTTAATCCTTGAGGAGCATAGGGCCACGTTTCATGTTATCTGTTGTGTTCATTGTAAGAACAGTATTTGTTCAATGAGTTTTAAAAGTTTTCATACATCATTTGATTCAGTATGTTGGGTCACAATGTCAGTTATTTAATACAAAATTTAATTACCATGTCAAATTATGAATTTTACAGGAGGGGCAAAATCAGATGATGAACCGCAAAGTCTTTATTGGTCGCTGCACAGAGGATATTTCTGCAGACGACCTGCGCAACTATTTCTCAAACTTTGGTGAGGTTGTCGACGTTTTCATACCCAAACCATTTCGAGCTTTTGCATTCGTCACATTTTCTGATGCTGAAGTAGCACAGTCCCTGTGCGGAGAGGATCACATCATTAATGGTACTTCCGTCCACATCAGCAATGCAGCACCTAAAAGCTTTGACAAGTCTGGTGGAGCCAAGGGAGGATTTGGTGGTGGTGGCTCCATGTCAGGATCAGGCTTTGGCAGCCAAGGTGGGTTAGCCCAGAGGGGACAGAGCAAAGGTAATGGAGGCGATGGGCCATTCCCCAACAATCTAGGCATGAATCTCTTAAACTCGGCCATGCTTGCAGCAGCACAGGCTATGTTGTCAGGACAGAGTGGGTGGGGGCCTCTGGTGCCAAACCAGCAAGGGGGCAGCACTAATGAGCAACAGGGGGGGACCCAGCAGGCATCTAATCCTGGCTTTGGGGGCATCATGGGTAGTGGAGGGCAGTCGTCGGGGACAGGAAGCAATTGGTGGGGTACAGACTCTAATTCATCTTCTACGGGTCCATATGCAGGCTGGGGGTCCCACGGAGGCCGTACTGGAGGCTGGAACTAAAATTAGCATGTAGGTGAAAAGGAAGAATAATGTATGATCAGTTGGTGGGGATTGTGGGGTCATAACAGCCATTTCCTTGATTGTGTGTGTGTGAGTGTGTTTGTGGGAAAAACAAATTCAGTCTCAATGGTGTTATCATTACCAGTTTTCACCCTTGTATTATAAGTTCCTTTCATATTTCATAATTGGGGGTTGGAAAGCGAGGTTAAGTCAAGTTGTAATTGGTAGATGAGGGGCGGGCCTAGCACGCAAGTGAGTGTGGCTGCCTGGTCTTGACTGACACATTGAACTGAGCTGAATTGAAAGTGACTGTGCGCTTGGGTGGTCAGTCTCTGGAGTTAACGACTGAGTGTGGCACAGAACTTGGCATCAGTGTGCAGGCAGCGAGAGATGTGCTGCTCTTGTGGCCAGAATGATTTGACAGCAGTGTTTACTTGTCATTTCAACTGCATCAAATGAGAGCACTTGGTCGTTTGTATTTATGTTGAGGTAAACTTGTGAATAGTAGTACAGATGAAGCCATATTGATTAGCGTTCTGAGTAGCTCTCTAAGTGCACATTGACCTGACAAGTTTGATTCTGGGCTGGAAGTGCTGCCAACTTGTGAGAAAGCCTTCAAGAGTGAAAACTATTTTTGGATGAGTGAGCGTACTGATTCGCTAATTGTTGTGCGATTCTTTTCATGTCATTTTTGTGTTACAAACATTTAGTTGCTCATTTCGACAGAAAAATTTTGAGTGTGCTAGATAACCTTATTCTCCCCCACTTTTACTTCAGAAAATCAATGCGCCTAACATAAACTGCGTCTGACAGTTTCCTAATGTTGTAGATAGCTAAATTGCTAAACAGCATGGCTGATAAATAATTTTCATACAAATAATTTCAACATTTACTGAATGAGTTTGTTTTTAAACTCTGAAATGTACAAGACCATAGTACAAGAATGCAGATATTTAAAAAGTAGAACACAGCTCTGAGACCACCTGTCTAAAGTTCTGTAGTTTGCATACATTTCTTATGTGCAAATGTTCAGCCCTTACTGTTTCGCTAAACAGTGTTTTGCCCCTTTTTTAAATGTTGCGGGGGAAATAATGTACGTGCAGTTGGTTTTAAAAACGTTACTGTTTCGTTCCCTCATGCAGCGTCACATAACCTTACCATGAACAAGGTGTGCAGTGCATTTTTTTGTCAGTCAACTTTGTAGTGTTTCAATGAATTATGATCTGAGAGTGAAGGTCTGTTTTTCTTTTTAGCGAGAGTGTGTGTGTGTGAATGACTGGATGGGTGGCAAAGAAAAAGTCTCATATCAACATAAATTTTTTTTAAACCTGCAATTGTGTTGCAAAGCTTTTGTGAGTTGTGTGTGCATGCAGTGAGAGTGTACAAATCCCAGCAGCTAATTAAATTTTTCATCTAGTCTTTAGGAGTTGAAGTTAGGAATTTGTGGTCAGCTTTGAATAATTTTGGAGTAAGATGCAGCAGCCCAGTACATGAGTGTTGGAAAATGCATAAATTCTTTTATGTGTTTGATATGAGCGACTGAAAATAGGATTTTAATTTAAATTGGAAGAATCTTTCCAGGTATCTAGCATGAGGCATCAAAATTGTAGGAATTAAATACTCGGTCTCCAAAATAGGCATCTAATTTGCTTGGCCAGAGGTGTCCCTTTGAACTCATGGAAGTTATTTTTTATTTTGCTGCTGGTAAGACTTTTTACTATGTTTTTTCTTTCTTTCAAACAAATAATCATCCAATTGCCTATTATAACCAAGGTTGACCAATACAGTAAGGTCATTCGCTTTGACAAGTCTGGGTCATCCCACTGGTCCACAGGAAACAAAGAGGGGTAAGTGCTGGTGTGAAAGGCGAGAGTTTGCCATGATATGGGTCACCAGTTGATGCCTTTTTTTCCTGTGAAATTAACCCCACCTTTGATGGGTTCCAGGAAACACCAGCTTGTAATAAACAGCACTTCCCCCTCATTTTTTGAGGGTCTGGCTGCTGTGTAGGTAAAACGGTTGAGCTTCATGTGAACTTTAAAGGAAAAGGGGGAACGAAAGCCTTCATTTGACAAAAATGTTAAATTGTTGATAGGTTTTTAATGCAAACATTTTTGGCTGCATTCAGTTGACTATATCTTCATAGTAAAGGCACGACCGTCGATACAATTGTGCTGGTTGAAATACGCAGTTCAGTGACGAGCATTATCTCCCTTGACAATTGTAACGCATTTACTTATCAGCAAAAGGGGGCTGCATACTGGAAAAAATTGTGTTTAGGAAAATGTGCTTCATGATTAAAAACAGTTTAAAAAATCAATCTGCTTGATAGGTCTCATCCTCTTCAAAACAGTGACTAAAGTATTATTAAACGTTGCAAAGAAAACTTCAGTAAAATCTGTTACACTTAAACATGTAAGCTGTACTGGTTTGTACTATATTTTATCTAATATCAGACAGCATGTTAAAAGTTGTTCGATAAAAATATCACCCATTTGGAGCAGAGGGTGGGGTGAAACTGCAGCTGTCATTCCTATAGGTCTTTCATACCTATGATGCAATATGATTCAGTGTTACCATTTTTTTCCACCCATAAGAGCGCTGGGTATCACAAGGGAGGTAACTGATTGGAAAAGCTGATTTTTGATTTTAAAAAAGCATTGGAATACATATGAACATGCACCGAGTGTTAATTTAGCTTTCACTACAATAAGGCCATTATAGAGTCTTTATCATTTCCTTCACTCATCCAAGCATATGCCAATATTTTTGTTCGGTATTGTTCTTGTGGTAGGGCCCTCTTTTTTTACCTGTGCCATGTATACAATGAGGATTGTGTGCTATTTTTCACTCCATGGCCATGAAATTCATTTGACATTAGACAAAGATAATACAGTGTTTGACATCAGTCTCTTTTTTTAATGCTGCTAAGTAGCAGACCCTATACTATGAGAAAGTTGTTTCTTCATAATACTAACAGATTTAAGCCTGTGCAATAATGACAGACAATTTAGATTCCTACTCCAACCATAATGTTACAAACAACACCGTACCTGATTTATGTCATTCGAAGATGTAGCATATCTGAAAGTGGAGGCAATTTTTTATGGCCAATGTGTTTGGCAGTATTATAAGTTTGATTATTGTTTAAGGGCATTTCTCCCCTTTTCCTAAAAGACCAACATGGCATTTATTACATTATTTTTTTTGGAAAATAGTGTCAGCCAGCACTTTTAAGGTTTTTTTTTCCCTTCCCAGCAGGGGGCTCCTACAGCAGTAGCCAGCAGACACAGTTTACATACGACCCAGCTGCATTTGACCAATCTGCCTACGCTACACCAACTCCAGGCTATGGCTACATGCTACCCTCTAGCAGCAACAACAGTCAGGCTCAAGGAACCTCTGCCTATGATCAGTCAGAATACTCTTACACACGCTCAGCTTATGAAACCCAACAGAATGCCTACAGCAATGGAAGTCAGTACAGCACTGATGCATATGGGCAGGCTGGTTATCAGCAGGGCAGTGGTGACAGCAGCAGCAATTACTATGGAAGCTACTAGAATCTCTAGATTCTGGTTATCCGGTGCTCAGCAAGGAATCTGCGACTTGTAGGAGGGGGTAAACAGAGGAAGGAAGGGCAGCAGCATGCTGGCACGTCTGCGAGAGCGATTGAAGAGCGTCTGCGAGAGAGATTGAGGCTCGGCTGGGAGCAACTGTTTTGAAAGACTGGCAGTGCCTGCACGGATGCTTGGATCAAGAATTTAACTTCTGCAAGAGAATACAGAAATGATAAACATAATGGAATGGTCATCTTCAAGTCTGCAGAACTGCTTGTGTTGTATGGAGCTATGTTATCGCATTGGAAGGCTGAGCGAGAGACTGACGCAAGAAAGTTTACATGACTGGGAGAATGGCTGTATGTGGACATGGCAACTTATGGAGAAAGCAGCTTGCTGTTCACTTTCAGGTGCCAACAGCTGATGGGATCTGGCGAGACCAACGGCATAGAATTCACTTCTGCATCACTTCGGAGCCACAGAAGCAGGCAGGAGCTGTGTGAAAGAAGCGCGCGTGTGACATCTCATGACATACACAAGGGTGTGGGAGTTGTTTAAAGAGGCGCATGCCTGCTAGTAGTGAGAGCTTCAGAGAGACTGGACGAGAACTTGAGATCTGGGTGGGGGTGGGGAAAAAGAAGACAGTGCTGTGTGTCCGAATGATCTCTGCTAAAGGAAGAAAAATGGTGTGACAGAGTCGCCCAGCAAGTTGACTTTTTGCCCAAGCCTTTATTTTTTTTAATGGATTGTGTAATCTGACAATGTTTTATTCTTTCTGTATTGCAGGTTGGTTTTGTGAAAACAAAAGGGACTGCAATGGTGAACGGTTGATCTAAGTGGTTTTATTTGTTGATTTTTGTCACCATTATCTTTTTTTTTCCCTAAATTGTACAGTTTGCCAGAGATAACCAGACATATCTTTGATTAACAGCTAAATCTTTGTACAATGTGTACCTATGTGTGTGCCAGTGATTTTCACAAGTTAAGTATGGTTTATTGCTGTGAATGCATGAAGACATTCTCCCAAGAAGGGTTGTTGCAATCTTTGGCAGGCAGGAGATGACTAAGTTTCTTTCTGTCAAAGTACCCAAAGAAACGTCAGCAATAATACCTTCCCTAGAATTGGAGTGTACTTGTGAAATCATAAGTGGTAGATCATATACCTTTTTCCCAAAACGACCTATCATTGATGTGTGCTATAGCTTGCCAGGAAGCTCAGGGCTGCATGCTTTGATAAAAGCCAGGGTGTGATGTCTAATATTTATTGTTGGCATCCCTTCTAAAATGTTAAGCTTGGAGGTACTTGTAGAGAGCCCATGTACATCTTTTTACAGGTGTGACCAAGCGGGGTCAAAAGTGAAATAATCACCTTAAGCAGGCCGTGGTGCATTTCTTTCTTAAACCTAGAAGTGGGAGCTTCTGTTGACATTTGGAAGCAGCCAACCTTGGGGTCAGGAAAAAAAGGTTCTGTTCAGTTCTTTATGTAGGGCATCGAGGGAAATGTTGGCATTCCACCTTTGCAAAACCGGCTTTTATAGACGCCATTGTCGCTGGGTAAGTACCAGTGAGTGCATGTGTCTGGCTGATGAAATGAAAACCTAGCCACACATTTTCCTTGAAGTTAAAATGTGTTGGCTGCTCAAAGTCGCAGCAGATCACATCTTACGGTGGTAAGTTGTGGTTTCAGAGAGATTGTGCATGGAAAGCATTTAAACACGTGAAGTTTTTTTTTTAGGGATTAAGTACAGTGCAACTGTAATCATTTTGTATATTTTATGGATTTTTGGTCGTTGTATTTTCTGGAGAGTTCAAAATAAAAGTTTCTTCTAAAAGGTGGTGTTTTCATTGTAGAAAATTGCCAGCAAATGTGAAGACGTGTGTATGATGTCAGTAAATAGGAACTTGTATGCATTTGTACAACAGCTGACAATAGTGGCCACGTGAAATAGGTACTTTAATGGTGTTTTAGGCACGTAACCTAAGGTTCAAGGCGGGGTCATTAACGCGAGCAACGACAGGTCGGAGAAATCGAATGACCTAAAACCAGGTAGCGCACGCCAGGAAGCACCTAATTAAAACATTGTAGATAATTCGTTGTTAGCCATAAAAAAACGCGATTTAAATTTTTATGCTTAACACATGGCAAATCTTTAATACTGTCGAGGTTTCTACAAAAAAAATTTTAATCAACTGCGGAGGTTTGTATAAAGAGGCGATTTTTTGTCGTTAAATACCTTAACGGATGGCGAAACGATGACATAAGCTGTACCAAGTGTATCCCCGATTTGTATGATGGCATAGGTTAATAGCCTTTGTGCGTAAAACGACACGATGGAGAGCAGAAGGCAAAGAATCTTGATCCAACTAGAAGATGAAGATAAACGCTAACAAACGTCGCGTTTGTTTTTTTTCATGGCGTTTAATGAGGATGTTGAACGACAAGGAAATTTATCTGCTTTGTCTAGTCTACATTAGACTTTTTATGGGAAGGGTAGCCCGTTGAAACCTTGAATAATCATGTTACTAGAATTATTTTGTTTCTTCAAAGCTTGTATATTCGTTATAATAGTGCAATATAATAATAATATAATAGTGCGCATTGAGCGTATCTATGAGACGCGGAAACAGGCACGACGACATCATCATAGGAATAAGGACTCGTGACGCGTTGGCATATCCTGATGTCGTGGGGTGGGGAACCCTAATGAATCCTAACCCAACCTAATTCTACTCCCTTAAAGGTATACTCAAGGCAAAATAAAACTGTTTAGAATCTCACAAAGAGTAGGATTAATATGAATCTCATCTATTTTCGTGTCTATTCATATGCAAAAAGTTGAAGGTTATGTGGAGCGTGGTGTAATAAGAGAAATTACACCGGACTCTTTCGCTAGCTTCAACGTAAAAAGTGTCACGGAGTAGGAAAATGCCTACGGTGACCAGGTTTATATTCTTATCTTCTCTTTTTTTTTTGGTTCCTACGCCACCGAGAACCCTTCTAAAGCAAAGATGTACAGCGGCAGTACACAGCAAAAATAAATAGATAAAACAACAGGAAAGTAAAAAAAGAGAGAGAGACGTGTTGCTTGGTTGTTTAAGTCCGTCTTAAATAAACAGATGGGTCTTCAGTCTTTTTCGAAACGTGGTTGCTGAGGTGATGGTGGACAATGACGATGGCAGTGCTATTTTCTATTAAAACTCTTGTAATGGAGTGACAAGAATATAATGTGAAGATACAACGATCGAGATATTATAAATTTATTGCATGGGATTACGCACTCGATTAAGATTCACCACTTTTTAACTTTTTTCCGTGGCAAGTTCTAATTCCTGTACAACTCCACAACGTGAACAGCGTGGTTTCTTGTTTAATTAAAACGCTCACCAAAACGGATGTTTTGTCCATTAAAAAAAAAAGTGCGAAGGACTCTAATCGAATAGTTACGCGCACAATACATGCGGAGTGCTTCCCCCTCGATCTTCAATTCGACCGGAAACAACACACTGTGTAACTGTTATGTAGCCTTCTTCAGCTTATCATAGGTAAACCAACATTTTGAGGCAAAAAGTATTTTGAGTTCAGAGTGGTGTCCAGAATTTGAAAGATCATATAAAGGCTAACGATTATATGAGTATGTGTGTGTGCGCGCGCGCGGGCATGTGCTACAGTACTATCGATCTCCACAGTTCACGAGTCATGTGATGTTTGCGATTTTTTTTATGTATCGCATCGTGATAACTTGTACTAACAGTATTGTCAGCTGAGTATAACTTTGCTATGGGAATGACACTTTTTATAAATCGGAAAAGGGGCTAGAATGACTACTACTAATAAAAATGCTGCACCACAACATAGTTCGGAACGTTGATCTGTTAACGTGAACATTAGAACCTAAACAACGGTAAAAGATATGTAACAGTATCCAGACTGAAACTTGGGGCAAGATGTTTCTTGAACCATTGTGCCATAAGATCTTGTTTTCATCTGTATGGAGCTTTCGGAGTTTTGCTCAAATGGGAAGATACTGACAGATCATGTTGATGTTGCATAGCTCAAAGTATGGCATTCTGTAGTTGTGAGAAACAAGCTTGTTGAAAGATACGTCACATGTTGCAATAAAACGAAGGTTCCTGGCTGAAGGAGAATGTGAGGATTCATTGAACTTTGGACTTAAACATGGAGTCTGGAAGCATTAGTAGAGCTTCTTTTTCATCAATAAGCTTCAGTTTATTTTTAACCATCCAAGACTTAATCTAGGGTTAGGATTTTTTCCCAGTTTAAGGGTGTATGATATGGCATTCATTGTCAATGCATCTTTAGCCATTCTAAAGTAGAGCAATGTTGGCTGCATCAACAACTTAATAATCAGGTGCCACATTAAATTTTGTACGCAAAATTTATTAACGAGCACTTTTAGGGATGGCATTACTTAGTTTTATCTTAAAATTATATTTGTCACATTTTATTTAGTAAATTTAAATTTCTGAAATACATGCTATTTGGCTGTTTAATCATGCATATTGTCCAAGAAAGGTTCTGTTCATTGTATAGGGCTGCAATGTTGGTCAATAAAAAAAAACTATAAAAAAATGTGTAGTCCATAGGCAAACCATTCAACATCTGCACTGGTGTATGCATGAAACATTTACAAGAAAGTACAGGTTACTATAATTCTGTGGGAAAGATATAGTCAGTGTCAGTAAATAGATTGTAATTTTAAGGTCAGGAAAAAAATCCCTTTTATTCTTTAGATTTTGTCCGTTTTCATTTCCTCACATATCATTACTCAGGTGGAACTCACTTGAATATGGACTTGGTATGACATAAAAGCCCAGTGTTTTTTAAGTTTTGTCCTTGTGTTTGACTAAATTATTGCTAACTTCATTCAGTCAGTCAGTCGTCCCTTGCCTGGCACCTGGCGTTGGGGGGAGCACATGGATAGACGCTGCAGCTGATAGGGCCCGCCACTCTTGCCTATTTTGGGCAATAGCAGGTCCTGTACAGGACGACCAGTCCAGTCTTTGACGTTCGTAAGCCAGTTCTTTCTCTGACCACCGCGGCGTCGGCCACCCTCCAAGGTGCCTTGAAGGATAGTCTTCGACAAGGTGTCGTGCCGGGTTACATGGCCAAAGAAGACCAGCTTACGTCGCTTGACTGTTGATAGTAGAGGTTCCTGGTGTCCTACGAGTGTGGCCATCTTGTTTCTTACAAAGTCGTTGGTTTTGTGTTCTTTGTATGAGATCCGGAGCAGCTTCCTCAGACACTTGTGCTCGAATGCCTGGATTCTCCTTTCTGTTTCGGCGAGTAGAGTCCACGTGTCGCATCCGTAGAGCAGGATCGGCACTACCAGGGATTTGTATAGCCTGTACTTGGTAGTGAACCTTATCTTGTGGCTATGCCAGATCCTATCTAGCCTAGCCATTGCTGCTGTTGCTGTTGCGATCCTGATGCGGATATCTTGCGTGGAGCTGCCGTCCTTGGAGAGGGTGGCTCCCAAGTACTTGAAGCTACTTACCTCTTCGAGCTGTACCCCGTTCATATAGATCTCTGCTTTGCCGTTGCCATTGATCATAACTTTGCTCTTTTCTGTGCTGGTCTCCATTCCATATGCGTTTGAGCTGTCTGTCAGTCTATTGGTGAGGTCTTGCAGTTCCTTGTTTGTACCTGCTAACAGATCTATATCATCTGCAAAGCGTAAGTTGCAGATTGGTCTTCCACCGATTGAAATGGAGGTATGGTGGTCATGAAGAGCTTCAAGCATGATGTTCTCCAAGAATATATTAAACAACACGGGTGATAGGGGACATCCTTGACGTACCCCTACTGTGGTACGAAAGTAAGCTCCTATTTGGTTGTTAAGCAAAACTGTACTCGTTGAGCTGTTATACAACGCTTCAACGACTTGGACAAGCCCTTCTTCAATGTTGAATTTCCGCATCACATGCCATAGCCCCTCGTGCCAGACTCTGTCAAATGCCTTCTTAAAGTCAATGAAGTTGTGGTAAAGGCCCCGCTGATGCTGCAGATGCTTTTCTATAAGAAGACGACAGTTGAAGATCTGCTCAACTGTGCTTCTACGTGGTCTGAAGCCAGCCTGTTTTTCTGCTAGCAGCTCTTCTGCGGTGGTTCTGATGCGGTTCTGTATGACCTTCAGCATGACTTTGCTTGGGTGACTGATAAGGCTTATTGTTCTGTAGTTCTGACACTGTTTGCTGTTTCCTTTCTTTGGGAGGGGAATGATTAGTGACTGCGTCCATTCTCTGGGCCATTCCTTGCGCTCCCAGACTCTTTGGCACAGAACAGTTAGGGCTTTTGTAGTTGCTTCCTCACCCTGCTTGAGCAGCTCAGCTGGTACATTATCAACGCCTGGTGACCTTCCTCCCTTCAAACTATGTACAGCTCTTTCGACCTCTTCCCGTAGGACTGGTAGGTCTGCAGGTTCACTGTCTCTAGTCTGGTTGTTTTGGAGAATGTTGGCGTCGGTCTTCAGCTGGTAATTGTACAGGTCCTTGCAGTATTCTGTCCATCGGTTGAGTACAGCATTGCCTTCTGTGAGAAGGTGACCATTGCTGTCTTCGATGACTGAGATCTTCTGCTGGTCTGTCTTAGTGAGGGTCTTTAGAAGTTGGTAGGCCTTTTTGCTGTCACCTCGTGCCATTCCAACCTCTATGTCCTGGCACTGCTTCTCGATCCAGCTCTCCCTAGCTGCCTTCATCCCTTTCTTAATGGCACAATTCACTTCTTTGTATTTGGTTAACTTCATTGCAAAATAATTGTTATCCATCTTTTCAATAAATAGCATTTCTGTTTACATCTTGTTAGTTTGCAGCATCAATACTCCTTTTTAATCTACTTTCCAAGAGCCAATTGCCATGATCTGCAATATAGCCAGACAAATTACCGAGGGTAGTTTGATTGCCTGATACATTTTATTCTTTGCAGCCAACATAGTGCACATAGTTACTAAAAAAGGGTGTGATTGCACATGGCTGGGGTTGTAATGCTGTTTGTGAGTAGGTAGTAAATTTACCCAGTCTGAGTAGGCTAACAGGTTGGGTAATCATGTTTTATATATTCAAGCCATGAAAAAAATATAGCTCATTTGATAGCTGTCCTTTTTACCATCTCAAAATAACTTACCAAGAGTCTCCAGTAATCTAAAATTGATAACACTGGCTGTTTCCTCACAATCCTTTTTTCCTTCAGCATGCTACATTCCAAACTCAAGATGCTAGCTGTGCATGTCTGACTACAATGTTTTTGCATTTTCATGTGCAACACAGGGGGATAAAAGCATGAATGAAAAGGATTCAAGAAGGCATTTTGTAAAATTTACATGTAATCATAAATCATTATCTTTCATCTTTCATCCCTGGTGTATATTATACTTTACATACAGCAATCCATACATATTTGTTCATGTGCACACCTGAACAAAACTTCATACACATTAATCTACAGTACACTTTGACCCCATCAGGCCATCTTATTGTCACATGTTGCCTTGTGATCTTGTTCTTTTGTATCACATCTAGATCTCATGGCAAGATAAATACTCGGTGCACTTGAAGTGGGCAGTCATAAGGAGTGGGTGATTATAAAAGGTTTGCCTGACACACATCCTTGCTTATTTTGACAGCACAGCAAAGACCACAGTCATGGTGAGTACTCATCTGTGTGCCTTCTAATGCACTTTCTGGCTGATGTTTCTTTGTCACTTCGGTCTTACATAATTATGCTTAACTGTGATGAAACCTGGTATCATCATGAAGATACTGTTTATTTTCTGGACATGCTGTTTTATGTGCTAGTCCATCTGTGAAATGTGTAACTTTGAATTGGATAAAGATCATTATAACATAGAGCACAGCATATCAATCATTGAAATCTATCCAGTTCTGTAAGTCTCATTTCCATATTGTCATTCTTAGAATGTGCGTCTTTAAAATTGGTTGATATTCTTGTATGATTTTCTGCATAAATGTGGCTCTTATTACACAATCTTATTACACGTCTTTGGTGCTTTACTTATGGACGGTTTGAATATTTTGATTTAGATGCATGCCCTTCTGATCATCCTTGTCTTTGGTTTGGCTGGTGCTCTTGACCTTGATGGAGAATGGATGATGTTCAAAAAAAGCTACAGCAAAATGTACAAGAATGACAAGGAAGAGCGCTATAGGTACTAGACTACTGTGGTTAATGCTATTTTCCAGAGTATAATTTCTTACATTCCAGTCATAAAAAAAGCAAAATAAGATTTACTATGGACAGCAGTGGATGACAGAGCTTTGTCATTTCTATAAAAAAGGGGTCCAATGTCTTCCAAAATTCTATTTTCTTATAAAGGTGACTATATCATATATGCTGTTCTCTGGTTCAGTAACCATCTATTATAGCCCTTTTTCCTCAAAGAAATAAACATTAGTACAGCTGGAAGTAACTAGGACCATAGTGATATTCAAATTACTACTTGTTGAACCACACAGAAGTCTACCCTTAGTACAAAGTTTAAAAAATCTTGGTTTGTTAATTTTTAAAGAGAAGAATGGGTGAGGACAGTTTTACTTTTTTAAGGATTAGTGGCTGATTTGATAACACTTGTGATGATACGAATAATTAAAAAATATTATGGCAGCCTGAATTGTAGAGGATTTTTCTTTTATGGATGAAGAAAGTTAAAGCAACAGTCTCCTCCAGTGAGCTGCTTCTGCCCTCTGCAATATTTTGACTTTTGTATGTTAACAGGCGTGGAGTATGGGAATACCACCTAGACTATATTCAAAAGCACAACTTGGAGGCTGATCGTGGAGTTCACACTTTCTGGCTTGGGGTCAATGAGTATGCTGATATGGTAAGTCTTTCAGCTATATCCTGGTAAGAAGGAGCAGGGCAAGAGTGCATGTGTGTATAGACCTGCCAAGAGGGAGGGATACTGTAGTCGGGCCTGTGGCTGTGAAGGGGCGCTGGCTTTGGTCAGTAATTTTTTGCTCCTTGTCTTTTTCTTTTAAATTTAAGCGAAAAGAAAAGACATTATGAGGAAAAAATAAAGTTAACTTCAAAGAAGGATATAAAGAGTAGGCTTCACCACTACTAGAGTTACTTCTACCTCCAATAATTGTACCCAAATCTGTGACGACTGTGATATCACACATGCATTAGGGTGAAGATATGAACCTTGTATTGTCTTTAATCTTCGTTTCTTGAATCTGTCAAGTTTTTCATGTCTACTGGTGACATTCTCTTATAGAAGGAGTGTGAATAGTTTAATCTCTTTACGTCATTTTTCCTTATTTACTGACCACTCACATATACAAAGCTCTAAAATGTTCATCTCATGCAGTGTTGTAGATCCTAGTAGGTACACTTTTCCTAGCGTTTGCTGTCTGTGTTAAGTTACTAAACGAAATGTAGATATTGACAGTTGAATTATAACTTGTAAGCATCCTGTTATATGCTGGAAAAATAATAAGCAATTACAATTAAGGATTAATGCAAGGGGCCTGGAAAGATTGTCTTCCCCATGACCCATGCTGGTTTTTGGTGGCCCCGTGTGTGTGTGTGTGTGCACATTTTTGTTACAAGTGTTCCTCGTTCTATAGGAACAATCATGCATACTTATATAAATACTTTATCTGAATATAAACAAGACTTATGGAGCAATTTTAAGTAGTCAAAGTTTGGCATGAATACTGGTGTGTTGGTTGCCATCACCAAGATAGTTTAATGTTACCAAACATTTATTGTACAGTTTCACTCATTTATGCTGACAGTAGCAATTTGTCTGATTTTATTTTTTGAAACTTTTGCCAGCCAAATAACGAGTTTCGTAAAGTGATGAATGGATACCGAATGCAAAATTCTCAAAGATATGAAGGCATCACTTTCCTGCCTCCTTCCAACTTGGGTGACCTTCCTGATACCGTCGATTGGCGCACAAAGGGCTATGTTACTGGAGTCAAGAATCAGGTTAGTGGGTCATGGGCCAAATCGGCATGAAAAGCCTTTTTGCTTATGTTAGTGCCAGAGAGGTCTGGGGCTAGTTGCACAACATGTTTCTAAACCTTAAAACTGTTCTAAAGAAGCAAAATCTCTTCTCTGCCAATTAGATGCACTGCACAAGAACATATTATGTAAAATTGTACTGACAGGACGGAAAGTCAGACTTATAACAACTTTATCTTACTGAAAGCAGTTTTAGTTTTAAAAATTCTAAAATTGTGGTGTGCACTTTAGTTCTGTAAACTTTTTTATGTATAAAAGAGTTGTAGGGGGAAGCTAAACAACTAACATTTTTCTTCCTTTTTTTTTTTTTCTTTTTAAGGGTCAGTGTGGATCTTGCTGGGCTTTCTCAACCACTGGGTCACTTGAGGGCCAGTGGTTCAAGAAGAGTGGGAAACTGATATCACTATCTGAACAAAACTTGGTGGATTGCTCCCAGAAAGAAGGTGTGTTTCTTAAATAAGCGTCATCCCGATAACAGCATAATTAAGTTACTGCATATTTAGTGGAAGAAAACAGTTCTGAGGTATGATAAGCAAGTCTCACAACATGAAGCATTGTTCTAATTCTAGTAACATTCTCATTGGGACTGTGTTTTCAAGCGTGTTACAAGAAACATGCATGACCAAGTATTGCAGATAACTTTATTTATTAGTGCTTTTTAATTCCTTAATCAGTATAAGGTCCTCCCAAAAATACATCATTCACACAAGCCGCACATTAAGATTCTCCTTGCTGTCATTGCAGGTAACCAGGGCTGTGAAGGTGGTTTAATGGATCAAGCCTTCACTTACATCAAGGACAACAACGGTCTTGACACTGAGGCTTCTTACCCATATGTTGGAATTGTAAGTCTATACTTTTACCTTTTTTTTTTGCCAAATATTTCAGTATGCTTATGATACTTTGATCAGAATTCCACATGCTGCATATAACCAACAACAGTCTTTCATTGATGCTTTGACCAATTTTCCAAAGCTCAAGTGTAAACCACCTTTCTGTCTTTCTAAAGTTGGTTGTTTATTGCAATTTGTTTTATTGCAATACAGTCAATGCAGCAAACAGTTTTCCTTAAGTTGCATGCAACAAATAACAGTGTGTGAATAATGCTTGAACCAGTTTTCCCACATCCCTACCCTACTGCTTCATTTATTGTGATAGGATGAGAAATGCAAGTTCATCGCTGCCAATGTTGGTGCCAATGACACTGGGTTTGTGGACGTTAAATCCAAGAGCGAGGCTGACTTGCAGACTGCTGTGGCGACAGTTGGACCTGTCTCTGTTGCCATTGATGCTAGCCACATCACCTTCCAGTTGTACCGGTCTGGGGTGTATCACAGTATTCTCTGCTCACAGACAAACCTGGACCATGGTGTGCTTGCTGTTGGCTATGGAACATATGAAGGAAAGGCTTACTGGCTTGTAAAGAACAGGTGAGGGGCAAGTGTTTCTACTAAAAAATGCTTGCAGTCCATGGCTGGAATGAAGGGGGTGGATGTTGCAAGTTTAGCAGTCCTTTGTAATAACATTTCATCTCAGTCCTGCCTCCTTGCAATCTATATATCTGCAGTTGTATCATCATGAACCTTGTCCTTTCATCAATCACCTTTTCCACAACCAACTGCACATATACAAAGGGATGAGAAACAGATTTTAATGGTACAACATGTTTAAGACCAGCTTGAAAGAGATGAAAATGATAAAATTCAGATGAACACAAGGATTTTGAAATAGGTATTTTAAGAGTTTACTTGTACATATGTGCACATACCCTCAGCAGTTAAAATGTGGAAAATGGCCTTCATAGATGACAAAACTGATGACAGCAACAACAGTGCACAACTGACAACCACACGGCACTTGCATGTGCACACTCACCTTTACTTGGCATGTTGAAATGTTCGCATGTGCACTTGGATGCTTGCCTTATGCATTCTGGCAGCAACTCCAGAGGTACTGTTGATGTTGCAGTTGGGGCACAAGTTGGGGAATGGAGGGCTACATCATGATGTCCAGAAACCGTGACAACAACTGTGGCATTGCAACTGCAGCCAGCTACCCAACAGTGTGAACTGTTACCACTACAACTTGCACACATATATATATATATATCAACACTCTTATAATGATAATATATTCTTTACTTATGCCCTCTATATTTGGAATCAAGGAATTTGAGGCTTTAGGACACCTGGTTTTTTTTATTTTTTGCCCTAAAATTGGAGTTTACTTTCAGAAGTACTCAAGACATTTGCTCAGCGGTAATAAACACAAATGTTCAAATTCATTCAGTGTTTTTAGCCTGTGAGTATATTACTGACATCAGCAAATGAAGAGTGATAAGGAGATTGCTTGTATAGTTTGTTTGGGACATGAAATTACCCTGGACATCTTCAAAACAGAAGCATGAAAAGTATTTTTATATCTGCAGACTTGTTAGTTCTAAGGCAGCTTTTTTCAAGGAGAGACTAATTGTTGGTTCTGCATCCTATGATTATGGTTGTTTGGACAATACTTGATGATGATGTGCAACTTTTAAAATTTGATACACTTTTCTGCTGCTAGTAAGTTTTTGCTAAGTAATATTTGGTCATGATACATATAACATGAAAATATTATAAAGGACTGTTAGCTTTTTAACCCCTTCTCCCCAAAAGTGACTCTTCTTTCCCTTTTTATTTCCGTGTTTTGAAGGTGGACAAGTGATGCTGTGATCTTAATTTTAATGACTGATAATTTTTTTTTTAAATAAACAATTTTTATGACAAGGGCTCACGATTTGCTCATATTTTTTGATAATCTGTCATAAATAAACATCTTTAAACTATGTGTATCCACACAGACATGCATGGATGTACTTAAATACATGTACATATATGTGGGTAATCATGCACACACTAATGTATTCACTTTTTACATCCAAATATTTGTTAAAAACAAAGTGTCTTTGGTGGTAGCCTGACGATGCTTTGAGACATGCTGAAAACTAACCAGCATTGCTAACATAAGAAAATTGAAAATCAGTATGCTCCATGGATTTAAAAAAAAGGTAAAGATCTTACTGGCATAGAGGTAGTGAACTTGGAGGAAGAATGACAGTTCACCATGTCTGAGGAATATGGACCCCGGACACCACTGTTTCCCATCTGGGTTTTAACAAAAGGAATTTTTTAGTGGCTGGCAAGAGGAAGTTTTGAACCACCAAGCTTCTGCTTCAAAGTCTATAATATGATGGAGTTAAAATACTTATTAGAAGTGGTCGGATATCTGAAAATAATGGTTCTAATCCTAATGGCAAGGAACATAAAATATAGGTAATATAGTGTTAAAAGCATTTAAAAGCTGATACCCTAATGTCTTGGCAAAATTAGTATCTTTATTGTGTTTTCGAAGTAGCATTCCAGCATATAAAACATAATGCAGGAAAATGAAAATTAAAGTAAAGCAAGTATTTGAAACAGCCATGTAAAAAGATGTGATCAACAGAAATTACAAACAACATCCACTGAATTGTACTCTTTCTCTTTTTGAGCCTTATCGCCCTGCCTCTCATGATTACTTTATCTTATATTCAACTTTCTGTTTCGTTTATATCCCCCTATCCTACCTTTACTCCTCAACCCTCCCACATAAGAAGGAACATGAACCAACATAAAATACAAATAACAAGCTATTGTGATGCAGCTTATTTCTGTATATCTGAAAATATTTTTTGTTTTCTTATCAGACCTTATCAATAACTCCACTTAATCTATGGACTGTGGCAAACAAATCATTAGTTTTGTTATCAGTCACAATCTTTGAAAGAGAAGTCAACGTTTTATATATCAGACAGTTAAAAAGGTCCTTTGTGCTCTATTATTCATTCATGTATGATGAGCCTAGCTCTTGACCTGCTAACAGATGTAAGAAGCACTCAACAGGACATGTTTGGCAAGTACTTTTACTATTTTCTTTAGTACTACTTTTATCACCACCACTCCTAGCTGCAGTAACAGATAAGGCTTTGATCCAACTTCCAAAAAACAAAGCCATATATTTAAAAAAGAGAAAACATTAAACAGTAATGCACAAGAAAGATGTTTTAGAGATGCAAGAAAAGCTAGAGTTGTGTACAAATAATGCTGTAGGAAATCGACAATGTATCTGTTTTTCCTTCTTTGTCAAATATATTTTTATGTACATGTAAGATCTTAGCAATTTCTTCATGAAATGTAGTGATATTTTCAACTAAATGCATTTATGAAAATCCACATGCTCTGGTATGCACAATTTTCTTCTCAGTTTTCTTCCCCTTCACTGTAGACCCAAAAACATCTCAAAAACAGGTTTCCTACTATCATCTACCACTTGTTATAAAAATGTGATCATAAATCAGTGGCGTAGGAACCAGGGGGCAGCCGCACCCTAAAAAAAGATACTGTGGAGGCAAGAATGTGAACGTCGTTCACTCTCAGCATGGAGTTTGTCCCCTCAAAGCCGAGCATCTTCCTATGCCACTGATAAATGTCATCGAAGGTAAAAAGGTGTCACAACCAGAGAGAGGTATGTTGGAGCCAAGATGTGTGTGTCAAATCTTCTCCATCAATTTCTAGGGCTGTACTACGTATGCTTAGCCGGGTAATGTGAATTGCGCAGAGCCTGATCACATGCTGGGATTCTGCTGAGATCACATGCATCGGTCTTTCACTGCTGCTTGTTCAATTTCTTCTTCTTCTTCTAGTTCTTCTCTTCCTTTTTCTGGTTAAATTCAAACAAATTTGGGCTGATTTCCATTGTTGCAGCTTCGACTAGCAAAACACTGTAAACCATTCAGCAAAATGATGGGAAACACTGAAACACTCCCAAACCCTGATTGTTTGGCTGAAAGGTCATGCTAGTCAGTCAGTCTAAGCAAGCGTAAGACCATTTAAGTTAAACAAGGATATTACTGCAAACTAGGTTGTAACTATCACAATATTTTGCATCAATAAATGCAATGTTTATTCATTTTTATTGTCAAGTATATCACAAACGTTAATCAGCCAATATTCATTGTTCAAAAACATTTATTTTAGCATCCCTAAAGTCTTTCTGATTCCTCTGCATCATAACCAATAAACAATCATTCCACTGCATCTATGATATAACCTGAAAACTTTTTTTTGGGGGGGCGGGGTAGGGAGTGAATAGGGCAAAGGTCCCATAGCCTAGGCGGCAAGCTCAGTGAAGGTAGTCCACTGTGTCTAGGACATGATACTTCGTACATATGAAGTACATACCCTTGCAAACGCATTCATAAAACGAAACGGCACAGTTGGGATATAGAGTAACTCGCAGCATTTGTCGTATGCTCGCTCCACTCAATTGCCCAAATGTAACCTTATAACGTAAACCTAACCCTACCCCAAACCCTAACCCCAACGCCATCACTAACCCTAACCCCCAACCCTCTGACAATAGCATAGACCGGCCTATGACGCAACGAGTTACTCTACATCGAAGTTCTGCCCAACGAAACACATTTGTGTACGTATCTTCTGACGCCTGTTGTTTGCATGTTTCCGTAAAAGCATGATGAAAATCATGCAGTGAGCGACTGATGTTGAACAAGATTTCGCGCAAGGGGGTGGGAAAATTTCTCATAAAAATTCTCCAACACAGATTGGACAACAAATGTATAAGCTATCATATATTCGCGTTTACTAATCGTCAGCCATGGAGATACACAGTAATTTTTAACTGTATAAAGGCATGCTGCAATACAAGTACGGGCCTAGAAATTCCTGACCCTTTCACATAAACTTCCTTGTCTAGAACTTTCTTTGTAATAATAAAACGTAGTGGCGGTGATTCAGATGTTGTCCTGAAAGGCGAGGCGCAAAAAAAAAAAAAAACAACCCAACAGTTGTTGCCATTCTGTCAGTAGGAAATTTCGATATTTTTATTTTCACTTTCGCAACAGAAAATTACCCATTTTCAAGCGGGTTGTGTCAGCTAGACATGTGCAGGTCATGATGCGCGGTGAATTTGGTGTCGTCTGCAGCGGACTGCCCATTTTTCTCTGTTGCCTTGACGACCGCCTCGTTGTCAGTCATTCTTCGATTGTCGGAGTATAAATGTCTGTGGACTTCAGTTATGTGCACACACACCAAAAATGAAAAACAAACAAATAAACAAACCAAACGCTTGAACTGTTTTCAGAGATCCTGTGCGCAATTCGTGTAAAACTGAGAGAATTTCCACGGCTAACCCTGGTTCAAAATCAAATGATTGGGTCTATAGTTCATTATAAGATACCAAATCATTAAATGTGATCGAACAAGTCTGTTCTGCTCACGAAGTGTAAGAAATTAAACAACACAAATCTCGTCTCACTGTGGAGGTCAACACCTATTATTACCATGTGCTCCACGTCCTCACATTAATTAGTTGCGGCCTTTACTAAAGTTAGTATTAATTAGTTCTAATTTAGGTCAATTTCGCACCACCACCCCCCCAAAAAAAAATCAAAAATAAATAAAAAGAACTCGTTCTTGTAAATTATTGACCGCACACGTTTACTAATATTCCAGCAAACATCTTTGAGCTGAATATCATTTTTGACTCGCCTTATCTTTATATCAGAACAAAAGAGGACACAGATTTCACGATAACATATTTAATCTCATTACTTGGACGATTTAATGTCCATCATTCTTTTGCCTATCCTTGTCTCATCTGCGTGTTCACTATCCTTTTTCTCTCCCCCCCCCCACCTCATATCTTTTTCTTGTGACAGTATATGCCCCATTGTTGTCATGCTGATTCATTTCCAAATGCCCGGTCAGAAACCGAGATGCGACCCCATAGCAACGCGTTATATCCAGAGATAGCGTGTTGTGTGAGTTTTCAGAAAAACCATCGAGCGGCAGAGGTAACGTGACAAACCACGACTTCTGCGCTCATTGGTTTGTGATCTTATAGCAGTATTCGTTCCGTACAGAGAAACATAAATGTAAATCTCTTTTTTTTAAATTGTGCGAATCTTTATTATTTTATAACTCATAATAAAATGATAACTGCGAAGGCGTTTCAGGTTCCGTGCAGGAAAGGTAGTATAGCTGTCGTAGCTTCCTTCATTTTCATTCACCCTTCCATCTCATCTACAATCCTCCCCCACCATCCGCCGAGTTAACAGTTTGAAGACCACGATCGAGGTCAGGGAAATTAAATATACTCATCATGTGAACCATGTGACTGGATGCACGACAAAGTCCGAGTTCGTTGGTCTATGTTAATCTGCTGGTGATAATCAGGTGAGTCACGCGGGTGCCTTTGGTGAGGGTGAGAACAAAAAACAGCGTTACTCAAGCAAGCATCGATTTAACTTTTATACTTAACTCAAATGTAAAATCGAAAAAGTTTCCTGTTGAAAAAGTTTAGTCTTTTAAAAAAAATTAGATCAAGCTTCTCAACAAAGGAAATAAAATATATATGATCTGAGAAAGATTTTAAACCAATATTGTAATAACCATACATTTGTCCGCAATCCGTATAATGAAACTGGAACGGTACAAAGGGCCCCCTGGCTAATGAAGACGCATGCTATTCTTTCCTGTTATGGGTCTATGCCTAGCTTCACATCAAGCATTCACCATTAATTCCCGGGACCTATGCTGGTCACCCCATACAGGTCGGTGGGACGTTGGATGGGGTGGGGAGTTGTGGGGAACTGGACAGACGCAGCGGCTGACAAGACTCGCCACCGAGTCAGCGGCAGACGTGCATTTGCACATGCATACACGCCTGTAACGCGAACACACTCGTGTGCATGTCTCTGCAGAGTTCCCTCGTGTCAAAACAGGTCTACACGTGAACCGTGCAGGTGACTTTAATCACTGCAGCATGATCTAGCAAAACGATAAGACGAGAAGAAAAAAAAAAAAAAACGAAAACAAAATAGTAATTTCAAAGTCAGCGCCTTAACCTATAGGCCTGTCAGACGGATGAAAGTAGTTGGAGAATTTTAAATTGTTCGTTTAACAAACATTCGCTGTACATGACACACTTTTATGACCTAACCTATGATCCAGCTAACGGGTCCTTGTGAAATGCAAAAGCACTGCATCAAGGATAATGGGCAACACGGACGAAATAAATCAATCAATCAGTAAATAAAGACAATTCCTGTGAAGGTGCTGGTAAACAGCTAAGTACAATAAGCATACTATTCGTGGTGCTCGTTTATTTATTAAAATATTCATTGCACATGATAGCTGGAGAAGTTGCAGTAGAACACTCCCACACTAGAACTAAAACAGCAACAAAAGACACACACACACACACAAGACTGGTGCATTCTCATACAGTTACCATTCCCAACCATCCACCTCTCCACACCTTCCTTACCCCCCACACACTACATTGATTTGCCGTTCTACAACAGCAGCGCTCACTTCTAAAGTAAGTGCACGAAAGAAAAAGTACGTGGAAAACACTCGCAGCGTAAAAACACAAATTAGGGCGCGCAATTGTAGCATCTGACAATCACGTGGGCCTATTTTCAGCCCAGGCCCCGACGATATAAAACAAACCGCCGCTCACTGCCTGTCGCTGGTCCAGTTTCGAAAGGCATCATCGACGAAGAGGAAACATCGATATCACATCAAGGAAGGCGAGCGCCTCTCTTTCTCTCTTTTTCACACACACACACTGGATCAATGCATCACCATGTTACCATGCATTGCAAGTGTGCACATATCTCACACACGCAGTGTACACAGAAACCATACATCAGTGTAATGCTATGGTGCACCGGCAGCGTAGCTCTTGAAACGATGCTTAACATGCGGCCTTTGTTTGCAGATGAAGTACCTCATCCTGATCGCGGCCCTAGGCCTGGCCTGCGCCCTTGACCTCAACTCCGAGTGGGATTCGTTCAAAATGACTTACAAGAAGTCGTACACGGATGTCGACGAGGAGACTTACAGGTAAGGATCGATGACGTCACAGGTCTTGATAGAATCCTGATCGAAGATGGCAACGTGAGAGGACAAAACGTGCTGGTCATTTTAACAGTTTCAGTTTTAGACGCTGTTACTTGTAGGTACTATTTCAAAGGCCTACTTTGTAAATGTAAGTGCTTATTTTAGTATCTATACATTCACTGAGAAAGATTGACCATACAATGTTTAACTGTGATCATTTGTGACTTCACAGTTTTATCTTCTCTATGTGTAAGGAGACGTTGTTTTTATCTCGAGAGATAGGCTAATGTCTAAGGTTTATGAAAGTATTGTTTTGAGATCAGTGGGTCAGTCGAAAAAAATATTCTGATATAAAGACATTCAAAGACAGCTTTAAGAAAGCACAGTGCTGCTTGTGACTGCTGCTGTCTTATGAAGATCACTTGCCTAACCACTCAAACAGCAAATCCAGGCCGAGAACAATATCCAAGTGGCTATTAACAGCTCAGGGTTAGTAGGTATGGGTGAAATTAAGGGAAACCACACTGAAACCCCAAATAGTGGGTAACTCACCTTATATTGTCAGCCTGGTGCACATTTGCGATGTTAATCTTTCCTTGCGCTGAATGCTTGGTGTTTCGCCCAGCGTTCAGTCTAATGGCAGTTCCGCTTGTGAGCTGAACAAAAGTCAGCCTTTACTCGATTCTCATCTTCCAGTTGAGGAAACATTCTGAAGATCTCTTGCGCTTTTTCTTTTCAGTTTGCCCCTCTTTCTTCCTAGACGCGAACACGCTTAGCGAAAAAATAAAAAACTTATTATTCGCTGCTGTTTCCGTTCGAATGGTCGAAGCTTCTCACACAGACACAGAGATTGAGTGTGTGCTTGTGTTCATTGTGTGTGTGTGTGTGTGTGTGTGTGTGTGTGTGCTTGTGTTCATTGTGTGTGTGTGTGTCGTGCGTGTCGGGAGGATGTGTTGTAACTCATCCATAAGCAGGAAAAAGCGTTCTCACACACACACACACACACACACACACACACACACACACACACACACACACACACACACACACACACACAGAGGCTTGCATAGCTGATCACTCCTGTATTTGAATTTGTTGTTGTTGTTGTTGTTGTTGTTTACAAAACTAAGTCTTTCGCACAGTCATAATAGGAGATAAAGCTGCAGTAGATTATATGGTTCACTGCACACTGATACGCATCTAAAATAGTTGTTTGTCGTCGGTTTTACACAGACGCAGCATCTGGGAAAACAACCTGGAATACATCCAGCGACACAACTTCGAGGCTGACCTCGGAATCCACACCTTCCGTGTCGGGGTTAATGAGTACGCCGACATGGTATGCGATTATGGAAATGTCTGTTAGTCAACGGGTTGACGCATGAAAACTTACGCAGACAGACAGACAGACAGACAGACAGACAGACAGACAGACAGAGAACGAGGGATAAAGAAAAACGGAGACGTCAAGGTCTAGGGCGAGCTTAAAATAGCTCAGAAGAGTTTCACTATTGAGACTTTCAGTTAACCGTAATTAAGGACAAGCTATGAGTGCAGTTATAAATGTGAGTATTTTTCTCAGATTCTGATTCTGCAGAGAATTGATTTTGTAGGTAGACCCATCTCATTGGATAGTTTGCCTTCACGTTTTAAACCTACATGTATAGATATATGGTATAAATGTAGTTGTTTTCAGATTGCGCTTTCTTTACACTTCTTTTGTTGTCTTAGAGCAACGCGGAATTCCGCAAAGTCCTGAATGGCTTCAAGATGCCTGAAACGCTCCAAGCTGGGGGAGAGATCTTCGTCCCGAAGCCTGGTGCAAAAATCCCCGATTCTGTTGACTGGCGTACTAAAGGCTACGTCACCCCTATTAAGAACCAGGTAAAGTTCAGCTGAACACAGGTCACGCACTCTACCTTTTACATGTCATTCATTCAACAATTATCCTTGCGAAATTGTCATCAGATTTCATGTCTTTATGTTATGGAATTATTTATTTTTTCGTACATAGTCATTTCCTTAGTCAGATCTTATTTTAACATTCTCATCTCACCTTAAAATAAAATTCAGTGCAAGTGAAAGAAGAGTAATGATTTCTTTATTTGATTTAGTTTCTGACATCTGTCCTCAGCTGAGCAAGGAGACAAAACGCATTTCTGCTTAGATTCATTTACTTTACAAATATGATTTTTTCCCTTTATTTAAATATTTTGGGAAAAGACTAATTATGCTTCAATTTCTTACCTATAGGGTCAGTGCGGGTCGTGCTGGGCCTTCTCTGCCACAGGGTCACTGGAGGGCCAATGGTTCAACAAAACGGGGAAACTCGTCTCCCTCTCTGAGCAAGACCTTGTAGATTGTTCCAAGAAGGAGGGTGAGAAAGCATTTTTTTTTTTTGGTGTGTCATCTTATTCATGACAATATTTCAGCCTTATTTGCAAATATCCAAATGTCCATGCCATACTTTAATGTTAAAAGATGAACAACCTCTGCGGCTACCTAATTGTATCAAACTGACACAACCCTCATATGAAACAGAGACCCATACATTACCATCTGACAATACCCAGTAATCAGCACAATATAATACCCAGTATACTGCGTCTGTTCAGAGGTTGTCTTCATCCCTCTATCCTAGCTCCTCTTTTGATTACGTTGTGACTCATTAACGTGCAGGTAACGAAGGCTGTGAGGGAGGTCTGATGGACCAGGCTTTCACCTACGTCCTGAAAAACAAAGGTATTGATACGGAGGCGTCATACCCATACAAGGCTAAGGTCAGCGGGAGTTCTTCTCGATTTTCATTTTTTCTTCTTCTTCTTCTTCTTCTTCTGATGATGATGATGATGTAGACGACGTGTTTATTTATATTTACGTGTAGAGTGTGGTAAATGCGCGCTGACATTAGATTGTCACAAGTAAAATGACAGATTAAAAAAAATCGAGAAAATTACAACTTCTTATGTTTTGAAAGCTCTCGCCAATGTATAAGCTTAACAGCGAGTCAACAACTAGTAACGTCACGGGGCGTGTAATTTACTGGACAGGTGTCTTTGCTCCGATTTTAAAAATCAGTAAAAATCTCTAATCAGTATCTCGCATTGATTCAAACACAGTAATGTTCTATTAACTTTGTATTCGGGTGGGGCTTTAAGGATACATTTCACACTCTCTTTCTCTCATCAGGACGAGAAGTGCAAGTTCAAGCGTCCTGATGTCGGTGCCAACGACACAGGCTTTGTCGACGTCACCAGCGGCAGCGAGGCCGACCTGCAGGAAGCAATTGCCACTGTGGGGCCCATTTCCGTGGCCATCGATGCCAGCCACAGCTCCTTCCAGCTGTACAAGTCAGGCGTCTACTATGAGAAGAAGTGCAGCACTAAGCAACTGGACCACGGCGTTCTTGCTGTCGGCTATGGCACTGACAGCTCAAAAGACTACTACATCGTTAAAAATAGGTGAGCAAAGCAGGAACAAGGATACAAACACAATAAATCTCAACAAACACACTTATAAATAAATGTAATAAATAAAAAAACTGGTGGTATATTGCGAATAGTTCCCTCTCAAATATTTCCATCCGCGATCTATTAGTCTGGATATGTGATCTGTGTTTTGTCCTCGTCATTCACTTTTCACCTACATCTCTGCATTGAGGTTTCTGGTCGTCTGAGTCTCTGCTTTGTTATGTATTTGCGTACCTGATGGTCCTGTGTTTTTTGTTTTAGCAGTATCATTTAGCATCAGTGACTACTTTGTGCACTGAAAACGACTGCTGTGGAGGCTATGATGAGTTTGCCTGGGGTGGGAGGGTAGGGACCTTGGTTGTGGGTTTTGACCGGAAGTGACGTATAACATGTACTGTCATGTTCTAGTGAGGAAGAGACTGACATACTGTAAACCTGTCTCAAAATAACATCAGGTGTCTTATGCGACCACATGACGAAACAAAATGATATCATCCTAAAAGATAAACAAAAAACAGGATGCATGATAAATCACTTTATTATAGTCTAGCTGTTGAGAGCAGCATTGAAATACTTTGTCTGTGGAAACAGCTGGGGCACTAGCTGGGGAATGCAAGGCTACATCCTGATGTCCAGGAATCGCAAGAACAACTGTGGTATCGCTACCATGGCCAGCTACCCCAAAGTCTAGAACGTCCTCGCCTGCAGAACTGCAGTGATTGGCAGCAGGAACGCCGTCTATCGAATAATTGTGAAAAACTCTTGTTAATATGTTTCGAGCTTTCGTATATCAAGAGAGCGATGTCCCATGTTAAAAATAATTACTTGTATTATGTGTACAGTTTATAGAAATAAAATAATTCGTTGACATTTTTTTAAATACTGGCTCTTTGGAATTTTTTCGTTGTTTGCTGCGATAACCAGTGTGGATTTGCACGAAAAAGAAAACAAAAATAAAGTAGAAGAGTCAGTTCAGAGTCTGTATCTTAACCAACAGTTTTACATCCGAAAACAATTCTTTCTAGAAAATTTTAAGTCATTTGTTCAACAAACATTTCCTGTATATGATTCACGTGTGTGATCTAAATATGACCTAAGAGTCAGCTCAGGCGTAAAACTAGATGGTCCTTGTCAGACATTGTCAGGTCTCCAGATTGCTGCAGCAGGGATATTGTGCAATACGATCGGGATAAATCAATAAATAAATTACCTGTAAAGGTGCTCGTGGACATCTCTATAAGTACAATGAGCAAGCTATTATTATTGGTGTACGGTTTTATATTCAAGCATTCATTAAACATACTAGCTGGAAACTTACATCAGGACACTGATCGCAACAAAGAACACACACACACACACACACACACACACACACACACACACACACACACACACACACACACACACACACACAAGACTAGTACAGTTTTATACAGTTACTATTCAGATCCATTTACGTGTCCACATCATCGTCTCCCAAACTCAGCCCCAACACACCACATTGACTTGTCGTTGGACAGTAACAGCACTCAGTTCTAAAGTAAGTGCAATAAGGAAAAAGTACATGAAAACGCATGCAGCGTAAAAATTGAGGGCATGCAATCGAACAGTCTCAAACCATATAAAACAACACAGCGCTCAGCGCCTGTTATGGTCCGGCTTTTAAAAGACGACATCGACGAAGGGTAAACATCAATATCTTTCCAAGGAAGAGGGATCTCTCTCTCTCTCTCACACACACACACACACACGCGCGCGCGCGCGCGCGTTAGTAAAGCATAAAAGGTTTAAGGGCTAATGGATCAATGCACTGACATTTATTGTAACACATCGCACGCACGCTGCATACACAGAAATCCTATCTCAGTGTACTAGTAGGATGGGCCGACAACCTAATTCTTTAAGCAACGCCTTATCATGCGGCCATTGTCTGCAGATGAAGGACCTCGTCCTAACCGCTAGGCCTGACCTGCGCTTTTAACCTTAACTCTGGGATTCGTTCAAGATGACTTACAAGAAGTCGTACAAGGATGTCATCGAGGAGGTTTACAGGTAAGGATCGCTGACGTCACAACTCTTGATCGAATCCTGATCAAAGACAAAACGTGCTGGTCGTTTCCATAATGTAAGTTTTAGGAGATGGTAATGCTGGTATTTCAAATGCCTACAGAAGTGTTTATTCCGGTATCTGTACATCCACCGAGAAAGCTGGGACCATGCGTTGTTTATCCATAGACATTTGTTACACGAATATTTTATCTTCTCTCTGTGCACGGAGACGTAGGTTTGTATTTCAAGACGACGGAAAATCTCTAAGGTTTTTGAAAATAGCATCTTGTTTTAAGGTCCTCCCGGTCATTCCCAAAAACTGAATTGTGATAGACAGACCTTCAAAGACAGCTGCCGTAGGCTTAAAAAAAGCGCAGTGCTGCTTGTGACTGCAGATGTTTGTTTGTTTTTTAAGAGTTGGGAATCCCTTGTCAGCGTGGTGGACAGGTGTGACGTTAATCTTTTCATTGCGCTGAATGGCGTTTCCTCCAACGTTTAATTTGACGGCAGTGCCGTTATGAGTCGAACGAAATCCGCCCTCACTAACTTCTTATTTTCCAGCTGGTAAAATATTCTGACGATCTCTTGCTCTTTGTGTGCTCAGTTTCTTGTTATTAAAAGACATTACTCGCCCCTCTTTCTTCGTGGCCAAGTTTTCCGCATAAAACAAATATGCTAGTATTCGCTGTAGTTTTCATACGCATTTTCCTCTCAGATGATTGAAGCGTTCTCGTATAAACACACAGAAGTGTGTGTGTGTGTGTGTGTGTGTGTGTGTGTGTGTGTGTGCGTGCGTGTGTGTTCGTGCGTGCGTGCGTGTTAGACGTGTCCTTTAGCATCATTGACTCATTGAAAATGAGTGCAGTAGATGCCAAGATGACTTTGCAAGGAGTGCATGTCAGGGGTTTTGACTAGAAGTGACAGATAACGTGACCTGCCATCTTCTCTTGAGAAAAGACTGACAAACCGCAAACCTGTCTTAAAACAATCTTTCAGCTGTCGTTTGCTATTACGATTTGATAATAGTAACAAACGGTCGTTATCCATGGAAAAAACTGGGGCATAACCTAGTGAATGGCAGGCTACATCCTGATGTCCAGGAATTGCAATAACAACTGTGGCATCGCCAGCTTGGCCAGAGGCCAGCCACCCCACAATTTATATAGTCAGGGACTGCAGCACTGCAGTGACAGCAGCAAGAACGCCAACGTGTTGAATAATTGTGGATATCTCCTCTTGATAGGTTTTGGGTTTTCGTATCTTAAGAGAGTGATGTAACATATTTAGAAAATTGCTTGCTATCTGATTACAATTCACAGAGTTTTCTATTAATAAAAATATTCTTGTACGCCTTGGATCTATATACCTCCCAACTCACATGTCCACGAAAGACATTCACAAACATCAAAGGAAGCAAAACTGCACTTATTTTCATAAAATCAAGTAAACAAATTTATTACAATACATACTTAAGCAAATCAGCTAATGCTGTTATTAATATTTTGTTGATGCTGTTAAAAAGAACATTATAATATAATCGGGACAGCTTTTGTTGCCATGATCATTGAAGCAGTGCGGCTAAATGAAATACAATACAATACAACTTTATTTATCCCCTAGGGGCAAGTCCAGTTAGTGCTCATACTAGCAGTATATACATGATATAGAATACATACATACATACATACATATTGGAATAATTTCTCTCTCTCGCGCGCGCATACACACACACATTCCCAGCAACAGTAGATACAATTGGTGACTTTAGGTCACCTCAAGTTAATACAGTATCACGGCGAGTAGAGTTAATCAGGTAAATGGCACGTGGAATACATGAATTGCGGTGACGATTGGTTTTGCAAACAGGCATCGCGTACCTACAGCCAGACCGCAAGAGTGAAAACTCACATGCAAGAGATAGCGGATTATAACCGGTATTGAGTACGTGAGCCCTCGACACAACTGTGTGACCAGATAAAAACAAAAGATAACAGAACAGAGTAATTCACCTGCTCAATGTAACGTACACTTTCCACTGCTTATAAGAGAATAGACGTTTGTAGCGGGTGTTAAAGTACAGAGTGACAACACCTGTTATAGGTGAACACAGATCTCTCCCGCTGGTTCGTTGTTGATGTTTTGCATCAAAGCACATTATCACGGCAACACAAGGCAATGACCACGTGGTTTATAATAGTAAGTCGTACAACTAAGCTATTTGTGACAGTACAAAGATAGTTACCTCGTGACGCAACATTGCCAGCCGACTATGTGTATTGTGACGTAATAGTAAAAACTCTACGAACCTAATGACGCAACTGTACATCAAAGTAATAAGCGACGTAAGAGCACAAAGGAACTGCGTATCTAATGACGCAATGGTAGACAAGAAATGTAGAGAAGAAATGGAGTTAGTGCTGTGTGAAGAAGCTACTTGTGTAGTAATAATACAGGTCAGAACGTCGTATTGGAATAGATAAGAAACTATGGACACGTTCAGACAATGGGAGAAGTGGGATTTTCCATGGACACAGTAAAAGATGCACAAGTAATGTATCCCTGATTCCCTGGCTCGACTTCAGATTTCTCTACCTCACAGCTGGGAGAAAACTCAAATAAGTTGCTTACTCCTTTTATTATTGTTTTATGAAAAGTGCCTCAGTCGCCATCTGGTCTGTCAAATAGGTATTACTTCTTACTTTGAAAATTCAAGAGATGCTAAAAATAATGTTGATAACTTTGTTTGACGATAAAAAAAATGCATTTGCGAGAAAGGACTCGCTACACTATGACAGATTTTCAAAGGCTGTGCTGTGACACTCTACAATATCTATTGGTCCAGTCTTAGAAACTGTGTTCACAACACACAAAGAAATGAATAAGCTTCACTTTGATTTAATAATTAACACAGCTGAATAAAATAATTCAAGTCTATTGAATCAATAGCAGCCATGGGTCTTCTAACTCTGTTAAGTGAGGGTTTGATTGGTCTCATCTGCCTTTCTCCCACTCTATAGATGCTTTAGCGGTATTTGAACTCACTATGGACGAATTACTGCCAAAATACCACACACAGTTCACACTACCTCCATTCTTTCCAGCAAAGTTCCAGCCACACAGATCGTGCTCGGTGTGATCATAAATGGATTTTTATAATAATGCGTTAAAAATATATATAAAGGTTCTCAATAACAGGGCTGGATAAAATAAATCAAGAAGATGGGTTTTGGAATGACCACCACCATAAAACACACAGTATAAAAATCAGACAGACAGACAGACAGACAGACAGACAGACAGACAGACAGACAGACAGACAGACAGACAGACAGACAGACAGACAGACAGACAGACAGACAATATACACGATCATTCATGTGTAAAAGGGAAGCCAAAGATCATTCATGTGTAACAGGGCAGTCATGCCTGCTAAGTATATTCACACAAGCAAAAGGAAACAAACATCCGCAAGCACACAGATGCACATACATGCAAAAACGCCTTCTGTCACCCTCTTCCCTCCCCAAAACACTTTTTACAAATTTTATTTTGTTCTGATCACGAGATCTTTGTTGTCGAACCTGTCATCACATGCAGGTAGCCAAGTCTCGTGCCAGTCATACGTATGGTATCGTTCTAATGGGTCGTTTGTCCCGTGACATTTCATAGTCAAGGTGAATATTCAGATACTTATCATCCTCGCACCTGTATCTAGAGCGTTAGATAATCTGAGAAAACAGCTGACTGGAAAAGATATTTTTAAAATTGAAAACGACAAACTGGGATAAGAAATCTCAATTTCTTCATCTGTATTTTTTCTGATTCCATTTTAAGCCTCCTTGGTGTCCTTAGTGTCAAGACATCTTATACGCCCAGTCAATTATCACTGCACGTCATCAAAAGGTTAATGGAAACAATGATATTAAGCAAAACGATGACTCACAAAAATGATTTTACTGCTTCCCAATTAATAAACATGCAAACAAGGGTTATTAAGTTTCTGTTGTATATTTCTGGTCCTAAAAGCATCTGAAAGACTGGTGCTGTCTCGTACAGTTAGTATTCCGATCCATCCACCCTTTACCCACCCCAACACCAAATTGATTTGCCGTTCTACGGCTGCAGCGCTCACTTCTAATGTAAGTGCACACAAATAAAAATACGTGCAAATACTCGCAGTGTCTATATAAAAAAAAATTAGGGCGCACAAGCATGTGATAGTCACATGGGCCTATTTTCGGTCAGGCCAGGAACATATAAAACAAACCACCTCTCTGCGCCTGTCGCTTGTCCAGGTTTCAAAAAGTGACCTCGGCAAAGGGGAAAACATCGATATCACACCAAGGAAGGTGAGCGCCTCTCGCTTTCTCTCTCTCTCTCTCACACACCTATATAGATATACATGCTTACGTGTAACTAAAGCATACAAAAGCTTGAGCGTTTATGGATCAATGCATTACCATTTGTTTTACACACGTAGAAACTATATATCAGTGTCATGCTATGGTGCACCGGCAGCGTAGCTCTTGAAACGATGCCTTAACATGAGGAATTTATTGCAGATGAAGTACCTCATCCTGATCGCGGTGCTAGGCCTGGCCTGCGCCCTTGACCTCAACTCCGAGTGGGATTCGTTCAAAATGACTTACAAGAAGTCGTACACGGATGTCGACGAGGAGGCTTACAGGTAAGAGATGACGTCACAACTCTCGATCGAACCGAACGTGAGAAGACAAAACGGGCTGTTCGTTTCGATAATTTATTTTTCAAGGAGATGGTAATGCTGCTAGTTTAAAAAGTGTACAGAAGCGCTTATTTTGGTATCGATACATTCACAGAGAAAGCTTGGACAATATGTTGTTTATCCCTGGACATTTTCACAGTTTTTGAGTTTTATCTTCTATCTGTGCAAGAAGATGTAGGTTTGTCTCTCGAGACAAAAGATTATCGATAAGGTATCTGAAAACAGCATCTTGTCTGGAGGGCAGCCCGGTTATTTAAAAAAAATGCATTGTGATGCATGGACTTTTAAAGATGGTTGTCGTAGCTTAAAGAAAGAGAAGTGTTGTTTGTACTGCTGCTGTTTTATGAAGATAACTTGCTTAAACCGAAACAGAAAATACGTCGTAAAATTTATTCATGCGCCTGTGATAAACAGGTCCATCATTGTGGGTAAGTGGAGGAAACAGAAACCCCAAATAGTGGGAAATTTCCCTTGTCGGCGTGGCCTCGTATGCACAAAGCTCCCATTGCGTGTGAAAATTCTGATGTAGGGCTCCCCCCACCTCCTGAGTCAAGTACGATACCCTACTATCGGGGGGGTCCATCATACGAATTTTCACGAGCTCTCGTGACGATAGGCCAAGCGGGGCTTCCTTCGTATGATGCCTTGTGCACATTTGCGATGGTAATCTTTCATTGGGCTGAATGGCATTTCGCCCAGCGTTCATATCTAACGATAGTGTCGCTTGTGAGCTGAACGAAATCAGCCCTTACTCGGTTCCCATCTTCCAGCTGCTAAAAGCTTTCTGAATATCTCTTGCTCTTGTTGTGTTTCTCGCCTTTAAAAAACGTAGTTCGCCCCTCTTTCTTTCTGGACGTGAACCACACGTTAGTATTCGCCGTATTCTTCTTCTTCTTCCACTGACAGAAGATATCTGGTTGGGTGGGTGGGTGGTTGGGTGGGTATCAGTCGGTCGGTCGGTCGGTTGGTTTTCTTCATTGAAGACCCTGTTTGTTCCTTTTTAATTACTCTTTCCACCCCATCTCTCTCTCTTTCTCGTGTACTCTCTATCTCTCTCTCTCTCTCTCTCTCACACACACACACACACACACACACACACACACACACACACACACACACACACACACACTCTCTCTATCTCTCTCCTATGTCTGTTAGTAACCAGCCTTCTCATTTAAATTTCGTGATTTGAGACAATAACTCGACCGTTTGCTTGAAATGTATTGTTTCTCGTGTATAGTTTCCTGTTTGACACAGTAATGAAGAGGTTGCACTGAGGTGTATAAAAGAGGTTTTTTTTGGCAAATTCTACTTAGTCTTTTGCAAACTCGTAATAACCGAAGCACGAGTGAAAATTGTAACGTTCATTGCATTTACCTCAAATAGTTGTTTTTTTATCGTTTGCTTTACACAGGCGCAGCATCTGGGAGGACCATCTGGAATTCATCCAGCGACACAACTTTGAGGCTGACCTCGGTCTCCACACCTTCCGTGTCGGGGTCAACGAGTACGCCGACATGGTATGCGATTTATGCGCATGTCCGTTATTTGATACGTTGACGCATGCAGATAGGCGCAGACAAACAGGACAGACAAGCAGATTAATTAGCAGTCAGTTAATTCACTAGAGAAACTTTCAATTACCCTTCATAAAGGAGAAGCTCAGACACAGATTTTTCCACAGAGTCCAGCCATGCAGAAACTGTACTTTTGTGTGCTTTCTTCCCCAGTTTTCACAGCTTTAGGTAGACTCATCTAATTGAATAGGGCGCTTGCATGCACTTTTTGAACCTATATGTGGCTGTCTATTGTGTATGCAACAGTTTTCAGTTTGCGTTTTCCTTAAACTTGTTTCGTTGTCTACTCAGAGCAACGCGGAATTCCGCAAAGTCCTGAATGGCTTCAAGATGCCCGAAACCCTCTTTGCTGGGGGAGAGATCTTCATCCCTAAGCCTGGTGCAAAACTCCCCGATTCTGTTGACTGGCGTACTAAAGGCTACGTCACCCCTATTAAGAACCAGGTAAAGTTCAGCTGAACACAGGTCACGCCTCCTGCTTTTTTCGTCATTCACTGTGGTGCAACAATTATCTATTTCATGTTTTTATGTTACGATAAATATTTCTCTTCAATATTAATTTTCTTATTAATTCTTAAACATCCTTTTCTCACCTGAAAATAAAATTCAGTGTGAGTGAAAGGGTGGTTACAAAAAGGATTTTAAAAATGTTTTTTGATTTAGTTTCTGACAACTGTTCTCTTTGCAGGAGGAAGGCACGATATATTTTACTTAGCCTCATCCAGTTTACAAATAATATTAAGATATTTATTTATTAATGTTTGAAAAAAATTGGGCAATTTGCACTGATTACGCTTCAATTTTTGACCTGCAGGGTCAGTGCGGGTCGTGCTGGGCCTTCTCTGCCACAGGGTCACTGGAGGGTCAGTGGTTCAACAAAACGGGGAAACTCGTCTCCCTCTCTGAGCAAAACCTCGTAGACTGTTCCAAGAAGGAGGGTGAGAACATTTCTTTTCAATCCTTTAGTGTTCTTCCTCTGTTTTAATAAATTGTGTTCGTATGCTTATGCCATATCTTAACTTCAGAAGATGAAAGACCTCTGCGCCTACTTGAGTGTATCAGATGCAAAGCCTCGTAAAGCCCAGACTAAGACCTTACCATTTGAAAATCAATACCCAGCATTCATAGCGTCTGTTCTGATATTGTCTTTCCCCCTCTTACCTAGTTCTCTCTCTCTCTCTCTCTTTGATACGTTGTGATAGTTCTTACTTTAACGTGCAGGTAACGAAGGCTGTGAGGGAGGTCTGATGGACCAGGCCTTCACCTACGTCCAGAAGAACGACGGCATTGATACAGAAGCGTCCTACCCATATAAGGCCAAGGTCTCCGGGAGTTCTTCATTTTATTCTTTTTTTCTGATGATGATGATGATGATGATGATGATGATGATGATGATGATGATGATGATGATGATTGTTGTTACTGTTGTTTTATATCATGTAGACGACTTGTTAGTTTATGTTTACTTGGACTGTGTGCTAAAAAGCTCTGACTTTGTCACAAATATGAGTAACAATACTTTGTTTTAAATAGGGTACACCACAAATGTACTGATCTAAATTAAATTCTGACGTCATTGAAAGCCTTTGCCAGTACAGAAGCTTCCAGTACATGTTAATGAGGGGACTTCTTAACAGCGAGTCAACATCTCGTGACGTCATGGCGCGTGTATTTCGCAAACTTACAGAACAGGTGTCTTTGCTCCGATTTGGGAAATCAGTATCTCGCATCGATTCAAACTCAGTAATTTGCAATTAGCTTTGTGTTCGGATTGGGCTTTAAGAATACATCTCTCTCTCTCTCTCCCTCCTGATCCATAGGACGAGAAGTGCAAGTTCAAGCGTGCTGACGTCGGCGCCAACGACACAGGTTTTGTCGATATCACGAAAGGCAACGAGGCCGACCTGCAGGAAGCAATTGCCACTGTGGGGCCCATCTCCGTGGCCATCGATGCCAGCCACAGCTCCTTCCAGCTGTACAAGTCAGGCGTCTACTATGAGAAGAAGTGCAGCGCTAAGCAGCTGGACCACGGCGTTCTTGCTGTCGGCTATGGCAGTGACAGCTCAAAAGACTACTACATCGTTAAAAATAGGTGAGCAAAGCAGGAACAAAGGAGCGAACGAAATAAATAAGTCAGCAAACACACATAAAAAATAATAATTCGGTGATTTATTGCGAATACTTCCCTCTCAAATATCTCCAGCAGTCTAGTCTGGACATGGGGCCTCTGTTTTGTCCTCATCATCCACTGTGCCGGCCATTTATGTCTGTTCACTTTCGTGACTTCTTTGGTGTTTCTGACTATCTGAGTCTCTGCTTTGGTTTGTGTTTATGTATATGATTGTTCTGTGGGTGTATGTTTTGGCAGTGTCATTTCGTTCCAGTGAAAACGTTTGCAGTCGAGGCTATGATAATTTTGTTATGGTGCAGTGACCTAGGTTAGGGGTTTTCACTGGAAGTTACAGATTGTACTGTCATGCTCTAGTGGAGAAGAAACTGACATACCGTAAACCTGTCTCAAAATAACGTTCTGATGTTTTCTGAGATCACATGATGAAAAATATCAAAATAATATGCTAAGAATGAAAAAAGTATCAAGACGCATGAGAAAAAATATAATTGTATCATTTTTGGTCTCTAGATTTTGACAATGATAACGACCTTGTTTTTTGTGTGGAAACAGCTGGGGAACTAGCTGGGGAATGGAAGGCTACATCCAGATGTCCAGGAATCGCAATAACAACTGTGGCATCGCCACAGCTGCCAGCTACCCCAAAGTCTAGAACATCATCGCCTGCGGCACTGCAATGATCGGCAGCAGGAACGCCAGCGTGTATCAAATAATTCTTAAAAGAGAAACCCCACGACTGATATGTTTCAAGTTTACCCTATATAAAGAGAGTGATGTCACCCGTTTAAAAAAAGTTGTTCATTGTCTGATTATAGTTCACAGATTTGCTAGAAATAAAACTATTCTGTTACTCTTTTTAATACTGGATTGTTGTTGTTGTTGTTGCTCACTGCGAGAATCAGAAGCAGATTAACTCCCATATCTACATTCATTCTCACATGAACATGTCCACAACAGACATTCACAAACACTCGTGGAAGTAAAAACACAGTTATAATAATAAAAAAACATAACGATACTTATTTAAGAGCATCTAATGTTATTATCATTATTTTGTCGATGCTGTTACTACAAACAGTTTACTGTAGTCGGGACAGACCGTTTTACTACTTGAGATTTTGTTGTGTTGATAATTAAAGAAGTGTGACGGAATAAATAAAGAAATAGTTTAAGGCAGTGCAACCCTTACTTGTCACCCGCAGGAATTGAGAATGTTCAATGCTTCGAAACAAAATGGACGAACTGCACGACGAAAAGATTTTCGTACGGTTATAGTGTTTTGTGCTTTACAGAAACCTGGCTGAGCGAAGGAATAACTGACTCTCAAGTGTTTGTTGACGGTTTCTCCATATTTAGGGCAGATTGGACAAGAGCGGCAGGAAAACAGAGTGGCGGGGAAATCTATTTATGTGAACAAGAAATGATGCCACCCAAACAACATTACGGTGAAATTCAGACACTGCTGTCCATCTGTGGAAATCCTAACACTTGGCCTACGTCAGTGGTGTATACATATACACAGTCACGTATGTGCCACCGTCCGCAAACGCCGTTGTCGCGTGCGACGTGATCCCCTCTCACATACAGGACCTTGAAACTACCCTCCCCCCTACTTCCCCAAAATTCTTTCAACATTAGAACCGGTGCTTTTAACCACTGAACTTTGAGGAACACCCTATCGAAATACCAACAACACGTTACCTGCCACCGCTTGGTCTCAGATCACAATCTGGTCAGCCTTGTCCCTCGATACTGGCCCCTCGTACAACGTGTTCCACCCATAAAGAAATCAGTGGATCAGTAGGACAAAGCCTGTGTTGACACTCTACAACATTGCTTCGAGGCCATAGACTGGAATGCGTTTGTTGACACTTCGTCCAATGTCACCGAACTGGCTGCTGCGTAACTGACTATATCAATTGCTGTGAAAATGCGGTTTTGACAAAAAAAAAAAAAAAAAAACATCAGAGTTGATCACAACAAAAAACCCTGAGTAACAAAGAACAACAAAAACAAAAAGAAGCAGGTTTTCAGGGACGGGTAAAGGGAGGCAGTGCAGAAAAACTCAAGAGGGCCATCAGGGAGGGAAAGGAAAAATATAAACAGAAGGTAGAAGAGAATTTTCAAAAGCACAATATGAAGAAAGTCTGGGAGGGGATTAAGCTAATGATTGACATCCAGGATAGTAAATTGGATCAGAAAACAGAGAACAAGGAGAACGCAGATAAATTAAATACTTTCTTTTGTCGCTTTGATTGCCATGATTTTACAGAAAATAGAAATAAGCTGAGTCAGTCAGTCACCCCCTTGACCGGGACCTGGCGTTGGGGGGAGCACATGGATAGACGCGGCAGCTGAAAGGGCCCGCCACACTTGCCTATTGTGGGCGATAGTCAGCAGGTCCTGTACAGGACGACCAGTCCAGTCTTTGACGTTCGTAAACCAGTTTTTCCTCTGACCACCGCGGCGTCGGCCACCCTCTAAGTTACCTTGAAGGATAGTTTTCGAAAAGGTGTCGTGCCGGGTCACATGGCAGAAGAATACCAGCTTACGTCGCTTGACTGTTGATAGTAGAGGTTCCTGGTGTCCTACCAGTGTGGCCATCTTGTTTCGCTTAAAGTCGTTGGTTTTATGTTCTTTGTATGAGATCTGGAGCAGCCTCCTCAGGCACCAGGGATTTGTACAGCTTGTACTTGGTAGTGAACCTTATTTTATAGCTATGCCAGATCTTATCTAGCCTAGCCATTGCCGCTGTTGCTGTTGCGATCCTGATGCAGATGTCTGGCGTGGAGCTGCCGTCCTGGGAGAGGGTGGCTTCCAAGTATTTGAAGCTGCTTACCTCTTCGAGCTGTACCCTGTTCATATAGATTTCTGCATTGCCGTTGCCATTGATCATAACTTTTCTCTTTTCAGTGCTTGTCTCCATTCCATATGCGTTTGAGGTGTATGTCAGTCTTTTGGTAAGGCCTTTGTTAGTACCTGCTAACAGATCTATGTCCTCTGCAAAGCGTAGGTTGCAGATTGGTCTTCCACCAATTGAAATAGAAGTATAATGGTCGTGAAGAGCTTCGAGCATGATGTTTCCTCAGAAAATATTAAACAGCATCAGTGAAAGGGGACATTCTTGACGTACCCCTACTGTGGTGCGAAAGTAAGTTCCTATTTGGTTGTTCAGCAGTACTGTAGTGTTGAGCTGTTATACAGCGCTTCAACGACTTGGACGAGACCTTCTTCGATGTAGAATTTTCGCATCACATGCCATAGCCCCTCGTGCCAGACTCTGTCAAATGCCTTTTTAAAGTCAATGAAATTGTGGTAAACGTCCCGCTGATGCTGAAGATGCTTTTCTATAAGAAGACGACAGTTGAAGATCTGCTCAACTGTGCTTCTACGTGGTCTGAAGCGAGCCACCGCAGCTCTTCTGCGGTGGTTCTGATGCGGTTCTGTATGACCTTCAGCATGACTTTGCTTGGGTGACTGATAAGGCTTATGGTTCTGTAGTTCTGGCACTGTTTGCTGTTTTCTTTCTTTGGGAGGGGTATGATTAGTGGCTGCTTCTATCTCTGGGCCATTCCTTGCGCTCCCAGACTCTTTGGCACAGGACAGTGAGGGCCTTTGTAATTTCTTCCCCGCCCTGCTTGAGCAGCTCAGCTGATACATTATCAATGCCTGGGGACGTTCCTCCCTTCAAACAATGTACAGCTCTTTCGACCTCTTCCAGGTAGGACTGGTACGTCTACAGGTTCGCTGTCTCTAGTCTGCTTGTTTTGGAGAATGTTGGCGTCGGTCTTTAGCTGGTTGTTGTACAGGTCCTTGCAGTACTCCGTCCATCGGTTGAGTACAGCATTGCCTTCTATGAAAAGGTGAAATTTCTGTCTTCAGTGACTGGGGTCTTCTGCTGGTCTGTCTTAGTGAGGGTCTTTAGAAGTTGGTAAGCCTTTTTGCTGTCACCTCGTGCCATTCTACCCTCTATATTGAAGCATTGGTTCTCGATCCAGTTCTCTCTAGCTGCCTTCAATCCCTTTCTTGATGGCACAGTTCACTTCTTTAATTGTATTTGGTGGCTGCTTCAGGTTTGCTTTTTCTTTCTCTCTTCAAGGCCCTCTTATTCCTATGTTGCCCTAATACCTCGTGGGCTCGTGATAGTAGCTGAGAGAGGCTCTTAATAATGTTTTAAGAGAGGATGGTGGAGAGGAGAATATTAATATCGTTACAGAAGAGGCGGTGCGTCAACTTCTCAAAGTCCAGAGTCAAAAGGCAGCCTCTCCTGACAAAGTAAAACCTTCTATCCTAAGGAACTGTGCTGACCAACTTGCCAAAATTCTGTGTATCATTTTTAACTTGTCTCTTTCAAACAGTTCTGTCCCCCTTACGATGGAAGACTTCCTACGTTGTGCCAGTGCCGACGAAAAGCAGAGTGTTAGAAGAAAATGATTTAAGCCCAGTTTCATTAACTTCTGCTGTAATGAAAGTTTTTAAAACGCTTATACTCAAACGCTTACTGGTTCAGGACTCATTAGACCCTCCACAGTATGTCTATAGAAGTAAACGTAGTGTAGAAGATGTTTTATATTTTTAAATAGAATTTAAGCACATCTGGAGAACCCCAACACCTATATTCGTCTAATGTTTTTGAATTCTCCAGTGCTTTCAATAGCAAAATAGGATAGGGACAAGCTGAACAAAAGAATTAAAACAGTAGGAGGAGTTATTGGAATGGTGCAGAATGACTTAGAGACACTATATCACAAGCTTCTGTACAACAGACTGCAATTTTAGCCGATGAATCTCATTCACTCGAACAGGAATCGGTCAGCAGACGGACAGACAGAAGAAGTAGGCTAAGAGTTATCCGAGCCAGAACCGCACGCTATTTACGCTATTTTATTCCGGCTGTCATCCCAATATTCAACCAAATTATGGATAGGACACGTCTTTGAGTGAAGGTTCTCATACTACTGGCTTACGTTCCCGGAACGACCGTTCTTTCCTGTTTTTTGTTTTTATGTATTCTTATATTTAAAGTCATATTTGAGCTATCATGTAATGTTTGATATAAAAGTAACATTGTCAGACAAATAATTTCCTGAAAAGGATGATAAGGATGTTTTGTATTTGTATTGCATTTATAAAGTAACAGAAAACAAAATAGAATGGGCATTGTAGTGGTACCGACAATTAAATAGCTACATGAGTTGTCGTCGCGGTAACGAAGCGATGTTACCCGACAGAAGCAGCAGAGAGCAGAATAGAATGAACAATCAAAGTCATACTATATCCGGTACAGTGCACGTGAGCACTCGACACATCTGTGTGACCAGATGACAGCAAAGATAACAGAACACAGTAATTCTCCTGCTCAATACAACGTATAGATACCACACTTCGATGTGAATTTACGCTTGTAGAAATTGTACAGAGTGAGAACAAAGTCCTCTCACTCCTATCTATGGATGAACACAGATCTTCCCCGCTGATCTTGCAACAAACCTCCTTTTCACGGCAACACAAAGCAATTACCACATGGTTTGTACTACAGAAGAAATAAACTCAATAGGTTGACACATACACACCCGCAGACAAACAGAAAGACGTCAGGCAGGCTACCAACGAGGGACGAAGTGGCACAAAAATGCAAACAGCTTTGAGTACTGTGACGTAACTGTAAAACGATGTAACTGCTTTAGATGACTTAGCAGCAAAGGCACGCAGAGGAGTGACTAGGATTTCAAAAGTTCTTTGAAGATCGGAACTCCCTGTTCAAATTGTTTGACACACAAATTCAGCCAATTCTTTTATATGGTTCTGGGGCACGGGATCTGTGTGCAGATATTACTGTTATTGTGAGTCCGTTTGCTTGCTATTAAACGGTTTTTGAAGATGACAGCCAGAACTCCAAACGGAATGATTTACGATTAATGTGGTCGATACTCATTGTTCGTTTATTATATTGTGAGATGTATTGCAGATTGGTTAAAAATTGTTAATTTTGCCGCCCCCTCCCCTACAATCGACTGCCAAGAAAATTTCTAATTATGTTGTTAAATATGCACAGGAATGTCAAGGTCACATGGGTTATGTTTGTACTGTACCAATATGATTTTGGATTTGTCTGGGAAATGTCAAGAGGTGGACAAAATTAAGCAATTTTTAAAAGAATTTTAGCTATGACTCACAGACTGTTTTCAACAAGACTGCCACAGTAAAATACTTAGTAGTGATCAATATTCATTCAACAGCTCGTCATCTTTATTATTTACTTACTTTATTGAGGTAAAACATATTAGTCTAAGAGATTAATTAATAAGATTTAGAATATTCGTTTCAAATCTTAACTGCCATAAACAACGTTACAGGAATTGTCAGCCGTCTCACTAAAATGCCCCCATTGCAACTGTGAAAAAACTGATTTGCATTTTGTGTTCATATGCTCAAAATACAAAGATCTACGTCAGTCGTACATTCCTAAAACTGTTATTAGAATCCTTTACAGTTTCGTTTATCCATTTTATTTGCCAGTAACTCTAGAAAATTAATCCAAAATGTTGCCTTTTTTCTTTAAAAAGCACTACAAGTTAGAGAGAGACAATTATTTGCAAAATGTTTGTGCTTACTCTGTTAATACCAAGCTTTGTCACTTTCGATACACGTTGTAATTTTAATGAAGTTGTGGTACTAGACTATTAAAAACTATGAAAAGGGTACGAGCATGGAAGAAAGAGGGATTTTCCATGTTTATCGCAAAAAGTGCTCATGTACTATCTCGCTGGCTCGATTTTCGGATACCATAGCCCCCTCAAAAGCGGAAAAACCCCACAAAAGCTGACTACTTTGTTATCGTCTGCTTCAGACAGGACCTGCCTGAAGAAAGCAGGTCATTTGTTTTCGACGTGTCTTAATTAAATATAGTTATTACTTCTTACTTTCACAATCATTAAAGAGATGGTTTAAAAATGTAGATGCGTTTTTTGAAGAAAAAACTCATTCTTCAAAAAACTCATTACAGATGCAAGAAAAGACTAACTAAACAATGACGCGTTAGTTTTTCATAGGTTGCATTATTGATTAAGTTTCGGGCACAACGAACAAAACAACAATAAACGTAACAACTTTTTAATAATAAGCACAGGTAAAAAAAATAATTATCACGAAAGCTTTGTGTATTGAGTCAGTGTACCCATTGCCTCTTACTGGCTTTTCCCTTATAGGTGCAAACAATTTCACTGATCTACCTGTCCTTTTTATTGACAGACAGACAGACAGGCAGGCAGGCAGGCAGGCAGGCAGGCAGGCAATATAGATCATTTACGAGGAACAAGAAAAATAGACCTGATATGCCTGACCATGTAAACAAAAGTAAACAGACATACACGTGCACACAGACGCATGCATACACCCATGCATCGTGAGGCACGCGCGCGCGAGCGTGAAGACACCAGTCTGTGCACACATACGACATGTAGTACAGACGAAATCATTTCTCAAATTTCAATATTTTAATGAACATTTTGATCAATAGCGTAAGTAAACAAACTATTCTTGAGCGAGTTGTCACGTGATCGATTGAGGAAAGAAACGTCGCGGACGCTGTTTGTCTCCGTGATCTACACACCTTTTCTAATTATGTTTTAATCTTAACTATTGAGCCTGTAATCACACGCAGGTAGCCAAGTCTCGTGCCAGTCATATGTATGGTATCATTCCAATGGGTCATTTGTCCCGTTTTATTTCAAAGTCAAGGTGAACATTCCGATAGTTATTATCCTCGTTATCGAGAGCGTTAGATAATTTGAGGAAGCAGCTGACTGGAAATAACATTTTTAAAATTGAAAGCGATTTATTAACAATGTTTTGGTGATAATAGCTTAGACAACAGATTTCAACTTTTTCTCTCCTGCACACTATTTTTTTCTTTCCTTTTAAACCTGCATGGTGTCTTTGATGTCAAGACGCTAGTTGGATAAGTTTCCTTCGTAGCAAAAAGACCGACGATGGACTGCATATTTACAGACCTTCTGATCATCTGGGGGAAGGGGTCTTCTTTTTTTTTTCTTTTTTTTTCTTTCTGCCGAAGTGGGTAAAAACAGCTGATCGTTCGAAACTGCCCCAGATCAGGAAACAAGTAACTGATAAGATACAAACAGCGGTGCATGAAGAGTATCGGGTAAAAATAAAATCGCGCAGTCACACCCTATGACAAGCATGTGATTTAATCAGATGACGTTCTCAAAGTGGGTATAAAAACTACAACCACTCTCTAGCTCAACGCGTTGACCGACAAGGGAAATAAGTTTACTCAAAAATGTGAGTAGATGGTCCTGTACTTGAGTTTGTTAATCTTGCTTTTTCCTTACATAGTACCTCTTGTCTGGCAGGTATTAATCATCTCTTAATCACTTCTTATTCCTTATTCTAATTGTTTATAAATATATAATGATTGTTGTATATAACAAGTGAAAAACAATATTTGGTTTGTACTACATTCATCTTTGTGTTATAGGTACTTGTGATTTTTTTTGTTGTTCAGACTAAGTTCAGCCCCTTTTGTTTTTTCCCCATTTGACTTTGTGGATGTCGCAATCTGATGAAAGCCTGCATCTGCAGACTGCAGTGTGTTCTATGTTTGTTTCTTGCAGATGAAGTGCATTGTGCTGCTAGTGGCCATTGGCGTGGCTTATGGTCTTGACCTGGAGGCTGAATGGAGAACGTTCAAGACAACGTTCAACAGGATGTACCGCGACCCAAGGGAGGAAGCATACAGGTCAGTTTTAGGGGTCAAGCACAAAGTCGACAGCTCTTTTGATGGAACGAGTTATAGGACGGAGGACTTTATGGAGAAGGGGATCCAGGTAGATGGTAGTGGGAGCTGTTGGGAAACTTTTGGCTTTTGTGGGAATGGCAGGGTTTTTGGGATGTTCGTATAAAAAATGACAACTGATGATCACTGTTCGTTAACGTTTTGCCTGTAACAGGCGTAGCGTCTTCCAGGCTCACCTGGACTTCATCCAGAAACACAACCTGGAGGCAGACCGTGGACTTCACACCTTCCGTGTCGGGGTGAACGAGTACGCGGACATGGTGAGGCAACCGAAGTATTAAGCTAAAGACCGGCTTTGGGGTTAAATTTCAGAGGTGGATCAAATAATCCGTCACTTTGCTTGCTTGTTTGCTGGCTAGAATTTGTCTGTGTATGCCGATCCGAAGTTCTAAACCAAGTCCCCCTGTGTGTACGCTATCGAAATGCAGTACAAAAGGCATTTCTTTCATGTTCTTTTTAAGCTTCGTTGGTCTGACTATTGAAGTAGTTGCAATATTTGCGGTTCATCGATTTGCAGACCAATGCAGAATTTGTTCATGTCATGAACGGTTTAAGAATACCCGAAAACTACGAACCCAATGGACCTCTGTACACTCCACCCGAGGTGTCTGACTTGCCCCCTAGCGTGGACTGGCGCACCAAAGGTTACGTCACGCCAGTCAAAAACCAGGTAAAGCTACCTCTGGAACGAATGATATTATCTTGCAAGTAACAGGAAAATCGTATTCCGATGACAAAACCAGTTTGCTGGAGGATAAAGAGGATAAAAAACTTACGTTTCAATTTCCAATTTCAAAGACCACGCCGCCAAGGCGAGACGTTTTTCTTTGCGTATGTTGATTGGAAATCACGGTTAGAGCAGAAGCCATTTGTGACCTCAGTACATTTTCTGGTAAAGGGTCAGTGTGGCTCGTGCTGGGCCTTTTCTACCACGGGGGCACTGGAGGGTCAGTGGTTCAACAAAACGAAACAGCTGGTCTCATTGTCGGAGCAAAACCTGGTGGACTGTTCCAAGAAGGAGGGTAAGAATGAAGCTACATTTCCCCTCAAGCCACAGTTCTGCTTATACCAGTTCCTGTAATTATGAGCGTCTGGGCGCCTTGAAAGAATCCCGAGCGTATAAAAATAATCTTGAGGTTGAATCTTATGATTATTATAAATTTTTCCGTGCACTAGCCTCTTTTTTGCAAATGAACACACATGCGTATTCTCTAAAGACTTAGCTGAGCATCTGTATACCAGCTACTGAGTGGGACAATGATTAATAGGAAGTGCAAAGATGTTGTTAGTAAGGATTAACCTGCGAAAATTGAAAAAGTTTGCGCTTTCTGGAGAGTTGCTATTACCAGACAATCATATAAAACAAATGAAAGTCAGGAGATTGGTCATTTCCCTGTACAGGTAACGAAGGCTGTGAAGGTGGGTTGATGGATCAGGCTTTCACGTACATCAAGGACAACAAGGGCATCGACACTGAAGCATCATATCCGTACAAAGCCAAGGTACGTCCTGCCTTTGAGTGTGAATGTATTCGTCGACAGAAGAAAGTTTGTTGTCTTCTCCAAGAGTTTATAGCGACTGTGCTTCTGTCTGGACTTGGTTGGCCTCTTTTGTTCCTTTCATACTCTGTACCCAGCCCTTCACTCACTGAGAGTGAACTACTGTTACATCCGCTATCATTAGGGGCCTGTGTCATTGTTTTAAAATCAATCTAACACTAGCATGTCTGTGTCATCCTCCTTCTGAAAGCAGCACAGGTCTGTATCATCATCCATTTGACACTGACACATATCTGTGTCATACACCTTGTGACGCCGTCACTGTATCTTACAGGACGAAAAGTGTGTCTTCAAGTCTGCCGACATTGGAGCTACAGACACAGGCTTCGTGGACATCAAGAAAGGCAGTGAGGCCGACCTGCAGGCAGCTGTGGCCAACCTGGGTCCCATCTCCGTGGCCATTGACGCCGGTCACAGCTCCTTCCAGCTGTACAAGTCAGGCGTGTACTACGAGAAGAAGTGCAGCTCTACGAGACTGGATCATGGAGTGCTGGCAGTTGGTTATGGTACAGACCAGGGAAAAGATTTCTGGCTGGTCAAAAACAGGTGAGAGATCGAGAATAACATTTCAACAAGATATAAACAGATGGAGAATAAAGTAAACAAGACATAAACAAAAATGGGAGTTTGCTGTTAGAGGCACACACACACACACACACACACACACACACACACACACACACACACACACGCACACACACGCACACACATATATATATCGTCAAAAATTGTACTTTGTATTATTGTACATTGCTTTTATAACATTTTTTAACAGCTGGGGCACCAGTTGGGGAATGGCAGGCTACATCCAAATGTCGAAGAACCGCAACAACAACTGCGGCATTGCCACCATGGCCAGCTACCCCGTTGTTTAAACCGTCATTAAAGCTTCGACGGTGTCGCTGTGACATCAGTGACATTATACACTATTAGACACAGTGCTTCTGTTACTTTTGCTACATTTTGTTCTTGTTATGTCTCGCTAGAACAATTGGGCCGACGGGTACTTTTTGCAAAATAAAAGAACATAAATAGGAGTGCAGTTATTGGTTTCTTGCTTTGCCCACTCTGATACTGTCTCTGTTGTTAGTGGTTGGCTGTTTTATCTTCATTGAAACCCCTTTTTCTATCTTTTTTTTGTCTCTCTTCACCCTATTTCTTTTCTCTCTCTCTCTCTCACACACACACACACACACACACACACACACACACACACACACACACACACACACACACACACACCAGTCTGAGCACTCACACAAAATGCAGTACTTTCATTAGTATTGATGAAATAATTTCTCCCTTTCCCTCTTTCATCAGCTCTCTCCACGTGTTTTTCTAGTGCGTGCACACTTGACGATAAGGACACAAAAGACATCAATCTTTTTTATTCACAACAGTGGTAGGTTAAGCAAAACAGTTCCTTGTTTACATATGGCCTTGCTAAAAAAAATTACGTGCGATAATGATGAACTTCTACAGTAACCAGACATGAGAAAGACAGAGAGAACAAACGAAAATTTATTGTCTTAGGTCATGTGGCCTCAACAACGCGGGAGTCAAGCACAACTCACACAATTTTAAAGATGAAATGTTCAGATCATATATTTTAATACAAGTTTGCATTAAAAAAATTGCATCGGTAGCAAGTAACAATAAGAAAACATTTGCCTTCATTCAGCTACAGACATAACTAAAGAGTGAGTGAGTGAGTGAGTGAGTGAGTGAGTGAGTGAGTGAGTGAGTGAGTGAGTGAGTGAGTGAGTGAGTGAGTGAGTGAGTGAGTGAGTGAGTGAGTGAGTCCAGCACCGGATGACTACGTTTTCTTCTGCATGTCATGCGGCTTTCAAGGCTTCTATCCGCAGGTCACTAACTTCCTTTCGACAGCGAACTGGTGGCACAATTATCAGACTAGACCAGAGGGACAGATTTATCTAAACGGGGAAAAACCCCAGTGAACATAAACCGACTTTTTCTAACGTTCAGGGTCTCTGAAAGTAAGGGTCAGACTGTGGAAGAATGTCATGTACAGTAGCATAAGGTTATCAGATACTCCTGCCTCAAAAGTAGAGGGGGGTGTTTGTGAGGCCGCTTTAAAATTAGCTGTGGACGTGATCTTGAAAATCCACCTTCATCACGACACGCGAAAAACAAAAATGAACAGCATAACTACCTTGTATGGACCTAGGTGTAAGAAGTATGAGAATAGAGAATATCTTTTAAATGTCGGTGTTAATAAAGATCATTACAAAGGCAACAAAAGTAAAGACAGTGTAAGGCACTAATCAAGCTGGTTGGAAAGAAAGAAAGAAAGGATTCTCAACTGTTCAAATCGTGTCGGAGCAGTGGATTGAAAGGGGCTCGTCGTCAGGGGGTATTCTAACCTTCTCCCTCTTTTTGTCCACCCTGATAAATCAGCTACCCATTTCTACTGGGTAGACCGGAGGAGTTTTCCAGTCAAAGACGGATATCTGCTCTAAACATTTCAGTCTCACCAGGCTCCCCCTTAAAAGTGTTAAACAGGGTACTGTATCGAAAATAAACACTGTACTGGTTAAATATGAACAGTGTATATGTCCGAAAATAAACAGAACATAGTTTTGGTCCGAAAATCAACAGCGCCCGATAAAGACCTACCATAGACGGATTCTGACCTAAGACATAAAATATTAATTTTCAATAATTTGTACTTTCTTTGTCTTCTTTGGCTGGGGTTTTTGTTTTTGTTTTGTCGCTTGGCGGTTAATGAACTTGGCTCTTGGACAGAGGGTTCATGGATCGTATGCAAGACACCACGGGCATGCTACTGTCAGACACACCTGGTTTACTCCACCAGATAATCTCTGTGAACTGCTGTGAGCTTCCAGAACAAGTACGTCTGCTACAGGATTTTTTTTTTAAATTTTCGTCTCATTCCAAACACCTGTCTTGGTTCCCTACTTCTTCACGAATGGGATTTAAGTTTGATGGCGTCGCTCTAATTTCTCTGTAACTTTCTGTGATTACTAATGTAGACTGCTGTTTCGGAGGCTCTTTTTTGAACAGTGTTCTCTGTTTAATCTCTGTCAAGATATCGACATAAGTGTATGTTGACTAGCAGCTACAGGAACATTTGTTACGTTGAATGAGTAGTATGTAGCAGCCAATACAACATGAAACGCCATGTTGGTAGTAGACTCCACTTTGAGGGCTAACTATTGTGCAATGAACGTGTACTCCTTACCTACATTATTATAACTTTAGGCTGTACATTCGAGTGGTGTTCTCAGACATATTTATTTAGGAGAGTGGGAATTATCTTAATGATGTCTGCTGACCCCATGACCCTTCCAGAATATGTCATACTTGAACATGAACATATCAATCCATGGCAGATGAAAAAAAACAAAGCAAAACCTGCACAAACCTGCAACTTGGACGTACCCGTGCGGTCCAGAAATAATATCCCACCAGAATGACACCGTGGTGGTAGCATCACAACACATGCTGCTTTTAGTGTTAAACGACAAAGCAGCATCTAACAAGAAACAAAACTCATTGAAAAATGACTCACCCGGTTATCGCAATCACAAGAAAAGATGTAATATTCAGAATAATATGAACTTTATGATCATATTAATCACATTCATGCTTTGCAAGTCAGCGTGGCAAGAAAAAAATCTTTGTTTTGTAGAAAAGTGGTGCTTTTCCCTTTCTTTAGATCAAGGGCTAGATGTAAAAAAAACATATACTTTGTAAAGAATCACATTTCAAACAGCCCCCTGGTTCTTACGCAACTGCCGTGTTCGATGGTGGAACTCGTGGGATATATATGTATATAAAACTGCAAATATACTGGAAGCGGATTTGTAGACAAAACATTTAGAGATACTACCGCTGAGTCTGGAACCATTCATCCACATGTAGTCATCTAGTACTAATGAACAGCAAACATGTCCAAACCCCATACATAAAAAAATCGCATGTACAGTGGTAAATGAGTTTGCTATTTTGGGTGGGTAGGAGACAAGACAGGAGAGTATATGAGCTTGCTATTAAGGGTGGGTAGGGGACAGAGAGCGTTTGATTGAACTTACGATTGGTAGGTGGGAGATGAGGATGTCCGAGATGAGAAAAAGAAGAGGAAATTAGTAAAAGAAAAAAATCAGGTCAAAGAAAGCAGATGAGTGGGCCTTAAGAGACACGTAGGTTTACTGGGTGCAAGAAGAGGTTATCAGTTTTTTTTAAATAAAAAAGATAAAATGAGATAAAGCCCTCACGACAGGCGTGTGACCTGATCAGATGACGCTTTAGACTGGTGTATAAAATATCAGATTGTCTTGCTTTACCAAAGAGATAGCTTCACAGAAAAAAAAAACGTAAGTTTTTTTTCCCTTTTTTGTCCCTCCTTTTCAGCTGTGTGTGCCATTGTCCATTAAAAAGAATCTATGTACTTACACGTGAACTGCAGGACTCTTCATAGGACTTATCTTCTACCGGCTGCTTCTGTCTCTTTTTCTTTCTTTCTTTCTTTCTTTCTTGTCAAAAGCACGCGTTCATTAGTAAGGAAACACGCACTCTATACCCAGAGTGGGGAAGGTCAAAAATTATTTGGTCTGGCTGTTCCAAAGGCAGTTGTGGACAGGAGTCGACATTCAAGAAATCTGGGAGCCTTTTTGTATAATAATAATAATAATAATAATAATAATGTTCTTTTTGCGGTTTCTGTAGCAGGGTTTTTTTACAGGGTGGGGTTGCTAACCCCACGCCCAACCCTCCTCCTTCATCCGGGCTTGGGACCGGCAGGTTACCCGGGGGGTTTCCAGGCGGAGTTAATAATAATAATAATACAACGTACGTTTCGAGGGACAAGCCAGGAAAGACCATTACGGAATTGAAAGGACCACGGATGTAGATGTAATGTAAAGTAATGTAACCCCGTGGAAAGGTCACATATGAATACGTAGAGACAGGTATGCTTCTCCCCCCCCCCCCCGCCCGAGCGTCTGCCTGTATTGCGGTGACTCGGATGGGAGTGTATAGGTTGCAAAAGTGTTAACACATTGTGGCTAAACTACGGCTTGATCATACATAGTAGGCTAAGTTTTTAGTTGATAATTGTGTATAAAAATCTGAATGGCCCTTGGCAGGAAAAAGCTTTCCCACATTCTCTCATTTTTTCGCTGATTTTGATTACAACAAAACAAATATGAAATCCGTCACTGTCTTTAGTGACAAAACAAACATATTTCGATACGGTTGTATCAAAAATCACTTGTCAAATGAAAAGAGGACATTGAACAATATGTCACAATAATATAATCTCAAAATTACTAAAACTTAAAATTTTCGTAAAACTTCCGGGCAGTGTCTTGCCTTCATTAAGTAGATTTAACTTAATCTGTCTTCAACTCCGTTGCTCTTGGTCCCCCGTCTACTGTTTGATCCATAATTAGGGACTTTGCATCCATTCACACCGTGTTTTGGAGACTTTATGAATTGAGCTGCGTACTTTGTGGGGATTCAGCAGACAAGCAGATATACATCGTGGCTGATCATGCAATATGAGATAGATAGATAGATCTCCACAAGTCTTGAAGAGCCTGACAAAAGTGATTTTAATTGCCTGCAGATGAAGGGCCTTCTGCTGTTTGTGGCCCTTGGTCTCACGTCGGGCCTTGACTTTGATGCTGAATGGGACGCGTTCAAGACGAATTTTAGCAAGGTGTACCGAAACTCGAGGGAGGAAACGTACAGGTGAGTTAAAGTTCTTGATGGGGCGAGGAGTTTTATCACTGAACAAAAGTGTGTCATCTTGCAGCTTCTCAAATATATTTTCTATGAAGATTTTAAAGCCAGTAAAATATGGCAAACATAGCTGTAGAAATCCTGTCATATAGTTTCAAAACTATCTCTGAAAAAGAGATTAATTTAAAATAAGCTTAAATGTAAGGAAATAATAAGAAAAAAATTAGAATAGAAAAACCAAGCCTTGCTCTGTCCCTCCATAGCATCCTTGCCATCATCACCGCAACCCACATAAACCCGGTTTTCACTTCCATCCCTCTTGTGTAGGTAAGAAAAGAGTCAACCCCACATTTTATAAGACAGGTCTAACTTTGGCCGTGTACTTTCTACTGTAACAGGCGTAGCGTCTTCCAGGCTCACCTGGACTTCATTCGGAAACACAACCTGGAGGCTGACCGCGGACTCCATACCTTCCGTGTCGGGGTCAACGAGTACGCGGACATGGTGCGTATGTCATACTGTCATTTAACCTGCTCCAGGGGCCGCTATCTTCAAATGTCTTTGCTTTACTAGTCGAATGATCATGTTTGCTTCCCTTATACACGTTGTGCTGAAAATATAAATCTTACATCTACATCAAAAGTAAATAATGCTTAGTGTTACCTGTCTGCCTTCCTACCCAATGGCCTGATTTACTTCTCATCCCATCTTTCTTCTCAACGCGCCCGCGCGTGTGTGTGGGAGAGAGAAAGTGTGCACGTGTGTGTGTGTGTGTGTGTGTGTGTGTGTGTGTGTGCGTGCGTGCGTGCGTGTGTGTGTGTGTGTGAGAGAGAGACATTTTTTCTCTCTCTCTCTCTCAGTTTCTTATTCTCTTTTGCGCATGATCTTGCTTCATAAAGATGTACACTGGGTATTTTCAACAATCCAGTTCTGATCACATTTAAAAAAAAGTAAATTTCTGTGATCCCTTGTATGAGTTCGCTGTGATACTGTTCACTGGACGCCTGTCGTTTCTCTGACTCGCAGACCAATGAGGAGTTCGTGCGTGTCATGAACGGTTTCAGAATCCCTGAGAACTATGAAAGTGCAGCACCTGTGTACACTCCACCCAAAGGCTTGGCCCCACCCGCCAGTGTAGACTGGCGTACCAAAGGCTACGTCACGCCGATCAAGAACCAGGTATAAGCACGTAATAGCACGCCACGGAATATAAATATATACATGTACCTGCTTCCCGATGCAATAGTTGCCTCACTATAGAAACCTCTCAAAACCACATGTGCAGAGACCAAATGACCATTTTTACCAGCATGCATGGATCACCACGCCTGTACCTCACACACACACACACACACACACACACACACACACACACACACACACACACACACACACACACACACACACACACACACACACACACACTGTGTAATATGTGTCGATAGTTTTTATTCTCATATGAGTTTCTATAGTTTAAGGAAGACGAAATTGTTAATGTGTTTTAACCATGACGATGCTTGCATGGGCTGTAGGGTCAGTGCGGCTCGTGTTGGGCCTTCTCCGCCACAGGCTCACTGGAAGGTCAATGGTTCAACAAGACAAAAAAACTGGTCTCCCTGTCCGAACAAAACCTGGTGGACTGTTCCACGGAGGAGGGTAAGAAAAGCGAACTATTTGTACACAGTGTTTAATAAAATATAAGCACAGAAGTTTCTTGCATGAAAGTACACAAACATTAGTGCAGGAAAAGAAATAGAAAATAGTGCAAAGACTGAAAGTCAGATGACGGAACGCCGGATTCTGGAATTTTGTTTCACCTGTGCAGGTGATGAAGGCTGTGGTGGAGGTTACATGGACTATGCTTTCACATACATAAGAGACAACAAAGGTATTGACACCGAGGCTTCGTATCCGTACAAGGCAGTGGTAAGCATCGACATGGACAGCTGTGAAATCTGTTACATGTTTACTTGTTAACCTTCTTTAACCTAAATCCTTGTCTTTTGGCAGCTGGCGCATATATATATATATATATATCTCTGTGCGACGAATTGGACAGTCAAAGAAACAAACCAAAAAGTGTTAAGATGGAAACCGCTCAGGGGCGCACGAAAAGCAAAATAATTTTTAATCTAAGAAACTCAAAGGGAGAATAACGTTAACTTGAGAGTCCCCTCAAAGAGAAAAATTTTTGATCCAAAAAATAAAATCAGTTTGGAAACAAAACCTTTAAGCATAAACTACAAAATATTTGGAGAGATCAACGAAAACGGATGTCAACCAACTTGTAACCGTTTCAACTTCCTTGAAACGATCGATTACATCAAAGCACATGAGACTACATTTTGGCTTATTCCAGTACAATAGACGAACAGAATTAACTGTATCAATTTATCAGAACTAAATAAAGAAACAGAGATATAATATGTTTCACGATTCAAAAGCAGTAAAATGTTATGGTACGATGTGCGCATGGATGACGTAAGTGATAACAGATCAATGCTACCAGTCATGTGATAGACACATCAACTGCCCTTACATATTACCAGACTGACATCTAAACCATAAGAACAGGCTAGCATGCAGTAGGGCAATCTGACGGAAAGGCCATCCTGCATGTGCATCCTTCGTGTGACAATGCCACTGCATCCCTTGTCTTGTCTGACGTTTCAGTTTCAACGTTTGTGACACTGCCACTGTTTCCCTTGTCTGACACTGTATCCCCTATCTGACACTGCCACTGTATCCCTTGTCTGCCATTGTATCCCCCATGTGACACTGCCACTGTTTCCCTTGTCTGACACTGTATCCCCTATCTGCCACTGCCACTGTGTCCGTTGTCTGACGCTGTATCCCCTATCTGCCACTGCCACTGTATCCCCTATCTGCCACTGCCACTGTATCCCCTATCTGACATTGTCACTGTGTCTTACAGGACCAGAACTGTACATTCAACCCTGCCAACATTGGAGCTACAGACACAGGCTTCGTGGACATCAAGAAAGGCAGTGAGGCTGATCTTCAGGCAGCTGTGGCGTTCGTAGGTCCCATCTCCGTGGCCATTGACGCCGGTCACAACTCCTTCCAGCTGTACAAGTCAGGCGTGTACTACGAGAAGAACTGCGGGTCTAAGAAGAGTGACCTCGACCACGGGGTGCTGGCTGTCGGCTACGGCACTCAGGACTCAAAGGATTTCTGGCTGGTAAAAAACAGGTCAGCAGAATGAAAAACTCAGTTTTTTCCCCATTTTAAAATTTTGATGACTTTAAGAAAACTCATATAATATCTTTTTCATTGAACTACGTTGGTTGAATGCCCGTTCCGAGTTGGTTTAAACAGGTTTGCCGCTTGAAGATTCTCTGTAAATTTTTTTCTTTACATTACGGTGATTTATTCTCTTTACGATGGCTGATTATCAGACAAATAGGGTTTGCTCTCTTACCTAATAGCTGGGGCACCAGCTGGGGCATGGACGGGTACATCATGATGTCTAGAAATCGCAAGAACAACTGCGGCATCGCCACTTTGGCCAGCTACCCCGTCGTCTGAACAACCATCGGCAGAAAACAGGAAGACGTCACAACAAGAGGCTCGCAGCATACACAGCGCTAACGGCAGACTAGCTGATATCACTTAGTTCTTCATCCAGATGCTTTCTATGCTTTTGATGTCAAGAATAACCTTCCTTATGTGTACAGTATTGGAAAATAAATCTAAAAAAGGATTTTGCCTGGCTGCAGATCAAAATGGAATTTAAAACGGTGTAATACTTTGCTAATAGAATGGAATGGTGACATGGTGTGCATAGTTTTTGTTTGAATAGAATGGTGTGCGTAACTTGTTGGCCTAGTATGTTTCCATCCGTGTTTAACATCTTTGCTGCTTAAATTTTATTTCTCTACCCTTCTTTCCCGCGCGGTACGTAAACACAACCTCTAATCCACCGCGCGCGCGCACACACACACACACAAGTGCGCGCGTACGTGTGTACCTGAATTCATATGACTACATATATGATCAGATAAGATACAGACTTTTTAAATGCTTCACCTGCAGCAGCAACTGCCTTTTACAGTCATATTTTGGATTGTAGTCAAGCAAGACTGGGTCGACAGACACTACAGTTGTTGAACCTGAGATAACAGCACACGCGAGAAGCTAACCGCTGCTGAGTGATGTACCCAAGTCAGCACAGGGGCGACCTGTAACGTCTTAAAACAAAACAGGACATTTGTAGTTCCAAGGTTCCTTGCACAGCTGCTGTGTTAAAGCAAAGACGAAGCTTGGCAACTTTGACAGCTCGTACAGAATAAAGAAAGCCTGCTCGAAGGTTGGCATTCTCTTATAATTCCTCCTCTCACCGCCATTTTGTTCCTGTTTTCTATTGTTCACTTCATTGTTCTTGTTCTTAATTCTTCTTGTTTATAGTCTTCATATTCTTGTTCTTCTTGCTTTTAATTCTTCTTCTTGGTGCGTTTTCGAATGAAAAAAAAATCACATCACATCCTGACCGTATCTAGTAAACTAACTGGCGCATGCGCTGTACTTGCTAGTAGACAAGCTTCATTGTGACTTTGATCTGTTAAGACCGTTCTTAAGCGGACAAATGTTTGATCAAGTTTCGTAAAGCATCTACCTGAGTTAAAAAAATTGAAAACGTAGTCACACGTTTGTCCATTTTCTCCGGTTAAGAACAAAGCCGGATGAGTTGAAATTTAAATCAGTCTAGGAATCAGCAGCAAACGACCTTCTGGTCAACCAGAAACAACTGACATCTACTCTATTAGTTCGTCGCTGTGGTGAAGTAAAAATAAAATAAATTTATTTTAAAAAACTAAGAAACCCGCCTGAACAAAGAAACAAAAAAATAAATGAAAGACATTCCACTGGTGTAGACGTAATGTAGGTGAACGAGTGGCTCTCCCCACACCGGTAGCTGCACGTCAACTGTGACCCCCGGTTCGATTCTTTCCCTTGTGCCGTGCTAGATGCGCTCGCTGTGTTTCTTCCTGTTCCTGGTCGTGACTTCCTCAGCCCACAACTCCGACCTCGACAAGGAGTGGACTGCCTTCAAAACAACATACACCAAAATCTACACGGATGCCGCAGAGGAAGGGTACAGGTAGGCAGCTGAATGACAATTAACTCACAACGCGTCTTTGTTGACCTCGTGACACTTGATCTGTTGTTGAACAGTTGTAAAGAACACTATAGCACCTTGGGAGACACATCATACGTTATATAGGAGGTATAATGCAAGATTATTGTCGGTATTCCGACAATTAAATTTGTAATTTTTAATTTGTCACACCATTTATCCTTTATTTTCCTTTGGTGTCATGAAGTACTAGTGATTGTTGTTTCTTGTGGTTGCTGCTGCCCTTCATGTCTCTGCTGTTGCTGTCGCTGTTTGCCGCAGGCGAAGTGTGTGGGAGGACCACCGACGCTACATCCACCAGCACAACATGGAGGCTGATCGCGGCCTCCACAGCTTCCGCCTCGGGGTCAACAAGTATGCGGACATGGTACGTGGTGTGCACACGCGAAACTCGCCCTGCCCCATGCTGCCCCATGCTGCCCCACAGCAGTGTGGGAGCGGCTCTATCTCGGGTTCAATCAGACACTAGCTAATCTCATCTTTGCATACAGCTTTCAAGGACCAGAAGGCACAAACGTTAAAGCTGCCTTTTACTGATGAAGGTATCGAGATATTAATCAGTCAATCGATTAATGCACCGCTTTCTTGAAACAGCCAAACTGGGAATTTCGTCAAACGATGCTTGGGTACATTCCACGGAATCGAACCATTTCCAGCCCAGCACAGAGCCAGCCAGTCTTCAACCGCGTCCTTCGCCAGATCCCTGATCAAGTTGACTGGCGGGAGTCTGGTTATGTTACCCCCGTCAAAGACCAGGTGACCCTTCTGTCTATCCGTCTGAGCCAGCAAAAGTTTCATGTATTAATGACTACTTCATGGCTCGCACGCAAACCTAAATCGTATATCATTTTAGGGCAATGACTGGGGCCAGTTGCACAACACATTTCTAATTTTAAACACTTTTAAGCCTTAAATCTATTTAGATAATTAGTTTAAAGTGCACACCAGAATTTTAGAATTTTTAAAACTAAAACTGCTTTAAGTAAGATAAAGTTGTTTAATTCTGACTTTCCGTCCTGCCAGTACAATTTTTTGTATATTCGTCTGTAATGCAGCAAAATGCCTAAGAAGAGATTTTGCTTCTTTAGAACAGTTTTAGGTTTAGAAACGTGTTGTGCAACTGGCCCCAGAATTCTATAACAGTTCACATGAAAGAAAATTATTTCAATGGCAAGCATTAATGGTACGTAATGTCCCGGGTAGTGTCTAAACTGTATGCCACTTCGCTAACAGACTTAAACTGTACGTCATCGGACTGGCAATATTAAACTGCAAACTAATTTATTGGCAAGCCAAGAGTGTCTATCATTTCAATTGAAGTTGCTTTACCCTAGGGGCAATGTGGCTCATGCTGGGCCTTCTCGTCGACCGGAGCTCTGGAGGGCCAATGGTTCAAGAGGACTGGAAACCTCATCTCCCTTTCGGAACAAAACCTCGTAGATTGCGACACCGAAAGTGTGTTTTGTTTTCCTCTGACACAGTAAGATTTTTCAATGTAGATATCAATATACTTGTAATCCGCCCAACGGTTATCTCGCCAGCACCGCCTCTCGTCGCATTTTTGTGGTATAACGTATTTCGCCCAAAGTTATGCTCGGGTATGGATCATATATCGTCTTTATGTCCCCACCCTCGCCTTCCCAACGAAGCTGGGGCTGTGTGTGTGTGTGTGTGTGTGTGTGTGGGTGGGTGGGTCGGTGGGTGTTTGCGTGTGTGTATGCGTGTGTGTGCATGTGTGTGTGTGCATGCAATGAATTCTTCCTTTTAAGGCAAATGGCATTAAATGTTTTGTCAATCTGCCAGGGTTTTCTGTCCTTTGCCGTCTAATCACTTATTTGCTGGTACCTTGATGTCGAATCTGTGTCCTTGTAAGAGGTTGTAAGTACGTGGCTGAACTGTTTTGGCAGTTAACCAGGGTTGCAATGGAGGCTTCATGCAGCTGGCGTTCATCTACATCGCTCAGAACGACGGCATCGACACAGAGGCATCCTATCCTTACGAAGCCCGCGTGAGTGTTTCGTTGAAAAATGGCTCCTCGACACTTGGTGTGGCTTGTGAACATCTTTGCTGCTTAAATTTTAAATGTACTCGCTTTTAATTATTTACTGCTATTGTCCTGTTTTAATGAAACAGTCCACGTTGACATATAGTCATATACTACCAGAAATTTAGGGTTTATTAACACTCTACACATAAACCGGTACATTAAACACCGTGTGCAAATGTTGCTACTCGTTACACAACAACAAATCAACCAGTTTCCACTATTCTTAAAATTAAATTAATAAAATATCGTTATCTTTCGCACGACCCCATAAAATGGTATAAAAGTCAGTCTTTAAACGCTTAACGTTTTAAAATAACTAGTTATTGTCCCTGGTCATTCTAATATTTTATATACCCCGCTGCGTAGAGGATATTTAACGGAGCAAAAGATAGCTTTGGGCAACCTGGAACTCAAACTCCAATGCGCAAACATGGTCCGTACGGTATCTACCTGCAGCCTCGAAGCCAAGTCGCACCTTTTTTCGGAATCTTAGCCTGTAGGAATAACCTCCCCTCTCTGTCCGTTAAATGCTAACTTGAGTGTTAAATTGATGTGTTCACTTGGCTGGGTTTAGTTCATTGTGAGATTCTAACACGTGTTCTCGTACTCTGCGAGACTAGCTCGCAAGACAGAATCCTCCCTTGTATTCAGGAAGCTAGTTCAAAGTCAAGTTTTCAGTTCCAGAAGCAGGTTCACTGTTACGGCGACACATCGCAGCTGATGGTAGCGGCCTTCAGCGACGTCAGATTTTATAATTTAGATCAATGTGTGCTTTTTCCGAGATTCAACGCCCATCCCCGGTTCCTACGCCGCTTATAGCTGGTTTCAGTAGTTTATCTTTAGCTGTCCAGTGAATGATAGATGGACAGATCTCGCAGACTGTAGATGACACCACCTGACAGGTGTCTTCTTTCCACCTCTTGCTGTGCAGGACGGACCTTGTCGTTTCGCCAGGGCCAACGTTGGGGCTGACGTCATTGGGTACAGAGACATCACTCCATACGAGAGCGAGTCGGCCCTACAGGAGGCGGTGGCCACCATCGGCCCCATCTCTGTCGCCATGGACGCTGAGTTGTCGTTTCAGCTGTACGAGTCGGGGCTGTACTATGAGCCGAGGTGCACAAGCCGCTACGAGCTCTTGAATCATGCAGTAACGGCTATCGGTTACGGCTCGACTGCTGACGGGGACTACTGGCTGGTCAAAAACAGGCAATGATGCTTCAAACTTGCTAACTCTAATACAGTATCGCAGATTACAAATACTGAAGCAACGCACGACGACAGACATGTCTGTGAAGATGGAAACTGTAGTTAAGTTTACAATTTAGGTAATTATGATTTATTTTCTCGTTGCAGCTGGGGCACCAGCTGGGGAGAAAGTGGCTTCGCGCGTATGGCAAGAAACAGGGGGAATAACTGCGGCATTGCAACTGACGCTTCCTACCCGCTAGTCCCCCCTAGCAATCGGGAAACTTAGTCTCACGACTACGATCTCCTTCCCCCGCCCACCGCCACCACCACCCTCCACTTGCAAACAACAGCTGGCGAGCAGACGACAATAATTTTAAGCAGAGATGTATAAGACAATAGACTGGATACATATATTAGCTATATAGCTCCTGGAATCTATGCTTACTGATAATTTTACGAAAGATTGTATAACTCTTCTTTCAGTGCAAACATAAGAAAGTCTTTTGCTACTTGTATGAAACACGGTTGTCTCGCAAAATAAATGGTTGATCCTATGCGCATATTCGTGTATTATGTGCATGACGTATATGTGGTACATAGGCATGTACTATGCATGATCAATTTTAGTATTTTGTGCGTTCATGACTTCACTGTTGATTTATTGCCTTATTGAATTAATAGTGACGACGCGCATATCTACTAATTGAATACGTTCATAGTAGAAACACTATGCTTATCATCAATGAGTCAAACTAAAACTTGAGTCTTGGTCACGACATGATCGAACAGTTAAGGGAAGCTATGGGAACATTCTCATTTACCCTCCTCTGGTATAGTGACAGTTTCTGAATTGCACTCGGTGACTCCGCTGTGCGCACCATCCTTGTACAAGTGGCTTTCATATCTATGGTGGCTTGCTGTGAGGCTGACGTCAGAACCGTTTATCTGAACCAGTTGCATGTAGACTAGCCGAGCGCGCAGGCCCGAGCGCTCGTTCTCTCCAGCGCGACACATCTCAGTAATTATCGTGTTCTCACTTTTTCTTTCTTTTCCATATCCGCGCCCGTCTAACCAGCCCCTCCCCTACCCCCCCCCCTGACGCGAGCAAGGCGCGCGAGCAGCTCGCCCCTGAAGCGTGCAATACCCGCGACTGGCAAAGGGGGCTGAAGTAATAATTTCGATGCAACGCACGCTCCAGAAAGTTTGTTCGTTCGTAACAATGGAGGTTACTCATCGTAGCTTTCCCAACCCCCTTCCACGTTCGCCCCATCGGTCTCGGCGGAACCATTTTCAGAGCAGACGGCGCAACAAATTCTTGAGAAGCGATGCCAGCGCGACGTCTGTTACCACGTATACGTGTTCTGAGAACCAAGCGGTTCCTTCTCTCGATCTCAACCCGTGTTTTATTATATTTAATCACGGTTTGTTAGCCGTTTAACGTAACAAAAAAAAAAAATGCTCAGAATTCCGGGCAGGATGGTATTAAGGGCAATGGAATAGTGGGTGTTTATAGTTCATGTTCATGGTAGCTAGATGGGTGAAGAGCCTGATGTTAAGAAAATATTACACCGACTGTCAGGTCTGACCATATTGAATAAACATTTTAGTTTTTTGTTTACGGTTTTTTTCTTAGCCTGGCGTCGTGCACTACTTCTCACTCGCCAAGTCCTTTTCAACCGAAACAGCACTCCAGCCACCCCGCCCCAGCAGTTTTATCCTTCCTAGTCATCCCCCGAAAACATATCCCACCACAGTGTACGGCATGCTGAATGGTAAATGTGTGCAGCGTTGACTCTTAAGTTTCACGACAAACAGACACATCGACATGGTCCGGTAACTTGCTACCTACATTAGCTTTAGTGTCGATTCGGTCGCGTGACCTGTGTATGAGGTGACCGCGTAATTCCCCCTCCCCGATGAGTTACCCGCATCTTCGACAAGTAGAGGCCGGGGTGTAACAGAGGGTCAACCCTCTTTGGTCTTTGGTTGAAGGAGGCTCGATCGTGGGGGTATTAACAGGTCAGTGTTTTCTACCATGGACCTTTTTAGTCTTAAAGCATTGTTTGTTTACGTATAGTAATAAATATATATATATAATGTGAATTAAAAGGAACGAAACAGAAGCGTTCACGCGAACGGGCATAAACAGGTGACAGTTTGTGCGTGCACGTGCGTGTGTATTAATGCATGTGTATCTGAGAGAGTTCATGTATTTTTGTTCATGCGTGTGTGTGTGTGTGTGAGAGAGAGAGAGCGAGAAAGAGAAGTTGGTGCACAAAGCGAAAAACGGATCCTGTCTGCAGTCTCAGTAACTCCCTCCTCCACCCACGCCCTACCGAGGTCCCTTCCCTCTTCCACCCTTACGCCTGATCATGCAGATGAGGCACATGCCTCGCACACTTTGACACGACACAAAGGCGCGCGCACGCCGGGGGGGGGATGGAAGTTAGCAGGGCTGGGAGGGGGAAGGGAGGCGGAACGCCGAGAGAGAAGGAGAGGGCTTGTCAGTGCCGCTGGAATGTGTGCGTGCTAACGTGTGTAGAAACTTCCCCGGCCGTCCAGCCAAGCAGAAACACGAGGCGACCCATGGTATAGAGCTGTTCCCGCTTTGAGGAGAACTTTACCCGCAGTCGGGACTCAAGCTTGTGGAGGCTGTGTGTCGAGCCAAACTCCAGCGTGCTGCCTGCCCTTTGGTGCGAGTTTGTGAGTGTGCTTCGAATACCCGGTGTCTTTGAAGGAGAAATGCAGCCACCGATGTGGATAGGTACCCACTCCCTTCGCTCGACAGTTACGAGAAGTAGTTGGAGAAAGAGTGCAAGTCTCGACTATCTCGTACGGGTAGGCCAGTAAACAAACCTCTCGATATCTGATACACGACTGTTGGAAAAGCTTTTCTACCCCCATGTACACGTATGTGGGAACAGCTTTACAGGGCGCGATGAGTGGCGGCAAAGCACCCTAACTTCAGTAAGTACTGTTGTTTTTCCGGACATTCTCCCTCTCTCTTTCTCTCTGGGAAAGCCTTCTTTCATTCGCGTTGTACGAGCTACCCGCAAAGAATGGATAGACTAGTGACCAATGAGTGGTCATAAATCACGACAGCCCGACACACTGTGACCACACCTATCCACGATCTGTGTTTATGACTTAATTTCTGTTCCCAGCATGCAGATCACCAGCACTCAGTGCAGAGTTGATAATGCGAGCATCTCTCCACGCGGTCACGTCAGGCGATATTTAGGATGGTAGATAAAAGATAATTTACAGATCCTTGACTTGCCAACTGACCACGCATCGGTAGTGAAGAGACTGATAATTCTCTAATGCATCGTCTGCTGTAGAGTTTGATTTACAATGTTCTTTCCCTTTTTTTAAAGTATTCGTCACAGTTGAAATCTACTAATCTTTGTGAGCATATTGCACAAACCGATCACTTTACAGTCTTTATTTAAATACGAACTAACCTCTCACAATTTTTTCCCTCGAAGATCTTTCACTTGTGCAATTTCTTGTCTGTTATGCATTTCGTATATCACCAGAATGTTGACCTTCTTAAACCCCACAAGAATCAGTCGTGCCAAGCGTCGAGACTGTGAGATTAACTTTAAATTACAAAAATATGCATCAGCTGCATTTTTAGTGCATTCTTACTTAATTCAGTGGAGTATCAACTGTTGCTAGTGGATGGAAAATAGGACACAGTTTAACTGTAAAACGCAGAATAAAAATTACAGTATTTTTTCATTTATGGGTTTAAGTAGATAATGAATATAGTCGGTCACACAACCTAAACTAACGTGTATTTTTTCATGTAATCAGGCTAAGAGTTTGCTGTGCATTGGCATAAGCTGCATGGTATCACATCTACAGGGGGTTCAGGACGCTTTGAGGGTGCGGTTAAAAAAAAGAGGTAAAAGTGGAGCCGGGGAGATGGGTACGCCGGTGTATCGTGAGAAACTCGTAACGATGGAAGAGGAGGGGATGCAAAAAGGGGGTAGGAGTTGGGTAGGTAGTGGCTGGAACGGAGCTAGAGGGGTTGGGGGTGGGAGATTAGGCTGAGGAGAGCTTGTGCCATGGAGAGCATCGCGGGTAGCGAAAGGTTAACCTGCCTTCTCGGTCAGGCTAGTCGGGTGGCGGCGGCTAAATCTACCTCTCTCCCGCCCCCTTATGTGATGGCTTAGAGCAGTGGGTGGATACTCTTGGTACACTGTCGTTTTCCTAATCTTCAGCGGCGCGGTGGTGTGTGTATCTGTGCTCATCGACATGATTTACTAGGTCCAGCCAATGTTCGACATTCTGTTTCTTCTGCAGCTGCCATGATTAGAATGTGGAGATGTGCCAGTTATGCGGTACGGTAAACTTACAGACCCTCAGACTCTATATAAAATAATAATAATATAGATTCTAGATAAAAGGATGATTCCATTATTAGATTTTTTTTGTAAAATGGAAGGTTATAAGTATGGGTGCAACTTACAGCCACTTTAGTCAGTCACTGTAGTCTTTGTTTTGTTATCTTTTCGTTTCTTCAGACAACACACATGGCAAAAAACTGAGACTTGTTTGAACCACACTATGAAAAGTCATTTCATCATCCGTTGCACAACCAGCTTAAAACTGCATGCTGCAAGCTGTGCCAAGTTCCTGAAGTTGCCAACAAATCTAAAGAAAACATCTGTTTTTCCACTTCCTGTGTAAAAATGGCTGCTTCCTGTTTGTCAGCCTCAATAATGCAATCTTTCATTACTCTCATTAAGTTTTTCTTACATGCTCTGTATCCTTAGACCTTAAAACTTAAAAGTAAAGTAGGCGTCATTCTCAATCCCTTTCTCTTCTGTTTTTTTTTTTTAACTGGCTCTCATCCTTCCGTTCTCAAACTCAAGTACAAATGTGTGTGTGTGTGTGTGCACGCGCATCTGTTCGGTTGTCTACAATTAAAAGATAGTTATTACTTCGGTCTTCCGTCTTGTGGCTAACATAAACTTGTGTAGTAGCTTCTTTCGTCTCCCTCTCTCCCAACCCTAGTGCACACATCTTCAGTCTAGAAATCATGAAGGAATCTTAAATCCAGTTTTCTGTGGAATTTGGTCCTCATGAGTTTCAGCTTTCTTTGACTTACATGGTTCTTGCATTGAACAAAGTTTCATTCTCTCATTCAAAATTGCTATTAGTGGCAAGTGAAAATAAGTTTTTGCTGTTTATTAAATCTCCACCAGAGAATTTTTCAGTTGCTGTGACAGATGTTTCTTATCTCAGCAAAGTTGTGAAAATGCTTTAAATACCAGTGAAGCAAGTGACTGTTTTCACTCAGTAAAAAGCCAGTTAACCCAAGCTGCCTAAAAAGTTTCGAAAACCTGTCGTAGAAACATTGATTCTCCATCTCCTCGCAACAGTGTATGAAAATAAATGGTATTAATACTGTCTGTGTTATTTGTTCAATAATCTCAGCACATTTGTAGTAATGTCCAAAAAGTTCTGACGATTCTTAAATGCTTTGGTTCTGCGATCTTGTGGCCACAAACATGAGTATCGCGGGAATATGGAAGGAAAAAGCACACAGCCAGACTAAAGTGGAAGTTTGCAAACCTCGCTAAAGTCCGGTTTATTGCAACTCGTGAATCGCCTCGTAGAGTACCATGACTGTGACTCGTCATGAACGGAGGGAAACCCGCTGTGATGGACTACATTCCCCCTACCCACCCCGCACACACTTACACACCCGCGGCCTCTAGCCGTGGATAAGGCCTGCTCTGTTTCGATGGGGTTCCGTGCAGTCGCCCCCTTCCCCCCCCAAAAAAAAAAATCCGACAGTTGTGTGATGTCTTTGACAGGGGGAACGTTCCTTTGCGGGGTTTGACCTTGACCTGCTTTCGTACCCGTTGTCGCGACTTATGGTGGGGTTTTGTCTGCAGCTCCTGCACTTCATGTTCCTCCATTTGCACCATTCTTCCCGTGTTTGTTTTTTGTGGGTGTGGTGTGTGTGTGTGTGTGGGGGGGGAGATTTTATAAATCTTGTTTCGAAAGCCATTCTGTTTTAGTTGGCAAACTTAGGATTTCATAGGGGGTGTGTTAACCACCACCCCAAATTCCACCACCACTGAAACAGCATCCACTCTCACGATCTCGGGGATATTGTATTGGATCAACGAAGGCATTAGTACGAGTGATATTTGTGTAATCTGCCAGACATCTAAAGTTCACCAAATTATGTCTGCGCGCATCTGGACTGCAGCCACCCTCTCCAGACTCATGATGCTAGTCGTCGTTTTGCCGCAATTTCACCAGTCGGCGAAAGTGGCCTTCACCCCTCTCCCTGCCCACAAAGAAACTGAAGCGAAAGTTCCAAGCGGGAAACTGCGACTGTAGGCAGAAACCAATTTTATGCGATACTTATTTTATGTTGACGATAAAGGTCATTGTCTGGACTTCACGTTCACTCTGTAAGTGTAACCCCCCACTAACAGGCCTGTCCTGCCGATAACCCATGTTCTGCGTACGGCAACGCGTTCCCGCCATTGGTACATGACTCTGGTCATACAGTCTATCACACCTTATTCCGTGGGGACTTTAAAAAAAATATATATATATATTGTTGTTGATAGTAAGCCAGCATGCCGAGTAAGCCCCCACTTTTTTAAAATTTAGATCACGAGATTGTAATTTTAAGTGCAAGCGCTGACTGAAATTCCAAAATTAATCAGACGGGGAGGGGGAGGGTAGCCTGAATTAGAGGAGGGGGTGAGACGAGGAATAACGAGCGTCGGCGATTATCGCTCGCGCGACCCTAGACGTAATGAAGACTGGGGACCGCCAGGCTAATAGCGTTAGCTACCGAGGCTAGTGATCCTCGGGTGACGACTAATTCCCTCCCTGGTGGCCCTCAAGTAATCGCTTTAGCGTCTTGCGCCGCAGTCCCTCGTCCAGCAGCTAATTAGTTCCTTGTTTGCAGGCCAGATAGCGCTGACGCGTGTGAACGCCAGGAAATGGACACGGTTTGTTAGATGGCGCTCATCCAGCTCTTTTGCTTTTTTTTCGGTTGTCACTCTTAACACCTTCTTGCCCTGTACCCTGTACCCTTCCCTCCACCAACCGGCATCATTTACTCCTGGCGGAAAACTCCGGCGATGTATTTACCCAGAGAAAAGAAGCCGCGTTCTTCACTGGAGTAGCTTGCACGAACGGCATGCAAACGACCGTGCTTAATTGTTTTCGAAGCAAAGTCATTAGTCTGCAAAGACGTGCAAATACGTGCTTAAAGAACAGAGAGAGAGGAAGGGAGTGGTGTTGAGAGAGAGATTCGTTAGTGCACAAAGAAACAAAATGGTATTGTTAACCCTTGTGCTGGCCAGAAAGAGCTTTGCTTTGAAGAACAACAGAGGCTGTCAGTATCATGGTAGGCTAAAAAAGAGTGTTAGTGTAAAATATTTAGTTTATATGGCTTCTTATATCATAGTCTCATATCATTTTATTATACCCAAGATGTCAAACAGTGACACAGTTCTTAAGATTGTGAAGCAGCTTATTGCTCATTGCTCTCTATGTGGAAATAGATCCATTATTTAAAAAATACTATTCTGGCACCACTACTATTCCCAGTGCTTCATAATCTTTACCTCAGTCATCAGAGTTCACATATAATACTCAGGTTTTAAAAAGCTTTTGTGTGTGTCTTTTTGTTCTTAAATCAAGGTCATCTCATTGACAAGAAAATACAGGCAGAGTTGTTGTGATGAAGCTTATGCCCAGATCTGCTACCTCCAGCTTCACACCTGTTCCTGGTGATGTGGATTTATACTATGGCATGCAATGCCTCTACAATATGAGAGCTCAAGTGTCGGAGAGCATCATCATCCAGTCACAATAGAAGATTCCTGTTGATAGACTAGACACTTCTAATCTGCTCTAGTTGGTGTATCACTGTTAGGGATAGATGTATGTGGCCAGACCAGTGGTATCCACATTATTGTGTTGGCTCTAGTTTTTGACTTGTGCCTTGAAAAGGTTGATGACCATACTTTTACATGCAGGATTGACAGTTCACTTGCATCTTAAATGCTAAATGTATGAAGTGAGCTCCAGTGACTAGCAACATTTAAAGGTAGTGGTTTCTTTTCTTTTCATACCTTTAAATTGTAGTGGGTGTACTGCTAGCACATGGGCAGTGCTGGATCTGCAGTTATGGATTTGTGTTGTTAGTATTTGGCAAAACTGGATCCATTTGTAAGAATCTGCAACAGCAAGACATAGCTGACTTGATGTTAAACACAGTGTGTGACTGCAGTGCTCATTAAACCATCCTGTAAACCATTCAAAATGCTGGATGCTTCCTGGGAATACTGTAGGGAGTGTGTTGAAAGTGGCAATGACAAAATGACCTACCCAGGAAAGCAGTAGGCAGCATGGAAAGAGAGAAGCGGGGCTCAGGTGTGACCCAGGTGAGAACCAGAAAGATGGACCAGAGACGTCAGCAAGGATGTGGAGGAAAGCGGCTGTGGATCTTCTTGGTGCTCGGTGCAGTGCTGGTGGTGCTGGGGCTGGTGGTAGGAGGGATCTACCTCAACATTCACTCTTTGACCTCCAGTTTGCAACACGCTGAGATTGTGCCAACCTATGTACCTGTTGGAGCGGTAAGTTACCTTGAGTGTCTTAACAATTTTCTTTTTGTACTGTGGTTCTGAATTTACCATGAGCCATAACTCTGAAGCAAGGATGCCATTGCCTTCGGGCAAGTGTTTTGTCTCCACAATCATGAAGCAGTGTCCAGATCCTGCAAATATTGCTTACTTTTACCTTAACCCAGGGAATCCTTGCCACCACTTCATTAATACAGCCCTAGGGATAAGACAGAGTCTGAACATGACTTCTGATTACAGAGGCAAGATGTTTGTCTTTGATTTGCCCATGCTACCCCAGGATAACAACTTAGCTTTGCATTATAACCATGGCCATAAACTGTTAATCTACCCTCTGTACATCAGAGAGGGCAGTAATTTTTAAAAGAAACATTTCTGAACACATGGTTGTCATTTCCTTATGCTTTTGCACATTTTATGGATCCTGTGGACCTCAGGCAGCTTAAATGTGAAATATGGAACTCGCTCAGAAAACCTCTGCACTGGCCGAGCTTGTGAAATGTTCTGCACCTGCCTTTTCCTCCTATGCATCTTCATCATCTGCTTCAGTTGCAGTGTAATTTTCACAGCATGAGAAATTCAGGAAAAATATGCTTGAGTAATTGCATGTACAGTTAATGCATACATATGACCAAAACATTTAAGCACATGCACACAAACACAGACACAGAAAAAAGATGATGATAAAGTATCTATAATTTTCATTATCATTGTGACAATGATGAAACTCTGACTTGGTTCTGAATTAATAATTGTTACTGCTTGTAGTTTTAACCATTGTTTGTCTTCTTTGGTCTACCTCATCATATGATGTTAATGACTCCAGTGAGTCCGCAATCTCACCTTTTTGTTTTTTTGCTTGCTGCTGGGATGGGGGATTTGCTGAGTCATTTAACTAAGATCATGAACGTTGATCAACGTTGATGACTAAGATATCTGAAAACCCTCAATTTGTACAGAAAAGCTTGATTGTTCAGGGGAACTGAAATATCCCTTTCTGCAACACATGGAAATAAAGTTCAGGCCGGTAGTACCTCTCCACCCTCCCAAAACCCCCTTCATTATCTGGCAACAAGCAAACCTTGGCAGATTGCCAGCGATCTGTTATTTGCAATGCTGGCGTCGGGAATTTTTTTTTTCATGGTGTGGTTAGGCACACAGCACGTTAGTGAATAACGTAGTTTCATTCACAGGTTTCTCCAACACCTTCAACCATTTTGTCATCAGCTTTGTTAACCTCGTAACCTACGACCCATTTTGTTCACCGCAAGGAAGTCCAGCTGGGGCCATCCATGTCAAAGACCTTAAAAAAATTGCTGTTTTTTTTTTTTTGCCGAGGCATTTTGCAGTTGATCGTCGCTCATCTTTCTTTGTTGAGCACTATGAATAAGTGTGGTCTGCCTGGCCAGACCATGTGACTTCGCTTGGAGAGCACTGCGCCGTTGGTCTCCGTGAGTACCCACTGAAGTGTTGAGCAAAACCATTGTTATGGCAGCGGAAGTAGTTGTCGGTGGTAGATTGTTATCACGCACGTCGCCTTCGCGGAGCGGGCTCCAGAGTGCGGCGCCCTCTTTGCGGCTGCGTGGCACGGGTGAGAGAGCCCAGTCACACCTGTGAAGTGGCCATTGTTCGCCCATTGAGGAGATGAGATTGACAGGCTGCAAAGCGGGACTACGTGAGCCGTCCCCTTTTTTTGCACATACAGCATATGTCCGGGTCAGGAAAACCTTGAAAAGCCAGTATATTTTATAAGATGATTTCCAGACCTTGGAAAAGGCAATATTAGAAGAAATTAAAAATTAATTTAAAAAAACAGGAAGAAGTCATGACATTTGCTAAATATGATATATTTTGCTTTATTGTATATTTTTTTTAAGTGAATGTGCATATTCGTCGTTCCAAATGAGCCGGAAAATTGACAGATCCCTGCTTTAAATATCGCTGTTTGAGCTAGCATGTTGTCTTTTTGTTTGTGCGTTGACGATGTTGTTTAGGCCGGCGTATTCAATCAGCTTTGACTCGCAAATCAAAAGCTTAGGGCATTTTTGCCATTGCTGCAAGAAGTTCAAACTGAGAAGAGGTACATTTTACTCTCTTTTTTTGCGGCAAGGAAGGAAACTATCAAACACAATTCAGTGCGCAGTCATATGCTGAAAAAAAAAAAAAAAAAAACAGAACCTGGAGGGATTACTGCAACATTTCACCGAAGTGCGAGAAGTTTACGAGAGCGCGCAATGCGAAACTTTCAAACTGATGGAAGTCATTCTTCGAACTTCAAAGAAATGACCAAATAGAATTATAACAATGGCAGCTATTTTTCACCAACCAGTTAAGTTTTTGGGCCGGAAGTTGCTACTTGTCACCATCCAGGGATGTTGAAAAGTTGGGTGGTGGTGGTGTTGGCGGGGAATACGAAAGTGATGTCGTGAGGTCGGGGCTATTAACAACTTTGCTGGCTGAGCAGGAGAAGAGAGGGACGGGGTGTTTCCTGAGGTGCTCTCTTACCAAGGCGAGATCAAAGACTGATGAATGGAGGGTCCAGAGAGTTGACAGGTGGAAGGGAAGAACGTATAGGGGCTTTGTGTATCTAATTTCCAGTTAATATAAACCAGTTTACATTTATGGTTATTTTTGAAATTATTGTTTCCATCGTATTTTGCTGTACATTATAAAAAAAACAGTAGTCGTTTTGAAAGCCTTCAATAATCGCCGAAGAAGCACTAACGACCTTGTTTCACTGAGGCTATGGAAAAAAAGTTTGTCGTGGAAATAGGAATTTGTTTCTCTGAAAGTAGTAGTTGACAACCCTCCCCAAAACTCGTGTGCGCGTTTCCTGTAACCAGTTATCGGCCCTTATGGGCTCATTTATGTATAAGAACACTTTGGGAACCCAGGCCGGACTAGACCATTCCTTAGACTCGCGTGCATGTCTGGTACTGAACTTTAGCGCACGGTGCACTGTGCTTTGAAAGGGTTCAAGAAAACCGGAAAAGGGCTTGAAATAGGAGGTTGGGTTACGGTGTATTCGGTTTTAGAGAGTTTGTCATAGCGTCTATAGCAACCTGTGCCAATGCTTAATTAGTCCTCACACCACCACCAGGAAAAATGCAAAGATTTTCCGAAGCTAGGAAGCTAGCTGAGTCAAGGCCACGCTTTGTCGCACCCCCTGAAATTCCGTCCCGCATCCATGGGGGTGTGGGCATTCAGGGCTGGTAACTCCTGCCTCAGATGGAGATTATAAAATATATCCCAGTTTCTGACCAAGTTACTGAAATGAACCGCGTGAACTAACAACAAATCACTCACACGCCTGAAATACAGTGCGATATGACTGGATAGAGAAGGAAGGAGTTGTGGATACTGACGGTAGTTGGCAGTGGTGGTAGCAGAAGTAGCTGTAACGGGAGCAAAAAGAGAGTAGATTAAGCGGATAACTGCAGCAGAAATAATAGCAGCAGCAAAAATGATGAACACAGCTTTTGGGATCTTGCTGAGCTCTATATCTGCACGCAGACCTGCTGACAGCAAGCAACCCCTTTCCTCATTTTAGCTCGACCATCGCCTTTTTCTGTGTGCGCCGAGTTAGAAATGGCGACTGATACCTAACATTTGTCAGCTGGCAGCACCCGACGACGCTGAACAAAGTTCTCCCCTCTACCTCTCAAAGCTCTTTGGCATTAAGCTTTCTCTCTGTCACACACATAGTTCGGCTGTCAAACACAGGTCTTGTAACACCCAGCGTACATCTGTTGAAATCTTTGTTTAGCACTCTCGCACCCTTGTGTCAGCTTCGTCGATAGGCTCCACCGAGAGTAGTAAACGGCTTTGGTCACTTACGGGTATGTATATCCGCTTCCCGCCCTCGCCTTGCCTCCGATCACCTCCCTCCCACAACCTTTACAGCGTCTACCGTCTTTTGAAGGCGCATCTTCTCGCGTTGGTGATTCCCCCCATCCACCCCATCCCAAGTAGTACTTTATCCCTCACCCCCACCCTCCATCCCGCGACTCACCGCGCGCAGCATTTCCTCCTTCCACTTCAGCGGCCCCGCGGCCGTACTTGACACGGGGAGAAGGGTGCGTGGTGCAGGGTGGAGGTAGAAGAGGTCCGCACCAGATTTTTCCCACGCTTCGAAGGTTTTCCCTTCCCCTGCTGGCCGCTTGTTGGTGAGGACGACCGTCGGCCTGTTGAGCGTCGCTTACAAATCGGCAGCGAGCAGATCCAGCGCCGTGACCTATCGCAGCAGCAGTAGCAGCTCAGTGCTGTGGCTCATTTCTGTGAAAGGTTTGCGGGCCATCTGCTAGCAGAGTGACGTATCGCAGTTGCACGTAACCGGTCAAGTGTATCATTGCTAGATACCAGTCACCTGTCTCCTGTTACCTTTTTTATCGCTCAAATAAAAGATTTGGGTTAGGTCTACGTCTATACGCTCCTGGATGGACCAAACGATTGTTTACCATCGGTTACACTGGCATTTTAGTCATGTCTGGGATATCCGATCCCTTTTTACAGATTCACTAGTAAAGTATATGACTTTGTGTACTCCTCATTCAAGTGTGTAACCTTTCAATATTCACCAGTCTCCTTGATGTGTACACTGGTTTGCTGTTGGATGTTCCTCCCACTCTATATCTCATACCCGGCATGCTTTGTTCCTTTTCACTGTCATGTCTTATATTTTTTCCCCGCTTCATACATTTCTTCTTGTTCTTTGCCAGTTTGCCATTGTGATGTGAGAGGGACACAGGTTTTTAAATTTCTTTTTCTACTTTATCTGTGAAGTGGATAAACATTATCACCTTATCCAGGTGAAGCTCACAAAATGTTATGTTTGCTCTTGGATAAAACACAGTGTTAAGAGATATTCACTGACCAAGTTACATTCATCTGTCTTTTTACCTAGCACTACAGGCTGGATGGATCAGATTTTTCCTAGGTTCTCAAATTTACCTTGTTCATTAAAAGTCCTTTCTGGAGATTTAAAGCTATCTTGGGTCACTACATTTTTGTTTTGAACCCACAAAAGCAAGTCTACATTAAACATCTTTTGGTAAATTTTTACATTTGGTTAGAAATGATGAGATAGCACCAATCATGCGTTCTTGTCAAATGGTTTAAAAGTTGTAACTGCCGTTAATCTCAGTAGGGATAATGTTCATAGCTTCATTTGCTCTAAAATTATTCTGATTTTTAATTATAGACACATAACTCAGTAATTAACATTAATTATGTAATACAAGCAACGAATCTTCCCCATCATCAACTGCTGTATAATGCTTAATAGCCCTCATTAAGCTCTTTTAGGGCTGTGATATTTTTTGTATTACTTTTCATCTTTGAAGGGGCTTAATGGTTGTGCATGAAAGTATTGTTGCAAACCAAGAGCAAAAACCAGAATTCTGTGGTTTTTACTCAAGAAACCCCCACACAGAGCATATATACACCAAAAGGCTGTGATAGTAACTGCGTGGTGACAGTTTATGTGTGCCATCTCATCCAAATCAGTTGTGAGGAGAATAGCTGTATTGTTAAATTCTCTGATGATACCATGTTGTTAACCTTGTTGCAGAGGCATAAGCAAGAACATGGCAATACATTATCAAATTTTGTACGCTGGTGTGATGAGAACTTTCTGAAATTAAAATTTAATGTAGATAAGACAGTATAGATGGGCATAGACCAGAAAAATAAAAGTCTAGTATTTTAATCAGAATGGGGAACTCAACATTAAGTTCGGTAAAGACTGCAGAAAGCAGAGAGGTGAGATGCAAAAGATTTTGCCTTGGTAACCAAACCAGATCTGTGCAGCTGGGCCTCAGGTCTGGTCATTCTTGGGAGGTGAGGATGCACTACCAAGTATCTTACATCCCCAATGCATCTGCCAGTATTATGAAATAGTCTGTTAGTGTGGTGGTGATTTTGCTAGAAAGAAAATTCATGATTAGGCAAGATATGACAAATATTTATTCCAACAAGTACTTGACAACAGCTAATTAAGACTACACCAATAAGTAAGGACACAGATACATCATTGGAACAATAGTTATTTCAATGTGGCAGACTTTGGTACACAGCTGGTTTTGAAAAATAACAATGCTTTGTTGAAAGAGACGAGACAGAAAATTTTGTTGTGTAGACCAATGATCCTTTTTAGGGGGGAAGCAAAAAATAGGTTTATATTCAAACACATATATATTAACAAAGTTATAACTCGGGGCAGCTATAATCTCCTTCCATTTTACCAAAAAGAATCCTTCAGACTTCGAAATTTTCATGTGTGCACAAAAAAGAGGTAATTCATTTTATCCATGAAGTTGTTAGTGTTGCTCCAGTAACTGTAACCTCGCCAACATGAATGCATCCATGTTTTAATATGATCAGGACAATGGCAGGACTTAACATTTTCTTTTGCATGTTTGATAGGTTCTACATGTATCTCCAAACTGAAGATTATCATAATTCCATATATTTTAGAAATATGAAGCAAATTATATAATGAATTTGATCCCATGATTTAAAAACACTTGCACTCTGGTCAGATTATTATAAATATTGCAGATATTGATATTATTGAACTTTAAAATTGTTATTTAACTTTGAGTTTTAATGGATGCAATGTTAAGTGCATTTTTTTCTAATGATGGGGTAGAGGTTGTTGCAAGATAAGTTTTCCTAAAATCTAAGTGAATACCCTCCTGTTCTCAAGATACACGCCTGCAACATTAGTACATATGCCTAATTAACATATTTCAGTGCTCTCATTGGAAAAATATTGCTGACCCTTTTCTGTGGATGGTGTAGTTTGTAGGTGTATAGATGTGAAGTATTCACTCAGATTTGGTGAATAAATATCTTCAACTAAGCTTTAGCCAGTCATTGAAAAAAAACCCCTAGATAATTGCATCCCATGTTTGTTATGCCGAAACATAGCTATATTAAAGTAATTAAAAGTAGGTCCTCAATAAGGAGATGGTGGATGAACTAGAGAGGATGGTTGGAGCAGGTTATAAAAGAAACAACGCTGTCCAATTAAAGAGGAACAGAGGAGACACTGAATGTCCAGAAAGTTCTAGTGTTTTACACCTGAAACATAGGCTGTATCACTATATAAATCACTTGATCAATCACTATAAATTGTTGTATTTCACTATATTTCAATCCATAGCTATATTATTATCATATATATCTCAGATGGAAAAAAGATACCAAGTGACCTGTTGATCATTTTCTTACCTCCTGAATATCATAACATTCTGGAACAGCTTACCTTTGTGGGCTTGCTAAGCTTACCTTGATCCGAGAGGATAGGGTTGGGGAAGCTGGAGGGAGAGAGATATTGATGGGGTGGGGATAAGGAGGTGAGGAAGGAAAAAGCATAAAAAAATGTTTGTTAATATGGCGGTAACATTATCACAGATGTGGGAACTGATGATTTATGGACACTGCATGGGTGATAAAATGCTTTCACCATAACCTTGGCATGGAAAAGTTGAGATTCTCTCTCTAGGAATTTATCAACAAAAGTGATCTTCTGCAGTATCCCAGACTGTGAGGACAGAAAGCCTCTTTGTGCCTGCTTTTTTCAGTGATTCAGATTTGACATTAATCTGTCAAGGTGCACACTGAGTTAGAGTCTTTTGAGCCATGGGTGCATGCATGTGCAGACTGCATTTACTAAAACTAATTAAATAACAACCTAAATCCATCATGCCTCAAACATTTTAAGAAGTGCTTAATGTAGTGGTAGAAAGAACACTAAATCCTGGAGCTCATCAGGTACATTTAAAGCAGTCTTGTAAACAGATGGGGCTTAATAAGTAACCTTGGCATGAAACACTTAGGCTCTAGTGTTTCCAGAGCAGTTCTGATCAGAACTAAAAACCTGTACAACAATTCTTCCATCATAATTAAGGAACTTCATAATTTTTTTTCTTTTTCTAGTCTGCTGCATGTTTTCCTGTAGTGTCTGAAGATATTCAGCATCTTTCCTCTTAGGATAGCATATTTTCAACACATTTCTTGCCTTGCCAGTCAATTCATCCATTAAAATGATGGGGTGGGAAAGGGTAGAGAGAAGAAAGTGCAGATACACAAATCCAGTAATTTTATTTTCTACCAGGCTTATGTGTTACAAGAAAGATTTTGTTACCTGAAGCAGGTGACTGAACCATCTTTGTTTGTTGTGATACTCTTGTAATAGTTGATCTGTGTTCAAAAGCCTGAGATAAATATCATGAGAAATTCCGGTTGTCACATTGGTTTATTTAATAGTTCCATGAGTGCATGTGTTTACTGTGTCATGTTAATGTATTTATAAATGCAGAACTTTAATGTTCTTCTGGCTGACACAATAATTTTCAAGTGGAGTAGCATGCTTTTTTCCTGAGCAGTGTGAAAACATTGCTCCTCTCACTACTCCCCTACACTTTCTCTTGCACAGATGTGCAAATTCACACATATGGCATTTGCTCTTTGAGTCTCTTACACATAAGAAAAATGGCTTAGATATGTCTTGGATCTGCTGGCTGGGGGATGTGAGAGGTCCTTGTAGCGATCTCAGTGAAAGATAACTAGAGAACCAGCATCTCTCCCAGGCTCTTCGATGATGAGTCACTCAGAAATAGGCACATAGCTGAAGCAGGTTTTGTTTTTTTTTTCTCTCTCTCTTTGAGGCCTCACTTCACATGATTGTCAGCATACATTTGCTTTAAAACTCATAGTTGATAATAAAGCACTAACTTTTGAAAAATGAAAGAATAGTTGCAATTTAAATATTTTTCATTTTTGATAACCATAATCTAAATGGTATAATTTTAGCTGTCTTTGTCTTTGAAGTTCTTGTTCCATGACTCCATCTAGCCAACTAGGCTATACAGAAAGTTCTCACACTGAATACATCAGTTCTCCTTGTGAACAACATTCATGCTTCCTGAAGCTGTATAACACTTAGCCTTTGATTTTAATGGAGATTGCAGTGAAATGATAAGAATGTTTGTGGTTTGCCATATTTTCCAGGTGCTGATAGTGGGTCTTCTTGTTTTTCTGCTTTTCTGGAAAAGAGTGCATCTCTTGGTAAGATGTTTGTATTGGCTCTTCCCCATCCCCATCTCCCTATTCCTCAGAAGTGTCACAGGCAGGTTTAATAAGTCTTATTATTGAAAAAGTAGTATAATTCCCAAATTGCATAGCATCACACTTTACCAGAAAATCCAAGCTAAATGTTGTTGAAATATTTGTTTTCTGTAGTATTTACGGAAAATTGGAAGCAAAGAAAGCTACTGAATCTTTTTTATAGGCACAATTGAAGTCTTCAGAATGAGAATAACATCTTTATTATGGATTGGACATGTACCTTTAAAAAGTTATTGTCAATGTCATGCTACTTCTGTTCAGGTGTTTATGACATCAGTAATCAGTGCTGGAGTAGCAATTCTTTGTGGTGGTGCTGCAGTTCTTACAGGGACACACATCATTCAGCCCATGCTGCACTTTGTCCAGTGCTCCATGTACGAGGCACAGAGTGAATGCCACTGTTTATCTCCATACAGCCGACAGCAGCTGTCACTGGAGTATTCTGACAAAGGTAAAGAGGACATACAGCTGCATAGTCATGGCCCTAAGAAACACAGTCACACCTCCAGACTGCCACAGTCCTTTTCCCAGCATGCCACAGTAACGCTTTCTGCCAAGTGAAGTATCTCTTGTGATCAAGCCCAGTACCAAAATCATCTTTCTGCCATTCAGTGCATCCAGTTTATCCATTGTTATTTGCTTAGTTCAGAGAGTATACAATTATTCCATTTAGGTTTTATGCGCAAGGACCCCTTATTAATTTAAATCATATTTGCAGTGTAGGCTCTGCTGACCAACTTTGAACCTGATGTTCAAGGTTTATGTCTGGTAAAACTTGTACAGTGCTATAGGCCACTAGCCTACCCCTGTAGGACTGTTGTTTTTTAAAAGGAGGTTTTGCATCTGATGCCTCTGCATATTTCGTAGTATCAATTTTTCTACCTTTTAGCATGACAGTGGTGATCTAATGAACAATTTGTTAAAGCTGTATAGTATATTACATATTTCATAATACACACAGGTGTCCAATGGTCTTAGATAGTAATGAAAACAGATAATGACATCATTATTACAGTCTTGCTACTATTTCAACAGCTTTGGCAAAATATGTCTATGTGGGCGTGGCAAGCTGCAGCGCAGTGGAGGGGCAACTGCTACAGATGCTGTATGGATTATGTGTTGTATACATTGTTACCTTCCTTGTGTGCATTGCTGTGGCTGTGCTGGCACTGCTTGCCTACCACACCGAGAGACTATACAGAAGAACTTTAGAGGTACAGAAAGTCATTGTGAATTTTTCTACTTTATGAAAAACCTGTTGTCTTAATTGGCATGCCGTAATGTATTTTATGCTTACAAAGTTAAGGAGGCACTAACAATGTGGCTGCAAGTGTATTTGGGAGACATGCTTGTCCTTTGTTCACATGTTTTGGAGGTATTATTAGTCTATTTCTTTGTGTTTGAAAGACATTTTTAGTCTTTGTTCATGTGTTTAAGATTTTCAATGTATTATAAGTTTACCTGAATTTTTCAGCTGTTTGCATATATTTTTTAAGACATGAAAGCATATGCACACATGCATGCACATATATGTGTACACACATACACCACACACACAAACATGTATATATATATATATACAGGAGCATATGTAGCATATGTAAACCCATGGTTATTGTTGTTTAACATTTATCTGTTTTTATTTTAACAGGATGAGTCTTATGAAGAGATATTCACTGTTAGCAATTCATCTACTCCACACAACATGGAAGTGGAAAATGAGCATCTGAATATGATTCGGCCATCAGCTGATGAAGGAGAGACAACACCAACAGAAATTATTTATAGTCCATCTGATGTTCCTGTTGACTATAATGAGGCATGCAGAATGCGGCGCAGTCATAGCTTCAGTCAACCACGACGACAGAATCAGAGCTTTGACAGCCTCGAGTCAGGTGGTGTCTATGGCTGCTCTACACTGGGTCGCAGGGGAAGTTCTAGAAGAGAGGAAGGACAAGGGCGACTGAAAGAGCATCGCCAGCGAGCCCGCCGGGCAGTCACACTCCACAATTTGGATACTCAGCAGCTTATGCTTATTCTCAGTCTGCAGATGCGGTACCTGCAAGAAAACAGTTCCCAGTGTCAGGCACAGATGAACACAAAGAAACTGGAGATGCAGAACAAACGCTCCTTGAGCCCTGAACCCCAAAGTACCAAGCAGAAAAATGTTTTGCTAGATAAGGATCTCAATTCTGTAAAAATGATCAGATCCCACACCCCCCAACCATACCAGCTCCGCAAAGCACCAACTCCTAAACCTGTGGAACAGAATAATTTTTATGAAAATGCCCATGGATTTGGGTCTCCTTTAGATTATGAAAATGTGGACAGTTGTGTCAGTGCTGCTCAAATGACAGGTTTGCTGCGCAGTGCTGCTGTTGGGGGCATGCTTGGCAATCAGCGTGGACTGATGACTCCAGCACAGGATGGGGCCAGCACACAAGGAAAGCCTAACAGCAGACTTCACACTGGTGAAGTGGTATGTGGTACTGGTATAAATGGTACTCTGAATGATGGTTGTAAATCTTCAAGTAGCGCAAAGGCATCAACACAAGCAAACAGTTATGAGGATATAGACACTGTATCGGCAAGAGGGATTAATCTTCCTTCAACAGCTCTAAGGCATCCTATCTATGAGAACCAGCATGAATCTAAAGCAACTTCTGCTTTAGGGGTGAAGCCACATGTGACTGGCAGCCACAGGAAGAGATGGCCTAAACCTGACCCCAGCAATACGACATCCTCTAGTGAGTGCTCTGACCAGGAGCATCCCACAAGACCAAAGAGTTATATTAATGCTGTGGAAGGCACAAAACCTGCATACTGCCATGATGAATGTCAAAGTGCAATTGGCAGGCCAGGAAGAGACTTGCAGCATGCATCGTACAGTGCAACGCAAACTATGGGAATGATGTTGCCAAGATCATTGCCAAGCCCTTCTGCTTCCACTGTCTCATCCTCGCCAGCTTTTGGGTCAGGGAAAAACCTGCACAATGGTTCACGTGTTGGTGTTGATGACTTGCAGCTGGATATATATGCACGACCCAACAAAAAGGGGAAAGGTATGATGCCCCGGCGTGGGTTGACACCACAGTTAACCAGTTCAGGCTACACCTGCTCCACAGACGACAGTAGCAGGAAATCTGCTTTTCATAAAGTTTCCAGAGTTTCATCTCTGCCTTCTTCTGATGCTCCCTGTGACACAGATCTTGATGACCTAGAAACTGCAGTTGTTCAAAGACCAAAACGTGTCTCTTCTAAGCCTTTACCACCATATTCACCTCCGCCATCATACGAATGTCTGGCTCACTCTCGGAACAGTTCCCTTCATTCCATTGCAAGCAGCTCCTCACACACAACTGATGAGGGTGATTTCTACCGACAGATCACAAAGACAAAGGGTCCAGCCAGAAATGTTTTGACTCCATCTCACGGTGGTAGCAGCCATGGATTGGAGCCAGGAAATTCCAGGAGACATCTCAATTGTCATGGAAGCACTCAGAATGCCATTCAGTCAGGAAGTCCAAGCTACTTGAGAAGCCAGAATGGTTATGCTTGTCACCAATTCCAGGATTTTCAGTTTAACCATCAGAGTGACCAAGTAGAAATTCATTCCTTTCCTTTCAGTAAATACCATCACCAGCAAACCTCATATGATTATTGTCAGGGACAGGTTCCAGTTATAAAGGGACCACCTTCACTTCAGTCATACGAAAATCTAGATGATGTTTTTGAAGATCCTAATGTGGAACAGCAGGTATTGTTGGGTGATAAATCAAATGGAAGTAGAGGTATATCAGAATGCCTAGTGACTGCTGGTAGTCAAAGGATGGATGTAAAGCACAGTAAAAGGAGCTGCCACAAGGCTCAGTATGAAGAAAGAATGCATCTTCCAAGTAACGATGACAGTGACTCGGAGGTCATGGAAACAGTCATTTAATCATGCCATTCTTATGATAAACATTGGCTTGATTTGTATCTAAAAACTGAATGAAGCATTATTTTGCACAAATTTATATTCTGTGCTTTAGAAATCATTGGTATAAGCAGCTGGTTATCACAGTAATGGTTTTAAGAAAACCATGAAGTCAGCAGTACATAGTTTTATTGCTGTTTTTTAATTCTTAGGTCCAGAGAGAGTTCTATTGAGATGGTTATTTTATGCTGTATCGAAAAATAAAAGCTGAAATTTTGTCATCCTCTGAGCAAATATATTGATGCCAATATTAAAATTGTATGTTTCTATAAAATGTGAGGTGCATCTTTCTATAAAGACAATCATGAGAATTACACTAATTTTCTTATATTCTATGTGTAGTAGATGATCCGTTTTACTTCAGAAGGATGAAATGAAATTATTTTACTGTATCTTCTAAATGCTTTACTTTTGTATGAATTTTACATATATGCTTTATGAATTGTTCTCAAAATGCAGAAAAAACAGATGTTTGTTAATTTGAAAAATACTCGTTTTGATAAATTTCTGATAAAAACAACTAAACTCTCCAAAAAACAAAAAAACAAAAAATAAAATTAACCATTTATACATAAATGACTGCACATTTTCTTTTAAAGACTAATAACCAGGATAGACCTAACAATTTGGCTTTGAAGTGTATGATGACAATTAAAACATGACCGTTTAACATAAAAAATTGACTGTTTGTGATCAATGGCTTAGAATCTAAGATGAACAGAGTATGGGATTTTCTTTAGGGGCTTAGTAGTGAAAACGTCTGTATTGGTTCATTGATGTGATAAACATTGCTTCATTGGCAGCTCTTGAGAAGAGGAAATGCAGTTGTCCTGATCTTAATGGAGCACCTACCATCTCCTAATTTTGTACAGACAGCTCTACTCCACTATTTAATAATATTAACTATGTGTACAATTTAAACAGATGCTGGAAAATAATTTTGTATTGAAAGTTTACCTGTGTATAAATATAGCTGGATTTTATAGTAGATGCTGCATCATGCTTTGAAAACTGTTGGAGTTATGTGGCCAAAAAGTAACTTTTGCCTTCATAGATCTAACCCATTATAAGGCTTCAAGTGACTTTATTTTTTACCATAGTCTTGGTGAAAAGCAGCTGACTGTATTGCATAGCCTGATGATCTTGTGCGAGTTAATTGGTCTTCTCTGAATTGGTAATAGGATAGCAGTTGATTGTTAACTGAATGAAATTTAAATGCGTCTCTGAATTTAGGAAATGATGATGTTGAGTAGGTCTCTTTGGTCACAGCATGAGGGTGAATGCATGTCTGGCTGAGTTCATGAGGGATGGCTGTTTGTTTGTGTTTAACGCCATGCTCATGAGGGATGTCAGCGTTCATGTGCTGCTTTTTGTCTGCTTGATGTGAAAATTTGCGCAGTGCGTTTGGTCTCTATGTATGGTAGACATTGAAGATTAAATTTAGCAATATTTCTGGTGCTTTTGGTGCCACGACAGAGGTAAGTTGATAATATACATTGTTGCTGACCAGTATTAAAATAAACATGATGCTGTAACAGAAATCCGTTTTGAGTATTTGATGATACAAATCAGCACTAGTTTTCTTGCCAGAACCATTATATGTACATTTATATTTTTTTTAAATGTTGCATTACATACATGTGGTGGCCAGAAAGTGAGAACTTTCTACGAATTTCCAGTTTAGAATTGGAGAATGGGTGTGGGTGTGATATTTTTTTCTAACCACAGAATCACCACTCTGTCATGGTAAAAGGAAGAAAAATTAATACTGAAAATAGGCAGGGGCATCAAATGCAATACCCCATTCTAAAAAAATTATTGTCCTCCCCATATAATATACCTATTGTATCCCCCCTACTACCCATGACTGCTGTGCTTTTGTTGGTCCGAACTGCAATGATGTGACTGAAAGTTACAGTACATGATGTGAATAAACAAGGAAAAAACTGCAGATGTGTACATATATATATATATATGTTGACCACAACAAATAGTATACTGTTAAAATTGGTTATTCTTACAGGTGCAATGAGGCAGAAATTGGGGTCATCTGGTAGCAGAATAATTTTAGGACTGTTGAATGGAGTTGATTTTGGATGTTAACAGTTGCTTCCCTGGATTGTGACTTTGCTTCAGCATCCGCTGTTTATAAAAAATCTATTTTTCTTAAATTGTGAATGAATGATATGTGAAGTGGTCATAAGCAGAAGTTAAAGGAATACTTTATGTAGAGTGGGAAAAATGGTTCATCATTTTCTGTTGTATGTACTCAACTGGATGCTGCCTACTTGAGAGAGACCTCGGTTTTCTGTTGCAAAGGCTCTTAAAACACGGTAGAGCATTTGCACTAAAACATACTTATATTTTGCACAGGAATTGAGCAGTTTGTTTTGAACTGTCACATTAATTAAAAAGTCAGCTTTTTATAGCCCAGGTATTTTTTATGCCAGGAACATTTTGATTGGCTTTATTATAGTAAGCAGGAGATTCCTAGCTAGCATGTGTTTATCATGGATAAAATATTTGTAATTTTATTATGAAGGGTTCTTTCATTGCCTTGAATTATTAGCAATAACTTGCACAGATCTCATCAAACAATGCAGTTTTTCACAAATGTAACAGTATCATTCCAAATATAGCACATCTACTGACCAGTACACATTTGTGCAGTTCTTGTAAGTTAGTTCTATACAGTCAATTTTTTTTATTTTCAGTTACCAGTAAAATATTTGTACATCTGAGTGCTTTGTTTCATTTTAATTTTTTGGATCAAGATTTACATGTGCAAGCCACCCTTTCCCTACACTAAAGCATGTCAGCACAAGCAGCTGGGCATTGGCAACCACACACTTAAAAAGAAAGAAAATAACCATTACCACTTCACTAACAGTGTTTTTCTCAAAGCTGTCTCACTTGCAAAACAAGTAAAATGCAGCGATTAGATCTTGGTCTATGGTCACATCATACACCAGACAGGAGTAATGCAAAATATCAGGTATTTCAAGAAGTCAAAGCTGTAATGTCAGGTTTAAATCCTAGCTTATTTTGCAACAGAAATCCTGTTGTTCGAATACCTGCTCCCCCTTATCTAAAGACACTGACCTGATGCACAATAGTTATAGAACTACCTCAGCTATAGATTTACAATAGCAGCTGATTTAGAATGTGCTAAAAAAAAAAAAAGCTTATGTATTTTCAGTCACTGAAACTACAATAATTATTATTTAAGTACCGCTTTTCTTCCCCTTGGGATCAGTTCAAAGTTGCTGTTGCACTTCACAAATTTATTGTTTCAATTGGTGTCTGCCAAATGTAAAAAAAATTTTGTCCATATAGATACAATTTTTAAAATTACTTTATTTATAAATGAGTAGTAATAGACTAAAAACGACTGTGGCAAATGAAAAAAATGCCCCTATTTTATGTTGCTATAAAGTGCCAAATGCCATAGAAAATTGGCTTAAAGGAAAGATACTTGTCATGAATTTTTTTATGAGAGTTTTGTAATTATGACTGTAGAAGGATCTGTTGAAAGGCATTTTGTCTGCCAAGGCTTCTGTCCACCAGTTTTCTGGCATACATTTTCACAGTCTGAGTAGCAGATAAATGAAAGTTCTACAAAGCCCCATCAACAATTATACTAAGATATACTGAGTGCTATGGAAAATGGCAGCCAAAGACGGTAGCTCAATGACAGATATCCAAGATTGCAACTGCGACAATGACTAGGCTGGAAAGGGTCTGGCACAGCCATAACATCATGATTACTATCTACAATCTGTACAAGTCCCTTGTAGTGCTTACCCTGCTTTACAAATGTGAAGCACAGACTGCTTGCCGAGACGGAGAGGAGAATCCAGGCATTCAAGAACAAGTGTCTGGGGAGGATGCTCATTACAGGAAACAAATCCAATTTGTACGGAGCCATACTTGCAGGACACCAGGAATCCCTAATTGCAACAGTCAAGAGGCGCAAGTTGGTCTGGTCTGACCATGTGAATTGGCATGACTTTTGTTAAAAATTATCCTACAAGGTATCTTGGAATGTGGTCAATGCTGCAGCGGCCAGAGGAAGAACTGGATTACGAATGGAGTGGGCTGGTCGTCCTGTGCAGGTCCTGCTCACCATTGCCCGTCAGGTGTGAGTGGCAGGCCATGTCAGCTGCCAAGTCTATCCATGTACTACCACCAACAACCAGTACAACTCAAGGGACAAATGAATGAACTACACACTGCTTGAACAGACATTCAAGTGAATGCTTGCTGAACAAATAAATTCTTGAACTTAAAAAAAACAACAACAAAAATAACCTTCTGACAAGTTTGTTGGTTAATAATCAGTATCTTCATTAATTTTGTACTCTCAGGTTTTAATAGATCAAATATTCTGTCACATGAGATCTTTCTTGGCAGATGGTGTAGTAGACCTGAAAACTAGACAAATCCACATATCTATACCACACAGAATTTTTAAGAGTTGGGAAACACAGGATATTGTTCTTGTGCAAGATTTATATATTCATAATGTATTAATATACAGTAAATACTCTTTGATAATATCTGACATGATGAACATTTTTTAGTTATGAAATTCACTGCCTTTATTTCAGCAGTGAAATACATGACTGTAAACATGACACCACCCTGTTTTCTTTTTTTCTCTCTTAAATGAACAAAACATTCAGTACCAGCTCACACCTTACAAACCTACTAATGCACCTGAAATTTCATAAAATGCCTTTGAAACATTGACCAAATATAAAACCATTTTTACCGACTTAACAGTTTTGATAAATTATAGTCAACATTGTTCTGAACAAAGAACATACTAGGGATAAAGACAAAATTGGAAATACTGAAAATAGTAGATCTTTTTTTTAAATAACTACAAAAATGTTTTTAATGTATTTTCAGAAACTGAATGTAGGTTATTTCAGAAACAGCATAACTTTGTACTGTCTTCACACATTTGAGCAGCAGTCCAGTGGTGCAACAGTTGGTGCCTTTCACCAATACAGTGAGGGTTGGCTAGCCTGGGTTCAGCTATTGTCTCTGGCACGCTGTTCTTTCTCTGAATGTGACATCTGTATATAGGCCTGGCTGCCCCACCCTGATATAGCTTTAGTTGCTGGCTCAGTGTAAAACACCAATTCCACCCCCCACCCACTTCTTGCCTCATACACTTGACCAAAAGTGTCATCGCTAGTTATATAGCAGCCTTACTGCTGGGTGGCTCTGGTCCCAGTGAGTTTCAAACCCATGACCTGCTATGAATCTGTATGCACATAACCACATGGTTGTGGAACTTCTTGCACTGTCTTCTGACTCCGATTTTTCTCTTAAATTTGTTAAGAAATGCTGTATGCTTGAGTATATTATGTACATATGTTAAATCAATCATCTGTGCAGCATAATCTTTGTCATTACTTTTGTGATGTTAAATTGTAATTGAAAGAAATTAGTGGAATCCTGTAATCACATTTTCATCCACTATAAGCAAAAGGTTAATTGCATTGAGGCAATAATTTCCATCATTAGCACACACGCATTTTAGAAATGGCAAATGTGTCTGAAACTAATAAAAAAGATCAAATTCTGAAAACTTTAAAATAATGAAAAGGCTATACTGTATGCAGAACATTCAACTGCTGCCTTAACATTCTCGATTCTAAGCAGAAATAGCGACCCACCCTAATTGAAAAAGGTATTCTAATTCTTGAAGTTTCCATGCCTGTGATAAGCTACTAAATAATGTTGCTGTGCACTGTATTCAATTTACACGAGATGCATGCAGAAACATAAAATGATTTTGAATGGTCTGAAGCCACAGCTTCAATATAAAGCTGCTTATATTTGTTTGTGCATGGTCATGTGCTTGCATGAAACTTCTAGTTCCTGGTTGCAGGCACTAAATTCTCCCTTGACAAATCATAAATCGGAAATAAGAACATGTATTTTCAAATGTTGAAGAAACCATAATCTAACAGGCTAACCATTTTGTGTGTGTGTGTGTGTGGTCAGACAGTGCAACACTGTGAGATTTTTAAATTCATGATCATGAAAAGAATTCCCAAGCACACTAGTAATCCTTGCATTCTAATCACATGTATTCTTAAAAATGACTAACAAACCAGCCATAAAAGAATATTTTAAAATCTGGCTTGAGAAGATACTGATGTGCAAGAATGATAGCACTGACCTACATGGCAGTGATGAAATTGCAGTTCTTGTTAGTTAACAATGTACAGTCTATGAACTTAAATCAGCATAATACCAAAATATATAAGAGGCAGTCAAATGAAATGTAGCAGACACTGAGCAAATAATTCCTGCTCATGGACTCCCTACATACCGTAGGAGTTAGCACACCTGACTGGGAGCTCTCAAAAGAGAACAGAGCAAAATGGAAGCATCCAAAGAGAAGCAGCATGCTGTAATACAATTTTTGACTGCCGAGGGTGAAAGTGCAGCAAATATTTATCACTGAATCTATGTCGTGTATGGTGAACATTGCTTGTGTGAATCTGGTGTGTGGAAATGGGTGGCACAATATTGTAATAGGCAAACATCATTGAAAGATGATCCACAACCAGGGCAAGCCCATGACGTCAGTACAGAGGAAAATTATGCGGCAGTGGATAACCTTGGGTATTAGAAAGTCTGTGCCCAATGGGTACCAAGACACATTCCTGAGGAACAAAAGGCAGAATGCATTTGACTGTGCCAGCAGTACCTCAGTCGCTACGATCAGGAAGGTGACGCATTCCTGATGCATATTGTGACAGGTGATGAGAGCTGGTGTCACTATTATGAGACAGAAATGTGTTCCTCAAGCATGCGGTGGAAGCACACAGCATCCCCTCCTCCGAAAAAGTTTAAGACTCAGGCCAGTGCAGAGAAACTCATGTTGTCCTTTTTCTTCGATCATCAGGCACCTCTCCTGTCACACTATTAATGTGGAGCAGTATGTGGGCACTCCTGGGTGCCTGCATTCAAAAATCAAAAACAAATACCCAGCACTCTTGATACAAAGTGTCATTTTGTTACACAATAATGCATGCCTCCCTATGGTGAACTTAATGAAGGACAAGCAGGCACAGTTCTGGAGGGACATACTGGACCACCCACCTTTTAGCCCAGATTTATCACCAAGCGATATCCACATCTTTGGTGAAACGAAGAAGCATCTTAAAAAGCAATAATTTCATTGGACGCAGCGGTGCAGGAGGCTGTTTATGAGTGGGTTTTATCCCAGCCAACAGCATTTTATGAACAGGGCATCCCTCACCTTGTTTCACAACGGGAGAAGTACCTTGACAGCCATGGAGATTACTAACTGGTAAGTGTATTTCTATGTCTGAAATCTGTATCCACTATGTTTCATTTGACTGCCATTTCATTTGACTTGTACATGATTTCAACAAACAAACAAACAAAAAACACAAAAAATGTTGGAAAGAGTGGCACTGTGCAGATAACTGTAAATGTCATCTCATTCTCGGTGAACAAGCACAAAGATCCCCAAGCAAAAGAGAATGGCATACTGAAACAAAACAAAACAAGAAAGAGTAACAAGTCCAACATTTAGCTTGTTTCTTAAAAATTACATAAAGCACAATATAAAAGCTTAAAAAGTTTGACTACTTTCATGGTCCACATGCAGTCACAAAGAATAAGCTCAATCCTGAAAAAAGAAACTGGCTAACATCTTTTGGCACCAAATTCTTTAAAAATTTAAGCTGATGACTCATGAAGTCTTGAAAAAGTGATTAGCTTTTGATCCATGTCAAAACCGTCACCATTAAAATACAACAGTAACATAGTGTCTGTATAATCAATATCAGCTTTTAACTACAAAGGCCACAGGCTCACTACTCTTGTGTAAAGCTTAGATTGAAAATAAACTGTAAGGTTTGTTTATACAACACTTAACCTTGATGTCAGTGATAGGAAAACAAAACGTCAACGCCAGCAATGCCAAAATCTTTGCCTAAATTTACTCTGTTGATCATCTGGAGCCACTAGAACACACCTTATCTTGGGTAACATACAACTTTAAAAAAATTCTTCCAAGGAAAATGCACAAACCAAACATCATTTATGATCTGCCTGTGGACGAAAGGAATAATCCTGCAAAATTTGGTTAGGATCAAACAAATGGTGCAGTTCGCATAGTGCTCAACCATCCACACCTACTGACCAGGAAACATACACTGCTTCACTCTGCTTTATTTATAAGATAGAATCAGCTCATAGCAGGAACCTTAATATTTTAACATTTCTATCAAAATGCTATGAAAATATACTTTACCTTTACTCTCTCTCTTGTCTTTGTAAGCTAATCCAATTTTATTTGCAAAACTACACAAATTTACCAGTCTGCATTCTGGAGCACACACACACACCTACACATGTACTTCCCCAAACACACTGCTATGCACACATCCCCTACCCCGACCCTACATCAGTTTTAAGAAATAAAAAATGCGATTGGCTTGATAAAAGCTACTAAGAAAATCAGTCACTTTGGACTTTACCTTAAATTTTGGATAGTCATTCATGAGTATGGTGACAATGCCAACATAAGGCACAAATCTGTAACATCATAAGAACATCATGATCATGCATCTTTAAAATTTCCTCAAGATAGACTAACCAAATAAAATAGTACAAGATGCACAAAATGACTTCATACCATCTTGAAAAACATGAATAACATGTTTTTGAAAATAAAATAAGATTTCCCTATATGTAATTCATTAAACCATTTATTATCAGGTAGCATTTCAGACTGCATAACAATACAGTAAACCAATTATCTCAGAAGACTACCCATCATGTAATATAATAACCCACACAAGGTGATACTCTTTATATATACCAAGGGTGGGCAAAGGTTTCTTTTTTGCGGGCTGGTATCACATTTCTAAGCTATGCGGCGGGGCCGGTAAAAAATTCAATAACCCACGCCAGGTGACTACACACTAAACCTAGTGATTATGGAATGGACAACAAATGAGTATGTAATGGCATTCTTACCAAATTTATTGTGTAAAATGAAGCTGTTTGAATTCGCTCACATTAAAACTTTAAAACCAGCCTTTCCTTTGAAGGTAGCCGCCCCTGACCCTCTCTAACAACTCCATCAGACATGTCAGCCGTGTTGTTATCTTTGTATTTTATCTGTCTTAGAATGTTAGGGACTGCCAATTTCTAATGCTGATGTACAAATCATATTAACCTAGGCTGAATAAAAAAAATTAAAACAAGTGCTTTTCACATTTTGGCAGATGGGCCAGTCCAAAGACATTCACGGGCCATACTTTGCCCACCCCTCAAATACAGTCATCCATATCTATATATATGTCATAGTAAAGATATAAACATGACAAAAAAAGAAACCCTATACTTACCCTCTTGCCCGTCCAACTACATCTTTTTTGTCCAACCACAGTTGTCCAGGAGCATACAGCCCACGATCATCAACAGAGTTGTTGTCTCCCTTTGTAAGAAACTTGACTGATCCATCTTCTCTGCATAAAAGGGAACTAAATGAATTTCTGTGATGCAGTGACAATGGAACATTTACAACAATCCTTGTCTTTTAAAATTTTTTTTTTTTTATAATTTAAGGTGAATATTAAACACAATACGGAAAAATTTTCCACCACTTTTACTTACTTCTCGTGTACTTTGAGGACACGATGTACAATTGGGATGTCACGACCCTCAATTTTGAAGACAACAATCTCCCCTACCCGAATAGGTTCTTCTTTATAGTTGGTAAGAAAAAGAAGGTCTCCCCTGTGAAATGCCGGCTCCATGCTACCACTGCAAACACCATCACATAACTGATTAAATGACTGATCCTTACTAAAACAAAGCAGAAATCACATTAGGATTTTAAACTACCTGTACATTACACTAAAGATATGATTTCATTCATTCTGCCACAAGCAGTGTAAATTTACACCAAGAATATAAACTACAATTACAAAATAACTTTTCAAAACTGTCCCAGCCTTATTACTCCTGCATTTTCTTTTTTAATTTAATCTTACATAGTAATAAGGTTATTGAAATTTTTATAACTATTTATTGTTCTTAAAATCCAGAAAGTATGATTTGATAGGTTGGAAGTGCTTTTATAAAACTATACATACTTCTTACATAGTTATAGTATTACTTCCAGTTGCAGGATCTGTGCTGTCTTGCATACAAAAGGTTTGAGGTATTGGTTAGGATCAGGGTTTAGAGCTTGATTTTGCCATTGACCTAATGGTGGTATTGAATTTAGAGGTTTAGAGGTAAGCATAATTTTTTTTAATTACAAAACTCGTCAATTCCAAAATAGAAGTTCATACTAGCAGATAATGGGTTCTAGCCATATATCTAGATAGCCTTGACTTACCTCAAAACAACAACTATTGGAGACTCACTGCCAGTGACAACCATAAGCCCCTTCCATATCATCAAGGCTGAGGAAACAATCATGCCAAAGTTGAGGAACTGATAATATAACTGCAAAACAGAAAATTTGGAATTTAAATCAGTTCCATGTTAAAAAAAACTTCCTGTTTAGTGGCACTACAAATGCACTCTCAGTCATTGAAAGACAATTATTCTCTAATAAAGATCCTCAAAATAACGAGTATGCTACTAAAGTTTCATTCACGAAAGTTTCTGATTAATTTTGCTTTTGTTATTTTTCTGATTATGCAGCTGCATATTGGTTAGGCCTATTCGATATTACACGCGAATAGTTGATGAATCTGGACAATAAAATAATTGAAGATTTTTAACCCAAAAATGCATGTGTTATTAAACAGAATCCATTTCAATTTCCCAAACTGTATACGACTATCTTAAAATACACGCAATTTGAGAACATCTTACTAAACAACTATATGAAACTTCGGCTACAGGCTACGTTCTCAAACATGCGTATAACAGATGGTTACTGGCACATCATGTATGTTCCACATGCTTATTTCGCAAAGGGAAATTTACTATAAAAAATCACATACCCATTATAAAAAACGCATAAATGCATATGAAAATCTACCTGTCGCTTATTCATACGACGGACATCATCCAGAAAATCAAAATTAAACATTCCACTCATATTGCCGTCTGCTCACACTCAAAAGCTGACGCGAAGTCTCGTTTAAGTAACGTATCTCTGATTATCCCCCTTGATTAATCTTTTACTACACGCTTCAATTTTATGTATAATATGATTTCAACAGTTCACAATTTTCATCACTTCGTGTAGCTTTTACTTTAAAATATAAGTTTATCTCGATAACGAATAGAATTTTTGAGAATGACAAATTAAATATAATTTTATTACTAAGATAAATGCGATGCCGCTCTTCTTGGGCGAACCTTAATGCGTGATTGGTCAGTTTTCCCTCGAATTTCAAACAGCTTCAAGCAAGGGTGCACTTGTGAATCATTGTTTATGGAACTGTATTAGTGAAAAACGCGCCCGAGACAAGCATAAGAATATGCTATGAAGCCGCAGTGAGTAAAATTTTATTCAGTTTACTAATGCAATATCTCGTTTTCAAAGGAAATCGAAGTTTTACAGCTTACGTGGCAAACTGTGGATTCCGTAGAAATTAGATGAAAAGCTTACGAAATCTGATTTGGTTTGCTGCCTATTCATAAATCTTGTATTTGTCTAACCATTTATTCTAACACATATAAATATATATCACATTTATTTCAAAATGCAAGCGTTAAAAAATTGGGATTATTTTGGAAACTCGGGCCTGTCTACGGTGTTTTACTACTTCACTTTTTCATAGTTTCAACCGGCATTTCAGATTCCTGAGACAGTGACAGGTAAAGTGGGTACTCATTCAGTTTACTTATTTACGTTTGAAAAGTTATGATTTGAAGTTTCAAAAAAGAGCGTATTAAAGATTTTTTTAATTTATGCATACAATCGTATAACCTTAGTGCAAATCACTTGTTTTGAGAGTAAAGTGTTTCACGGATGAAATCAATGAGTGGCCTAGATTAATGATTAGTGCATAATTTGTGTGACAGAAATGCTATCTTGAATGTTACTTTTGAGGACTCATGGCCGTGACCATAGTTTTTAATTTTTATGGCATAGTCGTTGATTATGAAAATAATAGTATATAAAAGCAACAGTGTTCTTTTTCTGAGATCAGAAAGACCAAGTCAGATGAAATATGATGAAATGTTCAACCAAGGATCATACGCAGACACTAATACTAAGCATTTCTTGCTAAATCATTAGTCAGCCTAGCATCATATTACTGAAGAGACATTCATTATATGAAAAAATGATTCCCATTTGTCTTTGCATTTTGGCTTAATAGTTGAATGCAATTAGCCAAGAATGTGCTTTGTGCAAGCATGTCTAATGTACTGCATGAGTGTGAGTGTGTAAGTAAATACATTTTCAAGTGTTTGGATGCTTTATAAATTAAAAAGAAATTAGAAGCAAAGGTCTATAAGTGTACATTTCATTTTTAACTGAGGGCAGCTTAAAGTAACATGAGAGGGTGTATCTTAAGACCAGAAATGAGAGGTGGATTTCCTAGTGACAGTCTGAGGATAATAGATTATTTAGGATAATAGAAACTGGCTTTTTCATAAATATATTTTTTATTGCATTGATCAATTTTTTTTTCTTTTTTAAGGAGGGGAAAGACACCCCGCAAACGGACTGCAAGCAGTCCACGGGAATATGAACCTGTTGAGGTACAAATAAATATTGTCACCACTTTAACTGCTTTCCTGTAAAAAGTTGGATGAATTTCTACAATATGACATTGACATATACACCTTTAATGGCAATAGGTATGATTTGCATTTGTTTGTTTTTTGAGATGCAAGAACTGATTATTGTTCAATTTTAAAAAGCATTTGCTACACTTCTTACAGGTTTACTGCCGAATTCGGCCACTGGATAATCCAGAGGATTCTGTCTGTATCAAGTCCATTAGTACTGACACTGTTGAACTTGTGCCTCCAGAGGTAACACTGATAATTCTTAGTGCAAATTATTTGTTTAGTTCATGCTATGATTTTTTATGTTGCCATTTATAGTGCTTTATGTTGATTTTTAGATGTGTCATGCTTGAATGGTACTATGCCCTTTTTCTTTCTTTTGGCTATTTCTTTCCCCAAGTTTGTTCACCTTAATATATCAGCATTTTTAATCTTTTTGCACCATCTCATCATTTTTATTTTTAAGAAAAAGAAAGGAAGGTGCATATGTGCCTGTAAGTAAAAAAATTCGCCATTTTTTAGTACTTCATTAGCTTTTAAACAGAAATGCATGAAGCATGTTATGATGCATTTTTTTTAACCTCTTTTAGCCACATGATGAGTGTGCATGTGTGTGTATGCGTGCGTGCAACAGCAAAAACGCAATCCATTCAGGTTGGTCTTTAAAGGGCCTTCTTAACCATACACAATGTGTAGTGTTTTCAAACTCACAAACAATCCAAACATGGTGACTTCTGCACAACTTTGATATACCTTATAAACATGTCAAAATTGTCTCCAGTTAAGAAAGCCCTTAAACTTGCCTCAACAATTGTAGTTGTCAGCTGATTAGATGACTGCTCATATACTTGATTCTAATCTTTTGGTTGTGCTTGGTGCTTTGCATGAAATGCACTTTTCTGCTTTCTTCTTCTAGAGTGCTGCAACTAGAAATGGACAAGTTAAAGAGGTAATGTACCATTCTATGATGAGAAATATAGTGGAAATCACTGTCATTTCTATGGGATCTCTAGGGAGATGATACATAACTATTGACGGTGTTTTCCAACATAAAAGCTTTTCGATAATGGCAGGTTGATGGTGTTTGTAAATTATCATCACAACATACATAAATGCACAAGTCAGTGTTCACAACCAAGATAACGTTTCAAGCTCTCAGCTACTGAATACTCCTTGGTCTCAAATAATCAAACATTATGAACCCCCTCTCTTGGCAGTAGGGTGTCATTACTAAAATGTGTTTTTCCATCATGCTAAAGACCACGTAACTGAATTATAAGCAAATTTATCAGCTTAAAATAAGTTTTTTTTTAGCATAAATTTTAAAATCTTTTTTGAGTATTTGTGAAATCTGTGTAAAAAAAAATCCAATTCTGGGAATTCTGATTTCGAGCAAATGTGTATTCAACCTAGTAATGCACAGACCTGATTCATCATATCTCTAAGTAATACTAGAAATACTGGATGATTAGCTGTCATGTAAATGCAAACGATAAAAGATCAAAACGTTTGCATCAAGCCTGATATTTATAGGGGAAAGCAGAGAGCCTATGGGTTAAAGCACAGGGGCTTGCTAGTTTGGTACCTGTGTCAGTTAACTTTCCCCAGTTGACCCATTTGTCAGGAATGGATACCTGACTCCCTCTGCTGACTAGAGGGTTGGGTGAAGTAGTGAGAGAGAGAAAACGGGCTGTGCCCTCACATAAAACTTGCACCCAAGAAAAGTTAAGTCTCTTGTGCCTCACTCCCCAACGATCTTAAAAGGGGTAATACCTGCACCTTTTTTTATATCAAACATAGACTGTTAAGTTTGACAGCTGGTCACCAAAGAGAATGCAAACTTAATTACCCTTAAATTTTCCTCCATTAAACATGGTGCATAATTTAAAAGCCATTGTGTGTATTTGAAAGCTGTAGAAACTGCAGCAAGTCGCGGAGTTCTGGAAAAGATTAAGGGTTTGACTCAAACTGGCTTGCCATAGCCAGTAATGGGGCATGCTGCATTAGGTCCACTGTGCAAATTTGTCATGTGCTTAATTTGTTTTTTTAGTTTCACAAGTGCTAACTTTTCACAAGGAAAGTTAATACTGCATTAAAAAGTGGAATCATTCTCTAAGGTTATTTTCCCTTATTTAAAAATTACTTAAAAAGATATCTGATGGTTTACTATTATTATTTTCTGTGTATGTCAGAAAAATATGACCACAGGAGACAATGCTCCATGTGTGCCCAATATTGTAGGCCATCTTCAGCTGCAGATCTTGTGATTTCCCTCATTTCCTGATTACAGGGCTGACTGCTTTGGTGTGAAATAGCCATAATTGCTGTCTCAGCATAAAACACTACTCTTTTCCATTTACTTTTGGATGATATCAGTGTGCTAAGGTGGTTTTAATGCTATCATGTTTTAAATACATTACAGTGACACGAACTAAAGAAATCTTTTTTAGAAAAAATGTAGGGTCTGCTGCTAAAAGTTGATTACTTTAAAATAAAGATAACAAGTTTTGGCCTAACACGAAGGGCACTTTTCTTCTTAAAACATTTTAAATTACATTTTTATAGCAAATAGTTATTTTTCTTTTATGGATAAACAGCCAAAACATGATGATTTAAAACTGCTGGACAGGCTGCAGGGAAGGCAAACACATTGAGCTGATGAGTTTAGCGCCATAAATGTTTATTCTGTAAGTCTAATTGGTGATGTTAACAAAATTTGAATGTTAAGTTAGAAAACACATGAAAACATTAAGTTTTATAGTCATGTAATACATAGTGTCATGATTTTTATTTACAGTACCAGTTCAAGTTTGGTCACGTTTTTGATGAGTATGCTTCCCAGAAAGCTGTATTTGACTACGTGTCACTGCCATTGGTGGAAGACCTTGTTTTTGGCAGAAATGGTGAGGTTTTGTGTATTAATTTTTATTAACCTTACCTGACTTACCATTTGCAAACTTTAAAAAGTGGTACAAAATGCAGCATTACTACATTGCAGGGATATCTTGATGGTATGAGGATTTTTACTTGTTCTAATATTGAAAGTAAAATGGTACAGTACTGAGTTGAAAATGTAGTCTTTGCTTTTATCTAGTCTAAACTGCCCTACAGCCCCTTGAGTTTATAACGTATTTGATCTTGTATAAATCTTGGTACTGCTTGATTTGTGTGTTTAGGGGGAAGGGGTTCTATAATATTTTTCTTTGCCAAAGACTTTCTTGTCCCAGTCTTTGTGTCTGATCTCATCCAGATCTTGATATTTATTTATCTTGCCCAGATATTGATGACATTGCTTGTTTTTACTCCCTCAAAAGATATTTGTTCTGCTTATTTCCCATAATTTTTGTCCCGTGCTTTGTGTCTGCAAAATATGCAAATATGAATATAAAATTGATGTGAAATTTAAATAAATTTTAACACAAGTGTCCCATTTCCTACAGAAATTATAAAATAAATATGTTCAATATGTGCTGTCAACCAACAATACTTCTCCTCAGGCTTGCTCTTTACATATGGGATCACATCATCTGGTAAGACTTATACAATGACTGGGACACCACAAGACCCAGGTATTTTGCCTCGGTGCCTTGATGTTCTCTTCAACAGCATCCAAGATTTGCAGGCCAAGAAATACGTAGGTTGCACTTAATTGATAATTTTCTCTCCCCCTCTCACTTGTTTGTACTTTTAGCCATCTTTTGCATGTAAAGGAGAGGTAATCAATTTAAATCAACTTGGTGTCTGTACTGCTTCAAAAGTCTGGTATAATAATACTGTCATGCTAACATTCACAGGGCTTGTGCATATGCTGAACAACTAACATGAAAAAAGATCTTGTAACCCTTATGTTTGTACTTCTTAAAACGCATTGTAGCATAGGAACTTGGCTTGTAATTCAAATATTATGTTCATTTACTGTTTAAAAAAGTACAACCCAGACTGAAAAAGTGTTGGCTTAGGAAAATCTTCTTCCCTGATTACTTAGACAAGAACATTTAAGCTCTGCAGCAGTTGTCTATTGCTCTTTTACAAACACATTGATCTTTTTCATTTGTAGTCTTTCGTGCGGAGTGCATTGAGTTTTTATCCGCATGGGAAACTGTGCTTTACAAATACAATTATTACATTTAAAACATAACCAGATGTTAAGTGGGGGGAAGAAACCTTTCACAAATCTTTCTTTTCAGAAACTTTATAAAGTGTGCTGAAAACTTGCTGTTTGTGTTTTCACAGGTATTTCGCCCTAACAAGATGAATATGTTTGAGGTCTGTTAGCATAATAGTAAATTCATTTGCTGCAGTTCTTTTTTTCATATTTTGATTTGTATACTTAGTAGTTTATCTTTCTCTTCTGGGTGTGAAACAGTTACCAGCATGATTCAAACAGAATACTTTATCTTAAAAAACAAAAACAAACCAAATCTACTAAATATAAACATTGACCAAAAAAAAGAGTAGAATTTGACAGTTGAAGGAAAACAGCTTGAAATGAAAATACCAATGGTGTTTTTAAAAGTTGTGTGTACCATAAAGAATATTGGTGGTCTGACAATGTGTGAAAATTAATGTGAATAGACTGACCACTGTTTATGACCTGAACATCATTATGACAGAGGTAATTCTAGGCTGCGGCCTTGCGGGATTCCCGCAAAATTTCGCTGAGGGGCGCATAGTCTGAAAGTCAGCGCGACCATGCGCCCGCAAAAATACCGTGGCTGGCGCACTATTGAACACGCGATGCGGCACTTCAAAGCCCACAGCGAAAACATTTTGGGCGGGAGAGATCAAAGGGTATTGGAAGCAAGCGAGTTGAAAACGAAGTGAACGCGACTGTCAACTCTGTTTGAATTTTCGTTCACGACATGAACAGCAGAAGATGACCTGGAAAGTAGAAATCGACAAGGACAGAAAGAAACAGAAACTCGTCAGTCAGAGTGTGCCGCACACATTGTTGGAACTGAAAATGTAGACAACGAAATAGACAAATTGAGACAGAGACCGCACGTAAAAAACCACGCATCCAGAGAACCTGTCAGTGTGAATGGCTGAAGAAATGGCCTTGGCTAATGAACGAGGACAAAGGCATGAGATGTAAAGTTGCCTAAAACAATCAGAATAACGTGTTTACAACCCCGGGTGTGTTAAGTACCGAACGAGGACGCTGCAGAGACATTCAAACTTCCGACCACAGGCACTCTTTGGAGGCTGAAATTCTTCAGAAAGATTTCAATTTTCAAACTATTTTCAATTCTAATTTATTTCTGTCATGACCTTTTCGGAACTTGTGCCGGCGGTATTATATAACACTTAAAAATAACGTGTTGCTAACTTGATACAACATCACAGGACATAGAAGCTATCAGGGTTGCTTTTGCGACAATCTGTGCAAGAACGTTAATGACAGGTTCCCAAAAGATGCAGGTGATGTTGCCTCTGCATTTTTGAGTTCTTTCCATGCGCCCCATCTTTTTCCTGTCTGCAGAAGACAGAACACCCTATGGAGACAAAGAATTAAATATCTTAACAGATTTCTTTGGAGAACCAGCCCAAGTGGGCAGCAAATTCAGTAAAATCTTGCTTTACAAAGCAGCATGTTTAGAGGAATGGATTGTGGTCAAAGTAACTAATGCAGAATGCATATCGGAGAGATTCCACTGTTTAAACTGTTATTTGATTTTTACTGGGATTCATTTTCCAATTTGCTTGTTCTTGGAAACCTGTGCCTCCTTATGCTATACCACAATGCAGGCTATGAGAGGGGGCTTTGGCCATCAAAACCTAATAAAGTCTTCTCGTAAAAGTTGCCTCGAGGAGAAACATTTAAACCCCTGCACTAATGAGACATGTATGTGAAAAGTATCTAAACATTAGCTCATAGCTCAATGAGATGGGCACAAAGACTAATGGGTTTGCAAATTTAGGATGCTATGATCACACTAATGATGATGAAAGATAATTTATCGATATAGAAGAAAAAGATATCTATGTGATTAATCTTCAGTTTCTTGTGATTAATAAAGTATTATGTTGTTTACCAAATATTTATCAGAAAAAGAAGTGAAAATGTGTTTGTTACGAGGGACTCCTTGTTTCATTTGAAGGGCCCCTTTTTTTTCCATTGAGAGGGCCCCAGGGCCCCTCTTTTTGAAATCCTAGAATTACCTCTGATCATTTAAAATTTTTGGTGCACAGCAATGTTATGTAAGTTTTCGTCACACTTGATCTACTTTGTGGTGTGTATGTGAACAGTATTGACTGGTCACAAAGTTTTCGAAGCTTCATTCATTATGCATGATAATTAACATGATGCCTAAGCAGCTTTTTTTCTTTTATTTTTAATTGAAGACTGTTTTCTCTTTTGTTGACACTGCAGTGTGTTCTATAAACAAAATTTTATCACATTTCCTAATTTTTCTACTTAGGCTCTCTAATTACCATGCTCAGAATATTTTGAAAGCTATTATTTTAAACTAATTTGGATTAGTTGCTATTACCTAACATTTTAAAAATGTTTTTAACCAAGTGCACAGTTTGTGTTTTTCATTTATTGACTAATAGAAAATTTATATGAACCATGTGTAAAGCTTTTGTGGGGGCATGGGTGAGCAGGGGCAGATGACTTGAGAATTTATCCAAGCTTACTTTTGAAATGTATGGTGGGCAGATATGTGTGTCCTGTCTTCTTTGAAAAACGTGACATAGGAGTGTAACATTTTGTTGCAGGTGTTTCGGCCTGACAAACTGAATGGATTTGAGGTGCAATCGGAAGCAGATGCTATGTTGGAGCGACAGAGGCGTGACATCCTGCCAGGACTGACCACACCCAAAACACCTTATGAGAAACCGTAAGTTGATCAGTGTTAATAGATCTTGTTTTAAGTTTTTTATCAGTTTAAGTTTTTAAACACATACTAGCATTCAAGAAGTACCGGTACTCTCTATGGTGTCCACACTGACAGTATTTTTAAGTAGGATTTCCTAACTTTTTTGATAATCAGGAACAGCTTTACAAATGTAATTCTGAGAACATTCCTCATGCCTCAGGTAGCTAGAAGAGGGTTTTAGACTATTAGAAAGCAACGTGAAGTTGTTCATCCTCTGCCTCTGACACCCCTGTGTGATGTCCCTAATGGATTCGAGGGATTTGTGAACTTCTACACTACAGCAATGGGAAAGTGGATAGAATATGTGTAAGAAAACTTTCTAAGCTAATAAGCAGTAACGTGAACCCTGAGAGCATTTATCATTAATTTTTGATCAGTTTTGTATTTTATATGCCTTAGATGTCAATCTTGCTGAACAAAATGGAGATTATGCATCTTTCAGTTGTAACCCACATATCTACCTTCTTTGGTTACACAGGGGTGGGCTAGTCGCACTAGAAATCACAACAAAGAAAGTACTTTTCCTAATAGCAAGAAAATGCTTTATTTGTTACTGTGTAAGTAGGGGAGGACGAACCAAATCCCCTAGACACATTAATCTGAAGTATAACAACAAAGGAATAAAAACACACTTGAGACTAAACTAACTTTTATTATTTTGCCCTCAAATGAATCTCAAAGTACGTTCCCGCCTACCTCATCCTTATACCCTCCCTCATCAAATTCCTTAGTTGCTAGCTTGGTGTAAAGCACCAAACCCTACCACCCCTCTTTTCCAATGAATTTTCTAGAACCTTATGGCTCACTAACTCTATTGTTATGTGGTCAAATCTGGTCACCTCAGCATTGACCAGCAGCCCTGATTTAATTAGTTTGCCAGCCTGTGTGCATGCAAGTGTGTGCTACTGTGTGACTGTTGTCCCATCCCTCTCTTCCTGACCTAGAAACTATGTGGCCCCAAAATAGCCAGGTTATATAAAAAGTCAGGCAACCTAGATGGGTGCAGTAGGTAAAGTGGATGGACAGGAGGTTTAAGGTTGTATGAATGAGGTTTCATAAGCAGTACTTGGTTGGGGGATAAGACAAAACTAACTAGGTCACTCGACATCCTGTGACTATAACTACACATTTTAATTATCCTTTCTCTCAAAAATATCCATACATAAAAGTATACAATCTACCCGTCTAACCACTATCAGCGGTTTTTTTATTGGTTCAGCATAGCTCCAGCAAGGGCTACTAACAGCAGATTTTTTTTCTAGTTTTATCACCTTAACTTTAAAAGACTAGATGTGTAGGATTCAGTAATGACTGGTAGACTCTAAATGATGTACCCTCATTGGAGTAAATAAAACAGCTTTTAGCTTTACAGTGCTTGTGATTTTTTTTAATGATCCAACATCTAGAAAAGTTTAACAAATAGTAAGCAGAACTTTTTTAAATTGTGTCAAGCTATAGTTACAAATCCATACAAGTAAAAAATCAGTAAGATGATCTTTTTTATTGACTTCCTTATATGTGGCAGAGTTCATATGCTTATATATATATATTATTTTGGTAGGTTAAATGTCACATGTTGCATACAGTCTTTGGAATCATCCTGACACATATTAAACAAAAATTCCTGACAACGTTCCCCATGCCTCAGGCAGATAGAAGGTGTGGTTTTAGACTGTCAGAAAGCAACATGCAGTTTCTTCATCCTTTGCCTTTGATTCACTTTAGGGTGATATCCTTGTGAGGTTGAGGGATTTGTGGACTGCAACACTTAAATCACAATGTGAAACACACTCATGTGCACTTATTTGCACACATGTGTGTGCCCACACAAAATGCCAAAAGTTTCATTCGACAACAACAAAAACTTATAATCATACATATCAGTTTTATATATATATATATATATATAAGTTGTCTCAGAACCACATTTAGCATATGTAATGCAGGGTTATTTTTTCTTTTCATAATCTTTGGATGTAAATCGAGCTAAAAAGAGCCCTCGTGATCCTTTTTTAAATTGGTTCAAGTTATAGTTACAAATCCATACAAGTAAAAAATCAGTAAGATTTTTGTTTATTGACTTCCTTATATGTGGTAGAGTTAATATGCTTATTTATTTATATATAAATAAAATTTTGGTAGGTTAAATGTCACATGTTGCATACAATCTTTTGGAATCATCCTGACAAATATTAAACAAAAATTCCTGACAACGTTCCCCATGCCTCAGGCAGATAGAAGGTGTGGTTTTAGACTGTCAGAAAGCAACATGCAGTTTCTTCATCCTTTGCCTTTGATTCACTTTAGGGTGATATCCTTGTGAGGTTGAGGGATTTGTGGACTGCAACACTTAAATCACATTGTGAAACACACTCATGTGCACTTAATTGCAAACATGCATGTGCCCACACAAAATGCCAAAAGTTTCATTCGACAACAACAAAAACTTATAATTTTACATATCAGTTATATATATATATATAAGCTGTCTCAGAACCACATTTAGCATATGTAATGCAGGGTTATTTTTTCTTTTCATAATCTTTGGATGTAAATCAAGCTAAAAAGAGCACTCGTGATCCTTTTTTAAATTGGTTCAAGTTATAGTTACAAATCCATACAAGTAAAAAATCAGTAAGATTTTTGTTTATTGACTTCCTTATATGTGGTAGAGTTAATATGCTTATTTATTTATATATAAATAAAATTTTGGTAGGTTAAATGTCACATGTTGCATACAATCTTTTGGAATCATCCTGACAAATATTAAACAAAAATTCCTGACAACGTTCCCCATGCCTCAGGCAGATAGAAGGTGTGGTTTTAGACTGTCAGAAAGCAACATGCAGTTTCTTCATCCTTTGCCTTTGATTCACTTTAGGGTGATATCCTTGTGAGGTTGAGGGATTTGTGGACTGCAACACTTAAATCACATTGTGAAACACACTCATGTGCACTTAATTGCAAACATGCATGTGCCCACACAAAATGCCAAAAGTTTCATTCGACAACAACAAAAACTTATAATTTTACATATCAGTTATATATATATATATAAGCTGTCTCAGAACCACATTTAGCATATGTAATGCAGGGTTATTTTTTCTTTTCATAATCTTTGGATGTAAATCAAGCTAAAAAGAGCACTCGTGATCCTTTTTTAAATTGGTTCAAGTTATAGTTACAAATCCATACAAGTAAAAAATCAGTAAGATTTTTGTTTATTGACTTCCTTATATGTGGTAGAGTTAATATGCTTATTTATTTATATATAAATAAAATTTTGGTAGGTTAAATGTCACATGTTGCATACAATCTTTTGGAATCATCCTGACAAATATTAAACAAAAATTCCTGACAACGTTCCCCATGCCTCAGGCAGATAGAAGGTGTGGTTTTAGACTGTCAGAAAGCAACATGCAGTTTCTTCATCCTTTGCCTTTGATTCACTTTAGGGTGATATCCTTGTGAGGTTGAGGGATTTGTGGACTGCAACACTTAAATCACATTGTGAAACACACTCATGTGCACTTAATTGCAAACATGCATGTGCCCACACAAAATGCCAAAAGTTTCATTCGACAACAACAAAAACTTATAATTTTACATATCAGTTATATATATATATATATAAGCTGTCTCAGAACCACATTTAGCATATGTCATGCAGGGTTATTTTTTCTTTTCATAATCTTTGGATGTAAATCGAGCTAAAAAGAGCACTCGTGATCCTTTTTTAAATTGGTTCATGTTATAGTTACAAATCCATACAAGGAAAAAAATCTTAAAAATCAGTAAGATTTTTGTTTATTAACTTCCTTATATGTGGTAGAGTTCATATGCTTATTTATATATATAATTTTGGTAGGTTAAATATCACATGTTGCATACAGTCTTTGGAATCATCCCGACAAATATAAAACAAAAATTCCTGACAACGTTCCCCATGCCTCAGGCAGATAGAAGGTGTGGTTTTAGACTGTCAGAAAGCAACATGCAGTTTCTTCATCCTTTGCCTTTGATTCACTTTAGGGTGATATCCTTGTGAGGTTGAGGGATTTGTGGACTGCAACACTTAAATCACAATGTGAAACACACTCATGTGCACACACAGAATGCTAAAAGTTTCATTCGGCAAACGTAAAAAAAAATTATAATCTTGCATATCAAATATATACAAGTTGGCTAATAACCACATGAAGGATATGTCATGCAGGGTTATATTTTTCTTTTCATTATCTTTTGATGTAAATCAACCACAGATGACCTTTTTAAAATTGTATCAAGTTATGTTTACAAACCCATAAAAGTCAGAAATCGGTAGGATATTTTTTTTATATTGGCTTTTTTATGTGACAGAGTTTATATGCTTATTTTTATATATAATTTTTGAAAGGGTCTATGTCACATGCTGCATACAGTCTTTGGAAACACCATGACAAATATCCTAACATTCCTGACATCGTTCCCCGTGCCTCAGGCAGATAGGAGGTGTGGTTTTAAACTGTCAGAAAGCAACATGCAGTTTCTTCATCCTCTGCCTCTGACACACTTTTTAGTGATGTCCTTTGTGAAGTTGAAGGATTTGTGGGCTGCTACACTTAGGTAGCATTTTTTTAAAATATATATATATGTGTGTATAATTTATACATTTTGCACTACATGTTTCAACTAAACATATTTTTATTATTTTTTGTTAACCATAGATGGTTTCATGAACATTGACTATACTACCTGGTGCATCAGTTTGATTTTGTATTTTGTCAACCTTTTTGTTTAAAAGAGATGTTCCTGAAAATGAACGCGTCCGTGATCAAACCCGCATTAATGATGTCGACGAAGACAACAACTATGCTGTATTTGTCTCCTACATTGAGATCTACAACAATTACATCTATGATCTGTTGGAAGAGTTACCATATGACCCCATCACAGGCTACAAGTATGTTTAGATTTACTACTTTTACATATGTGCATTCAAAAATATCTATTTGCTTACATGCAAAGGCATGAATGTGTACATGCATATCGGCATATGTGCATGTGATTACATGCATAGAATGTTGGGAAGACTGCATTTTGGGCTGTCTCATTTAAAGCTTTATAAACCACTTAAAGGACAAGCCAAGTAAGCATTTTTTCTTTGTGATCGGGTTAAGTTCATTTTAAAATAATAATTCCCAAATTGTGAGTATATAATTAAGCTTAATATGAAAGATATAAGCCTTCAAACACTCTCACCTGCCACTAGGAAAGCAGGAGAAATTACTTTCTAATACTGAAGAGTTCTGTAATGCGCCAGTAGTATTTGTAACAGCAAATGTGGCTCCGTTCATCAAATCTATGCATGTTTTCGAGTATAAAGAATAAACATTACTCAGGTTCCTGTGTTCAAGAAGCAATTTTTTTGTCCAGTAAAGGAAATGGGTGATTTTGGAATACAGCCCTACAGATTTGAACTATATAGAAGCTTCAGCGAAAGTTTAAAAAAAAAAGTAATAATAAAAAGGTCCAAAGTGAATTCACTCATTCACTGACTAGTAAGTAAATCTTCTCCAGATCAAAATTTAATGAGCAACAATCATGATCACTGGAGTCTACATTGTATTATTATTGATTCCGTTGATTAGTGGATGCATTTGAGTTTTCTTCCACATGTATTATTGTTAATAAAATATAAACACATTTAAATGTACATCTAAGATAAACTTCTGTAATATTTTTTTATTTAATGGTTAGTTTCCAGCATTTCATTTTTAATTTATAGTTACAACTGACTGCCAATAATGACTTTCTTACCGTTTACAATATAACAATAATTTGATACATATTTATAGATGTAAAAACTTATTTCTTCCTCATTTAGCTGCATGCAAAATTTACTATTTACTTACTGATACTTGCACATGTTCCTGTTTAAGCTCCTCGTACGCTTGTCACCCTCAATTTTTTAAGCTGTTTTGAGCACACACATCAATGGTGCCCTCACAGTGTCAGTTGTTTTTAGCATTATGCTGGATAAGGATATGACTGATGATGTGTTTGTGACTGTGTTACTTGTAGACCAGAACGGCGTAGAAAGTGTTGATGTTGCATGTCTGGTACTTAATCGTTGTTAAACTTTTTACCAGAAATTACAGTTGGTTTTAATAGCTTGTGCTTTTGTATAGTTTTCACTGCTGCAGGAAAAAAGATATCTTTGTTTTACTGAACATCTAATACTTGCTTGTACTGTATGAGTGACTGGATAAAATCACTTTTGAAATGTTTTGAGCAAGTTCTTGAATACGGTGTGGGGATGAAGTTTGCATGGCACGTTTGAACAAAGCATAGACCTGTGCATACAGATCTCCGAACAAAAAAAAAATCTACTTCCTATTATCTTTAGGATCTCCTGAATAAGTACAAGCTAACTCATCTGAGTGTCGAAAAGAACATTCAGCAAAAGCACATTGTGTCGTGGTCTGTTTTCTTTTACCAAGGATTGGATCTTTTCTCTTTGAATTCAGCTCATGCAGATGATGCTATTTTTAGAAATACTTCCCTTTTGTCACTTTGTTTTCTCAAAAAATCCAGCTGTGTATAAGAGAAAAATATTGCAATAAAAAAACTTCTTGTTTTGTCATAAAATACCACCAAATATGTTTTTGTGATATTTTATGCTCTATTTCCAGCAATTTTTGCTGAGCACTTGTGTTGTCCTTTAAGTCTGTGAGATTTTTAATGCACTACAAAGGCTATTTTAAACAGATCAGTTGTCTTTTTTCAAGCCATTTTATCTTAATTAAAAATTGTTCTTCCATTAACTATCATCCTAATCACCAGTTAAGGGATAAAACTCATTTCAAAATGTTTTTAGGTAAAGATAAAGCTGTAATAGGCCCATTATTCTTATGTAAAACATTGAATACAGCTTACATCTGCAGTCTACTGCATTTAGGCTGCAGATTGTGTGCACAGTACTGCTTATGCATTACAGTTTACTTATATGAAGCACTTGTTGACTATTATGGCTTTATGAATTATGGGTGAAACAGAAATCCATCTTGTTAATTACAGACCCCCACAATCTAAAATTCTGCGCACGGACAATGCAGACAACATGTATGTACATAACTGTGTTGAGATTGAGGTGAAAACTACAGAAGAAGCTTTTGAAGTTTTCTACAAAGGTAAAGATACTTTTTTTTCTTCAGAATTATGTAAGTCCTTTATGTTTGCAGCATTTCATGACTTTTAATGTGAAATTTTTAATCTTTTTCTGTATGTACCGCAGTTTTGTATGTATAGCAGTCCTGAACATCTTTCTATTACATGCTGAAGTCCTAAAATTCTTTTGCTTATCTTAGAAACAATGTTCTTGTAACTGCAGGCCAAAAGAGACGGAAGGTAGCTCACACGTCACTGAATGCAGAATCAAGTCGTAGCCACAGTGTCTTCAACATTCGTTTGGTGCAGGCACCTTTGGACCCACGAGGAGAAGAAGTTGTGCAGGTCAGTCTTCCCCAACCCAGAAAAACAAATTATGTTTATAGATTAAATTTTGTTTTAGTAGTATAAAAAGTGTTGCTAATTTGAACTCATGCTGTTGCTTTTTTATTTGGGGGGGGGGGGAAGGGTGTTTTGTTTGGTTTTGGTTTTGTTGTTGTTTTGGTTTTTTTTTTTTAGCTGCTAGATAGTAGAGCATTTATTTTCATTCACTAGGGCTTCTATACAAAAGTTGTCTTCTACCCCAACAGGATCCAGAGAAGATTTATATCAGCCAGCTTTCTCTTGTGGACTTGGCAGGCAGTGAGCGAACTAATAGAACACGAAATGCCGGAGACCGCTTGAGGGAGGCAGGCAACATTAATCAGTCCCTAATGACTCTCCGTTCCTGTCTGGAACTGTTAAGAGAAAATCAGAAAAGTGGCGCCAACAAGGTAGTGAGATGTTCTCACATCATCTTCATTGAGCATGTTAGCATCTTTTTTCTATAGGCCCTGTGATGGAAAAAAAAGTGGACACAGAGTGGTCTGGTTCTGGCTTTAATTGTGAATGAGATTTCTTTACCATTGTGTTTGTGTTTTCATTCATGATAGTGAAGTTACTTTCCTCTCTGGGCTTTTGTATTTGCTCACAGACACTTTCATTTGTATTTTTCTTGAATATTTTTCCTTGCTGATGTCTATATGCTGCAGATGGTGCCATATCGTGACTCTCGTCTTACTCATCTCTTCAAGAACTACTTTGATGGTGACGGAAAGGTTCGCATGATTGTCTGTGTCAATCCAAGAGCAGATGAGTATGAGGAGACTATTGTAAGTGTTCTTTTGTTCCAGTCAGTGTCTCAGTCTGAAAGCTTGTGTGGTAAAAATGAGGAGAATGGGTGACCTGGGCCATGTCTGAGAGGGAAAATGGGACTTTTCTGTTGTCGCACATCCCACCTTCACACTCACTTAGCCTCTTTGTATGTCTGCACACTTTTGCCCAAAGTAGTTCTTTCACTCACGTGTACATAATCACCCAAAAAAGGTAAAGACAATCATACTATTAGTAATTCAACATATTAACTCTCCACAAAAATAACAATGTAAACAATGTAACCCCACAGTATGTTAGTAAATATACATACATACATATGCTTAGTTTGCCTGTATACTTTCAGATGTATTTCCAACAAACTCTTAATGTGAAACTTGCATTGTATGATCTACAATTTTGCAATTCATACTTGTAAAACATGCACAGCTTTACCTGCTTTCCAATTTATATGGGCTATGATAAATAAGTTTATAGATATTTGAGACCATTATTATTCTCATGTCTGTGTTTATATTTTAAGTGCCTTGAGACAAATGTTCTATTTGTTTATTATTTATAGATATCTCGATAGCCAAAGTGCCTCTCATCACTTGTGTGCAAGGAATGGCAGTAGGGTCAACCTAGATTCACAAACACTAATGACTAACATCACTCGATAGACAACAAGCAACGGACAGTGGGATATCTCATTTGCTGTTGCCTCACTTGCAGATGACAGTAATGATAATATAAAAAGTACAAGCTGACATTGCTTGTTAACTGCCTGGAATGGCAGTAGAACATGCGGTTAGCAAGTACCGGCAAGTAATGTATAGGCTTAACAAGACTATTGGCACCTTCAGAGGTTAAAAAAAAAAATTCTGTTTTGCTAAGAAAAGGCTCCTACTGTTAAACTACGTTTTCTTGCATACATCATGAGAAGCACATTTTGTGGCAAGATTCCCAAACTAAGGCCAGCAACTGATCATTATTCTAAAATAGTTGTGTGCCTTGTTTATCCTGTGAATTAGCCACTCAGCTTTCACTAATCCAGGGAGTCTCTTGTTCTGTCCCAGCTGATCCAAGCAAAAATCTTATGGCTTTCATGAGCATTCATAACAGCTAGATTTTACGATCATGCAACATGGCAAGAAGCTGTTTTGAGGGTCCTCGACTGCAGTTGTCCTGTTTCACAACAAACAGAATTTTCATGTATCTTATTTAAAGAGTACAGTTATCAAAATCAAGACATGTTCTCAGCATTTTGTTGCTAGCTCAAAGAAGTTTTCTTCCATATTGTGCATGCAGACTCCAGTAATCTTTGTTTAAAACCAAAAGTTTTGTTCATTTTCTCTGCTTGACATCAGAATCAGCATGCTGTGAATAAATGTTGCAGCACGTCATGAAGTTCGCAGAGATGTCACAGGAGGTTTTAGTGACACGATCACAGCAAGTTAATTTTAACACTGGGTTTACACCTGGTCGTCGACGCATGCACCAACAGTATGCAGAGAAAATGGAACGACAGCCAGGTAGAAGCTGAAAAGATACCTAGCAGCTTTCGTCTATCCATTATTCCATCACCATTATCAGGAGTTAAATAGTTATGGTATTTTTGTCTGTCCTCTTTCAATACTAATCAAAAAAAAATATAATTCTAGAAAGGAGAAAATTATGTTTTAAGTCATTTCTATGTAGATCATCACCGTTCTCATTTCTTATGAAATTGCATCTCAGGCTAAATCCAAACAGATTGAGTCCGAAAATCATTATTGTTGGGCCCGACATGTTTTGCATGATCATCAAGGGCTCTGCAACAGTTGTAACTGCTCTGTCACTTTGGTAGCTTTTTATTGTCATGTACAAATTCTATATTATAAGCTGACAATCTACAATGGTGTTAACCATTTAAAATATTTTTAGTAATAGTAACTAATAGCAATTGACATTTGCATGTGCAAATACTGTTTCAGGTGTGTGCATTCTATGTCTTAGAAATGTTAGTGTAAAAGAATCATGGTTGAGTCACATGGTTATGGTCAGTTTCTTTGCTGTGCAGAAATACCACTTACACCATTGTTGCCACCACTATCTTGTAGTCTGGGACCCCCTTTTCCACTTCTTGAAGTAAGCTTATTTCAGACATACAAGAGTTGTACCTGGTTTTGTTCTTAGCAGAAATATCAGCAAATATTTGTGTCAGCACAACTTCTTTATGGAGTTTTATGGTTTGTTTGAAGGTTTCATATTTGTAAATGAGGACAAAATATCCATCAACAGCAGAAGCAGACATTGCCTGCAATGTTAAGTGTATTTAAATGGTCTTGCAGCTGGTTCAGCCCACAGATGACAAAACTCTGGCCAACCTTTCCATGTGTCTTGATGAGCGCATGAAACGACGACAGGGGCTTATTCAGGACTTTCAGCAAAGGGGTATGCAGCTTTTATGTTACTTGCACCATGTCCAAGTCTCTTGGTTTGTCATAATCAACATGAATTGCTCTGACGGGTCAGAGACACTGCACTCTTGTGAGACTCAGACTAAACAAAGATATATTTACAGTGTTTTTGTTGTGATGATAGTCACTGGCAGAAGAGATTCCTTCTTTTTCTTTTTCCTTTTTTTTTTTTGTTGAAATATTTATTCACAAGCTGTGAGCTTGATACATTAGGTTTTTTGTTTGTTTGTTGTTTTTTTTTGTCTGGCATTTGCAGTTTATGTAATTGGCAGAAATTGTAGCAAAGTGCTATGCTGCCTTTTGTTAGATTAAAATCTTATGTTTTTTCTCATTATAACAGGGTGTATTTTGATCCTCTTTTTCCTGCTTAAAGTTAAAACAAGTTTCAGAACATTTATGCTTGTAAGAGTCAAAATATCGTAAACAATTTTTTTTCAGCTGAGCGCTTCAGATCCCAGTTGGTTGAGTTTGAAAGAAACTATGACCGAATGGGAAGTAAAACAACAGAACTTGAGGCTGCTCTTGCTCAGGAGAAGGCTGCTCGACTGCGCATTGAATCCAGGATGCGGGCAGCAGAGCGCAAAGCAGAAGAATCCATACGCAGAATGAAAGATCTTGAAAAAGAGAATCAAGCACTAACTTTGAAGGTTTGTCTATCGACGAGCCTTACATGTGATACATTGTATGTTGTACTGTACCAGATGACATGACTGAAAAATAAATGTGGGGGTTAATAAAGGGGTTTACTGCTGGTGAACCAAAAAATAGAGGATGTACCACAATTCCAGTAGGGCTGAAGACCAGGAGGTCACTTCATGCTGAGCTATATAGCAGCAGTTACAGCGTAGGGCAGACAAATAATACTGTGGGCAATATGCTGAGCCACCCGCACACTCCTAACTACTTCCAGAGAATCAGAGTGCGCTGCAAGGTCTCTTTGCAAAACCTGGCAATGTGGAAACAGCCTGCCAGCCTATCACCTTAATAATTTCTTTAAGGGCTACGTTACATGAAAACGCCAGTCTAGTAGCAACAGCTCAAACGTCTGGTGCCAACATATTAAACTATTCAAGGGTGTAGGGGAGACTAACATTACATGGAAACAACAGAAAATCACTTATCACAAAGGGAACAAGGAGCACTGTCAACTGGTCAAATGCTGGAAGCACATTCTAAGATTGTGAGCTCTCACAACCCACCTGAGTTTGCCACCAAGGGACAAAGCATTTCTGGCTGTCTAGCCTTACCTTTAACCTTAACTAAAATATAACAGGACAGGGCGTTCTCTCCCAACACAGTTTGTCCCTCACCACCTGCGTCTACATGACATGGAAAATGCAAAGAGCATGGCAGGCAGTAGAGATAGCAAGCAAAAAAGGTGGCAGACTTGCTACACCACAAGCATTCACATAACTGCAAAACCAGCATACAGGTAAACGAGGCAACAAAAAATCAACCAATATGGTTGAGGCCATGGTATAAAACTGGAAAGGTGAACTCATTGGCTAGATGGGGCAGGATGGGAAATATTTGTGAGGAAGGATGGATGGTTTGGTTGAGTTTGTGTTCTCTTTGTTCATTGGTCAACTCGACCAATTTGGAGCTGACAGCTGAAATTGGGTAGCTAGTAGGGTGAACTCCACAGTCCTGTCATCTGGTAAGTACTTAAAGAAAGGAGTTTTGCCGCCAAAATGGTATTTTACTTACGTAATTTCCAGAAATAAAAATTTAAAAAATGGTTGTCCCCTACCTGTTTAGTCTTTAAGGATGGAAAGTGATGTGTTAGATCCTTTTTCTTTGGGTCATCTATTTGCTACTTTGGTTTCCCCCAATTCCCTGTGGACCTGGTACCCATTCTCAACTGCTGGCTCAACTAGGGTAAGTTTGTTGGACCGCAGAGGCATCAAACCAACACCTCCATGTTCGGACACCAGTGGTCTAGCCACTCGACCATCTTCTTACCCATTCAAAAATAGTAAAATAAGTAACCCTGTTATAAATGCACTGTGCATTCTTTGGTTGCACTTGCATGCAAGTTTCTCTGTTTTAGGAAAATGATTTTGGGGTGGGTTTTTCTTATGAAAAAAATAGTTTGAAAGGTAAAATAAAAATCTGAATCCTGTGTTTTGGTTTACAAACTGTGCAGGTTCAAGACAAAAACTGGAAAATCCAAGTGGAAAAGACAGAAAAAGAAAGATTAAGATCTGACTTCCAAACACGACTAAACATGAACAATAAACAATGGGAGAAGAACTTGGTAAGGTGGTATAAATCATGCACAGATTTCATTATTCTTACAGTTTTCTCAGGTTTTGAATGGGAAGGATTGTTTGAACTAACAATGTCAACTACTTTTCCATTTCATAACAGTAGAGAGTGATTGAGAGAGAAATTGATATTCAAGAGCTCATAGTTTTTGAAAAAATACTCAGAAGTGTAAAAGCTTTGTCTGTAAAGCATGACAAAACTTTGTAATAGAATTGTTATAGTGAGCTTTATGATGAAGTTGTGAAGTTGCACAAATGATCTTCATGGCATGCACACAGCTAGGTGTGTGTGTCATGTGTGTTGTATCATAGCTGACATTTTGCTTTTTTGTGTGCTTTGCAGGAAAAGGTCAAGTTACAGGTTGAGGCTGAAGCAGAAGCTCAGCTGGAGGAGAAGGAGCGGAAGTTGGAGATTCTGCGTGACATCGTGAATAATGACGAAACACCAAGAAAGGCCCCACGGCCTGCACCCAAACCACGTACATACACAACACCTGGAGTCCCCATCCAGTCAGCTCGGTCGGAGGTGGATGTGTCAAGTATTGGAGCAGTTCGAAGCAAAACAGCTAGAAATGCCACAACTCCCGGTGTTCCAGTCAACCGCATTCCAACTGCTAAATCCATGTACAATCTGAACCAGGTGGCAGCAACTTCTGCCTCTGCCAAAGTTAGTAGAAACACTTATTTTTCTTTTTGGTTTACACAGTCACAATTTTATTTTATGGCTTAAGTTAATTAGAATTGGGAGATGGTTCTTGAATTTAAAAAAAATGTTAGCTGAACTTCTGAAATATTTTTAAACACTGATTGATCAGGAGCTCAAAAAGTGCTGGGCAATGATTAGAAATGCCTTTGTAGGAGGGCTTTGACCTATTGAGGTTCTCTACTGGTAGTAAACACTTCACTACGAGAGTGATCTTGGTCGGAAATGATCAGAACAAATGGGAAAACTAATTAGGGTCTGAAAACTTTTGTCAAAGTGAAAACAGACAATGAGGGGGCTTGAATCATTGATTCAGGCAGGGTATTCCATAGATGTGTACGCACCTAGATGTCTATTTTTGGAGCTTGATCTGATGACCCCATGTGCTCAGTTTGGAACTACCAAGCAGGCAATCAGTGCAGTATAAATTAAGGGTCATCTTGTGCACCTTAATGTCACCCCTCAGCATGCAAAACATGAGGCTTGGCAGCCTTAGTTTCTAAAGTTGATCAGCATCACTAAGGTAGGCAAACTCTGTACTAAGCTTGTAGCTTTATGCTTCATGTTCTTAAGGGTATGGGATTCTTCTTGAACACCAGTGGCTACATGACATTCCAGTGCTTGAGATGAAGCAGCACAAGTAATGTCAATGTAGTCCCAGGAGCACCTGATGACACCAAGCAAATAGCCAGTTTTGTTCACAGTTTCTACACATGCTGGATTTGTGTATACCCCCAAGTCCTTTTTACACATTCGATATGAAGTATTTACATGATGCATTTAGATTTATCATAAATAACAAAGTATTAAAGAAACTGAAATTCTGCAGAAAGCACCTGTGCCATATAATACTCGTTACCACCGCCGATCAAAGTCTTCATCTAGTGCTGCTGATATCTGGCTGGACCATAAACCTGCTGGCAGTGTTGACACACGTAAGTAATACATTTTTCTAAAATTTGTTTTCACAATATTTCTGAACATGTTACACAAAAGACATTGTTAACATTTAACCTTAACTTGACTTGTACCTCATCTTTATGTTGTTCAGTGTCCCGATGTGTACCTCACTGTCAATTGGTTGTTATGTTTCTTTTTATCAAACTGTTCTGCGCAGAGAGTGCGATCCATCTTATTCGTGATTCTGTGCACTATAAGTTCGCATTATTATTATATTATTATTAACAAATTGCTGACAGCAGCTTGTGTAGTATTATGATGATGTATACATCTTAAGCTATTTAGAAGCATAAACTTTTGGGTCTGCTAAATTAGTGTTTTTTTAACAACAGACACGGTCCTGCAACCTAAACTGGGCAAGAAAAGGTCAGTGTCTAAGCTGGAGATCAGGGACACCAGGGATGTCTCTAAGTATTGTCTGACACACCAGGAGCAGGATTCCAACGATGAGCTTGTCACAAAGATTATTAAGGTCAGCATTGTCTCAGTGTTCAGTCAAAAGTATTCAGCATTTTGTTTATATTATTTTTTTTTATATATATATATATGAGATATATTAACTGTACTGTATTATATCTTCATTAGGTTATTGGTTTTGAGTGGTTTGTAATCAAAATAGTATAAAGATTTGTCTTCATAGACTGTTCAAGTGTGTAGGTTAAAAACAGGAAGATATGTCCACAACTTCTGGATTACATTTATTTATTCTTGCCTCTTTGATAACTGTAGTTTAATATTGTTAATTTAAATGAGTTTTTGTCACTAGGGGGATGTGATTCCTACTGCTGGTGGTGGGACAGCTGTGGTGTTTAACGATGTCGAAATTCTGAAGCAGACATCACCTGGGTCTCGCAAGAGACGCAGCTCCGGGCCCCCATCTGTACCTGCCCCAGAAGACTGGACTGATGTAGAGACACGGTGCAGCATAGCCATTGAGGGACATAGCAAGTGAGCTGGCACAGTACATCACTTAAATTGTGTGCACATTTCTTTCCAGTTAACGAAGCTAAGTTAGACTGAGTTGTTATGTGTTTAAGTTCACTTATTTTTCAGACTATATTTTGACATATTGGGTTCTTCCATGCATAATAACATTTTAAGTATTACTGATGACTAAATGGATTGCTCTTTCTCTGCCTTGCATTGTACAGGTTATTTCTAAGTAGTATGAATAGACATAAAGTTGTGCTTATGTGGTTATGATGTCAAAAACAACACAATCACGGCTTTTTTTCACAAAGAATACATTGGCAAGACTTTTTTCTCTTCAGACACCAATTTTACACGCTGTAATGTGTGAACCATTGCATAATATATCTGTTTTCTGGTTGCAGGCGGAACAAGCGGTCTGATGTTTAAGATACTAAAAGTATTGAAGTTGGAAGCTACCTCTTGGAAGATTCTGTCAGCACTCTTGTAGTTACATATAGCCGGCCTTTTATGTTTCAACACCTGATGAAATTTCCAAATTTGCCTTTTGCAAGTTTTAAGAATTTGGTCCTGGGTCAAACAACAGCACGACCTTTAGGAGGAGTTTATTATGAGGGTGTGAATTGACTAACTTCACAATTTCACTGAGAGTTCATGTACAGTTGAGGGAATAAGTGTTAGCAGACTACTTGATGCTATTGTCTCTCTGCAGAATGTTTTGGGGCCAAGTTTGGGAAGTGAGACTGGTTTATAATTTGAAAGGTCATATAACTGATCCCTTATTATTCAGTTCCTTTTTTTAAAAACAAAACTCATAATGGTGATATTTTGCAATTCTTGGTTGGTTAAATTATTAATTTTTCACAATTCACATTATCAGTTACATTTTCTCAAGGTGTAGAACAAATGTACAGTCTTGTGTTACCTCCCTCCATTGGCAACATCATCAGCCATGTGTTTAACTGTTGAAACTGTGTTTAGATGCAATTTTCCTTTCATCTGTTTTCACACACATGTAATTACTGTAACATTTTTGGTGCAATTTGCCATCTATTCTGCCTTAATTCTTGCTTTACTGCTTACATCTGGGAGTCTCCACAACACTTTCTTTAAAAGTCTAGTTGGTCTTCCCTTTCACACTGTCTTAATTCATCTGACTTTCCTATAAAATTTGTAAATACTTCTCTCATGGCAGCAGCAAACTAAAATGTACCACTGCCTTTGCTTTACCAAAACCCATTTGTATAAATGCACTCAGGGCTTTGTAAGTAATATTAGATATTCTTCGGTTTGATCTGAGACCGGCATTGAGTTTTATTTTAAATCATCACCACCCCCCTGTAGTCCTGTTACCATCGCTGTCATTTCTTGGGAGATGGCTTGGGGAAGATTTGAAGAACTGCTAGTATTCCAGTCGTCAGAATTTTTTCCTCATGGGATTTGTAGTCATAATGTCTAAATGCAAAGTGTAAGAGACTTCTGCTTATGTACCTTGTGCTGAACAAAATTACTTTTGCCTGTATAGTTTCACAGGTAAGATATAACTGAACAATTTGCATATGTCATTGTTTAAAAATTGCTGTTTTATATAGAACAAAATATTTTGGTTTTTTTAATGGCATCATTGTTAGCTGCTGTGAACAAAAATGGGTCTGCTATTATTGCTCTGAATAACAGTTTGTTGGCTGTTGCCTCAAGAGATTAAACTTGAATGTCTGGATTTCTATTATACAAACATTCCTATATAGTAAGGTTATAGTTACTGTCTCATGATGACTAGATCGAACAATTGTTTTCAGCTGGTTCTTTTTTAAAGCTTTTTTCTAGTTTTGATATGTACATTTGCTGAACTTGTGTGAAAGATGGTTTTTGTACAAAAGAGAGATAAGCTCTTGTAAGAACAGTATGGCTGCAGTTTATCATTCAAATTTTGATTCATGCTGGAACCAACTGCACATTGCTGGAAATTGTTTTGCAGTTTGTGGTATGCCATCTAATAAAGGTGGATGTTCTACCTAGTTTTTTATTTTTTTAACATTTCATTTTAGTTTTGCTGGTGTTCCTAAGGATAAAAGACTTCAATGTTCAAAATGTTTACCCTCAACCACTGAATAAAAATGGTTTTTCAACTATAATCAACAGAACTTTAAAGAGTTAATAGTAACAGTTTGCCAGTCTTCTTTTTCATTCACAACCATGTTTCGTTATTATATGTAGTCATGACATTAATAGAAATACAATAAAAACATATCTTGGCTTGTGTTTTATTTGTTTACTTGTATTCTGCAAAAGGAATGTATGAAATGATGTAGGAAAATTAGATCTCAAGACCATGAGCTGGGTTCTGCAGGACCACAATGGGTTGCTGTGGTGCCAGAGGCAAACGATTCTTCGCAAGGAAGACCGGATGCGTCATCAGCCACAGAACCATAATCTCAGAACTGCACATAAAACTGGGTGGGCTGACAGTGCATGAAGCTCAGAGACTATACAGTGGCTAAGGCCAACTTGAAAATTCCTTTTCTGTGACCCTGCTCATGGGAGGGAGGAGAAGCAACTTGGCCGTCGAATCCCGAAGCTAGAGCAGACTTTGAGGCAAAAGAATCATCGGAGGAAAGACGTACACCAACATTCCATCCCAGAGAATGGAGGGCGTCGATTGCCCATTGCCCAAGCTTGTGGATTCTACACTGGAGACACAAAGGTTGCCAACTGCATTCCAGTGAGTGGCAAACAGGTTGATATGTTGCCGAAAAAGGTCAGACAAATCTGCTGAAAGACCGAAGGAAGCAAAGACTATTCCGTGGGAGAGCCCTTCGCACTTTTTTTAGTGAGTACATCGGCTAGGTCCCTATAGGACGTTCAACCATCCGGGAAAGTGACGGACTTGAATCCCATGCTCCTTGCACGAAATCAGAATCGTCCGCACCCAGCGACAAAGAGGGAAACCAAGTGCCTCCTCTGTGCGTGTAATACAGTATCGAAGAGTTGTCTAACGAAGGAACTTGGTAAGATAGCAGCTGGGTCCAGTGTAAGGAGATCCTCTCATGATCTTCAGAAGATTGACATGGAGACCAAGAGTCCTGTAGCACATGAACCTGATAGCGTCATGCAAATGCGAGCTTTTGGTGCATGCGGAAGTACCACGCGGTCACAACGACGGCCATAGCCGGCCGGTTATAAACAGTTAAAAATTACACAAAAGCACAATATTTATATACGCCCGCAACTTTTATTTATGAATATTCACTTTTATGATAGTTGTAAGGGCACGCATTCACTCAACTTACAGACTCACTTTATATTTCAGATCGGCGGTGTTTCACTTCGAGATCAACAGTACAAAGAATGCTTTCTGTATGAAGGTCAAAGCGAAAAGACTTGAATCAAGCAGGAAAGCGGCGAGCAGCAAGATCAAAGTTTTCCCACTGCTGCGGGGAGGGGAGTCAAAGGTTCCACGTGGGGTCGGGATGCGCGTGAAGGCTACGAGCGTCGTGCCTTACACTTCCCGTTTCCCGCATTCTCACCTCTTCCCGAGTGGGCCCCTTTCCCTGCCCGTTTCTCTTGCAGGCTGGGTCCGGTGCACAACTTGTTTTCTCACGAAAACACTCGCTGACAGTCTCTGTAGCTGCACAGTCTCAGCAACACACGTTTCGACACAGACCAACCCAAGCGAAATAAACTCAACACAAGCCACCACGGTGACCAAATGCACGTGGTAAGAGCACACCCAGTGAACACCATTGAAACTATCGGGGTGGGGTTGGGGGGAACAAAAACTGCTGTATTGACTTTGCCTTTGCAGGCGTCAGAGGGCTGTAGCTCATCTGACCAGTGGAGCACGTGCTAGGTCACTGTCAGGGAAACAACTGTCGATGGTTAAAGAGCTAGTGTAACTCCATTCTCTCCTATGGTCACGGCAGCTGGTACAGTTAAAGAGAAACTAGTCTGCAACAACAGAACCGCTATCAGTATTCTGGATTTTCTGTCTGTTAAGGGAAAATTGTGTCAGCGAAAAGTTTTTCCAGCATTATGTCAATAATGTCTGTTGTACAAGTGAGCCTGCCTGTTATATGCGACTATTATTTGGTGCATAGTAGTTGGTGATACATGCAGTCTGTATATTATTTCTGTAAAGCGCTATCAGCAAATCATTGGAAAAGCGCTGTATAAATCTTCTTTATTATTAATATTAAGAAAAGAAGGTGAAATGATTTGAATTTTAAAAAAAAATAACAGAAACATAAAAGTATGTATCATGGCAATGTATATACATGTCCAGTGGATAGTTTGGGGAAAATTGTACCCTTAGATCTAAACAAATGTAGTCAAAATGTGAAATATAAGCTATGAGTATCAACAGTCTGGTTGATATAATACCTTTTTTTTAAAGTGCTTCACAAAAAACTTAACACTACTACTACAGAAAATTCAGTTGTTGCATATCCACATGCTGAAAGCAATGAACAATCATTTTGAGATCGAGGTAGTCTTTCAACAAAGCTGATTATACAATATATACATACACAGCTCCTAATCAATTTTACCATAGGACCTACCTTGAGAAATACTTTCAATGGCCTTGAATGAAAATAATGTAAGCTTATCATATCTGAATCACTAAAATGCCAAAGAAACGATTCTTTCCAAATAGCTGCAGAAAAGGGTGTAGCTAACTTACTTAATTTCAGTAGGGCAGTATATTTCCTTTAGGTTATTTAAATCTTGTAGGCAAAGCAAACTTCCATATAATGCTGGCAACCTTTCCTTCATTTCTCCGTGAAAAGAACAGCACTTTATTAGAAAAATGATAATTAAGAAAGTGTTTTACAGAAATTAGATTTGCCCATCTACTTAGATGCACTACACAAGCACAGACCTATGAGTGAAGCCAGTTCACAACAAATTAGAACTGCCTGACATGTTTAATTCCCTATCTATACACATGCAGATATGTTTCTGTATATGTCAAGATGTTTGAACACAGGTAGTTCCTGGTTAGCAAACATGAGCTATGGACATTCATAACATCTATTAATCTAAAAGTCTTGCGTTAAAGTAACTAACACAGAATCTAGCTTGTATTATTATGGCTAATATTATTGTGTTTAAATGTTTTGTGTTATTTTGAAGTGTTTCTGAAATGCTTTATGTGTGTGTTTTTGCGCATGCGCCTTTTCGTGTGTGCATGTATGTGACAGATATATTGTTGATTGATTATGTCAAAGCTCATTGAGCTTGCTGCCAGCAGGGATCCGCTATAGAAATGTTGTTACTTCTATTATTATGTGATTAATGACTAACTATAAAATATATTATTAACTGGTGTTAAAGACAAACCATACATGTGTTTCAACTTACATACAAAGTCAAGATGATCTCAGGAGCATGACTAGTTTGCAAACTGGAGACCACCTGCAAATGTGGTGCAATGTTTATAAAGGTACTTAGGTTTGTTTTTATTTTTTAAACAAATCCTGACATATATTTGTTTTGGCAGATATTTCTAGAATTAAAGTTTATATAAAAAAATTGCTCTTCTTGTATGAGGTGTAGTGGATGAAACATGAGGTGCAGCGATACTACGTCTAGTTCACAGACTGTACAGCAGCTGGTTATATTTCTTTCCTGACTTTCATTTCAAAATCAGTGGACATAAATCAAATTTGTATTCTATATATAGTTTGGAATTTATTTAAAATCTCCATAGTGCCATCTGCATTGTCATAAAGCGTTCAGTTGGTCGAGCAGTCTTTGAGCACACAAAAACTACACCTTTGTTCATGTCCCCAGTCCATAAAATTCATTAGAAAAAGTAGGAGAAAGATGAGTGGCAGTTTAATAATGGTGACCTCAGGGATGCATGCCAAGTATAAAGACAGTCCTTTGTTAGTTATACTTTGGACACTCGGCACAATAATAATAAAAAATGCTGTGGAACTTAGGGGCATTGAAGATAGTGACCTTTCCAACATGTTCATTCTGCTTTATGCTGGCTTTAGGCAGCATGATGTTTTTCAAAATGTTGCCATACAAAAACAGTTTCTTGGTCCTGAGCATGAATTATAGATGTCCCAGTCTTTTGTCATAGACCTGCTGTAGTGTGTAAATGTTCACAAGACCACCACTCCTAACAGGATCTGTGAGTGTGCTCCACATTATGCATGGAGTCATGCAATATCTCCTGCTCTCTGCTGATTCAGTCGCAATATCTCCTGCTCTCTGCTGATTCAGTCGCAATATCTCCAATACATGAAAAATTTCACACCTTGTGTCTATCCTGAAAGAATATAATTATGCCCAATCAACTCAATGAGTCAGACCAATTGCATTTATGTCACATCATGAAAACTTTTTTAAAGAGTAAGGCTATAACTGCAGTTAATAAAGATCTTGACCCTCTGCAATTCATCCATAGAGCTGGAAGGGGTGTGAAAGATGCCGGGTTGTTCATTCTAAACACTGTTCAAACATATCTGTATAAGCCTGGAGTTCATGCCAGGGTACTCTGCTGATTTCTCTTTTGCTTTAATACCATGCAAACTTGTTTTTTAGGAGAAAGTCTGGTTTTGTATCTCCAAATATCCCACCAACTGATTCTCTGGTTCCTGGGCTTTTGACGGACAACAAAGAGTTTCCAGTAACAGTCATCTGTCAGACACTTTTGTCATTTGTACCGGCTCTCCTCAAGGCTGTGGCTTGTGTTCATTCTATTTACTGATACATGTAGAAGCACAATGGAAAGAACCTTACAAGGACCTTATTCTGATGAGACACCACCTTGCAGTCACTCCCGCTCAGTAATGAAAGTGATGGTGGTGCTGTTCCTTATTCTGTACATTATTGTGATGAGCATTTCCTCATCTTAAAGAAAATAATCATTGACTTAATGATACATAAGCTTGATGTATTGGACAATACTACCCCATGGTGTTATTTTCAATGCATAAATGTCTAGTCACTATCTTGGACACTCAGCTTAAATGGGACACCAGCTTTGACACAATTTTCCGTATGAGCAACCCCGCCTGTACCTCCTATGGACGTTCCAGTCTTTCTCTGCATGTCATTCTCACTTGGCTGTATCAGTCCTTTCTTGAGAATATCATCACTTTACTTTCATACCCTGGCTTTATAATCTCTAAGAAACCGGAACAGTCTAGTCTCCCTTATTAACATCTGTTTCAAGATCATGGGAACCAACCAAGCAGAGAGACTTAGCTGTATTATATAATCAGCAAATCTTTAAAAGGGCATCTCACATCCTGATGATGTGCTGACATATGGGTTTGCATTCTTGCAGTCTGGCTGCAGGTACATGATGCCCGAATGTAAAATCAATCATTATTGCAACTCATTCATTCCTTGTGCTAAACACTTGATCAACTCCATTGGCTGTGGTGATCATGTTGACCTTAAGGTCAACTGCTGTTGGTATTTTATTTTTGACTGTCTTCCTATGTATTCAGCGATATAATGCTAGTAAGAAAGTTACTATAAATGCCTTAGCAGATAAATAAAGTTGTATGAAAAAAAATATGGAGATGTTTTGGGTCCTGTTTAGTTAGAATAACTATACTTCAAATTTTTTTAAAAGATTTTTGTTAAAGCAAAAGCTCTTTCTTCTTTCAAAACGAAGATCTCAACAATTATTCATTGCTCTTTTGCAAATATTTGACTACATATGTTTTTGGTTTTGAGATGGATCCAGATTCAATTCTCCCTTTAATACCTAAACCCATTTCCACAATGTTTCAGTCCAGCTTTGAGTTCCTCAAAAGGTAATGTATCTGATTCACCAAAGTCTTGCGTAAGTGGGATCACCTTTACCCCAGATTTTTTTTCCAGCTCTGATATAATGTACTAGCAGAGGCACAGGAAAAGCAGGAAATCGAAGTAAATTGTCCAAGAGCCTTGTGTAGTGCTATGTGCATGCGAGGTCGAAAGAATTTTTGGATTTGCATTGGTTTTTGTAAATAAATAACTGTTCTCACTGGAAGGCAGTAATTTCCTCCACCCCACCCTGTTCCAAACCATCTATTCAATGCATCATGCATCTCCACAGATCCCCTTGTGGTTATAAGAAGCCTCTCCAGTGTGCAAACCATCTTGTTATAAGAAATCTCTCCTGTTTTCAGATCACCCTGTGGTTATCAGAAACCTCTCCAGTTCGTAGATCAACCTGTGGTTATGGTATAAGAACTTGTTGACTGTTTGGGTGCCCCCACTTTTTCAGTCAGCTCATCAGTTGCTGCTGTTGTGATTTGCCATGGATGAGTATGAAATGTTTGCAGAACTGAAGGACTGTAGCCCCCTTTGTTGAATGCTTTGACTCTCACTGTTGTTTCAGCATCTGCAAATGACCAAAGGAAAGTTATACACTTTGTGGTACTGGATCCAGACACTACATTCCTTTCTACAAATCCCTGACATAGTAGCATAGAAAGAACGGGCGTATTCTTGGAGTAAAAGTACAATTAAAGGACATCAAATAATCAGGCCTTACAAAACTCCTATTTGAACTGGCTTTGTTTTTAAAAGACTGTACAAGTATTTCTGATTATGATTATGTGAAGTTTTGAGCCAGATACTAAAAAGACAGTTTACAAAAATCCTCTATTCAGGATGAACCTCATGGAACAAACTTCAAGCTTTTCATTAAATCAAGGCAAATCTCACTTGTGTCTAACCATAACATAATTCTCTCAATGGTTTCTTTTTAAACTCAGCATCTTGGAAGAAACAAACGAACACTATAATCACAGCAGACAAACATTTCAATTTGGATTTTAAAAGAAGCCATACACACCACTGTTTTCTGCACCTTCAACCTCTGGTTCAGCAAACTCTTCGTCTGCAGCAAAAAAAAGTATTACATAACTATGTTTTATTGGAGCATTCATATCACAGTATATGTTATCTACTGCAAAAAAAAAATCACACAATCAGCTTTTATATGAGTAAAAAAGAAAAGAAGGAAAAAAAAGAAAACTAAGGGAGATTTGATGAAAATATCTATAAAAAAAAATTCATGCATGAGTTAAGATACACTATAGTGAAATTAAAATACCTATCGGTGTTGTGAAGTTGACAGTGTCAGAGAATGGCCCCAGACTAGCACCATAGCGAGCACGGACTTTGAAAAAATAGGTAGTGTTATGCGCTAATCCTAGAATGAGTGCTGAAAGTCCACGCTCAGACTGGATTATCCACTCTGCTGCAGACTGATTGAGGTTATCTGTATAGTAGATCATATAACCTAGAAGAACAAATACACAACAACACACACACGCACAAACACAGACACTGATGTTTCAGTTGATGGGAATTTTTGTATAACTTTTATAGTACAATATTACCATTTCATAATTCTCATGAATGCTTGCCCTGAGTTGTATTTAATGCTAATTACATTATTCTCAAAATTCTCTCAGAATAATTCAGATGAACCGTAACATTAAGAAAAAAATCTCCAGCGAAAATGAAGAAAGGTAGAATGAGTAACAAGTAACATGAACCATAATGCTGACCACATTAAATATTTCTGTAATTTGACAGGAAAGATATGGCACATTACCCAATTTAAAGACCAGCCTGAATGGCTTGCGTTTTTTTGCAGATATCGGTAGATATATGTGATATAAACATAACCTGTAAATTTCAGCCTTCAAAAACCATCCGTTAATTTATTATCCACTAGCAAAGTACGCGATTTGCACAAGCGATCAACGAGCGGCGTTAACAGCTAGTGTACTACGTCACACTGGTGCACCATTCACAACATTGGCAGCAGTCAACACCTAACAGAGCGAGAATGAGCGACAGTTCGGATTATTCGGACGTTAAAGTCTGCATTTCTCGTGCTAAAGTAGCAGTTTTTCAGAACCACGAGAAATGCAGACTTTCAACCTCCCAATAACCCGAACTGTTGCTCATTCTCTCTCTCTTTGATTGGTGTCAACGGCTGTCAATGTTGTGAATGGTGCACTAGTGTGACGTAGTACACTGTTAGCAGCGGCTGTTGATCGCAAGTGCGAATCGTAGCGGATAATTAATTAACGGATGGGTTTTGGAGGCTAAAATTTACAGGTTAGTCTTATATCGCCTATATCTATCGATATATGCAAACATCGCAAACCATTCAGGTTGGTCTTTAAAAAGGTCAGGATGGAAGAAGAGTGAGACATAATCCAGTGCCAACAGCAAACTATTCATTATAAAGGACAGTTCATAGTAATGTTATTATCATCCACATTATAGTAACACATCAGTCATGCAGAAAGCCACCAGTCCATGGCTATGCACTTTGTGTACCTGTGGTGTGTGTAGAAGGTACCAGTGGGGATGACCACAGAACTTCCACAGCAGCTGACACATTGCCGTAGAGACTTGAAATTGTCAAGTTTCCTGGCGCAGCTCTAGAATCTGATGGAGGACAACCCATGAAATGTCTCTGTCCATATTTAGCGTTTGTAATTTTCTTTAACCTTTGACTATGATAAACAATAAAACTGCTTTACAGAAACATACATTTGTTAATGTGCACATTAAAATCACGAGTACTTGGCAACACTTTCTCTCTCTCTCTCACACACACATAGCCTACCTGTAGGCGGACTGTATACCACTGCTGTGGACAAAGGGCCATAGCCAGCATCATTTCGAGCCTGCACCTTGAAATAGTAAGAGGTATGCGGCACTATGTCCCCAATGTAAGTCATCATTTTCTCTGTGGTCTTTATGAACCAACGCTTTGTGTCTAACGTTGGGTCAGATGTGTAATACACGATGTATTCTGCAACATAATATTTTTCCCAGTGTCATACTAGTAATAATAGCGCGAGGAGCAAAAGTCAGTAATCATTATCATTAGTATAGGGTTGTTATGTTGTTCAGGGCTGAGTGCTGGAGGTTCACTGGCTTAATACCCATGTGCCACAGTGAAGTCCTCCCAGTAGACCCAATTGTTGGAGCCTGACCTGATAGACTGATAGAGGGTTGGGGAAGGTAAGGCAGTGAGTGCAAGGGATTGGACATCGCCTTAACAGAAAGCTGACCCAGAAAAAAAGTATGGGCTCTAACACCTCCTCAACGACTATTACGTCAGAAAACTACCTTTATCATCAATATATTACATCATCATCATCATTAAAGAAATTTTGCAGCAATGGATTTAGGAGATTTGAAGTAACTGATATAAATTAACACACAACATTTTTGTAATGCCTTCTACGTTACAGAACTACACAGCATCAGAAAGGGGGTAGGTTAGGGAGTAAAGTTAGGTCCAGTCTTTAAACGTAAATACTCTATTATGGAAAATTTTTATGGCTATGCAATAATTCAGGAGCACATTCATACCCTCTAATTAATATTTTTCTAAAAAAAATAATTTAAGAATTTTCAAGTGTTTACCTTGACACAGAAAATTATTACAGCAGTGATCTCCTAACTTTCCTATATTTGACAGTCAGTTATTATAACCAAAAATTCATAATCATTCATCTTTCCTAAATTCGGGGATTCTTGCTCCTATATACACTGTGTTTACAGGGCTGGCTGCCTTGTCATGATATAGCTTTAGTTGCTGGCTCCTCGTAAAACACCAATTCCCCAACTCCTATACACTGGTGCGTACATGTGGTTGCATCCCTTAATTCCTTACCTAATATTTTTCCATTTGGTGATTCTGGTTCTGTCCAGTTCAGGATCAAAGAGTTCTGGAAACCAGGTTGTGAAGTGACCGTCACGTTGCCCGGGGAACTGGCGGGAGCTGGAAACAAGTGGTCAGAATATTCCTAGTGATTAATTTTTCTAACCTTGAACTTCTGGCTTTCTGTGTAACTTGGGACAGAGAAAGAGGCGTGGAAAAAAAGCAGAGATTCATTATATTGCACTCAGTCTACAGAAGCGTGTGAAGTACTTGTCTGCACCAGCTTCATTAAAACGCCTTCTGTTTATTCTCACGTGCAACAGTTTTGGACGTATGATGCAGACATTAAAATTATTGCTTTTTATTTCTTTATTTTTTATGGGAGCAACATTTTTTTCTAATGATTCGGTAAGGTTGGGTAGAGCTGGAACCACATTAGGTCTATCTGTGTGCAAATGCGATGTCACGATTTTGAATTCTTTCTTTACAAGGTGATTTTTGTATGCATGTATTGGGAAAATCTTTACCCAGTCATTATTTTAAAAAAGTCTGCACCCGACAAAACCTTAAAATCTTGACTTCTGCATTTGTTGCTGATGTCGACACCACACATGGTGAGACACTCTCACCTGTTTGCTGGGTCGTATTCACAACAGGTAAGCTCCATCTACTTTGCTCCTCCCCTCTGATGGTCCTGACAGCAAACTCATACATTGTCGCAACGTGTAGATCTGAGGTCATAAGCAGAGAAACCATGAGATTTTTTAAAAAGGGAGGGTTTTTTTCGTGCACTCTCTTGAAGTTCCTCTTAATTAATTTATTGGTGTTTACTCCAAATCATGCGTGAACAACCTCACATGGAGAATTTACTTTCATTCATATTACATAGTATGCCTTTATATATATGCACACACACATAAAATAGTAACAATAATGTAAAATATTTATGACGCGCCCATTCTTGCAACAGGAATTCATGAACACATGAGCGAGCGTGCACACACACACACACACACACACACACACACACACACACACACACACACACACACACACACACAGAGAAAGAAAGAGATGAGCACACTCTATGGGAGGAGAAAAAGGTAAGTTTTAAGGGACTTTCCAAAGATCGAGTGAGTAGGTTACCGGAGGATATGAAAAGGTGATAAATTCCAGAAAATGAATGTAGAGCAAATGTAAGAAGTCTGGTCTGAGGAATGCGCGTGTGCATGTGTGTGTGTGTGTGTGTGTGTGTGTGTGTGTGTGTTGCACACAACATCAAAAGAATCTTGCATACTTCACCTGTGATATTGATGGCGGTGGACGTAACATTGACGTAATGGTACGTCTCGCCGCTAATGGCCGAGTAGCGTATGAAGTAGTGGCGGCCATCAGACACGGGAGTCTCGCCTTGTCTTGCAGGGTCAAGCCAGCTGACCTCCATGATATTAGGGGACAGTGGAATGACCTTCAACTTGACGGGGACCTCCAGCTCTAGCATTTCGGGAGCTGGGGGACAACGACGTCATACTGTCTGGCTGAGAGTTGTTTTTTTGTTTTTTGTTTGTTTTTTGTAATGCATGCGTTAGTTGTATATTGATGTACGCATGTGGCCAGTGTGTTTATAACAACATACAAAAGAAAACTTATGATCAGCTAGTTGTAGATATGAGTGCTGAAGTTAAATTGTCCAACACAAGTGACTCAGGGAAGTGTGATGGTTTCAAGTAACTCAACATTTCTTTGTCAGCATCTAAACCAAAAATTTGTGAGTTTTTTAGTCGATAACTTTTCAGAAGAGGACGATTTTTCCTGACTTGTTTACCATGATTCGTTAAAATCATTTTTGCATTGTCAGTGATTACGTTTGTAAAATAGATGTATCAGTGACATTAGTGTATCCTATGTTCTTTTTTGAGTTGCGTCTACTTGTGACGCTTGGGATGCAACGTCTGAAAGCAGTAGGTTCTTACCTTTGCTTGTCTGCACCACTGTGTACTCTGGTACACTCTCTCCGATGTGGTTAAATGCTCGAATACTCACGATATATTCGGTGTCAGGTTCTGCATAATCAATCAATCAATCAATCAATCAATCAATCAATCAATCAATCGCCTTCGTCGTCACCATCATCGTCGTCGTCGTAACCACCACCACCACCGCTATTGCCATTTTTGCAACTGCCGCCATTACTTAAAATGTAGTGCATTTGTCTTTTATCCAAGTGTTTGTCTCACACCTGCTAATTACAAAGACCAACATCACCAACATTGACCCTCAACCCTTCCCCTGTCATCCTCTTTATCACCATCGTTGTCGCACTTGTCATTATCTGTTCATAGTCCATAGAAGAAAAGCATCGTTTCTTACTAAGATCCGTGATAGTGAAGTCCCGGGCACTAGGCCCCAGAATGGACCGGTAGACCTCGGGAATGTAGCGGCCATGGCCGACAATGTAGCCTAGCACGGGTACACCAATGTTGTTGGGAGGAGACCAAGACAGTGTGATGGCGTAGGCGCTGACGTTGACATGCAGGTTCTCCGGATTCTGTGGCTGCCGCATCGCTGCACAAACAACGCTTTTTGGCATCATTGCCAGTATGCATTACTGTACATAGTTTTGACACTCAGTGACAGTACACATTGCTGTACCAGGGCAATTATTTTGAACACTGTGATAGTACATGGCGCACGTTGCTTTAGTGAGAGCAGTTCTGGACCGACAGTGAATAATATCACAGTATAATAGATCATAGTTTCAAACAAATTTCTGTAACTTTGGTAATATTTTCCTCGCGTACGTGCGTATGCATGCTTGTTAGAGGAAAGCTTTTTTTGAAAATTAATACTTCATCTGAAAAAAGCTTAGCGATATAGAACTTTCTATTAGGCATGGGCTCGTAGTCTCCTATTGAGGGCTTTTCTTACTTATTTCCTCAGTTCTGGCGACGACCCAGTCCGTAAAAGGCCCCGTTCCGTTGATGGTCGTGGCGGCAATCCGTATTTTATACGTCTCTCCTGGCTCCAGGTCTGAAACAAGCATGTGTGTGCGCGGCTGACACAGAATTCAACGATAATAAAACTAAACGATTCATTTTGAGTTCGGTTAAGTCAAATAGTTTTTCTGTCCAAGCTTTACTATAAACAACTCGTAGAAAATATCGAGAAATGACTCATATCTGTTATGTATTGGTTGATTATGTGTTGGCAGCGTATTGTCAAGTAATATGTTAATTCAGAACAGAGTCAATCGTCTTGATGTCTCTCAAGAGCATTTACCTCCCCCTCCCTTTGCCAATATATTTCTCTTTCCCCGGTCTCTCTTTAAGCATATGCACGCGCACGCACGCACGCAGGCACGCACGCACGCACACACAATGCGAGTTTGCTGGTCGGTGTACTTTTGAAAGTGTAGTTACGACGGCCGCCGTCCACCCCAAACTTGGCCAGACGTGGCCCCTTTTTCATCTTCATGATGATCTTGTAGCCGGTCACCACGCCATTCTTCGTGTGTTCAGACGGCTCCTCCCAAGTCACCAGGAGATGCTGGAAATGAGACCGGAAGTGAAGGAAGGAAGGATGAGAGACAAGGTCGGCTGGTGTAACGTCTTAGTTGTGCTTATGGACAGAGAGAGAAACTTAGCATTGAACTCAAACATCTAGTCTTACTCATTGAAATGCTTTTTGTTTGTGTTAGTAGAATTTTCTTTATAAGACGTCTTCACCAAACCATCTTGCTTTTTACTGTATGTCCGTATCCTTGTGTCCAAAGCAGCAAGGGCTGGTGAGGCCGTGAGGGAAGCAGTATTCTCATTAAAAGAAGATAAAATTTATGACATGATACAAACTTGTGTTTGTGTGTGTGTGAGAGAGAGAGAGAGAGAGACTGAGTTACCACGCGCACGCGCATGTACATACCGTGGAGTTGAGGGGGCGAGCCTGAACTTTGCGTGGAGGAGTGTCCGGCTTGCTGGACAGTGTGTCGGCAAAGATCACACTTCCCTCGCCGATGACATCGCCGGAGTAGGGGATGATCTCGAAGCGGTAGCTGCTGAACTTCATCAGGCTGCCGGCCACGTAGTCCGCGGTGGGCGCCTTCAGCCACGCCGACTGTTTATCCCGCTTCCCGGGTCGCCAATAGCGCAGTTGATACTTGGTCACCTGACCCCGAGCAGGCGTCTCCCAGTGGACATGGATCTCCGTAGGAGACAGCGCAACGGCCGTGGCATTGATCACTGTGCTAGGGGGCAGAGCTGCATGTCAGGAACGAGAGAGGAGAGAAGGATGAAGAAGGGCATTTTACTGGGTTACTGTAGTCTACGACTGCAGCTAGTAACGACTGAACAAAAGGAAACAAAACAAATAAACAAACAAACATTGGGAAGAGAGCATTAAACGCCAAATAAAAGTCAGGGTTAATGGTTCTTGTTTTCTGCGCGTGAAAAAGTAGTGGAAACGCAGGTTACCTTTAGTTTCAGCTCTCACGTACACGGGGTCACTCATTGAGTACTTGTTGAACGCTCGGATTGAAATGATATACTTGGTAGACGGCTCTAGACAGAAAGAGAAGAAATGAAATTAGAAGATCTAAATCGAGGCAAGATGACACCCTCCAATGGTGTTAAAAAATGTTTGCAACGAGGCTTCTGAATAATGTGAAAAGTGGTGCATTACTTATAAATAAATGGACTGTAAAGTCAGAATGATTTCAGGTTCGCTAATCAATGTGATGAAAAGTAAAATGATTTCTGTTCGTCGAAATCCACAGCAGTGGGGAACGTACTCAAGCCTCGTATCGCAAACTGTACGGCATTGGCACCCAAATCCACCCGGTTTATCTCGGATGGATCGTCCGCTGGTCCGTACACAATATGATAGCCCAGCAAAGGCGATTTGCGGGTATCCGGCTCGCTGGAGGACTGCCACGTGACCCGGACAGACTCCAGCATGGTGACGGCCTTCACATCCTTGGGCGGCACAGGGGGCAGCAACTCTAGACAGGAGGAGGTAATAAAGATGTGAGTTAGTGCCGTTCATGAAAACCCCATAAACATGCTCGGCATTGTATTGGGACCTGAATTAAATCACACATAAATGAGAAATTTGACTAGCAGACAGCAGTAATACGTTCGTGACTGTTATGGCGGCAAGAAAAATGTAACGTCGTGACAGAGCGAATTTCTCAAAGAGAAATTCTCGTAGCTCTAGTAGTGACCGGCAGAGAGTGCGTGCGTGCTTGTGTGTAAGAGAACGAGATTTTCAAATCGTAACAGAGGCTAGCAAACGAAGTTTGTGTGCCATACCTTGAGGATGCTTCTGTATCCGAATCCACTCTGAAGGAGCTTCATAACCCCAGGTGGTCAGTGTAGCGATGCGCAGGTAATATGTCTCGTCTCTTCCAAGACCTGTTAGAGATAAACATGCAATGACAGTAGTTACTCCGAACCCGGATGGTCAGGCTTTGCTTACTGGGCGTTATGTGCGTATAAATATTCCAGAAGAAAGTCCAGCGCGTGCAACATACCGATGAGGAACTGTTTGTTGCGATTTCCTTCGATGAAAAGCATCTCCTCTTGAGTGTCCGACTCACGCTTGTAATAGATGTTGTAGCCCAGGATATAGATTCTGTCAATATTTTTTGGTGACTCCCAGTCCAACTGGATGATCTGAACAAACACAAAATGATATGACGTCATGGTTTGGATGGTAAACTCGCGATGAGAAAATAAGTGCAGGGGTGGGCCACTTAAAAGTATCCTGCCTCCTATAATACGGAGCAGAAGCAAGCTACTTTTAAGTTACCTACCCTGTAAAATCCCTTGTGAAATACACATCATTTTGTTTTTAACAAACGACTGGGTTATTCCAGATAAAATTACCACTCCGCGCGCGAGAAAGTGTGCGTGTGCGATGAAGAAAATGAGAAAGAAATACAGAGAAATGGAGAGCTAAAAAAAAAAAAAGACAAAGCGAAAGAAAGAAAAATGGAAGAGGATGAGCGGGGAAGACTTACCGACGAATTTAAGGCAACGGCAGACACATTTGCAGGCTGAAGTCCTTCATTTGTCAGTGTCTGAACTTTGATCTCTGGACTGGCGTCCCCGAAACCATACGAGTTGCCGGCCCTGACGGATATGGCGTACGTTTGATTGGGTCGGAGACTAGACAGTTCGATTTTCTTGCTCCGGGTGTCCCTCACCTGCGCAATGGCAATGCGATCTTCTCTGAACTCTACCTGTTGAAAGAAACATGACAGTCCTATGAACTTTGAGATGGGGGAAGGGGTAGCTTTATTTATAGGGAAATGTTGTTTACAGATTGTCCACATCAGAAATTTGCAGTAATTGGCAGGATATGCTGATGTATTTCACATCATCTAGTGGTTCGCGATGATGTAGTCTACATCGCCTGGTAGTCTTTAATGACGTCGCCTACATGGTGATGACGTATACTACATTGCCTGGTAAGTTGTGAAGACGGACTCCGCCATACCTGGTAGTTTGTGATGGTGTAGTTGTAGTCAATGGGATCATCCCAGATTACAGAGACAGTGTCGGGGGACAGAGCCAGGGCCCTCACATTCTGTATAGAAGGAGGGAGAGGTACTGCACACACACACACACACACACACACGCACGCGCACGCACACACAAAGACACACGCACGCACGCACGCACGCACACACACACACACACACACACACAAAACCTGTTACTTGCATTCCATTTTTTCTCTGTTTTGCTGTCTGCTACGAGATAACTAATGCTTCTTGCGTGTATAATAATTATTCAGATATAGTTGTGTGCTCATACGCTGCCTTGATCTTCCTCGATGTTTCAAGAAAGCCACACTAATTTTCTGTCTCTGCTGGATAAGAGTTAATCCCGTGGACTTTGCGCCGGAGCTGTACGCTACTCACCCTTCACTTGTAGGAGCGCTTGCCTGTCCGAGGATCCAACCTCAGAGCGAGCTGTGCAGGTGTAGTTCCCAGCCAGACTCAGAGACGTGGATGAGAAATCCAGGAAGGACACCAGACTCATTTTGTCTTCTGTTAGTGATGTCACGATTGGCAGACTGGAATTCTCGGGTACGTTCTATAGAAAGAAAGAAAGAAAGAAAGAAAGAAACAAACAAACAAACAAACAAACAAAGAAAAAAAATAACAAAGAAAGATCAACGATCGTCAAGAATATATGTCTTTCTGTCTGGACAGATTTGTAATCCATGTATCTTTTTGGAATGAAAACTTTATGATTAATTTCCTTCAAACTTAACCCTGACCTCCAGAGCTGCTGCCCACTCAGATCCACAGCCTGTACAAGAATTCTTAAGACTGAAATGGCGCGAAAAAAATTCCCTCTGATTGCCTGTACAGCTGCTTCTAAATTCCCTTTGACAGACCCGACAGTTTGCTCAATACGTCAGTAAAAGTGGACAGCTGCCTCGAACGGTCCCTTTCTAACCAATCATCGATACTCGACAGTTATCTAAAAACTACGCTTCCCGTCCACTAGTCTGGGCTTGGACTGTCCAGCCAGCGTCTGTCACAAACCTTGTCGCTTGGCTCAAAGACAGAGCCAGTGTCCTGGTGAGTCCAGACCACAGCCGGCAGCGGACTGCCAGAGACGGAACACATTAGTCTGGCCGGCCGACCCTCCATAACTTCCATGCCTGCTATGTCAACAATAGCTGGGACAACTGCAGGAAACAGAAGAAAGAAAACTTTCATACACACACATGCGTGCTGGACTTTCTCTCATAGAAACCCTTACATGACAGTACATGTGACGTATACTATCGGTGTCACCAAAGCCATATTTTATCAAACAAAGGTCCAACACTGATATCGCTGTATTGAGGGTAAGGTAATGAGTCGTTGGAGAGTTTGGTCGAGCGCGTGACGCGCTTACGAGGGTAAGTGATTGGTGAAGTCCAGACCTCAAAGGGGACAATAGGACAAGAATGACAACCAGGGAGCCACGTGCCTGACTGATTTTTGGGAAATCGGCTCTTTAGAAGCAAGAGACATGATATGTTATTTATGACATAATACAAACTTTTGTGTGTGTGTGTGTGTGTGTGTGTGTGTGTGTGTGTGTGTGTGTGTGTGTGATATTCCCTTGCGGGAAAATATGTCACGATGTAGAAAAACTATTTCACTCTGTTGATGTCCGACCGCGAGCATATGCATACACATGCGCTTGAAAACACACACACACACACACACACACACACACACACACACACACACACACACACACACACACACACACATCTAATGTGGCACACCAGCTCGACATCTTACCGTTTACCTGCAGCCTGACGGGAGATCGGACAGTGCCGGCGCTATTTTTAGCCACACAAAAGTAGACTCCCGCCTGTCTGAATGCAACGCCTTGTATCAGAAGATGGGAAGTGACGTCACGTGAGGACTTGTGCACGCTGATGACTCGCACTCCCGTCTCGTTGTGAAGAATCTGCGGATGTAACGTCAGGAAAGGCAAGTGCACGTACTCGTTAGCAAGCCCTTAACTGTCACAATAAATTTCCGCAGTTCCATGCATAAAATTTACTTCTACCCCATTCTAATGTCCCTCAAAACAACAACAACAACAACAAAAACAACAACAACAAAAAGAAAACAAGAGGATTTGTCCAGCACCAGGCTCCAGAACAAATTAAACGAGCTCTAAAACCTTTAAAATGTCCTTACCGTCACAGTGCATCTTCAAGTTCATTGTAAATCACATGTTGCACTGGCTCATGAACATAAATACTTGAACTGCAGACCTTTGGACTCAATTCACTTGTACTGAACTCATTTCATTCTGTCATTAAAGTTCTTATTATGGCTTTATGTTTCTTCTCGTATAGTCTTTCTTTCTATTGCTTCACTGAGAAGTTTGTCGGTGCTTACTTTCTGCATTAACGCCTAATGTCCCTCAGAACTATCAGAACAGGCTATGGACTAACTCGCTGTGATGTAGCTTTAGTTGCTGATAACATAAAACACCAACTAGCAAGCCTCTTGCATGACCTTTGGCTCAGCCTCTTTAGGCAGTCGGTTCCCCTTCATCCTCGATTCCGCCTACTAGACACATTCCCTTTCCCTCACGCTTTACCTAAAGTTAAGTCTTTTTTTTTTTTAGAAACAACTCCATTTAGCACTCTACAATAAACGGAAAGGATCAAAATCTGCAAAAGGTAATTGGATAGTTATATCGGTGCCATCGTGCAGATCATATTGTCTTAAAAAATATAAAAGCGCGCACAAACTAGAGAGAGTCAGATGACTGCATGTCAAAGGTCAAGACTTAGAAAAGACAGCGCATGATTGCCCTATAATGTCAGACGACGTCGGCAAGGGCAGACGAAGGTATCGCAGATGGACGGGGCTTACCAAGTTGGTGCTGGCCTGGCTGGAGAAAGGGACGGTCTTGTTAGGGGCGAACCACTGAACCTCTGGGGGAGGCTCTGCGCGAACCACGCAGGTCAGGTTGGCCGTACTGCCCTCCACCACGACTGTTGCTAACAGCTGCAGAATCACTGGGGGCTCTGACGTCACAAGGAGAATATCATATTATTCAAATATAAAAATACAAATGAAGAGGCGATAAAGGAAGATTGGATGAATCATTTGAGAATCACTGAAGATTTGAACTCGGTAAGAGTTAGCGCGTAAGCATCCACTCGCCTGAATATTAAAAGTAAATTGCTAGGTTCAAGCATAACATGTTTTGATTTTGTAATGAAAGAAAAAAAAAATGCTGCAAATTTAGAGAAAATGCAAACTCTGTAAGCCGATCTCAAGAGGCCTGCCATTGATACGGTTGACGTGGCAGCAGAAGACCCACCAGCAGGGAGAGTCTGAACCAGCAGCTCCTCGGAGGGCTCGCTCTCGCCACCCACGCTGTAGGAGGACACGACGAAGCCGTAGATAGTGTCTGGCAGGAGGAAAGAGATTTTGGCCTCTGGCGTTGGTCCCGTCACCACCTCCCCCGACAGCTCCGAGGCTGTACGCAGACAAGGCAGCACAGTGAACAGCACAGTGAACGACACAAAGAATGACACGAGATGCAATTCGGACACATATATATATAAAAACCACAAACTCATCGTCTAGAGCTATCGTCGTCATCACCAACATCAACACGAGCACCAACACACCATCAGAATCCGACGAAAACTGTTTCATCCACTTGTTTCATTTCTATTCCTGTCACTGAAGCTACCAACCACAGCATGCAGACCCCTGCCAACCATAGCCAACACAAACAATAACAACGACGAAAATGATGAAGGTTGCTCTTTTTTGTCTTTTTTTGGTCATATTCCTTCTCTCATTTCGTCTCTCATCTTTGGTCATTTTACATGCATAGCCCACACAGCATTGTCTGTATGTTACCTTTATGTCAGCTTTGTCAGTCACTTTTATGTCATCTGTGTCTGCTCTCTATCCCCCGTCTTCTGTGGCACAGTATTTACGTCTGCCTTCTGCCACGTGCGTCATGACGTGTTATCAGCAGTGCGCGACACACTGTTGGCACTCACTGTTGAGGTTACGTGTGAGGATGCGGTAGGCCACGACAGGACAGCAGGCTGGGGGCTGGGGCTGTGTCCAGGTGAGGGTAATCGCCGTGCTACGCACCTCCAGCGAGGCCAGTCTCTCCGGCCGGAGTGGTGTCTCCTCCATCTCACTCGTGGTGTTGCTCTTCTTTCGGTGCTTGTTCTCCGCTACCCACACAACAAGGGAGACAACAAGTATTGGGCAAAGACCTTTCTCTGACAAATGTGCGATGGTATCGTTATTTGGCAGCGCCAATCATTTGCACACCCTCGACTACCCACCTTATACCCCATCTCCACCTCTCTCTCTCTCTTACCTTCTCTCATTTTTTATCTCTCCTTCCTCTTCTCTCTCTCTTGCTACTCCCACGCCATCCCTCTACCCCCTCACACATCTACAAATCTTTGTATCCCCAGACAAATCTTTCACGCTTGCGTGCTAGCTCAGTTGAGTTGGTTCGCTTGGGAGTTAAAACTCTTCGCATTCCCTCTTCCCCTAGATTTTACAAAATGGAGTCGCTTACCCTGGAGCAATCGAAGAAACGATTATCGGCTTCATCTCCTACACGCAGGCTGGGATTTTCCCTCGTAAGAACATCTATTTCTTTAACCATCACTTCGCACAAGTACCACGTTTGATGCTTTCAAGTCTAGCCTTAAGTCCCACATTTTCTGGAATTGCTTTAAGCAGCTGTTGACTTTCTCTTCTCTCTTTTATACCTTCTGTTCCTTGTGTGTGTGTGTGTGTGTGTGTGTGTGTGCGTGCGTGCGTGCGTGCGTGCGTGCGTGCGTGCGTGCGTGTGTGACTTTCAAGTGAGAAAGAGAGATATTGCCAATCCCATTGTTTCTGTCAAAGTGCATTGAGTTTGCTGCCTGCAGGGAAATTATTGTAATCATTATTATTAATCCTCTGAGTGTGGCAAGATTAGTGGTCCAGCACCATTACGGACAGAAAAATGTGGTACGTTTGAGGGGTGAGGAGCAAATTAAGGTAAAAGTAAAGTAATGAACAGTATTCTCAGGCAGGAAGATACAGCATGCAGGTGGAGCCTCGGAGCCTCCCACTCCTCCATCATCTAAGCCTCTTCCCCAGCAGTACCAAATATTCTGCGGCTTATTTTCCTAGCGGTGGAACATAGCACTGTTGTTCTCAGCAAAATGGAATGCATAATATTATATATGCGTATATTATAGGGTGATGGAATAGTGCACTTTTTTTTTACCCGGGGTATTCATAGCCTCGTCTTGAATTAATTTAATAATCGTTTATTTATTGGCCTTTCATCTTTACCTTCCTTCCTTCCTTCCTTCCTTACTTACTTACTTACTTACCCAAATCGGATTTGTTGGCGACCGGGATGGCCACTTTCTCCCAGGCTGAGAACGGCCCGGTGCCGTTGACAGTTGTAGCGCCAACTCGGACTTTGTAAATCTCGCCTTCAGCAACGTCTGCACACCAGTCAGTCGAGTCTTCGTCACAAAAGAGAAGCATGTGTACAGAATCACGGCACGTTTATTTCCTTCAATGATTTATCACTTCAGCCCTACTCTCACAGACTTTATTGCATATCCACTTTTTGTGTATGTGTTTGTTGGGGGGAGGGGGTGCGCGCGCGCGTGTTCTTATGTGTGTTTATGAATCTATTTGCGAGTATGCGTGTCTGTCGGTCGGTGGGAGTATATATATATATATATGTGTGTGTGTTTGTGTGCGCGTGCGCGCTTACCTGTCAGAATATACTGCGTGTCCCGCGGCTTGGTGATGACGGTGCACAGGTCCCCACGGCGACTGCCCTTGCGTTTGTACTGTACTTTGAATCCTAGCAACACGCCATGGCGGCGACGCACGGGTGGGGGTCGCCAGGACACCAGCAAGTACTGTACCCCAAAAAAATACAGGTTTTGAATTCAGTTATAAACAGTGGTTTCCCATGAAACTCATCTCGAGATGAGTCGATCCTATCAAGCCGTTAGATGTCTTTTTAAGCAAGCGATTCTCCCAGACCCCGGGGGCACAATCGGAATGTATGGAACCTCACTCTTGATGATTCCTGCTGTTCACCCGTGCTATCATTTGTCTGCTGTTCACCCAGACTATCATTTGTCTGATTGCAGACCCGTTTGTCTGTCTGGAACTCAACTCTGACCCAACAACAGACTGAGGGAAAAGGGGGAGCAACTTGTTAGAGAGAGAGAGAAGGAGAAAGAGAGAGATTCAGCGTGTTTTTCCCCTTTCCATCCCTGCTACATAATCCTCTTCTCCCCCTTCCCTGCGCACACGCACGTGAGGCTCCATGCAGGATGTAAGGTTTCACATCATGTCTTTCGTGTCTTTTTTTTCCATGGTCTATTTTAAACGTTCTTGTTCCCATACCCTTCTTTCTCCTTTTGTTTGGAGCACAGCTCATAAAAAATTAAACATTTCTTTCTGTTCTCACTCAGATGAGTGCATGAAACATATGCAGCGTTAAGAGTAATGGAGAGAGAAAAAAACCGAATGTACCTTTTGCCATCTGACAGAAGCACAGAAAGGAATAAAGTAATTACGGAAATAAATAATTAATAAACATTTTGCCTACTACAACAGTTAGAGTAGAACGAAAAAAGGCACATAACTCTCAAATTGTAACAAGCAAAAGAAAGGTTAAATGCACTGTAAATAAGTTTAGATTTTTTATCTTCGCTTTTCCTATCTTTTCCATATCGTCTAAAAATCATCATACTACTTTGGGCATCCAGCAGGGTCAATATCAAAACAAAATAGTTCTTACATAGCACTCAGCAACAAACTGTCGTATTCTATGTAAGACAAATACAAATGGAAGGCGATAAGCCGGTAAAAAATGTAGGCGGAGGCTGGTGATGAAAGAAGAGGCAATGCTTACTGAGCTGTTGGAGTACTTTAAAAAAAGGTCTCGGGGAGGCTTCCCAGGCTTGTCCGAATAAGGGCGCGCAACAATTTTCTCCGTGCTGCCTCCCGGGCCCTCATTCAGCATAGACTGGACCCGGAAGCTGTATAATCGATACGGTAGGAGTTCGTCGAACGTGAAAGTCGTGCCTCCCTTGGTCACCACGACACTCCGCTCGGACTTATCGAAGTCGACTTCTGCCCATAAGATGGCGTAAGCCACTGTTTCGTTGCTCAGCAACGGTGGTTTCCACGACAGCCTAACTGACCTTGACGACAAGGGCGTTGCCTGTAGCTTCCTGACGATACTGTCGACTGCAGGACAAACAAATGGAGAGGAATCATGACAAGTTCATTGATATTTACTGTGGTTAATTTTATAAATTTTTGTTTTGGAGGTGGAGGAGCGCCAAGTGCTTTGACGTCTTTTTCCAGCAGCTAATCTTCCGGATCCCAAGGGCAGGAACAGGATGTATAGGTGCTGCTGTTCACTCAATCTGTTCCTACTACTATAGACTTTGCAACGGCATTTAGCCAGTGGCGAGAACACATCCGTCGACCTACCCAGCCGGGACAGGTACCTGTTTTATCAAGGAAAGGAAAGGAAGCAGAAGGAAAGGGGTGTGCTCTGCCGTCCCCTCGCGCCGTGCTTTTGACTCATTGAACCACTTACAGATGTCTACCAACAGACTACACGTTTGATGCTTAGGAATTTTCCCTAGTCTGTATTTGTATTCGAAAGACCTGGTGTGTGAGAGGGGGCAGGGGAACTGAAACAAATATATGCACACAGTTTCGTATTTGATAACAAATGTTTCATTTCCATTTTCCATTTTCTTTGCCCCAGAGGGAATTCACAACGACAGATAAGCATCCACAACATTCCAGTCTAGACCAAATATCATATGTCAGTCCTGTTGCTACTGTGACACTTTATGTTGGCTCACAAATGAGGCTAATAATGTGGATTTGGAGGCTGGGGAATTGGACGAAATTAAATATATTCCGCGCATCTAAACATGAACACATCAGGCATTAAGTCAATGTCTTCATCATCTCAATTTGTGCCTCTGGCACTGGTCCCTAAACTTCTTGCTCTTTACCGTTTACTTTATGTGTTTTTTGTGCCATCTCTTGATCCGTCTCTCTTTCTTTTTGTTCTTGAAGGAGAGTTGTGAGACGGGGAGGGAAATGCTCTTAATTCCTCGAAAACAATTAACCTATAATTTCTCTGATGCCCTATACCGAGGAATTTAAAATGTTTTAAAATGTGAAGGAACATGAGATAAAAATACAGATTACAAAAGTTCATACAGATCTTACATAATCTAAAGCACTATGATTTGATATTGTTTAAGCTGCATGGCTTTTGTCGGTACTCTTGGCACCCCGACGACCTTTGAACTCACCCGTGACCCCTGTGGTGGCAGTGGCGGTGGCGCTCCAGGGGCTGCTGCCCTGCTTGCCCACCACAGCCTTGACAGCGAAGACGTAGGTGGTGTTGGGCTGCAGCTTAGACACCCGCACCCGCTTCTCCTGCGTCTGCACGAACTTTGGTTTTTCTTCCTGACCCGCTGCGCTGTAGCGGACCGAGTAGAAGCGTGACCCATCATCCTTGACCCTGCCCGGGTCGTGCCATTTGACCTTGATGGCATGCTGCGAGATGGTCCTCACTTGCAGTTTCTTTGGCGACGGAGGAAGTTTTCGAGCTCCTGAGGTAGCTGCTAAGAATACAAATAGCAATTGCCTCATGTAACTGACAGGTGGCATTACAGGCTAATTCATCTTCTTCAAGTTCCCGCAGAAAGATAAAGAGAACAGAACAGACTTTCTTGACTAGGCTTTCGGCTCATTTCAAGGGATGAATGGTTTAGAAGTATTTTCAGAGATTGACTCTTAGGTCATCCATAGCTAAGAAGCATAAGCAGTATATATACATTCATACTCTTAACAATTACATTAACGGCTCTATCTCACAATTTAGTAATACCATACACTCATTCAAGAAACATTCATACGAATTTGAAATAGCGATAGGTTGAACAGAATGTTAGCATTTGTAGTGCTAAGTAACATAGCTAACTTACACCTAGAAGGCCATCTACGGAACTTAATGGTATGAATTTCTCTCGAATGTTATTGTTAAAAAGGAAATGAAATTCTGACTCTTCAATATCCTGACAGAATGGGCAGTTACGATCCATAGCAACGGGGTAAACTGCATGCGATTTTATGGGTAAGACGCCTAATCTAAAGCCAGGATGCTTCGAACACCCGCATTCGATAAGCCATATAAATGTACACTGACTGAGAAAGAAAATTTAAAAAGATGGATACAGTTCATAACGTTCTTTAGACGTAATTCTCGCTCGCCAATCTTGTAGATAACAATCCTGAAGCCTCGTTTTAAAAGCGAAAACAAAATGGTCAGGGTCTTCAACCCCTTGGTTCTGCCAGACATGTCCAAAACCATAACGAAATAACACACACACACACACACACACACACACACACACACACACACACACACACACACACACACACACACACACACACACACACAAGAGGCCCATGGCATTTTGTTTTGATTATAGAGATGTAACAACAGATTGTGCGCTTTGTTAGGTAATCTATTTCCAGGCATGCATAAAATACGTAACCAATACTTAATAGTTTTTACAAATATGTTGATGTATAAGAGGTATCTCGACGTCTCACCATAAACTAATCTGTGTGGGGTTTGTACAGGGACTCGTAGAAATCGTTTTAGAGCAAATAGGTGAACTGTTTCAATGGGATTCAAATTAGCGAATGTCATTTAGAGTGTAAGAAAAAAAAACCCAGACGAATCAGTAGATAGACTGGCTCTGGCTCCCAGTCACGCTTCTGTCTCCCTGCAGTGGAAGACACAAACAAGAAGCACACTGGAGCCAGGGCCTTCAAAAACGCTGCACCTAAACTGTGGAATGCTCTACCATCATCACTGTAAACCATCACCTCAGCAACCACGTTTCGGGAAATTCTGAAGACTCATTGGTTTACTTAAGAAGGACTTTAACAACCAAGCACCACTTCTGTCTTTATTATTTTTTACTTTCCTGTTGTTTTATTTTTTTTCTTCTCTTCTGTTTTTTGCTGCACAATGAGCATTCTTTTGAATGGATACGTGCGCATTATAAATGGACATCGTCATCATCAAGACACCAAGATATTTGTACATATTAACAACAGAGAAGACCAGTCCTCAACAATCATTGCTCATGGATAGATAAAAGCCCCCATACCGAAATACAATAATATTATATTTATCTAAGTTAACTACTAAACCTAAATTATTTGATGCAATTTTTAAGACATTTCGTTGATTCTGAAGACCACTGACAGTGTCAGAGATTAACGCAACATAATCTGCGAAAATTTAGACAAAACTTTCGATAATATCAGGGTGAAGCTGAACACCGTGTCTACCACAATTGATAATGACATTAGCTAACTCAAAAAGAACCGGGCTACAACTTTCACCTTGTTATTAAACTCAGTTACTCAGTTGCGTCCCCTTCAACCCTTACCTTAACTTTTACAACATCATACACCCCTTTTATGGAAAGCTACATCTTACATTTTAGTATATATCTATATTTCTCTAAGATACACCAAAATTTTTCTATAATTACTGAATCAAACGCCTTTATAATCAATAAATCCAACATACACTGTCTTGTGATTAACAAGCTGTTTCTGGGCAATTGCAAATATTTGGTCAACTGTGCTATAATTTTTGTGGAACCCTGCTTGGACTTCAAGGATCTTATTATTTTCAGCTATCCATTTACTAATTTTTTTTGTTCAGTATATAGCTGTAAATTTTACTACATATGTTTAATAAGGAGATTATTCTGTCGTTGTCAGGGATGTCACAATCCCCTTTTTATGGATTGCATGAATTCAATTAAGCCTTCAGACCATAAACTTGGGTATGTGCTTGTGGAGAATATTATTTAAGGTAGTTTGTGAGAAATGGAAGGTTAAAGAGAAAAAAATGAGGGAGAAAGACCATCTTTCTGAAAGCTTACGTAAAACTTTTAAAAACAGTTTTTTAAATGAAGAGAGAGAGAGAGAGAGAAGACTAATGCCAGCCCTGTATGCTGGCCTTACTAAATCAGTTAAAAATTCCTTCCACAAATTATTAATTACGAACTTTGTTAGGACTGCTTCCTTTTCACTTGCCAGGGAATAAACCCATAACACCAACCAGAAGACGTGTGGCGTTAATTATTTCGCATTTGGCAATAGAGCAACAGCATTCTACACACATATAAGTAAATAACTTGAATTTACGTAAACACCAACGATCTACTTTTGGGTTAGCATGTACAACAGCACTACACAGCTAGTATACAGGAGCACTGTTCATTCTAATCATTGCTCTGACTGACGATAAATGACAGTCATGATGATGATGATGATAGACGTCACCATGCTTCCTTCTAGAGGCTTATCACCTCCAGTACAGGCAAGCCTGCCATTCAACAGGTAAGCAAGGACGGCAGGCAGGAAGGTGAGAGAAAAGTGCTATCATCTAATCTGTTCGCTCATCTTCCGCAGCTCCAGGGGAAAAAAAAATTAAAGTTGGCTCGTTGGCAAACCCCGATAGCGGCGGGGCTGAAAGGTACTGGCGGAGTTCAGCAATGATAGTGGTTTTGATGCTGGCGATGATTTTAATGACGAGTTATGTTGACACTGACGACAGCAATGTCTGCAGAAAGCAGTTATCTTCCAGTTTCTCATCTTTGCCCTTTAGCACTGAGCACGTTTAAATTTCAATCTTGTATGCAGCTCGGGAAATGAAATCCTTATGAGCCTACGTAGACACAGCTGGAATTTACAGTCCACGCCAGCCATATATCCTGACATTTAAATGTTGCATCTGGGGATTTCTTCTTCTAAGTCTTTGTCCGTCTCTCTGTCTGTCTGTCTGTCTGTCTGTCTGTCTGTCTGTCTGTCCACCCAATCAATATTCTTAGCATGTGATTGGGTTCGCCCAGTCAAGACACTCCACATTTCCATTTCATAAGCTACACAAGAGACCACTTTTCGAGACATAATTTACACTGACTGGCGGATAGTTCACTTAGTTCTTTGCCGTTTCGTCCTGCGACTGTACTTCCAAGCACTACTGAGACTGGTTTCGACTGGTTAGTGGTCCCGCCTTTCATTACAATCCCTCTTAATAAATAAAAATAATCAAGCAATCCATTTACTCTGCTTTATCGTCTATCTATCTATCTATCTATCTATCTATCTATCTATCTATCTATCTATCTATCTATCTATCTATCTATCTATCTATCTATCTATCTATCTATCTATCTATCTATCTATCATCGTGTATATATATATATATATTATTCTCTTTGCTCACTGTTTGTGGATGTTAGTTTAACATGAAAGTCAGGAAATGTGAGAACATCATTGCGTCTTTACAGTGGGGGATGGTACTTTGAAAAAAATCGTTTCCATAATCTATCATAGATAAAACTATTAAGTTTTGTACTTGTAAGTATATCTGTGTACTTTTTTTCTTTCGTTGTTAAGGGTACGAGTTTTTATATCCGACATGGAGTGGGTAGAGCTTTGAGGATGGCAATCCATCTTTACGTCAGATTGGTTTGTCTACTCAGAACCGTTTCTGGCTGTGCTTGATTCTAGACAACCCGCTGGAATCCCCTAAAGCCATGCCAGGAGTAAGTCGCCGTGCCTGTGGCAGATTTCTTTTTCTAATTACAGTCGTCTGCTTCCGTGGATCTGGCCAGCACGCTCACCTGGGGAGCCCAAACAGCAGCGCTCCCCAGACAAACAAGCAAATCGTCGAATGGGAGAGAAAAAAAAATCTTGCATAATGACTCGGATTTCTGAAACGGTAATGGCCACGACAAAGATGCTTTTCTGTAGGTTTCCTCCACTTTCATTCTTCGTGAGTTGTGCCCCGTGCTGCGTCTTGTACTGATGACAATAAGGTTGCGACCATAAAGTTTCTTATCTTCTTTGTGTGTTGTTCGTTTTCCTCTCCTGTTAAAAAAAAACTCTTAGTCTTTCACTTCATCTCCTTCATCATTTTTTCCTTTCCATCCAGCCACTGTTTCTTTCTGGCACGAACTCGATACTCATCGAGGCGACCGTTCGAGATCGTGAGGCTAAGGGTCGATAGCTTCGCGATAAGACAGAATGCCAGAAAGAAACGTGTGCCAAGTTTATTCGTCGATAACTCATCTCTGGTCAGGTGACGTCACAACCACTATCGATCCATCTATGTCTGATATTTCCCTTTCCATCCTGAGAACGTGTTTCGCTGTACACCGCAAGGATTGCAATAACTTTCAACATGATAAGGGTAATAGTTATCGATCTATTGAATGATTCAAGCGTGGGTGATCAAAAGTTCACATGAAAGCATGCACACATGCCAATTTTTCCATGTAAAATCAATCGATCAACCAACCAATCAATGATTCCATTAATGTCAGGGATTCAGTTAGCCAGTCAAGGACTCAGCAAATCGTCCAATTTGTCTCATTATGTCAGACAGAAATGAGACCAATAAATTGGTGTTTGAGTTCTCCATTTGCTGCACAAGACTCATTGGAACAAACAAATGCCTACCACAGTCTTCCGTTCACTTCCGTCAAGCTAATGTATGTGTAATCAGACGTCAAACTAACAGCTGTGTAAAATCACACTTCATACTATTGGCTGTATGTAATCGGACGTCAACCTAACGGCCGCGTAATCAGACGTTAACCTAACGGCTGCCTAATCAGGCGTAAAACTAACGGATATTTAATCAGACGTCAAACTAATGACTACATAATTGTCAGTCTAACGGATATGTAATCAGACGTCAAGCTAAGGGTCGCTTTATCAGACGTCAGATTGACTGCCGCGTAATCAGACATCGGCCAACAATAAATGACACCCTGTTGTGTGGGATTTACCGATCTTGAGTCAAATTCTGTCGGTCGCATAACTCAAGGATTTTCCTAACATATTCTTTTTCGTCATTCATCAGTTACTAGTGTCAGGTTTTTTTTCAAGGAGTGTCTTCAGTTTTGAGGTTAACAATGTCTCACTGAAAAGAAACGAGCAGAAACTTGCAAAATCATCGCAAGTAGTTTTAAAAAAAAATCATACCCACCAATCCTTCCCAGCAGCTTATTCCCGCCGTCCAACCCCTCCTCCCACCTACAATCCTGACTCCCTGAGCGGCACCCTATTTAGGACGAAGCCTTTTTATCAGCAAAGCATGCGTAACTCATCACACCAAGGAACCATGCACCCCAGTCACACCCGCTATGCCCTAGGCGCTAAAGTAGGTGGAGGATGGAGATAAAAATCATAGCCCCGCAAAGAGCCCACGGACACCCACCTGCACACACCAGAAGTACATCCAGCACCAACAAGATCGCCGTCGTCGCAACACGTCTGCTTCCCATGCCACAGTACAGCGCAGCACAGCGATGCTGCAGATTCCTCTGTCGTCTGCTTGTACGTGTACCAGCTGTGAATGAACGCCGTACGCTGTAGTACTCACGTCTGCTACCGTGGGAGAAAAACTTAGGATGTCCTCGCCGGTAGTTAGCAAGCGCCAGTGTGTTTGTGTGCACTTCCCAGCGTGCACCGCTGCAACTGGCGCACCACGCGCAGGGCGAGTAGTACAAGACTTCCGCGGTGGCCTGAGCTGAAAGTACCAGAGAGGCTGAAGGCCAGTTCTGTCAGGCCCGCAGGAACCGGACTGTAGCTCGTGTCAAAAGTCAAATCTGATATCTGGAATTAATTCCTTTCGGCTGGGACGGAGAAGGCGCTAGAAGTCTGGCCCTCTACCGCTCTGTTCCCTCTCCCAGAAATCTGGACTGGCCACGGGATTCGAGACGCACAAACAATTCGTTTAGCGTGTTAGCGACACGTGCGAACAAAAAGCCACACAGGAGACGTGCGTGCCAATTCCCTCCCGTCCAGCCGTTTGGTGGCGCTAAACGCCAGTAGAGTTTCTGCATTGATTTACCTCTAATTGCTCCGATTTCCAGTCTAGACCAGTAGAATGGGCTGTCAGCTGGACGCGCAGGCTGAGTGCCAGAGATGTGTTTGTGTTTCATACCACCCTTAGCAGTCGGAACCCAGAGATCTCTATGGTATCCCAATTCGGTCAAATGTTCGTTCTCTACTGGTGACGAGCTGCTCAGTTTCTACACCTTTTGCCACGTGCTTGCTCTGTCCGATGGAGGGGAAGGGGGTCCATCAAGAAAAGGGTAGGTGGAGGATTCAATGTACCTCTATGTCAGACTCAACGATCATTCCTGCAACAGGTAGAAACAAGCATCACTTTTGTTTTTGATAATTTTGGTCCACCATACTTTTTTCTCCAAACAACTTGAAATCGCTTGAACAGAAGGCGGAAATAACTACTGGTCTCCTGACAAGTAATCTAACTTTTGTCAGTATCCGCTCTCGCTGTTTGTCTTTGTTTCCGCTCATCTCCACCCACCCCTTCTCTCTCGCATTCCTATCCTCTTCCAACTCCACAAACTTCTCGACTGGATGAATAAAAAAGATTGCAGAGGAAGAGGAGGAAAAGAAAAATTAAGAAAGAAGAAGCTCGAAGATAAAAAAAAAAACTGCATGTCTGAGACTGAAATAACGGGAGTAAAATAAATAGAAAAAGTTCGTCTCAAGAGCGTATTTCCGTCACAAAGCAAAGATTCATAAAAGCAGTAATCAAATTACGGCCATCAACGTTTTAGGAAATTTAATTTAGCCATGAAGACTCGTTCCGTAGGCTCTTGTACCCAGACCTTGCAAGCACCCTCGTTTTTCCATTACCTCTCAAACCAGGGGCTGCAACCAAGCAGGCGCGAATGATAGGCTTTTCTTTTTTTTTTTTTAAAAAAGTCTTTGTGCTAAGTAACCTGCAGCTACTGAACTTCAGTGATGTGATACAGCCGATCAGTAGCCAAGTCCATTAGTTACCAGACGGACAGACAGGCAGGCAGACAGCCAGACACGTGCAGGGAAAAGAAAGAACGACCAGCCAACCGATCGACAGAAAGAAATAATAAAAAAGGAGTAGGAGAGACAGACATAAGTACTGAATAAATAAAAATAAATAAATATGTACAGATAGAAATAAATCAAGAACCGAATAGGATAGATAGACAGCGAGATAGACGGGGCGTGAAGTAGCTGACTTCTAACTGCGGCCCACAGGGTGAGAGGAAATTAATTGATTTGGAACCGCGAAGATCAGACATGGGCCGCCTAGGACGCAGCTGAAGACAACAAGGGAGACCAGCAGGAAGTTGATAAAGGTGAGTAACTCGGTGCAGTTTCTCTTGTGTGGCATTATCGAAAGAAAATGAGGGATTTTTCACTGGCACTGTGGCACAACGAATACCACGACTACTGCCTCTGACTTTCACCCTTCAGCCTCACTTTCAATCAAACGATCAAAGAGGTTACAATTAGATTTATTTAGCTCCTTGAACAGACCAAAATACGACAGACCCTTTTGGACTCTGTTTCATTGTTTCCGACTCCATCCAAACGGTTTGGGGTGAGCGTTGGAGAGTGTTGGGGAAAAAAAATCAATGTTTAAAAAAATAGCTACTGTAATTGTCGTTAAAATTTCCCCTCCTTTCTTATTTTCTTCCACTTCTCTCGCCTTGGCAGACCAGTGGTCACCAGTAGAGTTAGGATGGGAACCAGAGGTTCAAATCTCTTCTTGAGCATGCTTTTCTTTCTCTGCCGGTTGCAACTGTTTACAGGGCTGGCGGTTTATTTGTTGTTGGAAAGTGCTTCCACCTAGAGGTTATTCCCTCTTATTAGGAAAAAGATGATGAGGGAGAAACATCCGGAAAAAATCTCCGCCAGCCAGTCCCAAAACGAGATCTGACAGGGGAGCATTTGGTCCTCAATGCTGTGGTGTCAAGCGATCGTTTTATCAGTGCACTTCCAGACACCTCCAAGTGTACAGACAGGACCGACTGCTTAGCCGCAATATGGCTCAGCGTCAAAGGCCAGTTACCTGCACCCCTCTTATTGCCTTCCCTTTTATTAGGAGATGGAGGGTCATGTAAATACAGGTGAAACGTAATTTCTTAGTTTAAGATGAGGACAGTTAACTTACATGCCACGTCCAGACTAGTCCCAAGACTGCCAGATGTCGGCATGTGGGCAATGGGTAGCAAGTGTGTGTGTGTGTGTGTGTGTGTGTGTGTGTGTGTGTGTGTGTGTGTGTGTGTGTGTGTAAATGGAGAACTGCAACCGGTTATCCTGCACCCCATTCTGGAATTTTCTGCCCCGTCCATTTTCCTTGCAGCGGTTCTGTTAACCCATCAGAACGCCAATTTGTCTTCGTATTCAGGCTTCGCTGTGGCGGAAAACACGCGGAACCATCGGGGTCTTGATGCGCGGCTTCCGGCCTCGGTCCATGCTCGGTCTGCTACAAGATCGGAGCACCCCCCCTTTTCCCTCTCCCCGCCCTTCGGCCAATCACCGCGAGAGGAGTGGTAGTGCCGTGTGCTAATACAGTGGGAGGTTGCTGGATGCGCTGTAGTGGGAACTTGCGGGGCTTCCGCGACTGCCGTCTTCTTTGTTGGCCACTCCTCGTCCCACCTGTGTTCTTCAATGCGCCTTAGAATTGCTCGTGTGTGTGTGTGTGTGTCTTGTGTGCCTGCAGTAAAGAGAAATAGCTGATTCACAGCACAGTTCATTGGTATGCATAATATATAAATAGACAATTTGAAATGGCTCTCTCATCATTATGTGCTTGAAGGCAAGAGGATCACGCCTGGCAGAAATGTTTTCTTACAGAAAGCAGACAGATCCGGTGTGGCCAGCGGACACCCTATTTTAAAGACAGTTCCATGGGAATATGAGGGGCTGCAACAGTCGTCTCGATAGATGGCCTGATCGTGCAGCTCGCTCTGGCAGAGAGGAAAAAGAAGAGGAAAAGAGAAAGTATGTACCCCTTGACTACGGGCGATGTCAGAGGGCACCCGCCCACTCTCCAACAGGGCCCACAAATAGCATGTCTTTGCCCCGTCTGCAATATTCCGTTTTCTTCCCACACACTTTCCGGCTAGGTATTCAAATGTGAAAGAATAAACAGAGGAAGTTACACTTCTGCAAAAATGCTTATGCAGCTGGCTTCGTCGTTCTGCACTTTCTTCTACATTTAGAAAAGCATCTGCAAGCAGCTTGCGTCATGAACTTGAACGGTTAAATTTTTTTTTTCCGGACGGGAATAAACTGGAACAACACCTCCTCCCGCTCAATCGCCACCATCACGGATGCTGTTATTCTGCGTTTCGTCTGAGTCTTCTTGCTAAAGGACGCAAAGTCTTCGTCAAAAACAAACTTTTTCGGGGTTCTTTCTTTCTCTCTTTCACTTTCCTTTTTATGTGTTTCCGTTCTTTCCCGTTTTTTTCCCACCTCACCCTTCTTCCCCATCTCTTCAAAAGAAATAAACACCCAGGGAAAATGTGACAGGTCTTAAGCGTGAAGCGCACCCGAGGCGGTTCAGTTCGGTCAGACCGTGATGGTGCCGTCAAGATGTAAGCCAAGGACGGCGAGCTGATGAGGCTCGAAGAAGGGCGGCGTGCAAGGGTCGAACTGCAGTGGATGAGGATCCGGACCCATCGTGAGCGCGCGCCACTGTCGGCGAGAAATAAAATCTAACAGCTATAAAAAGAGTTGACAAGGGCGCGTGGCTATGAAAACTGCAATATAAGGCTTGCGCAACTCTTCTGCCTTTCATTATTTCTTCCTATGTGCGGCGGTATTCGGCTGGATTTTTTTTTAACCTTGTCCAGTAACCCTATTTCATTTGACTTTTTTTTTAGGAGATGGGGTCCTCTCGTTATTAATTCGGGACGATTTTACTTGAAGAGGTCTCTTTTTTATTATTTATTATCATTCGTTTTTTTTTATTAAGACTTGCAACTCTTTATTTGTATTTTAGTTTGAAATTTGGCATTTTATTTTTGTCTGCTTTATGAGACCATCTCATAATGTCTGTGTAGGAGTAATCTTGACCATTCTCATATACGTTTTCAAATAGGAGGAACGTTCTTTGCAGAGCGTTTCTGCAGAATCTTTCCACTGGTCTCTTTCAGGCTCCTGTCAAACATCGTGGTACCATATTCTCGTTCTGATTCTTCCTCGTCTGAGAACTCCACACATCAACGCTGTCTTGATTTAGGCCAGTAAATCACATCCAGGGAGAAGCGCGTGTACCCCGAGGCGTAATCCGAACCCGGGGCCTTTTGATCACCAGTGTAGTGGTGAGACGCAACTGTTATTTTTATCACAGCGCTGCTGGATTACCCCGCTTTTAAACCAGCTGCCTGGGTACCCGTACAACCAGGGGATGAAAAAATAGGGGGACTGACCTGAAAAGCGCTGACGGGTTGACGGCCATGCGAGTTGAACGACAGCGACATGGCATGACCTTGCTATTCATTAGCTACGATATTATGAGTTCGTTGTTTAGAGAAAAAGGGGTTGCCTTAAGTTCATTGGCTATAACGTAATGAAAGCTCTCTTGTTTAAGATAGTAGTTAATTTCTTAGGTGCTGGAAGTGCAAGAACACATTTTAAAATATTCCCCTCAAAAATAATGGGAAAGAGTGATAGCTTTATTTTGTGGCACGTACGCTTGGCAATGCAATAATGACTGCTCCTTTTTGCGTACAATGTCACAACATATGCTACGGCAACAACAGTGGAATCAACTACAGGTGTGGCTACTATTGCTGTGGTGAAACTGCTGCGACATCTTTCATCATCACCACCTGTACAATTGCTTAGAAATCGTTCCCACGAAGTCTTTTTCTGGCATCTAATATCTGCACTTGATGCTCCACCTATAATACAAAAGCTAGTCAACATCAATAAATATAGCTAATTCCATATCCAACCCAATCGTCGCTATAACTCCCAGCTTCACGCGCAATGCACACACACACACACACACACACACACACACACACACACACACACACACACACACACACACACCTACACACACACACACACACACACATATATATATATATACGCACCCACAAATACACAACCTATAATTACCAGAAGGGTTTCTAGAAAGGCCTTCAATTTCAGGACTCAGGATTTGTTCCCTGTAGTCTCGACATAAAAAAATAAGGAAATAAGGACACACGAAGAGTGTAATAAACATGGAGGCCTTTACTGCGGAACGAGCCACGAAAAATGCGAGAATGTAGAATGGTGCATGACAGAAAGTTAACGAAGCCTGAAGCGTACAGCCACCATGAAGCAAGAAGTACCCGCAGGCTCTGGAATGCAGCCTGCCCGGCATGACCAAGAGTGGCTCACACACGTGTGACAGACACGTCACACACTTGTTAGTTCATTTTGGCCCACCATTTGGCGGACTCCCAACTCAGTGTGGCCCACACATGTGGAGATAACCCAATTCGACTCACTGCATTGTTAAGACTCAAATAACTAAGGGAGATAAATCAGCACAAAATCACGCATCAGTGACAGGAGGCAGGCTATGCTGTGCAGCACTGCAATAGTTCTACCCTTGAGACCTCGCAGCTCTGATTTTGGGGAAAGGCGTGGATTAGTGGCGGGACTGGTGGAGGAGGGAGGGGGGAGGAACTGAATACTTTCACTCTGAGTGCGGATAAAGAGTGCCTGAAAATCAATGAGTGAAGCTCACAAACTCCTGCCGCGGGAGGGTTTGCACTGGTCGGGGAAGGGTAGAATATAGGACAAACTAAGCTGGTGATAATGGACTGAAGATTTTAAGGATACTTGCCTGCTGACTTGGCATGCTGTGCGCAGTTAAAGAGGTTGCAAGTTGTTGCGGTGCGGTGGGCTAGGTCAGGACTAGTGCAACGTCTGCGCAGCATAGCCTGACTGACGTCGCAGTGCAGGGGAGGGGGAAGAGGGGGATGCTATCCCCTTTCCCGCTGTGGAAGGTTGAAAAGGTCGATGACTTCTGTCCCAGTCGATCGCATGTTATCGTGTGATGAAGGCCTGGAGTGGCGAAAGGGATTCTGTGATCAAATGGTCGATACCCCCCCCCTTGCCAAGGCTTATTGGTTTTTTTCTAAAGAAACTACGGATGGAACCTCTTTTCTCTCTATATGCCTGCCTGTAGACTGAACATTTTTCAATCACCTACAACGGAGGAAACAGCAGGAAAAAACTGTCGAAAACAAAGAAAACTCCAGCAAAAAGGACGAATATATTTCCTTTTGTCATGAACGGAAGATAAAACTCTAGATAGATATTGAAGCAGCAGCAAGTTCGACGTACTCTTCCGTGTAAGGAAAAGAAGAAAATGCTATCACAAAAATATGGCGGTAACTCACTGCTTCCAGCTTTCTCCTCCGCTCCCATGTACACAAGGATCCTACAGGGCAGACGACAGTGAAGTCATAGCTGCTCATAGCGACGACATGAATTACTGCGCAATAACACGGGTCGTAAACTTCCAGAGATCGCTATTTTCTCCGAAGTTATTCTGGAAGGTTCTGGAAGGTTTCCGACAATATATAAGGTCTTCCAAGATACGTCCACAGTGTGCTCTCAACTCTCCCATTCCCACCCACCCCCTCCACGACTCCCATCCCCCACCTTTAAAAAACGTCAGTTTTAGCTGCATTCCCAATCATGTGAATTTCTAAGTAGGAAAAGGAAGGCTGCCAAGGACGTTGGAAAACACGAAGAAGATGAAGCTGCCGTCAGAGATGATAAACAGCTGAGCGTTAAGGGCATCGCACACGAGTGTCAACAGGAGCAGCATCATAGCGCCATAGTTAGCCGACATTAGCTTTCGGGATCACGTGTGTTGCTTGCTGCCGGCGTCCTTTCCTTTCACGCGGGCGTTGTTATCTTGCACACGAGCGACAGTTTCCGCTATTCCTATAATGGTCGTATATATCGACGTCGCCTCCATTGCGATCGTCACAACAATCGTGGCCATTTGCTGGGCAGATTACTCAAAAGGCCATGAAATTCTGTTGAGGACAATATTTGCTTTGGCTGTCACCACAATCAAGATAATCCCTTTCCTTCCCTATTCAAAGGAGTATGCCGGCAAAAGATTGATAGTACATACCATTGGTAGTCTTTGGTTTAATCGTAGCTTCAGAACAGCTTTTGCATGACGACTGAAAACGAAAGTAAGGAGATTCTAAAGTGACAAACTTCTGCCTATGTATCAAGAACATTTTTAGCCACGTCAACTGTTGTATTTGTGATAAGCAATGTGTACAAACATCAATACCTGGAAAGTATCTTATTCTGTTGAATATTTGGCAACTACTTGATCTTCACTTTCGTGGATAAGGTAACATAGTAATTATTTTGTTTTCATTGTTATTGGTCTTAATGCTTTGCACAGCTATATATGCACTGTTTTCTCTTTAAGTTCTCTGTGACATTCTGTTCCTATGTGATTAATCACTATAAAAAGAACACATAGTCATAACAATAAATATGATTTTAAGAAAGTTTTTGACTTTTCGTGTACGAGAACTGTGAATTTCATTACCATTTTATGTGTTATCATCTGTTTTGGAAATTGTGTTGCTTTTGTCAAGTAAACCAGAATATCTATGTTACACATTAAATGATTTTTTTCCTGGGACAACTATTTGTAGGTTAAAACTGTTTAAATGGCTTACATCTGCAATATTATTTGGAGAAATAAACTTCCACTTACCAATATGGAGACAGGGGGAAATAGATGGTTACGATGAGCTTGCAACTAAAACTATATCACGGCAAGTCATTTACGAGGAGATAAATACAAACCATTTAAGGTTGCCATTGCTGTTTTCTTTGAAGCTTGATGGTGGGGGATGGGGCTTAGGTGTGTTCTGAATGCAATGTGTCAGTGACAGTGTAGCAAATATTGAAGTGTAGTTATATCTAGTACTTAAAATTCAGCTGTAGAGCTCTGTGTTTTCTAACTCCTGCCACTTAGTTTCTGATACCTTGTGTTGAGAATGAGTATGGATTAGCATAATTCACATTTACTGTAGTTTATTTTCCACATGCTAAACTGCCATGTATCACACTAAATCCTTAAGGATCCTGCCAAAGTTTGCGCGTTTAATTAGTGCGCTTTTCACATTTAACAACTCAAGGCTCTGTTTGTGTTGGGTATTGTATTATGCTGCTTTGTGAAATTACATGGCTATGTGAACATTTACTCCTGCTGTACTTGTATGTGAACTTTCAATACAGCAGTGCTCCTGCACATTTTTTTTATTATAAGGACTCAAAATCTTTAGTCTCTCTCTTCCCCCCCCACACACACAATGCAATATTCGTGCGCTCTTTTCATGTTAATAATAATGTGTATTTGTATCGCGCAACATCACGACCAAGATAGGTCGCACTCTCTGCGCTGACCAGTAATGATCAATGAACATTAGGTAACACACAATGGACGGTGAGATACGTCTAGGAACACTAAACAACATAAAGATGAAGTACAAGAGAAGAACGTAATGCAATGGATAAAGGTATAAAGGGATATAGGGACCGTAAACAGTGTAGAGATGGAGTAGTTAAAAAGAAAAATGTTAATAGAATATGAGTAACATCTTCATCCTTCATCAGCTGATGAGTAACAAGTTTTCATTCTATGGTTTCTGTGCCTCCGCATATGTTTTCTTTTGAAGCCCTGTCTGATTTGACTTCTGAGATTCTAGGGATAGTGAATGACTGTTTTCATAAAAAAAGACTGACAACAAACAATAAGAAGTGCTGGAGTTACCTCTTGTTACATGCTCCTGTCATAGATTTCCTTGATGTTAAACTATTCTCTTGTACATTGAACGAGCGGCACCATATTTATCACCACAGAATTTGCAAGTCACTGTCTTCAACTCAGAAATTCTGGTCATCTTGTCTAAGCGGTGGGTTTCTTGCATGCTTGGAACCAGGAGTACCTCTTTTAGATGCTAACAAAAATGAGCCTTAGTAAGACAATAGCTTGTAGTTGCATCTCCTTAATATTTTACATCAGCTCTTTCACAGGTAGAGGATACAAAAAAATCCACAATGAAACTACAGCTCAACAGAAGTTCCCAAATGCTTTGGGTTCTGATGGTAAGAACACTGAATCATTTTACTCAAGAGTATCTGCATATCTGTGAGAACCTTCCTAGCATCCTCTTCATGTGGGACACGAAAATCACCCACTTGCCTAAAATTGACCGCATCACTCCAGCCAGAGAACACTTAAAAGGACTTCGTGTAAAGGCTTTTATGGCAATGTTCTGCGGGGTAGACGGCTTTAAGTGGCGGGAGCGAGCAAAGCGTTAACAGTTGCCCAGCAGAAGTGTGAATGACGTCTGTGGCAGATGAACCGTCTTGACGGTTACGTCAGATGGCCAGACGGGGTAGACATCTCGGAAGGTTTGTCGTAGCTGTTCAGACAAGAGAGACGGTCTCTCCCCTCCCACCTGTGGCACGGACAGATAATGGTCGTGGTGTGTGGTTCTCCTCTTGTTCGCAGGCTGGTTGATGATTATTTGAGGGATGCTGGTTACGTGTGTTCGTCCAATGATACCCCAGGTTTTGTGTGTGTGTGTGTGTGTGTGTGTGTGTGTGTGTGTGTGTGTGTGTGTGTGTGTGTGTGTGTGTGTGTGTGTGGTGAAGTAAGGGAACGAGAAACATATAAAACAACATCCGATCAAATTGTCATTGCATAAGATGCAGAATACGCCATTAATTCAACACGACGCTTGAGAATGAACAGCTTTTTACTGAATGCATTAAATCTAAAGTGAAAGTAATAGTTTAAGACGGCTGTCGATGTCCGTCTCCACCGAGGAGCGACATTCGAGAAAAGTAAGTCAACGTCGATTGAGCTATTTCGACTATAATCTACCACTATTACGAATTAATAAAGATGAAAATGGATGTGGCTCGACTAAGACAGTAAAATGTACATTTACTTGCAGTGAAAACTTTTATTCTTTCAAAGATTAATGTAGTCGACAGAATCTTTTAATCGTATCACGATCATGTTAACTCGGCGACTTCCTATAATTTCGTTCGGAGATGCGCCCCTCGACAGCAGCAGCACATGGTCACGGCGGAAAAAAATAGAAGATGCTCTATTACCATAGTCATGCAGCTCAGCTGCTGCTGCTGCTGGCGACGAAGATGCCATTAAGACCTTGCACACGTGGCGGCGCGTCAGAGTTAGCTTCAGAGTCTCCTGACGTTGACGGTCGTGTGCGATGGCCATAGGCGAAAGTTGCTGAAAGAAAAGACCTAGCAAAACCTAGGGAGTAGGAGAGGTCCCCCTTACTCGAGTTCACAACTGCTGCTGTTGCTGCTCATGCAGGAGTTCAGTAGCAGTGGCATTCCGCAGTCAGCGGTCCTTTGCGGAGGTCGATGGGTGTGAGCTCTCTGTGATCATTCACAAAACATTGGTATGTGTCCAGCAGGACGAAGGGATAGACTGTGCTAGACCCTAGTTTGTATACATTTATAATGCGCACATGACGAGGCCACTTCCCTGATAGAGTACTCAAACTTCGTTTATAACAAACAGAGCAACGCTCCAGAAATTTATCTTGTCATAACATTTAAAAGGAATTTCAGACGTTTTTATTTCCAAAAATCAGACCATCCTTATGAATTTCTTTCGTATCGCCTAATCCTAGGGTCACGACAGATAACTCTACATGCCTACACGACATTTGTTTCTTAGCAGAAGAAGCCTAAGAAAACCACCCGGCGAGGCCAGTGAGTAAGACTTTGCCCCCACCCTACCCCATCCATAGTACACGACCGTCTGCTGCAGAAAGACCCGTACACCCCTCTCCAACGAGTTCTGAAGCCCACCCATCCATCGAGCAGAAATCCCAGTACATCCGGAGCTTGTGTGGAAGAGAGCGTGTTCGCATAATATTGGTATCGGCCGACAGTAGGAGCAACCTGAGCAAAGTCAGTAGGTAGAGCAGTTCGTCACAAACACTTGCGGTCTGTCATGGGTCGCGACATCCTGGTGACACACGAATGCCAACAATGTGTCATCTTACGAAAACGTTGTCAAGCGAGGATAGTATATCACATTCTTTGTCACTGTGTCACAACGTTCCCTCCTTGTATTGTTTCATTTGCTGTCTATCGCTTTTTAGAATGTTAAATTCTTTTGTTTTTATATTTTTAAAGCATACAGATTCCTTTAACGTGTCTGTTCATAGTCTTAAATCACGGATGGTTCAGATAACTATTCTTATATTTCATTTAGATATATATATTTAAGAAAAATATACAATATATATATATATATATAGAGCGAGAGAATATTTAAAATAAACATAAATAATAAAAAATAAATTCCGCTAGAGACTAGCCGATTCTTCCCCACAATACACACAGCCCTCTTCTTTGTCTCTCTCTAAGCTTCATTTAATTATGATTTAATTATGATTCATAAGCACTTAGGCCAGACAATGGATATTTATCATTCACGAGCATTAACACCGACATCACCCTACCACACTTTGACAAAAACCTTAAGTGATAACGTGACAGTTTCAGAAGAAGCTGGGCAAACACTCGGTAGGTGAGTTTACATTAAAGGCCACCCCTGTTTCTGGTCCAAGGCGACGTTTTCCTAAACTGTCTGAAGTTCCTGGATGGGGCTGTGTTCAGACATAAAATATTTTTGGGAAAAATTGGCCACTGGAATAGTTTTCAAACTACTATATATTTGTTTAGTACTGCTTTAAAACTAGTTCCAGTAACACAAGTCAAAGTACATAGATACCCTTTCGTTTCCTTTTTTTTCTTTCTCTCTTTCTCTCTTTCTGACATAAAGATCAATAAAATAATAGCAAATTTTTGCTAAAAGCCAGGAGCCAGTTGCACGTTTCTAAACCTTAAAACTGTTCTAAAGAAGCAAAATCTCTTCTTTGCCATTTAGATGCAATGCACAAGAACATACAAAAAATTGTACTGACAGGACGGAAAGTCAGACAAACAACTTTATCTTACTTAAAGCAGTTTTAGTTTTAAAAATTCTAAAATTGTGGTGTGCACTTTCAACTAATTATCTAAATAGATTTCAGGCTTAAAAGTGTTTAAAATTAGAAATGTGTTGTGCAACTGGCCCCAGAGCTTTCTTCTGAAAGCGAAAACTATCACTAACGTCTATAAACAGTACTGACATTACTGAATATATTACTGTCATTAAAAACCAAAGATATCAATAAAAATCAGAATCGTCCCTGAAAATTATCCAGTAAGAACATTCTAAATTTTTGTTTAAACTCAAATTCAGCGAACAGAATTTTTTTTAACAGTTTTAAGCGGGTCTCATCTTTGTTTTGAGGATTCTAACGGTTTGAAATTAAATGTAGAAATCTCACCAAGTTACATTTCTGATGCCAGGTACACGAACCAAAAGGTAGCCATAAATTCAACAATACGATGCTTACCTTCGAGTGACATATTTTGGTTGCAAATCTGCAATCTTACTGCCAATGACTAGTCAAAGTCGTCCTCCCTGTAGGTATAACTGATCAAAATATAGTCAATCCGTTGGTAAGCAGTTCACGACAACAGCTTTAGGCAGTTTTTTTTTTTTATAGAAGTACGTCTATTGAGGAAGTCACCGAAAAGAACTAAGACGATAACGCAGAAAGAGCAACACGTCTCTTTAAGAAAAAAGATTCATTCAGGTAAATGTCTTAGTAAAAAAACGAGTGGAGGAGAAAGTGGAACTCATTGCCACTACTGAAATCGTGGAAGAGAAGGCTGAAGTATGCGTTCATTTTTATTGCTGGTGGTTTTGCTGGGTCTTCTGACATCGACCCGCGGGCATGGTCATCTGATGGACCCACCGTCCAGATCCTCCATGTGGAGAAAGGGGTTCGACACTCCCACAAAACGACATTGACAATGCTTTGTCCTGTGGTGTCTTTTGGGTAAGCTGCGTCGTGAAGGTATTTTTCAAGTGTGCTAAGAGTCTCTTGAACTCTCTTCGTATCTTAACGCTTTGTAGTACAGTTAAAGTCAAGTATAACGAGAATGAAATAAAAAAAATTTTTTTGATTTTCTCCAAAAGAATAAAAGAAAATACTTTATAAATTTGTGGTATTTTTCATTACTTTGTGAATAGTTAACGTAGCCAGATGTGACTTAAGACTATGAAAGACACTTTAAAGAATTTTTCATCCTCTGAACCTTTTCTACTTCAGAACCAGCATGGCATTAACGGAGACAAGTGTGGAATCTGTGACGATCCCTACCTAGGTTCGCGCGAAAACGAGACTGGTGGCAAGTACGCCACTGGGGCTATCAGCAGGGTCTACAAGCAGGGACAGACAATCGATGTCACCGTCGAACTAAGAAGTGCCAACCATATTGGCTTGGTCGAGTATAAGATTTGCACGCAAAATAATCCCAAAACGTAAGTTTAAAAAATTGTCTTACGTAGCAACAAACTTATCGCAAAGATCATGTCGGCAATCTTTATCTAGTGAACAGTGAAAATGAAAACCCGGCTGCCTTCACACTCCTCTTTCGGCAAAGAAGCTTGCTTGGTTTCTTTCTTTCTGTTTGATCTTCCCGTTCGTACTTAATATTTGAAGATCCACCTCAGTGTACCATATATTTTTGTTGAGAAGAAAGAACTAATCAGTCATGCATGCACTAGTGTGGGCTACCCCCATGAGGAAGGTGGCAGAATGCAGTAGCACGGTTCGCCGTGACCGAGAGAATCCAATGAGTTCAAAACTCCTCATGGCAATCCAATATGAACTGCAGTGGAGAAAATGGGTATAAAACACATTGAGAAGAAGGTTTTCTACGTTATTTTCTTATGGGATACATCTCCTAATGATTCAGGACATTGGTTCTCACTTCCTTTATTTATTGCTGATTTCCAATGAACACGTACTCAGAAGCTTGAGTATAAAGTCTAAAGTCGACAATAGTAACTGTGTACTAAGAAGCTTGAGTTAAGTCGACAATGATAAAGACTGGTTTTAAGACAAACTAAAGTATGCACTATCGCCGTCTGGAAAGCTATATCTGTCAATTTTGCAGCGTAACCCATAATGAACAATCATACATCCAGAGAAGCATTTATTTCGAAACTAAACTTTTGTGGCGTCTACAGCTATTTCTGTGTGTCAGACTGAGATTAAAATAAGAAATAAGTCATTTACATTCCCCAAAGGCATTTATCTTTTTTGTTGAAAAAGTAGGGAAATGGGAAGAAGAATGAAAAGAAAAACTCGCTGGAGGGCGCCTGAAGTATTGCTCAGGGAGAGCATTTGATTCCTAATCTGAATTTTATTTGCTCTAAATGAAAAAAAGAAAAGAAAAGCGTTATGTGCCTCAAGGGAGGCTACTCAGGAGTGCGTAGATAATCACGTGCTTCCTCTTTCTCTCTCTCTCATCATCATCATCATCATCATCATCATCATCATCATCATCGTCGTCGTCGTCGTTGTCGTCCAGCACTCTACGTTTAGGAGACCATGACAAATGTACCTTTGCAAGACGAGTTTCTAGGAACAGTGTTCACGGTGTCTGAACGTCGCCTTTACCAGACTACTCGGGGTACCCGGCGTGGCCCGGATGATGTCCGGTGTCTTGACAGACTGTCAGGACACAGTGCAATCGCGAGAAGGGAGATAAGGAAGGACATGGGAAAGACAAGAGACGCCGCTAACACAAGGGGGACACCAGCCGCCACGCTCTCTCGCTCGCCTGCTGCCCGTCCCTCCCCATCTGCATCTGTCTCGTATGGTGTGTCATCCCAGATGACTGTCAGAAATTTCTCTGCGTAATAAATGTACATTAACATTTCTTTTGCGCAGTTTGTTTTTTTTCTATTTGTAGCCACCGGTAATATTTTACAACTGAGAGAAGGACATTAAAATTAATATTCGAATGGTAAACGTATTTCAACCATAGTCCGCTACCAAACCATAGGCAATATTAAAATTCTAGTCAAAAATAGCGCCATAATATGTTTTATATGTAAGATGTATAATAACGCTCATCTTTCTCTGTATCGTTTCATAGCGTAACACGATTAATTACACTAACCAGCAGTTTTTCAGGCGTGTTGTTTTATGTTGAAGAACATTCACATGTAGTCGTAAAACAACAGAGAGATGTTTCCACTGGATTAATTACTTTCTAGTCAATTTTAAACCCGCACATCGCATATGTAAGTACATACCACGATCCCTCTATCACTTCATTCATACACTGTAGCATGTGATGACATCGTATGTAAATAACAACCAATTCTAGTTGAGGGAAAGGTCATTCCACATATGTACGTCATCGCCATGGAAGTGTGATTGGTCGTCATTGTAACGTTTTGGGTGAAGAGTGCACTTATAAATGGATGCGAGCGTGAGTGTACATCTACATATAGCTACGCTCGCGGCACTCTTCTTCCTTTTTCAGAAATAAGGGCCAGCCAACTATTTCAACATTTAATGTTCCAAAAGAAAAGTAGAAATAAGATGTTAAAAAATAGAGAACAGTCTGGAACTAATATAACTGACTAACACTGAAGGTTAGGGTCCTCTTTTCCCAGGCAAATGTCACCTGTCAATTTGTCGTTTCGCTGGTCAGATATATCCAAGGTAGGTGGACAGCTCGCAGACAGGTTACACCTGGGTTGCTGACCGGCAAACTGTATCCAAGACGAGGGCAGAAGTACGATATCGAGTAACTCGCTGCGTCATACGCCAGTCTAGGCTATTGTGTCAAAGGGGAGAGTGGGTATGATCCATTTTTGAGAGGGGAGCGTGGTGCGCCGTGGCTTGGTGTTGTGGTTAGGTTTAGAGTTAGGTTTTTACTAAAGATTCATTGATTTGCAACCGGAGCCGCTAACTATAGTGTTTGTGTCCAAGACTCCTTCCCGAAGAACCTAGCATTTCAGGAAATCTCAAACTCACTTTCTGATCCTGGAGAACATCATGCATGGAACACTCAATGGCCATCACACCTCCATCTCCATCTTTGGAAAGCCTATTTGCAGCTACGCTTTGCAGACAACATCGATATTATACCAGACTGACAAACAGTTGGAACGCGAAGTACATTCTCTACAAGACGTGCCGATACGAAGAGGAGAATCTATGCATTCGAGAGCAAGTGCCTGAGGAGGCTGTTTCAGATCTCGTTCAAGGCACATAAGACCAATAACCTTGTACAAAGCGTGGTTGCCACACACGTAGGACTCTCGGAACATCTACTTGCAACAGTCAAGCCTAGTAAGTTGGTCTGGTTTGGTCATGTGACTTTGTCGGACTGTTCTTCAAGGTACCTTGGAGGGCGGTCGACGCCGCGGTAGCCAGAGGAAGAACTGGCTTACGGATAAGGATCAGTGGAGTGGTCGTCCTCTGCTGGACCTGCCCAAGGCGTGAGTAGCGAGCTTTTTTCAGCAGCTGCTTCTATACAGGTGCTCCTGGTACCATTGAATGGATGACTAACTGACTAACTGACGGACCGACGAACAGAACACATTTTAAAATAGACCAACAGAATACATAATACTGAACTACTGCAAAACTAACAACTCCGATTAGTAGAAAACATTTGCTTCTAGAATTTAAACAGACTTGCACAGCCATCACAATAACATCCTCAATCATACATCACAAAAATCTGAAAACTAAGTGACACAACAAGCTTTTACTATATAAAAATAAAGCAATCCTCCGAATGCAAATGTAAATTTATTGTTTAATGATAATTTTCGCTGTTTAAAAGCGAATAATTCTTTGGATATATGTCCATGGGAATGAAATATAATTTTTTATGATATAAAATGACATTAATGGTAGATTAGTCATCTGGATTAGAAGTCATTTGTAACACAGAGGACTCATTAGACATTACCTACCTTAGTCAAAACGTGCGCGTGAGAGAAAGTAAACATCTGTGTCTCTTCGTAAACGCACGTTTATCATGTGGCATTGATGTATTATAAGCGTGTTTTCTCTTTGTTGACAGTACACGACAGTGACATTAATTTCTTTCAATTTTTCGACGCTTCATGAATCTGCGTTAAATATACTAAATATCTGTCTGCACTAAATATTCCCACCTGCAATAATACCCAAATAGACAAATCAAAAAAAAAAAAGTCAGCTAGTTCATCTGTTGTAGATTTTTTTAGGAATAAATAAAAGATTTTGTAGCTTAGTCTAAGCCTGATCACGATTGTAGAAAAATTTGGCCTCATAAAAACCTCTATATTTATGCGCTATAAAAATCTTCATTATTATTATTATTATTACATTCCGGTCTTGACGACTTGTTACTGTTCTGCTTCACTTGCAGATATTCTGACCGAGCGCGATGTGCATGTTATCCTGTAGAATCACGTACGTGATATTTTACAAAGAATGAATGACAGCAGACGTTAAACATGCTTTAATCAACGAGTCACAACCGTGGATCACCCAGCGCTAAATGTTGGTTCATCGTAGACTCAAGCAATTTGGACAGAATGTAAGAAAGTTTTCTGTTCAAATCACGTTTAATTTAACAACACACACACACACACACACACACACACACACACACACACACACACACACACACACACACACATATATATATATATAAATATATACACACAGCGACAATAAGTTGATAAATTTGTTCATGCAAAGTGGCAGAAAAAGTATAAGAAAAAAACGAGGAACTGCAGAAATAGCGTCTATCGCTGTGTTTCATTTCGGTTGTCATGGAGACGAGAGATAGACTGCCCGCGCTGGTCTTTGAACATATTGGACAGTGAATGACCACAGGAGAGACCTACACAAAAAAAGATTGTCGAGAACGAGATGTCGAATGTGTGAAGCTTCCACGAAGCTTCACTGACATGCGCAGGTTTCCGGACAGTTTCCCTTTTTGCAGGTGTAGTCACACCACTGGTCAAGCTGGGGCTGCCCTTTCCACAGCGGGCTGACAGCGAAGCAGGTGCGGGGAACCTGAACGATCGGGACCGTCGCTGCTTGGCTGGGCGTAGTGATGATAGGCGTGTCAAGAGGTGTGGTGACTCCTGACCCGGAAACGGAATTGATGGCTATATCAGCACAGCCGTAGAACTCCTCTTGCGGTCCGTAGCCTAAGCCCTGTGTTCCATCTGGGTCCACTCCCCACTTGTTGCCTGAAAAAAAGTTTGGGTCAGGAGTTAAACTTAAATATTCAGGGCTTACATTAGGATTTATTAATACTATTTAGGGTTTAAATTAGAACGTATCAACAGGGTTTCTCTGTTTCCGTCAGCCACATTGCCTTTGTGGATAAATAAAGTTGTATTGTATTCAGACACTTCTCAGACGTCTTAAGTAAAAACCATTTTTTTTAGAAATGCGTAAGGTGACCTACACACGAAAGATGCCGACGGGCAGGTGAAGAATGGGGATTCTAGACAGAACGGCCACCGATTTGATTTCTTAATTTACTTCTAACGCCTTGTTTTGTTGCTGTACTGACCAGTGTGCCACCTCCACTGCAAAACGCAGTGACCACAAGTCACTTCCCGCGGGAGCCTTGCCCGGATGTTGACCCAGCCAATCTTTGAGCCCAGGAAGTACTTTGTTTCTGATCCTTCTGACATCGTTAGCACGTGCTTATCCAGGCATGACTGGCTTACTTCCCTTCAGACAAATATGGAGTAAATGTTACACAGATCACTGCATAATAATTTGTTCTTCTTAGACAATTTGTAAGTGCTTGTTTCTTACCTGCATGTTCCTCTCAGCAATAAACTCGTGAAAATAAATAAAGTAAGTGTGAGTGTAATTTTACAAGCAGTAAACAAAAGGTTCTTTGGGGGATCAAAGGTTTAGTCTCTGGTAGAAGTCGGGGCGCTTATGTTAAAGAACTCACTTGTTGCTACCATCATAAGGGCAGACCTTGAACTCAAACCAGCCAAGATTGTTGGCAGTTATCTCGACGGCGATGTCTATTATCTGCCCCTGCTTGTAAACCCTGGTGATGGTTCCGTTGTAGTACTTGCCACCAATCTCGTTGTCGCGCGGACCCTGATAGGGGTCGCCACAGATCCCACACTTGCCGCCATGAACGCCGTACTGGTTCTAGAATGGAAGATCAGCAAGCAGTATAGGAATGATTCTGGTGTTCGACATTTGAGCATGTCTGAATATGTAGATCATACAGAGAAAGAGAGAGACGCACGTAGACACAGTTACCAACAAGTTACTACATTACAATTTTCAAAATAACAGATGTATTTTATAAGACATATCCCGAGACAAAACTCTGGAAACTACTAGCAGAACACACATACAACTAAACCATAATATTGAACAGTATGGTTCAAATCCCTTCGAAATGGAATGTTGCAGAATGAGCAGTTGCAGAAAAGAAGGCAAACTCTTAGCTGATCTTTAAATTTCTGCACCAATACCCGTGGTAAGAAAAGGATTCGTGCGTGCGTGCGTGCATGTCTGTATGTGTGTGTGTGTGTGTGTGTGTGTGTGTGTGTGTGTGTGTATGAACAGGAGCGACAGTGAGAAAAAGATTTCCTTACCTGTAAGCCTCCGCAAAACAGAGCGTTGTCGTTATAGTTTTGGGGCGTGTCATAGCCCACTTGCCACATGGAAGACCTGGATGGTGGATCCATCAGACGACCGTGTCCGCTGGCGGACGCCAAAAGGCTCAGCCACAAGATAACAGACCCCAGAGACATCATTGTGCACCTTCCTCTCTGTGATGCCTTCAGCGGGAGAACTACTTTATACTGTGCACTGCCACCCGCAAGTATCATCCGATTGGAAGGTGAGGGATGTCAGCTTCACGACTGAAGAATGCACCCGACTTCCTTGTTCGTCAACAAAGATTTGAGAGAACGAACAGGGGCTGATAATTGTTCCGCATGCCTCACTAGATAAGATCAGCTCGGAAAGATGACACAGACATACCATTAAACAATATTGGAATATTTGTTGCTAAGTTCCGAATGCAGAATAGTGAACTTCAGCGCTCACATTTGATGTCAGTACATGGGTAGTTTATATGACCATACAACTTAAATCGTCGATGTGTTTTCTCCTCTTCTTTTCCTTCTTTTCTCTTAGTCAACTTTGCTAGTATCGTAGTTTATTTTTGTACATTTTCCTCAAACCCCATTCCTCCATATTTACTGATATTTACTGTAGCCTAACTCTGGGAATTTTATAATAAACTTCTTGTATGCCCGGAAGTCATAAAATTAAATATAGACAAATAATCTTATGTTCTACAAACTTGTGCCGAGAATCAACGGTATTTTTAAATTGTCCTTAATACCTATGCGTCTTCACTTCTGTCAAATATTTGCAGTGCACGCCATGCTCTGTAAACAGTTCCCTTCGAAGTGCTTTCTCTATGTAGTGTCTTGAAGATAACGCTGGGCAGGAAGATACACTGTACCACTTCATGACAACAAAGCATAGTTTAGAGAAACTGCTCATACAGTGCCTGGATCCAGGTCTGATGATGTGACTGTTAGTCCCACCAACTGCGTTACTTTTGTCTCCCACCAGCTACTTGCATTTTCCGAGGTCAGAGGGTCAGCTGCACAGCACATTTTTAATTTTCAACACTTTTAGGCTTTGGATCTACTTTGAAAACCAGCTTTACAGAAACTAAGCACAATAATTTATAAATTTTCTTTAATTAAATACTAAATAATACCTTCGAGTGACATACTTTGGTTGGGAATATGCAGTCTTACTGCCAATGACCAGTCATAGTCGTCCTACCTGTAGGTATAACCGATCAAAATATAGTCAACCCGTTGGTAACCAGTTCATGACAACAGCTTTCGGCAAGTTTTTATAGAAGTACGTCAATTTGGAAGTCACTGAAAAGAACTAAGACGATAACGCAGAAAGAGCTACACGTCTCTTACAGAAAAAAGATTCATTCGTGGAAGAGAAGGCTCAAGCATGCGTTCATTTTTATTGCTGGTGACTTTGCTGGGTCTTCTGACATCGACCCGCGGGCATGGTCATCTGATGGACCCACTGTCCAGATCCTCCATGTGGAGAAAGGGGTTCGACACTCCCACAAAACGACATTGACAATGCTTTGTCCTGTGGTGTCTTTTGGATAAGCTGCGTCCTGTAGGTATTTTTCAAGTGTGCTAAGAATCTCTTGAACTCTCTTCGTATCTTAACGCTTTGTAGTACAGTTAAAATCAGTTATAACAAGAATGAAATAAAAATAATGTTTGAATTTCTCCAAACGAGTAAAAGAAAATACTTAATTTTTCCATTTGTGCGGTATTTTTCATTACTTTGTGAATAGTTAACGTAGCCAGATGTGACTTAAGACTATGAAAGACACATTAAAGAATCTTTCATCCTCTGAACCTTTTCTACTTCAGAACCAGCATGGAATTCACGGAGACAAGTGTGGAATCTGTGACGATCCCTACCTAGGTTCGCGCGAAAACGAGACTGGTGGCAAGTACGCCACTGGGGTTATCAGCAGGGTCTACAAGCAGGGACAGACAATCGATGTCACCGTCGAACTAAGTGCCAACCATAATGGCTTGGTCGAGTATAAGATTTGCACACAAAATAATCCCAAAACGTAAGTTAAAAAAAATTGTCTTGCATAGCAACAAACTTATCGCAAAGATCATGTCGGCAATCTTTATCTAGTGAACAGTGAAAATGAAAACCCGGCTGCCTTCACACTCCTCTTTCGGAAAAGAAGCTTGCCTGCTTTCTTTCTTCCTGTTTGATCTTCCCGTTCGTACTTAATATTTGAAGATCCACCTCAGTGTACCATATATTTTTGTTGAGAAGAAAGAACTAATCAATCATGCATTGCACTAGTGTGGGCTACCGCCATGAGGAAGGTGGCAGAATGCAGTAGCACGGTTCGCCGTGACCGAGAGAATCCAATGAGTTCAAAACTCCTCATGGCAATCCAATGTGAACTGCAGTGGAGAAAATGGGTATAAAACACATTGAGAAGAAGGTTTTCTACGTTATTTTCTTATGGGATACATCTCCTAATGACATTGGTTCTCACTTCCTTTATTTATTGCTGATTTCCAATGAACACGTACTCAGAAGCTTGAGTATAAAGTCTAAAGTCGACAATAGTAACTGTGTACTAAGAAGCTTGAGTTAAGTCGACGATGATAAAGACTGGTTTTAAGACAAACTAAAGTATGCACTATCGCCGTCTGGAAAGCTATATCTGTCAATTTTGCAGCGTAACCCATAATGAACAATCATACATCCAGAGAAGCATTTATTTCGAAACTAAACTTTTGTGGCGTCTACAGCTATTTCTGTGTGTCAGACTGAGATTAAAATAAGAAATAAGTCATTTACATTCCCCAAAGGCATTTATCTTTTTTTGTTGAAAAAGTAGGGAAATGGGAAGAAGAATGAAAAGAAAAACTCACTAGAGGACGCCTGAAGTATTCCTCAGGGAGAGCATTTGATTCCTAATCTGAATTTTATTTGCTCTAAATGAAAAAAGCGTTGTGTGCCTCAAGGGAGGCTACTCAGGAGTGCGTAGATAAGCACGTGCTTCCTCTTTCTCTCTCTCTCTCATCATCATCATCATCATCATCATCATCATCATCATCATCATCATCATCATCATCATCATCATCATCATCATCATCATCATCGTCGTTGTCGTCGTTGTCGTCCAGCACTCTACGGTTAGGAGACCATACATGCAAAAATGTACCTTTGCAAGACGAGTTTCTAGGAACAGTGTTCACGGTGTCTAAACGTCGCCTTTTCCAGACTACTCGGGGTACCCGGTGTGGCCCGGATGATGTCAGGTGTCTTGACAGACTGGTAATAGTCATTTTCTTTATTGATTGGTCTTTGTAATAGGCCTTGAGAAAATGACGAACGCTTATGATATTTGATGGTTCTTAGAAAGAGTATGATAGTTGTGAAGATATAATGTGGTAGTGCAGTTGGTGTGAGTATTTATGGAGGCACAATTAAGTATTTGCAGAAATTATTTGGGGGAAGAAGAACGAGGAGTTTTGGAGTATACCAGCAATTAGTTGGGGGCCAAGAAGACTGAAAAGAAGATATCGTGGACCAGGAGTATATTAGGCCTGTAATGTTTGATGTGAGCGATAGTTAATTGCCCTTACTTGAGGTAAACAAACACGATCAAGACTAAGCGGCTGTGTGCTGTCAGTGAGACAGCATCGCATTTTTAAACATTTAAAAGCTGTTTTCACACGATTTTTTTCTGTGAAAAATACATGGTCATATTCTGTGGAATAATCTACATACATTTATTTTTTTAGCTGGCTAATAAATTAACGCAGCTTACTAAAAGTCCCTATACTGTCACAGTTGTAATTCGCTTACATAGTTACTGATAGTAAGTGGCGCCAACTCAAAGAGATACCGTCTCATTACCTTCAAGACTTTTATGTAGGTTAGTCAAAATATTGGCCACACCAGCTGTATGTGCCTGTTATTTAATAGCAATAACAGTCGAAAAAATACTTATCTTATTCTATGAGTATTTTATTTCATGGAAAGGCTGTTCATTTCGTACAATTTGTTCAAAACAAGCATAAAATATTTCATAGAAAGGAAATAGAAAAACAAAATAGAAAAAAAGAACTAATTACAGACTGCATCATGCAGTACCCCAAATTTAGTCATTTTTCTGACTGGAAGATCTAGTAAAAACTGGTAATATAAAATACTAACATATCAGTTTAATTAATTTTGATAGGTGGTCCTTTCATTCACACTACTTCTCTAAAGTTACAAAAACCTACATTTATCCTTAAAGTCATAAGCTTAGTTTCTTTTTGTCTGTTCGGTACGAATCGTGTGATAGTCAATTATTTTAAGAATGTGAAATCACTATTGTTAAATAAAACACTTTGGTGACTTTTGAAAATGAATCAAGGCAAAGAGATAACTAACACAAGATTCAAGGAGAGTTTTGTTAAGTCTAAAAAGGTCATAAACTTGGACAGTTTGCAGTGCATGGGTTCAATGCTTATCTGCAAACTATCAAGCTAAATTTAAATTCATGGTTACTTCTGAAAAGATATTTTAGCCTGTTGTTTACTTAGCACTTTTATGCTGCTTATTTGTCTCTTACTTTTGTGTATGCACACAAACACACACATACACACACATCACTCAGCACAAAACACACACACACACACGCACGCACACACACACACACACACACACACACACACACACACACAACACTCAGTGCAACAGACACACACTGGTTGATAGAAACACAGATCTACATCAAGATATTCATTTACACATATAGATGTTTGTCAGTTTTTTTTCAATTGTCACTTGTATTGTTTGACAGAAAGAGCAGCATCTCTGATGCTACAGAATTCTTGTTAAAGTCATATATCATCAATGTACTGTTTTTTTGTTCTATTGTAAAAGAAGCTGTCTAGGAAATGTTAAAAGATGTTTGGAAAGAATCCTGGAACTTAGTTCCAATCTGTTTGAATCCTGAGGTTAGGATAAACTAACCATTTTGGTTTTGGTTTTGATAAGGCTTATGAATTTTTCTTCTTTAAAGTTAAGCTTTAGGAGGACTATTAAAATAATCAGTTATTTTTTCAGAGAAAATTTGTACTCCTGTCTTATATCATAAACATTTTTTACAATTAATTTTAAGATTAGAATATTCTAATTGAATGTTCATCCACCACTTAAAAACTTCTGAAATCCATGGGTCAGTTTTAATTACAGTAGGTTAAAAGTCAGGGTTCTATCTTAGTGTCTCCCTGTATATATATATATATATCTTGATTTGTATGCTTATATATGACAATCTAAACTGTGATGAACTATTAATAAATTTATTAATAAATTAAATTTATATTGATTACCAATGTTTGTTAAAAATACAAAACAAGAACACACAAAGTTATAGACCTTACCTTATATCTAAAATTCAGTTCATCCGATTTTTACCACATATTTTTCCACAAAACAAGATGGATAATATACATCTTTTAAGTAAGATAGTTATATCATAGTATAAAATATTATCATCTCTATATATACCACAGAGTTAGACTAATATGAATATGAGCTTAATGAGGACCCACTGTTAAAGGCATTGTTAAAGAATTGATACAGTGATTTCGGTATAGGCGACTCATCCGTCACCTGTTGTAAACATAACTGCCATAGTTTTGCACTTGAATAAGTAACAGAACTAGCACACATGACTTTTAACAATGAACAAAAAATGCGAATGACTTACTACTTTATTTCCATATTTAGCATATGGCGCATTCAGATTTTTTAACACTAGCTCAATAATGTCTTGGTCTTATAGTTTTCGAATCTCACAAAGCTGGCGGCTTCGTAGGCGGCTTTGTTTACCCCAACTAAGGGAAGTCACTCGCAGGTGATGACGTCAACCTTACAGGCCTCATTGTCGTCAAAGTGCTGCGTGCACTTCGATCTTCAAGTAACTAGTCGTCAACAAGCTGTGTAAATTACGACCAGGGAGTATCCTGTCTTCAACGTGCTGTGTGAATTACGACCCCGGAGTATATTGTCGTCAGCGAGCTGTTTGCCCTACGACCAAAGGAGTATGTTATCTTCAAAGAGCTGTGTGCATGACCTCAAGGGAGTACTGTCTTCAGCGTGCTGATTTCGCCACGTTCAACGGAGTAAGAGAATTGGATAATCGGTGATCCAGAAGAAGCGCCGACAACCAGTCGAACGAAGCGTGTCAAGGGGGATAATTTATAGGAGTGTGTATGCCAGTGCGTGTATGAATCCTCATCCTAATCCTAATCCTAATCGGACTTGTCATTTTCTAGTTGAAATAAGACTATCGTTTCGGGACTTTTTTTATGTCCCAATCTGAATACCTGTCGGAAAGCTGATTGATTGGAACATTGAAGAAGGGACTGACTAGTAGTGAGAGGAGCTGTTTGTTAAAGAAGAATAATTGGAGGTTCGGTTATAGTGATGTTAGATTGATTCATGTTTGAGTATTGCCGTTTATTGATTCATGCTCGATGGTTGACGTACATAGAATTTTGCTTGATTACTGACGTGTATTGATTCATGCTTGTTAGAATCACGTATGTTATCGAAAGGATATATGTAGATCGTAGTTTGTTGCGAGATATGTTTGATGTGAAACTGTTTGAAATTCTGTGAAAATGGACAAGTAAATGGAAATTTTAGAGTGGGCAACCGACCCCATACTTATTAATAGAACTCCCCATTATTATAGGACATTAGGAACCCACGGACAGATCTTTGTGTTTTGTTGAGCGAAAGAGCTCGTAAGGAACGCCGTGTGGTCAGTGTGTGGTGTATGTTACCTGTCTGCACGTTGAGTGGCCTTAACACTGACTAACACTGAAGGTTAGGGTCCCCTTTTCCCAGGCAAATGTCACCTGTCACTTTGTCGTTTCGCTGGTCAGGTATATCCAAGGTAGGTGGACAGCTCGCAGACAGGTATACACCTGGGTTGGTGACCGGCAAACTGTATCCAATACGAGTGTAAGTTTACACAGAAAAGTTTATCCAAAATCAAGAATCACAATATGAAGATTGCCACGGAAGACAAGAGTAGATCCCGGCGTAGTGAAGTGAACAACTGTCGACTCTCTGTCGATTCTCACCTGATTTACACTGTGTCGGGTGGGTACAGCTACACCACACCATGTCGACTTACTCCAAAAATTAATCTTTTGTAACTCAGGAGTGTCACGTTCTATATTGCGTCATGGTGTGATGTAATATTTAGGTCTGCGTCACACGGTCACGCGGCTACTCAAGAACGTGCCGCCGTTCCACCTAAGCTTTTGAATAATAATAATAATAATAAGTTTGAGCCGCGAAACGTTACAGTCATCGCTTCCATGTCTTTGACGACCGTTATCTCGACCAGCCGAGCATTTCTGTTGATAATCCGCTTTTCTTCCGAAGGTAAATCGTCGGGAGTGGACCGAGATGGAACCCAGGGTCTCGGCTACGGACCACAAGAGGAGTTCTACGGCTGCATCGACGTGGCCACCTCTTCCGTTTCCGGGTCAGAGGCCGCTGTCTCTCTCGCCACGTCCAAACCTACCGTTGTCTCGTCTGCCATCACAACCCATGATCCCAGCCTCGAGGTCCGTGCATCGCCGTCAGTCCCATCTGGTGCGGACAGTCACAGATAAACACGTGGCGTGACTACAGCTCCAATGTGAAGGGTTATTGTCCAGAGAGCTTGTGCTTACTTACTTACTGCCCGTTATGCCTGTCGGCACGTAGGGCAGCGACAAAGGTCCTCCACTTTTGTCTGTCCTGGGCCAGCTTCCCCACAGTGCCCCAGCTGTGATTTAGGGTCTTCATTTCTGCCTCCACGGTTCGCCGCCAGGTGTTTTGGGCCGGCCTCGCTTGCGCTTTCCCTCTGGGGTCCAGTGTAAGGCAGTTTTTGTGATGGAGTTGCCTCTGATGACATGGCCAATCCAGCGCCATCGTTTCTTCATCAGGATGGTGTTCATACTCTCTTGCCCACACTGGGCAAGTAGCTCTTCGTTGGAGATTGTTCTTGGCCAGAAGATGCCCAGGATTCTTCTCAGGCTTTTGGTGTGGAAGACTGACAGTTTGTTGAGGTCGCTGTCAATCATTCGCCAGCACTCCGAGCCGTACAGGAGAGTGGACAGGACAAGGCTCTGGTAGAGTCTCAGTTTGGTATGGGTGCTGTACTGGGCTGACTTCCAGATGTTGCTTAGGCTACAGAAGATGCCCCTGGCCTTGCTCAGTCTGCTCTGGATGTCACGGTCTGCTCCTCCATCCTGCTTGACCACGCTGCCCAAGTATGTGAAGTTTTCAACCATCGGCAGGTCTTCTCCCTCTATGTTGATCGGTGTTGAATTGGTGGTGTTGAGGGTCATCACTTCTGTCTTTGTCCGGCTGATGTGCAGTCCGACCTGCTTCGCAAAGGTGTTCAGGCGAGTCGTCTTCTCCTGCATATGTCGATGGGTGTGTGACAGCAAGGCCAGGTCGTCGGCAAAGTCTAGGTCTTCTAAGTTCTTGGAGAGTGTCCATCTTATGCCCCTTGGTTCATCTTCCGTTGTGTGGCGCATTACCCAGTCAATGACAAGGTTAAAGAGTAGGGAAGACATCACGCAGCCTTGTCTCACTCCAGTCCCGATCTCAAAGCATATGTTACTGTTACCAACGCAGCATGAAAAGTTCGTATAGAAGCTTTTGATCAGCAGCACAATTTCCATTGGTATTCCGTACGCTCTCAGGATGCGCCAAAGGCTTTCTCTGTGGATGCTGTCAAATGCCTTCTGGAAATCCACGAAGTTAATGTAGAGCTGTCTCTGCCACTCTGTACACTGTTCAATGATGTTGCGTAGTGCAAATATCTGATCGGTGCATCCTCTTCCTCTACGAAAACCAGCCTGTTCTTCTCTAAGTTGTGCGTCCGTTGCCTCTGAGATTCGTCGAATGATGATCTTTGTCATGATCTTGCTCGGGACGGACAGGAGAGTTATTCCTCGCCAGTTGTTGCAGTCGCTAAGGGGTCCTTTCTTTGGAATTTTGACGATCACTCCTCTGGTCCAGTCACTTGGGACTTGTTTCCCTTCCCACACTGCGGTAAATAGGGGTTGCATGATATTGGCTGCCAGTTCTGGGTCTGTTTTGAATAATTCAGCGTTCAGATTGTCTTGGCCTGGTGCCTTTCTGTTCTTCAAGGACTTGATTGCTGTGATGATTTCCTGCTTCTCTGGTGGGGCGATGTTGACGTCTAGGTCCTCAGTGGCTTCTTGTATGTCGGCTTCTTCGGAAGGTGGTGGTCTGTTCAGAACCTCTTTGAAGTGTTCGGCCCAGCGTGCTTCTTGTTCTCTCTCTGTCGTTAGTAGCTTCCCTTCCTTGTCCTTGACTGGGGCATCGTTGGTGCTGTGGAACTTGCCCCGCTAATCACTTTGGTGATCTTGTACAGCTTTACTTGTTCTCCTTTTTTTGCTGCTTCTTCGGCCTCACTTGCCAGATTGTTCAAGTAGGCACGCTTGTCTGTTCTCGCCGAGCGCTTCACTTTCTGGTTCATTTCTCTGTACTGTAGTTTGAACTTCTCTTGCAGTCTTTCAGATCTGGTGCTAGCCACCTTTTTCTTGATGTCTCTTCTTTCCTGTATTGCTTTCCACGTCTCTGGTGTTATCCACTCTTTCTTCTTAGTTTCTTTTAGTCCAAGACTAGTCTCGCTGCTTTTTTGGTACACTGTTCTTACAAGGTCCCAAGGTTTATTCTATCTGTATCTACCTCGCAGGTGTCTGTCATGTCTGCAAGTGCCTAAAATCTGTTTTTCACTTGAAGGATGAAGGCATTTTTTAGTTTGGGGTCCTGCAATCTTTCCACATCAAAGCGTCTGTGTGCTGCTGACTTGCGTCCTGTACTTCGCAGTTTCATTTTAATGTTTGCTACAACAAGGTGATGGTCACTCCCAACATCTCCTCCTCTTCTCACCCTGACGTCGAGTAGGGAACGTCTCCAGATGCCGTTGATCATTAGGTGGTCGATCTGGTTGCTGTCCCTACCATTGGGTGAGCACCATGTTAGCTTGTGGACGTTACGGTGAGGGAATAATGTTCCTCCAATCACCAGGTTGTACATAGTGCATAGCTCCACTAGTCTCTCTCCGTTGTTATTCATGCAGCCACAACCATGTCTGCCCATGACTCTCTCTACGTGGGTGTTGTCGTTCCCAACTTTAGCATTCATGTCGCCCATCATAATTAACAGGTCATGGCGGGATGCTGCACTTACTTCTGCTTGTAATTGGTCGTAAAAGGTGTCCTTCGCCTCATCATCGCTATCGTTGGTTGGTGCGTAGCACTGGATTAAGGTCATGTTGCCATATCTCCCTTTCTCTCTGGCTGTAATCAGTCTGCTGTTGATCGGTTTCCACTCTATCAGGCATTTCTCTGTTCCTTTCCTCAGGATGATGGCTACTCCCTCATGGTGTTGGTTGTCTTCTCTGCCAGAGTACAGCACTGTCTCTCCGGTCTGGGTCTTTATTCTTCCGGAACCTGTCCATCTGCTTTCGCTTACTCCTAGGATGTGTAAGTTGTAACGTCTCATCTCGGCCGTAATTTGTGCCAATTTACCAGTTTCGTACATGGTACGCACATTCCAGAAACCTATTCTGGTCTTGCATTTGGCGCTTAAGACTTCCATCTTCGTGCTAGTAGCTTCCTTTCGGTTTTCACTACTAGCAGTCATACAAAGATCTTGCGATACCTCTGGAAGCCCATCGCACACAATAGTGGGGTCTTTCTTTGTCGCTGTTGCCGTAACGGTATTGCTTTTTACGGGACAGGGTTGTTAGCCCTGTGCCCAACCCCCAACCTGGAGGACCAGGGATCATGTTTTGTCTGGCATCTACCCTTTGACCTGCCCGGCTTGGGTGGCCCTGCCCGGTATAGCTCTTAGGGTCATCGATACACACAAGCCCCCCGACCGCGACAAGGTAATGATCCTCCGGGGGGAGAGAGCTTGTGCGCATGTCCGTAAATTTCCAACTGAGCGGGCAACAATCAAGGGTCCAGGTGCTAGGTCTTCTACCCAGGCAGAGCTAGCGCGAAACATTCAGTTTAGTTAAACTGGTAATATGTTATAAAGCATTTCGCTGACTGATTCGCACTGGACACGTCCTGGGGTTTCAGTTGAATGAGCTGGTGAACATTTGCACGTGTCTCGGAGCATATCACCGGATGTCTAATAACAACAACCTGAAAACTTCTCGGGATGTGACACAGACTTCAATCACGTACTTCGCAGATTTTTGTGTCTCGAAATGTCACAAGGATGGAGCCGAAGCGTTTCACTCTGCTTATGGCATGCCATGCATCCACCTTTTATCCCGGAAAAAGGTCAAGTGCAGATTGAACTTTGCTGCACATAGGAGCCGATGTCGAAACATACAATAATTTCCCAATTAGAGTTATAATTCTGACAATTTATTTTATACTTTTGACAAGAAAAGAGATAACTTATAATTTTGAAAATTAAGGGTGCTAGGTAGTGTCAAATAAGGAAAGGACAAAAATGAAAAATTTTAAACGTTCGGATTTCACTAACTCTTTGACATTTTCATAATAATAATAATAAGAAGAAAGAGTGCTGTTTCGTAGCGGCCCACAGCGCTTTACAAAAAAATAACACACTAAGACAAAACAAACAGCATAACAAGATTATGTAACCAAGCACATGCTATTAGTCAAAATCACATCGGAGCTAGTTAGTTCAGCCGCTGTTTAAATGCTTACAAGGATGATGCATATCTTGGGAAGGGGAAGAGACTCTCCGACAACTGGGGCAACGAAGACAAACATGCCCCCACCAAAAGACTTTCGGTTAATCATAGGAACAACTTGACAACGTCTAAGCCCACAGGTTCTGCTGTACTTCTTCAATTATAATGTAGCTATAATAAATTCATCGTTAATAACGAACTTAACATTTTATCAATATGGACAATACACTCATATTCGAAAAATGGATATTTCCTTTTTCTGTTAAAGCGTGAATAATTGTTGCACGAACAGTGTTATTAAAATGTTTTCAGTGTGCGATAGTTTTAGTTTTACTAAAGGTTCATTGATTTGCAAACGGAGCCGCGAACGTCTTTGTGTCCAAGACTCCTGCGCGGAGAAACTAGCATTTCAGTAAATCTCAAACTCGCTTTCTGATCCTGAAGAACATCATGCATGGAACACTCAATGACCATCATACTTCCATCTCCATCGGTGGAAAGCCTATTTGCAGCTACGCTTTGCAGACAACATCGATCTTATAGCAGACTGACAAACAGTTGGAACGCATATGAAATAGCAACAATATCATCAGCTTTACAGCGACGTACATTCTCTACAAGACGTGCCGATACGAAGAGGAGAATCTAAGCATTCGAGAGCAAGTGCCTGAGGAGGTTGTTTCAGATCTCGTTCAAGGCACATAAGACCAATAACCTTGTACAAAGCGCGGTCGCCACACTCGTAGGACTCCAGGAACATCTACTTTAAACAGTCAAGCCTAGTAAGTTGGTCTGGTTTGGCCATGTGACTTTGTCGGATAAGGATCAGTGGAGTGGTCGTCCTCTGCTGTACCTGCCCAAGGCGTGATTAGCGAGCTTTGTCAGCAGCTGCTTCTATACATGTGCTGCCCTTCAACGACCGGTACCAGTCAAGGGACGACTAACTGACTAACTGACGGACCGACGAACAGAACACATTTTAAAATAGACCAACAGAATACAAAATACTGAACTACTGCAAAACTAACAACCCCGATTAGTAGAAAACATTTGCTTCTAGAATTTAAACAGACTTGCACCGCCATCACAACAACATCCTCAATCATACATCACAAAAATCTGAAAACTAAGTGACACAACAAGCTTTCATTACATAAAAATAAAGCAATCCACAGAATGCAAATGTAAATTTATTGTCTAATAATAATTTTCTTTGTTTAAAAGCGAATAATGCTTTGGATATCTGTCCATGGGAATGAAATATAATTTTTTATGAAATAAAATGACATTAATGGTAGATTAGTCATCTCGGATTAGAAATCATTTGTAACACAGAGGACTCATTAGACATTACCTACCTTAGTCAAAACGTGCGTGTGAGAGAAAGTAAACATTTGTGTATCTTCCTAAACGCACGTTTATCATGTGGCATTGATGTGTTAAAAGCGTGTTCTCTCTTTGCTGACAGTACACGACAGTGACATTAATTTCTTTCAATTTTTCGACGCTTCATGTATCTGCGTTAAATATACTAAATATCTGTCTGCACTAAATATTCCCACCTGCAATAATACCCAAATAGACAAATCAAAAAAAAATATTTTGTAGCTTAGTCGAAGCCTGATCACGATTGTAGAAAACTTTGGCCTCTATATTTATGTCCTATAAAAATCTTCATTATTATTATTATTATTATTATTATTCCGGTCTTGATGACTTGTTACTGTTCTGCTTCACTTGCAGATATTCTGACCGAGCGCGATGTGCATGTTTTCCTGTAGAATCACGTACGTGATGTTTTACAAAGAATTATGACAGCAGACGTTAAACATGATTTAATCAACGAGTCACAACCGTGGATCACCCAGCGCTAAATGTTGGTTCATCGTAGACTCAAGCAATTTGGACAGAATGTAAGAAAGTTTTTATGTTCAAATCACGTTTAATTTAACATCATATATACAGCAACAATAAGATGATAAATTTGTTCATGCAAAGTGGCAGAAAAAGTATGATAAAAAACGAGAAACTGCAGAAATAGCGTCTATCGCTGTGTTTCACTTCGGTTGTCATGGAGACGAGAGATAGACTGCCCGCGCTGGTCTCTGAACATATTGGACAGTGAATGACCACAGGAGAGACCTACACAAAAAAAAGATAGTCGAGAACGAGATGTCGAATATGTGGAAGCTTCACTGACATGCGCAGGTGTCCGGACAGTTTCCCTTTTTGCAGTTGTAGTCACACCACTGGTCAAGCTGGGGCTGCCCTTTCCACAGCGGGCTGACAGCGAAGCAGGTGCGGGGAACCTGAACGATCGGGACCGTCGCTGCTTGGCTGGGCGTAGTGATGACAGGCGTGTCATGAGGTGTGGTGACTCCTGACCCGGAAACGGAATTGATGGCTATATTAGCGCAGCCGTAGAACTCCTCTTGCGGTCCGTAGCCTATGCCCTGTGTTCCATCTGGGTCCACTCCCCACGAGTTGCCTGAAAAAAAGTTTGGGTCAGGAGTTAAACTTAAATATTCAGGGTTTACATTAGGATTTATTAATTCTATTTAAGGTTTGAATTAGAACGTATCAACACTGTTCAGGGTTTCTATGTTTCCGGCAGCCACATTGCCTTTGTTGATAAATAAAGTTGTATTGTACTGAGACACTTCTCAGACGTTTTAAGTAAAAACCATTTCTTAAAAATGTGTAAGGTGACCTACATATGAAAGATGCCGATGGGCAGGCGAAGAACGGCCATCGATTTGATTTCTTAATTTACTTCTAACGCCTTGTTTTGTTGCTGTACTGACCAGTGTGCCACCTCCACTGCAAAACGCAGTGACCACAAGTCACTTCCCGCGGAAGCATTGCCCGGATGTTGACCCAGCCAATCTTTGAGCCCAGGAAGTACTTTGTTTCTGATCCTTCTGACATCGTTAGCACGTGCTTATCCAGGCATGACTGGCTTACTTCCCTTCAGACAAATATGGAGTAAATATTAGACAGATCACTGCATATAAATTTGTTCTTCGTAGACAATTTGTAAGTGCTTGTTTCTTACCTGCATGTTCCTCTCAGCTATACACTCGTGAAAATAAATTAAGTAAGTGTGAGTCGTAGTTTACAAGCAGTAAACAGAGTGTCGTTAGCGGATCAAAGGTTTAGTCTCTGGTAGAAGTCGGGGCGCTTATGTTAAAGAACTCACTTGTTGCTACCATCATAAGGGCAGACCTTGAACTCAAACCAGCCAAGATGGTTGGCAGTTATCTCGACGGCGATGTCTATTATCTGCCCCTGCTTGTAAACCCTGGTGATGGTTCCGTTGTAGTACTTGCCACCAATCTCGTTGTCACGCGGACCCTGATAGGGGTCGCCACAGATCCCACACTTGCCGCCATGAACGCCGTACTGGTTCTAGAATGGAAGATCAGCAAGCAGTATAGGAATAATTCTGGTGTTCGATATTTGAGCATGTCTGAATATGTAGATCATACAGACAGAAAGAGAGAGACACACGTAGACACACAGTTACAAACAAGTTACTACATTACAATTTTCAAAATAACATATATTTTATAAACATATCCCGAGATAAAACTCTGGAAACTACTAGCAGAACACACATACAACTAAACCATAATATTGAACAGTATGGTTCAAATCCCTTCGAAATGGAATGTTGCAGAATGAGCAGTTGCAGGAAAAAAAAGCAAACTCTTAGCTGATCTTTAAATTTCTGCACCGATACCCGTGGTAAGAAAAGGATTCGTGTGTGTGTGTGTGTGTGTGTGTGTGTGTGTGTGTGTGTGTGTGTGTGTGTGTGTGTGTGTGTGTGTGTGTGTGTGTGAGAGAACAGGAGCGACAGTGAGAAAAAGATTTCCTTACCTGAAAGCCTCCGCAAAACAGAGCGTTGTCGTTATAGTTTTTGGGTGTGTCATAGCCCACTCGCCACATGGAAGACCTGGATGGTGGATCCATCAGACGACCGTGTCCGCTGGCGGACGCCAAAAGGCTCAGCCACAAGATAACAGACCCCAGAGACATCATTGTGCACCTTCCACTCTGTGATGCCTGCAGCGGGAGAACTACTTTATACTGTGCACTGCCCGCCGCAAGTATCATCCGATTGGAAGATGAGGGATGCCAGCTTCACGACTGAAGAATGGCCGGGGGTGGGGGGAAACGCTATCCTCTGCACCCGACTTCCATGTTCGTCAACAAAGATGTGAGAGGACGAACAGGGGCTGATAATTGTTCCGCATGCCTCACTCGAGAAGATCAGCTCGGAAAAATGACACAGACAAACCATTAAACAATATTGGAATATTTGTTGCTAAGTTCCGAATGCAGAATAGCGAATGCTACCTGCGCGAACTTCAGCGCTGACATTTGATGTCAGTACATGGGTAGTTTATATGACCATACAACTTTAAATCGTGGATGTGTTTTCTTCTCGATCTTCTTTTCCTTCTTTTCTCATAGTCAACTGCCCTAGTATCGTAGGTTATTTTTTTTACATTTTTTACATCTCAGACATCTATATTTACTTATATTTACTCTCAGCCTATCTCTGGGAATATATAATAAACTTTTTGAATGCCCGGAAGTCATAAAATTAAATATAGACAAATAATCTTGCTTAGTTTCAATCGAATCGTTCTGACAAATTTTATTACCTTCGTGTTCAAGATGAACCAAACCCTAAGTCCTTCATTTTCATTTAAAATATATCAGTATTAAGTCCAAAGGAAAGATTTGTAACGGGAAAACGTTTTACAAACTTGTGCCGAGAATCAACGGTATTTTTTAAATTGTCCTTAACCTCTGCGTCTTCACTTCTGTTAAATATTTGCAGTGCACGTCATGCTCTGTAAACAGTTCCCTCTTTCGAAGTGCTTTGTCTATGTAGTGTCCTGAAGATAACGCTGGGCAGGAAGATAACGCTGTACGACTTCATGACAACAAAGTATAGTTTAGAGAAACTGCTCATACAGTGCCTGGATCCGGGTCTGATGATGTCATTAACTTACGTGACTGTTAGTCCCAGCAACTGCGTCACTTTTGTCTCCCACCAGCTATTTGCATTTTCCGAGGTCAGAGAGTCAGCTGCACAGCACAGTTTTAATTTTCAACACTTTTAGGCTTTGGATCTACTTTGAAAACCAGCTTACAGAAACTAAGCACAACAGTTTTATAAATTTTCTTTAAGTTAAATACTAAATAAGTTGTAGTTAAAATAAATCTTTTAGCCAAACTTTCAGTCCAGTCAGCACAATGTTTCGAATGCGCTTGTGCAATGCATCTCAATGGCACAGGAGCGATTTAAAAAAAAAATTTCCAGATTTGCTTTGTTTTAAGAGTTTTAAATGTTAGAAACATGCTGTGCAATTAGCCCCAGGTTACAAAGCCATCAGGGGGCGCGTCTACGAATAGATGCACAATACACAAACAATATAATTTGACCACGGTCTAGTGTTATTGTTGTTGGTGTTGATAGAGATGATAAGAAAGAGAATGAGGTGAATGAGGAGAAGAAAGAGGATGGAGGAAAGATAATAATGACAGGACAGTAAAGAAAGGGGAAAAAGACATAGTGGGAAAATGACAAAGAAGGTGGTCCTGATAGCCTTGACGGTTGACGCTTAGATTATAGGCACATTCATACATATTTAAAAAATCATTAGTTTTCCGATCGTTTAATGCAGTCTTAAATCTCATGAGGGCAGTTTTCGTCACCCTGCACGATGATTTTAGTTTCTTTCTCTCTTCCTTATTCCCCTGTTTAGGTACCATTTTGTTCTTTATTTGCATATCTCGTGTCATTGCTTGCTTGACTTATTGACTTACAAACCTGCCAACATCAAAAGAGTTTAGAGGCAATTAATTAATTACAATTACATCGGAATCTGTGCTGTAAATGTTTGTTCTAGACCTTGCTATTCTATATTATTAGGTTTTGGCATGAGCCACGTACACTTCGTGAAGAATATGAACATAAATGCCTCGATCTGTTGTAGTTCTTTTATTTTCTATACGACTATTGTGCGATATCTACACATCGAAAAAAAAAACTCTTCTAGCTGTACAATGATACTTAATGGTTTTCAGACTAGCATACATGCAAAAATTACGGCACTAAAATTCTCTCACTTTCTCTCTCTCCCCCCCCCACACACACACACTAATTCACACTAAGATTGCTAAAGTAGACATGTCTAGCAGGCAAGATCAGGTAGTAAACACCCTGGAGTCAGCATTCTCCTTTGTCTTCATCACTCGTGCAGATTTTCTCGCATGACAGCAAAACAAAATACAAATCAAGAGCAGCCAATTAATGATCAGCAAATAACCATTAGTCTGACTCTCTCTCTCTTTCTCTCGCTCAGACTAAATGTGCTACAGAAATTGTGTTCTTCATCTTCCTGCAGCACCAGAACCGGTATTTCTCTGTCCCAGTCTAATAATGCTAGCAGGAATTAATCGTTGCAGCTTGACGCGGCACCAGAACCCAGAAACTCATCAAATACCGGGTCAACTGTAGGCAGTCTGAGTGTCGACGTCAAGCCCAACGTTTTCACCTTGTTTTCCAAAAAAAAAAAGAAAATTACCAAAAAGATTTATGATGAATTCTTGTAGCGTGTCTCTATTCCTTGATAGAAAGGATTTAAACATCGGTGTTACTGCCTAGCTGCAAAAGCGTGTGAAAAATTATGCGCGGCAAAACAAGTGGCGAATGACAAATTTATATCTCGTTATCAGTGTTTGGGAGTGTGCCTTCGTTGTCCTTGTAATGGTGTGTCTGTGTTTCCAAACTTCCTTTTGCACGGTCTGTTTTCTGGAAAAAAAACTTAGGCCAAATTCCTCCCGCCTGGAGATAGCGTTGTTTCTTGTTGTTCGCTTTAGCCTTGCTGCGTGATCTGCGTTGCTAACGTCTAGTAGTTTGACTGTGGGAGTCTATGGCTGTTGAAAAATAAGACCGTTGAGTGGGCGATGCATTCGACGCAGACAAGCTTAATACTTACGTCAAGGAACTTAGCTATACTTAAGTATTTTGCCGTGGATCCTCTTCCAAGTCTGTCATCTATTTTATCCTCAGTTTGAAAAGGGTCCTGTTCAGTACTACTGATGCAATAATGAAAATAGCATCTTGTCTAAATAGGTTGGGTGGTCCTGTTCCCAAACCTAGACACGACAGGCGGGCATAACCCCATCCAGGAAATCTCAGCATCTATACATTACAGGGAGGCATGGTCGTGATCAAATTATACCCACTTCTTCGTGGGGTGAAGCCGAACTATACTCAGATATCCAAAGATAGAATTTGAAGGCTCATCGAGCCAGGAACACCCAAACATAGTGAGTGGTGGGAGGAAGTAGAGTTGTCACAGGAGCCGTGAATCACTGACGGCCTGTCAGAGTCTATACACCGTGCAGAGAAAAGCAAAGAATTATTAGAAAAAAAAGCCAATTGATCTTACAGACCTCGTTAAGACAACACGGTTTGCTGCCTATATGTGGGAAGCATCTGAGGAGCCGCCATGATTTATCTTCCAGAAGACTTAGAAAATACTGATTAAATAGGACCGTGCTGGGCAAAATGATATTCAACGAACTTTAAGAACGCCCTGGCGTCTTTATACCGGACACTTGAGAAAATTCTCAACAAAAAAATTAGGGAACAGAATATTTGAACTGCTGCTAAAATTTTTAACACGCACGTCTTTTCAACGTCGTGCAGACCGCTAGCATACAGTGACACAGGCATGCACGTGCGCGCGCGCACACACACACACACACACACACTCTCTCTCTTTCTCTCTCTCGTTCTCACTAATGCACATTTTGACAATGTCACCAGTCACTCAGAAGCTGTAACAGTGCTTGTAGTAAAGACAGTTATTTGTAAGCATAAATGCTTTTGCCTTAATACACAGACATCTTCCCGCCATGGAGAATGGGTAGCATAGCCAGCTCCAGCCACGGCCTTTCCCATTCCCCCCTCCCACAACTCTGGGCATAGCAAATTCTCCCCACCAGCGACCATCGTCTTGCGACAGAAAATACACAGACAGGTCAGTGTGAGTGAAGAAGAAACCTCGACAAGCATGGGACCATCAAGTACTAACGCTGACCGATGGGTAAGGGCGTCATCTGTACAGGTTCAGAAGCACTGGGAGCTGGTGTATGTGGGTTTCATAAAGCGGTGGAACAAGTTTCCTCTGTGTAAAGAGGACAGTAGTAGGTATAGTTTCACGGTAGGGAGTCAAGGTATAAAAATTCCTATGTTGTTATAGGCACAGCCACTCAAACGGCTCCCCTGCTGACAACAGCGATCCTAAAATACAGAGACTGGGCGCCTGAAGTAAAATTAGAATCACTTTTATTTGTATTGCTACAAGAGCTGACAGTCTGGAGAGTGAGGGAGAGTTTCAGAAGTTGTTACAGAAATGACAACTTCATTTTTCTTCTTTCAGGCCTTTTCAATAAATGCTTGAAGACATTATTGTAGTTTTAAAGTTGGGTGAACTTCATTATAGGGACCTCTTCTCCGCAACAGACAAAGATAACGACAGATCAGAAGAAAGGCAGAAAGTGGAAGAGAAAGCAAACAACAAGAAGAAATACGCGAATCGTTTCTCCGTTCATTTCGGTATAAAAATAGGAATAGCACACCGTAAGATGGAAACTAAGCCTCACGTGGTAAAGTCGTAGTGAAACCTGCTGTAAAGGCTCAAATTTCATGAAAAATTCAACAATCAAAAGGTTTCTTCTGCCTTACGTACCTCTGCAATCAACTGAACAATAAGGACCACCCTAGTCTTTATGTAGACAGAAAAAGTAGTTCTTTTTAATGCTAAAAAAATGATATGCGTGGGGTTAGGGATCGTCAAAAGAGGTCTCCTTTTGAGTGTGTTTGATCTCTAGTATACAAAAGCCTAGAGACAAAAATGAAATGAAAATGAATTGTTAGGAATCCACCAACAGCTTGGAAAATGCTGCTGAGTCTGCAGTCGTTGAGTCTGAAAAGAGATATATTCTGTGTATATTTACCCTGAGAAAAAAACATGAGGTGGTATTACTGGTGGAGAATTAAGACTTACGACAAAAGCTGATTGGCTGTGACGATATTTCTCAGCAAACACTGGCTGCTAGGCCGTTCTCTAAACTTGACGAAGCGTGTAATTAAGCAAGAAGAGCAAAAGAGGAAGAAACAAACGCCCCGCTGATAAAAAAAAAAGCACCGAGGATGAGAAAGGAGGAATGTGGGAGAGCAAGGAAAGGGGAAAAAAGAATTTAATAGTTAATCTCGAGAGGAAGAAATACAGTAACAAAGGCCCAAGAAAATACTCCCACAGAAGGTCTGCAAGCAGTAGTCAAAAGATAATCATGAGCTTGGCGGAAAGACACGGATTAGGTTGTCTGTGTTCGAACCTCGAGGCGGGCGACCTCCTCCGACCTCGCCCTGCGACGTCCCCACCCCTCCCCTGGTCTTCTCGTGCAAAGATCTACCCTGCACCGTCACTACCCCGCTTCTACTTTCGTCCCCAAGGCCGCCGAAGCCCCTTCCTGTGGAACTGCTGGCCGGACCAGCATCCAGTTTCCCGCTATGCAGCCGCTGGGAAAAAGCTGCACTTCCGGGTTTGTTGGAAGCTGTTTTCCCGGAGCTGCTAGATGCCTTACTCGAGCTATGCGAAGCTGTTCCGTTGATTTTAGAGCCAAGATTCTTGCACTGTGAGCGAGGCTCTCCCGGTTTCCGCCCAGAATCTCCAGCATTACTGCTGCCGGCGGAGGTGGCAGCGGCGGCGGCGGCGGCGGCAGCGGTGGTGGTGGTTGTGTGCGCGCCATTGGAAGAGGTGGGCGCCCGCTGCTGTAGGTGGTTATTGAAGGTGTAGATGAAGTTGTGGTTGTCATTGCGGTTCGTCGTGCTGGCGTTGGTGACGCTGAAGGACGTTGAAATGTTGCTGTTGATGTTCACATTGGTGCAGATGTTGACCTTGGTCTGCTGCATGAACGTGGCGGTGGCGGAAGGGTGGGGTGCCATGGCGATGAAGTTGGGTGAGTGGAAGATGCCGGGGGAGAAGTAGGGGCCCACGGGGAAGCCGCCTGGTCCGTGATGAAACGCCGGTCCCGTGGGCATGGGCATGAGCGGAATGAAGCCCGGGGGTGGCACGGAGAGGTTGGGCTGGAGACACGGCCGCATGCCGTTAGCCTTCAACAGGAAGGCGTTGTGCGCCGCGGCCTGCGGCGACAAGATTGGAATGCGGGGCAGTCCCGGTATGTTGATGCTGGCGCCCGTCGTGGCGTAGGTCATGACGTCACTAAGTCGTGTGTTGGCGTAGTAGGCCGCCGTTGCCATCATTTGGTCGCGACTTTTGTTCAACTGGCTGCTATTCGATAACGCCTGCTGCTGTTGCTGCTGCTGCAGCAGATGCTGTTGCTGAAGTTTTTGCTGCTGCTGCTGTTGCTGCTGCAGTTGTTGTGAAGGTCCCAGTCTGCTATCGCGAGCCGTCATTGCTTGTCCTTGGGCTTTGACGTCTAAAATAGCTCCACTGCCAGTCTCATTGCTGGTCAGCCTGTTGGGTATGTTACGAGGATCTCTAGTCATCAGCGTCTTTTGCACGACGTTCCCAGCAGTGGCTGCATTAGAGTAGGAACCGTCCGAGGCTTTCTTTTCGGGGACAGTCGGCTGTCTGCTCTCTTCGGTTGAAGCGTCTCTCAGGGTGGTGCTTCTGGTGCCCGCGACGGTCGCCCGAGACCCAATGACGGCTGCTTCATAGTTGGCAAACAGCTCCTCCGCCGTGATTCGGATCCCGCGAGAGGTCGAGTGACTATTGGTGGTTGTGCTGTTGCAGCTTGACACAGTCTCTCCCGCTCTCTGAGGCTGACATTGTTGGGATGAGGACTTTTTCTCTTCCTGTCGGGAGGCTGCTCCCAAGGTCCCAAGATTGGGATTAGCCACCCCTGCGTCTGACTGAGCGCCGCTAGATGCGTCTGCCGAGGTCTCCCACACCCGATCCTTTCCCAGCTGCATCATCTTCTCTAGATCAGGCACGATCAGCTTACGAAACTGCTCTGGAATAAGATGCTGGTTACATAGATAGTCGGTTCTGACTGGGTAAGCTGCGGTTGGAGCCCCGCTAGTTCCCACAGGGTCAGATTCAGCGACAGGGGCTAAGTCATTTTCGGAATAGGAGGCAGAGGAAAGAGCGGATGTATGCATGGACTCCGCAGCTGGCTTTACCACTTCGCTGAACAGCCGATTTCCTCTGACGTGACACTCCTGAGCAGTGTCCACACTCTCCACGTCCGTCGTCACTGGCTGCGTGCAGCTGCCTTTCGCCCGTGAGTTCGCCCCGACGATGGAGGTAGGTACAACGAGAGAAGACTTGCTGAACGAGGTACTGCCGCTGTCGTTGGCGTGGTTCACACAGCTTTGCAGGACGTTCTCTATCGCACTGCAGTGAACGGCACCCAGCACCTCCTGGCCCCGCTCGCCCACTTCTTCCGGATATTGTGCTGAGTGCGACGTTTCCAAGAGAAGTGGGAGGTGTTCTGGGTGCTTTGTGCAACTGTCCATTACGTCAGAACACACGACGCCGACTTCTGGAGAAGATCTGGAGCTGTTTCCCTGAAACAGGGTTCCAACAGAAACCCGAAGAAGATACCTTAATGCCACAGGCTTCTCCCTCAAATGTGCAATTATGGGTGCAATGCTTGCGCGGTCGTATGTGTCTATGTGTTTTGGTTGGCATCAAGGCAAATAAGCGCCAGTTTGTGCCTCCAAAGTTTTCAGTACTGTTATAAGAAAAACTGCGTTTCAAACAATGCGCCAGGATTGAAATACATAACGAGCATGTAAGCCAAGTACAGGCCGGTGAAGTCGGTAACCACTGTCTTGTGTATACTAAAGCGTGTGCCCGCCTCAGACACGCTATAGTTGAGGACCCCAGAGTCTATCAACTCTATGACGGGCACACGCGTTACGATACACAGGACCGAGTCTAAAATGTTGACGGCTTGTATGTGGATTACAGCATTAATTCTAACCCTGATTTCAAATAGTTCTGTCAAATAGAGGCTACGCGCGCCACGAAAGTTGTAGATAATTAAGGTCAGAGAAATCAACCACAGTTCTTTACAAGTTATGGATATTACTCCGGTTGTTGTTTGTTTGTAACTGTATTTGCTTAGTTGACATTTCATTTAAATAACGACTTCCTTTTTCATTTGTTTCCCATAAAAGTCCCCTCCATTAAGTCGTCTTTTGAAATCAACCTGCACCACACGTCAGTTTTTCTTCAGAACTCGTTTGTCTCCTACGTCTAGGTAATCTTACTATAAATGAAAAAGTTCATTAAGGTTTATCAACAAAACAGATTAAGAACACCTGTTAACTGCCTCATGTTTAAGCGTATACCGAGGAATCTCTGTGACTGGCCCGGGCAGCAAGACAACGGCGAGTGCTAGACGAGGATGTGGCCATCTGACGGTTTGTGCAAGGCATGCTGGGAAAACAATAGTTACTTTCAGTTTATAATAAATGAGCCACCCATGTCTTCATTGGAATTTATGAAAAATGATGAATAAAGTGAACAATTTCTTGTGACAAGTAAATTTACAGAACTAGACTCCCAGTTTGGTCCTACTATTTTAATGTCGCTTAACTGTGACTATCAGGGAACAAAATGTGTTTGTTTCTGATCGGAGATAAAGCATTAAATATGACACATGAAAACCTTTATAAGGGTTACTATTTTGATGCAGACCTCTCTACAGGATCGACAATGCATAATGGTAAGTCCATCGTTGGCTTGACACTAGCATACGTTGTGGCTTAGCTTTGTTTTGGGACACAAACTGTTGTAAACTAACATAGACCGTTTCACTTCATTTTTAGCGGCTACAGAACATCATTACATAATTATCTCTTCGCAAGTTTTGGTTTTCATATAAAATTTATAAAACATTAATAAATTTTATTGCCATAATAGAAAAAACATTAGTTTGGATCACATTATCGATGCATATGAAAAGGATTCTGGTGTTTTAATGAATAAACTTTGAAGAAATAAGGAATTTGCAGCGTACCTCGGGTTATCCGTAAACCAAGCACTGATTTCCTCCAAAATTCGTTCCTTTTGTGCAGAGCGTTCACCTGAATTGGCACCGGAAGAGCACCGCATCGCATCAGATGTCCCTCTGTTGTTTCCACAACCAGAAACACTGGTGGGATTTGTAGGCGAAAATCCGCAAGAAGCTGTAGCCCCGTTTTCTTCATGTTCTGTCTGTCTGGCAACAAAGAACTGTCCCATCCGTGACGTTTGACAGGCATGGGAGTCGGAGGGGTTGGCAGCGATCCCGCTATCGGCAGACAAGGCACATTCGTTCCTCAGGCACCCGGAACAACCTCTACCCTGGCTGTCAGCGGCGCTAGTGCTGTGCGCAAAGAAAGACGCTTCCTCTTCTAGTTCCGTTTTGCAGGGTGGGTAGCAGCTGTGTAAGAACGAAGACAGGGGAAGCCAGCCAGGTTTGACAGGTGCGCTGGTTGATTCTTTGTCCAGACGATTAATGCCCATCAGCTCCTCTGTGGCCCCAGACTTCTGACGGATGGTTCGGGCGTCCGACTCTAGCGGCTGGCCGCCTGGCAGACGGCTTGCTGTGTACTTGTCGGCGTTATGGGCGTCATGCGGACAGACCTGAGTCTGGGGTGTCGCAAGTCCCTCGTCTGCTTGCGTGTGTAGCTCCCGATTGCTGATGCTGTGATTCTTCGGCGATAAAGCAGCCGTTGCCACGTGCGAATAGAAATATTCTGCGTCCTCCTGCAGCACGAGCTTCCGGTCTTGAACGATCGCCAACTCCGCCAGTGTCGCCTCCGGGCCACCGTCCGCTCCCTCGATCCAAGCCACTTCACTGACATCTTTTGAGCCTTTGTGCTCTGAGTTGACGTTAGTGAAGCCCGTCTCGAAATCAAGCTTGCAAGCATGTCCCACGGACAGAGTCGAATGTTTGGACTGTATGTTGTTAAGGATCTCCAGCGTGGGGATGGCGCAGAAGTTGATGTCGTTGAGGGACACGTCTACTTCGTCCGCCGATTCCATCGATGAAAGGTCATCGGAGATGCTGGACGCCTGACCGCATAGTTTGACTGGCTTGCAATTAAAAAATCCCGTCTGCACCGTCGAGAGGCCAGTCACCGTCACTGCGGAAGCTGCTTTCTCCTTGGAAGAAAACTCGTCTCTGGCATGGTTGCCATTGTCGTAATTTTTTTGCGCTCCTTGCACCTCTAGTCTGTCCTGCCGCTTGGCTAGCTTCCATTCGATTTTGCCCTCGGCGCTCAGATCGGGGCTGGGGCCGGGGAGGGGTTCGCGAGTGGCGATGACTGAGGTAACGCTACCCGTCAGCAGGTGAGGACACGGATGCAATGGAGCGGCGGAGAAGGACACGGTCTTTGGGACAGGCAGGTGGGGCGGCCACCAGCATAAGCCGGTCAAAGCCCGACCCGACGGGGCCATGAAGCACTTGGCACCGCCTGCCGAACCGTCTGAAGAAACGTCTCTGGGACCAGTATTTGTGGAGCGTTCGATATTGGACCCAGCTGGCGGTTCATGTTCGGGTTGCCGAGCTTTCTGGCTAGCAGTTTTGGCAAACATCAGGTTTACCCTAGAAGATTTGCTTTTTACAGAGCTACCTGAAAGAAAGATGAAAAAAGCGATTCCCGTGAACATCTTATTGCTAAGTCTATTAAATCTAGTATCCAGTAAGCATCATAATGCAAGCTTTCAGGCATTTCCATTGATCCTCCATAAAACGAATTCTTCAACAATTACACTTCTAGCAATGAAGACGAGAACCGAGAAAAGTTGTAGACAAACCAACCGACCGACATTCTACTGACAAGACTGAAAAGGAAAGAAACAGTAAAGAAAGGATTTAACAAAAAATGTAGAGCGTTAACAATACATCGGCTTCAATATCCTTCACCTTGTGCTAAATGGGGCTGAGCTATGAGCTGGTGCTGAAATGTCGCCAAAGATGGGTAGACGATATTCGTTGCAAACATGGAAAAGGCAGCTGCAGAGTCACCAGCCCCTGTGCTTTGGTCGGCCAGGTGGAAAATGCTATTGGCGTCGCCCTTGTGAAGCCTGCTGGACAAGAACAATATCGTTCATAGTAAACTAGTAGCATTGACTCAAACCCAGAAATAGAATAGTAGTTTTTGCATTTTAGTTTAGGTTTCGAAGTTTATCCAGGTACCCAGGCATGGTTAGAACTTACACTATAATTCCTATACAATTTTCGCGTTAAAATCTTTCTGACGCTAAACACACACAGAAATGAAAACAAAGAAGGAATAAACGCTCAGAGACTTTATGACCTGTTTATGTTCATTTGAAACATTAACGTCCAATAAAGAGCGACATAAACTTGTGTACTAATCACACTGATTATTTTCAATGCCGGTAAGGCTACCGATTTTTTTCAATTTTCTAAAATTGAAATTTTAATTAAAACAAAATCTTCTGGATGGAGGAAGAAAGTTAGACAGACAGAAAATAGACAGTGGGACACACAGATTGGCTTTAAGGTGGGCAATCTCTCAAAAGTGAGTTTAAAAAAGGACGGAGGAGAAATGTAATACCATCCCCTCTCCATTCCCTCCACCTACAGGGGTCTGTCTGGACTCACACGTCTGAGTCGCTTGCTGACCGTCTCTGTCCCTGACTGTTTTGTCCAAACGTGACGCACGTGTCTGGCACCGTTTCATGCGTGCTGTGCGTGGCTAGGATCTCGGCTGCTCGCTGCTTTTCGTCAGAATTCGACTCGGGCCTTTGAGAGCACTGCGACTGGCCCACTGGTCCACCTGCCTCTGCCTCTGTGCTTTTTGTGCTCTGAGAACCCTTCAAACAAGATCATAACCACTGAAGACTATATTCTGGAAGAGTATTTAAAGTTTCATGCAGCCGATATGAGAATATTTGAGAGTACGTTCAAGAACCGTCCATGTTCAAAGAATTACTACCTCAGGGTCTTAAGACAAGCATCAATCTCTTCTTCAATCCAAGCTCTTTCATTGACTGCGAACTTCAGTGACGTCAGTAATTAGAATCAAGGTCCATCCCCCACCCCCACCCCCCAAAAAATCAGTTATTTTGTCAAACTAATGAGAGCGCTATGTTTTGTTCATTTTGCCAACAACTTTAAGTTTTAATTCCATATTTGACTAGGGTTAGCCTTTTAAAGTCTTTGACTTGACTAAAATTTTTGCGCTGACTGTCCTGTTTACAGGAACGATCCTCTTTGGCATGACAGTGTAAAGTGACTTCGCCAGGCTATGCTCTGGTATGCACGTGAAAAAGGAGCTCTCACCTGGCGGTGCTTGTTGGCGTGTGCCTTGTGTTGCCCCTGTCGATGGCGTGAGCCATGGCGTTGTGTCAGGTACGAGTGCGCCGAACGACGCGTGGCATGCGACAGAGGGCGCACCGAAACAACCACTGGCTTCTTCTTGCTGTCTTTCTGGCCGCCCTGCTCAGCCTTCCCCTTTTCCTCCGTATCCTTGCCCTCCGACCTGACTGGAGAGAACTCCGTATCCTTCTTCTTGTCGCCCATTGAGGCGTCATCTGGATAGAGCAGCGCAGCGCTCTCCGAATACGCTTCCGCGTAGGATTTACTTCCCAGGATCCGGATCTTCCCGCCCGTATTCTTCAAGAGCGCCCCCATCTTGGGTGAGTTGTACACGTACTTGTCGCTGTCATTTGTATTTTCGAAGCACTCTTCTTCAGTCAGAAAGTGGCCGGCGGAAAACTCCTCGTCAGCGTCTTCGACGGCGTTACCAAGACTCGACGAGAACGAAGTCTTCTTGTCGGCGTTCAGGCAGTACTTAAGCTCGGTAACCTCGGACATGCCCTCCTGCTCGCTGGAGTGCAACGGGAGTGGGGAGGCGAAGGAACCTGGCGCCGGTGTCACATAGACAGTCAGGCCACTTAAGCGCTCGTCCCCGTCATCGGAACCGGCGCGACTCTCGACCTGGTAAGCCTTTTGCCACTTGTGGAAGGCATGCGAGAAGGATGTGAAGGAGGAAGAGGAGTTGGTGGTAGAGGACTCTCCTGTGGCAACGATGTTTTGCTGGAGGTCCTGGTTGAGGTGGTGGTTGACCGTCGACCTCCGGAGGACGAACCGCACCTGCCTTTCGTTCTCTAGCAGCTCAGCGGCACATTCCGCGTCAAGTGCCTCCGCTCGCTCGCTGCTTAGCTGCTGCTGGAAGTGGTGAAACATTTCCTGACGCTGTGCCTCCTCCAGCGCATCGGAGCAGGAGACTTCGTGGTCTGCGTTGATCTGGAAACTCCCGCCACACTCTTCTAGCTCCCCCGCCCCCCACCGAAGGTCGCTAACTCCCTGACCTTCCACGTCGCGTGGTTCGCCGGGCACGGGTTCCTGCTTCTGGCTCCGCTCCAGCTGGTAGATCAGCAGCTGTATCCGCTGTTTCTCTTCCTGCTCCTCCTCCTCTTCCATCTGCATCTCTATCCTGGCGCTGTCGATCAGCTCAGCTATGTCATCATCTTCATCTTCATCAAACTTTGCGACTTTTTCAAAGCTGCGGTTCATGCCGAGGGCATAAGTCGGGCTTGCTCTAACTCTGGAACTTGTGCAAGGAACAAAAGGGTTCTGCAATCGTTCGTAGTTTTTTTGGATTCCGGGGAGGTATCGAGAGCCCAGGGCAGGATCCCTGGAAGACAATGACAGAGGAGGAGCAGGAAAGCTGGACATGAAGGAAGTGGCATCACCGATGCCAGCACTGTCGGACTGCACGTGCATGGTAGTGAGAATACTTGTCATGGCCAGAATGTCGTCGATGCAGTCTTCGTCAGCCTCGTGTCTCCTCGCCGACGTTGTTGGAGGTAAGAAGGACTTGTCCTCCAGCTCACTAACGCTGCGTCTGTGACCCACCGGGTCCGGTAACGGAAAGCCGTGGCTTGAGTAGGCCACGTGAGCCTGCGGGGCGGGGTGTGCGGGCTGCTGTTGCTGTTGTTGTTGTTGTTGCTGCTGCTGATGATGATGATGCTGTTTCTGGTCCGTCCAGATCTCGCGCATCCGGAGAGAAGTGACGACGTTCATCAGGCGGGAGAACTCCATGCGCAGGTCCTGCGGCTGAGGAGAGGCTATCTCGGCAAGCACGCTCCATAAGCCGGGAGACAATTCCGAGATGTGAGGATGCTGCCGTGACTCCTGCTGGGAGTTCGCCTGCTGGTATGCATGGCACAGATATGTCAGCATCTACCTTACAGTTAGTGATCTGACATACTTGACAATCTAAATTTTCTAACTCTAAAACAGTCACAGAACTATCCTGACGCACACAAACAGTTTCGTTTAGAAAAGATAAAAAATGATAAACTAATTTCAAGTTCAGTGCATTTCAATGAAATCTCGAAAAGAGTTTAGAAGATATATGTAGACCTATGTCTATTACTTAAAATCACCTCAACAGTGCATGCCTTCTTTACGCCCATTTTACCTACCCAGAGATTTTTCCAGCTATTTTTCACACGTGTCATCCCAATGGAGATGTTACCAATGCGTTACAGTGCATTGCAGATGTAACCCACAATCCTGACTTGTTCTGGGGCTTTTAACCTTAGGAGATGTGAGTAATGGTGATCTGACGTCTGTTCTTAAGACCTATCAACAGTACGTCACATATCTCACTACTCAGGGTAGGATCACACTTGACCTCTTCTACGGAACTGTGCTACATGCTTACAGCTCTCCACCGCTCCTCACTCTCGGTGCGTCTTATCAGTTGAGTGTATATCATTTTGTACCAGCGTATAAACCTGTGCGTCGGGTGCGTCAAACAGTGCATTTCACCAAGTACGAGACTGAGGATAGGGTTGCAAACCTACAAGGCTGATTTGACTGTAACAGCCGGCAGGTCCTTTTAGTTGCATGCCTTAATCTTGACGAAGAAAGCTTCTCACCATCTTAGCGACTACAGATCAATGGCTTTAACATCGTTGGTCATGAACGTACTTGAGAAAATCATAAAAAACTGATTCTAAATGCCACTGAAAAAAACTTTTAACAACCTGCAATTTGCACACAAGACCGAAAGAAGTGCCGATGATGCCAAACTCTTTCGCCTCCATACACATCCCTGCCAATTCTCCACCAAGTCCCATAACTGTCATCCATAACGAGAAGGTGGACATTGTCGACACATCTGAGTATCTGTGCACCATCTTCAACAGGAGACTTCGCTGGGATACCATCACTTAGGCTATTGCGAAGAAAGGTCAACAGTCCTCTTCCTTCTCCAGAAGCTGGTCTTTTTCAGCCTCCTTGGAATTTCTTTATCCTTATCATTAATCCTGATATTCCACTTTGGCCTGACGAATAGCATTGTGGACTTCTTATCGTCATTCTGCGGCAGCTATTGCTATCAATTATGACGAGGATCAGGAAGAAAAGAAGGAAAAAGATGATCGTGATGACGATACTGATAAGGACAAAAAGAAGGGAGAGAATTATTTCTCACCTGCTGTAGCAGTGACTGTGGTCTTGGCAGCTGGTGAGGAGGAAGCGGCCCACATATGATTTGACTCTCGTAGTTCTTGCCTCTCCTCATGCCCATACGAAGGTCCATCAAAAAGTTGCGATAATTATGCAGATATTCACCCATCATTGCGCTAGGGTCAAGGTAACCAAAGGCTGGGGGATCATTCTTTGATCTGTTAGTTCCAAGAAGGTAAGACACAATGCTGAGATTTACAACACGATTTGTTCACAATTGTTTTGTGGGGAAAATTCATCTTACGCGAGAACTTTAATGGACATAAGTAGAGATACGAGTGTACATTATATCTTCTTATAGTCTCATCCCAAGCTGATTCATTGATTACAAAAGCTTTTTTTAAAAAACAAAAACTGTATAATTTGAAATTTCACAAGTGGAGATGGGGAGTGAAGAAAAGGGGGAAATAGAAGAGAGGTCTCCAAGGAGAGAAAGGTGGAAACATAACATGCACCAACTGAGTTAACGGTTACTCGTTTACTTTGGTATTTTGAGATCTGTCGCCACACATCACGAGAACAAAAACTGCTTTGAATACCAATACAATATACTTGCATGTTAGAGTTTCGTTGAAGATGCCGAGGCGTGGTATAGATATGCCCAAGTCCTGGGAAAGTTCTGAAAAAGAAAACTCATTTGCAGCTCGATCTTCAGGATTTAATCTGATCCTTAATAATGATAAGTTTTTTTCTTTTTAAATGAAGTCTTCCAAATAAAGATAAATTCTAAACATTAACAACACAAAAACTCACGGCAAAGCAGATGAGGTGTGAACAGGCATTTAAACGCAGTTTCCAGTCACCCACTTGTGTCCGGTCTGCGTGGGAGTGTTTGCAGCATGACAGTTTGTAGGTGTACGTGCGTGCATGCACATGAGTTAGTATACAGTCGAACATGTTGGACTGAACAAGCCCCCGTTAGCGGCCGTTTGAAATAAGTAGATAGATCTTGTTGGGATCCCTACCTCGTCGGATCGAAAAGTTTCTCATAGATCACGTGACCCCATTGTCCTTTGTTGTCAGGTTGACTGTGCATCTGTTTGTTTTGCAAAGAAAAAGGAAAAAAAAGTACAGTCACAAATCCCAGCCTAGTTTTCTCATTTACTCCCGCTTTATGTTATGCGTGAGCAACATACATTTGCAGGCTCACAAACGATCGAGCAGATAAAATCTTTTTCTAACCCCACACCCACCCGCAAGCAGGGAAAGAGTGGGTGGGAGCGGAATTGGTGTTTTACCAGGAGCCAGAAACTATATCATGACAAAGCAGCCAGCCATGAAAGAAAGAAAGAAAGAAAGAAAGAAAGAAAGAAAGAAAGAAAGAAAGAAAGAAAGAAAGAAAGAAAGAAAGAAAGAAATCCTGACAGGCAGAAGAATGAGAATGTCGGCTTGACAACTGTCAACACTTCGGCTAAAACAAGATTGTTTAACCCTGTTAAGTGAATCCGAGATGATTCATGAAGGGGTAACCTTTATTTTATTAATTAAATTGGTGTAACTCACCTGCTCGTTCCTGGAGCTGTTGTTTGTGTTAAATAGCTCGGGCCAGTTACGTGATTGCAGAGATGACGCATGTCCACATCTGTCGTCAAGACAACCAGAATTATATTAGACTGGCGGTAGGGTAAATGCAGAGTATATACCACAACTGTCGTTCTCAATAGAAGCGGAACAGCCTGACAGGAACTAGCGCAGCAAGTTTACATTTTCGTAGATGAAAATAAAAAAAAACATGTTAAAGAAAATCAAACAACTTGACAGGGGGGGGGGGGTGAAAGAGGGGGTGAAGCGGAACGGAGAGACAAATATTCCCCCAATTAAAGAAATGTCTTTTAAAACGTTGAACACTTAAATCGTGGAAACATTATGAAAGGACAGGGTTAGAACTCCTAACTAAAATAGAGTGGTACGTAAACTTTTTAAAAGTTGAACACGTTGGAACAGAAAAGTGAGCAGCGCAAGTAGATCTGAGGCACCTAACAAGATATGAAGAAGTTAGAACGTCTGGACAGGTAGGCTGAAAGGCCACAAAGAAAACAATAAGAAAGAGTAGCAATCCTGTAATAACGTGTTCCAGACACTCAAGAGCCTGTGTATGATTGAGTTTTTAGTCATATAAATTATTAAACCCTATATAACGCAAGTTTAGCACAATACAACTTGAACCCTTACCCCCGCCCCCCCCCATCCATTCACAAAAAGGAAACCATTTGTGCTTGGAAAATCCCCGAAATTCTCTCATAAACAGACTCTTTAACTTTAAAAATCTTGGTCGGTCTACACAGAGAACAAAATACAAAACAAGAATAAATAAAACTCAAGAAACTAAATAAATCAAAGAAACGCATTACTCTGCGTCAAAAGGCAGGTGATAGTCTGAGAGAGAGAGAGAGAGAGAGAGAGAGAGAGTACTAAGGTCTCTCAGTTTGTACGCTCGGAAGAAAACTGTATTAAATTTGAAAGCTATTTTATTACTCGAGAGATAAAGATTCTACGCTTGCATGGAAAATCAGAATATGAAACGATTTTGTCAAAATTTCAAACACCTCACTTTCTATACCTACTGATTACAAGAAGATCTTGGCAGAAAGGCATCGCTACATGGGCCATTGTCCTCGACACTTTCGTTTTCCTCTCTTCCTGTCTTCTTGTCTGTTGCAATCCCCGACAGCCATGGAGACGGGGCAGCGACGAGCCGAGGTCGTTGCTCTACGCCACCGTGCTGACGACCAAGGTGATTGCATATCGACCCGAACCTTTCTTGCCGATCTCCGGACAGCCAGACGTCATCTTTGAGGAACCGAAGACCTTCTGAAGCTCTGTGATTGCGAGAGTCAGAGAAGCGATCCGTTGACTTTCGATCTATGGCTGCTTTAGTACAAACTTCCATCGCTTCCTTGGCCGGGGCATGGTTTAATGATTTGCAAGTTCTGCGCGGACTAGGGTTATAAATTTTTTTGTAGCTTTTTTTTTTTTTAGTTTGAAAAAAATGAGGAACAGAATAAGATTTTCTCGTCCGACTAGATCAGCAGTTTAGGCTGTTATACCTTGACGAGTACATTGATTCCTTTCTCCGTGACGTCCTCATCAGATACACAGATTACAGTTTGATGTCACGTTGCCATGACATCAGTGGAGCATGTTCGCGTGACGAGTTTTTTCCTAGTTACGTCACATGCACTTGATGGCATGTAGTGTGACGTCAACGAGCGTGCACTATATTTCCAATTATTACCAAAGTAAAACTCGGCTCCAATATATTTTCAATTAGTCCTTCCAAAGGATACTTGTCTGTTGTGCTGGGCGCTCCTCATGCTTAAGAGATAAACTGGTTCCTTTGTCTTCACACGTGACAGCAATGAGGTGAGAAGACCTAAGTCGCTACTTCGAGCCGACTTTTTTTTTAATGCAAGTACGGTGCGCTAAAGTTTCAAAGACGGGTAGAATTTATTTATACCTAACAATCAACTACCCCTACTATTGCCCTTGCCTGTGATTGTACTTGACCTTCAGAATCTGTAACAGGCAGACACATCAAATTCACCTCAATTCTACGAGATGATAAAGGTGTGTGTGTGTGTGGGGAAATTGGTGTTTTACGCGGAGCCAGCAACTAAGACTATATCACGGCAAGGCAGCCAGCCCTCTATACAGATGCCACATGCTGAGAAAGAGAGCTGAATCCTGGACAGCCAACCCTCACTGTACTGGTGACAGGCGCTAACCGTTTCGCCACCAGACCGCCCTTACGGGATGATAGGCAAGTCCTATCGGGAGAGTTTCAACAGCTCCCGTTGGGCTGCTTAAGTGCCTGCATGCAGAACCAAAGCTTGAGGCTGTCCTTTGTTTCCGCCGTGCGGCTAGCATGAGTGAATAAATTGTGATTGCATGCAGGTTTTACTATTTTGATGGGTATGAATGTGCCAGCCCATCGTATTGTCAATTGTTGATGTTGTGCTACAAGGTTCTTGACCGTTTCCTTACAGAGCTGCTTCTCTATTGTCCTCTGGGATACAGCTGTATTATTTTAACATGCCTAAAGCGATTTTACCTAAGCCAAAATAAATAAATAAATAAATACCCCCCCTCCAAACAAACGCTTATTTCTAAATATATTTTCTGTAGGACTGCTAAGTCTTAACAGTAATCTATGATTTACTCCATGCCAGTCTGTTAACAAATCTGTCACAAACTAAAAGTTAGTAACAGATTAAATGGACAGTTTGAATTTACATATTGTGGTGGCATGAATCTGGGCAAGCTTACACCCCCACCCCCCCAAAAACACACACACAAGTGTCAGTAAACAAAACACTAACATCCAAAAAGTTCACGTTTCTTTATAAATAATTTACATCTCTAAAAGATGATGGTATAAAAAGTTTGACACCAGTCACAAAAATGTATTGTACAAAAGTCTCCTTCCACTGCAAAGCTCATATTCAAGAGAAAATAGTCACAAAGAATAAAGTCGTCCTCATGTTGCTTGGCAACCAGTCTTTTCATTTTTTTAAATACAAAAGTAAGATTCAACTGTCTGCCCTTTGAATTGAAAAGGAAATCAAAGATGCATGCATGGAATGAAGATATGTATAGCAAGAGTGAAAATACCAAGTCTGCTCAATATTCACAAGACCTAAACACAATGAATGGCACATACTGAAGTGTTGTGGTAGAAGTTGAACTTAAAAAGACAGAGGCCGGTAGGTATAAAAGGTTGTGTATTTCTTCCCTCTTTGAATATTCACAAAAATGCAAAAAGGGTATAAAAGCACTATGCAAGCACATGTGTGAAAACACAACTGCATGTATATGCATGCGAAAACACACATCCACATGTGTAGGCAGGTACACATATATGTACAAGTATGCACTCACCCACCCACCCACACACACATTTCAATGACAAGAGATCGTTTGGTTACGATCTATGGCAGAGGCAGATAAAAACATTCTTAGCCAATATCTAAACACAGGCATCCATTCTTTTCTCATAAATCAATTTAGTGAAAATCTTAAGTGGCTCTCTTTCTAACAGCTCTGTCAAAGAGAGACCATCACTGATACTGTACACTGGTATAAAAGATACCTTGCATACCACATATAGCCTCCCCTGCTTTCATCCATGCATACACACATCAATGGCACACATATAGATTTATATGTACAAACAGCAGACTTTTCTACTTTCCCACCCTCCCAATCTCTCCAAAGCATAGCAATTTTTGTATATTCTTATGACTTTGCATACATCCAACACGCATTTCTTATTTCACATACTTGTTCATGTCACAAGCAACTTTCATATGAAGCTAAGATGCAAATTTAAAAAAAAAAATAAAAAGAACAAAATAAAGCCTTACTTTGTATCAGCGGATGTATTCAAATTATCAAAAAAAAGCTTTGGGACGGATCAGTGACTTGCCCTTTCACTCACAATGGGAATTTTTCACTGATGAATCACTACAGCATCTCACTCCCCATTCCCCCCTTAAAAAAGAAGAAATTTTATTTGTAGGCTGACTGCATTAAATGCAAGTGCCACCAATTATGGAACACCAAAAGCTTTTGAAAGCAGCTCCAGAAACATGAAACGGTTCTCTGGCCACTAGAGAACCCTACTGTCATACAAATGAGAAGTGAGCCACATATTTCATTAGCTCTCAATTTGTTCCTAGAAATACAGACCTAAACTACTTTACATCTTCTGTAAAAACTAGGATTGGCTCATAAAGATAACGCAAAACCACAACTAAAAACCATGTTAAGTGCTGGTGGATGAAGGGCGAAACAGGAATCAGATGATTAGAGAGATGATTAGTGCTTCAAACACATCTACACAATTCCTGTTATTGCATAGGAAGCTCAAGTGAACATATCATCATGCATTCTAGTATACAAAATCTTTCAACTTTAATTCACACATTGATTGCACTAGCATTCTAAAACGTGCTGAGTGGTGAAGTTCAGGCAATGATCAGGTGCTGCCCATGAAACCTGATGGTAAGATATCCATATTAGTATAATGCTGATGATGTAGATCAGCATTAATGTGTTCACTTTAACAATAGACAAATTAAATATGGTTGATTTAAAGTGAGAGAACATTTTTGCTTTCACCACTGCTACTCACATTCCCAGTTCTCTGAACAACTGTGAGCATTTAAAAATAAAACTTTTGTAACTAGCCTTTGGCAACTAAATAGCAATCAAACTGTTATATTACCAGCAGATAATTCTGCCTTCATATTAAAAAAGTGTTGAAGTTGTGGCGTTCTTTTCTGTAAGAATAAGCAGTCAAACCTCTGTAAACCTATTACGGTCAAAAAGTGTCTTCTTCTTATGAAAATTCAAAGTAACTCAATGCAAATGCAGACATCTCTAAAATATCATAACCAAAGAAGAAATTATTTACAACCACAGAAGTTATTGTAGCCTATCCACAAAGAAAACTTAAAATTCAAAATGAGATCAAGAACAATCACACCCACACACCCAACAACCCCCAAACACAAACCATCAGCCTGCTTTAACAATTCTAGCAATTTTTTTTTTTTTTACAATTCTACAAGAAACAGTTAACCAAGGATGAGGTGTGTATGTGATGGGGTATTTAGAGTCAGATCACTGTCAAAACTGTTACAGGAAAAAGAGTGCCTTATTTTGTGAGTGATGTGCTTTCTCTCGATGAATCTAGTGATTGGAGACCAACAATAGTTTCGCGAGAAAATTTTTGAAAAGAAAAGAAAAATAAACATCAGACTATTATATCGCAAACTAGTCTGTAACCTTTTTAACTCTTCTGCTAAATTTATTTCTCCTCAAATACAACTAATACCACTAAACAACAGAAAACAATCCATATACTACAGGGAGTTATTTATTGCAGTTTAGCAGTTGCCAGCGTGTTAAGGAACCAAAGACAAGCAGCTGCCTAGCCGAGGAATGGTTTAGGAAGACATGCAACTTTTAGTGTCAAGCCCTTATTTAACATAAAAAATAACTTGTTCCCAAATGTCAGCATTTGCATTCTGCTAAATATCAAGTCAGAGATAGGACTTGGGGGAAGAGGTACAGCAGAAAAGAAGGTCATTATTCTTGTTACCTCATTTTCCATGAAATCTTGGACCAGGTACAACAAAGACTTCCAGTATTAATCTACATTTCATTTTTTAAATATGCTTAAGTCATCTACGATCTAAAACAAATAGCATGCCCCCCCCCTCCTTGCCCACCAGAAAAAAACCCCAACACATTATCTATAAACAACAAGTATATCCTTGCACTTTCTCTAGTTTATGCATATGCTGAAAACAGACAACAGTAAGCTGACTTTTGAGCTTTTTTTCCTTATTAACTGCTGAAATCCAAAACAATGGGTTACACAACAGTAGCTGGGCATTTTATAAAAAATAGAAAGGAAAAAAAAAGCCTGGTAGACGTAGAGAAGGCAGAGATTCATATTTAAAAAATAGCAAATGCCTGCAATGAAGACCTTTCAAAAGCAAAAAAGCAAGCATTAATTATATTTAGTAAATCTCTGTTGTGGTGTAAATTATATGATGTATACCAAGATGAATATAGCTGAACTCTATGGAAGCCAATGACAGAACTATCAATCAATAAGTAAATGTTTTTACTTACATTTCTTGACAAAATCACAGGAAATTGATGCATTTATATAAGGAAAGTTGCCTGTATAGCGCCAAAATGTACACATGCTCTTATAACATTTACTTAAATCTACTGGAATGCTTTGTCATTACTACGATGAATGTCAAGCATGTGCTCCAATGAGATAAAAGAAAAGAAGAAATGCAGTGTTTGAAGTGCTCATTCACTGACATATGGAGATTTTTCAAGTTTTAAAGTCTGAGATGGTGGGGTGGAAGGAAACACCTGACCAAGCAGCAAGAGATCATGTCAATATGTTAAACATCTGGCACGATGACTGCTCACTTCCTAACACCACCTCTATTCTTTAAGGTCATCAATATTACGTTTTCCAACTCAGATTTTAATAAGTCTAGTTAAATTTTGTGCTGCACATAATTAAAACATAGAGAGCTCCTTATTGGCAAGCTCCCAACCAATATGTCTATTATTTTCAAAGAATTGTGCAAAATCACATTTTTCTCTTCATGAGTACAAACATAAAAGTGAAAGACAATTAGACCAGACGGCTGAAATGTACTACAGGGGCCAGTTGCACATGTTTCTAAGCGTTAAAACTGTTCTAAAGAAGCAAAATCTCTTCTCTGCCACTGAGATGCATTGCACAAGAACATACAAAAAAAATTGTACTGACAGGACGGAAAGTCAGACTTAAACAACTTTATCTTACTTAAAGCAGTTTTAGTTTAAAAATTTTTAAATTGTGGTGTGCACTTTAACTGATTATCTAAAAAAATTTAAGGCCTAAAAGTTTTTAAAATTAGAAATGTGTTGTGCAACTGGTCCCTTTAAACTGCAGAAAGCAGAAAAAAATTATCAAAGACAACCTGTAAATTTACTCATACTACTGTGACCGTATCAATCTGTCAAACTAGAATTCTGCTGACCCTTGCTATCTGTGTGCACACATTTCAGGAAAATGGCTTGGCTAGTAAATATCTGGATAAGGAGAACCATTTCTCCATTATTCATGTAAGTGTTACCTTGTTCAGGCATATTTAGATAATCCTATTTTCCTTAAATAACATATAAATGTTACAATGCTTACATATCCATCAGTCATGTAATGTTAGCATTATGTAAAATAACAATACCTTTTAATTAGTCACTAAAAATATAGGAGTGTTATTCACTAAAAAGCTGGAAGAAGATGATCCAGATAAAGGCTAAGGTCTTGTTGGAACCTTCCCCTAAAATTTAATGGTAAGAAGAAACCTATTTGTCAAAATTTGTTTCCTTTGTCAAGGCCTTTTATGCTGATAAGCATTGATCTGGTATGCAAAAGATTTGTGATGCTATTTAGAATGTTATCTACATATTAGTTACACAGATATGCACACAGGCTCATCTAACTGGGTGGTAAATTTAGTCTTCCTGGTCAAATTTTGAAGTCATTTGTTATAGCAGTAGCTACCAGCTTGTATAGGAGGTAAAGGTGTTACCTATTCCCCCTCCAACCCGCCAAAACAAAATAAAAGTTTCAGAAGAATCAGATGACAGGACTCAGATAGCTAGGTTTGACTGTACTTCTTTCCTAAGCACTTGTATAAGTTCATCATATTAGAAATGAAAGCATAAAGAAATTATTTCACAAACTTCAAATCCATTAGTAAGAGCATGAAAGTCAAAATTACAGTTAAAAAAAGAATGAGATTCTATTATTGTCAGAAAATGACAGTTTCCTTAGTAAATTACTTCTTCTACCACAAAACATGCACCTTAAAACATAAATTTAATCTCTCTGACAGCACACTATAAATATTCTTCTGTTCTCTAAAATTCTTATCATTGTTCTAGATTAGCAAGAACAAATGCTTAGTTGTTCAGAACTTTTGCAAGGCAAAACATTTTTTTACACACCAAGTATTTTTACAAAAAAAAAAAAAAAATAGCCTATACACAAATTACTAAAAGTAGAAAGCCAGTGCGTGCATTAAAACAAAATGCTGAGCAACTACCAAATATACTGCCTAAACTACTGGGGAATTCCCAGCATAACTGAATTATGATAGCAAAATGAACTATAGCTGTAATAAAAACACCTATAAACTATATGCTCCAAAAGAGCCACAGTCATCTAAATCCGGTAAGATAACATTCCTCTCTAGAGCTTTCCCACATTCTGACAAATATACATTTCTCTTAACTGCCTACACTGGATCCTTTGTTTTTTATGAACTTATGGTTATCCTCATTGAACTACATCTTATGTGCACTGCTTATCTTGAACACTATTTTACTATTGCTATCAAATTTCCCTATTTTTTGCCGAGGAGGAAGGAAACAAAAGAGCAAAAAAGATCCAAATAAGCATCTGGCAGAGGGCTGATGTAATGAGTCATCCACTACAGTAACTTTCACAGTTTCCAATACAGACTTCCTGAACATTGTATGATATTCTGCTGCTCACCTGTGATTTGATGTGAGGACTGAAGAAGAAAAGATTTCATAGTTTTTCTTAAGTAACCTAAGGTGATATGTTGTAAGCTTAACCAACAATTTTGCCCCTTTGTTGAAGATAGCTGCACAGCATGAAAAGCATCACAATTTCAAGCTCATAAAAGAGCCCTACAAAAATTAACTAAATGTTGCCAGAAGCAGTATGCAGAAAATGCCTTCAACCGATTGGTTGAAAGAATTAATCAGTAGCTGAGAGAAAATAATTGTAATTACAGCAACCTAAGCTTTACACAAACAGCAATTCTGCATGATGTAGCAAGTATCTGCTGGGACTGATGAAAAAATGAGCACACACTAAAATGTCCTGCCCTATTGATCATGGTTGCTGCCATTGTATGGCATGTTGCCTGAACAGTTTCTATGGCTTTCCTTTGGTGACAGCAATATCTGTTTGTCAAGTCCAAACATCACAAAAATATTGTTATTTGTTATTTGCATTTCTCCACTTCTGGATATGCATATAAAAATTCAAATGTTACTAACAGTAAAAGATGCATGGGTAAACTAAATAAAATTAGTAAAGATAGAATAAATATACAAAAATAGATGATAAAAAAGCAGTCAACACAGTGAACATTATAATAACAAAAACCTCTGCAAACCAGTTACTGCAAAACCAGATAAACCAACAACATGCTACTTGACGACTACTACTATGAATGAATGAATGAATGGGTGAAAGTGACACCAAGGGTGGCACATATAAACTACAAAATGGACATTTGGCTGGAATCTTCAATGCAAGTAAACACATGCTTCATTTACATTCTGAATGGGCTGTATCTATCCCCTGCTCTCTCTCTCACACCTCACACACACACACACACAGAACACAAATGGGACGGGGAGCCTTAAGTTTCTTTGAGCCTGGACTCGCCCTTGTTATCCTGCTCCATTTCTTCCTCATCTCCCCCAGTCTGAGCATCATGCTCTTGTGACAAGTCACCAAAAACACTCTGAATCATCAACATAGTGTTTTCATTCTCCACCACATCCCCCTCCACTTCCTGGTTAAAGTAGTGTCCATCGATGTTACGTAAAATGTCAAGTGTGGACTGAAGTTCATCTTCAAAGCCAGCTATGCTGAGACTGGAGCTGGCCGAAGGCTGAGGTGACACCAAGATGTTTGCTGCTGGTGTTTTGTTTGGCATCAACTGGCTCAGGTCAATATTTGGTGCATTTCCCATGTAGTTCATATCTGGGAGATTAAAAGGAAGATACAAGGCACCAAGGGAGTTGGTCGATGTTGTCAAAGATGAGGATGACGATACTGATGATGGTGGCGTGGAAGATGAGGATGAAGGTGATGGCTGCGGTGGACTGAATGGATTGAGCCGTTGTGATGGTGATGGAACTGGCACACCAAAGAAAACATCTCCAGTGGACTGGGTGCTCATTGAAAGTCGTAAGGGAACATTAATCTGCTGCTGGTGTGGTATTGGAGGAGTTGTTGCTGAAGCTGGTATAGGTGTATGTGGAGAAGAGACTTGCACTGCAAGGTTTGACATGCCAGTTGATCGTTTGGTTTGCTGGCTTTCAGAAACACTGCCAAGAGACCCAGCACTTTTGACATCTTGAGAGGGACTGTTTTGAACGGGCACCTGCTTTTGCAGGTTGGCCAGGCTTGATGCAAGTGTTGCTGAAGCAGATGCTTGTGGCTTGTTATTTGAACGGGAGCCAGTAGACCCTGTCCTGGACGTTCCTGTGGGAGCTGTTGACAAGTCTTTGGGAGGTTGGGCCATGCTCTGCTGCCGAAGCAAAGCAAGTTTGTAAGAGAAAGGGTATTCCAAGGGTGCTTCAGGTGTTGTGGAAGATTCTGATGAACCCGTGTTGCTCCCTTTCAAACCTGTTTCTGCTGTGGCCTTAGGTGCACTTACAGAGGCCTTTGCACTTGATTTGGTTGACTCCCTTTTTAAGATGGCTATCCTTCGACTGGTCCTCTCGCTGGTGCCTCCAACACCACCAGTAGCTGGAATGTAGTGCACAACAGAGCGTGCTGAGGGCTTGATATCTTCTGCACTGACCAGCGGCACCATAAACTGTCCAGCATGCTGCTCGATCACACTTCCTGCTGAACTTTGACCTCCAGCTGCACTCTGACCCTTCTGGTCAGAAGAACCTCCTACAATTTGGCTGCCAGCCAACTGAGCACTCGCTAAAAGCCTCTGCTGCACACTTTCGGGATAAGACGGTGGCACACCTCGAGTAGACAGCAACTTCTGCAGGACGCCATGGCTGGAGCTCCGTGATGTACCTGCTGCAGATGCAGTAGTGCATGTGCTGCTGGTGTGTGGCGGTGTTGGACTAGGGCCTGGACTGATGCCTGGGGCATTGCCAGCCTGAGGTGTGGCTGGTGACGGTGCTGAATATGGTGTAGTGCCTGGACGGGGACTAATGCACACCATACGAGCAGCTGTTTGACCATCACCCGACACACCTGGATCTGAGGAAACTGATCTCACACTTAAGGGACCTGTATCCCCTGAAGCATCAGAGGTGGAAGGAGCAGATGAGACATGATAACTTGACAAAACAGCCATCTCAATGGTCTCCTCTGGCCCAGGTGCCACCACTGTTCGATTCCTACGTGACCCATGCCTGCTTGTACTGATGGTGATGCTACAGCTCTCTGTGCTGTGTCCAGAAGGAGCAGCAGTTGCCACAGTTACTACAGGACGAATTGGTTCTATATAGTGTTGAGGTTGCCCAAGGCTTCCAAGCCTTGTAATTAAAGCAGACCCCTGGATAGGCATGAATGCATTGGGAGATCCTATAGACTGGTCCACAGGGCTGCATCCTGCAGCAGAACTTGATGTTGAGGCTGAGCTCAGTCTGTTGGGTGCCATAGGAGAACCCTGGGGCACTGACTGTGTGTCTGGACCACTGCGTTTATGTACTGGAGTTACAGTGTGGTCCTGTACAGGGGTTGCAGGATGAATACTGACTGACTTTGGACTATCGTAACTGTGGTAGCCAGCATCACAAGAAGTTTGGCTGCCTCCTCTTTCTCCTGAAGTCATCTGCCTCTGTCGCTTTGCTGGGATGACACCAGAAGAGGAAGATGATGCCACCATTGGGGTTGACACTCTAGGATTGGCAGGACATGGAGATGGGGGTGATGGCACATCATGTGCCAGGCCAGCAGAACTGGAGCCTGTACTCAGTGTGGGTGGAACAAACACTGGGAGGGAAGCACTTCGCTGTACAGGAGGATACTTCTTGGATGCTGCTGAGCTGCTCTCACTTAAACGCTGTTTTGGTGCTGGGTTTGAAGGAATGGTAAAGTTGTCTCTGGGTCCTGCACCAGCAGGGTTCAGGTCACTGATGGAACCGCTATCTGCACGAACACTGTTGTCAGCATGTGCAGAGCTTCTCGGGCTTGCCAGGAAGGGATCTTGCGAATACAAAAAAGACTGCAAGTAACCAGCACCTGCCACACCTGACTGGTGCTGAAGCTTGAGCTCTTGTGCTGTCATGGCTTCAGCCACAAACTCAGCCACATCAGCCGGTAGCTCACCTTCTTGTTCTGATGATGTGACTGATGATTCTTCTCTCAACTGTGATGCAGGCTCCAAAAAACCAACCAGCTGGTCAACAACAGATGAGGTCATCTCTTCTCTAAAACCCACATCTGAAGGCAGCACCATTTTTCCAAATACACTGGAGCCCAAGGATGGCCCTTCCATTTGAATCAGTAAACCTCCTGACAAAAATGGTGTGTTCAGTTGTGCCGTGACACTGTCATTTTCTTCTTGAGGAGTAGATGGACTCAAAAACTGGTCCGATTCTATGGCATCAATACTAACTGGCTCTGATTTTACTTGTTTTTGGGTGACAGTCTGCATTGATGGTGGCAAGGTGGATGACAGGGATGTGCTAGGCAAATCCTTCTTACTAGAAAGGGCTAACCGAGAACCAGAAACTGGTTTGCTAACAGCTGAGAGTGCAGGGCTCTTTAGTAAAGCCAGGAGGTTTATTGGCTGAGCTGGTGAAGCCTTAACTGTGTCCAGCACTGTGGTTTTTGGCACGAAAGATTGCATTCTAGGATTTGATATGTTTGAATTAGTGACAGTGAGGGGAGAAGGAGAGGGCTTGACCATCACAGGAGCTAACGATGCTACCTGCTGCTTGTCCTGCATCGTGGATGTCACAGATGACACTGATGTTTGAGTTGTTCTGCATTCATGAACACTACTGATCCCTTTCACTTTTTTCCCAGATGCGTGCTCTTGACTTCCGATCAACCCTGCCTCAAAAAGTTGCGAACCATTTCCTTGAACATCCTCTTTAAAGGTGTCACCATGCATGCTAATACTCTGTACAGCCCTAGCTTGCTGTACTTCTGGCAACGATATCTGGTTAGGTATTTTGATAGAAGTGCTTGAAGAAATATTCTTAAGACTTAAGAAATCTGAAGAATGCCTGAACATGGTTTCCAGCAAACCAGGACCAGCTCGACTTGCACTTGTCAGTTCATTCTGTCCAGCTGTGGTGGGGGAGGAATCAGTTACAGAGGAAAAAAGAAAGTTGGAAACCTGGCCTATAGTCTGAGCTGTTAACTGGCTACCACTGCCCTTACTAAAGTATGAACTGACCCGTGCATCAAGTTGTGGTTTCTGCTGCAAGAGGTCCTGCTGAGCAGCCCTCAGTTTCTTTGTGCTTATACCCACGGATGCTTTCTGTCCTATATGCACCGCTGGCTGCTGAGAGGCTGAACTGCTAACAAGCTCACGTCCAGTAGGGAGCAGCCCACTGTCTAGAAGAGCATCACTTTCAAGACTCTCAACACTAAGCTTAGTCCCAACTTGTCCAGGGAACTCAGATGATGCCAGCAATGCAACAGAGGAATATGTCGCATCATCTGTTCCTATTCCAGTACTCCGGCACATCAGTGTTGACTCTTCTGTCTGCACTTGCATCACCACTGGAGAAGTCTGAAGGCAGCAAACAGGTGATGTCAACCCTACCCTCCTAGAGAGTAAACTTGCTATACTTCTGTTTAACAGCTGTTTACCACTGTCTTCTTCACAAACAATGCCAACACCAAGATGAGGCTGAATACTGACGCTGGGCTCGACAATGAACACATCATCATCTTCCACAGCATCATTCTTCTTACTTGAAGAGTTAAGGCGCTTGTTTGTCTGACTAGCACTTTCCTGCCCACTTGACTTCCGCTTCCTGCAAGGTGTGTCTCTACCTCTGTTGTCTGGCACAAGCCCTATGCTGGTGGCATTTCCACTGTCCATGTGCAAAGTGACTTCCTCATCAGTGGTATTTCCCATCTCAGAAGAGTCAGAAGCATCCACACAGCCACTATCCACACGAATTTTTCCAGAGGGAATTTCCTGGCTGCCACAAACAGCTTGAAGTTCGGCTGGAAATATACTGATTGCAGGCATATCATGCCCCTGTTGGCCTGCCATGTGTAATGCATGCTCTGTAGGTTGACACTGGCCTAGTGTGGTTTGTTGAGCATCTTTACTGTGAATAAAGCTGGGGTTGGCAATCTGGAAATCTGACATGTTGATTGTAACCACTCCAGACTTGTCATGCTCATGGATGGCTTTTTCCTCCCCAGAAATATGGACTTCACGAGAACTTGCTAAGAAATTGGCACTGCCTGTTGATGGTGATGTCAAAAAAATCACCACGTCATTCTGACCAGATGCTTTGTCTGAAGAGAGCCCAAGAACTTCTGCTGGCAAAGACAGACTAGCTGGAAAGCCCTTACTAGAATTAGCCTGGCCTTGCACCGAGGATGCAATGTGAGCCAGGATTTCCTGGGCCTCCCGAGCCCGCTTCTCTTTCAGCAAGGCTGAAACAGGACGACTGTCTTTTTCTGGTGTTTTCTGATCTTTCTGAAAAGTGGTCACAGTCTGTGGTGCTTTTGGTCGAATAGGTGTAAAACGATTCTTTACCTTCTTCTGCGTCGATTGCAGCGAAGATGCTGATAAAGTGGTGTGAGGCTGAACAGAAAGACTGGCTTCTGAAAAAGACACAGTGGTGGCATTTGAAGGCCGTTCCAAAGGCCTCGAGTCAAGGGCATGGGGCTCAAACCCTCCACTGTGACCAGCTATGTCAGACTGGTCCATAGGCAAAGGCGCCTCATCACCACTGCTATCTGATGTTTGTGGCGTGTGACCTATGCTAGGTGTTGCTAATGTAATAGTTAGCTTCTGGTTGGAGACTGGCACAAAAGCACTGCGCGATGAAAGGTTCCCTGGAATGAAGTTTGCGTTATCCACACGGCACCTATCCATGTCTGCAGCTGTGATGGACTCCATTTCACTGCAAGTGTTTTCACTGGACACATTTTCTTTGCTTTTGGATAGAATAGTGATGCTCTGACCAACTTGCAAGCTTTCCATGCTGGCTGCTGAGAAAGGCAGTAATTTTCTATTGTTCAAACTGGGTGTAGAGCTGCTGACGCTGACCACAGGCACTGTCTGCAGCTGCTGAGCAGATGACAATGATAAATTGGGTGAATTAGGAATTCCAGCACTGACTACCACAGGTTTCTGCACTAAGTGCAAACCGTTCTTCATGGAATCATCTAGAAGCAATCCTTGATTGCCAGAAATGATGAACTGTCTCCCACCACTTAGAATATTCATGCCATTTACTGAAGGGACCAGCACAGCAGGCTGACCACTCTTTTCTTGATGAGGAGATTCTCCAGAATCACCTTCAACTTGCATATGACTAATTCCTGACAGGGTAGATTTGGCACTGGTTGATGTTGATGTTGATGACGATGATGGTAAGAACGATGAGGCTACTGAAGTGATGGATCCTGCCTGGGCAACAGATGATGCCATGGAAACAAGAATGGCTGCATCATCTGCCTGTTGGGAAGCTGAGGTCACCTCAACAGCTTCTGGATTTGTTTTGATGTCCTGGGAATGTGAAGCATTCTTACCACAGAGGACAGGTGACTGCAGAAGTTTGGTAATGTTCCTTGCTGCACACTTGGAGGCATTTGGCAGCATGTTTGTTGGGGTGGGTGTCTGCCGGAATGCGACCAGCTGGGGTCCCGGGGATTTGAGCGAAAGTGATGATGGGGGTCGCAAAACAGGAGACTTGATTGGTGTAGGGGTTTTGCTGAACGAGCGAGGCAGAGGCGACTTTGTGGGAGTAGCAGATGGACCTCTGCTGGTGCTGCGGATGTGCTCTTGTTCGATTTCTGTACGCTGTTGCTGCAGTTTCTTTTTCTGTTCCTTCAGCAATTCTCGCTCCTGAAGCTTGCGTTGCAGCTGCAACTGTGTTTCTCTGTGCTTATCACCTCCAGATGAACAAGTGAAAAGTGGAGAAACAGGAACTGAAAAGCACAGTAATGTAACATGGTTATAATCACCATTAAACACAAACTTACAAGTGTCTGTGTTAATACTTCATATCTACACACTAAAAAACCCCTAATTCTTAGCAGGAATTTACATTTCTTGAGTTCTTATTTGATACTTGAGCATGCCATAATACCCTGATCAATCAGGCTTGCGGGCTGTTATTATAAACTCAACACAACTAAGTATACAAATAAGAACTGGCAATCAGCTGATGGGCTAGGAGGAGTATGTAGTGACAGCAGTTCTCCTTTATTTTATAACAGTTTTCCTTATATGCTATGTCTGTGTTCATATTCTTTGATGATCTATGTCTGGATCTCAGACTTGATTCCATTTTGGATCTGTGGGTTCCCCTGCCAAAAGAAGTTATCATTATCTTCTTGCACATCTCAATTGTGGCAAAGGGCAAAGTCTGCTGCTGTGTACAACAGTATCGCTCAGAGAGTGTAGTATGTTCACTCTCAGACAGGAAGAGTGGGTGTCATGCCTATGTCCATAGTCTGATCTTTGAAGATGGAATCAGGTAGAAATGTTGACTTAGTAATGGGCCTGAATGTACTGTTATTTCTTGTTTGTTGTTTGAAAGAACCAAATGTAGCATAGCATAAGACCTTCATATTCATCACTGGATGCATTTTTTTGACTTTATATGCACAGATATATGTAGTATGTGTGTGAGTGAACATGGGTTAGTGGTGTATGCAAATGTATGTTCATGTGTGTGTGCACATGCACGTGGAAGCAGGGAAGGAAATAAAAAAAAAATATATATATATATTAGTGCATGTACTGTCAGGTGCTAGGGTGTGATTGGTGATTACTGAGAAATTGGTGGATATCCATTAAGACATGGTCCTTTTGTAATGTCACTTGGTTAATAAATTCTTCTTCTATCTTCTCAGCATTTAAACTGGAAATGACCTTTAGAAAGAAATAAATAGGTTTTTAATTTTTGTAACTACTGGGTAACCTGACCCTATCTGGTGTATACATAATATCTCAATAAAACAGATTTGATTTTTCAGTATTTAAGTGGAGAGCCTTTAAAAAAGTGTGAAAAATAAGGACTGTGCCTTAAAAAAACTACCAGCTTTTAGAATGTAAACAAGAACTATATACACAATAATCAGCACTACATATACAGCCAGCAATAACTTAAAGAATTCAAAATGGTAAGACTCACCACGAGAGTTCTGAAGTCCCGCTTCTTGCATAGCTGCTAAAACAGTGAAGGCAGCAGTTGACTTGCTGTTGACATAAAGGTTTCCAACCAGATACTCTGACAACTCCCGTAGATTGGTGAATCCTCGAGACAGCAATTTGCCTGCCCACTCACAGACCAACTGACATGATGCTGAGAACATTTCGCTTTCTTGCAGATCCTCTGTCTGAAAAAAAAAAGTAGAAATCACTTTGATACAAGGAGTTGTAAAGTGTGTTGACCTTTCCAAATCCATCATACACAAATAAGTAATAACAAAATACTAAGCCAGAATATCACAAATCATAATCACAGCCACTTACCAACAACAACCGACATAACTCATAAAGTTGCTACCAGTTAATGAAGTGCACCCAAATACACATCACACCTTGCAAGACAGAATTTATAATTCCTATATGCTGTCTTCTAAGTTACACTTCCAGATAAACAGAAAATAGAAGGGAATGGGAAATTGGTGTTTTATGCCGAGCCAGTAACTAAGGCTATATCATGGCAAGGCAGCCAGCCCTGTAAACAGATGCCACATGCAGAGAAAGAACAGCATGCCTTAGATGAGAGCTGAACCTAGAACAGACAATCCTCACCGTATTGGTGACAGGCGCTAACCGTTGTGCCACCGGACCGCTCCAGAAAATAGGAAAAGACATACAAAATGTTCTAAGCCAATTCTAATGCATCTACAGTATGTCATTTTTATCATAAAAACCTAAATAATATCTCTCTTACTGGCAATGTATGAAAAACTGGCATACTATAGAATATCTAGGCAATGTATACATTCCATGTTGTTTTTAGGCAAGGTATGAAATATCTGCGTTGTTACATACTTTTCCAAGGTATTGCATAAAATGCCTAGGCATTTTAAAGAATGAAAAGAACTACTTTAGTCCAAGTGTGAAATGCCCTGATTGGAAAGATCTTTAGTAACAGACTGTCTAATAATGAAAGAAGAAATACAAAATGAACCACAGGATATCTTCAATGGGAGAACAAAGGAATCAGAAGTGTCATTGCTGACTATTTATTGCAGCACGAAAGGCTATTATGGCATTTTGAATTGCACTTAATTTTCTTTTTTAATCAAAGCCATTTATTTTGACACTTAGTCTTGCACATACACCTCAAAATTCCTTGGCCACTTCCTGTGGACTGAGCAGTAGCAGCAGATCGAAGAGGTATTTCGTGGTCAGGAACATCTTTAACCTTGAGCAACCCTGCAACGTCCCAAGCTGGTAAAAGCCATCTTCTGTCATATCCATAACAGCTGCCAGCAGATTTTGTGGATCGCCGCGTCTCTTGTCTACATCAGGGATAAGAACCCGCACAGTGTCCTCCAAAGACGCAGGAGGAAATTTTTTGTCAGTGTCCGTTTTCATTTCCTTGGCCTGTACTTCTAAATTCCATTTCGATTGTCTCTTACTTTCTACTGCATTTTCAATGTTGAAGCAAATAGTGCACCAAATATTAACTCCATAACCTTCCATTTCCTCACCGTCATCGTCTTTATTAACATGTCCACAGATCGCCTGAACATTTCGTCCACACTTCTGCATGTATGGGCGCTGCTGCTTTCCTTTAAGCACACACAACAAGTGGCAGAAAAAAAGGGTTCTTCACTAGCCATGTTTTCCCTGTTACTTTGGTTGCCTTCATCATGGATTGAATTCTTGCAAGTATTTTGCGCAGTAACCTCAGTCTCTTCTACCGGATGGTCTGTTTCTTCCAACTGTATTGTTTGTACACTTTCTATTACATTTTCCAGTTGTTCCTCTGTCTGTACACCTTGTAAAATATCTTGGGGTAGGTAAGATATTGTGAGACCCATTTTAGCTTTGCAGCCAAAGAGAGCTTTTTAAGGTGCTCTCTGAATCCCAGAGTGAAAGGCCCTGTTTTTCATAAGATGGACGAACCACATTTCCTCGCTCCAGCAGTAAGTTTTTTTTTTAAATCTTGCATTCAAGTCTTGGTTAGCTCTTTTGACACTTCCCTGGTTTTGCAAGAGACATGGCTTCCTGTGTACAATGTTCAAAGTGGGCCTTCATTTAGGCTGCTGACCACTTTATTCGCAAATTCCAGACAGTTGTCAGACTGTAAAATCGATGGTGCACTAAGCAATGTAAATATGTCTATCAAGTTATAAGCTCGTTCTTCCGCTGTCTTTGTTTTCAGAGGCATGAGAACCATAAACTTGGTGAGATGATCTTGGTACACCATCATAAACTTGTATCCCTTGTCAAGATGGGACTGAAAGTTGATTAGATCTGACAGCGGGAATTGAAATTAAAAAAATACCATAGCTTATTCTACACTCTGCTGGTTTGCCATTTAGGTATTATATAGAAAGCCTAGGAAATGTATGAAATGTATGTCTTCGATGTTCCATTTCCGGCTATGTATACGTTACCTAAGTATTCCATAGAATGCACAATGCCGATAACATATCCATCTACTACAGCAACTTTTAAAATAATGACGAAGAAATAAACTTGTGTAAATATACATAATAACAAAGAACAAGACATCTTCAAATGAACCTACCTTTAATTTTTTTGGACTTATCTCGAGTTCTGGCAAAGATGGAGGCTGAATGTCCAATTTTTTCCGGAGTCCGCTGTAGCAGTATGTACCCACATTAAGGAAGAAAAGTGAATACCAGGAGAACATCTTGTTAAAGTCCTCTATAAAATATGCATGCTACTTACACCCCTTTCTATAGGTGATAAATAAACAAAAATAAATACGGAAACCTTATAGTCTTAAAAAGTATATTTAGCTGTTTCTGAATGCAATCCTGATATGTTTGGAACGTGAAATAATGAGAAATGAGGCAGAAACCACAGTCTACTTCAAAATCTCTGGGCTGTGTGGGATATATGTACAAAGTTATAAAAGTTAAGAATAAAGTCATCATTTTTGTCTCCAGGCCTTTTTCCTTGTCTGAGTGCAGGGCTTTATTGATCAGACATATTATCAAACAAGCCACTGGAAAATGTTACACTGATGTCATAATAATTTTGTCAGTCACATATTCGACAATATGTCCAGTTAACCCTCTTGGTTCGAAAAGCCATGATCGTGGCCTTGCCGGGTAGCACAAGCAAGGTGATTTTCATTACTTTTTATTGCAAAGTGCAAGTTTTCTCTTTTCCAAAAAATGTCTAGGTTTCTTGGTCTAATGTTTACCTCAGAGCAGCAATAATAAAAAACAAACTTCACTCAATGCCATCTTAACAGTCTTCAGTTATAAGCCAGTCATTGTAATGTTCATTTTCATCTTGAACCAAGAGGATTAAGAAGGTCTTTTTCTTTAGTCTCCATAAGCTTCAAACCTGTACCTTGTCACGTGATAACTCTAATGCGGAGGTAGCAATCTCCTCAATTAGGGTCTAGGGTGGGTTGTTGACAAGTCTGTGGCTCCTTATGCAAGAAAAGAGGGGCCTATGTCTAGCATAGAAAGGTTGTTTGGGGTAGGAGCGCGGAAGTGTTGCATGGGGCAGACAGCCCGATGTGGTTTCAGCCAGCCAAGCGTGATCAGCTGGCTAGCTGAAGCGTGAATAACGTCTGGGGAGAGTAACACCTTGGGGGTCTTGCACACCTGTCTACCAGGACCCATTAAGTAGGACATGGGGAGGGAGGATTAGGCACCTGTCCATCGCGACACCTGTAGGCGGGGCCAAGGGTCAATAGGAGCAGATTTCCTCTTGTCGGTATTGGCTACTTGTTGATTGGATGATGAGTGAGTGACCAATGGCATACCTCGTTGTATCTGTATGAATATGGAGAGTAAAGCAGGGAAACGAGAACAGTGCAGACACTTCTCGGCAAGATGTCAAAGTGGACGGAGCAACCAGTCAGCAGCCGAAGTGACCAGCTTCCCTTCTACCTTGAGATCGAGTCTTAAGCCAAGAGGGCAAAACTTGGGAGGAAAGATGTTGGGTTACAGAACCTTGAGGCAAAGGGGGCGAGTCAGTGACGATGGACTGTCAGGACTACCTGCTGTTGTCGTGCAAATCAAAGGGCTATGCGACCAGGACTTGCACTACCTGTGAGAGGTAGACATTTGACGCCAAGGCCATCATAAATCATCGTTTCTCAAGGAAGGAGAACGTCTATTGGTGGTGTTTGTTCGGTGGCTGTACATGGCATTACAGTTGTTGAAGAAACCACGTGTGTACCCTAGATTGGGGCAGAGCTTGAATCTGTGTCACTGGGACAGCAGTTGTCGCTCTCTGACGTGGTTGGCAGATCAAGTGAGGAGGACGACGGACGGTCAGACAATACTTCGAGGAAAGTCATCAGTGTGTCGCGACAGTCGGCAGGAGTATTGGTCTCCACCTAACCACCAGCATGGACTCACAAAAAAATAGAGCTAAGTTGGTGCGCTTGCGAGAGTGAATGGTAGTGTTAGAGAGAGGTAACAGCACTGTACCACCGGAAGTACGTTTTAGCACGGATAATACTGGGACCCCCCCCTAGACGAGTCCATTGATTGTACGCATTGTTTCTATGTTTATAGTAAATAAATCTTTCCTTATTATTATATGTTAAATCACACGTCGTTGAGTCTTGTGTTCGGGGAACAGCAGGGGTGGGGGCTCATGAGCCAAGTAGTGAAACAGTGATCGACGTGTGATTATCGTGTGTATGGTTCTCCTGCAAGTTTATGTTGACATGGGCAGCTAGAGTTGACCTAACTATCGCCCACATGCCCAGTTACCCAGGGCGAGTAATCGCGTTCTGGCTGAGAAACCAGGAATACTGTGACATACCTAAGGATCTACCCAGCACCCCTCAATTCCCACTTTATTCCTTTTAACTACAATGAAAGTCCTTTAGCAAACATGAAAAAAAATATCAAAACTAGAAAGGGATGTATATGGAAGAAGCAGCAAAAAAAAAAAGCAATTCTATAATCAGTGAATGATAGGTGAAAGAAGCCATCTAAGTGAAGTTGCCAAAATCGCTACTCCCAAGCAAGGGTTCACAATAATATCCAATGAAGGCAAATAATGATACTTTCAAACAGATCTGTTACTTGTGCTTATTCTCATTTTTTTTAAACTGCTTACTGACTGGTTTTTTTTTGCTTCCCCCATCCCCACCATTGTTTTTGTTCTTAACCTTTTGGCCACGATTGGAGCTTTGGTGGATAGCACAGGCAAGGCGTTTTTCATTACTTTTGTTGTTTTCTCTTTTCCAAAAATGTATAGGTTTCTTGGTCTAATGTTTACCTCAGAGCAGCAATAATAAAAAACAAACTTCACTCAATGTCATCTTAGCAGTCTTCAGTTATAAGCCAGTCATTGTAATGTTACATTTTTTAGTCGTGCTAAGAGGGGGAATGAAACACATCACCACCACCATTTCTGTCAGTAGAACTTCAAAGCCTACTACATCTTTCTTTGGCGTTCCTAGGACCACACCTGTTAGATTTCAATCTTTTCTTCTGTGATAAGAGAGATATTGTTTCTAGGTTCTCCTTGGTGCCCCAGACCTTGTCTTCCAGTGTGGCTCCCTGTGGCCACAGCTATGTTCACATCTATGTAGAGGGCAGAACTGCAGGACATGCACAAGGGCCTATGGGCTTGTTTCGCATGGGCTTGATGCCTACTTGGCTGTAGCTTTTTGACAATGCCTTCCCAGCTCCTCATAATATAAAGCTCATTTCTTCCTTCAAACCATGAACTTAAAAATTACAATTATAACACTTACAAGGATTTTACAATTTATCACTTTTCAAACATTTAGCAAAAGTCATTATAAGCCAATTCTCTGAGTCCTCAATGGCATCTGCATTTTTTAATTTGCCGACTTTTCCAGTAAAATGGAAATTGCTTTAAGTTTTCCCTGACCCATAAAGACAATGCCAATAATGCTATGTCATGAATGAAATCCCATCTGTATTGTGCCCTTCTTAAACAGCAACATTTTGCATTGTCCTTAACATCATTCCAGACAAAATGTGGAAAATGATGCACGATACCACCCCCTCCAAAACAAATGATACTGTAAGTCAGCGTTTCTCAACCTTTTACTTGTAACACCCCCCCCCTCACCAGATGAAAAAAGGTACGTCCGCGCACCCCCTTTAGCCACTAATACTGATATGAGATATGAGAAAATGACCGCCTTCGCGCCCCCCTTGTCAGCACGCCCCACAGGTTGAGAACCGTGGCTGTAAGTAGTGATTAGCTCAAATAAATGCCAGGTATACAATGATTGTAAAGGATATCTGGACTGTCCTCGCTGACCCAGTCGCCGTGGTTTGACATTGGGGAAGATACATTTCAGTACCTTGCCAAAATCAGCTGGACACAATGGCTTCAGTTCATGACTTTCACAGTAGGCTCTACAAAAATGGTATTAAACGCGGTGCACTTGTAAATAGTACATTTCTCGTTTTCTCTTATTGTCTCAAGTATACATGGATGAGAAGACACACCATACACAATACACAAGTTTATAATTTTGTCTTCTTGACTTAAAATTAAAATGTGCAACTAACAAATTATATACTGCAATAATGCCTTTGTTTCTAAACAACTGCTGAGTTACATTATTTAATTGTACACTCGCTATTCTCTTTATCAAAGTATGAAACAAATAAAGATTCCCTGTTTAAAAAAAACACATAATTCTTAACTGCATAAATCACTTATGGTATCTTTAATGTTTTACCATTCTAGCCACTAAATATAAAATGATCACATGAACTTTATATAATCACCTGTAATCATCATAAACTTCATGCTTTGGTACACAAATCTGATTATCCTCCTCCAAATGACTGCGAATCCACGTGAATGCCTGTGCTTGCTCCAGACGGTTCGAAGCATGCAAAAATGATGTTGGTGTTCTGAGGGATCAAAAAAAGGCCACAAACAATGCCATGATTACCTTTTCATTCTTGATTAATTATGATGAACCAATAAATATGAAATATGTGTAAGAAATCACATTTACTTGATAAAGATATAATTGGTTTTTTTGTATGTGCACATGCAAACACACACCACAGAAACATGCAAGACTTACTGTCGTTGTACATCTTCAGATACACAGCCTGTGGGTAGTTTGAGGTACAGAAGCAGTTTCTCAACATCTGATAGGCTTTCAATATTTTCCTGCACCCATCAAACCAGCAGAAGCATTTAGAAGTTAAAGAATGCAGTTTGACATGATAAACAAAATACTATACTTATATAATCTACAGTTCTGCAGCTTTGAATTATTTTTAATATGAAAAACTTACAAATAAATATAACAATCATATATGAATTTATTATATAGTCTATGATACTCTTATCTCTCCCAACATTTCACCTCCTCCTCCCTACCCCCACACTCTTTAATTAATACTAATAATATAAGCAGTGCTTGTATGCATGCAAACCTGTCATTAATATTTGATAACAACTAATGATGAAATATTATATTTTACAATTACATATGTTTTATGACATATCATAGGCAGTGAGACCTCCAACATTTTTTATGCTTTCATTGCTTACATTTTAGACTTCCTTAGCAAAATTTCTTTGCGTGGTTTTGATCTCTTTTCGCATGTTTCTAAGCAATACAAAAAGCTGAGTTTAACAGTAAGCCTACATTTGTGATGTCATGGGAAATGCAGTATGGACCTTTTTTGTAAATGCAAGTGAGTTCACCCCACCCCTACCCTACATTACTAAGTACTAAAAAGTAAACTTACCAAAATAGTTGATATTCTTTCCTTTGCTTGATCACTGTAACAATCATATACAGATATCAGCATGTCAACTGTTGTTGCTTAAAGACAGTGAGAAAGAAAACTCAAAAGTGAGATGTGCTACTAATTACAAAATTTAAACAACAAAGCAGTTGTTGTGATAGTGTATATGAAACCATAGTACATTTTTTTAAAAAAGGATTTCAATTAATTACAGAGAAGGTAGCAACAACCAAGGAAGTGGGGAGGGGAGCTGCCAGCTGACAGATTAGAAAAGAAGCCATGAACTAGAAAAAAAGAGAGAAACTTCTGGCTTCAATCCATTGTGAAATCCTTCTTTGGACCCCACAGCTATAAAAATGAATAAAGGTTTTATAGTGCAATATCATACTTAGCATACAAGTGTGTCTGCAGCGCATTTACAGTACATGATCAAAATAAAGAATAAATGTTAACATTACAATTAAAAAAGTATAACCAAAATCACCACCCGACATCTAAACAAACATCTGACAAGTCAGCAAAACAAAAAATAAATCCAACATCAAATAATCACAAGATATTTATGAAACATATTTTCAAAACGATACTTTTAAAAGCAAACATTATACCCCATGACACAATATTACTATAATTTTATAAGATACTTTGTCATTCCCAGACTTACAAAACAATCTGGAATCTATGACAAAGTTACCTATATACTCCCAGTATTTTAAAAACTACAAGAAACGTATGCAGCGATGATGATGTTGGTTTCAGTGAAGAAGGTGGTTGTGGAGGTTATAGGGAAACTTAAAAGTTTTAAAAGTTTTCAAACCAAATCTTGTAGGGGGTGGGGGGCATTTGTACATATATCATGAGTCAGAGATTGATCTCTGTATCTGGTATCTAAAGGATTAGACAATGCACTGGACCTCAGTGGTTTTTTTCCAACTTATGATGTTTCATTCTGTCTAAAACAAAAAAGAATCTTAAGCCATTTTATTTTGTTTTTGCCATGTCTTTATTGTGATTTTAAGAACTGCAGACCACAACAACAAAATGATACAGCTGTCATATCAATGACCAAGCTGTCTGCAAACATTGCAGCTATCCCAAGAGAATGCATTGCATATGTCATCATCGCTCTATTCTTTTTCATTAAAAAATTATTTTAAATGTAGCAGGTGAACATAAAGACATTACAGTGTTTTTGTGACACCAAGGCACTCACTAAACACTTTGTAAAACCATATGCCAACACATTTAAAAAATCCTATATACATCATAAAATAACACTTTTGGTACATTTACCTATTAGTTTATACACCAGATATAAAGTAACATCTGCAGTATTACTTTTATAAAGCTGTCGCATATGAATTTATTTGTGATGATTGTACTTGTACTAAAAGTCTCCCCATGAAAGAACAAAAAATTATTCACCACATCACCAATTAATATTTTACCTACTAGCATAAACAATATCTTATAACAGTTACAACAGCTAATAAATTTTAAACTAAATCGTAATACCTGAACGTAATTGGGACTTCCCCAGTTAATTCTAAAATATGGTATTATCCTGTCTGTATCTACTGTAAAATCTTTAGGTAGCTGATACATAAAATAGTTTTCAGACCTTTTGAAACACTGGTTTAGTAATAAAAATAACAGAACAATTTTGTAAAGGTCTCATCTTAGTATAATAAAAGATCACTTTATTTAATAACAACTGAACACATTCAATGCACTTCTCTTGATGAAAGAGACTAACATCGTCTGAGGTCACTTGTATCGGGGCACGAGACAGACAGGAAGGGAGACAACTCTGCACTGTTTATCGACTATGTTTTCGACAAATTAATATTCGACCGAAATAGTTTCAAGTTGAAGAGAAAAACAAGAGAAAAACATTGGCTCTGATTAACAAATAATGATTTTATAGAAGGAAAATGCCATTTCGATAGCAGTATTATCTCACAGACGTTTCGCGTATGATTTTAAATGCCAGACTCCCATCACGTCATCGACTACTCAAACGTTAGAAAATCTGGTCGGGTTTATTAGACTAAAGACTAGTCAGTTTCCTTAAAGAAATGGTAGAATGATCAAATACAATACCTGACAGATAATTCTAATCCATCTTCGATGTTGCTAAGCTGTCCTCTCGATAATCCCTTCGGATTACAAGTTGATGCATTCGGCGTCTTCTCCATGTTATCAATTTCCGAAAATTTGGATGCACAAAATTCATTTTTCTGCATCCTTTACGATAGATCAACTCCTTAGTGTGGTAAGTTGTTACAACATTGACTGCTACATCGTCATCAAGTATTGATAATGTGGACTAAATCCAAGTTTTAGGTGGAAATACAAAAATTCCCCACTAGCAGACCTAAACAAAAGCACATGCGGACATTACCTACTAAACAATGTAAAACTACGCATGCGCAATCATAATTTGCGGTGGCAATGCTTGTCGTAAAACAAAAAACTAAAACTACTTTCAGTTAGTGTCACATACTTAGCGAGACAGCAGGGCGTCTAACATTTTTTAAGATTCTCTGAAGAGAACAGTCGTGTGAAAAATATTAAAGGAATGTTTACGACTTTTCTATTTACATTCGCAACTGCTTGAACGACGAAGGAATTACAAAATGGCAGAAAGCTCAAGATACGGCTCAGTAAGATTATGATATGAAGCTTACGTGCGTGCGAAAGAGAATGCACGAAGATAAAAATCATTTTATTAATAGAACTATGATCGATGCGAATACTTATTTCATGTGTGATATTATCTACTTGTGTCTAAATCATTCTGAATATCACACACGTATGAATAACGCGTTTTACTTAAAACATTTTTATTCTTCGTCACAGTTAAAAAAAAATCACGTCAAGGACCACAGAAAGAAAACTTATAAGAGTTATAAATTAATATAAACGTTACAAAATACAGGATAAGAGTTATCATGACGTCACCCTCAGAATACAAAAGGTAGACCTCATATACTGTTACAGACAAGAGCAGGATCCAGAGATGGTTCACGGCAGAATGCCAGCAACACCAGAAAATGTGATATACTTAGTAAGGAGGAAGAATACAAGTAAGAAATACATTAATAAATTGAATTATGCAGTTAAAGAACGTTTTTGGATTAAATAATGAGGTGCAGAAAATTTAACTAGATATATCTGTAGATGAAGATAGTTGACTGGTGATGAGTTGAGAGGCTAGTGAGTGATGATAATTGATGCCTTTTTCATGTTCAGGTCAATAGATTCACTGAGCTTGACACAACATGGGTGCCCATGCAAAAGGGACGAACAACTACATTATACTGCACTGACCGTATTGACCTTACCCTAAAACTTTGTTATGTGATATTAAAGCAGATTCAGCTGGTATCACATTTATATATTTTGTTCCAATTTCTCATTGGAGTTGTGAGGAGAAAAATGTACAAAGTGTGCAATCATTTTACAGGAGATTGAATGAGGAGTTAGAGGCAAAGACAGCTAGCTTGGTACAAGAAGCTGAACAAGTTATGGTGAGGTTTAACAGTAAAAGGTAGCTGACCTACTAACTGGACTGTGTTCTGAAAGATCTCTGCTGTAAATGCATGATTATATGGCATCATTTGTTAATACTCTAACCCATGCAACTATGTATGTACAAACACATATCTTTACATGTTTTGTTGAGATCATACATAAAAATCTAGTAGTAAGTTACAGAAAGAGAGAGATAAGGAAATATAATTGATTTTTATTACTTAAACAGTTTTGCCGCTTTTTAAAGTGTTCCTATACCTTGTTTTTATTTGTAGAGGTATAAATTGTATCTTTTCTTAGTTTAGTCCTTGCTACTCCTTGAAGAGCATAGAGCCACAACAACACCTCTCCAGCTGACACATTTTGGGCAGCCCCCTTACTTGGACCCATGTAGTTCTAGCATCCTTTGCCTCACTTTCTACTGTTCTTATCCTTTTCTTGGTTCTAATAAAATTTCAATATTTTAATTTTATTTTTCTTATCAGAGAGAGCAAGAATCTGTCTTGGCCAAATCTCGACTTCTGGACAACATAAATACAGAAGATTTTTTGAAGTGTGTACATCGAAAGAAAGTATCTTATTGCTTTACTGTTAAGAATACAGCTTCTCCAGTGTTAATATTGTAATGAAATTTGTTTTACCAATGCATTGAAATTTTAGAGGATGTGAAGCTGACTATTATTTGTAACTATTGGCTATTAACTGTGTAATTCTGAACACCATTGTGTCAGCAGGGAGTGAACAAAGGCCACATTATAAACATAGTTATGGTCTAGGCCAAGTTTGTTAATATTTCTAACATTGGAAATATACTGTATTTTTTAGAGAGATGTTTTATTATGTTTTAGTGAAGTAGGGTATGATAATGAAGTTCTGGTGGTTTGTATATACATTCACAAGTTGGTATGTAGCAACAAGTGTATTTTATTTCTTTTATTAACACCACTCCCTTCATAACCTTTATAATCATCCAGTTTTGCAGTCAGAAATAAAAAAACCAAAAGATAATTGAATCATAATGTGCACTTCAGGGAGTTCAGATATGTTTAATTTAAATAATTTATATCTTTGATGTTTCTAGAAGTTTCGATGATGATCTTACTGAGAAAAATGAAGACTCACATCACAAGGTAAATTCAAATGTTTGAAAATAAATCTATTTCTGTCAGTATCAATGAGCAACAAAACTTCCCCCCTCCAGAGTTAATGCTCAGTTCCTGAATTTATAGCGCTTCAGATACCTTCTCTTGTATATTTTATTACAATATTATACATCCAAATGGGAATTATTTAGCAGTGAATGGTGAATAAAGCAAAGATAATTGAAGATACAAAGAAAATTTACTTCAAAAATTTTTATATCTTTTTCAAAGATCATAATATTTTTAAGTAAAGAAGCATTAATAGAGTATCTTATTTTAGGAAAATATGCCAACAGCAGTTTATATGTTTGCTGGATTATTTCGAATTTTATTCTTTTCTAAAAAGTTGGTGCATGTAATAGTTAATGTAGGCCTTCAGCATTGGGATTTCAGCATCTATTACTGGAGGTGGAGGGGAAGGTGTTGGATAGCACATTGGTTAGACCAATTCCATGCAAAACTATAGGCATGCACTCTAGCTAGTTTAATTCATGTGTAATGCACCATACACCCAGTTGACCCACTGTAGAGTGGGTACCTAACTGCAGAGGGTGAGGGAAGGTAAGGCAGTGAGGGAGAGGAGATGGGCAACACACAAACTAGCTGGCCTGAAGTGAGAGCTCAAACACCCACTCCCTTTTGACTATAAGGTCAAAACTAACATTTATTTTATCTTCTATGTGGTGATAACAAAAGTCTCTGCCTATGTTTTGTTTATTTTTGTTCTCTTTGCTTTGAGCTTCATTTTTTTATAACATGCACTATCAAGATGAGGATATAGCTGTAAAGATACAGATGGCTAACAAACAAAATGTCAGCTGGTGCAGTTAGACCACATCAGCCAACTTATGAGTCTAAGCTTGTACTTTGCCAATATACTGTTTGTAGCTTTACAATGTCACCTCTACGCCAGCTTAGTTTTCAGCCTTGTCAGCATGGTGGCTCCAACCAGCTGGTTGATCAGTTTCCAAGGTCATTCTGTGTATTACCAGCTCAACGAGCAATGCATATTCGTTTTTCTGATTTACATGTAAAGAATAAAAAAGGGGCCCTACTTTTCACCTTTTTAACTATAGAGTTTCTGATAGTTTCATCTGTCACTTTTACTCAGGCAGTTTCCAGACCTGCATCCAAAGCAGGTCAGGCAAATCAGACAGGCCCAAAGTCAGAAAAGAAAAAGTCAGCATCTAGTAGGTAAGAAAATTGACTATACGTTGTACTTGAGTCACAAGAGCTACAGATCAGCAATCTTTTACTAAGTTACACCACTTTTCAGAGAATGTATGTTAAAGAAAAAGGGTCAAAAGTACCCAGAAATTTAAATTTACAGCTCTGATGCCAATTTTTGTTGTCAAACATACATATTTGTGCATCCATACTTGAATATTACTATTTCTATGATTTAATAATGTTCTATTAATAAATTATGTTTTGTTATTATCTGAAGAACTAAAAGCAGGGCACCTTCTAAAACATCAGGAGTGGATGATGTAGCTCTGGTGGACGACACATTCATAACAGAGTTCAAAGACAACTCATTGTATCGTGAGGCTTTTGCAGACATCGAGGACAAGATGGAAAGTGGTGACATCAAAATTATGGTAGATGATGACATCTTGCCACAAGCAGCTCAAGATATGGGAAGTGGTGAGTCTGTTTGCTTCGTGATTATATATATGGAGATGGTGGCAGATTGTCTAAGCAGTTGACAGAACATTTGCCAAATAGGGTATGTAAATATATATATACAAATATATGCCTAATTTTGTATAAAAAAAACCCAAACAAACCAAAACCACTAACTTCTGCCTTCTTTGTATTTTATGTCCAGGAATTTGTGTACATATTGGAGGATGCATATTCACGTACATGCATGTGTGTGTGTGTGTGTGTGAGAGAGAGTTTGACAGGTCTGATGAATATGTGTAATGCACTGAGAGATAAAATATTAATGAAATATACTACTTTTAAATCTGCATTTCAGAAGCCACCATTCGATTTCTTAAGGCCAAGGTCCGTGTCATGCAAGAGGAGCTTGATCGATTAGCACAAGAAAATAACAAGAAGGTCAGGAACCCAGCGAAATAGTCTCAGCACACTTTTTGTCTTTCTGTCCACTTGTCATTTTATATTTTTCCTTACTTTTCTCCTCTTTGTTATTTTTTCCCTCTTGTTGCTTTTCGTTTTTAGATTTCTTGTGGCAAAGAGGTTGAAAGGATCTAGCATTTATCAAATATAAAATACACACTCCTTTTCTCTCTCCCCTTGTCTTTCCTTCCTCTAACTTCTCTTTTACACACACACACACACACATACATTCTTACTTATATTGCACACAAAAATATATAGAATCAAAGAACTGAACAATAGACTGGCTGGACTTACATAAGATCCCAAAACAACAATACTAATAAAAAAACTTTCTCTGAATGTAATGTAGCCTAGAATGATTCACCTTTCTCAAACCTATCTTTGTTTCTGTAAGTAGCTTGAGTTAGCATGGCCTTCAGACCCTAGTCAGAGACCTACCTATAGACAACATTGTGAAAACTAGCCTAAGATGATCAGTTTATAGTTTCTGTTTGTTCTTTTACAATTGCATGACCGTGTAAGCACTGAGACAAACAGCTTATCACCTGTGTGCATGATTGAGTGACATGGTTCGGTGCATTTTATGAATACTGAAAACTGAAAACGCACCTCTTCCTTGAGCATTACTCCTAACAGTCCACACTGGTAGTCCTTCTTACCCCCCCCCCCACTTCCCTCTTGCTACTTTACCCATCTTTCTCGGCAGAATCACTATATTTCTCTGTTCCTGTTACTTGATGCCTTTTGTTTTCTGTTTCGTCGTCAATACTGTCGTTTTCTTTCATCCCCTTTGTTCTGTATCTACTTAGTCCACGTCTCTTCCTCGTTTTAAGCGCTAAGAGCATGCTCTCTATGAGTGTGAATATGCGCTATAAAAATCTTCACTATTATTATTATTAATACTGATCTTTAATTAAGACTTAAGAGGGTCTACCAGTTCAGATGTTTCTTCTTAGGAATAATCATACTCAGCTTGTCTTCAGTGGAGATTTGATCTTTAGGCAGGAATTTGCATCATGTAGAGTGATTGTTGCATTTTGGTGGCTACATCTGACCTGCTGATCTTGACAATAATGGATTATGTTGCATATAAAGTATGTACTAATGCCATTAGCCTGGCATTGTAAACAGCCTGATAGGACTTGCTAAGTAGAAGAGAGGAAAGGAGTAAAGGGTGAAGGACAAAAAGAATGGGGATTCCTGACAGGCCTAAACAGCCCTAGGACAGTAGCCCTCTTGAGTGGTATTAAGGGAAAACCTTGCCAAACATTAGGCTCAACATATATAAGAGTTTTAACAGCCTTACAGGAGTACACAATTGTCAGCGTTCACAGTCCACTGAAAAGTTCTACAGCTGATTGCAAAGCCCTGGTATAACAGCAGCCAAAATCCATTGTTACATAATACTGTTATTACAAGATGGGTCTTTTCACGCAGTTTACAGAGGACACAAGCTTTTAATCTTAGAAACTGCATTCTTTAGCTGGCTTGAAATAGTAAGCATAGAGTTTTTTGGTACATCAAACTGAGGAGCTAAATAAATACTTATTATAAAAGTAGCTACATGTGGCATGTTACCTTTTAAAACAGTGTAGCAAATACAGTTAACCAGTTGTGTACAGCCATTATTTATCCATTTTAAAGTATCAAGAGAATACAGTAAATAAAACCATTATTTATGAACAAGTTATGTCAACAACTGCACTAGAGCAGTCATTAGAATTTTTGTATACCTAGGTAACAGTAATGGGCTAGTTGTTGTCATGTAAGCCACTTTTTTCTTCCCTTTGTGTTTCAGGAAGAGGAAGTGAACCACCTCAAAGGAAAACTGAAAGAGTTTGAAGAGGAGCGAGGCAGGTTTCACCGTACAAATGCAGCCCAACAAACACAAATAGAAAAGTACAAAAAACTTGCAGAGGAGGCACGCAGCAAATCTGAAAATCAGGAGATGCAGCTTACAGCTCTTCGCAAAGTCAGCTTTATTTTACTGTTTAATCATTATCATGCATTTTATGATTCTTTACCTTTGTAGCTGAGACTTTGGAATATAGTGCATGTACAGATGCATAAGATCATTACAATGTTTAAAAATGTATTTGAATGTTATGATGTAAATTTCAGATAAAATTTATTTAAGTAATTGCAATATCATGAATGTAAAATAAATTGTAAAAAGCATTTAAAAGGGAGATCTGTGTTACTGTGCAGTGTACTAAAGGGGAGGGGTGGATCTTGAATGCCTGAATGTGGATTTCACAACATTCAAATCTAGCTTTAAAAATACTGAGCTCTTCATGCAGGATAGTGGGTGACATTCCTATTTGAATCAGCACAATCTGAGTAAAAGTCTTTTAAAAATTATATTTTTTGTTTTTTTTCAAAAGGGTGACAATATTGAAGGGTGTTTGCCAATGTCATGTGAGTGTACTTTTTTCCTTGAATTTCACATTAGGAGCTTGAGCAGCATAAGCGAACACAGAAACAACAGCAGACAACTCAGTCTGCAATGGATGTTCGGCTGAATCGTGCACTTGAAGAAATTGAGAAGTACAAAGAGCAGCTGCAGAAAGCCAAAGCAACCTCAAAAGTAGGTTCAAGTAGACAGTGAGATGGTACAAGATGCTTTTCATATTTTCCCCCAAATCTTAAACACATTCCATTTATAAATGCCTTTCAGATTTACAGTGCTGGAAAGGTCTACTTTTGTATTGCAATGTCTGTAACAGTAAACAGTTATTCAACTATCACACTGATTGATATAGTAAACACAATGTTCATGAATAAAATATAGCAGCATAAATGTGCTTACAGACGTGAACAAATATGTATGTGCATGCACTTACACAAGTAGGCATGCTCAAGCAGTTTTATATGCTGTCACCAAAGTCATCTCAGACTTAAAGGGATTCTCACCTCTAAATTCAAACTTTTGGGATTCGTTTAAGTATTGAAGTAAATCCCTAAAAATATCAGACATTCAAGTCACATCAGGCTTGTTCAAGTGTAATTCATCGTTGAAGGCGAGGAATTTTGCTGGTTTCCGAAGATTAATGAGCACTCGATGAAGCAACCCGAGCAGACGGAATACCGGAAATGTGATGCTTTATTGATAACAACAATGGGGGAGTTGCAAACTGTGGACATCACCACAGAATCAGATAAAGTATTTGATGTTCAGCCATACTAGTTCAAACCTCTTAACCTGGCAGACAGCCATGCAATTCAAGACGTACTGCCAGCATCGAACAAAGAAATCGATCATGTGGACATTACAGACTGGTGAGTTTCACGAAAAGTTGATGTACCTTTCTGAATTAGAAGCCATTTAATTTTTTCTGACATTGCTTTTAACCCTTTTAGGGCGATGAGCCTTTTTATAGGCTCTGCCGGCAGAAGACGATGGGCCACTATTGTGGCTCTGCTCCACGGTCGTGATTCTCTCTTTGCACGATGGGCCACGATTGTTGCCTTACCGGCAGACCACGATACGCTCACTAACGTGGCTCGTGCTCCACGAGCATGGCTCTGCAGTTTCGCTATCGTCTTCAAAATCATAAATTTTAAGCCCATGTTTTTGAACATAGAAATATTTTTTAGTCGCCCTAAGAGGGTTAAGAGCAAAGTTAGAGAAATTTGGAGTTAATTTTCACAAACTGCAGCAGAATATTTTTCTTCTTCGGTATTATTTTAAGATTATGTGAACACTTGTTTCGATTTGGTGAAATCGCTCTGAAACATTTACAATAATAGAAGTTCTTGCACTTGGTTTAACACAATAATAGCAGTCCTAGTCTATTTCATAATAGCGCACTGTTTACTCATTTCACACTCTTAGCAAGGGTTTGTCCTTTCAAATGTATTGTAGGTGCACATGGCTTTTGTGAAAGGATGGAAACACAGAGTCGCTGCTGTGCTGAATTTATGCGTACGTGGAAGAAGGTTCTTGACCATAGGTGAGTGTATATATATATATGCATTTTGTAGTTATGTTTTGTCATTGAAACAGCCATGGGTCACGAACGACATACTAGACCTCTGTGACCAAAGGAGGGCCTTGAAGAGGGAAAAGAAAAGCAAACCAGAAGCAGCAACCAAATACAAAGAAGTGAATTGTGCCATTAAGAAAGGGATGAAGGCAGCTAGGGAGAGCTGGATTGAGAAGCAGTGCCAGGACATAGAGGTTGGAATGGCACGAGGTGACAGCAAAAAGGCCTACCAACTTCTAAAGACCGTCACTAAGACAGACCAGCAGAAGATCTCAGTCATCGAAGACAGCAATGGTCACCTTCTCACAGAAGGCAATGCTGTACTCAACCGATGGACAGAATACTGCAAGGACCTGTACAATTACCAGCTGAAGACCGACGCCAACATTCTCCAAAACAACCAGACTAGAGACAGTGAACCTGCAGACCTACCAGTCCTACGGGAAGAGGTCGAAAGAGCTGTACATAGTTTGAAGGGAGGAAAGTCACCAGGCATTGATAATGTACCAGCTGAGCTGCTCAAGCAGGGTGGGGAAGCAACTACAAAAGCCCTAACTGTTCTGTGCCAAAGAGTCTGGGAGCGCAAGGAATGGCCCAGAGAATGGACGCAGTCACTAATCATTCCCCTCCCAAAGAAAGGAAACAGCAAACAGTGTCAGAACTACAGAACAATAAGCCTTATCAGTCACCCAAGCAAAGTCATGCTGAAGGTCATACAGAACCGCATCAGAACCACCGCAGAAGAGCTGCTAGCAGAAGAACAGGCTGGCTTCAGACCACGTAGAAGCACAGTTGAGCAGATCTTCAACTGTCGTCTTCTTATAGAAAAGCATCTGCAGCATCAGCGGGACCTTTACCACAACTTCATTGACTTTAAGAAGGCATTTGACAGAGTCTGGCACGAGGGGCTATGGCATGTGATGCGGAAATTCAACATTGAAGAAGGGCTTGTCCAAGTCGTTGAAGCGTTGTATAACAGCTCAACGAGTACAGTTTTGCTTAACAACCAAATAGGAGCTTACTTTCGTACCACAGTAGGGGTACGTCAAGGATGTCCCCTATCACCCGTGTTGTTTAATATATTCTTGGAGAACATCATGCTTGAAGCTCTTCATGACCACCATACCTCCATTTCAATCGGTGGAAGACCAATCTGCAACCTACGCTTTGCAGATGATATAGATCTGTTAGCAGGCACAAACAAGGAACTGCAAGACCTCACCAACAGACTGACAGACAGCTCAAACGCATATGGAATGGAGACCAGCACAGAAAAGAGCAAAGTTATGATCAATGGCAACGGCAAAGTAGAGATCTATATGAACGGGGTACAGCTCGAAGAGGTAAGTAGCTTCAAGTACTTGGGAGCCACCCTCTCCAAGGACGGCAGCTCCACGCAAGATATCCGCGTCAGGATCGCAACAGCAACAGCAGCAATGGCTAGGCTAGATAGGATCTGGCATAGCCACAAGATAAGGTTCACTGCCAAGTACAGGCTATACAAATCCCTGGTAGTGCCGATCCTGCTCTACGGATGCGACACGTGGACTCTACTCGCCGAAACAGAAAGGAGAATCCAGGCATTCGAGCACAAGTGTCTGAGAAAGCTGCTCCGGATCTCATACAAAGAACACAAAACCAACGACTTTGTAAGAAACAAGATTGCCGCACTCGTAGGACACCAGGAACCTCTACTATCAACAGTCAAGCGACGTAAGCTGGTCTTCTTTGGCCATGTAACCCGGCACGACACCTTGTCAAAGACTATCTTTCAAGGCACCTTGGAGGGTGGCCGACGCCGCAGTGGTCAGAGAAAGAACTGGCTTACGAACGTCAAAGACTGGACTGGTCGTCCTGTACAGGACCTGCTGACTTTCGCCCACAATAGGCAAGTGTGGCGGGTCCTTTCAGCTGCCGCGTCTATCCATGTGCTCTCCCCAACGCCAGGTGCCAGGCAAGGGACGACTGACTGACTGACTTGTCATTGCTTTCATTATTGGAAACAAAAGCTTGAGTTTTCTAAGACTATAGATTTTTCAAACTAGGTTTCAAAAGTTTTATACGTATATGTGGTTTAACATGCAGGGTCTCTTTTGTAAATGGGTGGGTAGGGAGAAATGACTATAAAATACAGTCACATGAAATTGGATCACATTTTATAACATAGGTTTTTGGGGGTTAAAATTTGAGTCAATATTTTTAAAGAAAAATGGAAGGAAAGAGGCCTCTCATTTCCAGCAGCTGTTCATGCTTTTTTTTTTTTTTAATTCTGAAGAGAAGGTAGTCCTATAACATAGCAGGCTTCAGTCACATGTCTTAAATGTTTGGTCAATATTTCTTTCTTTCTAGACCAATTCAACTATATTTTTGTGGGATACAGACTAAGAAAAAAATTCTTAAACCAAATGACCATTTATGTTCATCAAACATTTGGTCTATCCAAACAGTTCAAAAATAGCTGCTGCTATGTGTAGGGATTGGTCACCTTGAAAAAGGTACACTGCATCACCAAAGTTGATGGGTTTGAACCCGTTGGCCTCAACCCATTTGAGTTAGAAACTGGTTACCTGCAGTTTAAACAGGAGTATGGAGACCTGGATAACTCCGCCTGGAAACCCCCCAGGTAACCTGCCGGTCCCAAGCCCGGATGAAGGAGGAAGGTTGGGTGTGGGGTTAGCAACCCCACCCTGTAAAACAACCCTTGCTACAGAAACTACAACTACAACATTACCACAACGAGAGCCTGGACGGGAAGATCCCTCTTTGGAGGGGCCTATGACGCATGTTGGCGAAAGCCTTCGGGAAGTCAGCTCGCCGACCTATCTTCTCACGGCCAAGGCAAAAACCAGGATAGGGACCTGGAACATAAGAACCCTATACGAGAGAGGGAAATCAGCTCAGGTAGCACAGGAGATAAAGAGTTATGGCATCAAACTCCTTGGCCTGTGCGAGACCAGATGGAATGGTAGCGGTCAGACCAGACTCTCGTCAGGGGAGACTATCATCTACTCTGGACATGAAGACCCTGACCATGACCACTCACAAGGAGTAGCAGTACTGATGACACAGGAGGCTGCAAGGGCACTAATATAATGGGAACCAGTTTCCCCACGACTCATGTCAGCTTGCTTCAACTCCAAAGGAAGAAAAAGATCACAATCATCCAGTGCTATGCACCTGGATGCATCACAAGAGGAGTATGACATGTTTAATTCTTTTTGTATACTGATGGATCACACCTGCCACTGTTTCATATAAGGTGCTTTATAAGATTTACAAAGTAGAAATAGATCACCATTTATAAATGTAAAAATTATTGCCAGATGACATTGCAATGGAAGCTTTTTTTTGTTTTTGTTGAAGGACACAATTACCAATCACAAATCATCTATACAACATTAAACTCGCCACCTCGCTCTTTCTCTCGCTAAATAGGGCAAGAGTCAAATCCATTACATTTCCAGTGAATGAACTACCTGACACAATTTCTTATGATGGCCATTAGTTTTTTTAATTTTTTCATGTTTTTCTGATACCCATAATAATTGTATAAATTTCTTTGTAACTGCATTCCACTAACAAACAGGTCTTAATTCATTGTCATGTGAAATGTATAGTGCGCCTTGTCCTTGATGTTTGTAGTATAGAAAATATACAGGAAGTTTTACCAACATTCCAAACATGTCTCTTCCTTGTTTTTAAGCGCTAAGAGCATGCTCTCTATGAGTGTGAATATGCGCTATACAAATATTCATTTATTATTATATTATTATTATATAGAGGCTTTAGATGGCCCAGACTGTGACAATAAACAATAGTTGGATACATATTTCTGAATATGCTTTCTGTGTGTCTGACTGTAAGTGTGAAAGCATGCATAGTATAAATTAATGTTACAATTTATATTTGTACAATTCAGAAATTGCCATTTGTTCTATAATCTACTTTCAAATTTGATATAAATCTACAATGAACTGTGGCTTTTACTTTAGGATTATATAAAACTTGAATAGGTAAGTAAAGAATACATTTTCTGCATATACCCAAAAGCAGAACAGTAAACATAACATGCATACAACATAAACCTAACAATTTCCAATAAGGTTTGCAGCACAACATATTACTTCTACTGTTAACTATCTCAGACAAAATGTTTTGGCACCTGTTTACAGTGCCTGCTGCTTTGCTGTGATATAGCCAGAGTTGCTGGCTTGGTGTAAAACACCAATTCCCCCCCCCCCAAAAAAAAAAAACAAAAACAAAACATACCTGCCTACAATATACATTTCATATTGCACACATTCAGTTTTTTCATGACTTCTGGAATCTTGTCATGTACATGTCTCTAGCTTCAGCAGGGATGACTCAAACACAATATACTTCCTTTCTTCACGAGGAAATACTACTTGTGTGTCAGCAGAAGAACTGTTTAAAGAAAACAAAGTGGTTATAATGAGCTATATCACTACAAGAAAACTCACAAGTTCTAGTTCTAGTCTGTTTGAATAATGATCATTATCCCAATGAGGGACTAGTTTCTACGAAATTTACCACAGTTTCTTTAGGAAGACATCAAATGATACAAAAATTACAATAATATTATTACTTACTTGTGCAAAGGCATTTCTTCATCAGTTTCATCAAAGGATTCAGAAGGATCATAGTCTGAGTCATTTGAGTTGTGGGTCTCACTATCAGACTCAAAGTCACATTCCCATTCTAAATGACGTTCCCTGTCTGCTTCAAAATGTTTCTTAGCATTCAGTGTAACTTTAAGCTTCAATGGCTCATGGGATGGATAAGACTGAAAAGCTGTTGCCTTTGTACAATCACATGTGTGCAAATTGCACTGTATTCCTATGGTTCTCTGCTGAGGTTTTATCCAGATTCCTGCAACAGTAACATACAATTAATTGATGTCTTGCAAATTTTTTTTTTAATTTACAGACTTTGATATACTTATTTTAAATATCACCGTCAGTTAACAGTCTGCATAAAATTCTTTCATGCATATTTCAAAATTTAATGTAGTTAACGATAGATATTAAATTTTAATTGCAAACATCTTGTCCTAAACTTTATTTAAGTTCACTGCTGCTGAATACTACAATACAAAAATAAAGTTTGCAATGTGTAATTGATATCTCTGGATAAAAGATAATCTACCTTACCTATGCTTCGCTTATAAGGCTTCATGTTTGCCAATATTCCAAGGTGGTGCACAGCAAGTGTTATGTTTGTCCCAACTCTAATGTCTGTAAAATTCACTCAGTATATTGGAGGGTAGATTATCTGTGATGTTATTAACACTGGCTCTATAGATTACTGTTGCATCATGCTTGTCCATTGTGCAATATTTGCACGAGCTTGCTTTATGACATCAATGTCCTGCAATTCTCAGTTAAATACAGTTTGCTATGCATGTGATAATGCATAAAGCTGCATATTCTGCTAACACGAAAAACTGGTAGATTATGTTAAACCAACTGAAAACAAGTTATGCTAAATCATACCTTAACAGATAAGTAAACAATTTCTATAATAACATTATTAAGCGATGGTACACTAACTCATAATTGGTTTGGATGCAAAATGTGACAATGTTTCACAGGTTGCACACACATTTGGGGAGCTTGATGCTTGTCTCATTTCTTTTTCCCCTCTTAGGATTCATCAGATACAGAGAAGAAACGGATTGAGCAGCTTCTTGCTGAGAACAAGCGGCTAGAGAAGCAGAAGAATGAATTAATGGCTGGCTTCAAGAAACAAATGAAGCTGATAGATGTTCTTAAGCGACAGAAGGTAATACAGAATGCAGGACTGAAGGGAAGCAGGACAAAAGATGAATTACAGGGCAAAAGAGGACTTTACAGTGAACTATTAAATGAATGAAGATAAAAGATCCTCCCTAAACTCTACCCATGAAAAGAAAGAATTTTAGTTGACTGTTTTAGTAAAGAGTTAATGGCAGCATGGGTATTCACCTGTCAGAAAGTGGAAACTAAGGAAGAGAAACACAGGTTTGGCGGTTCAGACTTAGCCCATTGAAAGAATCATCATCATCGTAGCAGTTTAAAACTAAATAAGGATGCAATAGAGCAGACAAGTATAATTTTAATCATGAACACCAGCCTAAGATGATATTTTGTCCACATGAAAGATTTTAAAGAAATGTTTTCTTTTTTTTCTAAATGCCAATGTTGTATTAGACTTGTTTTTAGTGCATTGTTATTAATGTTAAACTTCTGTCATTTTCAGATGCACATTGAAGCAGCTAAAATGTTGCAATTTTCAGAGGAAGAATTTGTGAAGGCACTTGAGTGGGGAAGCTAAGCCATTTCAAAATGAAACTTTAGTTCTGAACTATTTTCAAGAAAACCTCTCCAAGGACACTTCTTCGTGTGATTCGGTGTCATCCATTCTAGCTCACTTGAACCATATTTCAGACAGTTTCATGTGTCTGCATCTTCTAATACAAATAATGTCCACTTTTAAAATGTTCTTATGTTGGAAATCTTTTCCCCATTGTTTTCATTGGAATGAAACTAAATGATGCCATTCCAGTCCTGAAGAAAACCCAATCAACCATACAAAATATGTATACAATTAGAAAACTGTTGTTTGAACCCAGTATAAATATGGTAAACATTTGTTACAATTATCAGATCTTAAACAGGCCTGTCATTTATGCATTACCAAAAGAAATTATTGTAGATTTAACTTGCACAGATACAATATGACTCAGTCAATGTGCCAGTTACATTGAATCCCTTTACAAAGTTCAGGTTGTGGTCAGGTTTTTTGGGGGGGACTCTTAAGATGTGGTTATCAACAGACAAATCATTACAATTTGTTAAACAGAACTTTTAGCACAGCTGTTTACCTTTTGAGAAATAATTCATTTGTTTTCTTAATAATAATGGTTTCTTCAGGACTGGAATGGCATCATTTAGTTTCATTCTTCCCACTTCTTTAACACTTTTTTGGGAAGTCTACTGGGGGCAAATTTACAACTTTCAGCCAGTATGCAATAATAATAATAATAATAGTGAAGATTTTTATAGCGCATATTCACACTCATAGAGAGCATGCTCTTAGCGCTTAAAATGGGGAAGAGACGTGGACAAGTAGATACAGAACACAGGGGACGAAAGAAAACGACAGTACTGACGACGAAACAGATAGCAAAGGCATCAGGTAACAGGAACAGAAAAATAGTGATGGGTAAAGTAGCAAGAGGGAAGGGGGAAGGTAAGGACTAGCATTGTGGACTGTGTTAGGAGTAATGCTCAAGGAAGAGGTGCGTTTTCAGTGCAGATTTGAAGGATTCAATTGTAGGAAGGTGGCGGATATGGAAAGGAAGAGAGTTCCATTGTTTTGTAGCACAGTAGCCAAAAGTCCTGTGACCATAGGTTGTTGTTCTGGTAACAGGAACAGTTAGGATACGGTCGTCAGACGAAGAGCTTAATTGTCTGGTCGGAGAGTAAGAGATGAGAAGTTCAGAGAAATAGTCAGGACAGGAGCCAGCAAAGAAATTAAAACACAGCACAGACAGTTTGTACTGAATGCGAGAACGGATAGGTAGCCAGTGTAGGAAACGAAGGAGAGGAGTGACATGGTCCCGTTTCCTTGCTCTAAGTACCAGACGCGCAGCGGAGTTCTGTACTCTCTGGAGTCTCTGAATGAGGTAGTCAGGGCAGCCTGCCAGCAAGGAGTTGCAGTAGTCAAGTCGAGAAAGAACAAACGCGCAGACAAGAGTGTTGGTAGCGCGTGTGGAGAGAAAATGACGGATGGCACTGATCTTACGGAGCTCATAATAGGCAGACCGACAGACAGCTGTAACATGTTTATCAAGGGTCATGTCTGCGGTGACAATAAATCCCAGATTCCTAACGGATGATGTGAAGGTGATGTTGCTGTCGCCCACCATGATGTGATTGGGCAGACTGACTAGTGAAGGTTGATGTCTTCTTCTATGGCACAAGAGGGCTTCCGTTTTATCATCATTTAGTTTAAGCTTGTTTTTTACCATCCAGCCCTTGACATCACTGATACAAGCTTCTAGAGAGCTAATAGCAGAGTGAGACTCAGACGGTGGAGTGGAACAGTAAAGCTGCGTGTCGTCTGCATAGGACTGATGAGAAACCTGGTGGGACCGGATGCATGATGAAAGTGGCTTAGTATACAGGATGAACAGAACTGGGCCAAGTACTGAGCCTTGGGGAACGCCACAAAAAAGTGAAGCAGGGCGAGATATCTGACCATCAACTAACACAGTTTGGGTCCTATCAGTGAGATAGGAGTTGAACCACGAGAGGACAGGTCCAGAAATCCCGTAGAGGGTGTGGAGTCTATGAAGAAGCAGAGAGTGGTCTATAGTGTCAAATGCAGCAGACAGGTCCAGTAGGGTTAATGGAGAGACATCACCACTGTCAAGAGCAGATAATATGTCTGTTGTTACTTTAATAAGAGTAGTCTCGGTGTTGTGGAAAGGTCCATATGCCGACTGAGCTTGTGGGATAAGATGGTGCTCTTGTAAGTAGGCCCAGAGCTGCATCAAAACTATTTTCTCTATGATCTTAGAGAGAAAAGACAAGTTGGAGACTGGGCGGTAGTTGTTCAGCACATTGACGTCAAGTGTGGATTTCTTAAGAAGTGGCCTTACCACCGCATTTTTGAACAGAGATGGGAAAACACCTGACGACAGGCTGACATTTACAATATTTGTGATGGCAGGAAGTAGAGTATCTAGGCACTCGAGAAGAAGGCTTGTGGGCATCGGATCTAACTCGCAAGTTGTTGCAATACATCTCGCATAATCATTTACAATGGGTATCTACTACATTCACCATAAATCATTCCATTTGGAGTTCTTGCTGTCACGTTTAAGAAACGTTTCATTGCAAATAAATGGACTCTCAATAATGTTGTCAGCAGACCCCACACCTCAAAACCAAACAGAAAAATTGGCTGAATTTATGTATCGGATAGTTTGAAAAACAAAAAGGGATTCCTGTCTTCAACGTGCCAAAGAACTTTTAGAATTCCAATTATTCCTCTGCGTACCTTCACTGCTAAGTCACTTAAGTCATGAGAAAACGCACAGTGTGTTGACAAAATGATTCCTAGATATTTATAACTATTAACTATTTTCAGTTTTGTACCACCTTAATACATCATTCTTCTTTTCTAGCAACATGACCCCTGTTCCTGAAAATAACATTAGATTTTTTTCATATTTACAACTAGGTCCAAGTGTTTTGTTGCTGGTTTTGTAAGCCAATCACAGTATCCGAAAATAGGGCAATGTCGTCAGCAAATAAAAGGAGAAATAACTGGATTTACTCTGGACTGAATACCATGCAGATCTTTTGTGTGAATTTCGTTGTAAACTCATTATTAAATAGTGAGAATAATACTGGACTACATATTTCCCCTTGCTTCAAATGCCTAGGACATTCAAATTAGTCTGTCAGATCGGCCCCCACTTGAACTCTAGCTTACATGCTCTTAATCACCCTAACTTTCACATTCCAGAGTTTATCTCTTATAGCAGAATCAAATGCTTCATTAAAATCTATAAATGCTACATATAACTTTTTTTGATGTTGAAGTTGTTTTTGTATAATAGCAACTAATGTGAAAATGTGATCTATTGTGCTATGATCTCTTCTACAACCAGCCTGTTCCTCACCAACAATATCATTATGTTAAATCCAAGTCCTTATCTCTATTGTCATTGGAATGGCACAATTCATCAATTTCTTCATCTTCACTCGAATTTTCAATGCCTGTTCTTGCATTGTCTCCAAATACAATAAAAGGAAGGTCGTCAGAGATCCTAATTATGTCTAAAATGCCATCTTCAAGCATCGTAATGCCATTATAAATATCAGTATCTTTGCAGCATGGAAAATCAACAGGTGGAATATAAACACCTAGCAAAATCATGTCTGTATCAGTTTGTAATAACTCTTTGGACACCTGCAATCATGTTATCATATAGAACGCATATAAATTGCCCACTCTTGCAGCCGGAAACATAATCACGCTTTCCTGACTTGCTTGTGGGCTTTTTTGAAACACCTCCATTATTGGAATCTGTAGGAAAGTTTGAAAACATTTGCTTCTTGGTTTTGACTTATTGCATTGGCTGCTGACAGAGGCAAGTTCAAAGTCAATGATGCATCCGTCTGTGAAAATCATGTCAAAAATTATTTGCATATTTTGTCTCATTTTCCATAGAAAAATAAGACAGTGTTATGGGTAAACAGTTGTGTAATTTTATGGCAAAGGCATGAACGTTTAAAATTAACAAGGATTATGTGTCTCTAAGTGCTTTGGAATTATAATATATAAAATTTTATGAGCTAATCACACTTATAAATACACACTAAGCTTTGAGTGCCTATGTACACAAGCTTATGTAAGCACACGCACAGGAGCACCACCCTATCAAAACACACAATCACTGAAAAGCATGAAACAACTGTTTATTAGTTAAATTCATTGTATTCACCATTGCCGATTGATAATTTTCTACCTTGACAAAATGCTGCACCATCTTCTTGGTCAAATAATGTATCAAAATACTTTATACCCGCCCGAGAACCATTTTGAAAATCACATGCAACCTGATTAAGTGTATCATTTCACTGTGTTCCTTTCATCACCAGTCAGATGTGGTGAAAAAAAAATGAACACGGAAGTCTTTCTTGAATGCAAGATTCACACAAATGCAAAGGTATTTTTAAAAAATGGAAAGATGCAAGGACACACACACACACACACAGAGAAATCAATCAAATTTTGATAGTTTTACCATGAAACAAATATATGCTAAAAACAAGAAGCAGGACTAGGAAGTTTCCTGCTAAATGCATAAATCTCTTAACTGTTCGTTGAAACAGTAAATATTTAAGGTAAAACTTGACAACACAATATACTGTCTAGGATATGCTTGTATTATATATTTTTTTAAAAGACAGGGGAAGGGGTTTTAGAGGAGATTACAAATTTAAACTGTGCATTATGGGAGATCAAGCCTTTATTCTATGTTATTTGAAGAAATAAAATATAATTTAAGGTTCAGCAACAAAAATTATCCCCATGCCCATGTGTGTTTATGTGATGACTGCTTGATATAAAATCCCACTCATTCACACAATCCAAACACTATACAGAAAGTTTCCATGTTAGCACCTTCACATGTCCACCAAAATAAATTATGATGAGGAATCGTTGCATTAAAAACAAATGCACATAAAGAACCTTGATTCTCCTAGATTTGTTCATAAGTACAAAAAGTCATATGCTCAAAGAATGTTAAAATCCACTGAGATGTCTGGGTGTCTATGATGCAAACAAGTTTCAACTGTTGCCGATAATGTGCCTGATAGATGTAACTAAATGGGTTTTCTGATTGTTCTTTTTCATATAAGACTTTAAGAGCACAAATAATTTAAAAAGATTGAAGTGATTATTTGCCTCCTTTACTTTCTTTTCGTATCTATTGTCATTCCTTCTGCCTACCATCTTTAAAAAAATACCACTTTCCAGGCACAAGCTTCTTCATCCCTTTGCTTTGAATGAATTATATGTCTTTTCTCCTTTAAAATAGCAGTTTTCTATAAGCTAACTTAATTTAAGCAACCCTTCTTCTGTTAAAATACCAGTTATCATCTTCAATGAAGGTACATGCTCAATTCAACAATATATGTTTTGCTGAAAGGTTTTTGCCTTGTAGTAAAACTAATGGGAGATTACTCCATAACTCTAAAGTACTTTTGGTAGAGGGGAAGTGAGATGGGAACCCATGCATTTCAAGGTTCAAGTGAGCTTTTTGCATGATTTGATGACCCCAATTCAATACTTACAATAGCAAACAATTATTTTTGTAAGCAACTGAACAGTTTCAAAAATAGTATTTGGCTTTATATATTCTAGAACCATGGAAGATTTCAAAAAGGTTGTAGCAAAATTTGATGTCAGACTATCACAAAAATAGGAGCGCCTGGTAGTGTAGTGGTTAAGACACTCGCTTGTTACCACTATAGTGAAAAGGTCCTAAGTTCAGACCCAGTCTGGATACACTCTGCATGTGAGACCTGTTTGCTGGGATGGCAGTTGGAGGTTTCCTCCCTCTCCCCCATGGTGTGAAATCACCTCAAGCTGGAAGCACTTTTCTACTAACTCAATTAACCAACCAATCACAAAAATTGACAGAACTGAGATAGCTTGTTGCTACGCTCACGAGAGAGTGAAAATGTAATAAAGAACTTTACAAGAATTTTTTGACTATTCAGCTGAAAGGGAAAAACATACTGCATGTTAAATAAAAGCAATGCAGAAGATTACATGTTTTAAAACACATGTTTAATAAGTTTTCTAGTATTACATCCAGTTAACTCAGTCAACAAACCTATGTGAGCAGAGATCTTGAAAGAAACTTGTGTGGAATGTATTAATTTATTCACAAACAGGGAAGACATGAAAAACAAACTACAATGCAGAGGTAGAAAATACGGGGGCATGTGATGGTAACTTCTTATTCATTTCAACCAAAAGTACAGACTGGCACATTTTTCTCTGCTCAGGAAACAGGAGCTCATCAAAAATAAATGGTCCAAATATTATCACATTAGCTGCACATCTCAGTAATGATTTAAGTTGACAAAAAGAGATTAATCTCTTCCCAAATCACTTTTAATTTTGTTTCTTACATTTTGTCAGTGATTCCGCAGAGGTCAGATTTTACCAATCATATTTGTGGTTTCTAAACAATAAAAGTCAGTACAATTTCAACTGCCGTTAGTTGTGACATCACTGACATAAGACTGACAAGAGTTTTTTTGAAACGAATAAGTAAATGACAGGACAAATACAAAAAGTTAATATATAAATATCTTGCTATGCTCTAGCAAAAAGACTAGTCTTACAGAGACACCAGAAAACGATGCATCTTCATTTGTAAGTAGGACAATTTGTGACCAGTCTACAGTCCCAAATCAATGTTCAGAATATTACTTAACTAATAGCTCAATCTATGTTTATCCTCTAAATATTATTAATTAATATAGTTTTTATTGCGAACTAAAGACGGCACTGTTTTGTTAATCCTCCAGCAACATTGATCTGAAACTTCTTATATCTAGTTCCTTTAGTACCAGATAACAATGTTCTGTAAATATCATGTAGAAGAGATTAAATACAGTGACACTATTTTAATTATGTACCACAAATTTATTCCTTATCTGAAAATTATGTACTTCAAGTATTTTTTTCACATGAAACATACAAACATAAAAATAATGCTTTCCTCTTTAACCAGCATAAAGCCAGCAGGACTCTTATAAACACCATGTACTAAATGCAGCAATAACAAAATGAATAGTTTCACAAAAAGGTAAAAATGACTTATTTAATAATAGATGACCACATATAAAGAAAGCTTTGAGCAAGCAAACCTACTTAATTGTAATATAGTCCATCATTACCATCGAACCTTGTCCTTGTAATGATCAAGCAAGCTCCATCTCTTTATGGTTTCATATCCAAGAATGATGAAAAATGAAAATGTCACTGACTGTACCAGGCGTGCTGACAATCCTTTGGTCAGCATCCATATGCCTTCTTCAGCCCACAGAATCTCAATAGTTTCTTTCAATGGTCGCCCCTCTACCTGTTACATATCCACAATTCATTTGTCACATTTATTAAATGTTGGGTAGATGGCTAGAAGAGCCCAAAATACATATAATCAGTTAAAAATATGTTCATGTAATCCCCATTAATAATTTACCTTTGCACTTCATATACCATTACCGTTACTGAAGGCACGGAAATTAAAAAAGCCATATAAATAAGTTCAACTGTGATTATTAAAAACTTACATAATTACTGGAAGAAACAAATGTTGTAATATAAGAAGACTAATAAAAAAGATTTTCCCCAAAACGGACACTGAATATTTTCTTTGTACTGAACAACAACTTGTATGCTTAAAAGTAAATTCAATTACCTGAATTCTGGCACGGATAACATCAAGTGGATGTGTGATAAGAGCAGATGATATTCCACCAGCTGGAGCAGCCACCACTTTCAGTGCAAGCCTAGGAATCCATTCTGGAGAAATGGCCGTCAAACCACCTAGAAGAAAAAAAAAGTCTATATATGTATGCTTGTAGTATATGCTAATAAAACAAAAATTCTGTTATGTTCCTACTGAAAATATAATTTTTATTAACTCAGTTTATATATACATGAGTGTGCGTATATGTGCTCAACACAAAACTTGGATTACATCACCAACATTTACTGACTGATCCTCACACTATGTCGTACTCGCTTCTCAAGGCACATTTCTAATACTAAAGGACTGATTCCTAATCATCGGTGGTTTATTAGACCTTGTGCCAAAAAGTGTTTTAACTTGATCATTGAGGTTTTCCTACATAGACATGAAGTTTCTGACAGGAGTGGGGATTGTTTAAAATCTTTAATCAAGTAATCAGTTGAAAGTCAGAAAGGATAAAAGGGAACTCTGATGCTGCAAGTATGTCCCCATATTTGACACTTTTCAGCTTCCTTATGCTGAACACTACAGTTGAACTTTAATTTAAAAAAGAGACTATTGACAAATGGTTCCATTAAAAAAAATCTAGTTTTTGTTATAGAATTTTTAATTACTCCAGTAATTTATTACTGTTCATTATAGCAATAGTGATTTAGAGGATTCTTGCAAACTAAATTTTATTCTATTTGAATATCTGTACATATATAGAATCTAATGCTTTTTCATGTTTCATCATTTAATACGGTTCTTGCCCACCATAGGAAAAGAATTAAAATTACCTGAATAGATGTCATAGAAGAACCACCACAAAGCACTGTTTGGTGCAAAAGCAAGCAGAGATACAACATAACCTTTGTAGAATCCCATTACACCTCCCTGCCTGTATACAGCCTCCACAATAGCCTTCACGGCCCCGACTCTTGAATATCGTGCCTCTTCAGGAATATGCAAGGTTTGAAGTGTTGACAGCTTTTCCTGAACACGCTTGGAACCTTCTGTCTTTCGACCCATCAGCATGAGATGCTGTGTGACAATGTCAATCGGTACAGAAAACGTCTGACCTATTACAGAGGCAACACCCCCTGAAGCGAAGGAGAGCACTTTTGTGTTTGTAACATTGGCTTTTTCAGAGAGGTGGTGGCGTGTCCATTCATATGATGTGATGTACGACATGGATGGACCCAGATGCAAGCAGCTTACCCAGAATCCTCTATACAGACCAGCCACGCCTTCCCTTCCTGCTATTTTAAGAAAAGCATCAAATGTACCTTTGTAGAGACTGTTTCCTCTTTGAATCTGCAGGCGAGTCTTTATTAGCATAAACGGGTACAGGATACTGCGAATGGAGAATCCACTGGCCAGAGTCAGTGGATAGTACTTTCGTGTATCCATCATCCGCAGCTCAATGACATTGATTTCACCCATGTCAAGACTCATGATTGCTGACTTTGTCTGCTTTCAAAACATAGTATGCTATGTTTCATGTTATATATTCTGCTACCTAACTGTGCATTTGGCGCAATTATATTCTATAAAACAGGTGACTAAAAAGGTGTCTTTTTCTAGTGAGTATTCCATTTGTTTGTCCCGTAGCATAAAGATGTTTCTCAGGTGATTTCCTTCTGCCAAAGTGGAGTATCACCTGTTCAATTTCATAAATTGGGAAATCAACTCATTATTCTAGTTGTCTAAAACAGGAATATGTTGATGTTTCCATCATAAGAAGAATGAGGTTGTTCTGATTAAAGCTGTGGTACAGGCTGAGATATCTAGTGGAAGACTGCTGAAAATGACCTGAATTCATCCTCTAATTCATCAATTCCACTCCATCTTGCCCCCAAGACATCTTCTGCCAGCGAGTCCACTTCTGAAGACACATTAAAAACAGAAGATTGTAAATTATTATCTATAACAAAGTAAAAGAAACTTGAAACTTGTGATACCTTTAATCTATTCTGAAATTTTTTACTGGTCAAGGTGCAAAGAAAAATTTTTTAATATTAGTTCCAATGGTTCTTCTATTATTTGTTCTCATGCCAATGGCACCTCTCAGTACCAGATTTTCCCCAAACGTTATTTCTCTTGAAATGCTGACTTATTAAGATTGCCTACTGGCTTTGCCATGCTTGAAATGTCGCCTTATGCACAGCTAACTTTATTATTTCACTAGGATGATTAAGTTTCAGACTGTGAATGTAGATGCATGCTGGAAGACATTGAAAGATTCTAGACAGATTTCTGTGTTTTAAACAGAAGTTGTTTTATATTAGCTTTGAACGAAAGAGAGAACTGCAATTAATTGGGCTCTGGGATAAATAAAGTCTTATCATCACAAGAAAAACCTTTCGCAACATAACAAGTGTTTAGTCAGACTGTTAGTGTCTACAGTATCTTTCTGTCTGTAGGAGACAATTTTACACAAGCAAAATGGGTTGTGATGCAAATGTGTTGACAAAATTTCACCGTAAACATTTCAAATTGGAGGCAGCCCTACATATCATGTTTGTGGAGACCAGGTCATACATAGAATGTGGTCAGTGCAGATCTAAACTGTTGCAGAGCACATTGCTACAGGCTTTCATTATTGCAACAGCTGGTTAAGTCTGTACCAGAGTACAAAATTCTCAGAAATAATGTTTATTGCAGACTGATTTAATATATTACAAAGAGTGGCAGACACATTGCAGAGCATACACCTCGTTTATCTCACCACACTTGCCTGAGGCCAGTAATGTCTGCTTGGAATTCATTAGCAGGATAACAAATCTACACTATACAAAAAGCTCTGGTAACCAATAAAAAAAACATGAGATGGCAGTAGATATAAGGATCTGAGAAGCTTTGTGTTAGGCTTGACCTTGGTAATCACAACTTGAATTAAAAATTACATAATGAACGTTGGTAAGTCTAACCTATATGCTTAATGGAAAAATAGTTCAAAGATTTATGGGTCATTTTTGCCAACAGTGATACCATGGCACAGTTTAAGAATCAAAATAACATTCTGTACTGAGGACGGGATCGTTCTAAATGATTTCAAAGTTCATAAACAGCAACCCAATGATCATAAGAGTATCGATACTACTCAAGATCTAAATATTTTAACAACTGACTTAATGATTGTATACATATATAATTAGGAAAAATTAAAATTTAATTGACAAGCGTACTTGCTGAGGAAAGAATAACATTCATCTTCGAATCATACCACTCCCATTTCCATTATTCCAGAAGCTAGCAAATGAAATAAAATAAGAAAACGTGATTTAGAGATTCAGACCAGTAGTCGCGACAACAGATGTATCGTTTCTCTTACATAGTTGACTGTTGTTTATAAAAAAAACTATTATCCACTCCCAAAGAGATGAGCAAAAATTTTCGCCGTTATCTTTTCTGTGTCATGTCATGTATTGAGACACGGTCACGAAAATCTGAAAGTTCACTTCCGTTTAGACCGCAGATAACGACTTCTTTACCCAACAATAAATATAAAACAAATCGCAAATCTTATAATACAGTTAATGATTCTTATTATACAGTTTGTCAAGGCTCCTGTCTGATTTAAGTAAATGTTATCTTTCTTTATAATAAAAGTTTGTTTTTGAGTGAATTTTCGTGCGAGAACACGTGTGTCTGCTATAAGTCATGGCTGCCGAGGAAGAACCCGTAGATTTGGAAGAAAACGAAAATTTGCAGGAGTCCAAAACAAAGAAATCAGCTAAACATGATTCAGGAGCGGCAGATCTGGAAAAAGTTACAGACTATGTTGAAGAAGCAGAAATTTCTAGTAAAAATCTTGATTATGTAAGTTATTGTTTTTACTCTATAAGTAATGCTGCAAATATAAACCCACAGTCGGAATTATTTACCTTTTTTCAATTTGTTATTTACGATATTCATTTACTGTTTCTCGTAAAACAGTATCCGTACATTACACAGTGTGTACCGAACAGTCACTAGCATTTGTCCACTTTGGAGACTGCAGTGCTTTTTGTTTTTCAGTCATCGCATCATAACCAAAACAATTTCTTTAATAAACAGTTATGTATATACACTATTCAGGAGACTGGCATCAATATTCAAGATTCTATAATTGTTTCTTTATATTGATATAGCCTTGTAAAACACTAAAAGCAGAAAGTAAAAGAACATGAATGTTGTGTGTGGGGGGAGAGAGGCTGCAAGAAAGAAATCGAAAAGCCAAATAAGATGCTTGCATAGTCATTCTTTTTTAGACGTTAATGTTATTCATTCTCCCCTTGTAAGGTATGGAGAAATTTACATTATACACAAATAGCAGTTCACCCATAAAATGTCCTTATATAAAGCTTGAATAACTATACATGGAGCTTGAATAAAAGAAAATGTGTTAATAATAATACTAAGGATGATAATGATGTTAATAATATTTCTACTGTTTTAAAATGACCTAAAACAGTGACATTACTTATCAAAGCTATTGCAAGTAATTTTGATCAGCATAATAAGTTTTCTCAGTATGTGAGCTGCTGAAAATTTATTGTTTTAATTGAGGAAACACCTAAATATGATGAAATCAAACACTACTTCATCATTTTCCCTACTAAACTTGAAGGTAGTTTATGTATTACCTTTTGAAAAAACCCAATAATTTTAGTTTTCTCTACATTAACAGACATATGCTATGTTGTACAATATGCTGACAAAACATTGAGTGCTTCCTGTAAACTTATTTCCGATTCAGAACATATTACAGTGTCATCAACAAACCAGAGTAGGAACATCTGGTAAAGGTTTTCTACATCATCATTAGCCATTTTGATAGAAGTAGCTTTACTTACTACAAATTGCTGATCATCAATATTCTCAAGCAAATAGGACTTAAAATCTTACAAAAAAACATAGCAAAAAGCAAAGGTGATAGATTTTCCCCCCTGCTGTACCCTCCACGAATTTGTAAAATAACCTGAACAGCATTTGCTTACCCTAATGCAAGAATTTTCCTTGGCATACATATATTTTATGGTTTGAAGATAATATTTATAAGCATTTACTTCAAATGCTGTTTCTTAGTCAATAAATATACAATAAAGAAACTTCTTTTTTTAAGAAGAGGTTCTTTTTATACTATATAATGTAAGCAAAGGATCAAGTGGTAAGTACCTAGCCTTGTATCCAACTTGCTCCTGACCAAGTTTATTATAACTATCTTAAAATAATGATAACCTTGTATTTAGCAAAGATGTAAACAGTTTACCAATGCAGCTAAGAATAGTAATCCCTCAGTAGCTAGCCAGGTCACTGGGAGAGCCCTTTTGCTTAAGTTAAATCTTGATTTCACCAGTGCATCATAGTGTTGGAACTTCTCCAGTTTGTAGTATGACATCAAGATTTTTAGAAATTTGTAATGTTATCAAGGCCCCATTATTTATTGGCTTTTAATTTCTTTAAACAATTACTAACTTCATTCTCTGTAAATGGTGCATTTAAGACGAACTAATCATAGATTCATACTTTAGTCAGCATCCTTCATGTTATAATCAAACTGTAGCTCACTGTCATCGCATTTCTGTAATTTGTTGAAATGGTCATAGAAATAGGAGCATGATGGCATGTTAGTATCATTAGTCATATGTAGTTTGTTGATTAATTTCCAGAATATCCTTGGATCACCACTCTTTAAATTTCGTACTTAGCTTACCAGATAGTGATATCTACAGTGATATCTACTGTATTTTTTTTATTATTCTGTACTGATTCAACAATTTTTCCCTTATGAGTTCAAGAATGTTATATCACTTTGCCTTGTTTTTGGCATGCATTAATTCTGTTTACATTGTGTGTTAATCCAGGGGGATAAGCTCATTGTAATATTTTTTAATTTGTAATTTTTAGGATAGCTTTTCTGGGTCCGTTTAGTTTTTTCTGCACTTTTTAGAATACATCATTGATATTGATAATGACGGAGTCAGCTTTATCCATTTACTAGGTTTGTTGATTTCAGTAGGTGCAAAGGTTCAGTGTTAATTTCTGTTAAAACTTAATCATCAAGGTTTTGGATGAAGAGGGTTTTGATGTCCCTTTTCCATGTAGGCTTCATAAATATTTGAGAAGTATTAGGATTAGTTGTTACCTCTATGTTCTGCCTATTTATAGTCTTTTCAAAGTTAATACAATAGGACAGTGTCCATTACACATCTTCTAGAGCTAAGTAAAGGATGAGCTCACATTTTTTGCATGTAATTGTAATTTACAACTTGCAGTTGCACACAAAGCTGAGGCTCTTTTGAAAAAAAAAGTTTGTCACTTTGTGTTTGTTTCTTATATTGAGCAGATTTTGCATATAGACAATTCCAGAACAAATAAACATTTGAAAGCTGTTTTATAATGTTATTTGGGTACTTATTTTAGTTATTCTAAAGCAGAAAGTGTATTTTGTTTTAGGCTATGAAAGTAGTGAATGATCAACAAACACGAGAAGCTCAAGCCAAACAAGAGAAAGAGAAAGAACTATCAAAGGTCAAAATTAACAAAGACGATGTGGACTTGATAGTAAGTTTAAGTGTATTTCTTTGCTACTCTGCATGGTTTTGGTACATAGAGTTCTATTTGTCATAAAGAGAACTAAAACTTTATGAGAATATCGCACTTACTGCTCACTTGCAAAAGTTCTAAAGTATTTCGACCCAATATGAAAAATGATCTTTTACGAGACAATAATTTGTAGTAAAAATCATATTGAAGAAGAAGTAGAAGATAGTAGAACTGTTGGACTGGTAACCAAAAACAATATACGTTTCTATTTTGTAAAATTAATTTATGAGTGACATTCCCTAGAATGCCAATGAAACTATTCTTAAGGGGAAGTAACAAAGCATTCTCACATCCTGCATCACACTTTTAGGATTTCCATTTTTGTTTGCTGCACTGGTCATTTGCTAAGAAGGCAGCAGGTGAGACTGGGCAAAGGGTCATGCACAATTGAAAATGGAGTGCAGCAGTAAATAGAATTAGTCTGTGCAGTGTCTGTCTGATGCAGTGATTGCCATCAATTTTTTTTCCAGGTGCAGGAGATGGAGATTACAAGAGCAAAAGCTGAAAGGGTTTTGAGAGAACACAAAGGAAATGTGGTGGAAGCATTGACAGAACTGATAAATTAAGTCATATTTGACCGCTTGTGTTTAATCATGTTTATGAGGAAATGCACTTTGAGTTAAATTTGTGAAAATGTTTGCTTGCTGTAATTTGCATTTCCATTTGTGAGTCCATAAATAATGAAAAAAATCTGGATTTTGTAACCTGTGTTTTTATTTGAATAACTATGGTAGCCTTCAGTCTTTCATTTCTAAGTGAGAGTGGCAGTTACCTGTAGTATAATCCTGTGCAGGCATAAAAAGGTAAATCGTGATTCTCTCTTTGCACGATTGTGGCCTTACTGCACAGCATGATGAGCCAGTAACGTGGCTCATGCTACACGCGCGTGGCTCTGCAGTTTCACTATCGTCTACAAAGTCATAAATTTTAAGCCCATGTTTTTGAACATAGAAATATTTTCAAACGCGCCAAGAGGATTAAAATTACATGAGTCTTAACAGGATTTATTTTCTCTCCTTTAGATGATAAAGTAAAAGTTGCAAAATTGATTTTGTAACACCTAGAGAAGTGGATAGCCGAGAGATAGAACATTAGCCTCCAAAATGAGTACGCTATCTGGCTTGCTACCTGTGTGGCCCAGTAAACTTGTCCCTAGTCAACCCAGATGTTGAATGGTTATTTTACTACTTAGAAGTTGGGGAAGGTAAGCAAACAAAGAGATGTGCACCCCCCTCCCTCTACAAAAAAACCCCAAAAAAACTAGACCCAAGAAAGGGGAAGTCTTGTACTACACTGTCCAAAAGTCTAAAGATCATAGGACGATTGTTACCTTAACAGCTGCATTTATAATATTCACTGTTTATCGCATCCCATGTTGCATGTTTCTATGTTTGTGTACTCTTGTAAAGACATTAATTTTGGTGGTTTAATTTTACATATTGCATTATGCTTGATGAGATTTTATGAAGGTTGTAAATTTGCTTTTTTGTTTTAAAATTGTTATCTATGGACATGCACAGACAAATTTTTATTTTTGAAAAACATAGTAATTGCACTATATAAGCAGGAACTTTTCAGGGTATGGCAAAACATTGAATGAAAAGATGGTTTTAGAGAGGGCATGCATTTGTGTGTGTGTATGAGAGAGAAAGAGGTACTGGTAATTTATAAGTCAAGAATCCTTTATGCCTCCTAGAAGCTTTCACAATAATTATTAAGACCAAGCAAAATATTTCTTGTTGGCATTCATGTTAATGAAGCTTTTCTTCCTTCTCCACCATCCTCAACATTCAGTTATTGTGATGGATTGGTTGCATAGTAGATGTCATCACTTCTCCTCTCTCTTGGTTTGAACATGGCTGACAGCTGGTCGTTGATGAACTTAAAGCTGTGGCGTTTTCCCGGAGACTCCACCCAGCAGTCGGTCATGAGTTTGTAAAACCTGCAAAAGCAATGCTTTCTTTTTGTCTTGTAAGTAGGCACATGACAGCTAACAAGGATCTGTGAGCAAATTAATTGTAACAGAATGGTTGAGGATGTGCGTAGTAAGACACTGAGATTAGTTTGCAAATTGTTTTGCTTTGTGTATTAACTTCCTCGATTAAGCTTATATTTTCATCCTTCCTCTTTTTCCTTTTATTTCTCCCATTAATTTATTATAAATCTGTGCTGGAGATGAAGGATATAGATATAAATAATCAAAAGAGCATGCATATCAAACAAATAAGGTGATCCTTTAGATGCTGTTGTAAGTAAATGAGTATTCTAAAGCTTAACATTTTGAGCAGAAAAGATTTAGAACATGTGGCCACCATTTAAGTGCAAGCTGCATGCTGACTTGCCTTGTGTAATTTTGATTTAAAGAACAACTGATGTTTAAATATTGGATATTCGTAACCACATTAGCTCCATTGTGGCACAGTTTTGGGGGAAAGTAGGACACTAAGTTCAATGCACGTATCTTACATGTCATCAGCAAATTCAGGCTTGCCCATGCGGTAGCCAGACTTGAGCCGTGTTCCAATCTCAGTGCTCCGAATGTCAGGGTAAGGCTGTTGGCCTGTAGACAGAATGTATCAGTGTAAGTATATGTATATAAAACATTTATCCTGAGTTTCATCAGCGTACAGTTATATTCGTTTAGAAAAATTTGAGATGGGGCAACAGATTAGTTACATCAGCTATAGCATATTTCAGATCAGCAGAAGCTGGAAAAAAAGGTATAGAAATGTGTGTATTGTTTCATCAGGCACCCTCCTGCTTGCAAAGAGATTACCACCAGAATCACTTACTACTAAACCCAGTAATGAATAGTTACGCCCTACCAAGGCTGAAAATCTCCCAGAGTGTGATTCCAAACGACCACACATCACTTTTTTCTGTTGCTGGCTTGTCTTCTAGTACTTCTGGTGCAGCCCACTTGACCGGAATCCTGGTTTGCTATTTGCAAAAAAAAAAAATTTGCATTTTTCAGAGACAAACTTGAATAAGATGTGGGTTGAAGATGTCTGGGAACATTATGATGTGAAGAAAAAGAGTTGTCACAAGTTAGAACTATTTAGGCTTTAAAGTTCTGAGATGGTGAACGTGTGTTAAGGCAAGAATGAAGACCAAAGAGCTTTGGAAGCAGATGCAGGCAGAATGGTGTGTGGAAAATGAAAATCAAGCATTAAAAATTCCAGCAATTATTTCAAGAAAAAAAGTTGGGGTAGGGGAAAGTTGATAAGGAGAACTGAACCTGAACAATTTCTTTAGAATTGTTGCTACCTGCCTGCCTTGTCTGTTGGCGTAAGTTCCTGCTTTATCTAATCATATTAACAAATACATTCATAAGGCATCTTCCACCTACTGGAATAATATTCATACATGACACTTATTTAGTACTCTTTGTACCTAGATAGTACATGGTCTGGTTAAGACCTATTTTGTCTGTACCTAGATAGTACATGGTCTACTTAAAACCTATTTTGTCAGTCAGCAGCATAGTTATGTTGTTCCATGTCATTTTCTGCTCGTACAGATCATTCTTTACTGGTTTTTGCCAGGTTCCATTTGGTTGACATTTCCTCTTAACTTCACCTGTCAAATAATGGGCAGTTTTGGGTGGTACATTTGTTTTAGTTCTGCACACATGCCCTATCTATCCCCATCTTTACTGGATGTAGTACCATATGATATTTGTGCTGCTGGCTTTCATGAGGATTTTCTTGGTGATTATGCCTGGCCAGAAGTTTTGGATTCAGTTAACGTTAGGCAGCTTTGCCAATGAACTAGTGCACACCACCAAAGAAGCAAGAAGTCAGAAATTCAGGTCTTTTACGTATATCCGTGCCTACACACCCTGTACTTACCCCATCGCCGACATGCTGCGGGCCGAAGCCGGCGACTTTGGCGTCCAGGAAGAAGGTCAGCAGGACATTGCGAGCCGCAAGCCTCTGATGAGTGATCTGTGAACACACACACTGGGGCTGAGGCAAAGATACCTAGCTGCTTAGTCATACACTAATCCGTTTTTTGGTCTGCCAGTCTATATGGACCAAACATTCACCATGCTGTACAGATTGTCATATTAGGCCATCAGCAAAGCCCTTAAGCTATACAATGAGATGAACAAAGGAAATAAGTTTGTAGTACATCGCTTAACGACGGAAATCTGTAGGCAAACCTGGGAGAAAACTGCTTTTTCTTGTAGGTGAAGTTTTTGATTGATATAATCGTCAACATTTCCATTTGTACAGTACTGGTAGAGGCTTTTAAACCTACAGTCTGATGTTGCTTTTGGTCTCTTTCTCTCTCTCGCGCGCACACACACACTGAGACACAAGCACGCATGTGTATACACACACACACACACACCCCTCCGCGCCTTTCATTTTCAGTGGTTTTTGTTTGGCTATTTTATCTACCCCCTTACCACTCTCTGTTCATCATCTCCACCTTTGTTATCTTTCAGACTTTAATTGAGTCTGTTCTTCAGTTTTCTCTTTATCTTCCTCACTCTGTTAGGCACACATTCTTCACAGAATGGTTTCTTTCTCAACCACCTGTACGAAGATTTGGACTGTCGATAAGACTAGTACAGTCCTCTCGTTGCTCACCTTTTTGGAGGCCAGGTAGTTCATGCCGCAAGCGATGTCCCTGGAGAAACGGTATAACTTTTCCATAGTCTCTTCGTCAGCTTTCCCGTTCTGCTTGAGCAGCCACGCGTCCAGCTGACCCATCTCACAGAACTCCAGCAACATAACCGGACCCACTACAGACAGCAAGCGACAAGTCAGTGACCCTACAGCACGTCACTTGTCTTGACGGCCACTTCTTTAGGGGGCATTCACACAGACAATCGGAAAATGAATAGCCGAATGTGTCTAAGCACACTATCGGTTCGACACCCGTTGTGTCGCAGCATACTTTATCTGAGATCACTGTCGGAGCTGCGCGGTAGCCGAGATTGTCACTGCTGTTTCAAAAGGCTGACCCTGAGTAAAGGGCGGTCTGTAACATCACTCTCTAACATCTGAAAGGTTACAGGTCTACCTTTTAACACATGTTTGCATTAAAAGCGAGTTGACATGAGTTGTCCGTGTAGTCGCCGACGGATTGCTTATTTCACGAGCTAGAAACTAAAGGGAAACAACTTAGTTCAATTGTTTCATGGATGAATGTTGTTGATAATGTCCCTTCAAACACAAAAAAATCAAAGAATAAAATATTGGGTCTCTAAAAACAATGTGCAAACGCTCGATTTTAAAAGCCGAGCACATTTTTTGATGGTGTACATTCACCGTTTAATTTTTTTTTCGGTTACCTATTACGCAACAGACAGCAATAGACACAACATTTCCGTAAGTCGCAAATACTGAATACTTATATAAATAATCATATGAAATAGTTTATGGTGTATTTATCTTTTGTCTTGGCATGACACGTCTTTCATTCTTATTGATCTTGTACTAAAAGAAAACTATTTAATAATACATTTTCATTTAACTGCTTTAAATACTTTAAAGAAAAGTTTACCCATAACTTCGCTTGAACATCGTTTGAGTCAGATTAAGTAACGCAGACATGTTTTTGAAATGTGCCTAAAACTGGCGCAAATAGAGTGTTTACATCCTCAAATTTACTAAAGTATAGAATCCACCGTCTACAAGTGCCAATCGCTTTGATAACTGTTTTTTCGTATCTTATGTAAAGGTATACGAAAAAATCTGCGTTAGTCGCATGTCACTTTGACTTACGGTGTGTGCTGTCCAAAACAGCGCCGATCATATTCAAAACGTTTTCGTGACGACCAACCTCGGTAGCGTGAAAGTTGATTTTGTTCATCATTTTGTTGGAATCGTCTTCAGAAAAGTTGGCTGCACACGAAAGATGTAAATTATTGCTGCTTGATCAGAAAACACACACACACACACACAGGGATCATACAACACCAACGCATTTATCCTCCTAAAAACAGAAGGGAATATTCAAAAGTGATAGAAGATAGATTTTTCGGGTGGAAAAAAAATTACTTATCAAGGACTTATTCATAGGGTAATTACCATTTTGAGGTAGAACGAAAGGGGCGAAAAGGAAATTAAGAGAATTAAAAAAAAAGTTTGGTGAGACTATAATAGATGTATGAACGTGCAGTGACACGTACTGTAATGGGGTGAGTGAAGTGTAATGAGAATATAACAGGAATGTGCAATGAGAGTGGATGAACAATTTGTGTGTGGGTTTCTTTCTCTGTTCTGGTATTTCACTTGAATTCTTTGTTTTCGCTACATCTCGAACCTTTATTTGATTCACAAATGTACATAATATCAGACATCGATGCACGCATACACGATTAACGTACATTTGAGAACTTTGGCAGCTACTGTTAAGGTTTTGTCAGAACTCTTCAGTGTCGCCTTGTAGATGGTAGCGAACTTGCCCTCCGCTACCTGGTCCAGCAGAGTCAGTCGGTGTGCATCAATCTGCCATGACGGGCGAGTGTCCCATACCTGGCCTGGAGCCAGGTACAGCTCATCCTGATCTTGCGACAGCCGCTGCGCCTTGAAATGGTACACACAACTCAGTTTAGGTCGTCAGCTGCTCGAGACTGTTTCACACTTCGTCTGTAATTGACTAGAAACTGGATGCACAGCACGTCGCTAGTTGGATGGCCAACGCCCAACAGCTAAGCTGCTAATATTTTGTAATGATCCTAGGTGACTGTGCACTAGGGGATAGTTCAGCTCCACTGAGCTTTATTGAAGATGCAAATGCAAGGCACAGAATATTTTGTGCAATTTTCTCTGTAGAAATGTTAGATAAGAGCTTGAATGGTTATGCAAGTAAAGGAGGAAAACATGTGTTACTCAAAACTTACCCAGAAACTTAATTGCGTCAGCAAAGAACAAACACGGGGATGACACTTCACACTACCCACACATGCACCCACCCACCCTGTTCGTACTACCCACGCATGCATACAGCCACCGATACCCCAAGGAGTTTGAACTCAAAACGTTTCAGACCGTGCACAGACTCACTTTGAACGAATCGTTCGCAAAGTTCGCCCGTTTCTTGTTCCAGTGAATGCTGCTTCGCAGCCTGTTGATTCGCTGCTGGGCCACGTCGCCCTGGAACGCCAGCCCCTTCCGCCACAGCACGAACAGCACCAGCACCACCAGTAACAGCAGCAGCAGCAGGAGACCTGGAGGTAGAGAGCAGATTGGGGAGGGGGGACAGGGAGGGAAGACATGGTCATGTTACGGATGAAATTGATAGTTCACGTAATTCCACTGGGAGGAAGATTACGTCGTCACCTGGCGCTCCAGAGTATGAATGGCACATTCAGCACAAATGGTGGAAATAAAAAATAGCTTTATGTAACAAATTTATTTTTGTCCTGTATTTATCACTCCCTTCATAACGTCAGGAGGACTCCCATGTGTCGTAGAATTCTGACGACTGTTATACCGTATCTGGTCAGGGTTGATCATGACCTTGATCAGGAGTGAGAGAAAGAAAGAAAGGAAGAGATTGCATGATCGTACCTTCTTGATCTTTTATGTGCCTAGTTTTGGCTTATGCAAGGTTTCATACTTCCCTGACACAATTGTAGCCTGCATTATGATACACGACGGTTGCAACAAATTTCGTCCTGCGTAAATGCTCCGAAAAATAGGACTTTCATAACAAATTTACTCATGGCCGTAAACGCCCAACATTCACGACGCAGCAACACGTGCGGTAAATCGAGCAACCATTTAAGTTTGCAGAAATGGTACGACTTTCATTTATGTTCACCAGTCACCACACGGGCTTTATCGGGGACATGTGCTTGTACTTTACTGTTCACTGCATTATTTTCGGGCAGTGAACGATCGACGTACAAGAACACTAAACCGGTTAGGCTGAGAGAAAAACATGAAAGCGAGATTAAATCACAAACTCATTCTGTCACTTGCAGAGACTCACCGATGATGATACCGGCCACTGTTGACCCAGATACAGACGAATCGACTGCAACAGAAGAAAAGACAACGTTCACGCGCTTCTTGAGAGGCAAACAAACAGAAAATACTAATTGAACACTCATGTCGGGTAGATAAGGAAAGGCAGCGAGGAAAAAAGAGATGTGCGCTGTTGGTCCCGAGAAAAGTGAGGTCGCTATAACACGTCACTTCCCAACGACCAGAAAAGACCTCGACCTCACCATGTCCATAGCCGACAATTTGGTTTTTGAGTCAGCCTACATTTTATGACAACTTTTGGTCATTCGCTGAAACAATCGTTAACTAAAGGGAAACAACTTACGCGTCCTGAGAGTGAAGCGTCCGGCATCGCTGCGTTGCTGGCCATACAGGGTGACCAGTCTGACGTCATATTCCTGGTCGGGGGTCAAGGCCGTCAGGTCGAGTTGACGTGCGTCTTTGTGAACTTTTCTCTGGCAACCAAGGGTAGAAAAGTTAGGGTGCACTGCTTTACCCTGGACTCACCCTCCCACTAAACTGAAGGAGAGTAACGAGAGACACGGCTTGGCTACTGTTATGACAATCTTAGCGCTAGGATCGCCGAAGTTTGAACTCCCGATAAAGCATCTGATCATCCTGTTAATTCTCACTCAGTTGAATGTAAATGCAGCCAGAAAAAACCACGGACCTTCATCTACTGGATGAGTGTCTCTCATTCGTTGCCTCTTTGCGCTATCATAGGAGTGACCAATTGTAACCAACCCTACAAACGTTAGGTTTTCACTTCCGTTTCCGATTTCAAAATGGCGGGTTTTCCTAACGTCGAAGAAATTTTAGAAGTAATTAAGCTTTTCTGTCATAAGAACCTTGTTAAAGAAGACTGATTGCAAAATCAACATTAGTATTTTTTTGTAAAATGTATTTTGGTTGTTTATAGAAAACGCATGTTGGTTTATCGTCAATTTTATCATATAAAAACATCGTCACAACAGATGCCATTGACTTGCTCTACCACTAACAATTTTTTAAAAAAGCATTGTTTTTGATTTTTCGGACACAATTATATAGATTATTTTGTTACAAAAAGCCTATACTTTAAGAATTAATTTAATAAATGCCACATATGAAGGTTCGTGGTAGCACTGAGTTCACGACAACGCCATTTACTAGCAGACGACAATAGGGAAGTCCCCCGTTGCTAAGGTCGGTTGGTATTGTAAGCTATGATGGCGACGAGGATAGATGTTTACTTTTTGTTGAGGATAACGACATCTCGCTTTATTGGTATGACATCCAACAATGCAACAATGCAACAATTTGCACCTGTCCATTTCTTTCAAATCCATTTACGTCTGCAAACCACTGACATTTATTAAAATTAAATGAAGGTCCGTGTCTCTTCGCAACAGCAAACCGGAACCGGAAACACGGGCGGGCTGATAAGGAAAGCCGAGACTTACACTGGATATAAACCTGAGACACTTATCCAGTAGATGAAGGTCCGTGGAAAAAACAGTACAGGAAAGATATTTTAATTTATTGTATGCATTATCTTATTCCTCTGGATAAAGAGGTTACATAATCAGTCAACTCAAAGTATTAAATCTTTTTTTTTTGACTTCGCTGCTTTTACTTTTGTGTGTGCGTGTGTGTGTGTGTGTGTGTGTGTGTGTGTGTGTGTGTGTGTGTGTGTGTGTGTGTTTTAGGGAGGGGTAAGATATATGACTTATGTCGACGGTGGGAGGGTAAATTTACCTGCACTTGCTGGCCATCTTGCAAGTACGTGACCCAAATCTCGGAGCGAGCGAAGCATCCAGGGGGAAAATCCCAGGTGAGAGTGACGCTAGTGTCCGTTAGCTGCACAATTCGAACGTTTTGGGGAGGGAAATCTGAAAAAAGCAAACAACATGGGTGTGTCCTTCAAGCAAGACCTCGCCCCTCTTTTGGTAAGAAATAAATACAACAGCAACAAAAACAACAAAGAAATGATGAAAGAGAAAGAAAAAAAGGAAGCTGACAATGAAAATATGGAAGGAAACAAAGAAATAGTTTTGTGTTATCTTATGAAGTTATATTTTCAACGGGTAAAGAATGTGTGTAAAGAATGTGTGCAATGACCCCAAGAGTATTTCTTTTTTTTTTTACAAAGTGGAAATCCAATAAATGCCGAAATGAAACTAGGTGGTGTTTGCTATGAAGCATTACTGACACCGAAGGAGCCAAAGTAGTGCTTAAGCTAATTTTCGGTGGTGCTTATTTTACTTACATGCTTCTGTTCCATTCAGAACAGTAAGGTCTTTTTTCTGAAAACAAAAATCGCAAATTAAAATCAACATTAATCGGGAGATGTGATTAGCCTTCTGAACTATGCTGAAAACTTGATCCTCCTTTTTATAAGAGGGTATTATAATTATAATTACATGCAAGAATCCACCCTGCCTGCCGTTTGCTATTTTGCACGAGTGGAGAAGAGGCGTAGGGGGGGGGGGAGTCACGATGCCTTTTTTTTGTTTGTTTTGCTGTCACGAACCTTCATGGTCTGCTTTTTGACGAGTCCCGCTGCGTTCGTGACCTCGATGGAAACTGTGACCTCCTCTGTTGCCAGGTTTTCCTTCTCCACCATCATGTGGCAGTTGCTCACAGAAAAGGACTGATCGAACTGAAACGTCTGACCTCTTGGCGTAGTGTAGCACTCACGGAAGTCGTCGCATGACTAAGAAGACGAGACATCATCATCATCATCATCATCATCATCATCATCATCATCATCATCATCATCATCATCATCATCATCATCGTCGTCGTCGTCATCCATCCATCCATCCATCCATCCATGATTAGTTTCTTCTCCACACTTCTTTTCTTTCAGTCTTCCTCCCCTCTTTTACCTTAGCTTGTTTTCCGGGCACTACTTCTTCGTAGATGACACTTCCGTTGGCCCGAGTGAACGTCCACTTGACGTATGCAATTCCAGATTGCCTGTCTTCTGCGGTCAGCCTAAATCTGTGTAGATCAGATCAGTAATTTGAAATTATTGTACATGTAACAAGATTACAGCAATAAATGCTAATCCAATAAAGCAAGAAATTCTCCAAACGTTTTAGACAGCGTCCAGAACATATCACTCTTATTATATTATCATATTTATTTATTTATTGGAAGAACACCTCATGACTAGCATAAATTGTAACTAATAACTCGTACAATGCAATAGATGTGAACACATGTTAAAAGCTACCAAGACAAACATAAAAAATAAAGCCCCAATTTACCCACACCTTAACAGAATGTAACGCTGTTGTTGTTACAACATGAGTTGTGAATGTTTTAAATAATTTGTTTCTGGAACAAACGCACGTCGACTCACCTAAGCTCGAACTCTTCTATCATGTAAGGCGACAGACAATGGGGGAAGTTCAAGCACATGATAATGAGACAAGCTGTTTTTGTTACTTCCTAAGAACAGGTCTTTAACCTCTTTCAAAAACGACGTTTAAAGACAACATGGCACAAACTGAAGTACTCGCTCCTATTTAGGGAAATTACTCTTGAAAATTATTTTGTGCTTTGGTTCAGCCTGTTCACCGCGCTTTGCGAGCTTCGAGATGAAAGCGTGGATCTGTCAACTCCGTGTAGTCATTCCTTTCAAATGTTTGTAATTCTCTTTGTCTTATCACCTGTCTTTCTTCGCATGGTTGTGTGCGTTTTGTTTCCATACACTGTGCAAGGAAATACTTCATCATGCATACCCATAGAGCGGACACACACACACACACACACACACACACACACACACACACACACACACACACACACACACACACACACACACACACACACATGGACGCTTTAAATCACGCAGCTCAGCATGTTTGCCAGTGGTGACGACTTACGTAGAACTAAAATCGATGCCTGGTACAGGCACATTCATCTGGAAGTCAACGTTTTGAGCATCAGGCTCCGAGTTGTCGATGGTCACCTGGGTGCGTTCAGTACGCGTGTTGCCCAGCACGTCGTGAGCCCGCACCCATACAGTAAACGTCTCACCATTGTTAGGGGGTTCGGGATAAGTGAACTGCTGACTAAGCCCCATTTTCTGCCATTGCTCTTCTCGCGGTTCTGCAGGTTGGCGGAGACCGCCGGCGTTGTCCTTAGTGTAAGCCACGTCAAAGCTGACTGCAAAATTCACCGACACTAAATCCATCACCTAGCAGGTTAATCGCATTGTGATGTTTCACGAATCGAATGATACAGTAACCTAGATTAAAAAATGCAGTAAACCTCCAAAATGCAGGTAGTATACCAAATTCTAAAAAACAGAAACAAATGCTAAAGTGATTTCAATGTTTAGAGTTGAATGTCATCACATATCTGTTTCAGTTCCCGTAATGCCTACATTTTATTGTCATTAAATATCTGTCTCAGTATATACTAATTATCATTTGTTCTACGTATTTGAATAACTTGCACGTATATTATGTAGCTTTATTACAGTTTGTATGTCTGTGTATTACAAATATTTGGCGGTTACCTGGCATATTCACAGTTGTGATGCTGCCTGTATACAGGATTTCATTCCGTCCGGCTCACCGGCGTCGGTGACTCCTTAAAAACAACCCCCCCTCCCCTATCCCCTATCACTCACCGATTCCACGAGCGTTGGGAATGGTATCTACTGTCCTTGAACCCTCATGATCCTCCTCCTGAGAGCTGGATGAGATCTTCTTCCGGGCGTCTTCTAGCTGAGGCGGGTATGGCCTCACTGCTCCCAGCAAACTCTGCTCCTCGTGCAGCTTGTTCAGGAACTGTCTATCCCACGTAACGTTCACTGGACTCAAACTGCTTTGAAAGGTGAAGTTGGCGGCGGGACTAGCGGTTGTGGCATGAAGGGGGTGCTGAGGATCTGACGTCACAGAGGAGACAGGGTCGTAGAGGACGAGGCGGCGGACGTACCTGCTGTTGTTGGCGCGGTCAGAGGCCTCCAGGATGATGGCGTACATGCCTGGGTCTTGTGGCGTGTAGCGCTGCTCATACCCCTGTTGACTGCCCTCCAGTGTCTCCATTGTCTGCAGTGAAAGTGTGAGACTGTAAGCTCTACGCGATCTCTTCGGAGAGCACGGGCAAATATCTAAATAAATGTACAGAGAAATTAATCCATCCTTTTCATAAAAAAGGTGACGTGGACGTACCTGACATCTTTAGAGGAATCTCATTGCTAAATATCTGTAGCAAAATTGACAATTACATGTTAAACTACAGATTGAGCAATTGGACAGAAAATTTTGAAAAAGGCAGGCTTTCGTAAAAACCTATAGCGCCGTTTAGTATATAATCACCGTATTTGCGATGGCTTAGAAGTCGTTCATAAATCACAAGAAACTTGGGGCACTTATTGACTTTAGGAAAGCTTTTGATTAAGTTTATTCCAGAAGAGCTTTCTCAAAAAAGAACAAGCTGAAAGGTAAAGTGAATAACGCCATCCACAGAATGTATAATAGCCTGACAGCTGAAGAAAGGTCAGGGTGACGTAACAGATGTATTTTTATGCCCTATTGGCTCAAAGCAGGTATATATGCAATCTCATTTCATTGTTTATTAATGAGCTAGAAAATCGTGTGATTGACGGTGAACATGGCATTCAGTTATATCTAGAAGTTTGTGAAATATTTATGACACATTCTATGATGACATATGCTGGTGAGGTGTGGGGTTTTGTAGTTAACTTCAGACCATAGAAAATGTCCATAGACACAGTTCACCACAGAGGTCCAGATTTCGTTGCACATTATTATATTTGTAAAGAGTATCAAATTTTGGCTACATATTTTACACATGCCACATAATAGATTACCTTATAAACCTACATTATGCTCTTAAACTTTCATAACCAGAAACAAAGAGAGATTTAACAAAAGCAGATCCAACTTATCATAAAATTAAAAGTCTACAGTTATTCATAAGATCCAAAAACGATAGCAATGATGATAAAAAGAAAAAGAATCATGGGGACTAAAGATATCTGAGTATCATGACAATATAAATACTTGTCCAGACACAAGACCAGCAGCAGTATAGTCTATATTATTACTTCATTGATGAAGAGAGGGTCGAGCGGGTTCCTTATTTCCAGTTGACCATCTACGACACGGGACATCTTGAAGATCTCCACCGCGTATCTGAACATGCCGGACTCTTCATCAAGCCAGCCTTTCCACTGAATCGTCAGAGGTTGCTGCAAAATGCACATAAATCATTAGATTTATTGAACGACATGGAGCCTAATTTATTGTGATTATAAATTCATTTGTCAATGAGAGGGTGGTGGGAGGTACTAAAAGCATCAGCACTAGTATGTAAAACGACGTTAGAAGAGGTACGACACAGATGGAACTAGATATATAGAAAGAGACAAGATAATGTCCTTGGTCACACAAAAAGGTGATCAGTGTTCACGAAATATTTACACAAGGCATTAACCGTTCCCTTCATCCCTTTCAATCTGATACCTTTGTGACGTCCTCTGTTCGTAGCATGAAGACATCACCTGTACAACCTCCCGATGCCAGACAGGGATGCTTTGGCGGTGTGTCAACGTCGAAGCGAAATTCTACTGCCATGGAGTGGCTCACTCCTACAAAAGAGTCCCGCTTGTACACGCTGTTAGGACCCAAGTTAAAGTCAAGGAGAGTACGAACGCCGCCTCCTGTAGCGTGAAAGCTCAACTTCAGGCTGAAAAATTATCCAAAAGAAAATCTGGAAGTTTTTTTTTTCCTGTTCGCCCTTCTCCGTAGCTGACGATGTCACACCTGTGGCACATTCTAAATATTGCACATTAACGGTTCTAGTATTGTATTCTCAAGGCTACTTTACTACAACACAAAGAGTCTGGTTTGGGTTGCACAGGCAAGTGACTATTTCCGTACATAGCTTTTCAGGAATGATATTCTTGTTTCAAATTTGCGGGTACGTTATATGGAATGAAAGTATAAAACCAAACACTCATGCTGCTCAAACCTTGACGATTAACACCAAGGTACATGTTCTCTTTTCTCAGGTACCTACTTGTCTTATCGCATGCTTGTGAACGAATGCATGTAGATACGTTTTCATGGCTATAAAAGTAGAGGGGGAAAAAAGAAGTGAGTAAAAAGTTGTCTTCTTCTTTTGAGTGCTTTTCCGACCTACCGTAGTCACTTCATCTTTCAGATGTAGGCTACTAGCAGTTATCACCAAAACCCTTTGTTTTTGCATCTGTCTCGAATTAACCCACACTGCTGAAGAGCAGTAACTATGCTGAATGTTCAAAAGAAGGCAGTGGAATGTGAAACGAATGGGACTCTTACATGTCGCCCGTATCCAGTCGCATGTCGAAGGGAGGGTTGATAGTGCAGTTGTAGATGCCGGTATATGGCGAGCTGCCTATCGGAATATTGCAAGTCTCATTTTTGTTTAGAGCGGAGCGTCTGGCAGATGTTACTGAAACAGCATGGGCATAAGGTTATTGCCGAAGAAAAACCATACTGAGCACACGCAAAACATGTTAAAGGCATAATCGGTACTTTAACAGGAGTGGGGAAAGGTAAAGCAGTGAGAGGGAGAGGAGATGCCACCCCTCACCACCACCACAACTGGTCCCGAGAAAATTAAGGTCTCTAACAATCTACACCCCACTGTGGTATGCTGTGTATGAGGGAGAGTCTGCTGTGCCCGCTTGTGAATCGAGGAAAAGAATAGCATGTTTGGTAACACCTGAAGGGATTTCATGGCGTGCTGAGCAAGGAGTTTTGGTACATTTCATGCAGGTATAGCATGCTGCAGACCACCTGAAAGAAGAGGAAGAAGAATAAATGACGAGGATAAAGAACAAGACGACATTGACGATTACGTGACCTACGATGATTGATGTGACGCAGGAGACTGTGGCTGATATCTGAAGATGTGTATGTCTACATATTTACTCTGTGTGTGTGTGTGTGTGTGTGTGTGTGTGTGTGTGCGTGCGCTTTACTTACTGTCGCCAGGTCGGGTAAGTTTGGTTTGTTCGATCGTGACAAAGGCGTTTGTTACCCCAAAGACTGGATCTCTCACGTAGCTCGGTGCAGGCGGTAAATTGATGGGGGAAAACTGACCTGCCGCCATGACAGTGACGCGGTTGAATAGCCTTTTGAGGAACAGAACGGAAGAAAGAAAACGGTACTGGATTTTAAGACTCAACGACTGCATTTGTTAAAATGACCTATTATTACGGATACACATTTTGCAAGTCAATGCATGAAAAGGTGGCTTCTTTGACTGTTTATCCCACCAAACAAAATGTATTTAACAAAACAAACTAATGAAAGCAAAATTGTTGTTTTTGTGTTCACTGCGATTTAACAATTCCCATACGTGGTTCTGGGCTGGCTTAATCTTACCAGACCTTGAATAAATACCTTCGATTTGACCAGATGAAGTCTGTGTCTTGTTTTTGGCTGGAATCAGCTAACAAAGAGTACTTTTCCATGAGGACGCCATCTTGTGTTAGCCACTGAGCCAGCCCGGCTCGCATCTGGTAGATTTGGGGTTTCAGCACCGTCTTTTCCACTGATTCAGAAAAAACTACTTTTGTCACCTTCCCCACGACTTTGACTGTTTTCTTTAGTTATGGAATTTATTATTAGTTATTTACTGTTAAAATTGTTGAAATCAACAGAAGAAAAAATAGGAAGACACACGGAAGTTAAAGGACAAAGTGAGAAACAATTTTCGTAATGACTGAGCGAAGATTAATACAAGATACTATTTTCCCAAATCTGAGTAGACACTTCCTTCTGTTTTCGAGATGCACCTCTACGATCATCATCATGCTCATAAAGAGGGCAAAATCGTTACGTCTCGTTTGTACACAGATACAAAGATGGTCCAATCTCTGTAACTGGATAAAACCTGTACAGCGAACATTGTAGGCATAACATCTCCACATTTATGTTGTTGACTTCATTCTGCACGTGATGATGTTTGTAGATATGTATCCCGAGAACGGAAGAGGTTTAATCACCTAGATTCGAGGAAACCGTATTTTGCATTGCGCTTTACCCAATCATTATAAACAAAAAATTGCATCTCATTAGACCTTTAAGGCGGAACCTAGCACAGTACAATACTGGACTGACAAAAGAGAGATGAAATAAATCTATGTGAACAGATCTTGTTTTTGACAGAACGGTGCGTGTAAAACACAAATAGTGTGAGCTGAAGTACCCGTATGAGCATGAGTGAGAAAGGGAGATGGAAATGTAGATGAGCGGTCGCACGCACGGCGTTGTCTATGCACACAAACGCATTCACGCACGCACGCACGCGCACACACACTCACACACATGCGTATGAGCATGAGAGAAGGAATGAGAAATACGGGATGAAAATGTAGATTAAAAAAGTCCACACGCGCATGTGTACGTGTGCGCGTGAGTTTGTATGGATGGGTTACGGCCTGTGTGCGTGTGCGCGAGCGCGTGTGTGTGTTAGAGAGAGATAGATGTGCTACTTACACCGCATACATCGAGAGTCAGGGCTACCGGTGAAGCCCGAGGAACACTGACAATTATTGGGATATTGACAGGTTCCCGGGTAACAAGGGAAGGTATGTGAACAGACGGCTGAAACAGGCGACAACAGGTGTTCAACGAGATCTGAGGCGCACGCACTCACACACCATTTTAACATACATCATGATGTGTATATATATATACACACACACGTAGGCACATACCCTGTTTTGTCACACACACAAATACTACCATAGATTCCCCTGCCCTGTTAAGATTCTCCTCCCGTGTAAGAAACTAAAGAGTAGTATACCGTTAAAGTTGCCCTATATGTAGCAGAGTACTTGAGAATGAGATCTCCATGACTATATACACCACATAAGGTTACGCAGTGTAGAATGCTTTTATTTTGCTGTAGACCCTTAATACAAAAGAAATTATGCTTATATACAGCCAACCAATGTTGATATGCATGTAACCAACAGTATTTGATGTTGATATGGGCCTAGCGAACTAAGCCATTCAGCGCATGATGAGTTTGTCTCTCTTGTTCTCTCACACACACACCATGCACACACGGACACACACAATCACACAAACACATAAATATGTATCCAGAGCTGACGTCTTAAAAAAAATTAAAACTCTCACCGCCTTCGCAGCGTTCTCCATTTCGCCCCACTGGACAGTTGCACCGTCCCGGACCAACGCATGTTCCTCCATTCTGACATTCAGGCTCACAAATGGCTGAAACAGGTTTGAAAGCAGGTCCCGTATTGTGATTTCTCTGAAAATGTGTCTGCATCTTTGCCCCTTTGTCTCCTCCCCCAAGCCTGCATTTTTTCTGGTCTTCGTCGCTGAGCGTTTTTTTGTTCAAGAGGCGCTAGTGATGAGGCTAACACACACATTCTGGGACATCATCGCTTTTGAAGTCTTCTAATGACATTTTAGGACCATTAAAAATGAAAGATTTTGATTTAGTAAGCAACAAACATAAATAAAAAAAACTTCACATCTCTGAGACATCACATTATTTTATGCAGGTATTATAACAGTGAAAACCAGTTATTACGTCTACAAACACATTTTCTTTCCTATCAGGTGTGAACGATGATCTAATTTTCTAGTTTGCAAAAGTGGGTGTGTGCGGAGGATATGCCGCTTAACGAAGTAAGGATCGCTGAACTATAGTTAAGGAGATGAAGCTGATCTCCTCTTTCCCGTCCAATACACTCAATAAAGCATCCTTCCAACACACACACACACACACACACACACACACACACACACACACACACACACACACACACACACACACACGCACACACGCACACACACACACACAGAGTTTGAATGAGTGTGTTTGCATCTTATTGCCTGTGCAGACATATAAGTAGACAGTTCTTGTGTGAGCAAGTGTTAACTTTAGTCACAACAAAGTGCACGCACAGTGTCTATGGTACAACACATTTCCTTGACCTGTACTGATCGTTGGAGGGGAGGGGGAGGGAGATATTTGGACACAGCGGCTGACAAGGTTTGCCCCGGAGACTCTTCTTGCCCCACTTATGTTCGCCATTCATTTCTGCTTGTTCACCTCGGGTCAGTCGGGTGTCGGCCTTCCTCAATGCCAGAATGTACACGTTTAGCTAATGAAGACCCAAAGTAACTTGCCGTTAGTATCAGCATCCTGCTGTGGATGTGTCAGTTCTAGCCTTAAAAACTACTTGAACGCTTCTGAGAAATATATAGAGAGGAACATGTGGTGTCGGAGAGGAAATCACTTACGGATGTTGCAATTATAGTCGCCACGATGTCGCCACCCTTGACAACAGAAATACTCTGTGTACACTTGAGGTTCACTTATAGTCCGGTACCAGCAGCATCTGTTGTACCGAAGAGTAAAATCAACATCTGATAATGGGTTCTTTATGAGAAATGCATTATAATTTTAGAACTTGTGAAGCCATGCATTCATAACTTGTCAGGACAGATAAGATATTCAGAGAGTTGAAAATGACCAGGAACTGTTTTAAGCACGGATATAGGCAAATGTGAGGAGGCGGATATTTCAAGCTCACAGTGGCACGGGTTTCTTTTCATTTGAATTGCTAATGATATTAAAGCGATGAAGGAGACAGCGAAACAAACCAAAAAAGGGGAGGGGGGAAGGCATCTAATTGTCCCACAGTTAATGAATTAATCATGCAGTCTGTTAACAATTTAATAATCAGTAGACATACAACCAATAGCCTGTGTTTTTTTTTTAGTTTTCGCATACAATGTTGGAACAGAAAGAACAACAATCACAAGCCTGGCGGGTGGTCATAAGACCTAAAACTGTTTTGGGAGAAGAGTTCTCACCATGTTAAGACCAAACCTTTTTTTAATGAGATCTCATTGATTTCAAACGATCCTTGTAGAAGGAGAAGAACTTATGAGGCCAATAGGCGCAACTGCAACACGTGTTTCTGAGACTTCACGTGCATGCTTGGAATATTAGATGGCGGGGGTCACGTGCATGCTTGGAATATTAGGTGGCGGGGGTCACGTGCATGCTTGGAATATTAGGTGGCGGGGGTCACGTACATGCTTGGAATATTAATTGGCGGGGGTCACGTACATGCTTGGAATATTAATTGGCGGGGGTCACGTGCATGATTGGAATATTAGGTGGCGGTGGTCACGTGCATGCTTGGAATATTAGGTGGCGAGGGTCACGTGCATGCTTGGAATATTAGGTGGCGGGGTCACGTGCATGCTTGGAATATTAATTGGCGGGGGTCACGTACATGCTTGGAATATTAATTGGCGGGGGTCACGTGCATGATTGGAATATTAGGTGGCGGTGGTCACGTGCATGCTTGGAATATTAGGTGGCGAGGGTCACGTACATGCTTGGAATATTAATTGGCGGGGGTCACGTACATGCTTGGAATATTAATTGGCGGGGGTCACGTGCATGATTGGAATATTAGGTGGCGGTGGTCACGTGCATGCTTGGAATATTAGGTGGCGAGGGTCACGTGCCCCCCCGGAGGATCATTACCTTGTCGCGGTCGGAGGGCTTGTGTGTATCGATGACCCTAAGAGCTATACCGGGCAGGGCCACCCAAGCCGGGCAGGTCAAAGGGTAGATGCCAGACAAAACATGATCCCTGGTCCTCCAGGTTGGGGGTTGGGCACAGGGCTAACAACCCTGTCCCGTAAAAAGCAATACCGTTACGGAAACAGCGACAAAGAAAGACACCACTATTGTGTGCGATGGGCTCCCAGAGGTATCGCAAGATCCTTGTATGACTGCTAGTAGTGAAAACCGAAAGGAAGCTACTAGCACGAAGATGGAAGTCTTAAGCGCCAAATGCAAGACCAGAATAGGTTTCTGGAATGTGCGTACCATGTACGAAACTGGTAAATTGGCACAAATTACGGCCGAGATGAGACGTTACAACCTACACATCCTCGGAGTAAGCGAAAGCAGATGGACAGGTTCCGGAAGAATAAAGACCCAGACCGGAGAGACAGTGCTGTACTCTGGCAGAGAAGACAACCAACACCATGAGGGAGTAGCCATCATCCTGAGGAAAGGAACAGAGAAATGCCTGATAGAGTGGAAACCGATCAACAGCAGACTGATTACAGCCAGAGTGAAAGGGAGACATGGCAACATGACCTTGATCCAGTGCTACGCACCAACCAACGATAGCGATGATGAGGCGAAGGACACCTTTTACGACCAATTACAAGCAGAAGTAAGTGCAGCACCCCGCCATGACCTGTTAATTATGATGGGCGACATGAATGCTAAAGTTGGGAACGACAACACCCACGTAGAGAGAGTCATGGGCAGACATGGTTGTGGCTGCATGAATAACAACGGAGAGAGACTAGTGGAGCTATGCACTATGTACAACCTGGTGATTGGAGGAACATTATTCCCTCACCGTAACGTCCACAAGCTAACATGGTGCTCACCCAATGGTAGGGATAGCAACCAGATCGACCACCTAATGATCAACGGCATCTGGAGACGTTCCCTACTCGACGTCAGGGTGAGAAGAGGAGGAGATGCTGGGAGTGACCATCACCTTGTTGTAGCAAACATTAAAATGAAACTGCGAAGTACAGGACGCAAGTCACCAGCACACAGACGCTTTGATGTGGAAAGATTGCAGGACCCCAAACTAAAAAATGCCTTCATCCTTCAAGTGAAAAACAGATTTCAGGCACTTGCAGACATGACAGACACCTGCGAGGTAGATACAGATAGAATAAACCAGAGATGGGACCTTGTAAGAACAGTGTACCAAAAAAGCAGCGAGACTAGTCTTGGCCTAAAAGAAACTAAGAAGAAAGAGTGGATAACACCAGAGACGTGGAAAGCAATACAGGAAAGAAGAGACATCAAGAAAAAGGTGGCTAGCATCAGATCTGAAAGACTGCAAGAGAAGTTCAAACTACAGTACAGAGAAATGAACCAGAAAGTGAAGCGCTCGGCGAGAACAGACAAGCGTGCCTACTTGAACAATCTGGCAAGTGAGGCCGAAGAAGCAGCAAAAAAAGGAGAACAAGGAAAACTGTACAAGATCACCAAAGTGATTAGCGGCAAGTTCCACAGCACCAACGATGCCCCAGTCAAGGACAAGGAAGGGAAGCTACTAACGACAGAGAGAGAACAAGAAGCACGCTGGGCCGAACACTTCAAAGAGGTTCTGAACAGACCACCACCTTCCGAAGAAGCCGACATACAAGAAGCCACTGAGGACCTAGACGTCAACATCGCACCACCAGAGAAGCAGGAAATCATCACAGCAATCAAGTCCTTGAAGAACAGAAAGGCACCAGGCCAAGACAATCTGAACGCTGAATTATTCAAAACAGACCCAGAACTGGCAGCCAATATCCTGCAACCCCTATTTACCGCAATATGGGAAGGGAAACAAGTCCCAAGTGACTGGACCAGAGGAGTGATCGTCAAAATTCCAAAGAAAGGACCCCTTAGCGACTGCAACAACTGGCGAGGAATAACTCTCCTGTCCGTCCCGAGCAAGATCATGACAAAGATCATCATTCGACGAATCTCAGAGGCAACGGACGCACAACTTAGAGAAGAACAGGCTGGTTTTCGTAGAGGAAGAGGATGCACCGATCAGATATTTGCACTACGCAACATCATTGAACAGTGTACAGAGTGGCAGAGACAGCTCTACATTAACTTCGTGGATTTCCAGAAGGCATTTGACAGCATCCACAGAGAAAGCCTTTGGCGCATCCTGAGAGCGTACGGAATACCAATGGAAATTGTGCTGCTGATCAAAAGCTTCTATACGAACTTTTCATGCTGCGTTGGTGACAGTAACATCTGCTTTGAGGTCGGGACTGGAGTGAGACAAGGCTGCGTGATGTCTTCCCTACTCTTTAACCTTGTCATTGACTGGGTAATGCGCCACACAACGGAGGATGAACCAAGGGGCATAAGATGGACACTCTCCAAGAACTTAGAAGACCTAGACTTTGCCGACGACCTGGCCTTGCTGTCACACACCCATCGACATATGCAGGAGAAGACGACTCGCCTGAACACCTTTGCGAAGCAGGTCGGACTGCACATCAGCCGGACAAAGACAGAAGTGATGACCCTCAACACCACCAATTCAACACTGATCAAGATCAACATAGAGGGAAAAGACCTGCCGATGGTTGAAAACTTCACATACTTGGGCAGCGTGGTCAAGCAGGATGGAGGAGCAGACCGTGACATCCAGAGCAGACTGAGCAAGGCCAGGGGCATCTTCTGTAGCCTAAGCAACATCTGGAAGTCAGCCCAGTACAGCACCCATACCAAACTGAGACTCTACCAGAGCCTTGTCCTGTCCACTCTCCTGTACGGCTCGGAGTGCTGGCGAATGATTGACAGCGACCTCAACAAACTGTCAGTCTTCCACACCAAAAGCCTGAGAAGAATCCTGGGCATCTTCTGGCCAAGAACAATCTCCAACGAAGAGCTACTTGCCCAGTGTGGGCAAGAGAGTATGAACACCATCCTGATGAAGAAACGATGGCGCTGGATTGGCCATGTCATCAGAGGCAACTCCATCACAAAAACTGCCTTACACTGGACCCCAGAGGGAAAGCGCAAGCGAGGCCGGCCCAAAACACCTGGCGGCGAACCGTGGAGGCAGAAATGAAGACCCTAAATCACAGCTGGGGCACTGTGGGGAAGCTGGCCCAGGACAGACAAAAGTGGAGGACCTTTGTCGCTGCCCTACGTGCCGACAGGCATAACGGGCAGTAAGTAAGTAAGTAAGTAAGGGTCACGTGCATGCTTGGAATATTAGGTGGCGAGGGTCACGTGCATGCTTGGAATATTAGGTGGCGGGGTCACGTGCATGCTTGGAATATTAATTGGCGGGGGTCACATGCATGATTGGAATATTAGGTGGCGGGGGTCACGTGCATGCTTGGAATATTAGGTGGCTGGGGTCATTACAAAGTCAACAGCCGGTCCTACAATTACATTCAATCGGTTGGCACTTCACACATATCTTTCATCTTGAGATGTAAAGCAACTTCACAAGGACTTGCACATGTGAAAGTGGCTTACCCTAGCCATGTTGAGTAGGCGCACACCCTCCTTGACACATAGCGACATTCCACCCGACTGCACACGTTCCTACAGAAAAAGCATTCAAAATATAAGTAACATAAATATGACGCATAGAGGAGAGTGCTTTGATCCTTATTGCTGCAATATCGTGCATGCACAAAGAAAAAAGTACTCAACTAGAAACTAACAACATAATAGAATTTTACTGCAAAGACTTTCCAAACAAAGATGTGAATTAGTGAAGCCTACACATTGATGAGAAGTAACAGTACGTTGTAATAAATAAAGGCGTTTTAAAATTATGAAAGTGTCGCATTCTGTATTTTATATATATCACTGTTTGTAATGAGACAGCGAATTTTTTTTTCAAATAGCTAGCTTTCATTCTCTTCTTCTGTTCGTCTCTCTGTTTGTTCACCCAGTTTTGCCATTTGTTCACACAGTTTCACTTTTTTAACTCGCCAAGTTCTTACCCACTCCAGGACTGTGTCTCCCCGCCACTGGACAGGAGCAGGATCAGAAAGCTGAAGACCAGGACTTGCCAAGCTGGCCTAAAACAAGATTCCATTCTATGGCCGAGTAAGTGTTGATCGAATATCCAGTTTTATTGCTGTTAGCCAAACTAGGTGCTCAGCTGACACACTGTTTATAACAAATCAATCAGGTGAATCTTTGATCACCTCATCACTTTGACCAGTCAGTGACAGCACAAAATCTCTCTCGTGGTGAGACTAAGAAATATCCAGCTTCTATTGTTCGCTAGAAACGTTGTGGACAGCGTTTCAGTCTGAAGCATGTGGCTGTTTGCAACTGTAGACACAGAGGACCTTTTAAAGAGAGATGTGGGATGTGAAATTACAGACGTGGGTGTTTTTGGGGCGGGCAGTATGTACGATAAATAATCGGAAGTTATATCATGAGCGCTGGAGCTTACATATGACTGGTGAGAAAATGACCTTGAGTGTCGACACTATGATTGGATGCCAATGAGGTATGTATGTGGGCGAAGGGTGGGTGGGTCTCTAGGTGGTTGTAAGGCATGGGAGTTGCAAAAGCAGGAAGCTCATGGCATCAAACATGCAGCACGAATGTGTAATTCCTCTTCACTCAAGTAATCGCCACTTTTCCGGTGTATTGCTTTCAAGAAGAATGTTTAACTCATAGCATACAGTAGCCTTACATGGGCTTTTCAAGACCCGAAGCTGTACGCTCTGCCGGCAGGTCCGTTTCTACCATCGGGCCAGTTAGCCTAGGGCGCAATCACAAAGAGGGCGCAGGGATGGTCTGCGGTTTCTTTTTAGACGATGAATGATGCTAGAGGAAAATATCATTCTCATAGCATGACACTTGCAGGAATCGTTTCATCTGATTGTAGGCTGACTTCAGCATGTGAGTTTGTCAGTAAGACAGGAAAGCGGCAGCATGTGAGGGCGTCAAGGTGTATCGTAATTGTTGCCGTGACCAGCGGGGGAGTGAAGGGAAGTGGCGGGAGGGGTGTGCGAGCTGAGGGGAGGACTTTAAGTCTGACCCCTAGGGTGTACAGTACCACATGCCAGCCCCATCTTTTGTTCCTTTTTTTTGAACTCTTTTATTCTCATTTCTTTTACTTGCAAGCTTTGAACCAGCTGGCACTTAGCTAATGTCACGAACGAATTTTCAGTTCCTAAGAGTGTCAAAGCGTTTCAGAGACAAATATTGAGAGCCACTTGAATTTTAGTATTATATCAAGTTTTCTTGACAAATTTCAGATCAGTTATTTAATTCACTGCCACGAGCCTGTTCTCTCGGGATGGCTGTGTACAGCAGTGACTCAACTTGGGATGACGATTTGACGCCCTTTAGTTTTGTTTTTACTGTCGACATGATCGTTAAAATTTCCCTTTCTTATTTAACTATTAAAATAATTGGTTATGTGGGGCTATATGCTTAAATTTGTCAAATTGTAATGCCTGTTATGATTTAGCTGTAGCTAGAAGGCTTCCCAAGTCTAAAATAAACGCCAAAGAATTCCTAACATTAATTATCTAACATAAACTATTTGATAATGTTGTCTTTGACAATGTGCTGAATGTTGTAGTGTCACTCAAAATTTTATTGACCTTACACATTTCTGTTGCCTGTCCAGAACTGAGTTTCTCAAACTGAAAATTAATTAAACATTAAATGAGAGCAACAATGTTGCAAGACAAATTGTGAGTCCTCAACAATAAACATCTCACGGGGTTTTCATGTTACGGACAAGGAAGGTAGTTGTATATAACTAAACGCGGCAGGGAGAATCAGCCTACAATGACCTGAACTTTTACCCCGGATGTTCTTCGTGTTGCAATTATAAACAGAAAGTGATTGTTCGCTTATGATATCACACGACACATCAAATGCAGCATGCACTGTCCCACGAACGACATCCCCAGCAAGGAAAACACAATTTATATATAAATAAAAGTGTATAAATAAAAGAAAATCTTCGAAGTGAATGGAACCCAAATGGCCTAATCAGCTTCTCTCCTCACTGCACTGTAGTAATATGATGTTTGACAATAGTTAAACTATATAGCTGTATAATTTTCGGCAAGTCTAGTAGAGAAAAAGAAAGTTGGCCCCGGGCCCCGGCTTTCACACGTTTGGCAGGAAAAGAGACACAAACAGGACACTGAAATCACGAACTGCACAGAAAAGATTTCTTGTTCTCAGTAATTTTTCACTAAATTGAGGATAACTAATATCGGGCCAGACAAGGCGAGAATTCCTCTCCTTTGATGTTTGCTTCGTTTTCAACAAATTAAAGCCTTTTCTATCCCAGAAATCTGAGAGTGACAATTTTCGTGTAATGCATATTGGTTTACATTTAAATTACTGATTAATACAAGTATTAATTAATAAATAATTACAATTAATAATTATAATTCATAAACTGAAGTTCCTCCTCATTAGTATCATTAAAGACACTCTAAATAAATTAGTTTTATTGTGGATTTGGATCGATCAGGAAACTCGTCAGCTCAATTGTGACTGGTTTAAGGAAAAGATTAGATATTTATTTGATCAGTAAGCACAACTCTGGTTTAAAGAAATAGAGAATAGTGAAATCTTTTATGATAATAGAATACAAGAGTAGTTCGCTTTCGAAAAACATTTCTGTTATACTATGCAGCCAATTGGTATTTTTTAGAGAACAACAATCGCAACCTATCTATACAAAAGACCATAAAATAATGTGCATATGTGTGAACGTCTATGTAAAGAAATGAATGTCTGAATGAGACTGTGGATGGATATCATTCTATACTTTTATGTATTTTTTAAACAAAAGGATGTAAAGTAGTTCCCAAATTTTACTGGAATAATCATACTCATACAAATTCAAATATTTATTTGGTAGAAAAGACGTTTTATCTGCCCTAATAAAACCTATTAGAATAATAATTGATAACCTTTTATTAAGTAGCAAGAATAAGAATTAAGATTAAAGTTCTATTGTCCATGTAATGAATATTAAATTATTAATCTGTATTTATTAACTATACATTTTAAACATAGTACTCCAGATATTTTGTACATTTCGTCATTATAAAATGCATTATTGTGTGTCATACAATTTTGTTCTAAATGCCCTATAAGCGGTATAAATAAACGTTTTGGACTTAAAACTTTGAAAAGCAGGATGTTGGGCGTGTGCATGGCAGGGGCGTTGTTTTGCGCGTCACGGATGTCTGCATACGTGAGGTGAGCACAGGACAAGTGAGAGGCTTGTGATCTGCAACCAGCCTTTCTGTCGTGACACATGGATTTTTGTCACACATCACTGCAAGGAATTAATTGTTATAAACCTATTACAAATTAAATGTCAAAAGTTGCACCATCAGTGATCTCATCAGCAGACCTGCTCCGCTTCTGACAAGCAGTCATCGTGGACGACAGGTGGGCAAAATAAATTTCAAAAGGTGGCCAGGTGTCAAGGCCGTCAGGTTGAGCAGACATGCTTCCTTGTGAACGTGAACTTCATCTTCTCTGGCAGCAAGTGTAGAAAAGTCAGGGCACATTATCTCCACTCCACCCCACCCGCTCACTCGCAAGTTCAATGGGCCACTATCAACAGAATCGGAAAACTTTGACCCCTTGTACTTTAACATTCTGAAAAGATTCTAAACTGATGAAGGATAGGAGGTTCAGACTCAGTCTACGGTGATGTGAACATCTTTTAAACAGCAGCATTGTTGATGATGTTGTACACCGTGAAACCAGTACGGCGAGTGATTTTTTTCTTCTCATCCACCGCTCTTCTCCTTCCACCCAGCGTGAGTTGGAAATTTCGAGGTGTGATAATCTACAGGAACTTTCCGAAATTGTTGAGACGAAAGGTGTGTCTGAAATATAGAATTTAAATGAAACAATGAACCAGGAAGTACATGCTTAATGAACCAAATCTTTCAGTGGGCAGCCGGGCACTAATTATAATTGCAAGCATTGCGCCAACGATATGACTCTCGGCCCTTTCGATCCTTGTAACACAGTGCTTACCCATTAACAGGACTGCGTGCGAAAGTGAACGATGGGTCGGTGGCAACTTAAAACAGAGGCCTCGCTCCCATCATATCGATTGTCCCTTCGAGTTTTAAACTCTTGTCTGAGACACGTGCTGCTCGATTGCTTCCTGTCAAACAGGATGCACTCCTGACAGTCAAAGGACGTCGAGAGAGATGGACGGGATGCGGCGGATGCGTTACTTTTATGATAACTTAGCTGCCCTGTCAAGAACTTGGGGACCAGCTAAAGTCTGGGAAGGCTGTATCACAGCAAAAAAAAAAAGCAAACTTCCAGGACAGTATCAGGCTTTGTGTTGTTGGCCCGTCATCCAGCTGATACGCGAACTAAAATAAATCAAGAACTCGATCCGAGGTTATCAACATAGGGATCACCTTCGGTCCTTCATTTTTAGCTTTTGTTCGTATCTTGGCGAATATTTGAAATTTTCAGTTATATCACATACTAGACAAGTTTAAGTTCTTTTATAATTGAAGTTATTTTGAATTTTATATTTAAAACATTTTATTATACGTGTAAAGATTTCTATAAAAGCAGTTTTACTATAGATGATTGTCAAATAGGTTAGGAATTTAATATCTTCTGCATGGTATAATTGTTTTGTCATCGGTGTTTTGATCTACTGAAAGTAGACTAGTGGAAATTAGGACTGTTTATCATACAGCAAGCAAACTTTCACTGAGAGTTTAAATAAATACTTTTATTGTACTCACGAACACATTTTACATACACCTGCCTATGTAGGGCACTATGCATTAAAACTAGATTTCTTTTCTTTGTTCAATCATCATCATCATCATCATCATCATCATCATCATCATCATCATCATCCCTTGACTGTTACTAGCTGATCATCAGTTAAACTGTCATGCCGGTACCGGTCGTCAAGGGGACCCGTTCTCCCCTCCTCCCGGTCGTCGGAGGGCGTGGGTGGGTAGCTAGACGCAGCAGCTGACAAGGATCACCACTCGGGTCTGATGTTGAGCAGGTCTCGCAAGCAACGACCGTTCCCCTCCTTTAGTTTGTCATCCAGTTTTTCCTCTCCTCACCTCGACGTCGACCTTCCACGGTGCCCTAAAGAACTGTCTTAGACAAAATGTCGTGCACGTCGACATGTCCATAACAGACCTCATTGCGCCGCATCGCTACTGGGATCAGGATTTCCTTGTGTCCCACAAGGGTGGTCAACGCGCTCCTTACAAAATTACTGGTCTTGTGTTTCATGTAGGAGATTCGGAACAGTTTTCTTGGGCGCGTGGTCTCGAATGCTTGGATTCGTCTCTCAGTCCCAGCAAACAGAGTCCACGTCTCGTAACCGTACAGCAAGACGGGGCTACAAGGGACTTGTACAGTCTGGAAATGTCGAAGTGTGATAATATAGGTGATAATATTGACGGTAAAATCCGGGTGTTTTACCTGCACTTCCTGGAGTATCTGCCCAAAGTCTGGGAACGTCTGGGAGCGAGGGAAGCAGCCAAAGAGAAAATGGTGTCAGCCAGTTCCAGCACTTGATGTTCTACGGAGGGAAATCTTGACTAGCAGACAAAATGCCCTTGTTCTTTACCTGTGTTGATAAATGAATAAATGAGAGAAGGCAGGGAGGGAGCCAGGACAAGAAAAAAGGAAGAGTTTTAAATATATCCATTAACGTGATATTTAATATAAGTAATTTGCAAATTATTTGCTGTCTAATCTGCAGTGCTTTATACATATAATAGGCAACATTTTGGAGTAAATTTAAACAGTTGCTTGCAAATAAAATAGGTAAACGAAACTGAGAGGGATTCTTATAGAACTTTTCAGGAATGTACAGCTGTCGTAGATCTTTATATTTTGGGCACACGAACACAAAATGTAACTCAGTCTCTTCACAATCGCAATTTTAACGAAGTAGTGGACAAATTGCTGTAGCGCTGCTTATAGCAATTTATGTTTGTAACTCATAGCCTACACCTTATCAGTGAATTTCTAATAGCAATATGTTTAATGTCAGTTAAGTAAGTGCTTAACTTTAAAGAAGACTTAAATGAGCTGAAAAATGAAAATCGATCACTACTAGATATTTTGCTATGCCAGTCTTGCTCAAAACAGTCTATAAGTCTCACCTTAAATTCTCTTAAGAACTGCTTAACATTGCCCCCCCCCACCCCGGAGATTCCCAAACAAATCCAAACCCATATTGATAAAGTGTAAGCATAATGTTGTTAACCCAAGTGACCTCATTATTAATCCACCAATTGACAAAAAAGAACATTACAGAGTTCAAAACAAAAGAATTAAATCAGCCAGTAATGATGCTGGAGCGGTTAACCTCCATAAAGTTATAGATTGTGTTACAAACGCCGGAATGACTCGTTAAAAATAATGCAGTAAATTATTGCATATGCTAATTAATAGTGTGTAAATAAAAAGAATTTGGAATTTGTGATTTGTTTGTGCAGTTCTGCGTCTGGTACTGCGTAAGTGGCATGTCATTGACGAGAGTGCTATGGTATAGGGGAAGGAACTGCTATATTCTAAAGCTATCATTTCATAACAGTTTACACCCCCTCAGAGCTTGATTGCTGAAGCATTCTTTTTAATGCAATCATACACAGACTTTAGGGCACGAAAGGAACCTCAAATTTCTCATTATTATTCTATCAGGCATTCGCCTTTCTGTCTCACCTTTTATTTTTTTATCTGTCTTTTATTTCTTCATACCTTCTGTCATACAAGATGCACAAAGAAACGTTTCTTTACCTTTAGGAAGATTCATATATCTTCTTGCTCACCTGTTTGAAAGCCAGGTGTTCATGCCGAAAGACACCTTAGAGAAAAGGTGTTACTAAACACACTATACATCCACACTCCCTCAAACCATTCACATATACACAAACATCACTTCAAACCCCCCACACACCACAAGCACATCACAAACACACACACTACATCACACACACCATCACACACCCCATAAATCCACACACACCATTGCACACACCACACACCCACGACACATCCACACACATACACCACAAACCACAGACACACACCACACTACATCACACTACACTACACATCCCATACATCCACACATTACACATCCACACACACACACACACACACACACACACACACACACACACACACACACACACACACTCACTTTGCCACACAGCCCCCAACACACAATGAATAATCAAAACATTTATTAAGACCTTATGATGATGATGATGATGATGATGATGATGATGATGATGATGATGATGATGATGACGACGACGACGACGACGACGACCCAAACTGCTCCCGGTCATATCTACTGGCATAGTTGCATTCGCTCCCCATCCTGCAATGTACAGACTATAAACTGTCTACCATTTGTTACCATGTCATCAAGCAGACCGCTCCTTCGTATCTTCTCAGGTCTCTGCAATCTCTAAGTTTCTGACCTTCATGATTCCCCGGGAGTCCTGATTCATAATTCATGATCTTCCGTCACTCCTCTCATCTCGGCCCCGTAGCCTGAAATAACTTACCTTTTTATTGGACGTTCAGAAACTGCAGACCACTTAAGAAATAATACAAATGTGTTGTTTACTGTTTACAGTGATATCATTTTTATAAAAGGAATATTTATGACTCAAAATTATCTGTAATCATAACTCAGCTTCAGTCAATGTTGAAAATTATATAAAATATTTACCATAGTGCAAAATGTTTTTTAAAGGACAGAGTTGAGCTCAGCTCATGATTCTAATGTACTAACTATAAGCCAAAAAAAAGCGTCCATCCGTTTTCAAGATACAAGCCAAATCATGCGTCACATGGACAGCGGGTGGTTAACCCCTTCTCCCCTAAAACTGATGTCAATAATGTAAGTGGATACTTTTTGTGGAGACATCAACCATGCAAAAGCTGGGAGCCATATTTAACGAGGTATTTCAATGAATTTGCAATATTTCTTCGGTTTAGACTCGTTGTCTCGCCGCCCGTTATGTCGCCACCGTTGTTGAAAAGCAAATTTCAATCGACGTTATATTTCCTGAAAAAAAATTGCTCACGCCTACACCTAGTGGGAGAGCTGGGAGTATATGTTCATTATAAGTTTTCGTGCACAAACGTGACGTCACGTTTTTGACCTCTTCCTGTGCAGGATAATAATCGTAGGGGTGTATCTCGAGAGCGAAAGATATGTTTTCACTCAAATTTTGGGAAGGAAAGAGTACCCTGCACGAGTCTTACCCAATCAGCAGAAAACAGCTGAATAAAACTAGTTCCAGGAAGTGTTCAGCATTTCAGCTTATCCCAAACACACATGGCTTTTGCATGTCTATAACAGTCTTGTCCAGTCACATGCCCTGAGTTGGTCTTAGACCAGTCATTTAGCCTTTATTTGTTAAAGAAGACATGTGGATACATGTCGAAAGCTCCGAAATGTGCTGCTTTAATCTTGAGGGTAAGGGCTTAGTTTTACCTCTACCAAGTCCTTCAACCTTTGCACTTTCCAAAGCAACTACAGAAAAAAGGCAGGAATATGAATATAATAAAGACAACTGTATCGTTCAAAATATAGCTACCAATGACTTTGAAAGACCATCTCAAGACTAGCTTTAATATAACATGGGTGACTTTTGAGCACCCTACCCTACCCCCACTGACGAATGCGTGCACCTTGCAGATCTGCATTACTTCCGCCGTGCCGCGAGTGGAGACACCCTGGGCCTCGCTGTCACAGGTGTGACAGGTAAGGAGAGAGACACCCTCATAGGACGTCTTGATCACGATCTCAGCAGAAAAGGCTTCTTGTTCTCTGTGCTTTTTTTGTTCAAAATACAAAAGACATGATTGTCAAAAGTAGTGAGTGGGAAGACATAAATGCTAAATATCTTAAAAAATATGAAGTCCCGTGTAAAATGACATTGATATTATGTATGTATATTCGTATGTCTTATCTAAAAGAAAACGGAAGTATCGTTATATAATCAGGTAGATTGTAGGTACACGAGATGTTTGGTTATATTCGTTCACATGGTCGCTTTTAACGTACACACATAGATGTCAGCTTAATAGGCCGAGGAGCTCATCTCGGGTGTTTCATGGCGCGTGCATGTGAGTGCAGGACAAGAGACAGCTTTGTGCTGTGTGACCAACATACCGACTCTGTGTGTGTGTGTGTGTGTGTGTGTGTGTGTGCGTGCGTGCGTGCGTGCGTGCGTGCGTGCGTGTATGTATATACATTTTTGTCCCATTTAGGAGAGATATATATATAAACACACACAGAGGGTGTCCCCTAATTGTACTTACACTTTAAATGACAACAAACTCAGTGTTTATTGGCTCATAAACAAGACTGATGGTTTAAATTTACAAAAAATGGTCACTAAATGTACTCACTCTTTTAATAACATCAAAGGCATTGTTTATTGACAAGATGAATAGTTAAATGTGAAATCGATAAACCCAGTGGTGCGTCGCTTTGTGAAAATATCTTCTAAATTGTCTTCACACTTCAATGATATTATCGTGCTTCCAATAGCATTTTATGACAAATTTTCTCTCTTTAAAGCTTAGTCGTACTTCCGCCATTATTACAGTCCAGTTGATCTGAAAAGAAACGAAAAATTCAGCGTGTTATAGAGTCAAAATGTAAGAACTTTTTTATTTGGGGGGGGGAACACCCTGTGTATATATATATATATATACAGATAAAAAGAAAGCGCTTACAAATTTAATGTGTGATCTGAGCAGACCTGTTTCCTTCCTGACATGCAGGCTTATTTGTTTTCACCTAACAGCCATCTTATCCCTGTCACCATGTCTCTTTGCTGCTCGTAACATTTCACATGCATGTCTGCTTATAATCATAACCTTTGTGCTAATCAGTGATGACTCAGTTATTAATGAGGACAAAACCGTGGCAAGGCTGACAAGAATAACAAACAAAACGCTGTTTTCTAAACCTGCATCAAATTTAACACCTTCCCTGGAGGCAGACTAGACCTTTCTCTATCAAACCTTGCAATAGTTGCTATCCCAGTAGGATATCAGCGACTGTAGACTTTCTTGTGACTTCTTAAGCGGGAAATATCTGACTGACCAAGTTTGGCAAAGTTTTCAAATGACAGATGTATCAAAACTTTACCGAACTTGTTCAAACGTTTGCCCTTATACAGTCTTTGTCCTCAACTGCTGTAGTGGAATTAATGGTAACAAAGTATTTGTGAAATGTACCGAAGTGTAATAGCAAGAAATGTTAAAAATGAAGATTTTTCACAATGATCACAAATATCTGAGCTAGTAAAACTATTTTGAGAACCTGATAAGAGGAGCAGGAGGCTGCCCAAAATATTTTAAAGGAAATATATCATCAAATATAAATTTTCAATAATAAATGGACCAGACAGACGGACAGTGTCTGAGCAGAGAGAAAAAAAAAGCTTGTTTGCAGGTACTGGTTTGTAACTGTAACCATGTACCAACAAAATAACGGCAGTCGTGCAACTATCAGTGACATGGAGACGATCCTTCACCCTCCCTCGGTGATGGCAGATTCCGATCTTTGGTCTTTCTGATACTATGGGTACCCATTATCTGGCTTGCGTGCGGAAGCGAACAAAGGTCGAGAATAGTTCAGGAGGAAGGAGCACAGCTCTTGCAGAGTTCCCATTATCTCCGGTTGCTTTGAGTGCTGAGCTCTTGTCTGTGACACTCGTTGTTGGAGTAGTTCCTGTTAAGCCAGATGCACATTTGCTTGTTTGCGTGTCAGTGCAAGGACACAACTCATAATGATTATCAACTTCCGTAATAAGCAGGAAAGAGTAGATAGTGTGGTCTAGTGCAAACCCAACGGTCGTGTCTCAAAAAAAAAAAAAAAAACACCCCGAGGTGACAGCTGGAAACATGGAAGTCTTGTGAGGTCAGAAAGGTCTGCCAGAACAGTACCAGACTGTGTGCTGGCTGTCATCCATCTGAGGCGTAAATATGATAAATCATCGTGTCCATCCGAGGTTACCCGAGGACACGCCATTATAAAAAAAAAGAGAAGTGTGCGAGTTTATTTCGGAAATGAGAAATTGAAATGATATTAAAACACGATCATATTAAAATAAAGAAACATAAACTTTTAAAGTAAAAGATAAGACTGTTACTTGCATATTTAGATTTTGTATTTTCGAGACCAGTTACACACGTGTGTGTGGGGGGGGGAGGCAGACACAGATAACTTGTAAGAGATAACTGCTCTGTGTGTGCGTGCGTTCGTGAGTTCGCAGGTGCAAATCGCCTACTTTGCTAGCGGATAATTAATTAACGGATGGGTTTTGGACGCTGCAATTTAAAGGTTAGGTTTATGTCACCTATATCTATCGATATCTGCAAAAAACGCAAACCATTCAGGTTGGTCTTTAAAGTCTGTGGCTCTTGAGAGACAGAGAGATACAGGTAGCCAGGATTAGTGACTGACTGATTACTGATATGTGTGTGTGTGTGTGTGTGTGTGTGTGTGTGTGTGTGTGTGTGTGTGTGTGTGTGTGGATTAATATACAGCTTCACCTTTATCCCTCAGAGGACAGCTTCGTATTAAGAAAAGTCGTGTTAAGCTTTCATTCTTGTCTCCCCTTTTTCAGACAAATAATAATATTTAAACCATTTAAGCCATTTGTGTTGCCTTTTCTGGGGAGAATAATTTTGCTTCATTAGGGAAAAGCTGTAATATGTTAGGCGAAGAGTGAGAAAAATAAATTGCTGCTATGCCAGGCAGAGTTGTCTTCCCGGTGTAATAATATGCTACACGGCAATTGTAACACTGACTGTACTCGTTGTCCTAAACATCCTAAACATCCTGATAGTGAATTATGAATTTCCTCCTGACGAGAGGTGGTCCAAGGGAGGAAATCATAAACTCTACATTTGGCAATTTTTGCATCAGGAAAACACAAATTTCAAATGCTGGATCGCGTTTTCTTACCAGTGTGATCAGAGCAGAGCTGACTGATTTTGTTAAAACGCTAAAACTCAAAAGCTTTGTAATATCATTTGTCTTTTTCAAATTCACTTACTCACAAAGATAGCTGCGCACAGTTCTTCTGGACTGCTGCACTGCTGTACTGCTGTACTACAAAAGGAGTCACATGAATGAAGCAGGGGTGGGTGTATCGGCTGAGTGTTTCTTGCTATCTCGTTGAGAATTAGACTAGAGGATGTTCAGCTTTCCCTAACTAGTGCGTGACCTCATTTTGGCCAATTCTCCAACATTACAAAAGAGAAAAAGCTGGCTAAATTTAGGCTGAATCGTGACTCTGGTTATTTCTGGAACTAAACTAAGAGTCACGAACACCCTCTAGAATGTTATATTCATTCATCCCTCCACACGCAGCGTGGGTCTTACATCCACTTATAACATTGTTGTCTTTTTATCTTAAGTTATAAATGACTGAAAATACTTTCTCTGTCGGAGAACGAAGGACATCTGCTGGGGTTTCCTGTGTCGCTGCCTTCCACCTGGAGACAGGATTCTGCAACGGCGAAGCTCGGTCTCACTTGGTCTGAATTGACTGAACCGGAAACATCAGTCATGCGTGTGCATAACACGCATGGTTTTTGTGCACTCAGGCAGAAAGTCAAGTAAACATTCCTGCATACCCATTAACGTGTCTGCTCCACCGAGTGGACAGGCTATACCACTCGCTGCCTTAATTATCATCTGGTTCTTGCCAGTTCTTTGGATGGTCTTGGGTACAGGATTTTCAGAACACCATTTGTTCTGGACATTTCACCTCTTTTCACGGTTTCGAATACTTCGCCGCGATATACTCTTAGCTGGTGACTCGTAAACCAATAAAAACAACTAATAATATTTCAGCTCCTGTGTAGTTGTCCTCTAATTTTGACCAGTGGCGTATTGTCAGTAAACGTTTCAAAGGAAAACATAAAGGTCCTTATCTATGCATATTAATAAATTCTTGAAAAGATGAGGTATACTAGATGGAGCCACTCATGCCTGCTACGCGTATACCCCCGTGTAAATGGTAATGGTGTTAGGGTGTGTGTGTGTGTGTGTGTGTGTGTGTGTGTGTGTGTGTGTGTGTGTGTGTGTGTGTGTGAATTAGGTGTGTGTGTGGAGTGGGGGGAATATAAAGCTTACAGCCACCAACTTAGCAAACTTCTCCTCCCCCCGCCAGGCTCCATGACCTATATTACATTTAGTATCCTTCCCTCCCCCGCCACCACCACTACTGACAAAAAATTCATTAACTCAAGGCAAACTATTCTTAGTTATAAACAATAGAACATGACAACATGACAGCAGTAAGTAATAAGTAATTATATATTTGCAGTATTAAGAAAACCTGCATGACACATTTATTTACTGGCTTAGTGACACAAGTAAGGTTAAAAAAAGAAAAATCGCTGTAAAATTGCTAGGTCAAGTACTTTCTCTGACAGGCAATGAAACATTTTTCTAGAATGTAAGTAAATTCCCCGGTCCCGTATATCAAGCGTATAGTTTTCCTCTCGGCTTAAATAAGGGGAGCGAATCAGATATCCAAGAAATCCGAGCGTCTGAACAAATTTTGAATCAATCCAAGTTTGTTTTTTTTTTTCATATAATTTTTTTCCCCGTCTAGATTCCTTTGGGGAGACATTGTAAATTAAATCTTGATCTACAAGTAGTTGAATCGTGTGGCCACGGCTTAAGTTTGTCAGTACACTTATTATGAGGACGGGTAGGAAATGTTCTTTGTTTCAAAGCTCCGTTGTACACAATCCTTGTGTGATTAAATGTATGAGTTGCAGTCAAAATGTGTGTACTTATTCAAACGAATCTCTGTATCTGTTAAAGAAAACTGGAGCTGCCACTAATTTGAGAGAACGTTCACTGCATACTCAGATGCGATAGAAAACAGCATTGTAAAGTAACGGAAAGGGGAAATAATGGACAGACACAAGGAAGAGAAAAAGATTTAGGCGGCAGTATGTTTGTCTGCCCTTTGCTGCACGCCACCAACATCTGTTCCTCTGTGGGTCATCAAGGGTGAGAGGTGAAAGAGAAAAGAGAAGACAAGCGTGCATAACATGAATGTAAGACGCAGCTTTCAAGGAAGACATTGTACGGTAATGTCCCCATAATTGTCACAGCAAAAGCTTGGCTAAAACTTTGAGCAGTTAAGAGTCACGTTCACAAACAGCGTCGCATTCCACAGGTTAAAGCGAGTCGGTCATTAGGACCTTTCACCTTCCCGGCAGAAAGAACTATACACCCTATTTCATCAGCTGTAGCAGCCTTCGCACTCTGGAATGCAGAGGCTGGTCTGATGAAATGTTCTTCTGAAAATCTCTCGTTTTTTGGCCGGTCAGTCAGATGCTCAAATAGACGATAAGTTCGAGTGGCAGACGTAAATGTCAATAATGGGTTTCAAGAAAGAAAGAAAGAAAGAAAATGGAAATAATACTTGTTATCCTTTCAACCACCTCCCCGCTAAGATGTGACTGTGTGCTCTTCGTGGGTCTGTTAGGGTTGTTTATTTCCAGGCAGTCTCAGAGCGCCTGCGCATTGCCAAACGATGCTGACCAGTTTCAGCTCCGGATCTGTTCCTTTCCAGAAAACACAGGGATCTATGATTACCACTAGATTAAACCATGAAAGACTCAAAGAAAACCCAGCGAAGTGTGCACCGCAGGGACAGATTTAGGTTTCGAGATTGAATAGCATTCAGTTGCTAAGAATGCAGGGCTTCAAGGTTTCAAGGAGAGAAAGGGTTAAAAAGCATTCACTTTGCTTAGAATGTGGCTTAAAATCATTCATTAACTGTTTTCAAGTGACGGTCTGTGGGGCTCCAGAAACGAGAATCTCCACCTTGTAGTATTTCATACCACTCGGAAGAAGAAAGAAATTAATTTCGGAAACAGTAAGGAAGGTGGCAGACGGAAGATCTGTCAGTCCACCTCACGAAAACTGTTTCGAGACACAGACAGATGCTGACCTCTGACCCCAGCCATGTGGGGAGGGGCCCAAAGATGACACGTGGCGTACTTAAGGCTGTGGAGAAGCGCCATGCACCTGTTAAGGAACGACAGCAAGCACCTTCAGGATCCTTTAGGGGCAGGCAAGCGCTGTAGACCAACGGATCTGAGGGACAGTGAGCGCTGGTGCGTCTTTCTTTGATCCTCTGTCGTCAGTTGAACGTAGCCGAGACTTCCTCCAAGCGGCTCCATGATGCGAGGCTTCATTCTTCTTCTCCTGGTCGCCTGTGAGTACAGATATTACCTCGTATATATATATATATATCTGCTCCGCATGAAGATACTACGAGTATCTATTTATTTCAGGAAGACTTCAGCTATATCAATGTCTTCTAGCTGTAACTCCCAAAAACTGTGTTAAATCCGTTACTCTTACAACGATAATTTCTGGTGGAAATATCTATGCTAAAGACAATTTTGCAAAGACCTAACAATATATTTCGAGGGACAGAAAATGAAAAACTTAAGTTATTTTAAACGTAATATAAGCATAGAGTCTCGTGTCCTTTAGATATGAATTTATTTCAAGTGAACATGTGTTATAACGTTATGAAAGGAGGGATGAGACATTTTTCTACAGCCTACCTCTCTTAACAGGTCGTCTTCTTTATCAATCTTCACTTTTGGTCTATAACAACTAATCATCATACAAGCGCCAACGTAACACCACTTTGAATTCAGACTTTATTGTGAGAAAAAGATTTTCGCGATGACAGCATGCAATTCAACTCAATTTAGAACACTTTCTTTCAATGCGATATAAAATAGTTGAGTGCAATATTGTGCAATCCAGTAAATACGATCCAATACAGTACAATACAATGCACTTATTTATCCCACTAACTGACCATATTTTGTACTAACACGCAGGAATTACTGCGGCGTTCTCGTCTCAGATTCAGGTTCAGTCGGTAACCTTATAGGTTGGCCAGGTTCATGACCAGCATGTGTCTGTCGTGGGCGAAAAAAAAAAAAAAAAAAATAAGGACGCTGCGTGGGGACTTTAACGAAAGGCGTACACATTTGGGTACGAAACAGATGTGATCACCTTGAAGAGGATGTTAGTTAGCTACAGGCTTGACGTGAATGAGGTCTTTTGGTGATGGGAAAGGGAAATGAATTCCTAGATGGTTAAAGTATAAATTCAAACGAAAGGGGAGACAATGTTTCACAGTTGTCGCAATGTTTAGGGGAAATGTTACAAGCAGCCAACATTTAAAGGTCTTGTTGGATGGATTTTTTTCCCAAGGACTTGTTAAAATTCAGTGCAAGATACCATTTCCCGAAATCTGGATGAATATCCATCTTCTTTTCTTGAGATTCATCACTATGCACAGAAAGGGGCCATAATTATGCCGTCACATTTGCACACATAAGCTTTTAGTTAACATGTGGTCTCAGTTCTCCCTTTGGCTGAGGCCTTCCCAACGTAAATGTTCCATCCACAATTCTGAAGTCTGTGTTGTTGATCTCTTTCTTTGCATGGTGATGTTTGTATTCTTGTATACGCGAGCGTTATTGTATTTTAATTTAAATTTAGGGAAATAGTATCTTGCACAGATATTATTAGAAAAAAGTTAGCACGCCACTAGTCCTTTAATTCCAAAGATGAAAAAAGCTACTGCTAGAGCTAGTCGTTCGTTCAAAAATTAATTCTTTAAGTCTTGATTTTATGTCAAAATTTTAGTTACAATCTGTAAGCTATTCCAGGGTCTAACTATCCCCTACAAAGGAAATGGAAAGGGCAAAGTTAGTCTCGCTCAAGTTGCAAAACCTACCATTTTGAGGTTCCAAATAAAAATATCAATACATAGTTATCGTTAACAGCATGCACACAGTCAACGGATTTTTAAAAACTTTTCTGTGGAAAAGTTGTGTTTTCCCGTATGCTTTTACTATGTTGACTAACAGTCACACGGCCTCGATTAAAGTGTACTACATCCTGGATACGTCCCTATTTCTACACTTGTGTCGTCGCCACCTCCTTTTCCGTGATTTCTTTACCACTAAGATGCATTCGATTCGTAAATACTTGCCAGAAAACACAAAACCTGATATTATAAAGAAATAAAGCAGAAAGTATTTCTTATTGAAAGTTTCAGGTTGACTGGAGCATTCATTGCAACAGGAAATAAAATTGAAATAAGACACTTGAGTGACGATATTTAAGTGTGCTACATTAGACATTTAACAGATATTTGTATTTCATGTACATATAACATTAATATTAAATGAAGTTCGCTGGCAAGGCAAAACATCAGAAGAGTATTGCAAAAACATATGTAACTTTGAGGGAAGGTTGGGACTTGTATTGGGCAGGCAGTCCAAGCCCTCTCTGTAAATCAACTGTACAAGTTATCGACACTAAGATGTGACATGGAATTTGTAAATCATCGGGTTAGAGGGAGATCATCTATAACAGGAGTCGAAGTTAGAAAGCAGATGTAATGTTGTCTCAAGAAAGCATTGTTTCTAATTCCAGCGGTCCCTATCTTGCAATAAACAGAAATTCTAATATCTGAACGCGCATTCTCACCATTCGTGCCGTTTTCGGGATGAAAACTAGCCTGAACAGAGATCGGTTCTTTTTTTTTTTTTTTACTGCATTAAGCCTGTAGTGGCAATACCGTTGTGTGTAATAAAAGCTTTCAAACGTTCCAGCGATGGACTCTCCGTGCGCATGCGTATCGGCAAGGCGGGAGGCAAGTTACTTGCAACTAAAACGAGAAACGGTAAAGAAATCGAAAAAAAGCAAATCATAAGCTGCAGCAAGTTGAATTTCGTCATTTTTACCAAATGATGTTACTCGAGCAAGTATTAGATGACAAAAATATTAATTCATCTTCATTCGGAAACAAAATGACCATCGGAGAAACCGAAGGGCCCGGTGCTTAGTTGTTCATGCGAAGTTCTGCTTCGTTTTTACCACACGCTATATGGTATGTACCGTTCCATTATATATGTCCAGTTTATTTGTAAGATCTAAAAAACAATCTGTTCGTTTCTGTTGAACTAAATCAATCACGAACTACGCCCTCTTTAGCCTACATTGGAGAGAGTTTTCGGAAGAGGAAGCTACATGCGGTAAAATTACTGATAAAACGATTTGGGTAGGCCTACCCCGAGTCCACGATTACAGGGTTTTAGCTAATGTTTGCAGCTCGACGATTTATCCAGCTCTGGTAAGGTAGCAGAACGGGTGAAGTTCTTCATGAATACAAACCTAGAAACACTTCAAGTAAAGCGCGATCTTTAAGAGAGAGAGAGAGTGTGTGTGTGTGTGTGCGCGCGCGCGCGCGTGTGTGTATGTATGTGTGTCACTTTCTCATTTTTTCATTCCTTCTCTCCTCTTTCTCTCCCTCTCTCTAGTCCAAGAGAAATAGCATTATGTTTCCGCACTCAGCTCAAAGAACAGAGAGAGGCTTTAACGTCGTAGTGACACCGTCATGACAGCAACATTAAGAGAAGAGAGAAGGGGGAGTACGACTCCACTGTTCATCTTAATGAATGCCTACCATGTGACAGGAAGACAACTTCCGGGAGAGAGTTAAAGAAATCTTTGTCACATAGCTTTTAAAAAAAAATTGTTAAAACAGGGGCCTGTTTTGTAGACCCTCATTTCTTCAGGGTTTGGCTTCAGACCTACATGACAAGTTCACACGAAAAGAGGAAGCAGTCAACATACTGTTTTGACGTGACAGCTTACAGGCTCGTGACTTCGTCACGACATGTCACTCCGGGGGGTGACAAGTTTTGAGAAGCTTTATTGCGGGGAGTGAAGACGTAGAGACAACTCACGCGGTCTTAAGGGGAACTAAACTTAGAGAAAAATAACTCCTTTATTCAGGTGTTTGTTACAGTGGATGCGCTGTGTGTGTGTGTGTGTGTGTGTGTGTGTGTGTGTGTGTGTGGTGTTTTTTTGTTAAATATATTGTTTTGTTTATTCTTTTTTAAACAAATGAGAACAAAGCTATGCAGTGCGAGAAGAGGGGGCATTGCAAGGTTTGCTACCACCCAGTCATGAAATAACTTTGCCTCAAAAGATGTTTGACAGGGCTGGGTGATATTTGTCTATGCGAAATGTTTATTTTTGAGAAGATTCTAATGCAAAATAAAAGTAAATACTAGTTAGGCATTTCCACAACGTTGATTCTGACAATGAATTGTGTTGTTGTTTTGTTCATCTCTAAACAGATCTTTTATACTTTGTTCAGGTTGGCTTACTAGTTACATTCAGCACATGTTAAGCATAAGATAAATATTAACAGAATAATAAACGTTGTTATGGTTAAAAATGTGGTTACAAACCATATTCACAAAAATATTCAGAGTTAGAGCTTTGCCAGTAATTGTTCATCGTTCTAGGTCATCTTCTTTATTAGCTCAATTCTTCTTCATCCGGAGCTTGTTGTTGACAACAGGTGGAATTATACGCTGCCATCTATTTTTTCGCATTACGCTTTTGGACATAAATCTGTGTCACCTCTAGCTTGTGTAACCATCCCGTAATCATTTCTTCCTGCCATCACATCGGTCTTGTCAGTGCTTGACGTCAGCTTCTGTTTGTCCCTAGGGAGTTGAAGGCAGGGGCTGAATAACAGATGCAAATATAAACAGATCCCCGAACCAGTCTGAGATTTAAACATATGTGCAAACAAGCTTGTTTGTGTGTTTTTGTTTGTGTGTTTGTGTGTGTGTGTGTGTGTGTGTTCCGCACACACACGCACTCACACACACATTCTTTCTCACACACACACACACACTCTCTCTCCCTTGCGTGTCACGTGACCACCTTCCCTCCCCCCGCATCCCTGCCACACCAGTAATGCGACAGGCAGGCATGTCACTCCGACATTTATCATACCCTGTAACATGTGTACATAAACTATTCTGAATATAATTTCTCTCTTTTTTTCTTAAAGGAAAATAAAGCACAGGATGTTTGGGGAAACAGTAATAGATGAATCTGAGGACAGTTAATTGCGTCTATTCTGAAAACATATATTGTTCATGGGTCTTCACTCCCTTGACAGGCTCTTCCGTTGTGACAGGAACGCCCTACCCTGTTTTATAACTCTGGGCTTTGGATGGACCTAATGAAAAGACGCTCCAAGGTTCCCCCTCTTCCACCGCTTGAAACGTGAATTTCTTTCTCAATATACCCGACTTCATTCCTAAGTTTTGTTTCGCATCTTGAATGTTCTTCTAATTGCTTCCGTAGTTCTTTCTGTCAATATTAGCAGTTTATTCTTTAACTCAATCAATCAATCAATCAATCAATCTGGCGTATATTACTGAAAGAGTCACAAGCCCCAGTGTCAGTCAGGTACGTGGACATACATTTCCAAAGCTACAGACAATGGGAGGGCTGGGATCATATGTTAATGAGGCTTATCCGTGGACAATCGTGACGTCAGGGGTCAGGGGTTTCCAGGTTTTTATTTCGAGAAGGTAGGATCTTCTTCCCTGTGACTTCTTGCACACAGAGCTCAACCCAGTCATTTGAAAGAGATGCTTTGGAGACCTTTAGAGAGACTTAAAGAGATGGAAGACAAAAGACAGAAAGAGGAAGAAAAGAAAATAATGTTACGTCATCTATGTACAGTGTATCATAACACGGAAAACAAAACAAAAGTGCAAAATCCGTAAAACAAACTTGTAAAATTAATTTTTATGTTTCTTTAGTGTAAAGGTCTTGTTTTTCCTCCTACTTTTAAAAAAATACAACCTTAATGGACACCAAAGGAACTATAGTGCTGAATCCGTTAACTTTACATTTCCAACTCACACTGTAGAATAATAGGGGATTAATGATGATATAAAAGATAAGAAGAACTCATTAAAAATGTATGATAATACAATGTTAAGCACTTTTTTCTTTCCTTTATTTTACAGCATCTGCGGCAATGATAACACCTCAGATGATGGCTAATCCACGTAAGTATATCAGCAGATCTCCCCACTCGTTCATCAACATCCCTCATTGTTTTTTGTATCATCTTTCATCTCTACAACACAGAGGGCGTACAGAGCACCAACAGTACCTGCAACCACACAGATGAGAAAATTGATGTCATAATACTACTGCTGCTGCTGCTAACAATAATAATCATCATCAACAAAAATTTTACATTAACTAATTGATCCACACACATCTCTACAACACAGACGGTGTACAGAGCACCAACAGTACCTGCAACCACACAGATGAGAAAATTGATGTCATACTACTGCTACTGTTAATAAAAATAATAGTAGTAATAATAATAGTAATAATAATATAAAATTTATATTAATTCATTTCTCCACACATATGCACATGCGTGCACATATACACACATGCACACTCATGCACACAAACACATACTCCCACATTACATCCAACCACACACACACACACACACACACGCACGCACACACTTTCTCTCTCGCTCTCTCACGCGCGCACACACACACGTGCGCAGGCGTATATGCATCAAACTACCTATAGGCTTTCTCATTTTCTTTTACTGTTGGTCATGCGATGATTGTTTCCGTGGTCTTCTTCTTCACTTAGCATGAGAAGAACATTGTGGTAAGAGCTAGTTCAGCTACTTTGACCTCGGGATTCGGTTTTAAAGTAAGAGTGATGTCAATCATGAAAACTGAAGTCTGATAAAATGACATCAGTCACATCGTTTGAAATCCCGACTGGCACGCAACCCACAGTCACTTGTTATGTTTATGCCTTTGTTGTTGCTGATGATGCTGTTGTCGTGCTCTGCCGCTGCAACAGTTTTGTCCCTCGCACGTGAAACACCGCTTTGAAAAAGCTGTCAAAATTGGCAAGACTTTACTTCTCAGTCACAGGCCAACAATAAGGAATTCTCCGCTCCCCCACTATATGTCGACATAGAAAATATTTCCCGTGTGGTTTTGTATATATACTTGCACCGACTTTACCAGGTGAAAAGTGTTCTTTCAGCGTCAAGACAAGGTTATTATAAAATGATAGTGATAGAAATTTTTTTATTTTATTTTTTACATATACAGACACTCCCCGCTTCGTGTTTCGTCAGTCTCTCATAAACAGCCCCATAATTTCACAATATCAGTGTGGATTAGCGGAAATAGTTTTCCTCCTAGACGATCGAAAAGGAAAAGGACGATGGGGTTTAGGAGAGACAGAAGACAAGAATATGTTTGTGGGTGCACAAGATACTCCTAAAAGACGTGCATACTACCTGCTAAAGGGTAAAAACAAACAAACAAACAAACAAACAAACAAAAACAACAAAAATTCAAACAAACAAAAACCCTTACAGCGGGTGCCCTCCCTTGCCGCCAGTCCGCGCTTATTGTCGGCCTTATTTTCGTTCATCCGCGTGAACTCTTGACCTCTCGTCGACGACGAGGACGAAGCAGACGAAGTACTTCTAACGTTAACGTCCCTATGTCTCATGCTCATCTTCTAGTTAGTCCACCCGCCTCCAGCAGCAAAAACCCCACGTACGCAGACTTCCACCACGGATTTAATAAGGTAATTACAAGTAACGTTTATTTTTTTTTCAATTTAAATGTACATTAGTGGCATTTGTTGTAAAGAATTTTACATACTAAGAAGGAAATGTGCATTTTTCATTTGTATTTAAGTTCTAAATTATATTTATCCAAATATATTTCTGCTGTATGTGAAATCCCCCAAAGCTAATTCCATCTAACGAAGGGAGTGTCTGTATACTACTAACCACGGACATATATATATCTCTGACTTGTTGGCTTTCTGCCGAAACTCTTCGCCTTTCGTGAAGTTGTAGGCTGTCAGGTCTGGGCGAACCATTTAACTGTTTAATATATGTAACCGCGATAGCATTCCTAAAGTTAATAATAGACTTGCAATAAATGTGATACTTGCATATTATTTCTTTTTCTGTTGGAAAAAGTCCTTAAACTCCTCCTTCTACTACTTAGAGCCAATAAACTGAAAACACAACAGACCATAAAGCTTGAGCTTTTGTACCACCGTCAACACGAGAGTTTGCATCATCTGATCTTCTTGATGTTGATACTTATACCAGAAGCGAATTTGTGCTTTGGCCTCATTCGAGGAGTTAACGCGAAAAATTCGTCTGCAAGCAGTCCAGAGATATGCATTCGTGCTAATAACAATAGACGATAATTAGATGGGCAGGTTAGTTTCATGTCATTCACATAGCAGAGTTTCACATTCAAAACAAACCGGCTTTACTTCCAGCGGTGATATTTGTAATGCATATGTCTGTGTCCCTCGTAAAAAAAAAAGACACGTTGTTACTTTGAAAGCAGTAGCACGATTTTCATGGCAATGCTTTTCCCCCTTTTCTTACTTTTTCAGAGTTTCAAGCGTCAATAAAACAACTTCTGGCACAGATGCTTCGTTCAATTCTTCCAAAACTGCTGGTAAATGGAGGTTCGACGCCGCAAGCCGTCCAGTTTTTACAAAGCTTAGGTGCAAGTAACAATGGTAAATGACTATGGAAGATATCGCATCCCTTTCTATCGTTTTGTTTCGCTGCGAATTTATCAAAATGATTGCTGCGTTGACATTTCCCTTTCGAGCACATCGTGGAAAGACAAAGCCTTTTAGCTTTTAAAAATTGTTATGAGTGAAAAGGAAACTACCACATGGTTATAACAAAAGGTTTGTTTGTTCGAAAACAGATGAGATGGTTTTGTTAGTAGTTTTAATGCTATACGATATCACTGCGCAGCATAGAACTAGCTCCCTACTGCGTTGCCGTGCATGCGCGATGCTGCTGTACATCCAATCCCATCCTGCACTGCGCTGGCTTGCTTTATCTTTTCGCTTTTATGTATGCTGCACACAGGCAGTGTATTTCGTCAGTAGTAGAGAACTTTTGTGCAGACATGGGTTTGTACAGTACATATGCTTCTGTCAAGGATACCGATAAATTATATTTGAAAAGGAAGACATGGACATCATAATTGTTAATTTCTTGTTTCCAATCAGAGTCTTAAAGTCCCTATACAAAAACACGATGTGATTTGGAATTTGTCCAGTTCTGTCCTGTGTACCGTAAAGCATGTGCCCACCATAGGCGCGTAGCAAGTTGGCTCCATGACGGCTGCTGCATGTGGGCACCCGTTGCAGTACGCAAGACAGAAGTCCTGTAGGTTTGACATGAATTCCGAAATATTCGCGTTAGAAATGGCAAGCCTGTAAAGCAACATCTTATGGAAAACACACTGTACCGCTAGAATTTATAAACATGAAGTACTCTGCAAGCCAGCTCGAAAGCTCGATAATCCTTTGTAGTGATTCAAGTCTAGTTTTCACTCTAACCTGTCTTCTTTTAATAGCCAGGAACAGTTCCTTTCATTATGAAAAAAGTATTTTAAGAATAATTATAGATAATTATAGACCACCATAGTATAGTCTTTAAATCTTATATCTCTAAGAAGAAAAACTGTTGAGTTTAAAGTGTTTGTCTTCCGTGCACATTGATTCACCTCTCATGTCTTGCCTGTGCTCAAAATTTATAACGATACAGTTGCTTACCTATGCTTGCCTTAATATCACATTTTTTGTAGCATTGTTCCTCGGTGTCTCGTAGGCTTTGCTGTGTTACGCATGGATCCGGACATGACGTCATATGTGTGCATCTATGCGTTAAGGTCACAGCACGACGGCTCTATATGTTCTAGGAGCACCCAGCGCAACCCCGGCGCCGTCTCCGCCTCCCCAGCCGCCTAACTCAGCGCCTCCTCAACCACCTGTGCCGCCGAAGCCACCTGTCGATCCGATAAACCCTCTTCCTCTACCTCCTCTTCCTCCTCCACAACCTGTGCAACCTCCACAGCCTGCACCACGTAATTACCTCCCCGTGTTTGCCTTGCCTCGGTGTGCTTTCCGTCTTCCGTGCGTGCGTGCATGCGTTCGTCGTCGATGCCTTTCCACTGTCGTCACGCTTCCTGGTCTCATGGTGGAAACATTACACCATGTGTTGATGCAGTTGTCCTGTTTTTTTTTTTTTCTTATGCCTTGCTGCAATGTCCGACTCATCGGATAAATTGTATCCGCTTTTTCTGTTTGTGTTCAGTACTGCCACAAGTAGTCAATATGCTGACATTAAAGGACCAGTAGGGTGCGAAAACATTTTTCTCATACCTGGTTAAAACTCAGTGTAAGAAACTGTTTCTTCGAATATGAACGAATACATCCTTTCCGTTCTCAAGATACTACATTCCTTCATTACCATGCACGACACAGACGTCATTATGGTACACGGAAACGCTTATGTTGGGCCTCAGCTGATAGAAGAGATGGAAGCATATGTTAATTTGGCTGTGTACAAATGTGACATCACCTCTTTCTGTGCATGGTGATGTTCGTAGGCCTGTATCTCGAAAACGGAAGGTGGGTATTAAGCCAGATTCCTGGTAATAGCCTTGCACTGGGTTTTTCCCATTAGAATTGCTCCCTACTACTACTTTAATGCTAAAATGGCCATTCATCCAATGATCTTAAACCGGAATGATATTTTAATAAATATGCAGTGCTGCAGTTCATATGATACGACTATTGCAGAAGCCATTTGATAAAATAGTGCGTACACCTAATGCTGCGTGCGCTTTAGACCAAGCGACAACACCTGTGTTAAAATGTTCTACTCTTGTGTCCATCTGTCTTCCTGCCATACAGGAATTTATACCTTTTGAAACGCATATTCAACGTTTGATTTCAAAGAGAAATCCTTTGACTGTTTTTGTGGCAAATGTCTTCCATGACAGTATGGAGTGGTTGTTAATTTGTTAAGCTTGACATGCGACTGTACAATTGATGTATTTGTCACTGGTTTGTCAGGAGTAAGAATCCTGTTTTTATTTTCTCTTTTCTGTGTCAGTATTAAGAATAAATGTCTTATGTTTAACGCCTAAATGTGTGTGTATAAATATATATTTATATTTAATATTAAATTAAAAGCTTTTCTTACTAAGAGAGTTCTCTCTCCATTATTCCTTACGAGTGAAGGCAAATAAAAGATGTGGTTCAGCATAGGACTTTACTGGGTGCAGTAACTTAATTGTTTACACGTATGACACGTTTGCATCACCGAGGAACATCACATATAACATAAACACCAGCAACGGCAGCAGTGTCATTATTGTCAACAAAGAAAATGATATATATATATATATATATATAATACCGTTCACAGTCATTGCATTTACAATTTTGACCTTTTAGAATTTTGAAAGGTTAAGGCATCCGACGATCTGAACTTCTTGTGTATTCATGTATCACGAATGGAGGACGGATTTCTTGTCAACTTTGATTTGTGCATAATCATTAAATTTATGGGATGAGGGAATTCTCAGGCTCCGCATATAAAGAACGGATGCCATTTAAGGTGATGTTTGAGGAGCCATTTTCATATAAAAACAGGCACAAGGATAGGTCCCTATGTAAAGCAAGACTTGATGAACCGTTACTATCGGTTCGACAACACGAAAAGACACGTGATTCGAGTCCTGAAACAAGAATCTTTCAGTCAAGATTTCTACATTAAAAACCAGCTTTTTTCTTCAAAACTGCCTTTATGATGCTCATGATTCAATGCTACAAAATTTTCTCCCTCCTCACTCATAAAGATGCATATAAGTTTTCCATACATCTAACATGTACATGTATGTCTATTTTCCTAAACAGCCACACCTCCTCAGGGTCCACCTATGGGTCCACCTATGGGTCCACCTCAGGGTCCACCTATGGGTCCACCTATGGGTCCACCTCAGGGTCCACCTATGGGTCCACCTCAGGGACCACCTATGGGCCCACCTCAGGGACCACCCATGGGTCCACCTCAGCCTCCTATGATGGGTGGAGGCTACGGAGGTCCTCAACCCCCATACGGAGGGCCCCCGGTCATGGATCCTAACAACTATGGTCAGCAGCAAGGTGCCGGGATGGACCCCAGCATGGGATATGGAGGTTACAATATTTTTATTTTTCTTGCTTAACCAAGATGTTTTGCTGTATGCACGTTGCTGGTAGAAGGGACACGGAAAAGGAGGGGGGGGTACACCGCGACTCGTGCTGTCAGTCATGTGTAGTTTTCAGCCATGCTTGTCGAAAGGTCACGAAAACCTACAAGTTGTTAACACATCGGTTAGGTGTAGACAACAAACTTGATCTTTTTGTTTTACATGGTTTGCAGGTGGCATGTTTTTAACTGGAGACAAGTTCAAAGGTATGCTTATTAGAGCCCTCATGACATGACCTAATTATATTTAACAGAAAGCTGAACAGGTAAAGCGAAAGTTCAATTATTTTTAGCTTTACACATTCAAACATAAGCCAAAGAGACTCTCTCTCTCTCACACACACACACACAGAGGGCACTCGCGTCCAAATAGAAAAAGGGGGTTGTCCTATTTATTAAAAAGACAGTGGTTCTCTTGATTGAAAAGAGAGTAGTCCCTTTGATGAAAAAGAAGAAAAACGTTTCAAAACAGCAGAAATTTGTCTGCGAAAGAAATCTGTATTTCTTTGCCATCCCTCAGTGTAGGTCTGTAACACAGCACTGGAACCATCTTTATCTATTTACAACATCAAAATACCAAAAATATAGACGCATACATACAACATAAGAATAAATATACTCAGACCAAATGCATTGTTGTCATATGGCAGAAATGTAATTAAAATGCGATCTCTGTTGTGCAATACAACACAAAAATATGAGTAAAGTTACTTCATTTGTTTGCCACGCACCCGGATTTAGAGATTTCTTTTTTTTCAGACAGGCGACTGTTTGAGCTTCTGTATAACCCAGCGACTGGCCGACCACGAGGTAAAGAAGTGCGCATCAAGGAGGATTAAATCCTCCTCCTCCTCCTCATCATCATCATCTAAAGTATTTTTAAAACGCATTTCCCTGTGTGGATGCGAGCTCAGTGCGTTGCACACAAAAATTACACTTAAAATCCTACCCATGAGCTAGATCCTACATCTTCAAATGCAACCCTGTTTCTATTTTAAAAAGTGAAAGCCGCTAAAATAGGACAGAATAGGAAAGAAAACCTATTAGGTCTTTTAATTCAATGGATCCCTGTTCACAGTCTGTGACTCAAATTCCCTTTAATATTTGTTCAAAACTGTTACATTTAGAAAGATAAAAGTCCACGAATGTAAATATATTTGCAGAAATTCCACATCTTCCTCCCGTCTACCCCGGAGGCATGCCTTATCAGTGGAGCTTGCCTGATTACCACAAAGGTATATACACACACAAATCGCTAACACATTTATGGAAACTGTTTATGTTTGTATAATTTGTTAATGAACACTTAAGGATTCATTATACCCAGAATCAAATGACAATGAAAACATCCTGGACTTAGCCAGTAAAATGACTTTCCATTTCACTTATGAAGTAGATCGAATTATCTATCATAGATTAGTCACGGCCACTCCCTATTTTTGATTTAATGTTCTCTAATTTATGTATACTTTAAATATGTCTTGCATATAACCTTAAAGGGTCTTCTTTCTTTCTTTCCTAGATATGGTCGTGCATTTCATCGAAAATAAAATCCGTATGAGAGGTAAGTGTTTGTACCAGTCGTACATTCCAAACAGTCAGGTACACAGACAAATGAGAGGAATATTGTAAGATTATTGTTTACATTTAGCATTGCAACTTCCGCTACCTTTATTTATAAACAGCAGAGCGGAATTACATCCTAACCTATTCATGTAAATAAGACAGAAAAGTCAAATAGCAAATTGGGCTTAAATGATAGAGAACGACACCAGTAAGTGAGTCAGTCGTTCCTTGACCGGCACTTGTTGTTGGGGGAAGCACATGGGCGCGGCAGCTGACAGGACCCGTCGTTCGCCTATTTTGGGCGATGATGAGCAGGTTCGTTATTAACAGGACGACCAGTCCAGTCTTTGACATTCGTAGGCCAATTCTTCGGCTAGCCACCGAGGCGTCGACTACCCTTCGACAAGAAGTCGTGCCGGGTCACATGTTCCACTCCACCGGCTGAGTCTCACTCTTGTATTAGCGACGTCAAGGGCTGGATGGTAAAAAAACAAGCTTAAGCTAAACGATAATAAAACGGAAGCCCTCTTGTGCTATAGAAGAAGACATCAACTTTCGGTCGTCAGTCTGCCCATTCACATCAAGGTGGGCGAAACCAACATCACCTTCACGTCATCCGTTAGGAATCTGGGATTTATTGTCACTGATGACATGACACTCGATAAACATGTTACAGCTGTCTGTCAGTCTGCCTATTATGACCTCCGTAAGATCAGCGCCATCCGTCACTTTCTCTCTACACGCGCTACCAACACTCTTGTCTGTGCGTTTGTTCTTTCTCGACTTGACTACTGCAACTCGAGATGGCAGGCTGCCCTGACTACCTCATTCAGAGACTCCAGAGAGTACAGAACTCCACGAAAAGGGACCATGCTACTCCTCACCTTCATTTTCTACACTGGCTACCCATCCGTTCTCGCATTCACTACAAACTGTCTGTGCTGTGTTTTCATTTCTTTGCAGGCTCCTGTCCTGACTATTTCTCTTAACTTCTCTTCCTTTACGTTCCGGCCAGACAACTACGCTCTTCCTCTGATGATCATATTCTAACTGTTCCTGTCACTAGAACAACAACATATGGTCACTGGTTTGCCTGTACATCGAATTTTTACAGATTTCTCTCTCTCTCTCTCTTTCACACACACACACACACATGCGCGCGCTCGCGCGAAACCAGTGCCTCGCACGCATCATTCTCTCAATGGTGGGACGTAACCTCGGCAAGTCTGCTTACAAGTTCCCCCTCCACCACACCTTTCCGCAGATTGCCAACCCTCCTTGCCTTTCACTGATTGCAAGCTATTAAACATAGTTTTGCTATCCAATCGGCAAAAGTGCCCTACTATCGTCCGTAACTTTTCTTGTTTAACGGGTCCGACTACGTCACTGACTAAGACCAGTTTGTCTTCCTTCGCGAAGGAGTATGTATGCACAATGCCGGCCTGTATGAAACGTTATAAAGCTGTACTTTAGAGACCATTGTAAACAAACGATTTTTCTAGAAAACATAAATTGTAAGCAGATGATTTTTTAAGGTCTGTATCTATCACTGAAGCCCAAGCTGCTATTTCCCCGAAGGCATACGTATAGTCTTAAAGGTCTAAGGATTCAGTTTTGAGTTTTTTCTAATGACTTTCACGTGTGTGCACCTCGTCTACAGGTACTCCACCAACGCCAAGTGAAGCCGAAATTTTGCGTAAGCCTTTTCTTCACTTTTCACAATCTGTAAATTACATCAATTGTTTACATTAAAAATTCCATTTTTGCTTGCGTGTTACTTACACACATACTCTGTATGCGTCATTGTCTCTCTAGGGCGTCTAGGCCTATGTATGTGTGAAACTAAATACTATTTGTGTCGTTTTAAATACATACATATGCCAGAAGCTGTATGTTCTGGTGTTTGAAACTTTTCTTCTGTGGTTTAGGTTTGATTGGAGACCCACTACTGGAAATGATGCCTGGTTATGGACGTAAGTTTTTATCATTATTCACTTAAATAGTGATTGTGGTTTGTTTGTAATCACACACGTGCTGTACTGTTTCATAAAGTGTCTTCACATAAAACTACTATCACTGAACACGCATGTCCTTCTGCAAACACCTAGACAAAAGATAATCGCAATGTATGTCTGTGCTCTTGGTGGTTGCTCCTCAAGCGAAGACAGTACTGGAAAAAGACTGCCATATTAAAGCGGCTTAGAAAGATCTGTCAAAAATGATAAAGGTCGACACTGTTGGCGGAAATCTTTCATTTAAACGTTTTCGGAAAGGGACACCCCACACTCTACCACCCCGAATAAATGAAGACGGGGTTTGCTTATTTACTCATTTTGTGTAACAGGCTGGGTAAGCGTGCTTCCTAAATGTAAGCTCCCAACTATTTGTGTAAGCTCGGCTTTAAAGTCAATCTGAGTGGAATTTCTTGAAAATTTATGAAGGTCAATATAAAATCTGACCTCTTTTTGTGTTCGCGAGATACCAGTCCTTGCGAAAAGGTCAAGCCGCCTGGTTATCTCATAAGTCACGATAGACTGGCTGTTATTACAATTACAAGGCCTCATTAGCTTTACGCTCGAAGATCCTATATTGGTTGCGGATTTAAGGGAGATGAAATGCTAGAATTCAATCAACCCCCACACCCCAAGAAATGCACTTATGCCCCCCTACCCCCCAAAAACAAAACAAAAATAGACAGCACTTTGTTCTATTAATGTAAGCAATTTAAGAGTTTAAATTTCTTTGACTCTGGTTAACAATCATTGCATATGATTTCAGGTCCTATGTACCCAACTGGAGGTAAGTGAGAAACTATGTCACAGTTTAGCTTAGAGAAATGTTTACATCAAAGAAGCAAAATTAATATGATTAATAGCTCAGTCAAAAGGTAGTCTTCGAGCACCCTTTATGTTTGCTAATATGATTACTGCATGTCACAAAGTAATCATGAAAACAGTTTAAAACATCAATGTTCAGAACAACCAGTAAGCAAATGGAAAATTTGATATACTCAGCATAACCACCCGCTTATTAGGTTGTTTGGAGCATGAAACATTTTAAAAACGTTCTCTATACAGGCAAAACAACTGTGACCTAAATTGTTACCAAAATATTAGGAAGGGATCAATATCCACACTACTGACATTATTATTGTAATGACTGAAGATATTTTGGAATATGCTGTGCTTGAATGTACGAAAAAGTTTGGATATGCCAGCAGATATCTCAAGCAATGTGAAAATCATTAATTACTACTCTCATGCTTTTCTCTATTGTTGAGTCTTTCCACACTCTTATCACCTCCTATTTGCCTGAGGCTGCTGAACCTTTTTCTTTTTCTTATTCGGAGAAATATTCCAGCTTAGGTAATATAACATGAAAGCATTTAAAGACACCCAGCGACTGGTCAATGGCAACCTTTTCTATTCATCCATTTATCTGAGGGTTCGTGACCAGCAGACTTAAGTTAGCATATAAACATATGACAAAATATTAAGGTACGGCATTTTATACGAAGAAAAATAAAATTTAGCTTCAGTTGTTGTGGCACTGTAGCCAGAGAATCCAAATTGTAGTTTGTATGGCAAAACACACGTCAACGGTAAAATTAAGCAGCATTTTGTTCGAGATGAGGTCGTCACAAACGCGTTGTCAGGATGAAGACTTCAATGATTGATCAATAACATCTATGTGTTGCTTTTGCAGGCGCATGGTAGAGTGGAGCCTCACCCTCCATCTGACCGATGTGCACCGATCATCACCATCAGTCTCTGGGTCGTTGTCATACTTATTTCATCAAATTAGTACTGACCAGTACGTAACCATGGCATGTCAACACACACGAGAGCCATAACAACGAATCTGTGTCCATTCTGCTACATCAAGAAGCTACCCCATTGTTCTCTGTGCTTTGACATTAGGAGTAGATGGATGGTTACAGGCCAGTGATTTGGTTCCACATGCTGGAGCAAGACTGGCATTTGTAAAGTGGTCTTTCAATATCCCGTGAAAAGTTGAGACAGTTCACCGGACCAGAACATGTGTTAGTATCAAGCTACTAAATATTTCCATGTTTCCTACACTGCTCAGCTTCTTCCAAAAAAGTAAAATAAATAGCAACATTGAGTATAGAACAAGATTTATTTAATAATTACCTTAGTCAAAATACATTTTGTCTGTATGACTGTAAACTGCTACTTTACTACAAGATGTATAAAAAGCTCACTAGATTTCTTTTGGAGGTGGGGGGAACTAAACAAGATTTTATGCAGCTATAAATAAAAGTATCACATGCCAAGATATACTGTGTTTGTAACACCGACTCCATATTCAAGATTTATCAAAATGTTTTGCTTCTATAACATCTGCTACTTCAGATATTCTAAGACTGAGTTGATTCCTCAAAGTGATTGTTCAATAAACGTTTCTGTCGGTGTAAGCTGGACACTAAATTGAATGTGAATCACATTTATTGATTCTGCAAGGTTTTCAGAATTTGTGCTGAAAATGGCCAATCTCAGCAAGCATTTTTTTTTAAACAACAGAAGACTTGCAGCCTCTACTTACACAGCTAATACGTAGTCACACATTCAAAAAATCATGCTAATCATTTTGAAAAGACAAGGCAGCCATGTCAAAATTTGTCTCCTAGGAGTGCACTATCTTCCATGCACTTAACCATGAGTGAAGCTTTGTTAGTTTCACTTGAAATTATGAGAATGTGAAAGTAAATTAAAATTAATCAAAAAGTAATCTAATTAAGAAACCATTCAAGAGATGATATTAAAAACACAATTACCTTGAAAATCAATACATTTTAGTACAAAAAAAACAAATTCAAATAACCTTCACATTGGAAACATGGCCCAGCACTAATATTTAATAGGGAATTGAAGTGTCTAAGAAAATCTTGGGCATGTAATTATCACTGAGTAAAACTTCAGGTATATATAACCCATCCAGACATACATCCATAATGCACTTGCACATACCTGCACATATACAAAAATAACTTAAGTTTTGCTTTAATCATCGAACACACAAACATCACATAATGTATTTTTTCCAACTTTCATATCACAGAAAATCATGATAACATGCTTTCCTCTTTAAGATCGGAGAAAAAGAAAGATGAAAGAAAATGCCACAATATAAAAATTTCAGTGGCTTATTTCCAACTATGATTTACATACACAATGATAGACAACCATAATTTCTCAACTCTAAAGAGAATAAAAATAATGAAATTATTTATGGTGAAATGGATAATGAGAAATAATGCAAGGAAGCCATTTGTACCACTTGCCACAGTATTTCTTCTTTCTCTACAAAGGACCAATCAATCCTCAGTCCAGGTTATCTATTAAGTGTCTATAGCTCTGTTATAGTCCACTGTTATAGTGAGCTCCAAACTGAAGCCATTCTCAGCAGGATTCTGATTGATGACATAAAGCTGATCAGTCATCTTTGTGATGATTTATGAAGCAGATGAACAACACATGGAAATCTTGCGCAGCTGGTGTGTTCATGACAACTATGTGTCACCTGTCATGATTGCTATGAACTCCTCTTCATTGACTAAAACACACACACAAAGAATGAAACCAAATGTTTAACCGAGAATCCTAATCCAACTCTCATTTGCAAATGCCTAAGTATATAAAAGAATTTATAAATGAGACTTTATTAGAGAATGCACAAAGGCCTGAAAAGCACTTGAAACTAATTAAGTGAACAGAATCACAAGACATAATATATAATAAAATAAAAGTGTAGCAGATACAAAAAAATCAATTTTTAATTAAGAAAAGATATTTGTCTACAAAAACAGCAAACTTTTCATGCCTCAGAGCTTTTCAAAGAAAGGAATGTTCTTTTTCAATTTCCCATCTGCCAACCACTCCACTCATGCACAGCAGACAGACAGTGAGAGAGAGAAAAAAATAGAGAGTTGGGAAGGATTAAACTACAAGTACAAAATTACTGAATTTGTCTATGACTCACTTTCCCCATCACCATCTCGATCAAACTCATCTATCATTGCTCTAAGTTCTTCATCCGTCATGTTTTCACCCAACTCCCTGTGGACATAAGAATGCATGCATTTTTTGCATTCTATTTAAAGCATTAGAAAATTTTTTAACCACTCTGAAACACACACCTTTTGCGTTGCCAAAAACTTACAACACTCAAGCCAACATATAAGTTGCAAAAAATATTTTGCACAAAACAGTTCATTAGGAAACTATATATCCGAGGCTAATGCTTTTAAAAGATCAGAATCTAAAAGTGCCTGCCATACCGTGCCACTCGGCGCAAGTTGCGAAGGCTGATCTTGCCTGAATTATCATCATCAAATAGCTTGAAGGCTTTCAGAATTTCTTCCTGGGGATCTCTCTCTAACATCATGTCTGTCACTAACGAAACGAGAGAAAACAAAAATGTTGTTATACTGCAATATATCACAGTTTCAAAACAGTTAACTAAGATGCTGCTGATCAGTTTAAATACCTAAAATTAATTATTAATATTATGAAGGAGTGCTCACAAAAAGTACATATTTTATTTTCTGTAATTTGTAATGTTTGATAATGATGATGAATCTGTAATTATATCACAATAAACTGCTTAAATTATACGAGACATTATTCTTCTTAGTACAAAAAGTTGAGATGTACATCACATAGAAGTCTCATCACTAGAGACAGCAAAAAATTATAAAAAGGTAAAGGTAATCTCACAACCTTAGAGTCATTGAGAAGTAAGGTGTTAAAGATTACACCTGACACCAGCTTTTTTCTCCTAACCCTTTTAAAAATTCAGTACCCATCTCAAATTTGGGTCAAATGGGGGAAAAACTCTGCATCACATGGGCATTGAATGCTTTTGCTCTAATCACTGAAGTATTTGCTTCTCTATCGATCTTAGCACAGCATAGCCCACAAAGTCACACAATTTAAAAAAGAAGAGTGAAATGAAAAGTGTATGTAAACAACACAACTAGAGAGTAGAGCAAATATTCAAACAAAGCCGTTATATTTAAAATTTTTCACTCACTTGTTTCATTAAAATCATCAAAGGAGATTTTGCCTGTTCCTTCTCGGTCATAGTCACGCAGAATTTTAAGCACATCTGCTTTCTTGACATCAAAACCTAGAGCTCTCATAGCCACCTAAAGAAATTTGTAAGCTTATTTATTCTGAAAATCAATATTACTCTTACAATAAAACAATGCCCATTGCACTTCTCATAGTAGTATGCCTTCTAGACCAAAGCAAATAAACCAAACTTAAGTCGCCAAATGAAGCATACACTTGATGAATACACTTCTACTTCTAGGTTACTGATGAGTCTAAGAAAATGAAATCTTTGGTCATTTTTATCATACTTGGCAACAGTAAATTCTAACTGAAAAATTGTAATCTTTATTTTAAATCTTGGTTGTTAAAATAACTTTATAGCTAGTGACATCATGCCCTTACTTGATGGCACCATAATTTATGAGCTACAGCTAATATTCTGACTAGGCAATGACCTTGCTTTGTTTCCTTGTTTTTATGTGTGTGTGTGTGTGTGTGTTTTACACCTATTACGCCTCACCTTCAGTTCATGATAATCTATGGCACGATCCTTGTCTGTATCAAATAGATCAAAAGCTTCTTTAATCTCTTGTTTTTGTTCATCAGAGAGTTCTCTTTTCTTCTTCTTCTTATTTTTGTCTAGAGATAACTCTGCCCTGAATCATAAGAAATACCCAGAAGTAACATTATAGTGAGAAGAGAATAAAAACGTTGACAAATCAGAAAAAAACATACAGGCTCGGACATGAAATATTGAACTACGAATCCTCTATGACGCGATGAAAGTTGATACTAATTATTTCTCTGGATGAAAGCATAGTTAAAAAACCCAGATACATGCTATTTCTTGTAAACTTCATGTTTTATTCATACATAACATTAACTCAATTACACCTTCTTCGTAAACAAAAGGGGAAAATCTTTACCTCAACGACAAACTCATTTTCTACAACAATTCTCGCACCACATAGGTAAAGTCGACACTTTGACCCGTCAGAATGAGCGTAGCTGTTCATCGCTATCACAATATTTTAATAAAAATGTGGCTAAAATTCAGTTTCTTCTCATATATTTGTAGCAATAATAATTTGTATATGCATCAGAGTACTTAAATAGGGAGATCGCTTTTCTTTACGCAACTATCATTTTTAGGTCCGCATGTGAAGGGAGATAACCTTTAGTGAGCAAACCCGTTGCAGCAGACGGACAACAGAGAGCAGAGAAACCTGTGAGACGGACTATAATAATACCACCGGTTGAAAGAGTGAGACTGTTTTGCATTACGTATAGTAATCATTAATGCTATACATTTATGGAGAAAAGATCCTGTATAGCCTTAAGGAGATGTTAGAAGATTCAGACCCTTAATAATTCACTTATCTAGTGTGATGGGGAAACATGTATAAAGGTCTATATTATGTACACATCATCTTTTCCATCACATAATATTTTTATTTTACATATGGATAAGAGGAAGATTAAAGAAATAATAGATTTAAAATAAAGAATAACTAAGAAAATAGTTACATGCTGCTGAAATAATTAGTAAAGTATTTCAAGCTGTTTTGAGTTTTTGTTTTCTTGTTGATCATTTAGTTTTGATCTATTATTTGTATCATTTTGTATACAGTATTGTTCAAATTTTTTTTTGACAAAAGCTTCATAATTCCAGAGAACAGTTGGTTTTATGGTATCTATCTGTCTTTTATTTTCCAGGTGACAGAAGCAGTCCAAGTAGACAAAGCTAAAAAAAGAAATTTCTTACAGAGGATAAATACACATGCAAATTGTTATCAAATTTCTAGAAAACGTTGTGAATGGCTTCAGTAATCACTTCAGATGCTTTGTGCATCTTGTGTAAGTGTATACATGCAGGAGACTTGGAAAGTGTAAAAAAATGCCTGAAGGATGTGAATGCTGCACCTCGGTTTTGCACATGCACTGAGAACAGCTCAGTGTATAAACTCATTAAACTTTACCAAAATTTTCTCAGTGCATCACGAGAAGATCATATATCAAAATCAGATGTATGGAAAAGCCCCTCAGTCTTTGGCTCAAGCAAAAGAACAGACGTGCTGGAAATTATAGCTAACTTGCTAGGAGCAGGAGTAAGAATCAATTATAGGACAGGCGTGGAAACACCACTCATGGCTGCTCTTTCAACTCATGATGAACATCTTCTTGGCATGATGCTTGACTTTGGGGCAGATGTTAATATGCAGGATAGCTCAGAGGATATAAATGCACTTGGATTGGCAATTTTGCTGAATGAAGTCTCTTTGGTGGAACTTTTGTTAAAACATGGAGGGCAAGTCAATGCCCCATGTTGTGGCAGCCTTGTACCTATACAGCTGGCACTAAACAAGAACCCAGCTGTGTCGGACATGCTCATTCAGTATGGTGCAGACTTGCACTTCCTTAGCACTATCTCACCTGGCAGTGAGTTGTTCACCATCAACTGCCCATTGGTCATTGCCATTATCAGGAGAAATGCCCACCTGGCAGAACTGCTATTAGATCATGGTGAAGATGTGGATCAAGCATATGGAGATAGCCTGGAATCCCCTATTCATCTGGCTATTCGAGAAGACGATGAAGAAATGGTGAAAGTGTTAATCCACTTTGGGGCCAATCTCAACAAAGCTAGTACTCAAGGTCATACTCCTCTTGGCCTGGCTTTGACCCTTGCTCAGCCTAGAGGAACTGCAATTGCGAAAATGCTGGTGCGATCAGGAGCTTTTCCTAATAAGAAAACTATTATTTCATTTTTTCAGAAGATCTACACACCCTTACATATTGCTTGTTTTAAAGGTAATTTTGAATTTGTGAAGTTCCTCGTGGAAGAGGCATTCATACAGAATGATAAATTTCTGGGAGATTATTTGGAAGAAACAGCATCAGAAATATTAATCCCATCTTCAAGTTGGAATAACTTTCGATATTACAGAAAGCAAGGAGGGCAAGTTGATATATTTGGGCGACCCAGGATTCCTTCTAGATTTTCACCAAGGCGAATGTTTAACAGGAATGCCTTCTTCAATCTTTATGAAAGGACTGGCCTGGATCCCCCATGCAGCAGATACAGTACTGGAAATGATGTCTCTGGCATATCAGCCTCATCGGATCAGCCAGCAGAAGTTGGGCTTTTACAGGCAGTGGTAGATTTGTCCTTGAGACCACAAAATGAAGATGGATGTTCTTCAGATCATGTAGATGATCTAAGTTCTTGGAGGCTTTCAAGCACTTCCCAGCCCAAAGAACAAGAACGAGGTAATGATAAAACTGGTACAAGATGGATAGAAACAGCTGTTAGTCAACCTGCTCAAAGCAGTTCAAATGAAAAGCATGATGAAGGGTCTGACATGGCTGATGCCTTAGCAAAGATCAATAATGAAGGTTGTTCAGATTTCTTGCTAGATTCCTTACATGCAAAACCTGAAGCAGACAGAGAGAGTCAAGGAATTAAGGAAGAAATAGCAGCCTCTGCAGATGATGCCTTTGCAGCAAAAGTTGTGGGAACAAGTGCTTCTGTTGCAGTTCCTGTTGATAGTCAGCCTCATGAAAACTCTCAACTTGCTCTTCACACACTGGTTTTCCAGAATGAATTTGGCTCTGCAAGCAAAGAAGAAAGAATACGCATTTTTGAAAACCTTCAACATCTTGAACAAAATTACACAAAATCAATTGAGAAAAGTTTGCACATGCAAGGGAAAAATACTTCTAGATCAGAAATGGAGGTAAACCAAAAATGCCAAACACAGAGGCTAAGACACTTGCTAAATCAGGGCACTGTTGATGGATCAACACCACTTTTCATGGCTGCTTTTAATGGAGACCTCCAGATTGTGGAATACTTGCTTAAGGCAGGAGCGGATGCTGACTTCTTCTGTGTACATGGCAACTTTTTTCATGCTGCTGTTCTGAGTCAGAACATAGATGTAATAAAGAAAGGCTTTGAAATAGACTGTGATATCAATCACTGCAACTCTTTTGGTAATACTCCTCTGATTCTAGTGAGTCGCATTGACCTTCCAGAAGCTTGTGAACTCTTGGTGACCAGGGGTGCTGATATGAATGCGCGTGACAGGTTTGGTGAGACAGCTCTCCTGGGTAGTGTGTACTTTGGCTGTGAAAAAAATGCCAGAATCCTGATACAGCATGGTTCTGCCATAGATGCAGTCGATGACAAGTAAGTCTGAACTCTATTCAATACTTAACTTCAATTTAATGTCCATGTGATGTAGAAGTATAGAAGTCAACTAGGTATATATGAGGTATGTTACTCAGGCAAATGGTCATTGGAGATAGGATTTAATGTTGTATTTTATATACCTGACTACTTTCTAATCTCCCTCATTCATCAACCCATAGAACTCACTGTACACTATGTAAACTCCTGGTGACCCCATTATTGTGTCTACTATTCACATATTCAGCTCACCACTATAGAGAGAGAGAAAGCCTCTATTTATTCTCAAGTTTTGTGTGATTCGCGCTGCTGTTACATTGAACAGTCCAATTTGTTAATCAGTGCCACTATACACTCTGAGGTAATAATAATAATAATAGTGAAAATTTTTATAGCGCATATTCACACTCATAGAGAGCATGCTCTTAGCGCTTAAAACGAGGAAGAGACGTGGACTAAGTAGATACAGAATAAAGGGGACGAAAGAAAACGACAGTACTGACGACGAAACAGAAAACAAAAGGCATCAAGTAACAGGAACAGAGAAATATAGTGATTCTGCGAGAAAGATGGGTAAAGTAGCAAGAGGAAAGAGGGGGGGGGGTAAGAAGTACTAGCATTGTGTGGACTGTGTTAGGAGTAATGCTCAAGGAAGAGGTGCGTTTTCAGTGCAGATTTGAAAGATTCAGTTGTAGGAAGGTGGCGGATATGGAAAGGAAGAGAGTTCCATTGAGAACATAGAATATATAACATAGAATATAGAATCAAGAGAGGTACAGAATACAGGAACAGTAGACTGAGGTACTACTAGTTAACCCTCTTAGCACGACATAAAAATGTAACATTACAATGACTGGCTTTTAACTGAAGACTGTGAAGATGACAGTGGGTGAAGTTTGTTTTCTTTATTATTGCTTCTCTGAGATAAACAAGACCAAGAAACCTATACATTTTTGGAAAAGAGAAAACTTGAACTTTGCAATAAAAGTAATGAAAATCGCCTTGGCTGTGCTGTCTGGCAAAGCCACGAATGTGGCCCATCATGCAAAGAATGTAAATTTGTGGCTGCGTATGATTTTTGAAATAAACCAACGATGGCTTTATAAACAGTTTTAACAGCATTAGTATTAAGTTGCAAATGCTTGTCAATGTGAATTATGATACTGAGTGGTTTGGATTAAATGTAGATTTTAAATTATTTTGATAATTAAATATCATTATATGATTTTAGTTATCTTTATTATGACTTTCTGCTTGCAGTAGCACATCATCACTCTACTGGGCCTTCTTCAACAATCGTGAAGCCACACTGAAACTCCTCCTTCTGGCTGGGGCACACTTTACTCCACAAATGCTCAGCCAATACCCTCGTAATCTACGTGTTATGCACAACATGGTCCTATCATCGTGGATAAGGCAACACATTAGCCAGCCTAGGTCACTGCAGGCTCTCTGTTGTTTAAGAGTTCGAAATCATCTGATTGATGTCAGCAGTGGCAGGAGTATTTTGTGGAGAATCGAGGCTTTGCCTATCCCAAGTCGTCTCAAAGATCTGCTGCTTTTGAAAGACTGCTTTGAAATGATTGATTCTTGAACAGTTTTCTCTTTGAGTGTATGTAATTTTCTTTAGACTGTGTGCACTCAGATTAGGGTGAAAATGCCTCTGCAGGAAATGTCATTCTTTTTCTTCGTAAATTAATACGAAATATCAAAAACTTAGGAATTTGTTCAGTAGAGAGCTTTTTCTTTGTGCATGAAACATTTTCCTCAGTGTGATAAAGCAAAAGCTTCTCATGCTACTTGACAAGAAGTAGAATATTTTAGCAAGAAAGATAAAGATGCTATACGGTGCTCTGTTTGACTGATAATGAATTCAGAAAAGTATATGGGCTACTTATTGTTGCAGTCTTAATCGTAGATGTAACTTTTTAACTATTTTACTTTTTAAATGATGGTAGACTTTTTCCTACTTTTTAGGGAAAGGTACTATATACACGATGAAAATATTATAAGCATAATGTGGGTTTTTTTTTTAGTGTTTGTAAAATTTTGAGAAATCTTTGCTAATAGCCATCTTTAAAATACTGCTGAAAGTCCTTTAGAATGCAGATGCCCAAAAGGCTTTATTTGTAATTGTCATTAAACATAGTGTATGCTATGTGGAGAGATGAGAAATAAGTTAACATTATTGACCTGGATCACAACTATAGTGATAATGTGACCTGTGTCGGTCTGAATTATGCAGTACACAGCATGTTTCTGGTAATTTAAGCATTGAAGAGTTACTTTCATCAGTATTTCCCAAGCATGTCTTACATAGTGAGGACTTCACTTTCATATTTATGAGCTAAATATAAAAACTGATGATAAGAAACAAACATTTGAAGTTTCCTAATTTGAAAAATTCTTCTGGTAAAAATTTCTTTTATTAGAAAAATTATTTTTCTTTGATCTTGGTAATAGATAATTTATAACAGTAATTATTTTAATTTTTTCTGTATATAGTGCATTTCTTTGTCTTCTTTTAACTGTGAACCTTGTGAGCTGGTTTAAGTCTGGGTGTGAATTGTGTGTGCTGATTGAGTCGATATAAGCATTCATAGAAAAATACTTCTCTGAGTTTAATTAGTCATTGCTTTAGCACATAGTCCTGATGAATAAAAAGTTTCAAGCAATGTCTTTTCTACATGCAGCCCACAATGACAATTATTATAATTTTGTTATGATGAAATCAGTTCAATTTATTATTATTGGATAGTATACACTATCAGTTATGCACTCTTTGTTATGAGGGAAATTACTTTTCTCCATCTGAAATATAGCTAATAATAATCAACTTTGCCATCTCAACAGTTTTTTCCTGTCAAACTGATTAAAATTTAAACAGTATTTAATTTATATAAAAACAAAGTATATTTATAGTATGAATGTACAATTATAATGATTATTACTTTGTTGGATAAAGAGTAGAAACAAGATGTGTAATGTAGAGTGGGTAATAAAAGTGTGTGGGTTGGTGTGTTTTGTGTGTGCTAGTGCATTTGTGTGTGTGTGTGTGTGTGTGTGCAGACCATAAACAGGTAAGTGTGTAGAATAAAATGACTGGTAGAGCTGTTTTCTGGTTTCAGATTACAAACAAATATGATACAAAAGTGGCTTTGCTGCTGTAATAATAATGAATGAAAGTATTTTGTTTATTTGCATCCATTTAGTGTGATGGCTTTTTTCTTGTGGCCTTGTGCATAGTTTTAGTAAAATTAAAGAAACAAGAGCATCAAGTTTTGTAGAATTTAAAACATTAGATAACTGAAAAACATTGGACTTATATTTTTGTATTTCAAGTTCTTAGAAAGGAGAATACACAATGCCAAACATATTTATCATTGTATAAAGTGTGTTTTGAAAGTCTTGTAAATCTGAACTTAAAAGATGCTTTCCTTATTCTTTTGATGAGTGCTCTTTTATGTGATAGTTTTACCATTTGCTCGTCTCATTTAAGGTTGGGGTCAGTAGATAGATCAGGATGAAAGGAACCAATCTTGAAACAAATTGTCCTAATAAAGTATTTCAACAATCAAAACATTTTTAAATGAGTGAATGCTGTGTAATTACTAGCATGTAAATGAAAACTGCTAATCTCGCTCATACAGCTTGTTTTCTTCTAGTTGCTGCTAATATCAGTACCGATGTCGAAATCAACAACAGAAAAATGTAGACTGTTGATTAAAGGATCAAAGCTGTGCTTTAAATGCGTCTGACTATTTCAGTATTAGTGTGTGTAAAATGTAAATTTATATTTGATGGTGAATATAAAGTGTGATACATCAAATACTTAAGCAAATCTTGTTTCTGTGGATTTACCAGATGCATATTTACTATATTCATTGCTTAATTATACATGCTTCAGTGTCACATACAGTTCCTGAAAAGTTTTCATGTACATATATAAACAGCAAAATGCAATGAGAAGCCACTTAATAAAAAGATCCATTATTACTGCAGATGCTGTGGATGTACACAATACCATCTGTCTCTCTAAGCATGCGCACATGCATTCATGGTTTTTACAAATTAGATCCTGATTTAGCATTTTAATTTTTGACGGAAACATTTTTAATTCTAGTTAGAGATTGATTGATTCAGATCAATTGAGAGATCCTATAATTGTAATCTCATAAACAATTTAAATGAAACAAAACAAAGTCTAAATATATTTCTCCTTTTTTCACTCATGTATACGTGTGCATGCACAAACATACATGCACGTGCACACACACACACACACACAAGAAAGAGATCGCCAACGATCTTAAAAAGAAGTGGATTGTACCCGCTACAGGTAAGACTGATATCAACAACAATCAAGCCAGATCCTCATCCTGATTTTATTGTCAGTTAACACATAGTGTCATTATCTCTCTTGCTTGCATCATTCTACCGTCATTGAGCACGAGAAACTATCACTCGAAATGACAGTGCAATACTTAATAGCAAGACATCAAACCGTTTGTAATTTACTGAACAAGTATATCTTAAAAACAATACTTTAGTTGAAGGCAATGCCATTTCATGTAGAAGAATTTTCATCCTAATTTTAATAATAATAATAATAAATGAAGATTCGTATAGCGCATATTCCCACTCATAGAGAGCATGCTCTTAGCGCTTAATACAAGGAAGAGACATGGACTAAATGGATAGGACACGAGGGGCGTAAGAATAAACGACAATACTGACGACAAAAGAAAACAAAGATGAAAACACAAAAAGACACCAAGTAATAGAACATAGAAAATATAGGGAGTCTGTAGAGAAAGATGGTAGAAAATTAGCAAGAGCAGAAGGGGGGAGGGTAAGAAGGACGAGCATTGTGTGGACTGTGTTAGGAGTAATGCTCAAGGAAGAGGTGTGTTTTCAGTGCACATTTGAAGGATTCAATTGTAGGAAGGTGGCGGATATGGAAAGGGAGAGAGTTCCATTGTTTTGCTGCACAGTAACCAAAAATCCTGTGACCATATGTTGTTGTTCTGGTGACAGGAACAGTGAGGATACGGTCATCGACGAAGAACGTAGTTGTCTGGCTGGAACGTAAGGGATGAAAAGTTGAGAGAAATAATCAGGATAGGAGCCTGCAAAGAAATTAAAACACAACACAGACAGTTTGTGCTGGATGCGAGAACGGATGGGTAGCCAGTGTAGAAAACGAAGGAGAGGAGTGACATGGTCCCTTTTCGTGGCTCTAAGCACCAGACGTGCAGCGGAGTTCTGTACTCTCTGGAGTCTCTGAATGAGGGATGAGGGGCAGCCTGCCAGCAAGGAGCTGCAGTAGTCAAGTCGAGAAAGAACAAACGCACAGACAAGAGTGTTGGTAGCGCGTGTAGAGAGAAAGTGACGGATGGCGCTGATCTTACGGAGCTCAAAGTAGGCAGACTGACAAACAGCTGTAACATGTTTATCGAGTGTCATGTCATCAGTGACAATAAATCCCAGATTCCTAACAGATGACGTTAAGGTGATGTTGGTTTCGCCCACCTTGATGTGATTGGGCAGACTGACGAGTGAAGGTTGATGTCTTCTTCTATAGCACAAGAGGGCTTCCGTTTTATCATCGTTTAGTTTAGGCTTGTTTTTTTACCATCCAGCCCTTGACGTCGCTAATAGAAGCTTCTAGAGAGCTAATGGCAGAGTGAGACTCAGCCGGTGGAGTGGAACAGTAAAGCTGCGTGTCATCAGCATAGGATTGATGAGAAACCTGGTGAGACTGGATGCACGATGAAAGTGGTTTAGTATACAGGATAAACAGAACTGGGCCAAGTACTGAGCCTTGGGGAACACCACAGAAAAGTTGAGCAGGGAGAGATGTTTGACCGTCAACTACCACAGTCTGGGTCCTATCAGTGAGATAGGAGTTGAACCATGAGAGGGCAGGACCAGAAATTTCGTAGAGGGTGTGGAGTCTATGAAGGAGCAGAGAGTGGTCTATTGTGTCGAATGCAGCAGACAGGTCCAATCTAGTTTAGGGAGAAACATCACCACTGTCAAGGGCAGATAATACGTCTGTCGTTACTTTAATAAGAGTAGTCTCAGTGCTGTGGAAAGGTCTATATGCCGACCGAGCTTGTGGGAGAAGATGGTGCTCTTGTAAGTAGGCCCAGAGCTGTATCAAAACTATTTTCTCTATGGTCTTAGAGAGAAAAGACAAGTTGGAGACTGGGCGGTAGTTGTTTAGCACATTGACATCAAGCGTGGATTTCTTAAGAAGTGGCCTCACCAGCGCATTTTTTAACAAAGATGCGAAAACACCTGACGACAAGCTGACATTTACAATATGTGTAAATGCAGTGTCTAGAGAGAATTACATAATCTTCCATTTGTTTCAAAAAGAACTTAAATTATTTCGAAGCAATCTTTCAGAAACAGCAGGTCTTCGAGAGGACTGGGGACTGGCAAAGTCTGAATCCTCCATAAGATGCTCTTGTCATTGCTGAAATTAATCGGCTGATTTTGAATAGTTGAACAACTGAGAGCCTGGAGTGACAGGCTCACTAATGCGTTGCCGTATCCATGACGACGGGGCTGTGCCAAGCGTGCCAAAGAATTTATAAGGGTAGGCACGGAGCATCTGTGAAGTGAAGCGTGCCCCAGATGACTATATTATGGTATATGGAATTATAATTCGTTATGTAACTTGTTATGTGACCAGTTGAGTTTGTTAATCGATGACTGAGTGAGATGTAACAGGCATTCTGAATTACGAAAATGCGACACTATTTCACGCATGCCTTCATGCATCATTTTCTGTTTTGATAAATCTCAACATGATGTAGTAATACGAAAATGAGCATTAAATTGCACTTTAGTTCAAACTTACATGTTATCGACGGCATTTACGTCGGACCCATGCTGTATCAGGATTCTGGCATTTCTGTCACAGCCGGCTAAAATACTATTCAAGAGAGCTGTATCACCAAACTTGCTGCAAGCATTCAGATCAGCACCGCCGGTCAGCAGAAGTTCACATGCTTCATGAAGACCAATACGAATCGACAGATGAAGGCGAGTGTCACCGAGAGAGTTGCTATGGAAGAAGTCACAACCCCTTTCAAAGCCTTTCTTTAGGACATCTAGGCACTTATTCTTAACAGCAGCATGAAAAAAGTTGCCAGAGAGACGAAATGAGGATCAACTCCAGCTCTCAGCAAGTACTCCACAACCTGGAGGTCTCCATTCAAATCAGCTATGAAAAATGGTGTTGATCCATCAGCGCGCTGATTTAACAAATGCTTCGGTCTTTATGTAAGGCTTCTGTGGCTTTCCTCCCTTCCCAACTTGAAAATCGTGCTGTTATCTTTCTCTTCGACTAGTACCAGCTGCTTGAAGATAAAATTAATATATCTCATGATGTTCTCCCAAATAATCTCCGAGGAATTTATCATTTTGTATGAATGTCTTCTCCACAAGGAACTTCACAAATTCAAAATTACCTAGACAAGTAATATGTAAAGGTGGATAAGTCTTTTGAAAAAAAACGAGATGATCGCCGGGGCACCCGGTTTAAAACACTCGCTTTGTCACCACTGCAGTGAGCGGCCCAGGGTTCAGATCTCGTCTCGGGACACTGTAGGTGTCACCTGTTCGCAGGCCTGGGCGCCGGGGGTTTTCTCCGGGTACTCCGGTTTCCTCCTTTCTCTCTTTCCTAAATAAACCAACCAACTGATAGTTTCCTTAGAAGAAAAGTTCCTGATCGCAATTGCAGTTCCTCCTCGGTACTTACTCTTTACAGCAGCATGAAGAAAGTTTCCAGACTGAGCAAGGGTCAAGACCCCTTCCAGAGGAGTATGACTTGACCTGTGTTGAGATTGAAGATTTTAGCGGACGAGCAGAGGCGAGGAGCAGCGTTCACAACCCTTAGGCACCATTCACATCGCCTTCAGTATTCCCTGACACAAGAGGCAAGCACGATCTGAAGTGATTACCGCACCCAATTTAAATTAAAAACCCTTTTTCATGAAATTAAATGGCACTTTGCTTTAGTGTTTATATCACGTGGTAAATGAAGTAAGAGTATTTCAACAAGCCTGGGCTACTTAAGCTACTTTTTCACCTGTAAAAACAAGGGGATATTATATTATAATCGAATATAATAATCGAACTGATATTATAATTCCTCAGCATAAAATAAGACCTGAAGCCAACCCATCTTCCACACCCGTACTGTATGCGACATATTGGTAAATGGAGCGGGATTAGTTACGCTCTTTATGAGTAACGTTTTTCTCTGCCTCTTACCAGGTGTGCGCAGTCTACGGGCTGTTGCTGGTGGGAAGGGGGAGGGAGGAAGTGCTTGTACGCAACACTGCTTTTGTCAAGTCATCTTAATTCATTTGTTTTCAGTTGTTAAAAATATTTTGAAACCCATTACGGTCCACTCAAAACCTATTTATATGCACAGAATATGAGACACAATCATTGATGGAAACAATTGAAAATGACATAATTTTATACCTTGGTGAATTTGGTCAGTTCATTATTATCTAAATTATGACTACTTTCTTCCTTGCTGTAAGTTTCAGCGTTTTTTTTTCTTCAAGGACTCCTAAACACTGAATGGGCTGATCTGGTTCTCAGTCACATAGACTAGCCCAGGAAGATTTATAAAACATCGCTGCTTAAGGATAAAAGCATAGAGCTGAATAAGTAGGCAGCCCCGCACGTAGATGATCCTTGACCTGTATATACACATCTCTGCCCTGACCCTGCATTGTCCTTCTCGCATCTGTGATGGTGAAGACAGACGCGATGTATTCATAAATCACTTGCATAAATTTTTTAAGATTTTATTTTGCTGGTTAAGTAACACCAGCGTCATATTGCATGGTGACAAGTAGTGTACAAACTGTACAGTTCGCATTGAACAACAATGTTGTCGTAAAACGCCGCTGGCGTCGCCCGATTCATTTACTCACACCTCAAGCTGCTGCAGACACACAGACTGATAACAACCAGGCACACCACTGAACAATGAAATATCGCAAATGATAAGAATTATTTTATAGGTAAAAGAAAATCAAGATTTAATACCCAACAAAAAATAAGTGACGCAATCGAGGTCAAGCCATCAAACATTTTGGTATTTCTCTTGCTATAAAAGTTCTGCACAGCTCTTCTTGAGAGACAGCAGATAAAAAGGAAAACTTTCAGATGCAACAAAGAGTGCTGTTTTATTTAATGCTTGTAAATTTCACTTAAGTGCCAAAATATCATATCTATACTTGAAAAAATGACGAAAAAGAACTTGTTTTATAATTATAACTGCAATGATCAAGAAACAAAATTACGGGAAATGCACACCATGATATTCCCTTTGTATATCTTTCACATATCTCTAAGCTGTAGGAAATGTTCCGCCGTGATCTCAACAAAAGAAACAGTTTAAAAAACCAAAATAATAGTGAAGGAAAGGATCAAATAGCATGTAAGAAGACACCAATGCGAATATCTTGTCCTGAGCTTTTTTTTCTATGTTTCTTGTAGTCAACGCTAAAGGACAAAACAGTTTAGACAAAACCAGAAAACAATGGCATTTTATGTAGACGATTTGCTTCTCCTAATTAGAACGTGTCCAAAGATAATTACATTATTTGTTATTTACTTTAAAGAGACAACTGTTTACAAATCAATCATTTCAGAATGGTTCTTCAGAAGCAGCAGATCTTTGAGACGTCTGGGTATTGGCAACTCCTCAATCCTCAACGAGATGCTCCTGCCATTGCTGACCTTAATCAGCTGATTTCGGACACAAAAGCAACTTAAAGTCTGCAGTGACATACGCTGGCCAGTGAGTCGCCATGCTTGGCGTGAGAGCGGCAATGTATAGAACATGTCAGAGAATGGCCTGAAGATCTCCCGTTTGAAAAGTTTCCCAGATAGAAAATAGAGGTGCATGAGAGTCTCCTCGCTGTAGTAATAGGGAAACCTCCATAATGATGTAACACTGCAAGAAGAAAAGATGGTGATGATGATAATTAAACTACTTAAGACTTATTTCCGGCAAGTGTGCGTGGGGATGAACTGTCCGCAAGGCCAGAGCCCTGTTACAAAAAAGCTATGCACATAGTAAATAATTATGTAGCTGCACAGAAAACGGATCTCATAAAAGAATGATTTGAATGAAGTATTGAAATAGATAGGATGCTAAATTTATGAGATCCAACATTAAATCATTATTATTATCTTCAGAAAGCGCTTAACTTTTACATTAATCTCCACGTGTCATAGCAGTATAAAACTGGACAGTAAATTACAGCTTAGTGTTTTATGAAGTGTGTACACTTACTCATTTTCAGCTCCCCGTACAGCAGACCCATGCATTAATAGGATGCTGGTAATTCTTACGAGGCCGTCATAGGAACTTTTCATGAGAGGTGTCTGACCAAAACGGTTGCGAGCATTCATATCAGCACCGCCGGTCAGCAGAAGTTCACATGCTTCTGGAAGTTCAAGGTGAATCGCCAAGTGAAGGGGAGTGTCACCGAGAGAGTTGCTGTGGTTGACGTTACAGCCCAATTCGATGCCTCTCTTTATGACATCTAGGCACTTACTACTCTTCATGGCCGCATGAAAAAAGTTGCCAGACGAACAGAAGAAATGAGGATCAGCTCCAGCTCTAAGCAAGTACTCCAAAACCTGGAGGTCTCCTTTCCAAGCAGCCATGAAAAGTGGTGGTGATCCATCCTCAGCGCACTGATTTACCAAGTGCCTCAGTCTTTGAGTGCTGTTTCGCTGGATTACCTCATTTCCTGTCATCATTCTGTTATCGTTCCCCTCAGCTTGAACACCTTGTTTGCTGTGATATCGAAACTTATTGCAATTTGAACATGAGTGCAATATTTCTGGGGAAGCTTCTTCCAGGATTTTATCATTTTGTATGAACGCCTCTTCAACAAGGAACTTCACAAATTCGAATTTACCTATAAAACAGGCAATATGTAAAGGTGTATATAAAACTCCGTATGGTACCATAGCGGATAGATTGTTAGGGCAAGCTCCTGATCTCACCAGCAATTTCGCAATGGAATCTCCTTGTGAACAAATCAGTGCCAAGCCTAAGGGGGTAAAACGGCTCTCAGTATCCTTGTTGACATTGGCCCCAAAGTGAATTAACATCTTTACCATTTCTTCATCATCTTCTCTGATAGCCTGATGAAAAGGCGATTCCAGGTTGTATCCAAATCCTCTTTCAACGTCTTCACCATAATGTAACAGCAGTTTTGCCAGGTGGACATTTCTCTTGTAAATAGCAATGCCTAATGGGCGGTTGGTGCTGCCATGTGAGAAAGTTCCAAGGAAGTGCAAGTCTGAACCATACTGGGTGAGCATGTCCGACACAGCTGGGTTCTTGTTTAATGCCAGCTGTATAGGTACAATGCTTCCACAACATGGGGCATTGACTTGTCCTCCATGTTTTAATATAAGTTCCACTAAAGAGACTTTATTCAGCAAAATTGCCAATCCAAGTGCATTTATATCCGCTGAGCCATCTTGCACATTAACATCTGCCCCGAAGTCAAGCATCATGCCAATGAGGTGTTCATCATGAGTTAAAAGAGCAGCCATCAGTGGAGTTTCCACACCTGTCCTATAATTGATTCTTACCCCTGCTCCCAGCAACTTAGCTATAATTTCCAGCACGTCTGTTCTTTTGCTTGAGCCAAAGACTGAGGGGCTTTTCCATACATCTGATTTTGATATATGATCTTCTCGTGATGCACTGAGAAAATGGTGGTAAAATTTGATGAGCTTAAACACTGAGCTATTCTCAGTGCACGTGCAGAAGGCAGGTGCAGTGTGTACATCCTTTAGGCACTGTTTGACACCATCCAGGTCTCCTGCCTGTATATAGTTACAAAAGAGGCAGACAGGATCCGAATCGATTACTGCAGCCATTTAGAATTATTCCTTCTCTAGAGATAAAAATTGGCAGTAGCTACGTGCCGGGTATTTTAATGAACTTAGGGGCACCTTGAGCTGCTTCTGTCATGGGTTTAAAAAAAAATGGCAGGAGGAGACAGGCACAATTGTCCGAGTGGAAACTAACTTCTTCGGGGATCGTGAAACTTACGTCTGCAACAAAACATTTTAATGACGTTATCAGCATATCCCAAGAATCGGGAACATCTATAAACAAACACTTGAGACAAAAATAAACAATGAAACAAAAGCTAGGTGAAGTTGAGGAAAACAAATATAACATGTCTAAACGTACAGATAACTTAAAAAAAAACTACAGCTGTAAATGTAATCTGCATCTTTCTGATTAAACATTTACATGGAATGTTCTTAACTAGTCTGGAATGTATAAGATGAATTTGTGAATGTTTTAAGAAGTAATTCAGACGTTATGGTCATCAATTTAAAGCTTAAAACCTCACTTTCCTTAATTGTTACTGTGTAACGAGAGTTATTCGAGCTAGTGAAGCTCCACGTCATGCTCAATGGATATGCCACACATCACAACCAATCTTGCAGCATTGCAGATGAAGTTTACTTAACTTCAACTTTGAGAATCTTTTCTCCCCTGGAACTGGCAGTGAAATGTTTTCCCCTTTGAGGAAATGAGATATTATGACAATATGATGACAGTCTCCTACACTCCCTGCTAGTGTCATCATAAATCACCTACACATCGACAAATTTTCCCGGTCGATTCTGTTACGTCACGAGTCGAGTCGACTACAGCCTTGAGTCAGTTCTACTACTGCCCATAGCTCATTCAACCACATCATCTACGCCAGACACGTCACATACGTGGGCCTTTGCCTTCACACCTGACACCTGCGGCCCGTACAAAGGACACTATAGACTAGTGTAGAGATTCTAAAATCTGTTATGTAGTTTCTTTCACACCATCAGAAAGTTTGCCACAAAGATTATGGCAATGTTCGGTTCTACCTAAGTGTTTGACGATTATTTTTCTTCATGAAATCAACAGAAACTTCTCAGAGAACCAGACTGACTGATCAACACTTCTCATCTCTGAACTGCACAGACATTTCAGCTATACATAGTAAAAAGTCATTAAAACGAGGTGTCAGACCTCAGGACAAAACACTAAAAACATAGTCTAACTAAATATTCATTTTGAACTGTTTTAATTTTTGTACGATGTATTTGCTGCTGTTGCATACAAGTCTATGTTGCCGTTTAGTTAATTTTTTTCTTCTTTTGTTAAACTACTGTACTTCATTAATTTTCATTCATGAATGTGGCTAGCCGCTAAACCATTTATATGCACATTGTGCTTTTCTGCACTATTTTTTTTTTTTATTAAAGAACTGTTAGTTGTCGTGTGCGGCCCTCATGACAACACAAATGTGACCCACGTGGCCCGCGGGGGACCCTCAGTTTGACATGCCTGAACTAAGGCCAGTAGCTGAATCGACTTAGGGCAGTGGTCGAGTCGACTAAGGGTCGTGGTCAAATCGGTAAATGGTCGAAGCGACCGGTAACCTTGAGAGATAGCAGCGCTGTCCTACTTATACAGAAGTGGGTCAAGTCGTACAGCAGTCGGAATGCGTTAATGTTTTAAACAAAGGCATACATTGTATGTCACGAAAATGTTTACACGGATTCCTACGCTGTTTTACAATCGACAGGAAAAAAAATCAGAAAAATTCCTAATTCGGAAGTACAAGCAATGGGAATGTAGCAAATAAAAATTATCGCTTCTACTCTGCTGACCGTGATCTACAAAATAGTTTTTCCAAGCGAAAAGTAACATCCAAAGTGGCAAAGTATTTTCTATATCGGCTTTTCACGTTAATCTTGACGGAAGCTGGGACACTAGTTCTGTTTTTCTTCTGCTTTGGAAATAATTATCATCAGTGCAACGTTTAGCGGGGGCAAAGCTTTTGTTTGCGTCTCTCAATCCTGATCCACCGTGTTTAGGAAATAATTCCCCCCCCCCGAATGTTTCTGCCCGTCATGATCCGACTACTAGCTACGCTGATGTCCGTGTTCGTGTCGTCGTTTATCACTTCATCGATCATTATTTTCGATACACTTCTAGGGGCAGTTGCACAACACGTTTCTAAACCTTAAAACTGTTCTAAAGAAGCAAAGTCTCTTCTTAGCCATTTTGATGCATTGCAGAAGAACATACAAAAAATCGTACTGACAGGACTTCAACAACTTAATTTATCTTACTTAAAGCAGTTTTAGTTTTGAAAATTCTAAAATTGTGGTGTGCACTTTAAACTGATTATCTAAATAGAGTTAAGGCCTTAAAGCGTTTAAAATTAGAAATGTGTTGTGCAACTGGATCTAAGCCTTCACATTTTGCTTTCTACCTTGTAGGGAGGTCATCAATTTCTTCTTGATTACTACTACATTTCACGCGATCGCTGATCTTCACAATTGATGAACCGCGTTTATCTTTCGTCTAAAACAATTGGCTATATTTGTCCCCTGTCTTTTTATATTGGTCTCTATAGTGAAATAAAAGGAATACTTACTAGTTTGTCCACCTGACCGCACCTTGACTAAGAGACTGAGGAATAGAGAGAAACCTCGTGGCTCGAATTCAAACGCCAGCAATGTGTGACCTTCGCTGGCTGACCACTCAATGACCTTGGCCTATGGCTGTTGTAACGAGGGAGAAATTCTTCCGCCGGCGAATTCGAACTGTTAGAGGGATGAGGATGGGGACCTAAGGGAGTGGGAGGGATGGAGGTTGGTTGGTGTAGTAGGAAAGTTCCACGTAGCGGCGAGGGAGAGGGAGAAAACTGGAGTACTCGGAGAGAAACCCCGACGGTCGGTCCTGCGAACAGGTGTCACAAGCAAAGCGGAACTTTTTGTGGACGGTTTTTAAAATGGTTCCACCCGTGCGAGGGAAAGTAGGCTACCCGCGGTGCAGACTTACACGCGGTCAGTCTTACCTAATTGCTATTGCGACCCTGAGGCAGGGTGAAGATCACAGTCAGGGCCGGCTCTAGACATAAGCAAACTAGACAGCCGCCTAGTGCCTCCGAATGCTGGGGGCCTCGCACAGGACTCAAAAAAAATTTTTTAGAGAAAAAATTGCGAAACTTGGATCAAATCTCAAACATATGTAGCACTCTAGTAGTGTATACTGTGTTATTTTTTTGTTTTTGTCGAATGGTTCACAGGACTGTCCCTTTCTCAGGCCGGCTTCGTACATAACAGCCAGCCTTGACCTATTGTTACATCGACGGTTACGAAGCCTCCTGACCCACTGGGGAAGGCCATGACCAGACAGTTGTACTCTTAGGACCATCATGCACGTACACGCACACACTCGCATACGTACATACGGTCATCATACGCGTACACACCTGCGCACGTATATGCACGCGTACCGACATTCACACACAATCGTCGCACGTCTATACGCGTGCGCGCGCACCCACTCCCACACACACACTTACACACGCTCTCAAACACTTTACACTTTAGGAAGTCTGGCCTTGGACCCGGGTGGCGGATGGTGTGTTATGCCGCGATGGGGTCAGGGACAGGTCGAAGCTGCGTAACCAGACGTATGGCGTATTCAGTGCCGGATTAAGCACTGTACGTGGAGGCCCATAGGCAGTCAAACTTTTGGGCCCCCCCCCCAACCCCCGACCCATATTGCAATTTTCACGTTTCACCGTCAATTGTTTTCGTAGTTTCTTTCAGTTTAGTTTATATTTTCCATTTCACTGTCATCCGTGGATACACCTGTGTAAGTGTGTGCATGTGTGTACACGTGCGCGCACGCGTACGACGATTGTGTGTGAATGTCTGTGCGCGTGCATGTACGTGCGCATTTGTGTACGCGTGTGATGACCGCATGCAGAGCCGCCGAGAGCCAGCACGGGCCCCGGGACAGACGACTCTCCGGGCAGCTTGTAATTGTAATCGTAAATTATTTTCCGAGTATATAATAATAGGTTTACAATTTGATTGTCAATATCTACATTTCATTCAGTAACGAAATACAGACTGCAAGCATTAGGACAAGTGAACTATTATCTACATCACTACTTGACATAAAATTGTTTACACGTGAGTGGTTATAGTAAATGAGGAAAAATGATGTTAAAGGATCAAACGTGTAGTACCCCGCTCTATAGAAAACATCCCCAGAGTAAGGAAGGTCTGTTAGGTCAACAGCGATGTCAAAAGCTCGACATATTCGTTAATACCCTCATTAAAGAAGTGTTTGATGCTACGAACAGCAGAGCACATCAATTATCTTTTTTATCAACTTACATAACAAACGAGGCAAACACGCAGCACCAATCGAAAGTCCCTTCCTATATTTAATTCATTTATTCCTTTAGCAAAACTACACGCGCGACACACACACACACACACACACACACACACACACACACACACACACACAACACACGCTGTTACACACAAACACATAACTGAACTGAACTGCCGCCCTCAGACTCTCAGAAAGTTTTAATTCCTCCAACGTTTTACCAAGCAAACTCGGTCGACTTCAACCCCCATCAGTCAGTATCAGTTAAAATACTTGCTCAGTTTTAGAAGACACAGCAAATGTTTTAAATACTAATTAGCCAGTAACTGTTGTTAATTTTAATATTTAAGTAGATCAAAGGGAGAGGGTTCTGTGACATAAAATAGAAATGTTTGGCATATATTAGCTGACTTGTAATAGTTCATAGAACAAAGTTACGCAGTACCAATATGGTCATTTTACGTGCTGACTAAACACTTTGTAAGGTTATATTTATGAGCTTTTCTCACAAACTTCATTATCCTCAGTCAATTTGAGACGCTTGCGAGTCCCTCTCATCGACACTGATGTTCCTGCCTTGTCAAATGCTATTTGTCAATAAACAGAAAATCATAGAAGCATAAATTTAAAAAAAAAATACTGTACTCACCAAACAAACAAAGTCCAGCGTATCTCGGCTTTTCGAGTCTAGAAGACAGCGTGCGACAGGCAGGAGAGTGCGGTGTGACAAGATGTGTATGGCTTTCTAAAGGTCCAACTGTCCAAGCTTTCTTTAGTAGGACTCCAATTGAAAGGGATGGTCTCGTTTAACTATCTCATAAAAATGTCAGTCTACACCTCCAATTGCTCCAAACCCCGACCATTTAATTCCCATGAAAGTCCATCCCGTCCAGTCTATCAAGACTATCCCCCCCCCTTTCCCTCTTGTCGTGTTGTCAGCAACAATGCATTCTGACACATGGCCGATGGCCGGCATGGGTGGAACTTGTTGTCATCTTAGTCACTGGCCTCTAAACTAAAAACAGGGCCAACATAATTTGCCTCTACCTTGATTGTGGGTGTCAAGACAAGGAGCAATTTAATGAAAACGTAGACAAACTAACATTTATGTCATAGCACATCAGTAAACTTTTCTTTTCCTCCCTTCTTCATCGTGAAACAAATATACGTTACACAAAGCTCCTTAAAAACACATTCAAATATAAGCATGTGATTATTCGAAAAACAAATATCGCAGCCACCGCAAAACTCAATATACAGCCCCATATATGATAGGCATTGATAGCTTCCTCAGACAACTAGCACAGAATAAGAAAGATTCCGAGGTGGCTTTGGGGGACGGATGGTGGGTAGATATTATCTCCTTTTTACCAGGCGCTTCATTGGCAAAGAGCAAAAGAAAGTGGGAGACTGGAAGGAAAGGTAATGACCAGCCGGCCGATGTGTTATTGTAGGGCGAGTCTGGTACATCTCCGTAGGTAGTGCGATCGTCCCTCTTAAGGTGACACCTTTATAACAGTCCGAGTCCTCCCCTTTCCGGTGACATAACATTCCTCTCTACCTCCTACCCGCCCATCCTGGCCATCCACATACCGTCTCTGAACTTCTATTATCTTTCTCATGCTAACCTCCTCTTTATCATCCTCCTCCAGCTCCAAACTTCCAGTGACACCCCCGTGATCAATTTATAAGCCTAACTATTTGCGGGACAGCAGTTTTTAAAATGTTTTTGCAATAATGTGTTCTTTTTTGCTGGCTGCGATAGTATTACTGGATAATATAGTCTCATTGTATCAAGGATCTACTGTGTAGAAACTGTAGACTAATGTATTTGTTTTGTAACGGTTAAAGAAAGTCTCATTGTTGTTTAGTAACTACGAAAAAAAAGCACCTTAATCTCTCTCGCTTACAGGCTGCAGCGCTAGAGGTGGGCCCCCATCCTCTCGGTTCACAGAGTGACCACACATCAGTAACAAAGGCCTACCTACCTCTTCACTGTTAATTCCGATTTGCTTGCAGGGCCCGCCCCCTCCCTCCCGTAGTGGCACATAAGCCCAGTAATCTCAACGCACGAACTTGTTCACACGCGATAAAATCTTCAGTGTCTAGCGGCATGTACGTGTGCATGTGTGTACGCCGAAAGACTCAATCCTACAAAAAATATATCTTTTTTATCGCGGGGCCCCTTAAGTCGCGGGGCCCATAGGCATTGCCTACTTTGCCTTGAGGTTAATCCGGCACTGGGCGTATAGAAGAAGACGAGGTGAGACACCTGACTTGGAGCTCCTCTGACGACGCGACACAGCCGTGGCCATGACAACGTACTTTGGAATAAAGGGTTGCAGACTGTTCCTGCCTTTGTTGGAGTGGAATTACCTTACCACTCGGTTACAAGCGCTACGGAAATTGCGCTATATGAATTTCAGTTATTTGTTGATTTAGATATAGATACAGGTAGGTTTTTTAAAATAAATTGTGTAATTTTATTTTTATTTTTCTATTTCATTTGGAGCCACCAAATTCACTTAGCCGAGGGCTTGTCACAGCAATAAAATATCTTTCTCAGCCGATTACTTGCTGTTGGCGTTGAAAAAGCTTAAGTGAAACAGTTTCCAACTAAACATACTGTCAGGGTAAGGATCGACTTGAATGTATTCTCCATATAATGAATAGAGAGAAAAATATAGAAGAAAAGGATGAACAGCGGAAATGACACAAACACAAAGATAACTGAATTTTAAAACCCTATTTTCATTGCTTTCGTTTGTCTTTCTCTATATCTCTATATCTTTCTTTACTTATAAACGGGGAAAACAATTTTCAACATTTTCACTTTATTCACCTGGTAACTGACATAAAGTACATCTGCGTATGGGTGCAATGTTCGTACTTTTAAAAATGGGCAACAATTCGTGCCTGTAACACAGTGCCCATCTACAAAAGCGGCCCCACGGTCCATTTTGTTTGCTGGTGAACAGTCCATCGAATGGCAGTCCCCACTCTACATGACATTTGTGGATTTTGAGAAGGCATTTGACTCTGTAGACAGAGAGACCATCTGAAAGTTGATGCAGCGCTGCGGATTTCCACCAAAGTTCATTGCCATCATCCAACAGCTGTATAAAGACTCGACATGCCAGGTGATCCACAATGAGGCCTGTAAGGTTGACGTCATCACCTGCGAGTGACTTCCCTTAGTTGGGGTAAACAAAGCCGCCCACGAAGCCGCCAGCTTCGTGAGATTCGAAAACTATAAGACCAAGACATTACTGAGCTAGTGTTAAAAAATCTGAATGCGCCATATGGTAAATATGGAAATAAAGTAGTATGTCATTCGCATCTTTTTCATTGTTAAAAGTCCATGTGTGCTAGTTCTGTTGTTGTTGTTGTTGTTGTCGGTCACTCAAATGGATACGCCTGCCTCTTGTACAAATGATGCTGTGCGCCGCAGGTCCTCCAGACTGCCGTGTAGCTTCCTTGATACCGGCGTCTCATCAGTCCAGATGCGGTGTCTGAGGTCTTCGTGCATGGGGCATTCTTGCAGTAGATGTTTTGTTGTCTGGCTGTCTGTCTGGCACGGGCATCTGTCCGTCTGGCCGATCCGGAGTTTGGTGTATAGGTGGTGATTGAGACGGTTGTGGCCTGTCCTCAGTCTGAAAATAATGACCTGTTCGGCCCTTGTGAGCAGGTAGTATGGGTCGTTCTGGTTGAAACGTGGGTGCTGCTGTAGCCATTTGTTATGCTGTTTGGCCTTGATGATGGTTTTGACTTTATTGAAGGTGGTGGACTTGTCTTGCTGCTCTTTTGTGGATCCTTCCTTGGCAAGAGTGTCTGCGGCTTCGTTGCCAAATACACCGCAGTGGGAGGGAATCCACTGTAAGACGACTGTGTGGTTTCTGCACAAGGAGGAGAGAGCAGTGGTCAGGGCGTTCAATTCCTTGTCTCTGGCAGTCTGTAAGGCCTGTAGAACAGATAGTGCATCTGTAAAGAAGACGATGTTGTTGGAGGTGTCTGGGCTGTTCTCAATGTGGGTGGCACCGGTCTGAATGGCCACTACTTCCGCTTTGAAGTTGGTGGCTAGTTCTGTCATTTATCCAAGTGCAAAACTATTTCAGTTATGTTTACAACAGGTGACGGATGAGTCGCTTTTACCGAAATCACTGTATCAATTCTTCAACAACGCCTTTGCACCATGGGTTCTCATTAAGCTCATATTCATATTAGTCTAACTCTGTGGTATATAAAGATGATAATATTTTCTACTATGATATAAATATCTTACTTAAAAGATGTATATTATCCATCCTGTTTTGTGGAAAAATGTGGTGACAAAAATCGGATGAACTGAATTTTAGATGTAAGCTAAGGTCTATAACATTGTGTGCTCTTGTTTTGTATTTTTAACAAACATTGATAATCAATATAAATTTAATATAGCATTATTAATAGTTCATCACAGTTTAGATTGTCATATATAAGCATACAAATCAAGATATATATATATATATAGGGAGACACTAAGATAGAACCCTGACTTTTAACCTACTGTAATTAAAACTGACCCACGGATTTCAGAAGTTTTTAAGTGTTGGATGAACGTTCAATTAGAATATTCTAATCTTAAAATTAATTGTAAAAAATGTTATGATATAAGGCAGGAGTACACATTTTCTCTAAAAATAACTCATGATTTTTTTTCTCTTTCTGGACTAGTCTCTTTTCTCTTTTCTGGACTAGTCCTCCTAAAGCTTAACTTAAAAGAAGAAAAATTCATACACCTTATCAAAACCAAAAACAAAATGGTTAGTTTATCCTAACTGAAGGTTTCAAACAGATGGGAACTAAGTTCCAGGCTTCTTTCCAAACATCTTTTAACATTTCCTAGACAGCTACTTTTACAATAGAACATAACAACAGCACATTGACGATATATGATTTAAATAAGAGATCTGTAGCATCATGAGATGCTGCTCTTTCTGTCAAACAATACAAGTGACAATTGAAAAAAAAACTGACAAACATCTATATGTGTAAATGAATATCTTGATGAAGATCTGTGTTTCTATCAACCAGTGTGTGTGTGTGTGTGTGTGTGTTGCGCTGAGTGATGTGTGTGTGTTGCGCTGAGTGATATGTGTGTGTGTGTGTGTGTGTTGCGCTGAGTGATGTGTACGTGTGTGCGCATACGCAAAAGTAAGAGACAAATAAGCAGCATGAAAGTGCTAAGTAAAAAACAAGCTAAAAATATCTTTTTAGAAGTAACCATAAAATTAAATTTAGCTTGATAGTTTGCAGATAAGCATTGAACCCGTGCACTGCAAACTGTCCAAGTTTATGACCTTTTTAGACTTAACAAAACTCTCCTTCAATCTTGTGTTAGTTATCTCTTTGCCTTGATTCATTTTCTAAAGTCACCAAAGTGTTTTATTTAACATGAGTGATTTAACATTCTTAAAATAATTAATATCACACGATTCGTACCCAAACAGACAAAAAGAAACTAAGCTTATGACTTTAAGGATAAATGTAGGTTTTTGTAACTTTAGAGAAGTGGTGCCAATGTAAGGAACACCTCTCAAAATTAATTAAACTGATATGTTAGTATTTTATTTTACCAGTTTTTACTAGATCTTGCAGTCAGAAAAATGACTAAATTTGGGGTACTGCATGATTCAGTCTGTAATTAGTTCTTTTTTCTAGTTTGTTTTTCTATTTCCTTTCTATGAAATATTTTATGCCGGTTTTGAACAATCTTTGCAAAATGAACAGCCTTTCCATGAAATAAAATATTCATAGAATAAGTATTTTTTTGACTGTTATTGCCATTAAATAACAGGCACATACAGCTGGTGTGGCCAATATTTTGACTAACCTACATAAAAGTCTTGAAGGCAATGAGACGGTATTCTTTGAGTTGGCGCCACTTACTATCAGTAAATATGTAAGCCAATTACAACTGTGACAGTATAGGGACTTTTAGTAAGTTGTGTTGATTTATTAGCCAACTAAAGAAAACCCACAAAAAATAAATGTATGTAGATTATTCCACAGAATATGACCATGTATTTTTCACAGAAAAAAAATCGTGTGAAAACAGCTTTTCAAATGCTTAAAAATGCGATGCTGTCTCACTGACAGCACACAGCCGCTTAGTCTTGATCGTGTTTGTTTACCTCAAGTAAGGGCAAGTAACTCTCGCTAACATCAAACCTTACAGGCCTAATGGGAAGCTGACGGACCCCTTTGCAGTGAGGACTGGAGTAAGGCAAGGTTGCTTGCTCTCGCCGACAATCTTCCTGATCGTCATAGACTGGATCATGAGAAGAACAACCTCTAATAGCAACACAGGCATTCGATGGACTTTTGCCATGCAACTTGAGGATCTCGTCTTTGCAGAAGACTTCAGCCTGTTGTCCCACAAGCAACAACATGCACAGACAAAGGTCACTCGTCTCTCAGAAGAAGCAGCGACAACTGGCCTGACAATCAACATCAAGAAGACAGAGGGTTTTTTTTTAATAGTTAGTGGTAAAACAAGTCAATAGCATCTGTTGTGATATTTTTATATTATAAAGTTGTCGAAAAATCTAAATGCGTTTTCTATAAACAAACAGAATACATGTTACAGAAAATACTGTTTATTTTGCAATCAATCTTCTTTAACAAGGTTATGATGACAGAAAAGCTCAATTACTCACTTCTAAAAATTCTTCTACGTTAGCAATATCCGCCATTTTGACAGAAAACGGAAGCGAAAGCCCTTCGTTTTTAGGGTTTGTTACGATTGGTCACTCCTATGATATAGCAAAGAGGCAATGAATGAGAGACACTTATCCAGTGAATGAAGGTCCGTGGTCAAAACAGACAGGCATCCTAAATTATCAGAGGCAAACATTCTGTCATGCATACTTTCATTTCCTCTGTGCGTGTGTGTGTGTTTGGAAATAGATTAAAATTCACTCTATCCACGGGAAAGTTAAGAATGTTTATTTCTAATTGTTTTGCATTGTTAGTTACTGTTACGTATTTTAATTATGTCTTTTAAAAAAAAAACTCGTTGAGTACGACATTTAGTATGTGATGATGATCGTATTGGTAGAGTTAACATTCTTGGCCCTTCGTTCTGAAAACAAGACACGATCAAACATGGACACAGACTTTGTTCTATACTGTAGGTGCAGTCATATCAAATTAATTGGCGAAATCTCCAAAATATTGTTGCCCTCTAGGTCTACCGCTTCAAAGAAATCTTTTCCTGCAACTCGCACCGACGATAAATGGAAACTTTACAACTGTAGATCAAAAACGTAATACAGCTATAGGAATATTGATTGTAACCAGATATATTTCATGAAAACGATATCAACTTGGGGGTGGGTGGGGGTTGTGTATCACCAAAGCAGTGCCATATTTGTTTTACAAGACAGTTTATTTGATTGTCGGTTTTTGTACTTTCACTTTTGTCCATTTTAAAAAGAATTTGTATCACAACGTAAAACTACTGTTAATTAGCAGATATGATCATTTAAAGACTAAACCTGCAAATTTCTATAAAACTTTGCTGTTTTGATTTGTGCGAATCTGTAGATTACGATCGTCGACAAGCAGACCGCACTGCAGCTGATTAACGGTTGACTCACCAGAACTTCGCTTTTCACTTCATTTGCTGGTGTGAAGCTGGGCAGGAAATTCTCCGTAAACAGGCTGATGACGTGTGTATTTGACGAATCAATCAATCAATCATCATCATCATCATTCTCTCCTTGTCAGTGTCTTTATTAAAAACTAAGAACTGTCATGATTGAAATGATTAAAAATTTGCAAAAAATACACGCACGCTTTTGTTTTATACAGATATGCCACGTGCAACGTTGAGCATACACATGCACATAATGACTTACATGCAGAAAGGGGGTTCAAGTCCGATATCCTTTTTATGTTTTTGGTGAACAGCAAACTCATGTCATTTCTTCGGAGACATATATCTCTTGAGGCAGCAGTTTCTGTGAGCAGACTTTAATTAAACTGAGTTTTAAATAGCTACTGGCGTGAATTTCTCCCTCCTACTCCACACTCTTTTCCCTGCACACACAAACGCTTAAAGTAGGAAAGTTTTTCATGTAATTCACATCAGTAATACAACATGGAAAAACCCATTTCGTTTGGATGTTGACGGGTACAAATCCCACATTCCAAAAACCGGTCTCACAAGCCTGATGAAGAGATCTGTAATTTTGAACAGCCACACTTAAAGTGCGAAATTTAAAATTCAATCGTTTTGTCACCTATGTTGCATGTGCGTCAGACCTCTGGTGGGTCAGCAGATATTTTTTTTCATAATGCGCTTTCGCACGTAAGTCCCAATCATTAACACGTGTGCCTGGGACTGGGTGTATCTCCGACAGTGGATAAATCTACTTGCTGTAGGTAAACTTATTTATAGTTATAACGGTTATCACAGATCAAACATTAAATCAATACGCATGCTGTACACAATATTTTTTTAATTCTTCCCTCCCTTAACTTGGAAACGGTTATTTCGCTAGATTGTCTCGATAGTCGAGCTAAAAGAAACTACGTTGATTAAGGCCTATTCTCACGCTGCAATATACCGCACTTCGCAGGGTTAGCAGGCCCTGGTAGGACCTTTCCGAGTTTTGCACACGGCTGGGTGGGGGCTTTACATCGAGGTTTTCACGGATAGGACGCGATTCTATTTTCTTGCAGAGCTTGACCTACATTACATGGCTGTAGCCAATCGGAATGCTTGAACACAGTCGCCTCCCTTTTACCTCCAAATTAAGAAATGGCGGTGTGGTCAGAGGAAAGGTGTACGAGTATGATTTGTATGTGGGACAACTACCTGTGTCTGTTCGACACTGCCAATCCGGAGTATCTCAACCGAAATAAGGCCAAGAATGCCTGAATTGAAATTGCTCGTGATCTGGGCAGCCTCGATCAGATAAAAAAAAGTTCTTCAAACGTTGCAGACGACATTCGCAAAAAGCGTCTGCATTCTCTCGAGTCTTCCGAAGATATTTCTTTTACAGGACATGAAAATAAGGCATCTAAGCGACTCCTTCGCGCTACCCACCCCTCAACCACATCTTTTTTTTCTTCTTTTCTTCCTCCCTACTTCATCAGACAATGTTATTAACGTAGCAGCAGTAGCTTCCGAAAGTATCTGATTGTCTGCCATTTTGTCGACTACCCACAATGCCCTGCGCGGATGACGTCACCTAGCAGGACACTAGCGAGTGGTCTTGCTACGTGAGAGTAGAACGGTGCCTAGTAGGCAAAATCTTGCACGTGCAAGCCCTGAAAACATAGCAGCGTGAGAATAGGCCTTTAGATAGGTAAGACAACTTCAAAGGGATTTCTTCTCTTTGTTTTCCTCAAGCAATTTGACAAGTAGAGAGAGTTTTCAAGCCTTCTGTGCTGTAAAGGCCGCGAACTCTGCTGTCCGACATAGGCAGGTGGCTAATTACCACAACTAAATTTCTCACTGAAGGGGTGTTGATGGGTCAGATATATTTTTGTCTCACTTATCTCAGAAGGACTGCAGAGGTGCTGGGGAAATTTTGTCCACTTCTCCGCCTGATCACAGGGCTGAATTTTTCTGTATGTCGATCCTTTTAAGAAGACAGTGTCTTGTCCAGACCAGTGTTTGTTCATGATAGAGCAGCTGATTGAGGTCATCTCTGCGCGTGAAAGTATCCACCATTTTTGCCGCGGATATGGATCTTGTGATTAGTGGGGCTAGTTCCTTCTTTCCTCCACAAGCACGTGCATGGGCACACGTCCATCGGTGTACGTAGTAGGGCAAACCTACACATCCCCACAAATTAAAACTAACGTCGTTCACACAAATAGCCTACACTTCTGTGGCTGTGTAGGGTGGCGGTGGCACTCCTCTCACGGAATCTTCAATGTCATGCTGTTCTGATCTATCAAGCTGCTGTTGGTGCTGGTCGTGCGAGTGATTTGATCGATAATCTGCGGGTCGATAACGGTCGCCTGACAGTGCCACACCAGCCCCGTGGCTCCTCAGTTCCTCTGCACTAGAAGAGTTATGCCCCCGGACAAACCCGCCCCTCACTTCGCTTCTCTCAGGAGTAGGCACGTTGGCGTAGTGTGGTGTCATGCCATACCGCGGAGTTCTTGCGTAGTCATGAGATGTCATGTCGTCTGCTGTCAGTTGGTCGTCACCCACGGAGGCAGAGCGAGGTGTTCCCCGGCGTGCAGGAGGACTGTCCGCTGATGACGTCAGGCCGCGTGACATTGGCCATTCTGCTGCAGACGGAGCCGATTCGAGGCGCCCTCTGCTTGGCAGAGTTTCGAGGCGAAAGTTTTTGTCGTAAGGCGGCAACATCTGAGAAGATCCACGAGGGTCACGGTTCGCTACTTGCTTGGCGAGAGGGGGCCTGGCGGCTTGCCGCGAATCTTCGAACCGATCCGGGGGTCTGCCGAAGTGCACTCTCCCTGCAGGACCCTCGCTTCTGACGTAGCGTACAGGAGCGTGATTCAGGGCCGGCGTGGGCTCCCCCAAGTCGCCCTCTCTCGAAGGGCCCGCGACCTCTTCGTCATCGTAAACGGTCAGTCCATAGTTGTAATAGCCGCCATGTTGCGGCTGCAAAACTTCGAACTCACTGGGCGCGCTAGGCTGGGGCGGAACGTACGGAGGAGGGTTGTAACTCCGCTCGACAGGGGGCACTCGTGGACGGTTCGGAACCCGTCCGTTTCTCTCGAACCCCCCGCTGCTGTCGTCGTCATCCACGTTGCGCGTGCCACCCACGTGGCCATGGCGTTGTGCGGCCGATAGTGACGTCATCTCACTGGCAACCTCGATGGGGCGATTGAAGAAGAAGATGACGCCGCCAGCAAGAAGAACCAATATGGCGGCGGTGAAGGTCATCGCCAAAGCGTAACCAAAGCGGATGTCAAAGGATTCCTGTGGCGTGTTAACTTCTTTTGTGCCTCCTGCAGCAAACGTTAAAGCTGCCAGGAACAGAAGACCACCTGCGGTGAAGACAAATGGTACATCTTTAATATAAGTTATTCTTTAGTGGCATGTTTCAAATGTTATCTCTTTAGTCTAAGCTATTCCTTAGTTGCAGGCTTTAGATGGGACAATGAATATTTTGAAAGTGAGTCTTTTTCTTAATTGTTATCATATGTTACTGAAAGTTTTACTTTTATCAAAACGTGGCACTCATAATTCAAACAGTTTCTTTTTTAAAATAGGGATTAAGATCACGATAATATTAACATGGGTCGATAAAGCATCAAGTATGTTTACTCTGGGTTCTAAACCGTCCGAATTATGCTCAACCAAAGATCTAAAAAAAAAAGCCCTAGAAATTTTAACTAGGGGTGTGATTGCTTCTTGATAATCTTTATAACACCAAAAGGTTATCTAGAGTAGTGAAAAATCGGAGGTGTGAGATTAACATGCAATAAACGATTATGAAGATTATGTCTAAAGCAATCACAGGCATAGTGAGTGGATAAAAAAAGCTAACGGTTATAGTGCCGTGATACTCAGCTCCTGACAACAAGACCAGGAATAGCTTAGCTTCCTTAGCCTTTTTCAAAAGATAGGTTGTTTATATTTTTCTTCATTCGTCTGTGTCACAGCTTAAAAGAGGTTAGTTATTTCACTATTTATTTCACTTCAAGTTATTTCACTTCACTATTATTATTATTATTTGTTAGTGTTTTCACAGAGTAAAGGACACAAAGGGAAAATAGACGAAAGCCTTAAGCCAAAACATGCTTCCGCTATATGTCCCCTACTAGTTCCTCATTGTAGTTACAAGACTGTGGTTAACATGTTTGCGTTATTGGTAGAACACGACATTATTTCTTGCCTCCCACAAATATCGCGATTTCCAGCCTGCGATTGTGAGCAGAATTCTGTGTCAGGAAATTGAGGAAGACCCCTAGGAAACACGCAGCGATGAGGGCCAGAAGTCCAATGCAGGAAAAGACCTGAGCTGCCACCTCAAAGCCTGCAAACAAGATAACACATCAGCATGTCACCAACTGCACATTAAATAAGTGAGTGAATTGTGTGTAGTGTGTCACCAACTGCACATCACTCAGTTGAGTGAACTGGGGCCATTTTCTTTCACACCAACTCTCTTTTCTCCCATGATACGCAATACAAACAATTGATTAATACATAAAAAGCTGCTTACGCGTAGTTAAACAAATGCCTGTTAAGATTTCAGTGAATTAATATACTAACCAACATATGAAGCAAACAACAGGACTTTTCACTTGTTTACCATCCTAATGTAAAGTTTTAATTAATGTATTATGTTAAAATGCGACATATCTTTGGAGTTGATATGATACAGTCTTAGTATCAATGTAAGAAAAACAAATATCTTTAAAATGTTCACCTGCAGGTGAAGAGACGCCATGGCAGTTTGAGAGACCATCCAGGCAACTTATCCAGAGATGGGAGTATGCGCTGGCACCTCTGTCTGCGTTCACGAAGTAGTACCACCCCGGGGATATGACGCCGAAGATGGCGATGAGTACAGCAAGGGCGAGCACTCCGCAGGCAATCTTGTAAGCTATGTGTCTGTGCGCGAAGACCAGGGGAACAGGCATTGTCTTGCGTTTAGCTTCTTAGTTTTCTGCTTTTATGATCTGACCTAAAGTGTGTCACAATGTCTGGATTACTAATTGAGAGCTGTGTACAAAAGATTGGAGAGACATCCTGTCCCTGTTGTTGGCCAATGGTAATTTCTTGTTTCTTGTTACCGATCCTTTTGCCTGCGGATGAAGCATATCCGCGTCGATGATGTGAACCGAAACACTAATGAGTGCTCATCAGGAGTGGTTCAGTCAGGCGTGGTTCAGTTCCAAGTCCTGCTTCCATTCCACTCCTCCACGTCTGAAACAAGGTCAGTCATCGAAATGAGAAAGAAAAAACAGGTTACTGAGCTGTCGGGAAGCACGTATGTACGCATCACGGGGCAACACGCTGTCCTTCATGGTTTCAAATCATAGACTGCTAATACAGCCGGAGAAATCCCGCTTGAGAGCGATGTCACGTGCTAGCAGAGTGCGTCACAAGGACCCACCCTTATCGCTGAGCCAACTGCTGCCCGTCACGCTTCGGCAGACAAGCTGCAAAAGTATTCATCGCGAGCAGGTGCACCGACCCACGGCTGTGTTGTCGTTGTCGCTGTCACGCGTGCTTCACGGAGGGGATATGGACTGCAAATCACAAAGCTCTCTTTTATGCCCTTTTTGCTTGGGCACAGTATTAGAGAGGCTCTCAAGTTAGCGACATAGCTATGGGCATTATTTACCTATTTTGAATACGGAACATCAAATGCAATCATGCATACACATATGCTTAAAGATATCAGATGCAGATTTTAAAAAAAACGAGCTGACTAGGAACTACACAGCTTTTCATACCAGAGTTCCTTGCGGCAGTGACTCTAGGCTGGGCAATATCTTTGATGTCAGATGTCTATGCTGTGTAAGAAGCATACTTTCCATGCATGACTTCCCTCAAAAAGCGTGTCATACTTTTTGCTCTATAATCGACGTTGACAAGAAAAACACACCAGTATCTTTCTTAATGAGTAACGAGCCAAACTGTCCAGATGTTTGTCTACTATGCTAAGCACAACATTCATCATTGTCGAATCACCCTGGTATGACAGCGTCAAAGTCTGCCGCACCAGCTGCACACATATGACATTTATTTCTGACAGGGTACAAACGCAAACATAACAGTTTAGACGCAACGTCTGTGCCCAATAATCAGCATGCAAGAAATGAGTTACAGAAGTTCAGAGATCAGGTGCACAGTCGTGGTAGCTAGAATTTCGGTCAGATAAAAGGCTTGTAAAACATGAAGGGATGTCTGTTAGCACATCTGTGCTCATTATTACAGATACCACTTTAAGATTAGCTTCATCACCGTTGTTTGTTATACAGAATACTTTTTCATGTTATAGATGTTACAACAATTGTCAACGAGGTTCGTGTGTCAGGCTGCACCCTCTGTTCTCGGTGACCAAGAATCAGAGCAGCACAAACACCTCTGGAGTCCTAAATGATGCATATCAAACACAAATACTTTCTGCTCAAGCTTTTCAAAGTTGTCCAGTATTGTGGTGGATGATTTATCTTTAGAGAGTATGAAACACACACTTTTTGCCTCTGTTGAATGCAATGTAAGAGAGCTGTTGAGGGAGGGAACTGCATTTCCTCTAGTGCTCTACTCACTTTTCTACCGTCTGCTTGCTAATGAAACGCCCTTCAAGGATCATCTATTCTCAACAAATCTATTTTTACACAGGAAGTAGTCACACCCAGGAGTTAATAACATAATGTTGTGAGACTTACAGCTTCATAATCGAAGACTTATTTCAGCAGGAGCCAAGTGATCTGTACTGCTCTTTAACCTGAATTCACAGCAAATTATACTGCTTTGTCACCTTTTCACAGCCAACTACTACCTTACTTTATGGCCTTAATATAAGTCATATTTATGTGTGAACAAGCTAACATAATTATCATATTTATCCTTATCGCACCACGTTAAGTATAATAATCTGTTCATAATACGGTAGTTAATGTGTTATTCTGTGCGCTCTCAGGTCATTTATATGATCAAGCTCAAACGAGCACCTCATTAAAATCGTACTATTTTTTGTGTCTTGCATTGTGAATTCACAAATTTATTTTCATCGTTGACGATGCTTCACGTTGTCTGTAGAAGACCTCAATGTCTTCCTGTCCCGTAAAGTCTTTATATCAATGTAAGAAACATGACTGAACAACGGCCATCGAATCAGTCGAACGGAGCATTCGTATAGAACCTGCGGTCATTATAACAGTGAACTTGTCGTCAGTATAACACATGCGGTAAGGTCCCTTCTGAATCGGCCAAATGTCGTCAAAAGCTTAACCAGGTTTGGCAAAGTCCTGTGTTAAAGTCAGAGGAAACCAACGGTTTTGGGGCGAACGTTTGGGACATTGGAACTTTGGTCAACATGCCGAGGTAATTTCAAATCTGCTTGTCAAATCGATTTGCCAGTATAATGGGACATTTAGGCAGTTAAGTGGTTTGACGTTTTGTCAATTTGCCTGGATAAGAATGACCTTAAGGCAAGATTATGTGAACAACCGAGAACTCTTGCGTCACGAGCGACTACAAGCTTGATCTAAGTGATCACGTGACCGACAGGTATGACCACACTACCTGTCGCTGGTATTTTCTTTTTAAATTTCTGTTTCAGTGCAAGTCAAAAAAGATCACAAAAGAGATCACATCCTGGACTGGGTCATACATCGACCTGATGACCACTTAGTCCAGTCAGTTGATGTTTCCCACGATCTCTCATCTGACCACTACTCAGTACTAATCGAACTGGATCGCAAATGCCCATCATCGGCGCCAGTTTTCAGACCCACTCGGTCATTACAAAATGTGGATAGACTAGCATTCAAAGCACAGCTTCAGATGGCGCTCCTCCAACCACCTTCTGCCGAGCAACTTGACTGTGTTTTGCGTCGAGTAGTTGATGACCAGGCCCCTGTGTCTCGACGTCTGATGCGCCAGTCTAAATGTGCGCCTTGGCATTCACAGATCCGTGTCGAACTCCGTGACCTGAAGCGCACGCGCCGGCGAGCTGAACGTGTTTGGCGGAAGACTGGACTCGCCATCCACAAAGAAATTTATAATGCCGCAAATCGAAGCGTTGCAAAATGCATTTATGCGGCTAAAGCATCATATCTTCAGGGCCAAATAATTAACTGCACCTCCTCCAAAAAGCTCTTTGCCATCTGCTCTCAAATGACTGGATCTAGGACAGCAACACCACTACCTACTGCCTACCCTGCTTCACTGCTGCCGCAAGTTTTTAGTGATTATTTCACCAGCAAGATATTGGACATTCGATCATCTTTAGACTCTGTGTCAGTGCTTGACAGCATCTCCTGTGATGTCCTCCCAGGATGCTCCATGTCCAAGTTCCTACCAGTCTCTGAGACCGATGTGAAAGCGGTTATCCTAAAAGCTAAACCAACAACTTGCGAGTTAGATCCGATGCCCACAAGCCTTCTGCTCGAGTGCCTAGATACTCTACTTCCTGCCATCACTAATATTGTAAATGTCAGCCTGTCGTCAGGTGTTTTCCCATCTTTGTTCAAAAATGCGGTGGTGAGGCCACTTCTAAAGAAATCCACGCTTGACGTCAATGTCCTGAACAACTACCGCCCAGTTTCCAACTTGTCTTTTCTCTCTAAGATCATAGAGAAAATAGTTTTGACACAGCTCTGGGCCTACTTACAAGAGCACCATCTTATCCCACAAGCTCAGTCGGCGTATAGACCTTTCCACAGCACCGAGACCACTCTTATTAAAGTGACAACAGACATATTATCTGCTCTTGACAGTGGTAATGTCTCTCCATTAACCCTACTGGACCTGTCTGCTGCATTTGACACTATAGACCGCTCTCTGCTTCTTCACAGACTTCACACCCTCTACGGGATTTCTGGACCTGCGCTCTCATGGTTCAACTCCTATCTCACTGATAGGACCCAGACTGTGTCAGTTGATGGTCAGACATCTCGCCCTGCTTCACTTTTCTGTGGTGTTCCCCAAGGCTCAGTACTTGGCCCAGTTCTGTTCATCCTGTATACTAAGCCCCTTTCATCATGCATCCGGTCTCACCAGGTTTCTCATCAATCCTATGCTGATGACACGCAGCTTTACTGTTCCACTCCGCCGGCTGAGTCTTACTCTGCTATTAGCTCTATAGAAGCTTGTATCAGTGATGTCAAGGGCTGGATGCTAAAAAACAAGCTTAAACTAAATGATTATAAAACGGAAGCCCTCTTGTGCCATAGAAGAAGACATCAACCTTCACTCGTCAGTCTGCCCAATCACATCAAGGTGGGCGACAGCAACATCACCTTCACGTCATCTGTTAGGAATCTGGGATTTATTGTCACTGATGACATGACACTCGATAGACATGTAGCATCTGTCTGTCGGTCTGCCTATTATGAGCTCCGTAAGATCAGTGCTATCCGTTACTTTCTCTCTACACGCGCTACCAACACTCTTATCTGTGCGTTTGTTCTTTCTCGACTTGACTACTGCAACTCCTTGCTGGCAGGCTGCCCTGACTACCTCATTCAGAGACTCCAGAGAGTACAGAACTCTGCTGCGCGTCTGGTGCTTAGAGCCACGAAAAGGGACCATGTCACTCCTCTCCTTCGTTTCTACACTGGCTACCCATCTGTTCTCGCATTCAGTACAAACTGTCTGTGCTGTGTTTTAATTTCTTTGCTGGCTCCTGTCCTGACTATTTCTCTGAACTTCTCATCCCTTACTCTCCGGCCAGACAACTACGCTCTTCGTCTGACGACCGTATCCTAACTGTTCCTGTCACCAGAACAACAACATATGGTCACAGGACTTTTGGCTACTGTGCTGCAAAACAATGGAACTCTCTTCCTTTCCATATCCGCCCCCTTCCTACAACTGAATCTTTCAAATCTGCACTGAAAACGCACCTCTTCCTTGAGCATTACTCCTAACACAGTCCGCACAATGCTCGTCCTTCTTAACCCCGCCCCCTTCCCTCTTGCTACTTTACCCATCTTTCTCGCAGAATCACTATATTTTTCTGTTCCTGTTACTTGATGCCTTTTAATGTTTTCTGTTTCGTCAGTACTGTCGTTTTCTTTCGTCCCCTTTGTTCTGTGTCTACTTAGTCCACGTCTCTTCCTCGTTTTAAGCGCTAAGAGCATGCTCTCTATGAGTGTGAATATGCGCTATAAAAATCTTCACTATTATTATTATTAAGTCACGGCTTACCTGATAAATTTCACGCGTAAGAACACATGTTTTAACTTTAGAAACAGCTCCGTGCTGATCTGTTGTCTTTCTCACAAAGTTCAGTTTTGATGGTGTGCTTATTGGGCTTATTGGAGGGTTGTAATTCAACAGTCTTTCTCAGAAAGTCGCTGGTTTTTATTTGCCCTAGAACGTATAGAATATTATGGAAAATCACCATTCTCTATATGGTATATAAGGGAAACAACGGTGTCCTGGATTCTGTACAAGCCAGAAGTTGATTTTCGATTAGAACTAAATCAGTTAGCCCCGTTCCTTTACTGAATGTAACGTACACACCAAAACCGAAATGAAATCAGTAAGCTCAATAAAAATATTATTTCAGCGTTTTGAAATTTTGTAAGAACGGTATTTTTATTTCTGCCTGTTTGTAACAATGATTATGATAACGGTGCCTAACTCAACTGTTTGTAAAAATAGGGTTGATTAAACAAGGTTAACCCAATTATTAATCTTTCTGGAATAAGGTTTACGAGAGTGGAACTTACATCAATTGTCTTTCTGCCTGCCTGGAAATAGTTTTGTGAGAACGGTTCTTAACTTAGTCCTGATGTACTGAAATGTCGCTTTGTTGGGCGTTTGTTGCTGACCAACAGCTGGACTTGAGGTTTTTACCTCCATTGCCGAGCTGATTTATGAAAACGGCACTTAACTCCCTTTCCTGCGGATGCGGAATAGGGTTAATATCTGGAAAGCGATGAAGTCCTCTGTCATTGTCTTACAAAAGACACCACCTTCATGCAGGCTGCCTTACAGTGTCTTTACAAAAGACCCGTTGAAATACGTTTGACTTTCTCGTATATGCTACTGAAAGATATACGGGTAGGGATAGCCTGTCATTTTCACGGTACTTGTATCAGCAAGTACTTACACTGCTCTCATCTTAACTCATACAAAGCGCTAATAAAAGACACCAACGCTTATAAATCGCTGCAGGTACGGGTTTCATGCGACATTTATAAGAGCACCACGCCCTACTTCCACACCTTTGTGTACACCTGTCTGCGTATGTGGTGGTGGTTGGGGGGCTCATGATTATTGGGCATTAGAGGATTATGGCTTTACTCTCTTCTTTAGCTAAACTTATCTGTGTTGACAGAACTCCCATTGGTGTGACTAGCTTCATTGTGCGACAATATTACGCGAGTCTTAAATCACCAGGCTGTCACCTGATATCTTAGGTGTTCTGGGCTGAACAGAAGAAGGATTAACGAAGAGAAGCAGCTGCTGAGATATGAAATGTGTTTTGCAATGTCCATCTATGTGTACAGTATACATATGTTGAGAGAGAAGAGAGTTTCGGTGAAAAAAATCAAGCATTTGGCCTGCTGCGAAAAAGAACATTTACAAACATTTAAATAAAATACTTCCAATGTCGAAAATTTTGCTTTCATACTGGCATGAGCGCCTTTTCTGGTCCAAATGCTGAGGCTAATCTTGTCTCTCTCTCCCACCCGGTCTCTCTTTCCGCTCGTTCTTTCTCTCTCTCGCCTGGAGAAAGATTTTCAGTTTTTTTCAGGTCCTAAGAATAGATTCATAATTCTTCATACTTAAGGTGCCGAATGTAGCATAATAGCTATAGGTGGCAACGATAAAAAGGGCTTGTATCTGGCTTGTAACACACTCATCACACAGAAGGCGTACTCACAAGCAAGCCCCCTTTTTTAAAGCATGCTTTGTCCGAAAAAATCATTGCATAACTCAGAATGCCTGTCAATGGCGTATTGGTGAAGCTCTTTATATATTTCTTTTCTCTTTGTTCTCGCTGTGTGCGTGCGTGTGTGTGTGTTCGATTATTTTGTCTCCAGCCGTCTTACTGTCAACATTTCTGGCTCTATTCCTCCCGCTCAGTCTCTCGTGTCTCTAACGTTTGAGCAAATTTAATGACTAGCCTGCAGATATCTCACCCAACTGCCAGCTGTCTCGACAGACTTGAAACAGGTGGCCTAGTTCCACCTCTTTTTTTTTCTAGACTTTGCTCAATATTCATTAGCCCAGCAGCCTTCATTCAGTCTCTTGCAGAAATAAAGTACATTACCACTTTAAAATGCAGCGAGCGTCCTACCGGAAATTAGACAAAGAGAAAGCTCAAAAAGGAATTCCCTCTTCTTAACAACGACAGTTCGAACTCAGGTATTTTTTAACGGATTGCGACAGTCGTCAAGGTGAGCACCCAGCCCGATGTACCTTCTCGACATTCACACAGCGTCTTCAGAAGGGTAAAAAGATGGAACAAAAGCGTGTGACTGTACGATTACTCACCTCTTCATGCGACAGGTGTGTGATGGAGGGGGAAACATTCAGAGGTAAGCGGGAAGTCCCACCGAGCAACATTCGTGTTCCGGCTGCGCAGTGTGCTGTGTTGGCGCACGATCGATTGGGTTGAGGCCATGTCACTGCATGGCGACGACGTGGTTCGCTATGCAAGGCCCCGACACTGTCGTTGGTAGGCTACACAAGGTCCTCCGCAGTCGACAAGTGCAGGCTGTCAAAAGGCTGACCCACCCTCCCAAACACACGCTGATTTCTTAACACCCACACGAAAACCACTGTAAGGTGTATTTGCTTTCTGTCGACAGCGCATGTATGTCGATCCGAGATTACCGTTTTACTTCTAATTAATGATCGAACCAGCTAATTCTTTATTCACCGAACATTTAAAGAAAAAAATTAAAGGCAGGGTGAGCAACAGCTATTCCCTGTAAGCAAATACGCAAGCTTAAAAATATTCTTTATATTTGAAGCCAGCAAAGGATGCACCCTCTCAACGAAGATTTAAAATAAAATGAGATACGGGGGGCTTCTGACGTCAGTAAACATATAAACAGTGGTACCGGAAAAACCGGCCTAATGAATCATCATGTGAAATACTTTCCTTAACACCGATGCTAAAAGTAGTTCTACATTTATGGAATAAACTGTTCCGAAGTTTGTAACGGCGGAGTCTTGATATTTGTGCGCGACCAGGAAGCATGGGGTGTAGAGTACGGTAGTCAGCAAAAAAGTCGATACACGGTGACCTAGTATTGCCATGTGCGCGCGCCGTCAGCAACAGACACAAAGTCCAAGTCAGAGCAGTCGACACATAACGTCTGCCGTCTTGCTGACTAAGAACCGACATCTTTATAAAGCGTTCAAACAGTGACGCATGAACGCTTTTGCTGCACAATAGCACAATAGCCACAAACATGACAGGGATTTGCAAAGCATTTTTATTTTAAAGAGAAGGAAAGATCGTCGTGGTTTATAATCAAAAATTGCGTCCCAAAAACAAGGTGTTTACACTGCTGGCCAATACAGTCTAGAAGGAATCGATTAACTGTATGGTACAACCGTAAAATTCTAACTATAAAAATATTGTAAAAGTGGCATGTGGATTGGTTGATCTAAATAGAAGCAACACTCCAATGACTCCTGTAAAAGGTCCTTCTTCAAAGGGCAAATTCTCAAACGTTTGACCGAGTCTGACAAAGCTGTTTCTGAAAATGACAAGACATCAGCAGTCTTATGGGAAACTTTTGGGACGCTGGGACAACATTCTGAGACGGGTTCGTTCTGATTTGTTTGCCCGAACCCTGACAATACAGTTGGACTTCAAGGATTTGACGCTTCGGTACTTTACCTGGTTGAGAACAGCGTGTATAGGAAGTTCCCAAGGATGTTTTAGTGCGATGCTGCTATGCAACTTACGGTTTTAATTTGGAAGAATACGCTGAGGAGAATTATTTAAGCATGGCTCTCAAAGGAGATACGCGATGGCAGATGTGAGTATTCTTTGTCACTGCAAGCACTTGAATAGGACTCGTTGAAAACAGTCTACGATTACGCAACGTCTAGTTTCTATGTGAAAGTTTTCTTGCATATCCAGTTCGCGAATGTAAATGGCCTCGTTTAAACTGGATAATTGTCTATTGCACTGATACAGTTACGAGGAATTCGTGTAATTAAAAGGGGGGTAGAGTGGTGAATTTCTTCCGAAATGTTCTCTTTTTCTTTCTTTCTCTTTTATTTATTTTTCTTTCTTTCTCTTGCTCTCATTTTTGGGGGAGAAGGGGTGAAGGGAGGGAAGTAAGATATAACATAAAAGCGTGCATAAAATAACCGTCTACAAGGGAAGCAATTCAATATTTTCTATATGCATCGTGGTTACCTCTCCTAGAAAATGACGAAAGGCTCGCGCAGAGAGAGAGAGAGAATGACAATGACAGTTCTTTATTATTGAGGGTGACAGCGTAAGCAACACATGCTTTTTTTCTAGCCCTCGCCCATTACGTGAGACGAACAAGCCAAGTAGTTAAATAATTACTAAGAAAATAAGTAACAATAAACATAAGGTATGCCATCAAAAGAGACTGGAAGGTGAATGTGTATGAAAAACAGTGATTAGAACAGATATTTACAAGGATCCTGGAGTCGTGAAGCATCCCTAATGTTTTGTGGTTTGGGATCTTGTTGGAGGAGGCAGCAGGAAGGTTTTCTTGGAAATGGTTTTGCTTGTGGCAGAGATGTTTTGGGACCATGATAAGTTATTGTCGTTAGTAACACGGATCAGTTTGTGGATCTGTACTTTCATTATTGGCTGAATATCGATATGGATACTTGGAAATGGGGCGGCTATGTTTTGTCTTTTCTGTCTAGTTGTTAGAAGCATAATTTCATTTTCTGGGGGTTGACATGTGGTTTGATTCGGCTCAAGCCAGAAGCTCATCGGTGCTCATCTGTAGGAAGGAAGCAGGCGGCTCAATCAGTTGGTGATGTGCGTGTATTGTGGTGTCGTCTGCAAACATTTCACATAATTGGGATATGTGGAGGGGAAAGATCAGTAATGTAGATCGAGAATAGAAGAGGTCCTAATATGGAGCCTTGAGGAACACCAAATTTGACTTTAAGAGGATCAGACCACGGACCTTCATTACTGTAATGAAGGTCCGTGGATCAGACATTTGGTTAATTACAGAGACTTTCTGAGAGAAAGATGGAGACTTTGAAACCAGTGTCTTCATTACTGTAATGAATGTCCCATGGATCAGAAATTTGGTTAATTACAGAGACTTTCTGAGAGGAAGAGAGAGACTGATGCTGATAATTTCTCATTCTGTCCTCTCCAGCCTGTGTTTTGTTAGCAAGCACGTCAATACGATTATGATAAACTATTATGTGAACGTACTTGAGAACGTACTTGAGCCCAATTCAGCCAGAGACTAGTGTAGGAGTATAATAGATCTTCTTTCACTTGCTGTGCTTCTCTCATGTCTTTGTTACTTGACAGCAAGGAGAGTCGATGACAATTTAACGCGGAGTAAGAAACTGAATCCCTGAATGCGCTCTGGAAACGTCGACTAAAATGTGTACACATCTTTCACATGCTCTAACATGACACAATGCACAATATAAAAAAGAGTATTGTTGATAATGTCTAGTTTATCGTTGCTCATTAACATAAAGCGAGTGAAGGCAATGAATTAATATGGCATTAAAAGTACTAAATAAAACCTAACAATGCATTTTTAAGCATTATTAAAGGACAAACTCATGTACAAATGCTGTTAGTTTTAAAGTAAATCTATGAAATTAAACAGATGTGCTGTTCACGCATATCAGTTTTTAAAAACTAGAAAAGTTCAAGAAAATATTTACACATATTTTTAAAGACGCATGTGATAGTTTATCAACATAGTGAATAGAGTAAATATGGTAAATAAATAAAATTAGAATGTTTTACCTTCAAAAACTGACTAAATGTCATTTGAAACTGTGCTCTTGTCAAATAATGTGAACATTGTCATTGGAAAATATAATTTTTCTACAATGACAAAATGAAAGTTTGGAATTAATCCGGTACGCATGCTAATTTAGGATTTTCAAATTTACTGGGTGATTAACCTCGGCAGGTGTAATGTTTTGGTGAGAAGTATTTAAGTGGTTGCTTGCAGGACGTGCGTGCACGTGTATGTGCGACGACGCCCGCGCTATACTCCTCTGCCTTTTTCAAAAAACAAAAAGGGGCGACCAACGATACAAAAATTTTATGTCTAAAACAGAAGAAAAAGAAAAACTAGACGCGGGTGGTTATGAATGTTGTACGGCAGTGTCCTTGCAGCGAGGCACCCGGATCAAGGACACTGTCGGGTCACTGTCACTTATCTGGGTTCATACTGACGATCAGGGTCTGAACCAAGAGCCAGTCGTAGCAGGGGCTACAGACATAATAGCTAAATCTACCCCCGTCCCCACCAGAATAAATAACACATGGTATTACGTATCTGATTCGCGAAAAGTTACAGCAGGATACACGTACTTTGCTGTGGTTTGCATAAACCAAATGGTCAGTTTTATTTGTTTGCTTTGTATGTATGCTTATTTGTTAACGCTTTATAGTCATAACAACCACAGAGAACTTTGGATTGATGGTTAAGTTCTCTCCTGATATATTGGCTTACACGTTTTGCTGACTCACTTTTAATCTGTTTTAATGAAAACTATCCACACTATCCAGAACCAAAACTGTCCCTTGATTCAATGTAGAGCTTGTGCTCACAAGCTGCTCACATCAAGTAGTCAATTTAAAGGCTCAGACCTGCACAACAAAGTTGTAGTCCTCCTCATGATACTCTTATCATTATGATGTTGTGAAAGTATACCGCGTTTCCCCGAAAATAAGACCTAACCTGAAAATAAGTCTTAGAATGATTTTTCAGAATGCTCGTGATATAAGCCCTATGTAAATGGAATTATTCATTTATTAAATTAATTACTTAATATACCGCCATCTCATAAAGGAAACAGCTAAAACAAACAAACAAACAAAGTCACAAAAGAGGCTCATTGTAGGTACATCAAGATAAATATTACATTTTAGACAGCAACAGAGAATTCTCAAATGTGAGAAGTTTATGGTGAAGTTCTCGATTACTTTTGCAGACATATTGGTTTACAGGCTTGCATAGTTTGCAATCTTCTTTGTAGTCAGTCTATTTTTGTGTTATTACCTAACAATCTACAGCAGTGAAAACAAAAAGAAAGTTGGAAAGTTCAATGTACAGTGTCTATTTTTTATGGACTCAAATATAAGATCAGCATCAACAAACGAAAAAACCTAATGAATGAAGACAAAAAACAAACCAAACAAACAATTGTTACTGCTACAGAGAGTCTATCAACAGAGTTACCTGGCCGCTGCTGGGCATTAACTACCCAATAAAAACCCGAAGAAAATCACATGCTATTGAATTTGCAGGTAGGCTCAAGATCTTAAAGACCAACCTGAATGGTTTGCGATGTTTTTATATACCGGGAGATTGAATTAATCATGGTGTATTCTTTAAAACTTTTCGTTTCCTGTTGTTTAGAAAAGAGGTTAACGATATTTTATTGGTGTTTCGTCGTCCTCTCTAACCTCTTAAGCTGCTTATGTGGAAACGGCCCTCTCTGAATTGTCTGTTGTATTGTTGATTTTAAAACTCTACATATACTGAAATTGTAAATAGTGATTGCTTTCTAAAAGTTCCCTTTGTCCCGTGTCGCTTAATTGCTGCCTCAGCCCAGGTGAGGGAACGGAGGGGAGGGAAGAGGGCCTTTCGGTCGCTCCCAACCCAGTTCAGTCCCTTGACCGCAGGTAGATGGGCCAGTTTACAGCTCCTAATAACTGGGTAGCCCCGACGTCCCTTTCTTTCTTTTTTATCTATTATACTCTTTTCACACGAAGAGATTGTGGTTGTTACATATCTAAAACCTCTTTACGCCCAGTGCCTTTGAAAAAATATAAAATATGTTCACGTATATTTACTTGATGTTTTAGTTTTTCTATTTTTCCTTGCGGACGCTGCAGAAAAGTGTCTATTGTTTTCTTTCAGCACAAAATGCAGCCGTATTTTTAAAACAATTGAGTAACAAGACAGTCTGGTTTGCATTTGATGGAGGGACATATGAGCGAACTCGATTTCTGTTCAAAACGTTCCAGAAATCGAGCTCTCACTCGGTTCATGATTTTCTGAATATATACCGTGTGAGCAACCACCAGAAAGTTAAATTGAACGTCTATGCTGAGCTGACCCGACACATGGCGGCAATATCCTGTTCACGACCTGTGTAAGTTTGGAATGGGCAGAAAGTTAAGATCGTGACAAGGACTGTTCAGTGTCCTGTGTGTTGTCCTTGGAGGCGCCTGCAAGGCCTTGACACTTGTCTTTGACAGGCCACACAAGGTCCTCCGTATTTCTTTGGTGTATGCTTCCTTTTCCTACATCAATGCCACTGTAATGTTAATGTGTTCTGGATGACAACAGAAGCAGAAGTGTATCGATCTCTATAGGAGATTACCGTCATGCTTCTAATTAAGAAGCCACATAATACTTCACTGAGCATTAAAATGGGGAAGGAGAAACTATTCTGTGTAAGCAAGTACTGGCGTAAACTTTCAAATGTTCCTTCTAATTGAAGCCAGTACAGTACACTACCAATGCAGAATTATATATATATATATATCGGATCCATTTCTAACGTCAATGGTAGACCAGACAGTGACCCTTGAAAAATCAGTGTAACGACTCATTCTTAAAGACTTAACTGCACAGCGTTGCTAACATGAAATCCTATGTCCTTAGGTCCGCCGAGAGCCAGCACGGGCCCAGGGGCAGACGACCTCTTCGAGCCCCTTATAATTGTAATCGTAAATTATTTTTCCAGTATATGCTTACAATTCGATTGTCAATATCTACATTTCATTCAGTAACGTAACATAGACTGCAAACATTAGGACAAGTACACTAGGATCTACATCACTACTTGAGCATAGAGTTGTTTACACGTGAGTTGTTAGTAAATGAGGAAAAATGATGTTAAAGGATCAGACTTGTAGTTCCTCGCTCCATAGAAAAAATCCCCAGAGTGAGGAAGGTCTGCTTGGGTGTTCTTTCCTCATACGTTTCTTTAAAAGAAAAAGAAAGGGAAAAGAAGAACGAAGAAATCCACTGACCAAGGTTCACAGCCGCGGGCCCGGATAGAGCATCCCCCTTTTCCCGCTCCCCTCCCGTCAGACCTGCTATATATGTCCTTGAACGGAACTATTCAGAGGTATGCACGAAAGACGGGGTGTAAAATACAGTAATCATCAAAATGTCGATATATCTAGCAATAAATAAGTTTTCCTATCTGTGTAGCACTAGAATGACTTGGGCAAACAGTTGCATTTTGTATGCTAACACAGAGAGAGAGAGAGAGAGAGAGTTGGATGGGGCTCAAAAACAGACATATACTAACATAACGTGCAAAACAGAACGAAACACATAAATTATTCAGATGCATAGAGAGAAATGATCAGAAGGAACAGTCACAATTCTTGGTTATAACAGTTTTTAGAACTGCTTCTAAATTCATATATCTTTATTGTCTCCCCTATTCGGTTTACTAGAAAACATCTTCGTCGACCCTGGACATGTTTGATTCAGTCAGTTCGCGGTTGATCTCGCTGCTTAACGATTGGCCCTTTATCCACTCAGTCCAGTTCTGATTGGCCACCACCAGTCCTCCAGCCACTCCCACAATGGCGGCCGCCGCGACCAGGAAAAACCCGAAACCATAGGCAGTCTCGTCATTTCGCTTTGTGTTCACAACGTAGATAACGACGCCGATGAAACTAAGAATGGCTGTGACAGAGAGAAATAAATCATGGTGGCGGAATACGCGTGTGTGTTATGTAATTTACCTCTGTGCGCGCTTGCATGCGTACGTATGATCATGTTCAAGAACGCGAAGAAAAGGACACAAGAAAGAAAATTATCAGGCATACAGCACTAAGTCCGGAGTGTATCCTAGGTTTGATGGACCATCCACCCATCCCTCTTCGGTCCCACTGCTCGTTTTCCGATGTAAAAACAGATTTAAAAGTAAATCCACCTGAGCACCGGAGTGTGGTACATACCTCCATAGAAGGCCAGCAATTCGGATGTCTTCGGAAAGGTGACTGAGTTATCGTACTTTAGGCCGATCCACGAAGAACAGACAAACGCCAAATCTGCCATTATCACGATGATGTGAGTCCACTTCTCAAACCCTGACAGAAAAATCCTGTTCTGTTACATTTAAAAATATGCAGAGTTTCAATCTGAAGAAACAATTGTGTCGTCCACTAAGCGATAAGTCAGACTTACAACACAAGCTGAAAGAAAATAATAATAATAATAATAGTGAAGATTTTTATAGCGCATATTCACACTCATAGAGAGCATGCTCTTAGGGCTTAAAACGAGGAAGAGACGTGGACTAAGTAGATACAGAACAAAGGGGACGAAAGAAAACGACAGTACTGACGACGAAACAGAAAACAAAAGGCATCAAGTAACAGGAACAGAGAAATATAGTCATTCTGCGAGAAAGATGGGTAAAGTAGCAAGAGGGATTGGGGGAGGTTAAGAAGGACGAGCATTGTGTGGACTGTGTTAGGAGTAATGCTCAAGGAAGAGGTGGGTTTTCAGTGCAGATTTGAAAGATTCAGTTGTAGGAAGATGGCGGATATGGAAAGGAAGAGAGTTCCATTGTTTTGCAGCACAGTAGCCAAAAGTCCTGTGACCATATGTTGTTGTTCTGGTGACAGGAACAGTTAGGATACGGTCGTCAGACGAAGAGCGTAGTTGTCTGGCCGGAGAGTAAGGGATGAGAAGTTCAAAGAAATAGTCAGGACAGGAGCCTGCAAAGAAATTAAAACACAGCACAGACAGTTTATACTGAATGCGAGAACGGATGGGTAGCCAGTGTAGAAAACGAAGTGATTTTGTGGGAGTACCGGCACAGACAAACGCAGGTACACAGTAGATATAGATATAGTCCTATGAGGTCAGAAAGAATAAAGTGATAGGTGAAAATTCCAAAATGTGAATGGACAGTTGACAGTTAACATCAGTGGTGTAGGGGCAAGGTTGTGGGTAAGCACCCCTTAAAAAAAAGATGCTGAGGGGATAAAAATGTGAACGTCGTTCACTGTCAGCATGGACTCCCCCCCCCCCAGCAAGCCGAGCATCTTCATACGCCACTAAACATGGTGTGAATGGGATGCAGGTAAAGCTAGGTCGTCTCCTGACCGTGCTTATAAGGTCGTTGAGGACTGATGTAGTACAGACCTCACTTATCTCGGGGGTCGTTAGTTTCTGAGGGCGGTGACATCTCCTCTCCTTGACTTATTCCCAAACCTTCTATGGAGTCAAGTATTTATTCCTGACATCTCGGTTGAGTCGGGGCAGTTTGCTGCGCCACACAGGTATCGAACCGCGCCTCTCTAGGTTCGGACGATAGTGCACTAATCATTCGGGTATTCGCTTCCCCAGGCTGATGATCGCTTGCAATATAAGCAAGAGAGTAAAAAGAGTATACCCACGCACAGTCCGTTAATTACTCACTCCTACTCGCCCGCAGAGACAAAATATATGTGCAAGTCGAATTAACATTCATGTCTTTACCAACCTTCTAGTTTTGAAAACACACACACACACACACACACACACACACACACACACACACACACACACACACAGATTCACGCACGGACACAGAGACACCAACCAGTGAAATCCTTCAGTGCTATGGCTGAGCAGTTCTGCAGCGAAAGGTCTGCGCATGTCATCCATAAACCTCTCGCAGTGACGTCACCCGCCTGTGACGTCAGGATCAGCCACATAGGGACTGCGGTGCCAGCCAATGCTAACCCGGTGGCAAGAACGATGAGAGTTACTCCACCTTGATAGCCTAGGGATTTGCCGGTGCACATGAACATCGGCGACTCGTTGTGTCCACACCCAGCGGCCGGTGTGACAGTCGCACTCTGGCGAAACTCCCAGCAATTAGACTCCACAGACTCCATAGGCCTCGGTGACTTGTGGGCAATGTGTGTGTGTGTGCTAACAGTCGTGGATAGGCTCGATAGGCTGCTTCACTTTCTCAGAAGCAGAAAAATCTGTTGTAGAACCCGTTCTTAGTGACAGGCTCTACCGTGAGATGGACGAGAAAGCTTTAAAATGTTTGTTCGCAGAGGGTTGAACGAGGGAACGTGAAAGAGATGAGGTGTGTTCACGAAACAGTTTGATTTAGTGAAGGTATGTGAACTTTGTTTTTGATCAAGATGTGATGCCTTTTTAAACACGTCTTCTATTTTTAACGGTAACTGCGGTACTTAGGTACCACTGACCATAATGTACTCCCCTTTGAGTAACGCTTGACATGCTGCCGTGCGAGTGCGAAATTCGTGTGTGTGTGTGTGTGTGTGTGTGTGTGTGTGTGTGTGTGTGTGTGTGTGTGTGTGCGCGCGTGCGTTTGTGAGTACGCATGTGAATGTTTGCATGTGTACATCTGGTTGCATCATGTTACAACTTCTCTATCTCTATACAAGAATAGAAGGAGAATTGAATGAATCTTCCGTTGGTTTGAGGTGAAGGTTATCGCTTAAAAAGTGTGCTCGTCCTTAGTATGATGGCGGCAGCTGCGACACCCTGAAGGTCTGTCCTCTCGTAAGGGCGAGGTCTGTAAGTCGTGAGTGAGCTCTTTTCAAAGTCGCCTGACACTTTTCAGTCGTGGAAATGGATTAACTCGCAGAGTCACCTCATCTTCTCCAATGCAGTCCTCACGAAAACAACGCGTGCATGATGTGTTGCGTTCATTCTTTTCAGGCATTCCAAACATTTTAAAACACAAAAAGGATTCAGTAGAGTCTGATGAAAGTAAATGGCAAGAGTTTAATAACGATCACACCAAGAACACGTAAAAAAGATCATAGCAGAAAATAGAACGTTTAAGGAGATAAATCCAAGTTTGTAACCTGCGTTAATAGTTTAAGTACCACATAGAACCAAGTTGTAAAACTAACTTCTCTCAACCTTTCCTCGACTGCGAGATCTTCTCTTATTGATTAATGTTTTGTTGTTCTACCTTCATTATTGTTACTTGTTATGTTTCTGTTATTTTGTATGTTGTTTGTTTCTTTACTGATCTTTATCTGAATGACAAGAAAGAAAAAAGCAACACGTGTTTGTTGTTATTTCCAGTTTTACTCACGTACTTCTTTCAACTATTCTAGAAAGGACATGACCTCACCCCTACCCCTCCCCCTCCAAAAAACCAGCAGAAAACAAGCTGTGTACGGACTATTTCGGATGCATGTGACCTTCGCCCCAATTTATAAATATGACCTCTTTCGGTTTTGATGTGAGTTCAACGCTAACTGTGTGCAGTGTCTGAAAAACGTCTGTGCTTCCTATGAAATAAATTGTCGTCAAAAAATTATTAGCAAACTACATTCAACCTTGATTAGTTTCTAATGATCGACCTTGTTTCTTGTGAATTTTCTAATACAGAAAACATAGATGTTGTGACTGATGAATAATTGGGGTGTTTATAGTTTCACTGAAGCATGATACTTCGTCGTTATCAACATTGCCTTTACTTTCAGAGACTTTTATTCCAAGAAATGTCAATTTGCAGATACTTGATCTTTCTAGTACTGAATATCAAACTAAAATACGTGCAATCTTCAAAGTGTTGATGAAAATGAATGGCACGTGACTTCATTACGACTGTGCTAAATAAATCACTGAGAACACGATTGACACCACTCATCTCAAATTTTTGTTGAAGACAGTAGAGCTTTGTTTCGAATTTTTTTTTTTTTTTTTTTGCAGTTTTGTCACAATTATCCCTATTGTTCGATAAATGTTCGCTTTCGAGCATAGTTTCTGGTGAGCCAGCATAATAAGGTATTAAAATATTACCTTTGAATCATTCGTGTACGCAATACGTAGTTGGCTGATTTTCGGGTAAGAGGTGATTTCGCACTATGAGGGGAGAGGAAAGGGTGGGAATTGGAGTACCCGAGGAAAAACCCCAACGCCGCCTACGGCCAGCCTTGCGAACACGTGTTACATACAGAGCGTCGCGAGACGAGATTTGAGCCCACGGCATCTCACTGCAATGATGAGAGAGAGAGAGAGGTAGTTTGGTTGGAGTCACGGATCTTCATTACTGGATAAGCGACTGAGGTTCATGTCCGGTGTAAGTCTCGGCTTTCCTTTAGACAGGGCTCGTGTTTTCAGCTCTTTGTTTGCATACCTTAAATAAATTCTGAAAGTTTGGTTTCGTAACAGAACAATCTATACAATTGTTTCCAAAAAATCAAAAACAATGTTTTTTAATTGTTAGTGGTAAAACAAGTCAATAGCATCTGTTGTGACAATGTTTTTATATTATAAAATTGTCGAAAAATCTAAATGCGTTTTCTATAAATAAACAGACTACATTTTACAGAAAATACTGTTTTTTTTGCAATATAATCTTCTTTAACAAGGTTATGATGACAGAAAAGCTTAATTACTCACTTCTAAAATTTCTTCTATGTTAGGAATATCCGCCATTTTTACAGAAAACGGAAGTGAAAGCCCTTCGTTTTTAGGGTTTGTTAAGATTGGTCACTCCTATGATAGAGCAAAGAGGCAACGAATGAGAGACACTTATCCAGTGAATGAAGGTCCGTGGTTGGTGTCAAACAGTATTAGTCAAACGTGTGCACGCACCCACACTCAAGCGCCTCCAGACAGCTGAGGACAGACAGGGTGATATAATAAACCCCTAATAAAAGGCAGATTTTTACACATCGACGTCAGTAGTAAAGCTAATGTGGATGTAAGTTCAAACGAGCAACTTTATTTTATAAGTTAGACGACGTTTAAATAATTTTGGCTGTAGTGTTTTTTTTCTAATTCTGTTATCAAAACCTAATTAGCTAAAATGATTTGAACTGTCCTCACTTAAAAACTCTCTCTTGTATGTGCGTGCTTGCGAAGTACGTTTCACTAGAAAACTTTATAACCTTAACTGCCCATTTCCGTGTTTTGCTGAACACCAGTACATCATGACAGCGAAAATTAACCAACACGAAACAGGTAAAGCTTATGAAACGTTCCGTTCTTTGACTTGTACATCCTGTCACGCCATTCAGGTGTTTTGTGCCTCAAAAGTCTGTTCTTCCGTCTGCGCTCTGCACCACGTGGACCTGTCTACCAATACGGCCATTGATCGGATTTTCTTGGTTTCCATTAGCAACACCTCTAACAAACTTCGTCCCATCGCCCACTGACTGGAAGTTAAAGACAAACATTTCTGTGAAACAGATCGTCATCAGAAAATACACACTGTAAAAGTGTAAGTCGTGCTTGTCGAACATGCCTCTACAAAAGGTAAAAAAAAATACGTAGAATACATCAGAGGCAAGTACCCGGACCTGGTGCCGTGATATTGACGGAGACAGGGAAGGTGGGGACGGAGGAGTAAGATATGATGGGAAGTTGTGAGAAAACAGGGATTTGGACAGTTATATTTTCTTTTTGCGTACCTAGCCCTAGGTATCATGACATTCCTTATTGCTGCAGTAATTCGTGAGTATAAAATCAATTTTGTTTTGTCTGATGCAATAATATTGAAGAATATTTCGTATTAAATATATCTCTGTCACGAGAAAGTAAATTAAATGAAATCAAATCCAACTGAGCAAGATAATATAATGCTGGTAAGTGTCGTCAGCTGCCTTCTCACGACCAACAGCTGTTTTGTTCAGCTCTCAAGTACTTCAATAATATCACAATCAACGTTTACTTAGAACGACCGTTGTCTAGTTCATCCAGAAGCTAGTGTAGGGGTGGTATACATCCCCCAGTATGCCTCCTCCTTATGTGAGTCTCATGTGTTTGGTTTTTTTTACATCAAGGAGGGCTGAGGACAATTTAACACAGAGTATCTAAGAAGCAAGAGTTGCATATGTACGTGGGTGTAGCCTTATAACTTACTGCATCTCAAATTTTAGTTTTCATTCACCTTGGGCGTGAAGTGCTACAACGCAAGTAAAAAGCATTTGCACACAATTTACGGAATGAATACAGATAGAAATACAATGACAATGGTAAAATGATTATTAAAAGGACACCGCATTGAGAAAAAATCCACAAATTCATAAAAATAAATGTCAGTACGTGTTATTGGTGCCTTTATGGTAATAAACTTCCCCTCACCCATCGTTATTCTGATAGCGTATTTATGATTTAATAAATCAAAAATCAAAAACTGGGTATCTGGGAAAGTCATCTGGGAAAAAGAACAGTCGAACGTTAGGAATTTTAACTGTAGTTTTAATAATCTACAATTTGAAACATGTTGACGCGTGCTACATGCATACATGTTTGCAAATTGCAACGTCAAAACAAATCATATAAACTTTACACACCTTAGTCACATGTCATATTAACAGTTATAAAAAAAAAATTCTTTAAAAGTTTTATAAAAGATAGAAAAAGCCGATGAAAAACGTATTTTGTTATTTACAAACTTATTTACATTTTAAAGACACATGTGATGTTTTATCCATGCGGTAAATATTTGATAAATAAGGTCAACAAAATTCAAAATTCAGACTGTTTCAAAATTTACTTAAAATAATTTAATGGTGTGATATTGCCAAACATCTTGATAGCCTTATCTTTAGAAAATATTAGTTTCCACTCTGTGCGCGCGTGTGTGTGTGTGATTGTGTGTGTGTGTGTGTGTGTGTGTTTGTGTGTGTGTGAGTGTGTGTGAGTAAGAGAGAGAAAAGTAAAACATTACTGATACAGTTCCATGAGATAAGGTTATTGAATGGGAGCCTTTTTCTGAGAGAGAATAGGATTTAAGCATATACTTAAATTCGGCGAACCGCTGTTTGCTATTGACTTCACATGACGAGGCGAAAACCACGCGTTGTTAAAGCGCCATTGGATAACGCTTCATCTAGGAAAACATCTAGTTGATTGTAAACCTTCGATGACTTCCTATTGCCACAAGAAAAGAGGCCAGAATAGCGAGGACAGAGCTAGCAGTAGCCAGTATCATGGCGTAACCAAAACTGTCCAATATTTTGCTGTAGAACTTGTCCCTGTAAGCTGCCCACACCATGCAGCCAATAAAAAGGCTCAGACCTGAACAAAGAAAATCATCATCATCATCATCATCATCATCATCATCATCATCATCATCATCATCATCATCATCATCATCATCATCATCATCATCATCATCATCATCATCATCATCATCATCATCATCATCATCATCATCATCATCATCATCATCACGTTGTCTCCACTGTCTATAATAAGCTTCCCATATATTTATTACGAAATTCATCTATCCATTTTCTTTAAATCATTGTCTTACAAAGCCATAACTCGTGCGCTTTGCACATACTCCCTGCTATCAACACCGTCCTGTTCGGCGGGAGGAGGAAGTTCTTACTAGACTAAGGTTAGGACACACCTATGGCACGCAATCGCACCTCTTACAAGGTGAGCCACCACCAGTTGGTGTCAAGGAATTTTTAGTGTTGCGTATGTTTCACTTACTTGTCCTGGACTCCAGATTATCCACCAGCAGTTTGTTTTTACAGCAGGCTCTTTTTTTTCCTTGTTTAGGTCCGTCCCATCGGCAGCTTTTTTTTTTTACAGTTTTAAGCGGGATAAGACTTTACCATAAGATTTAAGTTTTTTATGTCCTGATAAGTTTTGGTTTTGGTTTGTTGATGGCCTTTTAGGCCACAACACTCCTTTTTACACTTCACCCACTTTTTTTTTACTTATTATTGCTTCTTGTGTTGGTTTTTATTGTTTAAGATGTGGATATATCACTTGGGGTGTTTTGTTCTTAAACAGTTTAAGGTAAGATTACTTTTTCTCTCGCCGTGATATAGCCTTAGTTGCTGGAACGGCTTAAAACACAACCAACCAACCAGCCCCGCTATCAACAGTCAACGGAGACAGGTAGTGTCTGGTTGGAGCATCAGCTAAGCTCTATCAATGAATATTTAATTGCTCTTGCCACAATGTCTTAACATTGTTACATCAACGCTTTTATAAATAAAAGATTCAATTTGAGGATTAGGACTGAAAAACTGCTTACCACCTAAAAACGCCGATGTCTCGACGAATGGCGATGATGGAGAGTTTGCACACTCCATGTTGACAGCCATTCCGTACAAAGTAGACACAATCAGGATGGCTACCCCGATGCACGCCATAGCCTGGGTGGCCTTCACATAATCTGCAGAAAGAACACCATCGGGAACGAGGCACTCAAAAGAAATAACACATTAATAATTATTTCAATTAATTCCTGTTTTAATTGATTCTTTCATTCATAATTTCCTTTTTATAACTCTTTAAATCCTTATTATCTTCCTTCTCTATTACCTCCCCCACCCTTTAATACATACAACCCTATGTACGTATAATATAAATGAACTTTTACATTTCCCGTCATTGAAATCAGCAAAAACACATTTGCTTTTTAAAATTTATCCCAGATTAGATTGTTCAGGCATCGAAGTAATGGAGTTCATGAAGTTTCCTTCCCTACCCTACTTTTTGTACTCGTCTTACCATCAAGGTTTTTGTACTCCAAATAATTACAGGATAATTCTCCACGCACTTGAAGACATCTTTGCCACAGGCCATAAAAGTATCGATTTCCAAAACCGTCTGTAATTATCCATCCTGGAGCTCCCAATCCTACGGTAGCAACAACTGTTGCTAGGGCAACGCATGCATATCCCACAAGGTAAATTCTGGTGCGACCACTGAAAGGCATGATGATGATGATGATGTATCAGACGACCAGTCCACAGTGGGCTGTCACCATTGCGGAGCAGCAGCAGCACTTGTAACGGCTGTCCTGACGTGACTCACTGAGTGTCTTCAATTCTTCTGTCACAAAAATGCAGAAACATGTCAACGTCACAGACGTCAGGATTATACATGAAGACGCTTACTTTGTGAAGGTCTCAATTTACCTGTGTACAAACGTGACGTCAGGATTTTGCACTCTTTTTGTATGTTTGTAAGCGCGTATTTTGAGAACGGTCGGTGGCTATTCACCCAGATTTGGGGAAATAGTATCTTGGACTAAGCTTTATCCAGACATTAGAAAAACAAACTGCGCTTCACCAGTCCTTTAATTTCATGCTGCCTAATGATGGAACATTGTGCCAACGTTAAACTACAGCAGACGATTGTTGTACTGTCCCTTTTGCGTCGTCTGGATGTCGGTCACTGGAGGGTGGCGCTGAATCACGTCAGCGGAAATTTCCGCAAACAGCAGTGAATATAGCTGTTGTCACAAAAGAATGTGACCTCTCGCTACGTCACGTGACCCCCAATTCGCAGTTACGACACTGGTTGTTTTGTGCAGCTCCTGGCACAGTTTCATTCCCAGAAGGCAATGCATCGGTCAAGATTTCTAGCATACTTGAAACAGAGTTTGTATTTATTCTCGGGTATGGAAGGTCTTTGTGGATATCTAAGACTCGACAGCCAGTGAAAAATTAGCAAATCTATGTTTGTGTAGCCACTGTGTGAGTACTAGGCTTGGTGCGTAACATCTTAAGAAGGAAAGAAAAAGACAAGAAATTTTTAATATCTTCGTTGATGGATCTAACTTTCCCTACACCCACCAACTCAAGCGGCCAACTCAACCTTATAGAAGGAAAATAAGAGAGACAAACATACTAAATTAATAAAATGCATTTTAAAAAAACAGTTAAAATATTGAAAACACTAGTTCTATCTTGGCCATTCAAATATTATTATCCACTTTCAATATACGTGATGCGTATATGCACAGATGACACAAAAGTAACAATTATGATAATGATAAGCAGCAGTGTATTACACGCATTGCTTTTGAAACTAATACCATTTAAAAGAAATCATTCGCAGCTACAGAAAATTGAGCCGATCCTACTGCCATGGCAAGAGCAAATACCACAGCCTAGCATTCACAGTGAATGTGTTGTACTTACCAAATATGTTCGTAAAAGTAAACATCCTCACAAACAAACATGCTTACTATGAGAATCCTGCACCACGGTCTGACACGAGTTAAAATATACCATTAAAAGCCGCTTACATTTTGAGCGTCCTGTTTATACGTCCAGCACAAGTTCCAGGAAAGAAAACAGGTCTGTTGACTTTTGATAACTTTGCTGCGCATGTAGTACGGGTCTCTCACGGAAAGAAAATCCGGTTGTTGTCGGAGAAATAAGACGACAGCCGCTTGCAAGGGAGGGGAGGGGGGGCGTAAGAATCGTGTGAAATGAATCAGCTAATCAGGTCGCTGTCTGTCATGAGACGCTGCTCCCCAACCCACCCACTCACCCACTTTTGTTATTATGTGTTTTGCGGGGAGCTGCACGCTCACACCATATATCATGTAAGCATAAACACGGTTGTCATAACTAGGAATACGTAATACTGTAGAACTTGAGTCAGGTCTAATTATGTGACTGGTGTTTGGAGGATGATTTGGGTGGAGTGGCTGAGTTTTCTGAATAATTGGTCGTGAATCCGCTCTGGAATGTTCAGATACTATTCATCACGTCAGGCATATAATATGTCGTTATCTTTTTTTCAACTGGCCGTCGCTGTCTTCATTTTCAGAGTTATTTGCCTCTGTTCCTTTCCTACATGGACAGTTGGACACGTCAGCATTCATGTTTTCTGCCAATGCATAACCCCAGCCACGACTCCACGCATCCTTGACTTCCAGAACCGTAACCTAGATTAGTCAATATGGTATCCTTTTTGTGATTTGCATTTAGTATTTGCAGCCACAGCCATCTGCAAGATATAAAAGTCTAGAGTGATGTCATTTATTTAATGTGTGTAAACATATTTTGTGTTATGTGTGTGTGTGTGAGAGAGAGAGAGAGAGAGAAAAGAAAACGATGAGCAGAAACATATTTTGATGCGGAACTCACGTGGTTTGCAGTCAAGAATGGCAACTGATCGAAGTGCCAACTAATAACATCTTGAAAGAATACGGCAAACCACCCCCACCCCCCATGACACAACTTTTGATGGATACCGCGACATGGTTCATTCTCCAGCCCATCCCTTATCTACATGCATCCATGTACATTCCAAAGGCTCTCCTACAAGTAGAGTTGTTTTCTCGAGTATCTGCACCAAGCCACGAGTTTCATTGTTCCCCTTTTTGCGCATGCACATTAATACTTTTCACTGTTTCGTTGTTTTCTTGTAGCGACAGTCATTGGCAAACAACCTGCTCAGGAACACGTTCCTTTCCGAGTAGGTCACGTGGACGGGGAAAACTCGAGGGCCCTGGCGCCTGGGAGGAAGCGGCTGCCGTCTGCTGCTGACACTCGGCGAACTAAACAAAACCTTCCAGCAAATCGTTCATCCTCACTTTCTCGTCTACTCCCATCTTTTAGTAACTTCCTCTTTACTTAATGCTGTCCTTTATTTGCTGTGGACCCTTCAAGAAAAAGAAGAAACGAATAGTGACCACAACGACGACGACGACGACGACGACGACGACGACATGTGCAGTTTCAAGAGATAAGCTTATAAAATTAAAATCTTTGGCGAGACTGACAAATTTTGTGAATACAGTTTAAAAATTAGTTGTTGTAGCTGTATATCAACATTGTGACTATATATATATATATATCAATATATATCATTAGAGAGACAAAATAAGAATTATAGATGCTTTATTAAAAGTGAACACCCATTGCAATATTATGACAACAGTGACATAAATGTTAAAGACACTAAGCTGGTAAGGCAGAAACATATTTACATATAAGTCTTATTGGTCTTCTTATGTTTTATGATAACATGGTAAAAATCCTGAGTTCCTTCATATACATCCTAACGGGTATCATACTGATTTTTTTATAGTTAAATACTTTAATAATCTAGAAGGCTCAAGGTCTTGAAAAAAAGAGATGTTGGATTGTTACGAGGCAAAGTTAATGATCTTAAGAAAGTATTTGTATAATGTATGCGTTATGTACCGCGATGACCACGATTGAAAATTATTTCGTGCACAGGATGATTTCCACTCGACAACAAAGCAGGACGGCCTTCCTGTTTCGCCCAGGAGGCGCCTGTTAGTTGCTATTGAAGTAAGCGATTAAACAAACAATTGTTTTGAAACTGGAAAGTTAGCGAGGAAGGAACTCGTAACACCAATATCTAAACCCAGCGGACTATTTCACTTGTATTTTCTTTAATTTTAACACGCGGCGTTGACTACTGCGAATGAACAAGCCTTCAAGAGTTTGCATGAAGAATATAAGACTCGCAAGTCTAGTCTCGGATCTTCAAATAACTGCAGCAACTGTTTGGCGTATAAGGCATTATTATTTTATTAAATTAAATATTAAATTCACCACTGTTGCAAAAACGAAGCAGTCACAAAAGACAGAAAGGATGGTGATTCTAGATTCTACCCATTGGTAGATATTACGTGCTATATTAGTATTTATATTCAAAAACGGTTTTAACATGACCAATTGGTATTGCATTATAACTAGAAAAGATAATTTTATTCAAATGACATAAAAATTTGTTTAAAAAATTACCATGGTAGACAATCTTTTAACAATTAAGTAGCCCAATATTTTCAAACTTAGTGGATGGACAAAATTGCTAAGAAAATTCTTCAGTGAAACTTAATAATCATACACTAACCCTGTAAACCAAGAACAGTTGTACATTGTAAAGCTTTTTGTAATGGTACATGTGGACACTTTCTTCTTGTCTCTCTCCCTCTCACTTTTCTTTCTTTTAAGTATGGACATTCAACAATTGTGTTCTGTGAAACTGTACTTACCAATTAATAAAGAAATTGGAAAAAATTCTTCAGTGTGGTTTTGCAAAAAAGTGACTTGTCAATTTTATTTAGGGAGCGAGAACAGTGAGACTTAAAGGGAACAGGTTTATGGTGACATTTTCTACTGCCTTCGCAGACATGGAATCGACTTGTATGAAAGCTATCAACATTACTCAAAACCTTTCAGAAAGAACAGCCAAAGGATGTAGAAAAGCTCAAAGACTGTGTCTGTTTAGGATTCATATGCAAGCTGAGCCTGATCAATGAAGCATTTGTTTGTGCAGAAAACCTATAATTAGATTTACCTAGCTACTGCTAGCCATTAACACATAAGCAAAAAATACATGTGATAGATCCGTCAAGTCAAATCTCTTCATCTAAGACAAGATCTGGTAGGATCCGGCTCCTCGGCTTCCTGCTGCCACACAGACAGCAGACAGACCAGCGAGGACAGAGCCAATAGTAGCTATTATCATGGCGTAACCGAAGCTGAAAAGTGAATAAGGGTCAAGCTTGTGCTTATAACCAACCCACACCATGCAGCCAATAAAAAGGCTTAAACCTGCACAAAGAAAATCATCATCATCATCATCAATCATCAATCAATCATCAATCAATCATCAATCAATCATCATCATCATCATCATCATCAATCATCATCTTCTTCTTCTTCAGCTCTATACGTAAGCTCTTTTCATTTGTTCTTTCCTCCAAATCAAAGTATTTCCCATTTTTTCTTTGAAGTCAGAGTCTTCCTTTATCTACCTCTTTCTGTGAATCGTACGACTGCTTACAAATTCATTATACAATCATAGCCTCTGATCCCAAAAAATGAACGTTTGTAAAATAATGTTAGTCTCTAGAGTCAATCCCAACTGATCCACGTGTCAGTTTTAGCGAATCGCCTTCTTTGGAGCCTATATTATATATTATAGTAATAAAAAAATTAGATGTAAGAGGCTCAGGATCAGGTTCAGTCTTGGAAAGCTGCTCACCGCCTAACAAGGCTGTTGTCTCGACCATGGGTGATGATGGCAAGTTTGTGGACGCCATATTGACAAACAGTCCGTACAGAGTAGACACAATCAGGAGGGCCACCCCGATGATCGCCATAGCCTGGGTGACCTTCACATCCCCTGCAAAAAGAAAACCACCAGGAACTCAAAGGTACATAAATGTTAATTTATTCTTAAGTAATGGTTTCCGCATTTTTTCTTTCTTCTTTCTTCTCGCATCACCATCGCATCCTCCCCTTCACACACGTGTATACACATGTCAGTCGTACTACAAATAAGAAAGTCGCTCTTTTCTTGTTCAAGGTGGTCTTCATTTCCTGTAATAAAAAGTTTCACAAACAAGGAACATAGAAATTTTGTTCATCGCTCATTTCTCCCTGTCTGCTTCCGGCTTACTATCGAATGTTGCGTAGTCAATGTAGTGACATTGAATCTCTCCAGGAATGTGGACGCAATATTGCCACAGATCCCAAAATAATTCGCCGTTGGGCCCTCTTACGATCAACCAGCCCGGAGCCCCCAGTCCAACGGAACCAAGACAGGTTGCCAAGACAATGCCTGCATATCCCAGAATGTAAACGTTGCTGCGAGAGTTGAAAGGCATGATGATGATGTGTCAGATCACCAGTTTACAGTGGACTCTGTCACCACCACGGATCCACAGCAGCGCCTGTCTTGATCTGCCCGCACGTGACCTGCGACACTGAAGGTCTTCAGGTTTTCTGCCACAATCTGCAGAGAGAGGTAAGCGAGTTGGTGTTAAACGTCGAGCTTTATTAGTCGCTAGTCAAACAAGCACATTAAAATATTAGCCTCTAGAAAAAGTCCTTCTGAAATGAGTTTTTTTGTGTGTTGCAGTTCCTGATTTACTACATGTATAGCGTATGGATCAGTATAATATAAAAATAACATATCAATTGTCAAGATCAAAATAATATATCACTTCTAATATATTGAAGTGGTAACATGAGTTCACACAAGACTGGCGTTAATGTGTAGTGTATAAAGTTATAATTTTGCTTTTTCGCTTAGTTCCAGGAAATACTTTTTGTTATACAATTCTTTGTTTATTATTTTATGTTATCTGTTTGTTGGTATGGTCGGTTCGTTCATGGTCTTTTGTGTGCAGCCCACTGGGCTTGTGTCCACACCGGACGACACGGGGAAATGGGTTTCACAAAAATCATCATCACTTTATAGTCCCTAACCTCTTGAATCCGTTTGCATATGACCCGACATATAAACTATAGAACGACTGATACAGCATTAAAATGCAACATGCGATTTTCGAACAATGTCACATCGTCTACCTCGATGTCCCTTCTAAAGAAGTGAGCACTGTAGTCACTGACTCAGTGAAACTGCCGCAAACAACGTTCTCGACAAACAGCAGCCATCGAGCCGTGACCAACATTATGTGACCTTCACCTTTACCTTCCACCTTGTTGTGGCGGGAGTAGTTGCTAAGAGGAGGAGAGACAAGAGAGAAAGAAAAGTGCGAAGGGGAAATGATTAGGCATGAAAAGGACAAAGTTGCTAGCAGCAGCTGTGAAAGCGAGAGGAAAAAAAGTCAATGTATGCAATGACTGAGCTGTGTTTCATAAATATACTATCTCAAACATATGCAAACATAAAAATATCTTTTCTTCCAAAATTTCTAATCCCGAGGAGCTGAATGAAACCAAATGAAACCACTCACATTTTAAGCGCGCATTAAACACTTCCAGCACGATGTCCAGTAAAGACAATAGGTCTGCAGCTGCCCTTGAAGGGTTTGCGAATGCACTACCAGTCGTTTACGGCTGCTGCCGGAGAAATGAGTATGAAGGTTTTCTAGGGCTAAACTGTCAATCACGTGATCGAGTCATTGGCGATACAGCAAGACAGAGAGAAACGACGGACAACACTCCGGGTGTAGACTTGAGTAAAACTGAGAGGTCCCGTGCCTGCTCTATGAAACTTAAGCCAGTCAGAGGCTGCATCCGCTTTCTCTTTCGTCCTACACAGTCACGGACTCACTTGACATAGAAAAAATTTATTTAGTAATTCTGCTTTGCCGGATATTTACTTTGCAGTTCTGTACAGTAACACCGATAATAATAATAAATAATAATAATAGTGAAGATTATTATAGCGCATATTCACACTCATAGAGAGCATGCTCTTAGCATAATCGATAGAGCTTTCTTCCCCTCCACCTGCATTCCCTGGAAATAAACTTCTTTTGTACTGTACCCATTCATATGAATCTGATCTGGTGAAAATGCTAATGCACTGTTGTCTATTTTCCACTAACAGGGATGAAGTAAACATTACTTTATAAATAAAAGCGTGGTAGGCCTCAGTCCAATGACAATTTTGATAGCGACGTTTTAAGTTATAAATTAAGCTCTGTGACGAGTGAGAATGGTCGATCGTGATATTTCGTACAGTGGACACACTCTTGGTTTCCGACTTTTGCTTACAGGATGGTCTGGAATTCCCTTCTTCTTCCTCTTTTCCTCCATCCCTTTATGTTTTTTCGTTTTCCTGACAGAGCAGCAAAATAATGAGGAGTGCGGGTCTGTAAGTCCAGCTCAGGAGCGCCATCAGTCATCTATTCCCGCGCATGAGTTGGCAGTCGTGTCTCTTTCTCTCTCTGTTGTGCATGATCGAGTCACGAGTTCTGTTACTGAGTAAACTGGTGCAACTTTGCACAAGACGATGTGTCACCACACTCGTTGTTATCGTCTGTTCCAAAGCGCGACAAATTTACAGCAGCCTCAAAATGTAGTTTAGACATGCACACCCACACACACACACACGGCTGTTATAAATAGAAACACACAACTGTGTATGGCCGATGTTCACAGTGGGTTTTCTGGCCTCTGACATGATTGCATGACACACATGGAAACGGATATCACAAAGCACTAGCTAATTATCATCTTTGTCGACATTACAGTCACATACAACCAATGCAAGCCCTTCGCCGAGTTTATTGCTCATGCTGCTGCTGCTGCTCGGTTCATGTAGGGACACTGCGTGCACTTATGTTCTCTACGCGTGTGTGTGTGTGTGAGAGAGAGAGAGAGAGAGAGGAAGAGAGAGTGGGGGTGGGTGGGTGGGACCAGAGACAAATAGGCATTTGTAAATCTATTGGTATTCGTTCCTCTTTGCCTGTGAGAACCAGTACAGCTGGACGAGTACTTAGAGAGCTGTACACAGCAGTAGCAGCGAGTAGCGCATGATCTGCTCAGGAACGCGTCAACTTCCGGGTATCTCACGTGCACAAAGAACCTGGACCTGACGCCTGTGACACAGCAAATGTGTTTGTTGAAACTTTAGGAGAAATTACGCAGTGAAGTCTTTTTCAGGCATGGCACACTTGAATGATTATCCGCCTCTCATTTTATCCATAAACCGGAGTGTGGCGATGTGTGTGTGAGAGAGAGAGAGGGAGAGAGTGGGCGCATGTGACAGCTCTGATCACATCCGTACCATTTGTCTGATCCGCATGGAAATTGGCAGGAAGATTTGCTTGGATTTCGCAAAAAGTCATATTATATTTGGTTTGTGTACGTTTTTCCGAAACATGTTTACATGTAATTTCTGCGTTCTAAGATGTTACCGCCGGCTCAAAACGTGGACAATGTCAAACTTTTGAAAGAGTATCCTATCAGAGCGAGAAAGAGGGAAAGATGGAAGTGGGGTCAGCAGTGAGGTGCGGGGAGAGAGAAAGAGACCGACAAAGTCACGGCAGGAGACGGAGAGAGAAAAGGTGAGTGACAAGGCCGCAAAGAGAGAGAGAGAGATTGGGAACCGCCATTTTTTCCTCCTTTTCGCTGATAATACGATAATAGCGAAGACAACCATAGCTTTGATCGAGGCTAGATGAATGTTACATTATATGAACAGACAGTAATACAGTAAGTAATACAGCTGGTTACAGTATGATAACCAAAGCGTCGGCAATACTTTTGTTGCAAGCAGTACACTAGTAGTCTGCGCTGGTACTAGCAGTAGTAAAGCAAATGGACGTGCCACTGTATTTTTTTTATATTTTTTTTTACAACAGACCCTGTAACTCTGGAAGAAAGGGTAATTCTTTTAGCTTCCAGTCCCCTACCTATCGGTAACCACTTCAAAGAATGTAAATAAGTAAATTAAATGTCTAAAATGTCGGTTCTAGTTTTTTATGCCACACACATACTGGAGTGGTGTCCCTTCGCCTAACAGGCTTGAGGGGGCCCGATCTCCACATTTTCGTTCGCTTCTTGATTTGTTTTGCTTGTAGTGTCTGTTGTACCGAGCTGAACTTTTTTTCTCACGTCATGGGTATTGTGTTTGATTGGTTACAGGCCTGTGGATTTTATTAATTTCTCTGCTGTTATCAACACTCCCGTCGTCATGAACCCTCTCTAACGCTATCACAAGTTTCTTCATTTTACATGTCCTCCCTGGGATAGACTTTACATCAGTGACACACAGTCATGCGTTTTAACATTGTACTGCAATTTCTCCTTTGTGATCATCTGGATATTCTCCTGACGAGTTGATCTACGTGTTTGATTATTGATCTTTTCTGCTCCAGTCCAATGACTGTCGATCTGTCTCATTTACATCTTGGTCTATGAATGTCATCCGGCAGAAGAAGTGTGTGTGTGTGGCAGTGGTGGTGGTGGTGGTGGGGGAAATGGTGTTTTACGTCGAGCCAGCAAATAAGGCTATATCACGGGAAGGCAGCCAGCTCTGTAAACAGATGCCACATGCAGAGAAAGAACAGCGTGCATGAGACGAGAGCTGAACCCAGGACAGCCAACCTTCACTGTATTGGTGACAGGCGTTAAAGGCCAACCCGATTGCTGAGCAAAAATCGCTGGAGACAGAGCACAAAGTATCACAAAAACAGATTCCGGTGGTATTTTTTGACAAAGAGGCATGATAGATTTTATAGTACTATTTTTCTCTTAAGCACACCTGGATTTGTCGATAAAGCAGGAAGTGACGAAACGGAAGTATTTCTAAAAATAACGTCCTCTGCCTGAGCTGAATTCAAAGAGGAAAGATGCAATCCTTGGTAAAAGAAAACTGACCAGGACACATTGTGCTGTCGCTGAACGTTCTCTTCGACACTCAGATGGAGTTAGTTTGTACTCATTAAGGTAATCCTAAAGATAATGGCAGCAAACTCCAGTGGATTAGCTTTGTTTAGAGATGTGTATATACAGATCTCTGCTTTGTTTAAACGTGCTGTGCGAACTTGGTCCCCAAACTGTACTCAAGAATTTGCTCAAAACATTTCAAAATCGATTGTTATCCAGTCACTTATACAGTACAAGCAAGTCTTCGACTTTCAGTGAAACGAAGAAATCTTATTCCTACACCAGTGCTTACTATACAAAAGCACGAACTGTTAAAACCAACTATGACTGCTGGTAGATCAAGCACCAGGTATGCAACATCGACGGTTTCTACACCGTCTGATCTACAAGTAACGTCGTGTGACAGTCACAAACACATTATCAGTCGTATTTTTATTCACCATAATGCTAAAAACTGACAGTGTGAGGGCACCATTGATGTGCGTGCTCCACACAGCTAAAACAGAAAAATATTGAGGGTGATAAACGTACGAGCTTAAACGGGAACACGTGTGAGTATCAGTAAGTAGGTAGTAAATTTTGCATGCAGCTAAATGAGGAAGAAATAAGATTTAGATCGATAAACATGTTTCAAAGTATCATTGTATTTTTAATTGTAAAAAATTTCTTATCAGCAGTCAGTTGTAACTATAAAATAAAAATGCAATGCTTGAAACCATCAAACAAAAATAAATTCACAGGAGTTTCTCTGACTTAGACAAACACTATTGAAATGTGTTTATATTTTATTAACAACAATACCTCATTCAGACTACCTCATTCAGAGAGTACAGAACTCCGCTGTGGGTCTGGTGCTTAGAGCAAGGAAACGGGACCATGTCACTCCTCTCCTTCGTTTTCTACATTGGCTACCCATCCGTTCTCGCATCCAGTACAAACTGTCTGTGCTGTGTTTTAATTTCTTTGCAGGCTCCTGTCCTGACTATTTCTCTGAACTTCTCATCCCTTACTCTCCGGCCAGACAACTACGCTCTTCGTCTGACTGTTCCTGTCACCAGAACAACAACATATGGTCACAGGACTTTTGGCTACTGTGCTGCAAAACAATGGAACTCTCTTCCTTTCCATATCCGCCACCTTCCTACAATTGAATCTTTCGAATCTGCACTGAAAACGCACCACTTCCTTGAGCATTACTCCTAACACTGTCCACACAATGCTCGTCCTTCTTACAGCCCCCCTTCCCTCTTGCTACTTTACCCATCTTTCTCGGCAGAATCACTATATTTCTCTGTTCCTGTTACTTGATGCCTTTTTTCTGTTTCGTCGTCAGTACTGTCGTTTTCTTTCGTCCCCTTTGTTCTGTATCTACTTAGTCCACGTCTCTTCCCCGTTTTAAGCGCTAAGAGCATGCTCTCTATGAGTGTGAATATGCGCTATAAAAATCTTCACAAAAATCTTCTCTTAGCACTGCACACATCTCCAAGTGAATACCACTATTAAACAGTTTCTGTTACTACGCGAATCTGTTGAAATTGTCAGGTTCTATTTTCTGAAAAAGTCCATCCACATACTGATGAGTTCAAGCATAATGCTAATTTGTAGAGACCCGTTTTGTTTCATTGCTGAGGCTAAATGAAAACATAGCAATGAACACCCAGCGTCTGCTTACTACATTAAGAGTTAGGAGAATATTTAGCAGTGGGTCTTCAGATTTTTGAAAATGATCACAGGAAAGGTAACCCGAAAAGCATAAGACACGTTTTTTTGTCCTTGAACTAAACTCTTTCATTTGTCGGTTTATGGCGGCTCCTTACGTGCGCTGTAAGTTTGCTGGAGGAAATGAAAGCCGAGTCGCACTGTTGGCATTTATATGGTTTTTCTCCTGTGTGAGTTCTTCGATGGATGGTCAAGCCGCTGGAATGACGAAACGTTGATGCACAGTCGGGACAAGTATAAGGCTTCTCACCTGTATGAACCCTGATGTGCTTCTTTAGGTCTCCTGGCTGAGCAAAGGCTGCCTCGCAATCGTTGCACTTAAACGGCTTCTCACCTGTGTGAATCCTTACATGCCTGACGAAGTTGCGGTTGTCCGTGAACACCGCATTGCAGAACTCGCAGGTGTAGCGTTTGAGTCGCTTGGGTGGTTTCTGTCCGCTATGGTTGAGCAGGTGCGCCTTCAGATTTTGGGATCGGGCAAAGGTGGCCCCACACTCTTGACACGCAAAAGGTTTGATCCCCGTGTGCATCCGGCGATGCTGGGACAGCTGACTGGATGACGTGAAGGCGGCACCGCACTCGTCACACAGATATGGTTTGAGGCCCAGGTGCCTGCGGGTGTGATACTTCAGAGATCCCGAGTTGGTGAAGGACACGTCACACTGTTCACACTTGTAAGGTTTTGCACCCGTGTGCTGTCTGCGGTGTCTAGCAAGCACGCAGGGGTCGGCAAAGGACTTTCCACAGTCCTGGCAGAGGAATGGCTTCTCGCCCGAGTGCTTCCTTAGGTGCACCTTCAGGTTGCGCGAGTCGGCATACGCCATGCCACAGTGCTGACACTTAAAGGGTTTGTGGCCGGTGTGATGGTTGCGCATGTGGACGGTCAAGTACGAGGCCCTGGTGAACGCCGAGGAGCACACGCTGCAGTGGAACGGCTTCTCGCCCGTGTGGGTCAGCATGTGGCGCACCAGCTCGCCAGACTGTGCGCAGGCCTGTCCGCACTCTTTGCATTTAAAAGGTTTGTCTCCAGTGTGCGAACGCATGTGCACTTTGAGGTGACTTGAGGTCATGAAGGTTGAATCACACACCTGGCATTGAAAAGGCTTTTTGATAATGTGGGCACTTTGCATGTGCTTCCTGAACGAGAGGGATGAAGCAAATGACGATGAACACAGCTGGCACTGCAGGTTCTTCGCGGACTGATGACTTCGCATGTGAATTTTCAAAGCTCGAGGTTTCATAAACCTAGTCCCACATTCACAGCAAAGGAACAGCTTTTGATCACTACGAAACCGTATGTGCACGTCTTGATCGCCATCGGGTGTAAATGTCATTTTGCACATATCACATCTAGACATTGTGTCTTCTTCCTTCTTTTGAGCGTCAAAGGAACTGCGTCTATTTTTGTTCTGTCTTTTGTTGGTGGATGTTACTACAGCACACCTTTTATGAGACACAAATTCTGGCTTGCACAGCAATTGCTTTTGATAGGTGTGTGAGTGAATACCGTTGTGGATTTCTTTAAGAAAGATGAAGGTCTTACTAATGTCATTGCTATCAGGAGTGCTTCTGTTACCGCCAGTTTCTATGTTTGAACCAGATATTAAGGTCTTTTGTCCTTCACCTGGGCTCTGCAAGACAACAAAAAGTATGATAAAAGAAAATCCTGACTGCAGTTTACCATATCATCCATCCTCTTTTGTTTTCTCACTAACACATGCAGCATACTATTATTCTCTTTCAGTTTTCATTTAACTAAATTTCAGTTTGCCAATGCACCCGCTCTTTCTTTTAGCACACACACACTACCAAGTCAATGCAAAATAGCAATGATACTGATGTCAGTCTAACAACTTAACATCTACATTATCATAAAAACAATGTACTGAAAAATGCACAATAAATATGAAAGGAATGATAAATATAAAATCATAAAAATGTAATAAAAATGTAATTATTAGGAAATAAAACTGAAAAATTGCAGTCTGCACTCACTTGCTGACAAAATACAAGAAATGGACATTCAATGAATATGTTCTACAGTATAGCTGATGTTCTTTTGATTCATCATTAATGCATGAATATGTTCTACAGTATAGCTGATGTTCTTTTGATTCATCATTAATGCAGACTGGATAACTGGACATACTAATGTACATATTTCTATCAGGGAGCAAACAGGTACATCTTACTTTTTTGTAAGAGCAGAAGTGGTTAAGAAAGAAACCGATAGGGAAGAAGCACTTGCTTACCGATGCAGATGTTACAGAGTCTGTACACAGTACACCGCTTACTACCTCCTCTGCAAGGGAAGGTGGCATATTCATTTCTTTCAAGTCCATTTCTCTGCTCGCTTCTTTGAGATTAGATTGCTCCATACACTCTGAATGTGTTTTGCTCTCATGCTAAGGATGGTAAGCACAAGGTAATAGATCAGAGTACAACCCACACAAAAAGAAATTGTCATTCTTCTACTATGATATACTGCATAACTTTATAACTACAGCATAAACAGATTTAAGACAGCACAGCTTTTTATTACTATTCATTAAAGCACTTAAATCCTGCTTGTGTCAACATCTATTACAATCTCCATGCTCAGACTGTTACTAGAGAAAGTCAGTTCCAGACTTCCATATATTTTAAAAACTGAAAGAAAATTATGTAACAGATATTTTTCCTTTGGTTTTTTTTCTTTTTTTTTGTCCACATGACTACCATAAAAATGACCATCTAAGAATCAGGAGACCAATTATCAAGGTCACAGTGACACATGACTCCAACAGGTACAGTTCAGTGACAGAATGGTACATCTTAGGATGACAAAAAGTGTAAATCAAAGCAACATTACTTCCTTCTTCCTTAAATAATCTGTTAAAATACCCAACAATCAAAGGCTAGTTGCTCATTTCTACTTTTAAACACTGTTAGGCCTTAAATCTATTTAGATCATCAGTGCACAACACAATTTCTAAATTCTAAGCTAAAACTGGTTAAGCCAGACTTTGTTCCTGTCAGCACATTTTTGTGTATGCACATGTGAAACACATCTAAACAAGGAGAAATATAAAAAAAGGTTTTTAACTTTGCTTCTATGGAACAGCTTAAATTATTAGAAGCATTTGTGGTGCACAAGATCTGGCCAAGAAAATCTCAAGGGAGATAACAAGAGTAAAAACTATTTTGGTGGACAAAATCAATGAAAAACTGTGATAAGCTTTGTTAAAACATGCTGTGTGTGGAAACAAGTGGGCACAATAATTTTATAACACAAGTGCAGGCATATTCATAAAGATTTTAATTAACATCAGCATAATTCACAAATACTTGAGCTGGTACACACTGGATATACAAACATCATTTTATGGCAACACATACCTGTTTTTCATAACTTGATGTTGAATGTAAAACTTTGGTTTCATGCTGATACTTGCATGCTGCGCAGCACAAAATGAGACTTGACTCACATCTGGGGCAGCACTCTAATTTATTTATGCCAAATCTCACACTCTTGTCATATCTGGAAATGGTACATAAAAAATTCTTGTATATATATATGATTGTCAATTTTTCTTTATTATCAACATTTTCACCACAACCACTGTGGTACATCAAGATGTCATTTGTTTTTTATTTATAAATGTCTCTCCAGGTTTAAAACCATTCAAACTATCAAAAATAAATATTGGCCTGTAATTTGTTACTCATGTTAGTGGCCCACAGGATCTTTCTCATACACGGACACACTCACTAGAATGTGCACACACACACACACACACCTGCCCATGTAAGTTCACCACATAAAGTAAGATTTAGATACAATTTACTCTGTATGTTTAATAATATCCAATAATGATACCACTAACTACATTTTTTATCCCTGAATGCTAAAAATGACTAGGAAATACACTTAATTATCTACATCATCCCTGACAGTGATATTCTTGCTGTATGGATTTGAAGTATGGTGGCCACATTCATAGGACACCAGGAACTACTTGCAACAGCGATGGTGTAAGCTGGTCTGGTTTGGCCATATGACCTGGCATGACATTGTTTTAAGACTGTCCTTAAAGGTATGATGATGATGATGTCGTTTTATAATGCACCAGTTTCCGCATCTCAGAGATACGCTCAGTGCGTAGTGATCCCAACAGCCACCAGGCTGCAGGTCAAATGATGAAGTTCATTTACATTTAAACAAATAACAACAAAATGCAGAGTCCATGCCACACACATTTCTAGTGCACACAGTCTTTCTCGTAAAGCCTGGCCTTGACATGCTGGAAGCAAACAACACAAGAAAATGATCAGAAAGCTGCAGGTCTTCCACAACAATAGACCTAACAGTGTGATGGCCGGGTCTCGCAATAACCCAGTCCAAGGTGTCACCCTTACAGTGGGTAGGGGAGTTGACATGTTGAACAAGATCAAGGGAGTCCAACAGCTGACAAAGTCTCTTAGTGTCTGGGTTAGATGGCACATCAAAGTGGATATTCACATCTCCAAAAATTAACAAGTATTTGTTGGCAGCAGCTAGGCTGGAGACCAAGGGAATGAACTCTTCACAGAATGCTGAATTAGTCACTTTGTTGTTTCTGGAGTAAGGAGGGTGATACAAAAGCAAGACATGAAACGTCAGTGATCCGCGAGTGAGGGTGAAACTAAGTGACTCAAATGTCTTAAACGTCTCTGACACCAAAGGCCTCACAAGCACGGATTTCTTGTATACAGCGCCAATGCATCTATCAGCAGACCTGGGATTATGAATGAACAAGTATCCAACAGGAGTGATTTGCCTGATAACAAGTTCATCTCCAGCCTCTTTAAGCCTCGTCTCAGTGAGCAACAGCAAATCCAGCGGCTTGTCAATAATCACATCATGAATGTCCACAGCCTTCCTGACAACTGACTGGGCGTTTAGAAGGCCACATAACAGTTGAGTCTGAACTATCTGACTCTCAGACGAACTTGTAATATCTAGCGTTTCTGTTGGAGGGGGGTCAACACTTGACTCATACTCATTCATACTAGACGGACCGTGAGGGGACAAGTCTGATAACTGGAAAGGGAATGCTGGACCAGGGGAAGAAGGTGGAGACACAGCAGTAACACTAGTGTCGCAAGTACTTAATGAGATGTCAATAGGCACAGGTTTGACTTCATCCACAAACACGGGGGTGAAGGGACTACCAAAGTCGGATACAATGGAGTTGTGTCGATGCCGAAGGGGTCAGAGGAAGAACTAGCTTATGAATATGAGGAGTGGGCGGGTTATCCCATCCAACATCAGTTCCCCATTACTCAAGACAGGACTGAGCCACAGACCTTGTGAGCTGTTGTACCTATCAATGTGTTTCCCCTGACAACCAGTACTCGCACATAACTGGTACCAGACAAGGGATGAATGAATGAGCACTCACATAATGTAGATTATAATAGTTCAATAAAGTATTTTCACTAACTTACACATTTATTAAAAATGCAGCAATGTCTGCATTGTGGTGCAGTCCTTGATGCTGTCCTATCTGGTGCCATCTTTCAGCAATGTTGATATCCATTTTCCGTGTACCATCAAGGGGCCGCATTCCTGATGTTATGTGAATGCTATCAAAGTGGCCTGATACAGGTCTCTGTTAAGAATGCAGAATTACTGATATTATAATAAACAGATCTAGTAATGGTTGTTGTATACTTTGTAACAAAGAGAATAAATGCATTCACAGAAAATGAGACTGAGTAATGAGATGCTAAAGAGCATAAAGGAAGTAAAAGCCACAAGTGTAGCTCATTATCAGTGCCTCACTGAATGTTTGTCTCTGACTGGGAGCCTGGAAATTTTATTTCTCTTGTTAAACATCTTACAGTACTAGCTAACAACAGGTAAGTTGGTACAGGGTGGATCATATAATAACAGGTGATACATTGTAATGCAATGTATTGTTGTTTGCTACTTCAGTCCTGTAGAAGTAGATTTAGAATACGCATTTTAAGAGAATAAGAACCGAGCCTTATGGTTTGACAGCTGTTATTACTGAGCACAGACACACATATAGCGCAATCAAATTTTCGTGTTAAATCTAACTCGTCCAGTCACTACTTCAAATGCTGAAAATAATTACAACATTTGCTAAATTGAAAATTCACATAAAAATTCTAATGTGATGAGATACAGGGCAGGTGCACACACTAGAAAGTAGAATCCGAGTGTCTTGAGTTGACTACGGCGTAACCGTGTTTTGTTTTCTATGTTTAAGAAATTCTCACTTAATCACTTTACCATGTTAAACTGTGCACAAAAATCGGAATCGCTGACCTGAAAGAGTAGCATTTCCTTATCAGTTGTGAACAAAGGAAGTCTCCTTTCCTTTTGTGACGGCTGTTGCTTTCTGTAAATATCGTCGCTCTGTTTTTCGCCTGATTTCCAAAAATCAGAGCGTGCCAACAGACTAGCCGTAGGCACACCATGGTCTATTTTTGTGATATCGCATGCAGCCTCCATTTCTCCCGTCGATGCAAATGTTTAATTCTCAGAGTTTTAATTTAAAATTCTACACATTACAGGGATTTCGCTGGTTAAGTGACTGAGTCTCTAGGTCACATTATCGGTGGTGTCGTCTGACGCAGGGGCCAGACAAAAGAGTTTTCGTTCTTGGCGTAAAATTGTGGATCGGAAATAATACGCCTCATTCAATAATTACAGCAACACACGCGGGCTTTATCACGTGTGTGTGTGTGTGAGACAGAGAGAGAGGATTACGTACTTTGAGTTTTGGCTTATATGTACCTCTTACGTAATAAAAGAAGATGGTCTGGTACGTGATGCTTTTTATATAATGTGCACAACTACTTAGCTCTCTGCAGATGATCCAGCCTCGCGCAAGCACACGCATAGAGATTCTCTCCCATACAGTGGCGTAGGAAGATGTTCGGCGTTTGTGGGGTGGGGGGGGGGCAAAACCCCCTGCTGACAGGGAACGGCGTTCGCACATTACGTAAAAATGGAGGGAGGTACGTGCACGCACGCGCGTATACGGTGTTAGCATCACAACACACGCTGGTTTAGTCTTAAGGCAAAGCAGCATTAAACAAGAAAAAACAAATTGAACAATATCTCCCCTGGCTAACACAATCACAAGTAATGCAATAAACGTTATAATAATAATAATTATTAATCATATTAATCAAGGTTCGCAAGTCAGTGTGCCAAAAAAAAAAAACCAACAACTGCGTCTTCGGTGATTTCTATGGCCATCTACCAAAACACAGACACATATATACAGACCTAACAGTATAACATAGATAATTTATGCTGAGTATAATACAACAATTACATAATCTTAATAAGGAATACGAATAAGCTGCAACGTAAAATAAAACTGATAGGAGAGTTATGCAACACACAAAGAGAAATGGCCCGGATGGCTACGATAAACTGAGATTTTACTTAACTACATGGGTCCGCCTTCACATAAAACACTTACAGATTTCTCCAGCTGCTCCCTGAATGGTCGAAGGGGAAGGTGAATTCACAGTAAATCACATATTACCTCAACAGCGAATGTCCCAACGTTATGTGTACAATAAAATTCCCACATATATCCAATGTAATGTATGTTACCAGCGACAGTCGTTGATGATAAAAGAGCGCCCTTGTGTTGTTTTACTTATGCACTTCCCACTGAGTCGTAGATAGCAATAATACCAGTCTCTCTCTCTCTCTCTAAAGAAAAGTATGACGTGACCCTCTTGAAGATCTTCATTCAGATTTGAGCAACTCAAAAAATACCAGCATAGGGACTTTGAGAATCTCCGCCCTACTTGTAGGTGTAGTCGAAGACCCCGATACCTCCCTGGCAGGTCACTCAACCAAAGCCAGGGAGAAGTTTACCAGGTCTCCCTCCTCCATTCTCGATCATCATCATCATCATCATCATCATCATCATCATCAGCAGCAGCAGCAGCAGCAGCAGCAGCAGCAGCAGCAGCAGCAGCAGCAGCAGCAGCAGCAATGATTCCAGTTATTGCCGACTCTCTCTTTTTTATTTTTTCTTCTGTACTTTTTTTTGCTCTTTGTGAGGGACTACGTCTCAAATATTTTTTTTTGGGGGGGGGGGGGGCAAACAGATATTCTTGCCCCTCCTGTATTTTTATTGAGGGGGCGGCTAACCCCGCTGCCCCCCTCCCTGTTTCCTACGTCACTGCCACACATACTCTTTTTCTCTGACTACGCAATTGCCTCCCCTTCTATTTTTCCCCATTTAGCAGAGTTATATATCGATGAATTTAATGAGTGTATCTCTGATGTTCATTGCCCTCTCTACCTAACACTAATATTTGATGTAAATCATTATAATGTTGAGAATGTTAAGTATAAACCAAATGACAAGAAAAGTATACCATGTGGCTCAAGTAGACCAGTCTGGAGACAAGGAATTTTCTCCAGTGTTTCTTAATAATATCGACGAGGAACATGTCTGTGAGTTAGCTGTTTTATTAAATAAATTACTGGAAAATGTCCAAGATGTTACAGAAGAAAATGTAAATGAAGTGTCTGAAAAACTAACTGATATCATTTTGTCCGCAGCAAAAAAAAGTCTTGTATGATAAATACTCATCATCATAGGAAGAAACATATTAAAGCTAACAATAAAGAACATCTTCCTTGGTTTGATAACGACTGTAGACAAAAGCGTAAAGAGCTTTGTAACGCCAAGCGAACCAATTTTAACGTTAAACAAGCCTTTAAAAACTATAAATCCACTTTAAGCAAGAAGTACGGAAAATACAGAAGCCATTTACACAACAAACTACGAACCATGCGATGCAAAAATCCTAAATCATATTGGAAGCTTCTTAACTCGTCTGGCACAAACAGGTATATAGTAGATAATATGCCAACTCATGAGGAATTCGTGCATCATTTTGAAAAACTAGGAAATATCCCCGACGAGGATATCGTACCAGATACATGCCCCCTAGATATAAATTGTGACTTAATTATTAATGATGCATTGGATAAAGAGATATCTATGGATGAGGTACAAGCAGGCATTGGCAGGTTAAAAAACAACAAGGCTTGTGGAGCTGATATGGTGCTAAACGAATTTCTTAAAGCCTCTGCCCCAAAATTAATAAGCGTATTAACATCATTGTTCAACCTTGTCTTACAGTCTGGCAAGATTCCAGAAGCTTGGTCTGTTGGAATAATCTGCCCACTGTATAAGGGCAAAGGTGACACTTGGAACGTTGATAACTATAGAGGAATAACCATACTGAGCTGCACTGGAAAGCTATTTACCTGTATCATAAACTCAAGGATATACACCTTTTTGGAAGCCAACAACCTATTATGACAAGAGCAAGCAGGCTTTAGAAAAAATAAGTCCACCATCGACCATAGTTTTGCCTTGCACTGACTAATCGATATTTATTTAAAACACAAGAAAAGATTGCTATGCACCTTCATTGATTACAGGAAGGCCTTTGACAATGTACAAAGACATATACTGTGGGAAAAATTGAGTTGCCATGGCATAGGATGGAAAGTGTTAAACATAATAAAAGATATTTACCATTCTTCCGAATGGATACCTGCGCATTACAAATGGACATCATCATCATCATCATCATCAAATTTGGGCTTTTGAATCTCTTGATATTTGTGATAAGATGCAACTGAGATTCCTGAAAATGTTGTTAAATGTGAAAATTAACACACCAACATGTATGGTGTTGGGGGAACTGGGCACCTTTCCTGTGTCATTTTTTGCAAAATGTAGGTTACTGTATTTTTGGTATAGATTATACATGGAACATAACTCTGGAACCCAAAAACTATCTGTCCTCTTGTTTCATTTATGCAATTTGTTAACTAAAAGCCCATTATGTAAATTTTCCTGGTTTAGCTATGTACATTAATTCCCTGTTAGATGCCTTAGGTCTTTCCTTTATCTAGAAATTTGGCTGTAGATTTTCTCCCTGTAATTTTAAAAACATTGTAATGTAACTTCTAAAGGATCAATTTATTCAAAAATGGAAACAAAAACGATATACAAATAAGATTTGCACCACTTATAGCATGTTTAAAGACTATTTTAGTTTCGAAAACTATTTAATAGACTTACCACCAGCTCTTAGATCAAACTTAATAAAATTTAGGTTAAGTTGCCACAAATTCCCTATCCAGCAATTAAGATATAGTGATATACCGAGATATTTAAGAACATGTCCGCTGTGTAATCTAGATGAGGTAGGCGATGAATTTCATTATATGTTTGTGTGTACTCACCCTTTCTTAATTGCTTCACGGAAAGCGCTGCTACCGGTATATTTGGTACATTATCCAAATGAATTTAAATTTCACCAGCTAATGAATGTTAAATCCAAGTGTATACTTATTAACCTAAGCAAATTTATTCAAACAGCATTATCATTGTTTAAATAATCTTTATATATATATATACATACATACAGTGCCTTGTATCTATTTACATATATTTGCCATATTGTCACCACCTGTTGGGTGCTTGTTACTGAGAAAAAAATGCCATTGTGATTATAATAATTGTGATGTTATGGCTAAAAATGCCCCAGGGCTTATAGCCAAATAAAATACTCGAATACTCTTTCACACACTGATAACTCAGGCACATGCATGCGCCTGTATGACACATGTATGCGCCTGTATGACACATGTATGCGCCTGTATGGTTAAATTCTTTAGTATTATATTTTCAACGTCAAAACATTGCTTTTCTATATCGTTGTACAGACGCACACAATTAAGATGCATAATAAGAAAAAAGCAGTGGCACTATCAGTAAATCATGTTCCCCGCAAAAAGCAAGATTACCGGGAGCCTTGACACGAACAGTTAGGGGAAGTGGGTGGAGAACGGTTTGGGAAAGGTGGGGACACGACGAATCCAATTCACTAGCCCGTGTGTCTTGGGCTGACCCATCAGGGGCAAGAAGTGTGTCTCATAATGATCAACAGACACCAGTCGCCCACGTCGTCAGCAGGTGAGTGCGAGAGTTATTATAGAGTGCCATGCCGGATCTCAGTTGTCACACCCTCTATGATGTATCTCAGCGAATAAAACGTTATCGTTGTGCTTGTATAAAAATGTGTGTGTGTGTGTGTGTGTGTGTGTGTGTGTGTGTGTGTGTGTGTGTGTGTGTGTGTGTGTGTGTGTTCCAAAGCGGGTTACCGTTCACCCGAAGAGAGATGATGTGTGGGGAAAGATGCAGGTTGTACAAAGCGGCAGTCTCTGGCATCTTCATCAGCACCGCCATGGCAATAGTGAGCGAGGTGTTCCCTGGATGGGGCAAAGTGACCGCTAACCAGACCACGTACCTGACTGGGCTCTGGATGGACTGTCAGAACCAGACTTTGTCTTTGTGTCGTGTGCGTGAGTTCAACAACTTCAGAGGTTAGTCTACCGAGGATAATTTTCACGGGAACTTTTGTAACTTGATCAATTCTTTCTCCTTCTATATCTTCCTTTCACCTATTGTCTGGTTGTTCATTACTTGTCTGTTCAAATGATAGTGTAACGATAAATCTCACATTCCTTCCGTCTTTTTCTCTCGCTCTCTGTGTGTGGGGATGTATTATTATTATTATTATTATATCAAGGGCTTAGAATAACTGTCCTTTTCTCCATTGTCCTTCTCGCAGTTGCATACAGAAAATGACCAGTCGGAAAAAAATAATTCGTGTATACATAGGCCAAAACTAGAATATGAGAAATGTAAGCCTCAACCCATGATTGTCTTTCACGTATTTCCGTCCTGTATAATTGCTCCGGCGTATTTATAATTTAAGTGTAATGTCGTCCCTTAATCACCCCCTTTTTTTCGGTCGTTGGGAAGTGAAGAAGTAGAAACCTCACCTTTCTCGGGTCATCTATTTGTGAGAAGGATGCACTTCTCCTCTCCCTCACTGCCTTAAGTTCCTCAATCCTCTAGAATGTCATGTACTCATTCCCGACAGCTGGGTCGATTGGGGGAAGGTTTTTTTCCTGGACCACACGGGTATCGAACCGACGTGCCTCTTGGTTCGAACGCCAGTGCTCTAACAACTTGGCTATCTACTTCCCTGATTTTCGTGTATAGAAGGCGCAGCTAGCATAAAACAAGTAATTCTCAGTAATTATTGAACCGTGTAATAAAAAGCTGGTGCAAAAGACACAAAGATAGTGACAGCATGATTTTTTTGGTAAGGGGGATCCTTGTTTTTTTATTAATAAAAAAGATTCATTTATCCTCTCATTGCCAGTCACGAATTTCTACCCAGTCTGATTACGCAAATGGATCACCTCCTCTTTTTCTCCACCGCCCACCCATCCATAATCCCAACGTTTCTCGAGCATCATTTCACGGACCTTTCGTGAGATTCGAGTGGGCTTCAGGCACCCTTGCTTGTCTGCGGACAGGTTATCCACGTTTTTCGTATAAATCGAGTGTCGAACTATTAATGCTTTTCTCTTTGCTAGTCTTCGAGCAGGTTTCCCAGGCTTTTCATGTGACGGGAGTTATCTGTCTTTTCCTGTCCTGCTACTTTGTCATCAACTACAACTGCCTCGAGGTCATCAGTCGCCACTGGAGGGGGGTAGAGATCAGCGCTGTTGTTGGAGGCGAGGAAAATTCTGTACATTGTAGTGGAAAAGAGTGAAAATAAGTGAAGATGTGTTAGCTGGGTGTGTGTAGCGTTTTTCTGTCAAACCGTGACTGTACTGTACACTCTCAAGCTAGATCGATATGGACGAAGGGATCGGTTCAATGAATGCCTCTTTTGGCTGTCCCCTTAAGTGTACGCTACCTGCGAAAAATTGTCCCCCATTCAATCGGAATCGATCAGCAGTTTAGTATAGCAAGCCTTAATTGCTTTCTCTATTGTGAGGAAATTACGTAGCTCAAGAGCTTTTTATCGCATGAAACTTTTCAAACGAAAATAACCAAAGCAGTTTAAAGGTTTTTATTTTATAACGTATATAAGCTTAGAATAAACAAAACGTAAACATAGCGATATCCCGTGCATGAGTGAAGTCGTCTTTCCTTGGAATGGTTCTAATGCAGTCTAATGAATTCTCTTCCCACTTCCTCTTCTCCTTTGTCTTAGGTGTGCTGTGTTTCGTCGGCACCTTCGTCTACATCGTCGCCACGTCCGTCAGCAGGCAATACAATTATGGACCAGTGCTCTTCTTATCTGTAATATCGTCGGCACTTGCCATCAACTTTGGTTTTATTATTGCCGTTGCAAACAAGCCCAGAGAACATGGATCTTTATAAACTTGTGTTCACCCAGTTTGTGATCGCTGCCTTCCTTAGACACAGAATGCGTGCGAGTGGGGGAATAGATGAAAAAATCATTTGTTATCGTAGCTTCTAAATTCGACCAGGTTAAAATCTGAGGGGTTCAGAAATGTGGTTTTGTTATTGCCAACGCAAATTTCTGGGATGATTTCCCTATGTTCTGTTCGTTTTTCTCTTGCTTTTGTTATGTTCGCCTATGAGGTGTACACTATACATTTTATGTTCATATTCTCACTTGATTTATTTTCTACTGACATGTAAAATACGGTAGGTAGCGCTACAGTTGTTCTAGGGTATCTTATTTATGTAATAAGAATCCACAGCTGTGAAATGAAATACAAGTTTCACACATCGGTGCATGATCTATGACATGTATGAATTTTGCCCAAACACATTTAAATCTTAGTTTTCCTGGCTGGAATTTCAACTTTTTTTTGTAGAAATTATTAATACTTTCGAGAAAATTCTTTTTAAAGCAAATTTGATTCGGGTTGAAATCCATATTTTACGATATCCGAGTAAATAACTGGTTATGGTTATGATTTATCTCCCACATTTAAGACAAACATACATGCTAAACAGTACGAGGCTCTCCTTTCCTCAGACCGTGATTTATTTTTAAAGAATACACGATTTCACCGACTTCTGTCTTAAAAAAATGTGTGTGTGTGTGTGTGTGTGTGTGTGCGTGCGTGCGTGCGTGCGTGCGTGCGTGCGTGCGTGCGTGCGTGCGTGCGTGCGTGCGTGCGTGTCCACACACAAGTGGATTTAAAAATAATCACCTCGTGAAAAAAAAACGATTCATGCGTGGCCTTTTCAGAAGATCGCTCTAACATCAACATTTTCTCAACCTGTGTAATCCTTCTATAGATAGATATTGAATACGTTAATCCAGAATTGTGTTATACCTATGGTAATACAGTTTTTATACTGAAGTGTTCTGTGCATTCTTACCGTTAGGAGGTAAGGAGGTCAAGTAACAGCATTCAATTGGAGGTAGGTAGGGGATATGGAAAGGGAGAGAGTTCCATTGTTTTACTGCACAGTAACTAATAATCCTGTGACCACGTGTTCACTCTGGTGACAGGAATAGTTAGGATACGGTCATCAGACGAAGAGCGTAGTTGTCTGGTTGGGACGTAAGGGAAGTTCAGAGACATAGGGCAGGAACCTGTAAAGAAATTAAAAATATAAGACGGACAGTTTGTACTGAATGCAGAAAAGAAGGAGAGGAGTGATATGATCCAGTTTCCTGGCTCTAAGCCCCAGACGTGTAGCGAAGTTCTGTACTTTCTGGAGTCTCTGAATGAGTTCTGAGGGGCAGCCTGCGAGCAAGGAGTTGCAGTAATCAAGCCAAGATAGAACAAACACACAGGCACAAGTGTTGGTAGCGCGTAGAGAGGATGGGACGACAGATGGCGCTGATTTTACGGAGCTCATAATGGGCAGACTGACAGACAGGTAGTTTGTGGTTATAAACGGTCACTGTTTCGTGCAAACGTGATTCCTCATTGTGTCTTCTATGTTTGTCATTTATTACTTGTTTGCATAGTTTTCTCCGTATAAAGTGAAGGCTGGCTGTCCTGGGCTCAGCTCTCGTCGCAGGAATGCTGTTCTTTCTCTGCATGCGGCATCTGTTTACAGAGCTGGCTGCCTTGCAGTGATATAGCCTTAGTTGCTGGCTTGGCGTAAAACATCAATTCCTCCTTTCCTCCTTCGTCCTTCGTATTCTGTCCATGTCTCCTGCTTAAGCTTCCTCTTTCCTACGTGAGCGGGATTATGCGCTATATTAATCACGCGTTATTATTATTAGTAGTAGTATCATTCCTTCATTTTACGCAAAGTTTGGGGTCCATTTGCACAACACCAGCAAGTTTTTTATATGAGCCTGTGCCACGAATATGAATAGGAAAGGATCAATTTAAAAAAAAATAGTTTGTAAGTTTTGTTTCTTTAGAACAGTTTTAAGTTTTCAAGAGATGTGCAACTAGCCCTAGAGAGCCTAAGTTGAGAGAAAGAACATTCATTGGTACTCGGAACGTCCACACATTACACATTACAAAGTGAGACAGCTCGCTCATTAACTAGAATGGTACCGGTGGGACACTGTTGGATTGGCAGAGGCCAGATAGCCGGGATTTGAAGATACAGCAACAGACGAGGGCCAAAAACGCTAGTGGGGAAGTGGAAAAGATTCCAGACACGAGCATGGCTCAGGCTTCCTCATACATAAGGATATGGTCGGACCCGTTCGACTTCCACACACGAAGTAAAAAGAAGAGAAGGAGTTTTTACAAACAGCTAGATAAAAATAGCAAGGCAATATTGAAAAATAACATCCCTGCTGTACTTGGTGACTGGAACCCCAAAGTCGGCCCAGACGCTACCAGCAATGGGGAAGGAAATTTGGCCATGGCGAAATCCACGACAGGGGCTTTACACTCCTGGAGTTTGCACAGAGCCATCGATTCGCCTTGGTAAATAATCTTACCCCTCACAAGAAAGCGAGAACAGTAACTTGACACTCGTCGGATGGATTGGTTCATAACCAAATCAGCTTCATCCTGCTGCCTAGACGCTTCGAATCCAGTATCAGCAAGGCCAAGATGAGGAAGTATCAAAGAAGTGACCATGACCTTGTCTTAACGAGCCTAAAGTTGAAGCTGAGAATCCCCTGAATTTGCTTTGATTTGGACAAGCTGAAAGACCGAAATGATGCGGAAATCTTCAAGGCCAAAGTTAAAGGGGAACACGAGTACAACATTTTCTTCATGATCGGGTTAAGTTCATTTTAAAATTATAGTTCCAAAAAATATGAGTACATAATTATGGTCAACTTCCGAGATATAAGTCATCAAATATCGGTATTCTCACCTGCCACTAGGAAAGCAGGAGAAAAATACCCGCCATAAATAGCATTTGTAACGCTGAGACCAGCAAATCTATGCATGTCTTTGAGTCAGATGAAGAAAAATTTGCGCTGACGATTACAGAAGGAGGGTTTTGATGCCGAGCCAGCAACTAAGGCTGTATCACGACTAGGCAGCCAGCTCTGTAAACAGATGCGCTGACGATTACGGAATGATTCACTGCACCCGGTTATATACTATGACCGCTTGTGTATCGTCAACAGGTCAAAAGTCAACGACGCTTTTACTCGAGCCAGTGTCCTACTCTAGTGATATTGCCTTCAACAGCGCCTAAGTAAAAGTGTTCAGCACTGTTCCGCCGAATTCCTGCTACTCACATTTCTGATGGGTATACATATGGGACACAACACATTCCAACACACGTCTATGCTGACCAGTGACGTCACGATATGCCTAATTAGTATTGTGTCTCCAGCTTTGATTGAGGCCTTCGCAACGTAGAAGTATCCATGTGCTATTCTGTTGTCTGTGTTGACCTATTTGTGTGCATGCTATTGTTTATTAGGTGTATCTCTAGAATTGAAGGTTGTGAAGCGGGTGGAGGTTTTCATCCCACTTTGGATTTGGAGAAATAGTATCTAGCACTATTAACCAATCAAAATTAGTCCTTTAAGATTTATTGCTCACATGATTGATGTTCATACACTATGATAGTTGCAACAACATCAAATTTAGAAAAAATACAGGAGAGAGGGCATGAAGGCATAAAACAGAAAAGAAAAGACAGGAAATTAGTTTTACTTTTAAGATAATTTATTAGACAATATTCATTTGATAAGGATAGAGGTGACTTACCAACCTCAGTTTAGGGGAATATTTACATCTCAAATGCCCGGATTCTACGCCCACATACATTTATGTAGATTTTGTTATGCTTTTTCTGAAGTTTTTTTTTAAGTCCCGCATTACTGAGAACACTGATCGTACCCTTACCTGAACAAGTTGTCAAGAAAATGCATTTACTGTTTGCTGAAGAGTATAAGCTTTATCCATTTATATATAAACCACAATTTAAAATTTTTATTTAGAAAAAATATACCCCTAGTGTCAGTTTAGTCGATAGATGTAAAATCTTGACAAAAAAGTAGTTCTTAGCAGACACATTTTTACAAACTAAAAGACAAAAAATTACTAAATAAAACGGAATGTCCAAATTGCCAGGCAGACAGGGACGGACCTGCCCGCTGCTTTACAAGCACTGATAAAAGTTCTCACATCCAGTGCTCATTTTTGGAATCTTCTGATTTATCGATGTTTTCTAGCAATCGTACGCGGACACTAATTAAATTTTTCTTATGGTAAAAATACGAAATATATCAATTCTATTAGAGTAAGAGTTTGGTTTCCGCCTGAAAGTGTAACTTTGTTAATTATGGTAGATTTCTCATTGATTTCCAGTTATTTTCGTCTTGTAGCTCAGTTTCTCTCAGCTTCTTACAACTACCTTTTCTCTCTCTCCCCCAAGAGCCACCGGAAAGGAGAAGACAGCCAAAACAACGCTAACAAATTAAATAACTTCGCTGTTTTTTTCACTCGAATGATAAATATTTTCTGAATGCTTGTCCCTGGCACATGCTATGCATGATTAACATTTAGCAATTTATTTCACTGCACATTCGGTATTTGCAGATTGTGTGCAGGGTTTGTCAGAAAGTGTACATTAGCAGCAGGGGCACGTACAGCAGTTTATTTGTCAACACTATATTTGCATCCCGTATAGCCAGGATTATGTGCAGGGTTTGTCAGAAAATTTTCATTAGCAGCAGGGTCGATGTCGTCATTATTTGGGTTCTGTGCCTCTTTGACTTTACCTATTCCTTGTAAAGCAGTGTTTTACTTTGCTCTTTTCCCTTCATTTCAAAATGACTACTTGTTGATAAAAAAAAAGTGTCACAGGTGGTGAATATTGTATTGTATAACAGTATAAGAGACGCAGAACGGGTGGACTACAGGTCAAGGGAGGTAAATACCTTAAACTATTCAATTCAATTGATGAATTCTCTCCCGTAGAAGTGTTAAGAGTTTCCTCGCCATTTCGTTTCGGGTCATGGTAGCATTAATAATCAGTAATTTCTAAAACATTGATAGAAACACTCAACACACATGGATACTTATATATGTACATAAAACAAATAATGCAAACAGACGTTGATACAGATGAAAGATTTACAACAGTAGGGAACTACAACAGTAGGGAACTGCAAAATGTTGGTAACGCGAAAAATGGGGATATAGTTATAATTATGATTAACTCAGTGATTCTAAGCATGTGAATTTATTTAAAATATGGTAATTTTCCTTTCATTGACTGTAAGTTTCTTACAAAAATACGTTTCTGCAAAATAGTTCCATGGTGTTTGCAGAAAAGAGCGTCGCCAAGTGCACGATGTCAAGGAAAGTAATTGTATGGCCCTAAAATTTGCATCCTATTGCCTTCGTTTGGTGGTGTTCCCTGTTATTTGATCAGACTTTGCAGTTTGTCTCGCAGTTTATTGGCTTGTAGTGACGCTACCATAGTGATCTACATGGCATCTTCTTCTCATTTCGCGAGATTGATTTTCCAGCCACAAAATAATTCTCACAGCCCCAGGAGTGAAGCAATAATGCAGTTTTAGTAAATAAGCTTATCCAGCATACAACTGTGACAGTTCTGATGCGATGTCTGACCCTAGCGAGCTCAGAGAATAACAATTTTCTCCTTGTGCCTCAGTTTGTTTTGTTTTTATTTTTTTTAAAAGGCTGTTACCCTGTCTAATCCATCCAGCATCTGTCATCTTAAAGAAAAAGTGGAGAAATAATATGATTCCAAAAAGTTAAGAGAGTTGCGAGTATGTTGACAAGTATGCATAAGTGATCAAGTCTTTCATTGGGATGCTACCTACAGCAGCTTTCATTATTATTTCAGATCGTATCATTATTGCTGTCGCTGAAGTACACTTATGTCCATAGACGTGTTGATCCATAAATGATCTTGTTTCTTTCTTTCTCTCTTTCTCTCTCTCGTTGCTCTAACGCACTAATCATGACATTGTGTCTTCTAGGCATGCTCAGAGAAACCGCTCTAAATATGTATGAATCGTGTTTGATATTTTGCATGCAACAGGACTCACCTTGCAGCCCAATGAGACAGACGCTTGACACACACTTCAACGCTTGGAATGCTTGTGTAAATACGATGGAACATTGGTCATGAGTAAAAATATCGGGTTTCGTTATCTTTCCGTGAGATGAGCACTGCTTGGCTTCAGTGCCAATAACTACGAGATCTGTATCCTGTTAAATATTGAAACAATGCATTCAGACAGGCATGCACTCATAAATAGGCACACACACACACACACGCACACACACACACACACACACACACACACTAACACGTCTACATTCTTCGGTTCCGTTACACTCATCTATCCTGAGGAGTTAATGTCTGTTCCTTTGTGTATGCGTGCTTTCCTGCCTGCATGTGCGTGTTAATTCAACGTTCGTCTGGTATTTCTGTCGGGTCCTATTTCTTCCCCTTCGCTCCCTCATCACTACTCCCGCTCACCACCGTCAAAGGCGTCGGAAAGCGAAAGGTCAGGGGTCAAGGCCAACAGCGGAAAAACCGAACTCCACGCACGTCTGCTGATCAGCGGAGTCAGACCATTGCTGACCACAGCAGCACAATCACCACCAGCACCATGCCAGCCAACGGCGATCTCATGAAAATGGACGGTGCAGCACAATAAATGCTAGGCTAGCCAACATGAATATTCATATCGCCGCCTGATTCGATTTTGGCGATTAGGTCACAAGACTGCGTAGAACAGCACTCGGTCCCGTTCTCTTGCCAGGGAAAAGGAGCCATTCTCCAGAGCGATTTTGGACGATCGAGGTGGAACTGCTACAAGAGGCAGGCATTATCTGTAAATTATAAGAGGTCCTTAGAGAGAGATCGTCCGCTTGAACATTTCCCTGCCTTCCCAAGGGAGGTAAGTAAATGGAATTACCTTCCCTGGCGTGCAGCTCTCTAAACGCAAGAGTCTCGTTTTGTCCTCACAATGTCGTGTGCTCGTAGCCATTCTCATGTGTGAAGAGACAAGAACCGTGCACACTCTAATGGAGGGCTACCGTGACGATAGATCCCAGCAGCGTTTGTCAGAAAACATTCATGCACCGAAAAGGGGGCAATTAGATCTTCGTTTTTGCCATCGTGCTTTCTTGATTCGGCTTCATAATCATTATTCTCATTCTTCATTAAAAACTCAGTCGCGTGATCCGAGTTATGCACCGATTCTGGTAGGTAGAGACATAATAAAAATATTCTGTAAATTGAAGCGCCGGAAATAAAACCATTTATTTATTATCTAATTTCAAAGTTGACAATGTCCACCTGTAATCCGCAAAAATGCTGCCAAATCTCGCTGCTTGTCAAAGTCACAGTATGCGCATCTCATCCGAGATGTCTTTGTAAACAAAGGTCTGTGGTCGGAGTGATGCATTGGATTCCTTGAAAGCAACGAAGGATAATGTGAAAATCTGCATAGTCTTATCCATACATGTCTAAACCTGAAGACTCTGATGGCTCAGAACCCAAAACATCAGAAGATGTCGAGGCTGTAGACGACATAAAACGATGTAACACAGTTCATGATTATCACAAGTCAATGTTCGGCAAGTTTTGCAACTGGTAGCTCATCAAGTGAAAGACACGAATCCTTTGTTGAAGAGCATTTCTTCAATCGGAAAAAGGGTAAAATAAAATCAGTTCGAGAGACATTTTCGGAAACGCTGTTTAAAGTAATCATGATTGATTTGAAAATATTGTGTGACTGTTCACAACTAGTACTGACAATTGTAAAGTACGACAGTTAGATAACTTTCGTACAGATGACCTTTGTAATGTAACAACACTTACCAATAAACATCGTATTCTTGATAGAATTCTGAAGTAATGTGTAGTTCAAGACGTAGCAGTCTATTTCTAGTTACCCCTATCGATTCGCTTTAGTGCATTCCCTTCCTATTCCAGTAATATCTTTTCCAAACTAAGTACAGCATGCACTTACTATCGAGTTAAGGAAAAAAACCTATTGAATTTTGTCCACACATAACACATGAACTATGCATCACATTTTTTGTGCACCTTAAACACAAAATTTATTTATACATCAGGTAGCACACAGCACAACGCACATAATGTATTCTTACAAATGGATGAATTTATTCACTATTACCGGTGTGTCCAGTTTCATCTGTACAACAGCAATGTGCAGCTGTAACTCTAGCATCATCCAGGTTTTGAAGGCACAGCTGTGTATAGTAATCTTCTGGTATCTTGATTTTGGTGTGTCTAGCCGACCACATTTCCCACTGTTACAGACCAAACTGTTATATCTGCAAAACCTGTGTGTAGGCGTGACTAAAAGCCATTGACTTAGCAGATTCCATTCCATATACTTAAATTGTTGTTTTGTGTTCCTTTATGGGCATACCTCTTCAGTTCACTGTAGTCAGTAATGTTTGATGACCTTGCAGAAAAAAAGAATATTTTTTGTTAGGTCACCAGGCGGGATCTTGTTAGATCTTTGCCAGTGCTGGTCATTTTTGTTCATATTGTAACTGAGTGATGGGTGGAGGAATTGTGGAGCTAAAGGCCACCCTCCTACACTATAATTCCCCACAGTACACATATATCTGTATGCATTTTCTGGATAGTTCTTGTATGTTTATAAGTAACAGTCCTATACTGACTTTTTTGGCTCGACTCTCTTCAAGGCCTATTTCTCCCACGTACGCTTAATACTTTCATGTTTTCGTTTCTTTCACTTTGTCTTTTTATTCTTTCTCATCTTTTTACAACATTCAAGCAGTTAAAAGTTTGCCTTAAATACATATGAACAAATTCTGAAAATTTTCAATGCTGCTTTTCTTCTTTACACATGGATATCAGCAGACTTTCCTATTGTTTTCATTTATGTTCTCTTTGGTGTATTGAAACTGATTGTTCATCAGCAAGAAATGTTGGATTTGATTTGATGATGTATGTTTTGTGTTCAGTGACAGAGCACCGTTTCCAATTATACGAGATTATGTCACACATGGCAGTTGGTACAAGCTTGAGACTGGTCTGTGAAGACTGAGTGTATAGCAGCGATGGCTGATTTTGTACCTGTCGCCGTTGAAACAGATTTTGACAGCAAAGTGCTATAAACACATGAGGTTTTCGCTTGAAACTGGAGTTTGACGAGGAAATGCATTCCGAAAAACGTGAAATCACTATTACCTCGAAACTCTCTTGGTTTTGCAGCGTATCTGTTTACTGGGTAAGATTTCAGGAGCAAATCGCATTTTGTCAGCTCACGATAGACAACTGTGTAGACGCGGGGAAGTCAGCCGTACGCGAATCTTCTCAAGTCAGATCATGTGGGAGAGTATAAATACTTTACTACAAGCGATGTATATCTCTGGACTGCTGGTTGTTTGCCGAAACTAACTCTTGGCTTCTCGCGAACCTGTAGGAGTGTAGGCTGTCAAGCCTCGGCGAACGATTTAGCAATTTAATATCCGGAACCGCGATAAAACTCTTAAAGTCAACAACAGGCATGCAATAAATTGTTTACTTAGTTACTTTTTATTTGACAAAAGTCCTCGACCTCCACATCCCACGACTTAGCGCAAATAAAATGAAACACTCAACAGAGTATAAAGCTTGAGTCTTTGTACCTCCGTCAACATGAGAGTTCGCATCGGCGGCTCTTCTTCTTGATGTTAACAGTAAAGCCGGAAACCAATTTTTGCTTTGACCTCGTTCTGGAAGTAAAGAAAAATTTGTATAATAATGAAGAATAATGGCTAAGCAGTCCAGGGATATACGTCTGTAGATACTATGTCAGAATTCTTTCCTGTGCACTCAGTAACGACACGTGAACATTCCATGCGCTTTTGCTTTTGAGATTCGATATTTTCATGTACAACTTGCATCTTGCATCACTAGAGACGCTGTGCTCAGCCATGTTTTACTGGAAGCATTTCACACAATACGACATCATTTCACACAAGGAGATTTAAACAACTGAGGGAAATGGCTTCATTAAATTTCTCGAGATCCGTGTTTCTCCTTGCGATTTCGTGTTCGAGACAGAAATAAGTGACAAGTAAGGCGTCTTTGGAACATCATATGTGTCACAACGTACTAAAGTCTTTCATGTGCAGCGATTTCGGCAAATGCACAGGTTGCATAGGCCGGAGCATATTGTAGGAGGCGGTGTCTTCCCTTGCTAGTTCTGACAGATCCCACAAAGCGGTGTAGGTCAAAGGGCGTCGCAGTTAGGTGCAGTCGGTATGTTAATAGCGGGGCAGTCATGCCATTTAGTCTTAATTTGCACCATTGTATAGCATTATATAGTTTTTTGTAGCGTTGTGTAGCATCGTGTAGCATAGTATAGTCGTGTAGCATTATGCTTCCCTGACACTTTTTACACCACGGTCCGTCATTTCTCACTCACCCACTCACTCACTCCCTCACATATCCTCGCTGGAGCTATGCTCTTGAAGCAATAAAAATCAATTATTCAATCTCTTTCTCACTCACTCACTCACTCACTCACTCACTCACTCCAACTACTAATAGATGTGTGTATGTATAGATGGAAGTATGATGACATTACCTATACATATAATTAGTTGGTAAGAGAATATGCGTAACGACCATATCATACTTAGGTTCAAATTCTATGAACATGTCCATTTGCCTATAGATTGCTGTTGAACATGCTGTTTTGTGTTGTTTCTCCCCCATGCTTGTATCTCCTCTATGTCATACGGACAATGAGTCAAGGCATTAAAGATGTCATGTCACTCCTTCACATAGGCTTTTTCCGTTCGCTCGCACGTTATTTAGTAAGAGCTGTTATACTGAATATTGGAGTGAATATTAGAACCAAAAATACATTGGAATCATGGTCCGAAATGTCATGAATTTTGCAGTGACAAAACTAGGATATGGGAGAAGGGGTTTCTCTCTGTCTGTCTGTCTCTCTCTCCCTCCCCGCCCCCTTTTAATTTGGAAAATTGTTCCAGAGATGGGAAGGAGGTTTGGGAGGGAATGGACGTTTGGGAGACACAACTGACTGCTCATGTGATATGGACCTCGCACACGACAGGCTTGAACAGCTGACGACTCACCTGCACTGTAAAATGCGCCCCTCCCCCCACCCCCCAAAACAAAAGTAAACGTTGTCATTTGCAAAGACTGTTTAAGCAAGTATCTTTTTTGTTACTGGCGTTGCTCGAATGTCAATTTCACATCAAATCACGATGAAAGACGATGATATCTTGCTGACATCACGACACTGTCAAAAGTACAGAATCATAAGCCTCCAAACAAAATCATGCTTAAAGTAATCCAGAATCGCCTAAACACCACAACAAAGGAAATGCTTGCAGAAAAATAGGCTGACTTCAGACTAGGTAGGAGCACTGTTGAACTGCTGCCTCTAAAAAAAACATATACAACAACAACTGGCTCTGGTCAACAGCTTCATCGACTTTAAGAATGCGTTTGACAGAGTCTAGTATGAAGGCCTGTGACATGTGATCCAAACATCCAGGGAAGTAATCGAAGTGCTGGACAAAAGTTCAGTGAGTGCAGTATTATTATATAACACAACAGTGAGCGTCCGTCAAGGAGGTCCCCTGGGCTGTTCAACGTCTTTCTGACAAAACAATCTGCTAGAAACCCTTCACTACCATTACATCTCCTTTTCCATCGATGGGAGGCTTAAATGCAACGTAAACGTTGCGTGCGACTTAGATTTTATACCAGGCACCAACAGCGAACCGCAAGATACTGACAGACAATGCGAATGCACATGGAATGGACTGATAAGAGCAAAGTCATCGTTAACACCAAGGGCGAGCGCGAAACAAAGATTTATTGTCTATTCTTGTGTGTATGCATGTACTCCTGCCTGCACGTGCGTGTTTATTCAACGTTCGTCTGGTTCATCTGTCAAGTGTGCTATTTCTTCCCCTTCGCTCCCTCACACATAAGCGGATTGTATCTCGATGAGGGGAGCAGTACTTGGGAGGCACTCTTTTCGAAGAAGGCAGGTGCCTAGCAGACATTTTTATTAAGATCGCAACGACAGCCAGGCTGGACAGGACTTGGCAAAGCAGCACCATCAGGTTTGCTACCAATTGATGACTGCACAGTGCACAAGTCCCTTCTAGTTCCCACCCTTCTGAACGAGACGTGGATTATGCTTGTCGATATAAGAGAGGATGTACAGACACTCGAGACCATGTGCCTATGGAGGTTGCTTCGAATCTCGTGCAGGGGGCGCTAAACCAATGATATACGGAGCACGGAAGCCAACCATCGTAGGACACCAGGAATCTCTTCTCGCAACAGTAAATGGTGCAAACTGGTCTGGGTTGGCCATGTGACCCGGCACGACACCATGTCTAAAGGCGTCTTTCGTGGTAGCTTGCACGGGGTTAGACACCGAGGTGGACAGTAGGACAGACGAAGAACATTGTGGTAAACGGAAAGAAATGAACTGCTCGTTCCGTGCAGGACCTGCTTATAACTGCTTAAGAAAGGCCTGAGAGAGGCTTGTCGGCCACTGGGTGTATCCAGCCAATCTCCTCAAATACCAGTATACTAATGAACCACATAACCGCTAGTCAGTTAGTTAATGTGTGTGTGTGTGTGAGAGAGAGAGAGAGAGACTCGACACGAAATCTTTTAATTTCAATAGCTCATAGTCGTTTTGACATGAGGAGGGGGGGGGTGCGGCATGTTCAACAACAATCAGATGTACATTTCCATATAGTATGTATTTGACTGTCAGACATAGGAACTTTACACATGCACATCCACACACACACTACTTATCTTGCATGTGTCCACTCTGTTGCATATAAACTATTCCTATCTATATAGAGATGACTACTGTTGGAACAAAAAAATTAACCAATCTTTATTCTACTTTTGATTCTTTATTAAGGAGTTCTTTTAATCGCATGTTATTTATTTCGGCTACAAATTTTGCTAAAGATATCAATAACTCTTCATTAGAAAGTGATAGATAAACTTCTATTTTTTAAATAATATTTGTTTGAAAGAGATTGTTATTCTTCCGAAGAATCTCATAATATGGGCATCTGAGCAGGAAATGGTCTTTATCTTCTGTGGTATTTATTTTTCCCCCAAGCTGGGCAACCTAAGTGGGATACCATAGAAGAGAGAGAGAGACTGATGCTGGCGACAGATGGAGGCTACAGGGGGAAAACTGGGGCTGTGGGGGAACAATAAGTCCTGAATTTCACACGGTTTGCTTTAACCTGCTTCATGCATAAGTAGGACATGTGCCTAAAAGTGTTGTCATGGGAAGAGTGCTATCTCAAATTAGCAAGTGCGACAGGTGCAGTGATCAACGGACATTTTTATGATCGCTTTACAAGAAGTCGCACCGTTCTGCTGAGTGATGCTGCTTGTTTGGTATTTGCTCTTGCTTTGTACAATCTCTTTTTTCATTCTTAATGTATATTCCCTTTCTTTAGTCAGAAGTTCCATCCCTTTGATTTTAAATTGTACGATTAAAATGTATAATATGTATATTAAAATTTTGTAAATGGAAGTGTCTCTTACCTTCCAGCACAAAGGCACAAAAAGAATGCAAAATATGTGGACTGAGATTTTAAGACTTTTGCAGTGTGACATCTGTAACTTTCAATTAAAAATGATCATGCAACATAATCAATAAAGATTGTTTTCATTGCACTAATTCCAGAGAAATCAGAACCACCACATTTCTTTAAAACGTCATGTCACAGAAAAACTAAATAATAGTGGGGGGGGGGGTAAACGTAAGATTTACTTCACTAAGTTTAACTTCATTCAGAATAGTACGACACTGGAAAATTCTTAGTTAGAGATCAAGGTTTGACAAAAAAGACAAAATCCAAAATGCCCTCAACTTTAGACCTTATATATATAAATCTGTATAAAACACGCAGAAGTGTATATATCATACGGGAAGTGCGATGAAGGGAAAATTCGTGTGTTCCCTTTGTTTTCCAGAAAACCGTTAAGAAAAAAAGCACAAACGATCGAAGATTAAGAGCAAACAAAGTGACTATAAACTCCGCATATCGTCCTGTATGTTGTCAGCCATCTTGCTATCATGGCGGCCGCACGCATCAGGGACCTTTCTTACGCTCCGTCCGCTGTCCGTGGCTAGAAGGGCGCCTTTGAGTGAGAGGAAAAATGGAGCGTGTTCCATAATTCATGGCGCCGGCAAGGAAAGTTAATTTAGCCTTTTTAGAACGTGCCAACTCGTTGAGGCCTTTCCTATTTCTCCAACATCCGGGCAGTGTTGTGAGCCATCTTGAGGCTAAATTTAGGCCAAGCCGCGGCAGGTGACGTGATGAGGGTGGAATGAGATGTGTGTGTGTGTGTGTGTGTGTGTGTGTGTGTGTGTTAGAGAGAGAATTGGGAAGGGATGGACATAATAGTTTGTCGCTTTCATTGTCTTCTATTTTGGTTTTCCTTTCAATCTTCGATATTCTTTGCCTCTCAGATCAGCGTTCCCAATGTAAGAGTTTAAAAAAAACTTCTTATGTTTATTGTTGCCATCGTCTTCTTCGATATCACGATGAACGTCAATTAGCCAACCAGGTAATCAAGAGGGCTCAAAGTCAAACCAACAGCCAACCACCAACCACGAAGTCACAACGCATCGCCGGGTATGCTAGCTGTATGCTATGCGTTGTCACTATTTTGCGGTCTCTGTGACGAGCGACACTAAATAAATAAATAAATAAATAAAGTGGAGGAATGGGGGAGGGTTTTTTTCATACATCATCCTTTTAGTTCACAGCATGAACAGTGCAAGTGTAGCGCGCTTGTCAATGTGGTGGTACGTGCAAGCATGTGTGCGTCCGTGCGTTCGAGCAGGTAACGAAGAGATGTTTCATTTATGTTGCAATTAGAGAAAGTGCTCACAACACAGAGAAGATTAAAGATGAACCGATGAATATAGCAATCACGTCTGTGAAATGGCATTGGACTATTTTTAGTTTCTTTTGTTGATGGATTTTATTGTCATTCGGCAAGTCAGAAATATGCAGTTACAAAGTTCTCGTTCCTAGGTTTTGTTCTGCACCAATTACACGCCCCTTTTCTGCCCCCATTTGTTTCTTTCATATCTGAGGAAGAACATAGGACCAAATAGTTCGACTTCCTAGAATGTCGGATCCTGTCTTCTGCTGTGCGTTTCTCTGTGATCCACAGGGAATTCCCCTTTCAAAAGCAAGAAACAGTATAGCCATTATTTAAAAAAAAATACAGTATGCCTGGGCAATAATGTAATTACTGAGTCATCCAAGAACTTTTTTTTATGTTTTATTTCTTTAGGAAATAGATAAGAGGAGGTGACAAGAAATAAAAAATCAAGGGGCAACGAAATAAGATAGCACCCAGCATACAGCAAAAACCGCAGGGCGAAAGAAAACAAAGAGGCGAGCAAAATTACCACCGCGAACAGCCACAAACGGAGAATAGAACGGAGAGGCTGTCCAAAAGTTCTTCGGTCCCTGCTTATGCTGCTTTCAATGAGATGAGCATTTAAGGAATAAACGTGTTACTTGCACACGACACCTATACAAGTTACCAACAGGTTGTTTTGCTTTAAAGCAGCGCAATAAACACGAGTGCGTCGCACCTCTCTATAAAACAGTTAACCCTTTTTCTAAAGTCACATACTTTATCCGCCCGTCACCTCCGTCGAATGATGACCAGCGTTGTCCTTATCAGTGGTGTATGTCCTCTTCGTGTCACTTCGCCATTCCCACCATCTTTCATTAGTCGAGTATAAGGAACGACCCGACTGGTGTCACCCCGACTGAAAATAATCTTAAACTTTTGGAGCAGGGCAAAAGGATGCAGCAGATGAATATCTTGTTTTGGCGAGTGGTCTCTGTAGGCCAGAGCGTAGCGGTCCGAGAAACATTTGTCATCTTGCTCTCAACGGCGCTTAGGCGGTGCATTATAATCCATTTACCGCCAACATCGTGCTTTCTGCCTAATGGGTTTGCATCGAGGAGCTCATGAATGGGAAGCAGATGGTTTAAAGTGTTTAAAGTCACGGGATTGGCATGTGACCTGGAAGGCACATAGAAGGGTTATTTGCTCCCTGCTATGAGTTATCTCAGGTGCCAGTGCATATAACTTGCAAAACTATCCGAACTTTTGATAGGACAAGGAAAAATATTGGGATTTGATGTCATCTCGGCTACAATGTTTTGCAGATGGATCTCGCTTCGTTGAACGTAACAAAGCGCGATGAATACGTTAAAGTAAAGATAAATGAAGAGAAAATAGAGATTATAGCCAAACAACGAAGCTTTGCAAAGATTAATGAATGTCGTTGATTAATGACTGAACAATGCTCAAGAGACTAAAAAGGGAGCTCTATAAAAAGAGAGAGAACAACATTTTTAAATGTTAATAACCCAAAATGAATTTAAGCACTTTGAATGTAGCAGACTAACCTTAGGATGTGACATTTTAGGTGTTAGTTCTTTGCTTAAACACCACAATTAATAATTGGAATGGTCGTGGAATTTTAAATGTTGCGTCGATTTCCAATGAGATTTTAAATTAAATTTTCTTAATGAAGGACAATGAACAAGAACTATAGTTTGTATTGGAAAAATGTGTGCTGATTTTATCTCCTCTCTCTCTCTCTCACTTTCTCTCAATGTCTCTCCCCTCTGTGTTTGAGTGTGTGTGCGCGTTTGCCTGCGTAAGAGAAAAAGGAGAGAATGTGTGTGTGTGTGTGTGTGTGTGTGTGTGTGTGTGTGTGCGTGCGTGCGTGCGTGATTATCTCTTTGTCTCCTTTTTCCTCCAATTTTTTTGGCGTCCAAACAGCAATTTAAATTCCTCGCCTTCCATTTTCCGTGAATTTTTGCCGGATGATCCACATCCAAAACGCCACGAACCGCCGCTTTCTTAAGTCAACAATTGCCTCCCTTTTATCTTCTGAAACCTCTCTCTTCCTTGTAATACTGCAGCTGCAGTCACATTTCCGCTTGCTCTAAACTAGAGGAATGAGTGCGGAACCTTTGTTTTTGTTTTTATCCTGCTTCATTCTTCTTCTTGTTTCCCGAAGTCCCAGCTAAGAAAGCACGCTTGAGCATGAGCTCTCTCTCTCTCTCTCTCACACACACACACACACACACACACACACACACACACACACACACACACGTACTCAGAGAGAAAGAGGGTGTGTATATGTGCGTGAATTTTTTGGGGGAAACAGAGTGAGAGAGAGTGAGCGTGTGTGTGTGTGTGTGTGCGCGCGCATGAGCACGCACTATTATAATCAGTGAACGTTTTCCTGCAGATCCCAGATGGCCAGTAAGAGCGTCTGTAGTCTTCCCAGAGGCCACCAGAATCAATCAGCGGTCAGTACAGCAACCGATCTATGCTTTCGCCACCTCTTATCGCCTACCACCAGAAGAACTCCATTTTCAGAGTCAAGGTTGTGGCTTTGCTTTACTTAGCAGCTTCTGTTCAACATCGCGTAAAACAGTACTGCGCCCGTGCAAAGTTTCTGCGTGCGTGCGTGCGTGCGTGCGTGCGTGCGCATGCGTGCGCGCGCGCGCGCTTCTTCAAGCCCTTTCAATAGATGCCGTATACTTATTGACATTTTAATTCACACGTAGGCCTGTGCCACCCATGATTGAATTTTTTGTGATGCATGAAAACAATAGTTGGTGGTAAAACATTGTAAAGGGATATCAGTGCCTCAAGCTAACCCTAACGAGTCTTCATCTCTGCTGGCATATAAGAAGTGGTAGTAAGTGGTTCACTGTGTTTAGGGAACGTCCTTCTCCTTCTTTACCTTTTATAGCCTCTATACCTTCTGCAGTATTACCCATAATTTAACTTTCTATGATACCACCTTCTAGAATGCAACCTGCTATAATATAATCAGGTCTCTATTTCTGCTGTGTGTCTGCTTGTGAGCAAGGGGAAGTTATTTAGCCACATAACCACAGCCCGTCCCAGACCTCGGGCTGCTGTTCCATAAGCGTTGTACCACTCTAGCCGTCACCAGGCTAGGGAGAAGGTTTAACGAAGGGAGGAAGTATAGAGTACTGTAGCGAGAAGGCACAAACGCAGACACGCGAGCACACATCTGGACGTAACAATGGTTGTGCTCACTCACTCACTCACTCACTCACTCACTCACTCACTCACTCACTCACTCACTCACTCACTCACTCACTCACTCACTCACTCACTCACTCACTCATATATATAACCATACAACTACATACCTACCTACGCACGCACGCACAGCACAGCACAGCACATAGGCATAAACGCACCGTTTACACGCAGAGAATGTCCGAGCAAAGGAGGGCTTGGACTGGCCGCCTGCTCTTGATCTCATTAATTAGATTTAGCGAAAGTGGCAGTTGGGGGAACCGGTGGTGTGTGTCCGTGAACAACTGAGAGCTGTTGCCTATTCCCCACAGTCAGGACACATGAAAGGCTGGGCAAGAAAGAGCGCTAAATGAATCGAGCTAAGGCTCAAGATCGCCAAGACTTGAAAAAGATATCACCATCAAAATTTTCTTTCTATCTTTCTTTTGTATTCTTTCTTCCATCCTTCCTTCCTTTCTCTCTTTCTTTCTTGCCATATCAATACGGAAATAAACTCATGGCTCAGCTTTTTTCTCAGCCTTCAGCGCCCACAATTTTTCAGTTGGTATGAAGTGTCTCACGTTCGTCACCAAAAATAAAATTTTTGGCTATCACTGCTTTGCAGTACGTACTTCCTTTACTTCGGTCTGGTCTGCTGGTTCTATATTATTATTATTATTACAACATAAAAATGAACATTTATAACGCGCATTTTCTTACTGGCTAGCACGGCTAGCTCACTGGCTAGCTCACTGGCTAGCTCGCTCAATGCGCTGAACTAAAGAACCAAGACAACTGACAGAGAATTAAGATATAGATATAGTAGCTGTCTGGAGGGAGAGGAGAGAGGATTCCAGGGCCTGGTGTTGCTGTTAACAGGTCAAGATGTCAGATTTAAACGGTTTAGATCTGTGCCTCATAAAAGTAGTGCTGTCATCAGGTGACGACATTACACATTTGTCCGAGGTGTGTCTAAAAAGTAACGGGACTGGTGTCACAAACAATTTATTTCAATTCTAAACAACAAACAACATGGTTTTCCCTTCAAATTAATCCCCCTCAAGTTTAATGCACTTTTCCATCCTTCTCTGGGATTCCCCATAGCGCCATCGTTACGGCCCTCTTGAGGGCCTCCACGCCTTCTTAAGGGGTTTCCTTGATGATCCCTTCGAGGCTGGGGAAAAGAAAAAAGTTAAATAGAGTAAGATCAAGTAAATAGGAGATTGTTACAGTAATGGAATGTTCTTCTCGGTCAGGAACTCCTGGATGCTCAGGGTGTTGTGAGCAGGTGCATTGTCCTGCTGAAGCAGCCACGATATGTACTGCCACAAGTCTCGTCTCTTCTTGCGCAATGAGCAAAGCAAACGCAGCAGAATCTCTTGTAGATCTGTTGATTGACCAAAATATCAGGTTAGATGATAACACAATCCGCTTATCCCTCGGCCACGAACTGCCGAATGCTCGGGGCGTTGTGAGCAAGTGTATTGTGACTGTTTCACCTCGACAATGCATCTGCTCACAACGCCTTGAGCATCCAGCAGTATATCCCAAAGATTCAGTAGGAGCAGTCATCTCTCTCACCACAGTCTTTCTCTCTTACACACACACACTCTCTCTCTTTCACACACACACACACACACACACACACACACACACACACACACACACACACACACACACACAAACACAAACACACACAAACACACGCATGCACACAAACACAGATCCACGAAGGTCAAAATAAAGCCTGGAGATCCGTGTCAACACCGATGTCACCCGGTCAAAAGAAACTGGTCGCTAAAATCCCAGTATGGCACATGATTGCTTTCATCCAAGAGGCTATCTTTTCCCAGGCACATCTATAGTGACATTGTCACTTGAGTGAGTCACTTTCCATGATGTATCCATTTTTCTTGAGAACACCCAGGTCTTTACAGTTCTTTTCAGGAAACATGTATTTCGAACAATGCTAAACGGATGATAAATAATAATGCATGTTATAGTTCACCTCACTATGTATCGTCATGAACAATAAGAATATATAGGAAATGTGTCGAAAAGTACAATCGAGTATTCAACGGACTGTTTCCAGGGGATACTAACGTTGCAAGTCGTTTTGATATTATTTTGTGCTGTATTTGACTATGGGTGAAGGGGGCGCATAGCTGTTTATTCCAGTACTGGCTCAAAGGAAGCCCTTTTTAAAATGCATTGCTGGCAACACCTAACGTGTTCTAATTTCTTCTGCTGGGCTTTTATTTTACCACGAGAGTGGACGCACGAGTAACATCTCTGACTGTGACGTCGCGTGAGTCTAGTGTGACGTCCTTTGAGACTGAGTGTGAGGTAGAGTGTAACTTTGAGTGTAACATCATCAGCTCTGCTCTCGGTGAAGGGCGGCCATTTCTTTCGGCACTCTGACAACGGTAACAGTTTTTCTTTCAGTCGCGTTCTCAAGAAAAAAAGAGAAGGCGAAACAATGTATTTGGAGAAAGGCAGGAGAGAGGATCTCTTCACATGGGTAAGAATTACATTCACTATTTAAAGTCACTGCAGCAGAACCTACTCCCAAAACCGAGAAACAGTACGTGACAACTTGCCTCCCCATGTTCCTGCAAGGCAATTCTGTGTGTGTGTGTGTGTGTGTGTGTGTGTGTGTGTGTGTGCGTGCGTGCGTGCGTGCGTGCGTGCGTGTGGGTGTGTCTGGGGGTGTGAATAGGGGGAGTTTAGCGTAAGAGAGAGACAGTCACAGAGAAAGAAGATTGAGTAAGAGAGAAAAAGAGAAAGAGCTTATCAAAGAAAGTTATTGATTACACTGTTGTGTTGGCAGGAGCGATTTTCTAGGGGATCCTTCTTTCCTTCGGTAAAGTACGACACAAGCCTGCATGCTTGGCTAGGGTATTAGTTCCTTTATCAATGCCAGTGCGCTTCCTTTAAGCACCGTTCACATGACATGACAACAAACGTTTCCATGCTACGTGTAACAGCACCATTCTGGTAACTCTCACCTCTTTGTAAGGCAAGAAGTTCTGTTTTGTCCGTAATTCTGCCCCTTGACTTCCGCTTCTGCGCTCGAAGGCACGTGACTCCCCAAATGTCTCATGGTTGTCCAATCCATCTCCAAACATTGGGGGCTGAGGCTCGATGCAGAGTCGTGCTAGCTGATGGTGGATGTGGTAACAAACCTGCTAATATTTTAAAGGACTTTTGGCTGAGGCGTTAGCATTAAGCTAAAGGCCTCCAAAAACAAACGAGGGACAAACTCTCGGTCTCCCTCAAGAGGCTTCATTCAGGGCATTATCGTCCATGCTCCAGTTCAGAATCCTCTGGGGTCGTAGTAAGAGTGATCGCGGAAGAAAGCTCTCGCCTAAAAAAAATGGTCTCTTGTGAAGGCAGCTTAATAGGCCACGCGCATGGAAACACTTCATCGTGGTTGTCGCTGCCTCCTGGCTGCGTCAAACGCGTGGTGTGATCAGACACAGGGACGCGTCTCGTAGGAAGCCCCGCTACTTAAATAGAAGCTAGGTGGCGCTGCCCGACACCCGGCGACGATGCTGGGAGCCGCAGCCGAGCTCGGAGCACGACGGACACTACTGTGACGTCACAATGCGCGCGTGCAAGTAGGGGCTGCGAGGCAAGTCGTGGCATTGCCCAGTCTCACGTCTGCACGAACTTCTCGACAGGAGCGGAAAGGAAACTTCCAAGTGCAAGGTTTGCAAGGGCCTTCAGCCTTCCGTGTGCCAGAGTAGACCTGCCCATTCTTCTGCTTAGCTCCGCCCCCGTGGGCCCTCCCCGACCCCCCCCACCCCGCACTGTGTCACGCAGGGCGTCACTGTGTGATTGCAGAGGACCGGGTGGGGGAGGGAGAGGAGGGTGGTGGTGGTGGTGGTGGTGTTGGCCGGTCACTGGAACGTCTGTTGGTAGTGGATCGCGCTGCCCGTGCACTCGTAACCAGAAGCAAATGAAAGCAGCTGAAAGAGGTATGTTAAAAATGGCCATCATCCCCGTTTCAGAATGCGAAGGCTGCCTATATTCTATTTAAAGAAAGGGAGCCGTTAACAGGGGTGGAAATCTTCTGAGAAGATGAAACGCTTGATTAATCTCAGTAGGTTAAATTTCAAATAGCAAGGTACCTTTGAACACAACTAATCTAATTTTGCTTTTTAACACTTTTTCCTCTTTTTTTGTCGTTAGAAGGAGGATGGGGAGCTGTGTTAGACTGAAGAAATCAATTGGCGCGACCTAGGGTCACGTGGTTATCCACCCCACCCCACCCTCCATCTTTGTCATGCACGTGCCAGTAGGAGGAGCTGCTACTTACAGCATTTCTTTCACGACATTGTTTGCCATGATTAAAGTCATAAAGCCAGCCCTAACGAGAAACTCCGGAATGGCGGTAAAAAGAAAGGCAAGAAAAGAGCATTAAATATAAAGAAAGAAAGGCACTTCCATGACCTCTAAACCTCTAACTGCACTCCCGGGAGGCGCGGAACAAATCAGGCAGAGTTAGGTTCGCTCTTGCACGTTATCAACAATTTTTGCTTCCGCTTTTCTTTCAACGCACACTTACACACACACACACACACACACACACACACACACACACACACTATCTCTCTCTCTCACACACACACACACACACACACACACTATCTCTCTCTCTCTCTCACACACACACACACACACACACACACACAGACGTACACACAGACGTGCACACACAGGTTACTTTGGAAACTGTGAAGGACCAGCTTGAGTCATTTATTGTTGTTACTGTCACTCACGACGCGTGGCTCCGTTTGACCACGAACTTGTATCACTGGACTGCTTGCAGACGATTTTTTCAGTTCAGTCGTAGAACGAGGCTGGTGTGTACAAAGCTTCCGGTTTATTCACATTCATTGTTGAAGCTCACCGAGACTAACAGCGGAGGACCTCGCAAGAGGCTCAGCGTTGGTCTCGGCAGACAGACAGCAGTCCACCCATACACGTCCGTGGTTTGAAATGTTGACCCAAACCACACCTCTGTCCACCCGTCATTTGCTGGTCACGTGGACGCTGCTACAGTTCGCCATAGAGGTAAACCCACAAACATGGTCTACACTCTACATTGTACGGGATCGGAAGTGTATAAGATAATTTGTGGGACAGAATCTTTGTCCTTCAAAACAAACTTGAATAGATAACTATGCTAATAAATAGTGTAGCCTTTTGGAACTTGCGGTGAGTTTGCTCTACTGCAGTGATAAGAGGATAGTGATATGTAAGGGTTCGATTCCTAAAGTAGTTTTTTAAATTGTTTTGCCTGCTTGCGTTTAATTTTAATTTTATTTACTTTCTTTTTAAGATCATTTGTGCTTTTATTTTTATATGTGTATTTTTAACACGTTAGAATTAGATCAAGGGTCTGTTTTCCTGAAAAGACAGTGAGAGATGGGGTGGTTTGGTGTACAAACATATATGTAAATATGTAAATGTGTAAACATCTGTGTAAATATGTAAACTAAAAGTCAACTTCTTCGAAAGTTAACATGATCCAAAAGAGAACTGATTATTGCTCACTGTCCTTCGTGCTAGGTCTTCAGAATACATTTTTCATTTCTGTTTAAATCGCTTTAGACAATATATTTTTATGCGCTTCAGCTGGCTTTAGGTAGAGGACATGTCGTAGGAAAACGATCCGGCTGCGAAAAAAACAGGAAAGCCATCCTAAAGACCAGTCTGTTTTCGTCCTCTCGAGTTTCGACTATTATAATTCTCTTTCAGCGGTCATTCCCTAATCTCTTTCTTGATAGAATTTTAGAAGAACGCTGTTCGCCTCACCTGGATATTGTTTAAATCTGAACATAAAACATCCGTTACTCGCTCTCTTCTCTGAATAGCCTATAAACTATCCACACTGACCGCATAGCCTATAAACTATCCACACTGAACTACTCTGCTGTTTCAGACTCTGACCCTCGGTACCTGTCTGAGCCCATTGGCATCCATACTCCCGCATCCAACTACTCCTCTTCTTCCAACATCAGGCTTCTTCCAGCCCCATTAACTAAGACAAAGACGTATGGACTGAGGTCCTTTTCACCACCAAGCTCCATCAACTTGCAATAAATTACTCGTTAGCCTACCTCACTCATGCTCTTGAACTTCATTTAAATCCAGATTTAAGACTTCTTTTTTTTAAATCAGAGATTTCACACAACCATATCCAGAATCTGAGCTTCAGTAATGTGTGTTTTTTTTATTTCTTTGTGTGTCAGTGTGCTTGTGTATATATATATGTGTGTGTGTGTGTGTGTGTGCTTGCGTGTGCGTATGCGCGTGTACATGTGTATGTCTTTGTGATGTCCTGGGCACGATTCTTGTGACTGTTTTACGGTTATTATCTCAACTTCAACAGTCGACGTGTCCTCTTGAAGATCAAAGTGTCTCCAACTGTCTAGTGCGATTGGTTTTCTTTCTTTCTTTCTTTCTTTCACACACACACACACGCACGCACGCACGCACGAACTCTCGCTTACTCTTTGATCGAAAATGAAAAGCAACAAAAATATTTCTTGCTGGAATATGCTTGCAAACATTTCTGTTAGTGTAGAAATTACGTCAGTGAGAGGTTACTGAAATCATTCTATGGCACCGCGATGTCGCCACCAGCATGTAGCATCTTAGTACTGCCCAGGGTCGGGAAAGTCAAATGTAACCCCTACTGCACATCTTAACCTCACATTCCTTGACAATCTATTTTATGAGTAGCCATTGCCAACCAACTCTTGCCTGAATGACTCAACTGCCAGATTCTCATCATCCATCCATGCAACATCGCTTGTCACCTGCTTTTTTTCTTGCTTCTATTCATCTCGCTTAATTAATTTTCGTCCTCTTTCAGAAAGAATTTTGGAGAAACATCAAGTTTAAATAAAGACCTCGACATAAAAGAGGTTTAATTTCTGCACACACACACACACACACACACACACACACACACACACACACACACACACACACACACACACAGAGAAAACAACCGAAATAACAATCACAAACAAACCTGAAAGTGACATGTAGATTTGCTTTTGATGATAGAGACAATTTGGACAACTGATGGTTGTAAACCATGCAAGACTGGAGGAAACTACTGTCTTGTCCTCCACTGTTTTTATTTTTTTATACTCGACGGACGGCGTAGAACCCGAGCCGATTGTCTCCAACTGCCTCGGCCAGCCGTGTGTCTGCCTGGCTGCTGCTGCTGCTGCTGTCGCACGACGGTCCCCAAGGACCCGCAGCCTTCATGCTGCGTGTATGTGGGAGTGGGTGGGGGGAGAGAGAATGTGATCAGTGAAGGAATTGTTCTGCTGCACACACCAGGCACTGACCTGTACCAAAGTCTCTTTGGATCCGGCGATGGAGAGACTACAGGCAGAATGTCTGACAGCTTATCGTCTACAACATGGAAAGCGATTTTAAATGTAGAAACAGTCGTTGCGGGTGGGAGCCTTTAACAATGTTTTCTTTCACAGAAGGGGGTCAGTTTACGGAAACACCGATTTTCCAAACTCCAAGTCATCCAACCTCGAACAGGGAGACAGTGACGGTGTGTCCCCCGTGGGCTATTTTGTGTATGGTTGTGTTCTCGCTGGCGCTTTTTTTTTTTTAATGGAGACTATCAGGCTGGTCCTCGTTGAGGTGCTATTTCATTGCGAGAGGAGATAAACTGTGATGCGCTTGACTGTTTTTCACACACACACACACACACACACACCCGTTTGTGCAAACAATATGCGTGGAAACAAGAAGTACACTCGCGCACTTGTACACAGGCCCAGATACAGACTTGATGCGACACATAGATGTACACAGACTCTCTCACAGACAAGAACACGTGGACTTACAAAACACAAGTATACTCGTGCACCAACACGTATATATTTAAAAAAAAGCTGAGCCCTCCACATGAGAATGCAGAATACACATTCCGCATGAAATTAGACAACACACTGCATACGATCAAGACAACACATTTATTCATACATACAACTGTTGATCACAAATACACACACAACACGCGAACACACACACACACACACACACACACACACACACACACTTCTATAGGAGACGAGATAGTGTCGACAGTCCTCATCGACGTATTCCAGCAGGGTGCACCAGCTGCTGCAATGTTGAACTGTCAGTCACTCCCTCCGAGACTCTTCCTATCCCCCCCCCCAGCCCCTCCCCGACAGCTTTGTAGTACTGCACCAGGTGCCGCAGTGTTGGAAGGAAAATCGAAGTGAGTGCTTCACATCCTCGGTTCACCGTCACTGCCTCCCTTTACTGGGTCCTTCGTCGCTCTTCGCTCATCTCGCGAAACCAAAAAAAGATATGCATCAGTCGACGACAGCGAGCGAGAGAGAGAGACTGGGGGCTGGGGGAACTGAGAGAGAGAACTGGAAGGAGAGGTATAAAGAAAGTTTATCATACTCACAAACTAGTCCTTGTTATCGAAACCATCTTCGTTAGTCTCTGACCCTCATCTTCCTCTGGATTCCATCCCCACCCCTCCCCCTCCTCCTGCCTACCCAGCAAGGACGAGGACGGGTAGTCTGTGTCTACTGGAGGACGAGCTCTGCTGGCGCGCTGCTCGTCGCAAGGGGCGTGCAGCCAGTGGAACGTGCGGGGCCTGACTGCTACTCTCCCCTCACCTCCCCCTCCTTTCCTCCCTCCCTCCCTTTCCCCCGCCCTTTCGCCCTCATCTATTGAATTTGTCGATTAGTTGAAAGTGATAGTGAAGAGCAGAGGCTTGTAGCTATCGGAACCGAAGCCAAGGCACTGTGTGTGTGTGTGTGTGTGTGTGTGTGTGTGTGTGTGTGTGTGTGTCCGTGTTTGTGTGTGTGATAGAGAGAGAGAGAGAAAGAGAGTGATTGGTGGATGACCAATGGGGATGGTGACCAACGGGAGGAGGGTGGGCTTAGGAGAGTGTTTGGCAATCGTGTGGAGACAATAGAAATAGGCGAGATAGTCGATGAAGCAGGGGTGGGTATGGGTGGGGTGGGGACAGCCTCAGAAAGAGCGTTGGGGAGTGGGGACCAAGAGAGATTAAAAAACTTAGTCTCAACACTGCCGACCGTCTGCGTGGGAGAGCTAGCCATCGAGAGACAGAGAGAGAGAGAGGTTCGGGGGAAGTGGGATGAGGTGGAGTCGGGGTAGAAGGGAGCGCGTCAAGAGCGCGAGCGAATGGTAACAAGCTACAAGCTACAAGCTCGGGTCACAAACGCTTTCGATTTTTCCCCGGCACCGCACAAGGACCGCACTCCTCTCTCCCTCGAGACAGCCGAAACCCAGGCAGTGCCGAGGAACCGTTTCTGCACACACACACACACACACGCACACTGTCGGTTATTTCTAAACGGTCGTCAGCACGGGAAGGGGTGGAATGAGAGGTAGGGGGCGGACACTATCGCTTTGTGCAGCGTGACGTACATGCCACCCATCTACCCGCATATGTGTGTGCATTTGGTGGTGGTGGGGGGGTATCTTGAGCAGGTACAGGAGGGTTTCTATAACGCCGGTGGCTTCTACTTGCGCACAAGGAAAATACCGATATTGTTACTGGTATGCCGAGAAACAAGATACTTGCATACTTTTACAGCTGATCGTACCAGTAGATCAGTATGTAACTGGAGACTTTAATTTTCTTACTTGTCTTAACAAATATAAGAATGTTTTTACAGCGGACGATTGTAAATATATGAAATTCCGTGAAAAGCTTGAGAGACATGCAAGTTTTTGAAAAGTATTCCTTTGGGTCGAAAAGGTTAACGTACCGGGAGTATTAAATGCTGTACACCTGGCAGGTATTACAATCGCCGCCTAGGTGGCTTAATCTTTTTTTTGAGCTCGAAGCCTACTATTTACAAAGCAGAAAATATGTAGACTTTTGTCCTACGTATACACGGAAATCAAATGAGTGCACAGGTACACTAGCCATGACGTGAGTGCACAGGTACGTTAGCCATGACATGAGTGCACAGGTACGTTAGCCATGACATGAGTGCACAGGTACGTTAGCCATGACATGAGTGCACAGCCACATCAGCCAATCGCAAGACATGACTGTACAGCCACGTAACCAATTACACAACAAGGGTGGCCCGTGTCCCTTCCAGGATCGAAATGAGGTTCCCCCGCCCACATGACAGGGTACATCTGGACATGGTATCGTTTACCTTGCCGTACTGAAGACATTAGGTTTCGTTCCTGTGTCAGGAAAACGTCTTCGCCCTTTAGTGCAGCTTCCCTCTCTCTCTCTCTCTCTCTCTCTGTCTCTCTGCCCTGATAATTTCAAGATTCGCCCAAACCACTTACGTCTTTTCTGTGTGGACGGGAGTTGCTTTTTACTTCATGGAATAATTCTTTTTGTAATTCCTCACAGGTGGTGTGAACTTTATACATTATAAAAGAATCTTCTCGTAGCACTTCATCTCCACGACTATATTCTCTTTTTGCAAGAATGTTGTCAGGGTACAAGTCTTACATGTATAGAAGAATATGGAGATGACCAGGGATTCTGGAGTGGAGGGAGATGTCATTCCGGCAGTATTTAAGTCATCTTTCATTCTGGTGAGTCCTGATGTTGTCTTGAGTGGAGGGAGATGTATTTCAGTTGTATTTCAGCCTGGTGAGCCCTGTTGTTGTTTGGACTGGAGCGAGATGTAGTTCAATTGCATTTCAATTTGGCAAGCTCAATGTTGTCTACTCTGTTCTGTAGAGCATCTCAGGCTTTGAGCCTTTGTCTGAGGCAATTAATTCCAATCATTTGAAACTGTAGACTTGAGCTTCGCGCCATCGACTCTGATGTCTGTGTTGATGCTGTTAGTGGCATTGCATGTCAGCTTAGTCTTTTTTGCCCTGTGTTCTTCGCCGAACAATGCTGATTTTTTTCAAGGCTATAAACACGATCAGTGAGCTCTTGCTCTTTGCCAGCTAACTCATCTATTTCACCGATATAACTGCAGGTTGTTGAATGCCTCCAGCGTTGACAAAATCTTCGCGTCTTTTTATTTCATCTCCTATGATTAACCTAAGGAGGGACTTTAGGGGAGAGTATAAAGAATTCCGATCACTATTCTGATCATTGAGTCGCCTATACTGCCATTGAAGATGATAGATTTGGTGATTTGGTCAAGTAGACGTTCTGCGACTTTGATCAGGTTGGTGTTGATGCTGTACTTCCATGGTTTTGCCTATAGTGCTGCATCCAACAATGTGTTAAATGTCTTTTTAAAGTCTGTGAAGACATGGTCGAGAGCCTGTTGGTGTTGGCGGTGGGGAGGTACCGTTATACTGTCACAGAAAACCATGATACCTGTCTACAACCACCCTCCACTCTCTGAACAACTCCGGAAGACGCTGGTGACAGACACGGGACCACATTCTACTCACCGCTGGCATTTACCTTTTTCCAAACTTTTTTCCCAAATCATGGCTTACAGAATCCTTGTTCTCTACATTGGCCTTGTGTCGTTTTGTGACGTTTTCAAGATGGCTGATCATTTCCGGGATCACAAGAGCTTTCAGTCTAATTGTTTTCCTCGTTTGGGCCTCTGGGAAGCTGCGACTCATCATCTTCGAGGTCCTTGATAGCGAAGCCACATTTGACGGCTGATGACATGTCTCGAACAAGTTTGCTCGGTCTGGAAAATTAAATGTCCAAATACCGTCAGCTTAGACGTGGTGGGGATTACAAAAAGATTGTGGTGGGACGGGAGGGGGGTGAAGGCCAGGGCATGAGGTTGGAAATCAAAAGGAAGAGAAATAAGCCAGACGAAAATTGGAAAAGATTAAGGCTTGTGCTGTCGCCATCATTTTCATCATGCTTATTTCTTTCATTTCCCTTCTGTTGTTTAGACCAATATTCCAAAGATCTGCCTATAAAACTGCAGAATTTGCAGTGGTTCCATCAAACGCTCTTGTGGGTTACTGTGGATGTCGTGAGGATCCTCGCACCCCCACCCCTACCACGAGCAGGCAGTCTAAGCAATGATGTAATACCTGAGACTATTCCTGCTGTCGTACTGTAGTTACATTCGTACCTGCATTTTAAGTTAGACTTTCCTTCCTTCCAACTGTTGCTCGTTCTTGTAAAAGTGATCCACGATCATCAAGATTATCATCTACCCTAAAATAGGTCACAAGCCTAGACACCCGAGTTTCCATCATTCAGAATAGTCGATGTTAACCTTGCAGGCTCTCTTCGGAGAGTTTACCCCCCCCCTTCTCGCTCAGTTAAGAGCGAATTGAAAAAAAAATTGCAGAAACGATCAGAAATCTGTGTCACAGACACGAGATGAAATGAAGCGAGCAGAAGAAAGCGGTTCTGAAACATGAGGCAAAGTTAAAATGCCGGGGAAGGCTTATCAATAAAGCTGCGGTGATTTACCTGTTGTGTGTGGAGTCGCACTGCACCTGCAGAGCCCGAAGACGCAATCGATGCAACCCACTGAGGTGTCTGGTGGCGGATCACCACACACAACGACGGCAATAATGACGGCAACGACCATGATACTGGTGACGATGACTTTTTTTTCAGTGTTAATGCTTGTGCAGACCTTGGAAGCTGGAGAATGGTCCAGACAGCATTTCGATGGGCATGCATCTGGCAACTAAAGCAGCTCCGGGTTCCGGTTCCAGTTTTGAGGGTTTAGCAGAACATCGTGGTCACCCTGTTGAAAATTTACAGGTCAATGGACAGAAGGCCTGGACAGTTTAAAAATGCGAGGTTGAAATTAGATGGTTACATAAAATCTTTAACCCTGCACCGAGTGCCCACAAGTGCTTGTCCTGTCGTCAGAAACGACACGGTTAAACGGAATCGATGTAAGTGACGTTGCCACGTCAGACCTGCTCGTCAGGGATGTTGGGGAAGAAGTGCATTGCTGTTAGCAGCGGCTTGACGGGGGGATTTCTATTAGAAGCAAGCACGATCCTAATGCAATGTGCATGCATTTCACGAGTCCTCGTATCGCGGCGTCTCTCTTGCCAATGCCATGTCGTCCACGAGAGCCTCTTGCAGACGATTGAACAACAAATGATTATATTTAGACCTACAGTCTGTTATCGTTGATTTGGACGATTTCCCTTTCACTAACTGCTTGATGATGACTTTCTTCTGCATATTGTTTTTCACGCTGATCTTTACCTGCCTTGATCTACTTACTGCTTTCTTTTTGAAAGCAACTGGCTGTCGCTGCATTGTGTACTGTTGTATCACATCACCGCCCCATCTTGGTAAGAGAAATTCGCCATAATCTTATACTTCTCTTGCACAGCGAAAAAAGAGAGAATTTTGTGGAATAAATAAACATCTCTTGTAATGCAATACACATCGCTATTCCAGTGATTGCTTTTAGGGAGGGTGAGGGCGGAAGAAAGAACAGCGCCGGAGGTTGAGAGACCCAGTTCCAGTCACCTCCCTGTATTTAGATGGTGAGAATTCTGTGGCAAGCACCTTAGTAAAACCACTCACAACGGACATCGGACATTGACGATGATTCCCTTGCTCCACCACCATCACCACCCAATCTACACTCCCACCCACCCACATACCCCCCCCCCAAAAAAAAAAGCTTCGCCCAGCATGTGATGAACTTTCTTCAGCTGAGGGAGGTTGCTCACAAATAGAGAAAAACGCGCGACAACATTGGCAGCTTCCGGGTCAGTAATCGTTTTGTTGGCTCGTGAAAACCCCCTCACTTCCGGATTTTTTTAGTCGTCTATATTTATTATTTATTAAGAGCAGAGATCAGTAGAATCTGTTTGGAGAATTTCTCCTTCTTTTTCTTCTCTCATCTTCTTCTATTCCCGCCTGTGTTTATGTTGAAGACGCCTACAACTAATTGTGTGAGACCTTTGTGAAGGCTTTCGTCCATTTAAAATTTGATGCTGATATCAGTGAAGCCTATTTTTCCAGATTTTATCAATGGTCTTTAATTTTTTAATTGGGCTTAACTGTTTCTGTGGCTCCTTGATTCCTCGTGAAATATAGAACAGTTACTAGTCCTGACATTGTTGCAGATCTACCGTGCGAGGTCACGAAGAGATTGCAACACTTCTCTGTCTGTCTGTCTGTCTGTCCGTCCGTCCGTCCGTCTGTTGATCTTATCCACGCTCCTAATGACATCATCTTTTATCCATTTTAAGCCCATGCAGCGATTTCATTGACTTATTAACCAAAGCCAAATCACAAGACGTCCCCTCTCTTCAAGTCTTCGTTAAGACTGTTAGGCACAAAGATGATAGAAGTCTGTGTAGGAGGAGTGGAGTGGTTTCTCCCTTGTATACAAACGACCAGCTCCCTGCTCTTGCAACCTGCACGAGTGTCTGCTGGTCATAACCCAGCTGCAAGGATCGCTGTGCTGGTCATGTGGTGCACTAGGGACCCCAGCTATTGGCTAGCAGGACGGCTCTAATTAAGGCTGGATGACTTTAATTAAGATGGCGTCACGCGCAAGCCTAAACAATGAAGCACTGACATGTGGCAACGTTTAACACTTGTCATTGTCACTGATTTATGTGTGATTCATTCATTTATTCATTCATCCCTCGACTGGTACTAGTCACTGATCCTCAGCTCATAGCCTACTAGCCGTAAGAACAGCGAACTATAGCATGGTAAGTGGTTCACTGTGTGTAAGGCAATGACAGTTTAGCCCATCGCCTTCACATTGTCGGCCACGTTTGAAGGCTGGCCAAGAGAAGAGTGGTGACCCTGAGAAATGGAAGCACTTTCCCACTTAATAACAACGACAGTGGGGCTACTTCTGTCTTTAATAACCACGAAAGAACACCAGGAAAAAGTCTTGAATCACACGAGGTTTCAAGACAACGAAAGATCAGGAAATAATCAGAGATTTACTCAAACACAATCAACAAGCAACAGCTCAGAAATATTTATACTGAGCTGTTATAGAAACATGATTCTTTACATAGAAACAAAATACTGTTAAAAGGAAATTTGGGGGCGCAGATTGTTTTCTCTGGTCATGAATCGTTAGAGAATCTCTCTCTCTCTCTCTCTGACTCTCTCACTAGAAAATTATTCGTTTGTTTTCGCTGAAGTAAGCATAAGGCATTACGACTTTTAGAGGACGGTAAGAAAATGGTAGGGGATGTAGGCCGCCACAGAAATAAAATACATTTCACCGTAGTGAAAACACGTTGGCTTTCATTTAATTTGATTGATAGCGAGACAGAGACAGAGAAAGTGAGTGAGACAGAGGCAGAGACACAGAGGGGGAGATAGAGAGAGAGACAGAAGGCAGACGACTGACCGTCTTTCCATATTCGATCAGATCTTGTGTCTTGGCCTGTCTTACACTCCATGCACGTGGCATCCGCCGCCCATCTGCCGTTGCCATGGCAATGGCATTGCTGTCAGCCCACTGCGTCTCCTCGCTGAGGAGGGGGTGGGGGAGAGGGAGGAGAAAGTGAACACGCCAGAGCTCAGTGTGCGTGTGAGTGAGTGAGTACAAGAGAAAGAGACAGAGAGGGAGAGAGTTAATGAGATGAAGGGTAGTTGTGCGTCTGCTGCTCATACAGAATGTGAGCCCAGAGTAAACCCAAAGTCTTATTTCGGCTTCTTGAAATTTGGGTTGAGCAGTCAGGAAGTGGTGTGCTGAGGAAAAGGAGAGAAAACCAGGAACATTCTTCTGTCCTGGTCTTCATCGACCCTACGGACTCTGCCGAAACCATCGGCACCGGCTACCGCGCCCCCCCCCCACAAAAAAACCCGGATTGTATTGATTGCTCTACTCTCTGTATTTGCCAGTTTCGGATACTCCAAGGAAGAAAGCCTTGCAGAGCTGCCCCCTCCCACAAAAATGGGAAAAAGAAAAAAAAAACACCCAAATCTCCCGTTGTGACCCACTTTCAAACCGTTACTTCAGAAAAATGTGCTGCTGACTGTTGGTCTGTCTTATCTGTTATCCTACTCATATCCATTCTTTATGTCTGTCTGCTTGCCTGTCTGTCTCAGCAACTGATTCTTTCTTTACAGTCTGCCTACCCGCTTGTCAAAGCTGGATCTCGGAATTGATGTATTTCTACGAAACGAAAATGGAATGCTGGATTTTTTGTAATCTCTTTCCGCTTAGTATGTGAAAATATTAGCCTTAAATCACCTGATTTATCAAAACTGCTGAATGACAGAAGCTGCAATATTATAAATTTGTACGCGGCGAGTAGCTTCAAACAAGAAACTGGCGCAATATCGGTATTGTTATTGTTAATTATTATGGCTGTGCTCGTGTCAAAATATATTCCAGGCTGATCTGTCGGGTTGTACATGTGTGGATATGTTTATGTATGTATTTATGTATGTCATTCAGATGAACGGAATGTACGGGAGAATAATAATAGTAATCAATAATAATAATCAATAATAATAATAGTAATCAATCTCCCTTTTTGTATTGCTCTGATCTGTGTGTGTTGTGTTAGATAGGACGAGATATTGTCTCTTCTGAGATACTGTTTTAATAATTATCAATAATAATTAGATCTTATTTAATAATAATTAATTATTTTATATGCAGTAATATTCTTTACAAGAATATGTTGAGATTTGTAAACACAATTTGGAAAGGAAAATTTAATGTGACTTTAGTATGTGCTTTACAGCTTTTACCGTATCTCTATTTACAGTCTTTACACCATTTCTTTTACACTCTTGACAGCCACTCTCTCCCTCTTTGTCTCCCCCCCCCCCAACTTATAGGTCGCACCGTTGTTCTTATGAGTCATGAGAAATGGTTGTATGACGACCAGGTCTTATCTGTTGTGAAAATGTACAAATATCTTGGTGTCTTTTTATCGACGTCTGTCTTTTTCTTACACTCTCAATGACATGGCGAGTGAAGCAAAAAAAAAAAGAGGACTAGTTGCAATACTTAGATTGATTTGGACCGTAGGTGAACACTCCCCAGGTGTATTTTTTTAACCTGTTTGATGGGCAAATTCAACCCACAATCAGCTCATCCTTCCCCTCACTCCCAACTTCACGCGTGTTTTAGGCGAGATGAACACAAACAAAGAGAAACAAACCTTAACGAATGAACAAAGAGAAATGGCCATGCGTGCACTTTCTCTGATTACAGAAGTATAAAAACATATTGACTCCTAACTCTGCATTTACTGTATATATATGACAGCTTAAAAGTAAAAGTGAATTTATATTTTTAGTGATATGCTTTTCAACTCTTGGACTGTTGAGATACAAATATTTATTGGGGTTTTTTTTCTCAGAAGTCGACATTCAGATGGATATTGAAAAATGAATTTTTTTAAAAGTTAAACTGCATCATATTAATGAGTCAAAAACGACATCAAGATCATTTAAACACTTTTTTTCATTAGAAAAGAATGAGGGCGAGAAATGTACAAATTGTTTTAAATGTCTATAGCTGATTAGATATTAAAACTGTGGAAGCTATAATCTGGTAATTATAAGACTTTCAATGTCTCGTATATTGCTTTGTTTTCTTTTCGTCTTTAGTTTCACAATATCCATCCAGTAGCATTATTTACTAGTGGTAGTAGTAGAAAGAGGCGCTGGTGGGTCGTCTGCTGCAACGTTTTTCCCAAGTCACGACATTTCGTTTGTTTGGTTTCAGGACTTCATTATGCTTAAGCTGAGTCAGCAAATACATTTTTTTGACAATTTTTTTAATAGTAAGTATCGACGGTTCAAATACCGCACTTATAGTGATGACCCGACATGAAAACCAGAAAAGGTCAGGCTCAGGTTGGAGTGATGGGTATATGAATGCCTAATTCTCCAACGGACCTTCTCATGGGTTAGCGACATTGTCCACGGTTGTCATACTATGGTATATTTTAAGCTATTATGTATTCGTAATAATCTACTCCCGCTGCAAAATGTTATCGGACATCAATGGGAAAAGTCTAGTAGTGATGTACTGATGGTGACTGAGGATGGTAGTAGCAGAAATGAGCAAAGGACCTTCATTGCCATCAGGATTTGCTTCAAATTAATGAAATTCATTCGCCCGTACGATAAGTATCATTGACGATGGACCAGCAGGCGTGTACGTCTCCTTTTACAATCGCCATTACATGTACATGGATAATAACAAGTCTCCATCCCCCCACCCCCCAAAGCAGGAAAAAAGGTGGTCCCCGCTTTGGTGATATTCGCTTCGCATCCCATCATGCACCGTACAGGTCGGCCGTGACTGGGCATGAGGACTTTTGCTGGCGGGCGTGCGAAACACCAGGCCCCTTACACAGGACTGTTTGCGCTAAAAGAGAAGAAGGCACAGACAGCCATGACAAAACAGCTGCAAGAGAATCGTTTCCGGTGGCCGTATGAATATTCATAAAGCCATCTCCCGCACGTGCCGTAACGGCGCGAATGGGCCGTAACTTGGCGGCGATGGTGGACCATCATGGGACAGGCTCCCGGAAACAGTAATATGGCGGTCACTTTGATAGCCGTGGCGGGGGCCAGATTTAACTTCTGCTTAGAGTGCAGATAATTGGCTCTTTGGACAGTCAATGAAATGATAATGGTACGTGGTGCTGATTGTGGTGGCGATGGAGAGGGACTTAATTACCCTCCCCTTGTTAATAGGCAACGGATTTTTGGTCCATGTGTGGGTGGTGACTGTCTGGAGAAGACAGGAGATTGGCAGGAACGTGTGGGGGAGTATTCATGTGTGTAAATATTGCGCGTGAGTACATGACCCATGTGTGTATAGGTGTGTGCGTGCTGCCGCGCGCGTGTGCATATGTGTATGTATGTATGTACGTGTGTGCGTGCGCGCGAGGGGTTACTGTATTTGTGGGTGCGTCTGTGCGCGGTATATATTGTGGATGCTTGTAAATGTGGAATGGGATGGTTTAGAACACGGGAATAAGTATATAAATAAATATAAAAATGATAAACATTTTTATTTCAAAATGCTTTAAAAAGGGGAAAGATAAAATCCAGAAAAATAATCCAGTAACGTTAAATAGACGTAGGTACACATATAAACTATAGACACGGATTAAATATAGACATATACAAACCGGAAAAAATGACAGGAAAGAAAAAATCTGGACGAACAGAATAAAGAAAATATTGACAAATTATCGGAGGGAGAGAAGAAAACAAATATGGTCCAGCAGATGGTAAAAGCCCAGATGTAACATAGACCAACGGATGAACAGAAAGAAGAAGGAAGACGAATGCGTGGAATAAAAAAAAAGGAGTAAACGCAATCGGATGGACTGAAAGAAACAAGAAAATTCGGACGAACGGATGGAAAAGAGTGAGAGTAGTTGGGAGTGTATTTAGCATAGGAGTAGAGGAATGAAAGAAGGAAAAGGAAATTGCAAAGTTCATTCTTCGCCGCATAAAGCTCGACAGTAAAGTCTTTGCGTTTTCAATTCTTCCGCGACCATCTCATCTGTAGTTAACTAGTTAACTAATGTTTCTGCGTCTTTCCGATGATGCCAATGTGCAATGAGATTTTGTCCATCTGTTACGGGAACCTGACTCTCGTTGTCTTTTAGTATTGACGAAACCGGCAATAATTGTTTTCAGCCACGCGCCCCGTCGTCAGCCAGACGCTGAAATGCAGTTTAGTCATTAAGGCTGACCTCTCCTGATGCCATTGGGTCGTCTGTAAAAACCAAATAATATGCACATGCCTGGTGCCTTATGTTTTTGGTTAAAAGTAAGTCACGTAAAACATAAACTCACTATCGAGGGGAATGAAAAATAGGTTTGGCGTGTGTTCATGTCTTCCACGAAGCAGTTGGTGGAATGAGTGAAAGAAAAAACAAAGCATGAAGATCCGGGGATGTGTGTGTGTGGGGGGGGGGAGAGAAGGTAAAGAATTGTCTTTCGAAATAATGAACAGTTTAAGGTGTATCTAAAATAGAACCGACGATGCCTTGGCGTGTCTTCTTTAAAAACTCGTTTCCATAAATTTGTGTTGGTATTGGCTTTTTTTTTCAGTACATGTAATGTGAAGATTTTGTGTCTCCAAGATTACGGAGAACAAGCTGGTACGTGAGGCTGGTCGTTGCAGCGCCGTCTATTTGTGTCCAAACTATTGCAGCTTAACCGTCCTTCTTTCTGAAACTGGTCGTAAAGCAGTCAGGGTTCAAATGATCGTCTGCTTCTCTCGACACAGTGCATTATGCTCTTGTCGCCCACGTCTTGCACGGAAACTGGAGTTGTCTCCCGTGAGATGAGTGGGCGGTCATCTGTGTACCGATCGTTGAGACTGTCAGAAGGTGTTAAATTATTTCTCTCTTTTTTTATTTTTTTTTCTTCAAACTGATCTTTAATTATTGTCAGACTAACACAGGTATAAATGGTAACAACCAGCATTAAGACGAAAAATTGTCATAAACCTGTCTCCGATCCGATTGTTGTAAACACCTGTATGCGCTAATCGCTTATTATTATCATTATTATTAGACAAGCACCTGCACATGATTATCACTTATTCTTGATACTTGTTCTAGGCTGCAGTGAGGGGCAAAGTGCAAAGAGAAACACAATTTAGACACATAAGCAAAATCACTTGCTGTCATGACATGCGTGCGCAGACATGGTTAAGTGTGTGACTCTGCTACCGACCCCTTTTTCTTCTGACACACACACACACACACACACACACACACACACACATATTGAATATAAATTTACATACATGCAAATATACAAAGAAAAAGATGCATGCGTATATATATATCAGCCCCCACACGCACGATTACATACACACAAAATAAACGCGCGCGCGCGCGCGCGCACACACACACACACACACACACACACACATATGAAAAATGCATGCATTTCACCCACATGTACCCTAAAGTGCAAACACCAACTGGAACTCAAGTGCCAACAGAAAGCAACATGCGATTTAGCTACCACTACATGCGCCGACGGAGGGTGCGAAAGGTGCTGCAGTGCACATCGATGGCGCCGCGTGTTAGACGGTCGACGGTGAAGCTTCGGGAGGCTGAACATGTTGGCAGGAAAGGAAAAAACAAAAACAAAAAACCTACGTGTGGCGTGCGGCAGCTGCGCGGCAGAGGTGCGACACGCTCAGCTTGTTCTGCGTCCCTTTTGCTGTATCTGTGGCTGTATGAATCCGTCATACACAATATTGATTTTGTCATTACAGCTGCAGAATCTTGTTCTCGCTGATGCTACCACACTTCCAAGAGCCTGCAACATCTGTAAGTGGAGTGCTTCTGTCTCGAGCTGTCTCTCCCTCTAACATGCATGATGCGCGTAATAATGTAAAAAGAAAAAGGCGTGGTCATCGATTTGAAATCGAGGCCAGCATCTATCCCCTCTTTCTTAAACCCTTGCTGCATTCTTTCTCAATCTCTCTCTCTCTCTCTCTCTCTCTCACACACACACACACACACACACACACACACACACACACACACACAGAGTATACATTCACAAAAATCAATTACGTAAGAAACTGTCATTGTAAACACTATAAATTATATATATATATATATAATACATTCTATAATGGCCTGTTTACAGTCTAGATGACAAGTTAGCTGAATGTTGAGAACGAGCTGTTTAACTGTGAAAACAATCAGTCAAGAACAATTCAAAAAGATCAAAATTACTTTCTGACAATACACCTGTAAACCTGGTGTTATACTTAATGCTTTATTTTAATCCTTGGCGTTTCAGATTGGCAAGTGTTGGGGTCACTTTCCTGAAGGATAGACCACATGGTATTTTGCCACACAATATCCATTACGTTGAGAGGTATGACAGAACTCCCCTGTTTACCCGAGCATGCCTACTTTGCAGCATATTTCGCCCCTATATTTTCGCCTCGGCGAAAAGGGAAATTGGGGGCAAAAATTAGTGTTATTTTTCCGATCGCGAAGCCGTGAAGTTAAGCTTCGCATTTCGCCGGTGCACATGGAATTCGCCGCTCTGGAATTTCTGGCATGGGCACACTACTCTGGCCCTCCCAATCGACCATGGCTTGTGGTCGCCATCGACCGACCATGCAGTTTGCTGGCCTTGGGCTGCATGCCAGTGGGGAGCATCAAGGATGGCCCTGTACACACCGAGAAGTCCCAACTGGGGCCATGTGCGTCCTTGAAATGTTTGTACACCACGCCACAAACACGATTTTTGTTTACCGTGTTGCGGATGATGTCTGTATATGCTGCTACTGATGGCTACCATGTTCAGTTCTTATTAGTTATCAGGTTACAGATAATCACCACGTGTCACCGCTGTTGCAGGAGGAGGATGCAAATGCACTGACCAGGTCCATTTGCAAACATATTAATAAAGTGATACAGGTTGATACATCACAACAACTGAGCAAATATCAATAACGTAAATTGATCTATGTTTTATAATGTAAAGTGATACACGCTGATACATCAGAACTATTGTAGAACTGGAAGCATCTTTTGTTGTGGTGTACAATTTTGGTGCAGATTATTTATAAAAAAGAGACGTTCAGTACAAAAGGGTTCCTGCATCAGAAGGCTTTGGTGGCTTTTGGCCACTTTCACATCGGCTCCAATCATTATAAAGTATAATATCCTTGTTTGGAGGCTAGTCTGTTTTAATGATGCGAATGGGTAATGACACTTAAGCAGCAAACGGCTGAAATTACGGGCGCTGAGAGCTTTGTGTTTTGGGGTTTGGTTTTTGTGTTTTGGGGTTGTTTTGTTTGTTTTTTTTTTTTGGTCTTTGAGATTAGAACGAGAGGGACATGATGCCAAGAGAATTTTGACGAAGGAAGTCGGAAACATAATGCTAGCTTCTGCACTACGAGTAATGACAAGGGGAAACTTGCTGTGAAAGCGATGTGCAGTATAAGTGATGGCAAGGTGAAACTTGTGAAAGGAGCGAAGACACGTGTCACACAGAACTCAGATGAAATATCCTCGACACGAAGAGCAATAAACTACCAGGAGAAAGTCGACAGTTTGACATGAGTAGTCAAAAGTTTCACATGGAACAGTCAATATTCTGACTCGAGGAACAGTCAACATTCTGACATGAGGAAGACTTAACGAGGAACACGATATTACACCTCCATTGAGAAAGGATTCACATCTGCCTAGTATAAATAACATTAATCCATGCGTGGTGACGATGACTTAGTCACAAGCTGCAATATTTGACACAGGAGGCCATCGTGAACCTGAGGAATAATGATACACTAACTCGACCAACAACAAAAAAGTGAATGTTGAATAGGCGCTGTGAACATTAATTAATGACAAATTAAGGGGCTGATGTACAGCTCGGATCCTTAACCTATGGTAAGAAGAAATATCTCGCGCTGACAAAAGAAACAGTCAAAAGTTGGTGTCAAACCACGTTTCCACCGTAAGATTTAAGGTGTGTATTGTAAACGGAGAAAAAAAGAGAAAGAGTGCATTGACTCGAAAAAGTGATCCTGTATTTATGTATGCTTTTAACCTCTTTATTTTTCGTAAGCTGAGAGCTGTTTCACGACCAAAAAAAAAACAACTCCAAGTGCCACAAAGGCAAATAGCTTACAAAAGGACATAACAACCCAATGACATCCGAAATAATTGTTCGGTTTAGTCGCACATCAGTAAATAATTTCAATTTTGAGAGGGTATTAACCTCTCAGCCAAGATATCAACAGTGCTTAAAATATTTATCATTAGTCATTGGCAATGATTCACTGATAAAAGGAGAAAGAGGGATGCTTTTAGCTTTGGGAGGGACGGGGGAATGGAATTGCGAGGGGTGATCGTGTTTTGGAAATAGTCTTGGACGAAGGCAAGCTAGGGATGCAGGTAAACAAGTGTGACTTCATGACATTAATATTGGCATGCCCTGGCGCCATGTTGGCATGCGTTGGCACGTTGCTGTAACACTCGGCAAGTAACAGATAAGGCTAAAGGGACTGGTTTAAAGTTGGAGAACAGAAATGACGAGAGTCCGAAGAGGCGGACGCATGAACGAACTCTAGTAAACGGAAGAAGAAAAACAAGAGAGAGAGAGAGCAATGAGTTGGCTAGGCTTGAGCTTTTGCAGAAGTCTGTGAAGGAAAGGGATGGAGGGTGGGGAGGTTAGTTGTGTGGGGGACTGAGGATGGCATTACAAAGCAGGGAGGGAGGAAGGTGGTAAGGCAGAGGCAGGAGAAGGGGGAGAAAGGCTGTGTGTGAACCAAAGCGGGCGGCGCCTTGGGAAGCCGATCAGCCGAGCTTGCCGAAGACATACTGCAAGTGGCAGCGATGCCAGAAGACGGGGCGAGCGCTCTCCGCTGCATCTCATGAATGGGCAAATTGTCCAAATATGGGCACCGGTCGATGGCGTCCGTCGCCAGCATAGCATTAACAAAAGCCGAGCGTGCACGCGTGCGCGCTTGCACGCGCGCGACGTCGCCGCCGCCCCGAACAATCTCGTTGACCGTCGCCGTGTCGCTCGCCGCTCCGACTTCGCCAGGCCTGACAGTGATGCCGCGCCGCTTGCCGCACCGCTTGCCGCAACCCGCTCGCCGCTTCGAGTCCGCCATGCCTGGCGTGTTGCCGCGCCGCCGCGGGTAGTGACTGAAAGGGAAGGGGGACTCGACGTCACCGCGCAGACGCCCACCACAGCGGCAGCAGGTCTGGCACGGCCGACATTTTCTGCACAGCTCCTTCTGGCTCTGAGAGACTGCGGCGACTGCAACAGCCAGGATACAATGAGCGGTGACCAACCTCCTCCTGCTCGTCACACAGACCTTATCGACCTCCTCATCATCATCATCCTGGTCATCCTCCTGCACAGGTAAGGCACAGAACCAATATTCACCCCTTGCATGACCAGCCTGACGGGCAGCACTGGGTTAGCACGCGAGGGCTACAGGCGTAGACACGATAACCCAGACTGGACGTTGTCTCTCTTTGGATTCTGCTTCTTAATCTATTTCGTATTCTTAAACCTGCTTTTTTAGGGGATAGGAGTCTGCTAAATGAGTCTTGGTCATTGGCGAACGTTCCTGCCTGTTATCTAAGACGATCTCGGGGAGTGCTGGTGGGTGAGAAGATTAGTCCAAGAGGACAGTCTGTGTGGTAACAGAAGGCGGCAGAGAAACACGGTGTCTGACACACAGGCTCGCAAATTATGGAAATGCTAATTGTTCCCCTTGGATGTCAAGAACCAGCTCCAGGCAAAATTGTCAGGAAAATTCTCCCTTTTTTTTTTGCGTGTCTGTGACTGTTTGTTACAATTGTTTGTTGCTGCGTAACACTGCTTGACACTCGCCGACCGCATTCTTTTTCGTGTCTCTGTTTTTAATTGTTCTTTCTTTTTGCGCAGTGCACGTTCAGTAGAAAGCCTGGCTTTATGGGTGATGGGACAATGAGGGTCACGGTGAAGAAGTGGGAGGAGAGGTCAGAGCACCATCCTCGTAGTTCCTGCTGTCCGTGTCCTAGTGGTCCAGACTGTGTCCCCCCCCCCAGGGTAAAGGGTACGCAAAGCATGTAGAAAACCCGAAGCACATTTACGAAACAGGATGCTAATCTTACTGGTGTAAATTTTCAAAAGCTGGTATCTAATGGGGCTTCTGACTTCTTCTTTCTCCCTTCGCTTTCTCTCTCTCTCTCTCTCTTTCGTTGTCTTCCCCTCAAACTCTTTATGTGTACCCACCCCGCCTTCACTTCTCTCTTTCCCTCTCTCTCTGTTTATTTCTTATTTCTTCCAGGGCATAAAATGCCAACATGAAATAATTGAAGTACTAATCTGCGCCCACGTCTAAAAATCCATTCTGGTTCTCACTCACTCACTCACTCACTCACTCACTCACTCACTCACTCACTCACTCACTCACTCACTCACTCACTCACTCCAAGCGCCTTCAAAGCGAGCAGTCGATATAATGTGTGTGGACACTTCTAGCAATTCTAAGTAGTCCTGTTGAATTATACCAGACCATCAGAAAATCTTCAAACATCGCACCACTAACACCATAACCTCCTAACGCTCCATTATCGCCTCTATATTTTTTTCTTTCTTTTGCCGGTTATTTCTTTGCATGTTTCATGTCTGTAGTTTTCCCTGTTTTCCAATCTGTTTTTCAATTTTGTTTTACACCACAGACAGACAGACAGACAGACAGACAGACAGACAGACAAGATTGGAAGAATGAGAGAGAAACAGCGAGAAACGTGTCCAGCAGAGGTTGAGCATGATGTCAGTGGGCGCCAGTGACAGTGACGTCATTATCTTGGAGCCAATGACTGTGTCGCAGCTTCCGAAGATGGATGACAAGAAGTCCACTTCCGTTTCGCATCTGACTAGCGAGTATCTTACTTCGGTGACATAGGTCGATCAGCATCATAGTGTATTGCGTAAAACTCCATCCCCCCGTCCCCCCGTCCCCCTCTCTCCCCCCCCCTCTTCCTCTATGACGTCATGTCGTCCATTTTACCGACAGCTTTCTCCATGGAACAACAACCAGAGACTACAACATCTACTTCCGCCCCTCCGCTTATCCACGCTTCCCTCCCCTCTCACCTGACAAATTGTAGGTCTAACCGTTTCTAGTTATAAAAAAATGTGGTTTTTTTTTCTCGTCATCACTTTAAAACTCAACACCTTGAATAGTACTTTTGTTTTCCTACAACTTACTTCACTCAACAACAAGAATTCAGTACAATCAGGAAAAAAACCCACAAGCTTACCCATAGTACAGGCTGAGGAGCTAGTGAGAGACAATGACAATGACGATTCTTTATTAACAAGGGCGGGAGAATACGCAAACCATGTTTTTTCCCCATCTAACCCTCACCTGAGCGAAAAAAAAATTGCGAATGGTCTCGAAAGCAGCATAAACTGTAAATGTAGATTCAGCTGTCGAGCTATCTATACAACCGCCGTGCTTGCTAAACTTTCTCAAAAGTCACCACTGTGATGGTCACGTGACTAAATGCGGCGTACTGTCGACCTTTTCGTAAACGTGTCATGCAGTTAACGCGCGTTGGTCAGTGACGTTACTCCGATTTTTCGTAAATACATCATGCATTTCACTAATGCCCCTAAAGTGAGCCTTTCGCGTCCTTACATTCATTAATCTGGGGGCGGCCACTCATATCTTAAACATGCAAATGAAGTCTTTATTCATTGGCTTGCTGCGCGCAGGTAGGGGGGGGGAGAAACTTGGAGGGAAGGGTTATCTCAGTGTCACACTCTCATTCTGAAGAGGAACACTTTCCATTATTATCTTCTACTGGCATCCACTTAATAGCGCTCGCTTCTTGTCGTCCACCGTCCATTTTCATGGCGGTCCCGATGGGAGGTCACTCTTTACATGTGCTCCGTCTTCGGTTATCGTTACTATGGTTTGTTTCCCCTTCTGTCTTTCACTTTTATGTTTTTAACTTCATTCCATTTGCATCTTTGGGGCATTTGCGACGAAGGAGCAGCTTGTCATGCTCGTATTTCATTGCACGCTAGCTTCTCCGTGAAAGTTATGTATTATTCTTGCGGTATTTCCTTTCTCACCCACAGGACAACAATGCGTGACGTTTCTGCTGATCCACGATGCCAAATGTTAAATTTATGTTTAAACTTCGTTTACATTATTTAATGCAATTTTTTTAATCAGTCATTTTCAGGCTCTTTTAGTTTCATCTCCCCCATCCATCCACTGCTAGAAGGATCGCTTAGCAGTGGTTTCATTTTACTTATTTTATAAACACTACCAGTAGACATAGCCTTCTCATCTCAGTTGGTTTATAGTCTGTCTTCCACGAAGGGAGCTTCAAAGTGTGCGCAGCTTTCATGTTAAAGATGACTGCGGATGTGGGGTAGGGGGAGTAGAGGCATATGAAGGAGATGATGCACAAACTAAGATAAAGTCTTAGAGTGACGACGACTAGGGCTCCCACACGATTGAACACCCACTTAAAAGTCTAGAAAAGTGCAATTGCTTTGTTTTATACATTGTCAGATGGACGAGTTAGGCGCTGTCCAGGATAATATTTCTCCTACGTTGTGTAAATACCCACTTATATTACAGGGTTACCCATGACTTCCCAAATGGCGATAAATACTAGCAAAGTCTTCAGCCTGTTTCTGTGCAGGGCAATGTTTGTAGGTTTGGACCTCGAGAACGGATTATGTTGGTGGAGGAAACTATTTTTACTAGAACAATTTTAGTTAAAATTGTTAATTACTGATACTGATTCTTATAACAGACAATGCTGCAGGAGAAATTTAGAAATTTTATTGTTAATTGTTTTATTAATTTTTTCTGACTAGTTATGAATGAATCAGAGCCGTTTGTTCGTTAGTTTTACAGCTCTCCATGGCATCTTGGGAGAGTTTCGAAATCTTACTATTTTAATGGATCTAAAATCCAGAAAAATAATACTAAACTTTCAATTCAGTGAAAGTGGTCAAACTGTTTTCATCATTTTTTCATTAAGCATTGTCCCGACAATTAAGCAAAACCTATAGGATTAAAATGTGGGTTGCATAAACTTCTTTTGTAACCTTGGTTACTACAGCAATACAAACACTAACGATTTATTTTTTTTAAATCATCAGGAAAGATAATTGTGTGAAAAGATGTTCTAGGATCCTGCAAAATCAGGCGTATGTATGTGGTTCCAAGGTTGAGGCATACATTGCTAAAAATGTAATGTAATAGCGGATGTTATAAGGAATGATCGAGAAGTTTTCTGCACAATACACCAGTATGTGGTTTCAAGGCGGGCATAGTGCACATGACCGTTTAATCGGACATAGTTGTTTGATTCGGCGTAAGATTTGCTGAAAGTAAATACGGTAAAAAACGTGCAGAAATATTAACAAGTTTGAGATTTTATGACAATTATTGTCTGCGTTCATGTCACTTTTTGTTTAATGTCACTGTTGTCACATTTCAATAAAAACTGCTGTAGTATTTGCAAGTTGTATCACCGTTCTTATCAGAAAGAAGGTTACCTCTTCATTCTTGAGCAGTTAGAAATACTGTACAGAAAAACAAGGTTACGGAACAACTGTTGGCTCCCTTCATCATGTTGTTCACGCAACTCTCTTTGTCTACCTTATGATGTACGTTTTCCTTTTTTATTTACTTTTGTAGTTCGTTACACTTGGTGTTGCTCTCTCTCTCTCTCTCTTTGTTTGTGTGTGTGTGTGTGTGTGTGTGTGTGTGTGTGTGTGTGTGTGTGTGTGTGTGTGTGTGTGTGTGTGTGTGAAGTCCATTTCTAACATGCTTACTGTTCTTTCCAATAAAAGCAACATCAAGTTCGTCTCTGGGAAATGATGATGATGAGGAGGAGGTTTTCCTGGCCCTGTATGGGGCCTCTATCCGAAGCTCAGATGTCATTATAATTATGAAAAATAATTCTTGGATAAGCACAAAAATCCAATATCTCGAAAGAAAATCTTCTCTTCCCCTGGTTTTCTCCCAGAAAGACATCTCTATAACCCAGTATCTTTCCTACCCACCCACAGGAATGGCGTCATCAGGTGCACAAGGTATAAATTCACCGCAAGAACCAGGACCGTGGAAATGAGCTAGGTGTGAGTCCGTGTCTGCACAGCAGGGACAATAGGATTACTTAAAGTTGGGAGCGGACAATGAAGCTGCAGAAAATTTTTTAAGCTTTAAAATTCGATTTAATGATAAAGAATCTTTCCGTTGAGCTGCAGGCAGGGGTTGTTAGATAACATGCCAGCAAAGACTGTTTCCCTTAGCTCGTTTTCTGGACAGCGGATTCCTATCCATGAGATCCCAAACCCTGACCAGTAGTTTCTCTATCCTTCACCACAGACGTTTATTTTCCGTGACAATATCTGTGTGTATGGAGAAGACAATGACTAATATAAAATGACAGTAATAACACATTGTTTCATAATCACCTCATTAAGTTCTCAAGTATCATCTTGTGTTCTTAGAATACTATCACAGTTCTGACTGGCTTGTGTGTTCTAGATCAGAATAGTCTTCGCGAAATGCATCTGCAAAGGGGCGCAGCCTGAGACGATCTCAGCATATCGAAGAAAGTGGATGAGTAGTGGTTAGGTGCCTTTAAAGGCTGGTGTCTCTCTTTAAAGAAGGAGATGTAGGAGGGGACCCTGATGTTTTCTATAATCTGTCTACTGTCTGAATCCTAGGATTTACCTTAAGGCAGGCAAGATTACTGACATCGGCGTAAATCCCATTAACAGTCCAGGTGGTAATCTGGAGGTCTTTCTTGTGATGAGCATTCTTGTCCATTTCATACGAGGCCACGGTATCAGCCTCACATCTTCAGCCCGGGGTCCGAACGTTACAGTAGCAGCCCTAGGGTCCGTGTGTCACACCACAGCGTGTGCTGTGTACGTCATATCCTTAGGCTGAGGCTACAGGTGCGTCTACCCACGCTACCGGGTGCCGTACGTCACATAGCGAATGATCCTTTTCTTTCTTTAGTGTCGTACTTAACTGGATGCACTATCGAGCATCTGATTCTGATTATTTTGTTACCTTCGTGTACAGATCTGCTGCAGATAACTAAGGGAAACTGCACTGGTCGCTGCATGTTGATGATGTAGTCGCTGTTGACAATGTAGTACGCGGTCTTTAGGAGAGAAGAAGGGGATATGGTATTGTTCGTTTTCCGTTCACGAGCATGTACAATCACACTTCAGTCTTATCTGCTGACACTTTGGTTGTGTGATAACTGGGTTTACTGGGCTGCAAAGGCTTGTTGCAGATGGTGTATTATGTGTACGGGCGGGTGCTCACACGCGCCTCTGTGTGTGTGTGTGTGTGTGTGTGTGTGTGTGTGTGTGTGTGTGTGTCAAGTTCATGGTCCTGCATTGCCTGAAGGTAACGAAAGGGATCCGTTTCTCCAGCACGACGGTCTTTCTCTCAATGCGTTCATGAGTTCCCATGCGACAGCAGGTGTTTCCTTCCACCAACCCTACCCCCAGCCTCTAACCTCTCTCGAGAACCTCCAGCTTCTGAGAAAGGGAGGAGATTCCAGATTTCTGAGCATGGGGTGTTGCCCCTTGAACCCGCCTGGTTCGTGCCGAGATCCTCAGCCTCAAGACGCTACATCAAACGTGTGTTGACAAGTCTCTCCATCAGCGTGCCCGCGCCACCCAAGCGACTGATGGGTTTGGGCTGTTTGGACTGGATTTGTTCCTTCCCTGCAGCAAAATCAAGAAGATAAAAGAAGGCTTACGACAAAACACTGACGGAGCGCGGAGAGTGAATGAACAAGCAAGCGTGCAACGGAGATAGAGAGAACAACTCAAATATCTGACTTGTGGACCATCGCTGGCCATTATCACTAGGCGAACTTGAGATCAACACAAACTTAACAATTAAACCGGAGCGGATGAAAAGAAGCTGGAGGACTTGCAAGCTCTGGTATCGATCCAGACGCGAGTAGTACCCTGAATAACTTGGTGACTACACGTTGGTCTCTTTTCTTCTCTCCAGACTAAGACTTCAGCACCTAACCTCCTCCTCCTCCTCCTCCTTCCTCGTGCCTTGACGTCTGCTACTGTCTGCAATCTCGCTAGTCAACCGTTGAGTCAGTAGAGTGTAGTATCGATCCTCATTAAAGGCCACGGCATTCTTTCAAACAAAGGAGGCGATATCGTCTCACCGAGATTGCTGCAGCAGAAGAAGATGCTTTTCTTTTTCGAGGCAATGAGTCTTCCTCGCGCACAAAGCTGTTTGAGTAAGAAGAATATCACCAGGTCGTCAGCAACGGAGCCAGCAGGGCCCTGAAGCGGTTTGTTTTACGTGTTACATAGTTCAGTATGAGAGTATGTGTGTGGTCAGGTTACAGGTAGGCAAGCTGGGAGGGCTTTGATGTTGTTCGTTGGGCCGCTCTTACGAGGCCGGACCTAAATCTTGAGGATCGGCAACCTCGGCAATCACTGCGCAATCTTTGAGGCCACATCTCTGATTAACTAAAATTACCGCTTTGGTTCGTAAAGAAAATATTATTCGCAGGGCGTTTCGTGCAAACCCTTTGTCTGTCATAACGATCTTTCAGCTGATTGGTTGAAAGGAATTATCTCATTATCTCACGTCCGAGGAAACAAGAAATAGAGGTGGGGGAGGGGACCCAGCATTGTATAAAACATTTGTCTACGATTAAGACAGATTTCTTTTAAATCTAAAGCTTAGTATTGTGTGTGTGTGTGTGTGTGTGTGTGTGTGTGTGTGTGTGTGTATATATATATATATATTAAGAATGACAATAGAAAATCAAGTGCTTAACGAATTGAAAAAAGTAATAAATGTGAGTTTTATAACGAAGAAAATGAGAAAAGTATCGATCATCAACCTTCAGCACATTTTAAATTTTCATATCCGTGCAGCACTCGTGTTTTGTGGATATAGTCAGTCTTTCTACTATTCATACACGCTTTCTCTCTCTCTCTCTCTTCTTCCCGCTTTTCTTGCCTGACTGATGTACCTCCTAAGGCGCGTGGTCTGTATTCTCCGCGTCGGCTACCACTGATACCTAGTGTATGTCTATATTTAGAACAAAAATACTGATACATAATGTATTTAGTGTGTATTTACAATTTAGCGTGTATTTAGAAGAAAGTGTGTATTTAGAATTTAGCGTGTATTTAGAAGATAGCGTGCATTTAGAAGAAAGTGTGTATTTAGAATTTAGCGTGTATTTAGAAGAAAGTGTGTATTTAGAATTTAGCGTGCATTTAGAAGATAGTGTGTATTTAGAAGATAGCGTGTATTTAGAATTTAGCGTGTATTTAGAAGATAGTGTGTATTTAGAAGATAGTGTGTATTTAGAATTTAGCGTGTATTTAGAAGATAGTGTGTATTTAGAATTTAGCGTGTATTTAGAAGATAGTGTGTATTTAGAATTTAGCGTGTATTTAGAAGATAGCGCGTATTTAGAATTTAGCGTGTATTTAGAAGATAGTGTGTATTTAGAAGATAGTGTGTATTTAGAAGATAGCGTGTATTTAGAATTTAGCGTGTATTTAGAAGATAGTGTGTATTTAGAAGATAGTGTGTATTTAGAATTTAGCGTGTATTTAGAAGATAGTGTGTATTTAGAATTTAGCGTGTATTTAGAAGATAGTGTGTATTTAGAAGATAGTGTGTATTTAGAATTTAGCGTGCATTTAGAAGATAGTGTGTATTTAGAAGATAGTGTGTATTTAGAATTTAGCGTGTATTTAGAAGATAGTGTGTATTTAGAATTTAGCGTGTATTTAGAAGATAGTGTGTATTTAGAAGATAGTGTGTATTTAGAATTTAGCGTGCATTTAGAAGATAGTGTGTATTTGAAATTTATTGTGTATTTCGAAGTTAGTGTGAATTTTAAACGATATTTGGAGACGGAGTGGTGAGTTACAGATAAACATGAAATATAAGTCCTTCTTAACCTACTGATGTATTCGTCCATAGAACAACAGAAAAATATGCGTTATTTCTCAAGACAAACAAATTTCGTTTCCCCAGGAATAATAACTAGTTAGTATCATATTTCTTGGCAAAAGAGCTATAAATTCCTTCGTCGCTTTGTTTCGAATTGTAATACATTTTTTTGGATTGTTGCTATGATAGTTTTGCATACGGGCTTTCCTTATATATAAATATTTAAATACAAAAGTACATAGCAAGAAATTGAATGAAATAGGTTAATAATTTTGTAATCGAAAACGCTCCTACATTACGCATATTTCAATAGAAAAACCATTGCATTAAGCATAGTGGAAAAGACATCTACATTACGCTTATTTTAGTAGAAAATACTACTACATTTTTCATTTTGGAAAAATACTTATCCATTACGAATATTTTAGTGGAAATGTTACTTTCAAGAAAATACTACTTAAAACTCTTCACAATTACACATATTTTAGTGGAATGCACTTCTACATTATGCATCCTGTTGTGTGTAACACTCCTTAATATTTGGTTCCATTATCAAATGTGTTGCAGCAAAAGCAAGAGCAAGGCCTTTAAGTTCCCTGAGACCAGTTTCTCCAGGCAACCCACCCAAGCAGTCAAACAAGGGGCCAGCCAGCCATTCATGTGAGCAGCCAGTCCTTTTATTATTGCGTGTGTCAGCCAGTTGAGTCTTTCGGCCTCCCAACTAGTCAACCGGTTCCGTCTGTCGGTGCGCTCTCATCCAGCCATTGACTCACCGTCTGTCCATCAGTCTGTCATTCAGCCAGTCTATGAGTTGGCAGTACAGACAGTATATTATTTAAAGCCTTTGGCTACACATTCGACGACGCCAAGGGCGCCCGGTAGTGTAGTGGTTCAGATCTCGTCTCGGGGCACCTGACCGCAGGCCTGGGCGTCGGGGTTTCCTCCGGGTGCTCCGGTTTCACCCCCCTCCCTCACCCCACCCCCTAGTGCGAAATCAAGGTGAAAGCACTTTTCTACTAGATAAACCAACCAACCAACCAACCAACCAACCAACCAACCAACCAACCAACCAACCAACAAACTCGATGACGCCTGCCTGCTGATGAAACCCTGCTCCGGCTTTGCGACTTAAGTCTGTTTGTTATATCAACATGTCATCTTCACACTTTTTTTCAAATGCGACCTTATTTATTTCTTTATTTATTCTTTCGTTCATTTGTAAAATGAGTCACGTAATGCAAGATCAATTAAATGTGAAGAACCCTTCAAATTCATCTGCTCGGAGTACACGACGCTAAAGAAGAGCAGGGGAGGGAGATAAAAACTAGAAATGCTGGGGGAGAAATTCAAGAGTATCGTGGTTTGCATGTGATCGGTGTTTAGACCGATTCGTTAATTAGTCGATTATGATGTGTCCTGTCTGTTTCTTTTCCACACTTCTCCTTCTCCATAAAGTCTGTTTTTTCGTATGCCAAGGACGTAGCACGTGTTTCCATAACTCAGTTTAAAAACTTCAGGCCGTTGTGGATTTTCTATGCAAGTCGTGTCAGGTTCGTTAACAACCGTTTGCTACAAACGTGACTACCATTGATGGAGGAGACGCTGTTGCCATGGAAACTCGCTGCCTAGTGTCATTAATTCATTCATTGGATTAAGCAACCATATAATTTCTCCCTTCCTTGGCGTCTACCAGTAATAATAAGGAGAAGGACAGCAAATGGTTCTTTCCTTCATTCAGTCTTACAGTAAGTATAGGGAGGTAGTAAGAGAAATACAGTCGAGCTGTAATTATAGGAAAGCACACACACACACACACACACACACACACACACACACACACACACACTTGACAATGAAACTCCGGTTTTGGGCCAAGACTACACTTAAAGCAGTTACTTATAGCTTATGGCAGGGAAGAATTAAGGTTCTGGGAGGGCACTTAAGGTTTTCGCACTAAATTCGTGCGTGCGTGCGTGCGTGCGTGCGTGCGTGCGTGCGTGCTTGCGTGGGTTCGCGAACAAGCGCTGCAGGTCGCCGAACCTACGGCATGTGACAAACTTTCAGCCTAGAAAATCCTTCTGCTAGTAACATAGCAGCTGCAGGCAGACAATGAAAGAAGAGTTGGCGAGAGATGGAGCGAAGTTAATGCAAACGATGTAAACGAGGAAACAAAAGGAGACATTCGAACAGGAGACAGGGCGGGGGATGGGGAAGCGGGGTTAGAATGGGGCAGAATTCCTCCGGCGTCACTGCAGCTCCACTTTTCCCTCCAACACCCCCAACCCCACCACTTTCACCTCTAAATACTGACATCACCACCACACGTCATCATCACCACCACGACCACCACCATCATCATCATCGTCCGACGACGACGATGACGACGACGACGACGACGCCACCATTCCTCCCCTTCTGCTTAAGTTTTCTAAGCTTGGAACTTTATCTGCCGGCCTCCAGTGGTAGAGGGCTGTAACTGGCTGGTGAATATGTATGACATCGGTGTCAACTCACAGCCCGCCCCCTAGACGGCCACTGGCAGGGCTGTGTGTGTATGCGCGTGTGTATGTGTGCACGTGCGTGAGCGTGTGTGGGTGTGTGTGTGTGCATGCGTGCCAACACTGATTTGAGCCGCGAGACAAAGGCTGCGGAGGGCCCTGCCTCCGCGCGCGCCAAGCATCCAAGGTTCGCGCCCAGCCATCGATCCTGCCAGCAAGCTCGCCGTGTGCAACACTGGATTGGGCGATCCCCGCCTGCTTGCAGGTTCGCTTTCTGAGCGCGATGTTCCAGAACTGGGTGTGGAGGGGAGTTGTGGAGGGGAGTGGAGGAGGTTGGGGGTGGGGAGAAGGAGGGAAGCATCTGAAGGGGAGGCTACTGCCAGGGATAAGCTTGTCCCCGATAGCAGCACGGTGCATGTGTCGTCGTGGCACACTTGTCGTCCCCACTCTCCCCCTCCCCCCCCCCGCCACGCCCCCGTCTTTGCTACAACGACGCGTTTCACCTTCCTGCATATGAGTCTCTTCCTGCATACCTCCATAAATTTGTCTATCATTTCTGTCTATTACTTTCTTACTTTTACCTTTTTTCTTTGCTTCCTATTTTTCTTTCTTCTTTTTATATTATTTTTCGTTCATTTTTCTTCCCGTTCTTTCATTCTTTGTTACTCCTCACTGTCTACCATGCTCCTTACCCTTCGTCCCTCTCTTTCCCCCCTCCCTCTCTCTTTCTCCAATCTTTTCAGGGTTTCTGTTAGTTTTCCGCTGTCATCTTGAGGATGCTGTCTCCTTTAATCAATATTCTGGATTCTGGAAGCCATCGCTGGCACATCCAAGCGCAATTGTTCTCTCGCGTTCTGTAGTAGTGTTCATCAAGCTTCGGACAGCTAACCGCAGACAAGGCGTGATCGCGTGCGAACGTGAGTGGAGCGTGTGTGTGTGTGTGTGCGCGCGCGCGCGCTCGAGTTACCGCCATGGAAGGTGGCAAAATATGGCGCTGGTGTCTGTCGCTTGTTAACAGAACGTTTACACAGCATTCATCCTCCACCACTCTCCTGCACACGCTGTCTGTAACATGCATACATCACGCACACACGCATCGGAGCAGCTCCCCGACTTTCAAGGATCAATTTATAAGGCTGGAACCTGTCCTATGATTGTAAATCATACGCCAGGGCAGCAACATCGGGGCAGCTAATCTCCTAGTCCAATCCAATATTTTAAAACTTGCGTCAACATGTCAGGGATGGCGACACCGCTCCAGCATGTACCCCCAACCTTGTTTTCCATTCCCTTGACGCTCTCTCTCTCTCTCTCTACCCCCCCCCCCACACACACACCATTCTGCCTCTTTCACTCCATCCGGTTTTATTCAACCCCCTCCCCTCTCTTCTCCTCTCCATCCCTCCCTCATCCTCTGTTCCCTCACCTTTGTGATCAGGAGAGAAGAAAATATGAGATGCAAGGAAGATCATTGCCTTTATGAATATTCGTTCTTTATGAAAAGAACTGCTTCGTTTATCCATTCTTCTCTGGCTTGCCTTTCATTCTGGCTGCTTCCGATGGATATTGGTTTTCAAATCGTCATAAGTTAGATGATCTCCCCTTGGAGAAGCTGCTAATGAAATGTGTCTTTGCATCTGACTCCGTCTTTTCCTGTCTACATCTTCCCCCTTCTCTCTCTCTCTCTCTCACGCCGTGATGTAGCCTTAGTTGCTGGCACGGAGTAAAACACACACACACACACACACACACACACACACTCTCTCTCTCTCTCTCTCTCTCAACCCCCTATTTGTGCTTATAATTTTCCGTCTTTTTCTATTGTAGTGCCTTTGTCTTGTAGTAATGTAGTCTTTTAGTTTTTATTCTTAGATCGAGGGTTAGATGTGAAAAATCATAACTTTTGCTTATTCCAATATCCTCGTGAATAAAGATTTGTCACGTGTCATTAAACTCTTGTTCCCTCTCTCTCTCTCTCTCTCTTGGTGGCTGTGTTTGATCTGTTTGTGTATCCCCATCCATCTGCCAGCCTTATATTATTTTTATTCGTAATGTTACACATTATCACTTGTTTTACTGAACAACTCTAAAAGGTGGAGGAGTATTTCATGCCGTGCAAATCACGTGGTCTAACAGAAATGTCAGACACACATTCTTGACTCTCCTCTTTGGCTTTCTCCTCTACTTTACGCTCATCCCCTTCCGCTGACCGACGGGTTGGGGTTTTTTTTTATTATTATCATTCCTTCCTTTTTTCCTCCCAACATTTACATGGGGTGTTTATAACTCCGAGTAGATCTGTGTGTCTCCGATCGGTGACACATGTCACGCTCAAAAGACTCTTGTCACATCATTTATTAATGCCTTGAATAAGAAATCGCAAAGCTCGAGAAGTTAAATAAAAACAACTTCCTCTCCTGGTCAAATTCCCGTTTCGGCCCGATGTAAGCTCAGTACAGGCGGCATCATGGCGACCATAGCCTCGCTGATATAAGCCGATCAGAAAATACTGATTCTCGAACGTCCACGCGCAGACACGGAAACTATTGTTGTGTTGTTTAATGCACAAGAAAACATGACGGAATAAGTGTCCATACGTTCCCAAAGGATTCATCGTTGAGAAGACAGTGGATCAACTTTGCTCCTGAATGTTGCCCAGTAATGTATGTGCTGAAGATGCAAAAGGTTTGGAGGCACCGCAAAATCGTCTTCTTCCAGCGTCCGTGCCTGCTATACAGAAGCATGCTTTTTCTCGTCCAAAAACACAGAGAAGGTCCAGGAATACCTGAAGTCATCTCGAGAAATATACTTAATTCAACTTTTTAAATCACAATATTATAATTGTGACCGGCGATACAATATTTGCACACAGTAAATGATAAGGAATATCTGCAACAGCCTTCCCTAAAATACATCTCTTCTTTTATATTTTCTTAAATTTGTGCGTGCGAAAGTCTCTTTTTCTTGCTGTTATTTACACCATCAACCGTATGAGCAACTATGTCATATAAACGTGCAGATCAATCCCAATGGCAAATTCTTACACTTCAGGGGCCAGTTAAACAACACATTTTAATTTTAAACACTTTTTAGCCTTAAATCGTTTTAGATAATTAAAGTGCACACCATAATTTTAGAATTTTTAAAACTAAAACTGCTTTAAGTAAAACAAAGTTGTTTAAGACTGACTTTCCGTCCTGTCAGTACAATGTTTTGTATATTTTTGTGCAATGCATCTAAATGGCAGAGAAGAGATTTTGCTTCTTTAGAACAGTTTTAAAGGTTTAGAAACATGTTGTGCAACTGGCCCCAGGCTTTTGTGACAGTACGTAAGTAAACGGACAACCGTAAATGTAATGGCCACTTGCAGCTTGCAAAATTTGACGAACATCAACGATGGGTACCATATGGTATTGCAAAGTCGCTCTTCGCCGTCTGCTGCCTGGGCATATTGTGTTTGGGTCTTCACAGTCCTCATAGTCAAACATGTAAGGTTTACTACCGTCAAGGATAGAGAACAGCGTTTTACATTCGTCTTCGCTACTACAGCATGATCAATGAAGATCGTCTGATGAACACCTTCTGGCCATAATATGCTTACAGAGACGGGCTGTGACGTCACACGTTTTTCGTGCGTGGGGGCGACATTTCGCAGCACGTGCTGACTATTGGTGCAACTCGCCAACTTTCAAATTTGATAATAAATTTTATATTGTCTCTTCCTACCGGAATCTGTTTATAACTTGGAACAGTCGGGTAGAAGATGATGTTGTCGGACCCTATACCTACGATTAAATACGTATGGGGCGCCAAGAGTGGAATTTTCTCAAATTTGCTATTTCTAGCTATGCATTGCAATGTATAAGTATAGAATGCAATGTATAGCTATACATTGCATTTTATACTTATAGATTGCATTTTATATTTATACAATTCAAGCTCTGATGGATGATTTAAGTAGTTCAAATGGTGGGAACTTGTCTTAAATCTTCAAACTGATAACAATGGAGTATGAAAAAGTGTCATTAAAATCTGGCAATGGGTCTGTTATGTACCTATATAGTTTTCGTGTGTGTGTGTGTGTGTGTGTGTGTGTGTGTGTGTGTGTGTGTGTGTGTGTGTGTGTGTGTGTGTGTAGAAAATATCGTGGAATAAAAAGCAAGAACATTCAATGTTGTTTTCATGTACTTAAAAGCAAATTTGAACTTTTAGGCGCGTGACGTCGCACTAGTGGGCGATAGAATAGGGGGATATGGGGAATGTGGTGAGTAGGGTCAATGTATATGCAGACCTGCCTACTGCTACGGATTTTCTGTAGCAGCCACGGATTAAGACCCTTGAAGACATAACAACAGCCAAGCGTAAAATAGAATAAGTAAAAAAAAATGTGTAAAGCACACTTAAATTTAAAATTTTCGAAAAAGAGTAAAATAATTTTTTGCTTAGGTCTCGGGATTTTCTTTAATATAAAAATAATATAATATAAATATAATTTTAAAAAACTCTAATATAAAAGTGTGAGGGGCACTCTTGGAAGTATTTTACAATGTAGTAATGTTTTATTTCAGTGTTTCTAAGAGTGCCCCTCACACTTTTATATTTTAATTTATATGTATTAAAGAAAATCTCAACACCTAAAGAAAGAATTATTTTACCCTTTTCAGTACATTTCAAATAAAGTGTATTTAAGAAAAATTAATTATTTTATCTTAAACACTTTCGTCTTTTTGAATTTTGTTATCGGTTTTTTTTTCGTTTTACTTTGTGAGTTTATTCTATTTTTTAATTCAATATGAACTACATACAGATCATGAATATTAAATCTAAAAAGTAACTGGAAGAAAACACATTTTTAAATATAAGTCCAATAAAAGTGTGTAAAAAGAAACCCAAAGCGGTCATCAAAGCAGCGAATACTTGACGAGCGAAGATTTGTTTTTTTTCACTTGGGTTCGTTGAAGTCTGTTATCGATGAAACCAGGGAAAGGACACGAACATGTGTTGTATCTGTTGTTGTCTGTCAAACGCGCACATTCCTTGTCGATACGAATATTCCAGTTTCTGTTTCAAGAGTTTATTAAATTTTATAATTAGGTATAATCATTTACAAAGTATGTGTCTTGTTATTTGTGACAACGGATCGAAACTACTTGTCAAGGAAAATAATGAATCAAGTGTCTACGGATGAAAGGGACGATAAACTGACATTTTGAGTAGGAATGTTAGGAATCGAGAACTGAAATTTTGAGTGGGAATGAAAGTGAAAGGGAATCGACATTTTGAGGGGGGAATGCTAATGATAGGGAATAGGTATTTTGAGTGGGAATGGTATAGTGAGCGGGACTTTGCGGGAGGGGACAGACAGGTCTGGTTTATGGTGTGTGCGGTTCGAAACTGCCCGGGTCCTAGGCGCGTCTGTTGGCAGATACCGCGGCATCTGCCGACAACCCTGACGCTATTTCCGACACAGATTTATCCAATTTTTCTCTCTCGTTACGAAAATTCATGTAGCTGTTTAGTTCTAGCCAAACGACATCTCAACACTGCTATTTTTAGGTGCTATATGAAAGGATCTGAACCACTACCGCTCCTTGGCTGATAGATAAAGTGTTTTTATCTTTTATTTTCTATCAAAGACAGCGCCTGCGACACGAAAGAAATGCGAGGGTCTGCTGTACACAAACATATATCACAGTCGTCTGGACTAACTGCTATGCCATTACCATAGGAAAACGAACGGGCTCTATGCAAATTTATCGTCCGTTATAAATCTGACGACGGTGTTTGTGAGGGCCGAAATTGGCAGCGACAGCCAAGAGTGATCGCGGGGCAGATGGAGTTTTCTAGAAACAGCTGATAAGGTCAGCCGTGCCAACGTGGCGGCGCGTGGGCACTGGCCAGCCACCAGGCACACGACAGTCGGTCTGAAGTGACCTGTGTGCACGCAAGGATGGCCAGTGGGGTAAGATGGCGGCCAGCGACACCCTGCAGACAACTATGAGAGTCCTGACGCCACCTGTTGCTCTCGCAACCTGCTCGTCCACAAAACTGCGTGCGTGCGTGCGTGCGTGCGTGTGTGTGTGTGTGTGTGTGTGTGTGTGTGTGTGTGTGTGTGTGTGTGTGTGTGTGTGTGTGTGTGTGTGTGAGAATAAGGATTGTGTACTCCTCCCTTTCTCTCTTTCTTTCTCTGAATATCTAATTGTCTTTTCCTGAAAATTCCTCACTCATCAATTCCCTATTTTTACATTGTATATAGTTGTCTATCTTATATATATATATACTGTGTGCATGAGTGCACGCACCTGAGTATATATTTGTGGCTATGAAAGATTAGGGTTAATTATTTGCACAAACGTCAATTTTTAAATTAACAGCTCTTTCTTCTTCTTTTAGTTATTCTTCATTCTTTCTCACTCTCTCATCTCTCTCGTATTTTCTTTACAGGTCAAAGTTACTGCGGCGCCACAAACTCACTGTCGCTGTTGCAGGATGTCGACTGTCGACTTCACGTGTCTGTGCGCCTCCTTCCCGTTGAGGCACTTACTACGATGCCACAAACTTCGAGGTGTGCCACACCATTCACAGACATTCCTGAGCGTCGGTATTTATGTTCGGGCCTAGGTGTGTGCTTGTGTACTGTATCCTAGAATCTGTGTTTTTCGAAGCCTTGTAATCTTCATCATCTGTTCCTGTAGATACGTGTGCATGTACGCGTGTGTGAATGTCATATATCAATATGCGTAAATATAATCTGATAATACCTGAACATCTTTATGTATGTGCATGAGATAAGTTCCAAAGGTAAAATATCCTGTCTTTCAGCACTGAAAATACTCTTTGTGAAAAAAAAAAGGTCTTCTATTGTGCATGCATGTACTCTATGACTATGCCGCTAAAGACGCAAACCAACCACGAACGGAAGAGCACAGATTCGCATTTCTCACCAGGCTCTAGTGCCTTCTTAACCCAACACGAAACACATTTTGTCAAATATGTGTCGATAATCGAAGACTTGCCCTCCATCGTTTATCTGCCTTGCGTAAAAGCCTGGAGACGCGGCCCAAAATATGGCTGGTGCAATGTTTGACACGCCTCGGTGTCCCGATAGCCTTCTTCAAATATGGCGCCGGTCAGCGCGGGGGGAATGTGGGGGCGATGTCATTCGTCGGGAATATCGCTTGTGCAAGACCGGCCAAGGGGCACTAGGGGTTAATGGCTGGCGTTGGCGCCGTCTGCTTCGCGGAGAGGAAGACAACGCGCTGTGACGTCATTGTGACTGCTGCTTGCAGGAAAAGGGAAGTTAATTTTACAACCTGTCACGTGAGAATGTGCTAAACTAGTCACGTATTCGACAAAATATGTAGCGTTAAGAAGGCCTTGTGGTTACGTCGCCGCGGGAAAACCTTCGTCAACGCTTCATTGCCCTTTTTATCCCCCCATTGTGTCCTACTACTGCGCCACCTCGCTAGTGGATTGGCTGACTCATGAATGACGTCATTCACTCATTTCTCCTGTGGAACTTTGACTCTGGCGCGACAGTATTTTTACCTCGCAACGGATATTTCTTTGACCGTGAACAAACATTATGCAAACAGAACTGCTTTTTAAAACATGCAGAAATTTGATGATGAGGCGGAGGAGGAGGAGGATCTACAACTATCTGAAGAAATCCAGTAAAATAACATTGTCACCTATTTTTACAGCTACCTATTTCCTCACATACCTGCATACCTTCCTCTTCTTTTATACCTATCTGCCTAAACCAAAAACCGTACAAACACAAAAAACGACAGGCATGAACGTAGACATACAGTCAGTCACACAGGCAGGCAGCCAGGCAGGCTTACACACAGATTCAGACAGGAAGTCAGACAATGAGAGACAGGACAAACTGACAACACACAGATGTGTTGTTGACTGTGGTTCAGTCTCGATCGTGAGGACAACAGGCGCAGCAGTCACTATGACGTCACAGCGCGTTGTCTTCCTCTCCTCAAAGCAGGCGGCGCCAACGCCAGCCAGTCCCCAGTGACCCTTGGCCGGTCTTGCACAAGCGATATTCCCAGCGAAAGACATTCCCCCTCCCTTCCCCTGCGATGACCGCCGCCATGTTTGGAGAAGGCTCTCAGCCCGCCGAGCCCGTGCCAAACATTGCACCAGCCATATTTTGGGCCGCGTCTCCAGGCTTTTATACACGGCCAGCAGACGATAGCGAGCAGGTCTTCGATTGTTTCTGCCGGGAATATCAATAGAGTTGCAGATGGCGGATCAAACAACGACACATGAGGAAGAGGGAGGAGACGAGAGAAAGAGTGAGAGATCGTGGAAGGTGGCGGGGGAGGGGAGAGAGAGGAATGAAGATGATACAGCTGCTAGCGGAACACGTGTTTAAGAAACCGTGCGGTTGAAGTGAATGTGTGTGTGTGTGTGTGTGTGTGTGTGTGTGTGTGTGTGTGTGTGTGTGTGCATGCTGAGTGCAAGCTGTGATTGTATGAATGTGTGTGTGAGTGAGGGAGAGAGAGAGAGAGAGGAGTAGAGAAGTATTGTGTATAAAATAAAACAATAAAAGTAGTATCGATAAAGCATAGAAATGGTATTTCCTTACTATCTCTGCAAGCATGTTTTTTTTTACTTTACTTTTTCTCTCTGTGTGTGTGTGTGTGTCTGTGATAGAGAGAGAGGGGGGGAGATCGAAAGATGCAGAAGAAAAGATTGTTTTCGAAGTTTCCACGATACTAAAAATAGTTTGCTAAGAAGTCAATGCTCGTGCTGTGAGTTGGCGGGGTGTTCTCGATTCCACCCCCCCCCCCCGCTCGTTTCCCCACCACCCCAGTTTCTCGCACGAGCGCGCTGTCGCCGTACCGCGCGGCGCTTTTGAGAGTGGCTCTACTGTCGCGCGGTGCGTCAGAAACAGTATGACGTGATACAAATGTCAGAAAAAAGTCTGTCACCAGCTGTGGCATTTCATCGCACCCGATAACTCATAGGCGGCAAATAAACCGTCAAACGAATTAAAACTATCGATTTTAAGGCCAGCAATTCCGCTTCCGCAGACTCACCGTTACACGGTCGCCTCCCTTGGTGGAAATGACGCATTGTGGACAGGGGCGCCCAAGGCAGCGGACGGCGAAGGTGAGAGCGCGTGCGCGGAGCAGCTACGCAACTCAGTAGAGGACGTCAGTGCGCAGTGGTCTGACGTCTTGGCCGGACACCTGGCACCTGGCTTTCCAGACCGCCGCCAGAGGTCACTGCTGCATGACGGAAGGTGGTGTTCAGGTAAGACTGTGGGGTACGGATGCAATCCGGGGGTTAAGTCAGATTGATGCTTTCTTCTGCTTCTAAGTACGATGTTTTGTAAAAACAACCATACTCTCGCGCGCATTCACGAACACTCTCTTTCTCTGACACTCCAGTCCATATACACAGTAATCTCCCTTTGTCTTCCTCTCTTCCTGCGACTCTTCCCTTCGCCACCCTTCAGTGACTCGCCTGTTCTATGACTCAAAAGTCACTCAGTTCGCTCGCTGACTGAGCTAAACTCACTCGCTTGTATTGGGGTGTACGAATGAACAGACACGCGATCGCTTTATCTTTTTGCTGCAGAAACAAAGTAACACGATCTTAACGGCGATACAGCCTTGCAGATGCTTTCTTTTGCATCTCAGCTATCATTGTTTAGTTAATGTTGTTGTTGTCGTTTTAGCACACAGATGTTTAAAATAACAAGAATTTTACATCTCAAGCCGCAGTAATAAGATTTTGTAACAAAATATTTGTAATAATTCTGGTGCATAATATTGTTTAAATAACATTGTTCAATTATCTATGTACAAATGGATACTTTTATATGGAAGTAGCATCTACATGTAAGCAGCACTGTTCATTATCTGTGCACATATATGGGTGTCTTTTCAGTGCAGGTGTGCCAGATAGCATGCTGTCAGATCATCTGCCTCGGTGTCTCAAACAGGTAGGCCGATGTCAAACCTTGTGATTATAGTTCAAGACTAGTCCGCCGACTCCTCTTCCTCTGCAGATTTATGACGCTTCCCATCCTCATTGCTTTTCCCTGATTCCTCTTTGTGTCTTTTATGTTTTTCTTTCACTTGTCTGCATAGTTGCTTCTCCTTACGTCCTTTATATTCTGTTCATGTCTCCTTCTTGTCTTAAGTGCTGAGAGCATGCTCCTTCTATGTGACTATGCGCTATATAAATCACACCGTTGTTACTACTATTAGAAGTGTATTATTTTCCTTATCGTATCATATTAATCTGTAGGGCGTGATCATGATAGACAGGGTCCGTTTTGTGACAAAACCCCTTGCCTAGATACAAGGATTTTAGCTCATGTGGTTTGTTGCAATCACCATCTTTTATATTCCGATGAATTTGGGGACTAGAGTTATTATATTGCTAAGAAGAAGAAAAGTTGCGGTTGCTAAGGGCAGACAATTACCCTGGCTGATCCACCCTGGCAGTTTCTTCAGCATCCTTGAAGAAAAGTCAACATAGCAACAGAAATGATTATTGATTACGTATGCAAGTTTGTGGCGTGCTGTCGTTGATGGCAGACTCGGCTTTGTGTCCACCCTCTCTACTCTGTGGGGTGTGCTGTCGATGGGGGTGCACGAATTTGCATTTTAAGTCTCATATAAAGTCAATTTTTAGGGATACTAATATATTCTAATTACATTCTAATTGGTCCCAGAAATTAAAAGTAAAGATAGGCTAGTGGAACAATTAAGCTTTAAAAGAGAAACATTGCAGGGAAAGATGGTGATCTCGTGAAAGAAAAAAGTGTCCCTCGTGCGACAACTGTCACAGTGAAAACGCAGAGTCTACCACTGAATAATTAATGTTTTGTCTCATAGCCTTTTCTAATTACCCCTTGCCCTTTCGAGGCTTTTTATTGACTCTTAAGAAGTTAAGTTATTGTGCTTGACTCTTTTTTATTCTAAACTCTAGCGCAATTATAACAAACAGTTTGGTCCTACCTTTAAACAAAGAGAAGAAGATTTTTACAATAAAATATCCTTATTCGGCTGTGATATTTAAGACAATATCGTTCAAATAGTATGGACCCAGTAGTTTGAGTATGTGTTAATATGTTAACGTTGCAGAGAATAGTATTAAATTACTAAAATTATTGAAATTAGATTTTAAACAGCTAAGGAAACACGGCCTAATTATCAGCGCTTTGAAAGCTAGAGCATTTAGTTCGTAAGATTATGTAAAAAGAAATAAAACCTTTTTGAAGAGACTTGGCCAATTTAAGTAGTAGAGCTGGAATAAAATTTTCTATTTTCCGTACGTCAAACAGCAGGAATTGTGCCAGGGGAGGATTATTCCTTGTCCTGTATTCCTGCACTTAATGTTTTCTCTCATCTTCTCTCCCTTGACCTTGCCACCCACCCATCATTCGATACGGGTAGCTTCTGTACCCGTCGTCATCCCCGACATCTCTACAATGTGTCTGTAAGCATGGAAGCCGATTAGTTGTTAACACGCTTATCAAGCTTTTGCATATTTCGCTAAAACGATTAGGCAGTGGCACCTTAAAGGACACAGATAACTCGGAACTCTATCGACCACGTGACAGACATGCTAAAAGCACGTACTGTACCGGTGCAGCACGCCAGCTGCCTGCCACAGGGAGTCAGAACGCTCACCAAAAAAAAACAAAAAACAACAACAACAACAAAAACGGAAAATGGGACACGCAAAGCAGGAAGCGTGAAAGAGAAAAAAAAAATTGGAGAGAACTCTAGTTACGCGTAGGTCGGTCCGAACTACCTCCCCACAACCCCCTTCGCCCTTCGCAGCCGCACAAAGAGGCCGCCAGTGGCGACAGGTGACACAGGTAAAGCTGCACGCCGACACCAAAGCTGTATACCTACCTGCGATACAATGCCAAGATGGTCGCGCGGTATCGAACGTGGGCGGCCTGGGTGTGGTTCCTAGCATGCTCCCTCTAGCGGCGTGCTCGTGCTCGCGCTCGCTCCTCGCCAGAGGACGCTATAGTCGTTTGGCGTCGTGCGCAGGTCGTCTGTCATGGCGGGAATCAAGGACAGATCGCAGGTGCGAAATGTCTGTTCTCGCTGTGGGCTCTGTGTGTGTGAGAGAGAGAGAGAGAGAAGGATGTTCGCACACCTGGGATCTGTCTGATAACATCGCGCGGAAAGTTGAAGCTTCGTAAGACTAAAGGTAGGTCCATTTGTAGGCTCCATGAACATCTCTGTTTGGCACTTCCAATTATAGAATATTTAAAAGTAACTTTTTTTTACTAGAACCCTACTTAAAAATACTTCCCTCATGCTTATCTCCCTTTAATACAATTTAGGTCATTGACTAACCATTTTCCAGTGAATAAATGTAGGCAAACAGATAGTCATAGAAATAAAAGGTTCTGTAGACTCTGTAGCACTAAGGATGTAGGGGATGAATTCCGTTTTCTATTTAATAGTAAAAAATTTGATGATCAGCGTAAAAATAATTTACCTCTTTACTGTATTCACAACACAAATGCTTATTAATTCCAGTCATGAATAACTTCAAAAAAATAAAAGGACCCTCAACAGATTAGCTCGATTTGTGAAGATATTACTAAGGATGGTGAACTAGATGAACTGATAAAATGTGTGTGTGTGTGTGTGTGTGTGTGTGTATGTGTGGATGGGAGGGGTGGCGTGAGTAAAATATATATTGGGATGAATGGGAGTGTGTTAATATGTACAGTAGCCCTTGGAGGGTAAAGAAACAGTAAAGAATACAGAATGTATGTGAATGAAAGTGTGAAAGAGAGAACAGTAATGTGTTTATCCTTTGTTTACATGTGTTCATACGTTTTAATTTACTTGACTACAAATGCAGGTATACATGAAGAGCCTGGAAGAAGGAAAGAATGAGTGAGTTATACAAATAATTTGTTTTGTTGTTGTTTCTTGTTGATGTTCTTTTGTTTTTGTGGGGTTTTTTTGTTTTTTTTATATTATAGCTGTCATAAACCGACCAGTTAGTGTTTGAGTGAGAGATACTGAATATAAAGATAGGAATGCATGTGAAAATGCATGGATCTATTTTTAATATCTCAGTACCCTTTAGAGGGTGACAGAGTAAAGAATCTTGAATCTTGAAATGTTCTTAATAGTCAATGCACACTGACATTGCAAATACACCATTTCACCCGAGTAAACCCAGCGGTAGAAACAGATTCGACACAAATCTTTAGTCTGGCAGGAAAGGGCGATAATACTCGGAAGGTGCATCTGCCGTTTTGGTTCCTACACAAAACCCTTATTCACACATCTAGTAAGTGCAAAATAACATTCAAATTTGTGATTTTAACTCATTAAAAGATCCTGGCTGCTGTTGAAAGAAGTCATGACATCAAAAATGGCAGCTTCGTTAGCATAATTTATGCGCGAAACTCTTTCATTGGTAGCGACATTCGCTGACGTCAAGAGTACGTATTTAGGTCAATCATGAGCTTTACTAAATAAGAAATACACTTTCGCAACAAAAATGTGGGCTACTAAACTTTTGTGTGAGCTACCAAGCAACGGTAAACATACTTTCAGGCCCTATGAGACAAATGTCTTACATTTTATGAAGATTTTGTTTCACGAGTGTCTGCTAGAGCCAAGTCACAAAGTAAGTGTTGAGAAGCTTGACAGCCAGTTTAACGAGGACTGCAAGCGTGGGCGGAGAAAGGCGCTTTGAAGGTTGTTTTTTAACTCAAGGTATAAAAGTTTTGTACACAGATTATACTGCTGAATGGTTTGCTGTTGGTTTTTTTTTAAATGTTGTGCTTACTGTAGATCGAGTACAAAAGCAGGTTATCAGCAGTGCAAGGGTGGTTCTGGTAGCTGCAGTGTTTGCAGCTTCTCAGGCCTGGAGACCGTAGCGTTTCATATCGTGTTATTAGAACTGAGGGAGAGGGGTTAGGGGAGTGTGTGTGTGTGTGTGTGTGTGTGTGTGTGTGTGTGTGTGTGTGTGTGTGTGTGTGTGTGTTCTTCTTCGAGCTCACAGACGATAAGGACCTTACAAAGTCTGCTATCCGCTGTAGACACCCCAGGCATCCGAAGATCTTTTCTTTCAACCGTGTTTCGGCATGACATGTCTCTGCTCTTAGTTTCTGGTGGGCTGGACAATGCTGCCGGAAGTGAACCACTGTTACTGGGGCCATGCCGCACGGGACACTCTTCATCTTTGTAGTTTATGGAGTTACTTGGAAACGCACTCTGTGGTGTTTTTCTATCTCTGAGCGTGCTGGATTGTGACTCTTCCTCCTTCTCTGTTTCTTATAGCCTCTTCCGCTGATCCGTCCGTGTATACTTGAGCCCATACTTGTATACTTGTTGATGTGGATTTTGTGGGTCAAACTGATATCGAAGGAAACACGGAGATAGGGTGGTTCCTCGTTTTGTAGAAGGTGTCCACGTATTTTGAGGTTTGCTCTTTGGAAAAATTTTGTTATTTTAAAGACTGTGTATGTTGTCTTATTGGCATTCAGCTTCACCAAACAGTTTTCATAGGTGTCCACATATTTTGAGGTTTGCTGTTTAGATAGATTTTGTTATGCTAAAGACTGTGTATGTAGTCTTAATAGCATTCAGTTTCACTAAACACTTTTCATTTCTCGGTTTTCTTCATCGCGTCATGCGTCCTCATGCTGGCTGTAGTGACATTGGGGTGTCGTCTGGTCTATTGAGCAGTTGTAGCTGATTTTCAGCTTGCCAATCCTCCACTTCCCTTCCTCGTAGATCTGTCTTGCTGTTTCCCCAGCTTTTGGAGCGGAAGTTGAAGTCTCCGATGATAATGCAATTCTCCTTTGAGAGTAATATTCTCTGCAACTAGAATTCTCGCTCAGCAGGGCAGTACGTTTTGCTGATTATGATCTGTTATGATCGTGCACTTGAATTTCCACCTCGGCAATTTCTGCCTGTCTATCAGTGTCCAGTATTTCGGGTCTTGGGGGATATTATTTCTTACCAGGATAGTTCGGTCTTTCTGGTCTGCGAAATAGGTCTGGTAACCTCTTACAGTGAAGTGGAGGTTGTCTGCGATATGTTTCCTGGACGCAAGCCACCTCGATGTTTTCTTTGTGGAGTCTTGCATCAAAGGGAACCTTTTCACGGCGATCCCCTTTGCGTTCCGCCAATGGCCTTAGCCCTCCTTCCGCATTCTTGTCAAAGCCAGTCGCTTTGCCGTTATCACCCGTCGCATGGCTCCACTACGGTACAGGGTTCGTTAGCCACCGGTAACGTGGGTTGGGCTCCTTTGGCGGGACTTCAGCGGTAAAGCATCATGTCGAGGGACTGTGTCTGTCATTAACCGCTGATGTTTTGTGCTGCGTTTTGTAGTAGGCTTCCGACCGGCGTGTTTTTTAAAAAGTCATAGTGGTTATTCTCCTAGATTGGTAGGGAGAATCCTGCAATATGACGAGCCCATCTACCCGACTAGTTGACCATAACTGGTGCTTTTATCCGCCTTCACAGCCATTGGAAAAGTTCCTCCTTCGTCTGTTCAGCCGTGCTAGAGTTTAGGCGTCTTTGAGCCCGTCGTAGGAGGTAGGTACTTTGTAGAGATGGCACTATGGCAGTGCTGCCTGGTATCCCGTCCCATCTTGTTAGGAACACCATCAGATGGTCCACGACTGCTTATTCCTCCGGACAAGTTTAACATCCTTCCCAACCAATTTCCAAAATCTGAAAGCCGGCCTCCCATCCGCCACCTGGGGAGGTAGGTGATGGATATGGAATGGTCGCCGTGCTGCTGTAATCGGGGTAGCGTGTGCGGGGGTAAAGGTCAGTGAGGGCAGGACGTTAAAGATTGCCTTGAGTTACCTGAAATAGATCCCCTTGACTGCTCAGTGAGCACAGTTAAATGTGTTTGGCGAGGACAGCTACATCTGCAGACAGCATTCACAAACGTCTTCATACATTTCACACACTAGTGGATTTGTCACGTGACGTCTGCGTTTGCTTATTGATTGCACTTGTGTCTCACCAACAGTGTACTGTAAGTGCCATTGTTCATGTTGCAAATTATCTGTATGTACACACTTTTTGTTAACCCCAGTAACACCAAGCGGCGACCGCATAACACTTACAAGCGCAACAGGAAATAGCAAGACAAAACCGTTGACAGCGACTTTCAGTACTAAGACAACAATGAGAGAACAGCATCTTGCACGAAACAGCTGCGTAGAACGCAGAGAATTAAGACACCGCAGAACTTAAATTACAAACCACTGTGTGTGAGAGAGAGAGCAAGAGAAAGAGAGAATGAACGCTTCTATGCGTTATTTCCGGGCGCTGCCAGTGAAATCATCGCCGTCCTCACCATGACACCACGTCAGACACATCACCACACTCCAAACCACACCACCTTCACCATCACCACCACCACAAATATTCCTTATCTTCCTGAAGATTACCTGATGCTTCACAATCTTGCTGTCAATCATATCATCTCCATGCTCCTCTCTCATCACCGCCATTATCATCATCGTCGTCGTCTTCTTCCTCCTCCTCCTCCTCCTCCTCCTCCTCCTCCTCCTCCTCCTCCTCATCATCATCATCATCATCATCATCATCACCTGAACAGAAGACTGCGTACATTCACGTTAGTGTTCATACTCGTGTCCGTGTGTGTGCACCGTGTACGCGAGAGCGCCTCTTTGAGGAACAGCGTTGCGGATGACGAATTGGCATGCCTCGCACCTCCTGAACCCATTAGTCTCCGCAGGTGCTGACGCGGTGTGAACGATCACATCACGCTGACAAAACAGAATACGACTCCTAAAGCATCGTCATCCACACACCTCACTCTCTCTTCTTATACACCCCACCCTCCAACCACCACCACCATCATTGCAGTACCACCACAGCCACCTTCCACGGCGACTGCACCACGTCAATACAAGAGAAGTGCGGCTCCGCAGCGGGACAGTTTTGATGAATGTGGAGTGCTCCCCTCTTGAGAGTCCTCGTGGCGTTGTCACTAGGATAGCAGGCCGTCCCAGCCTAAAGTAATTAGCAAACATCAGCCACCATTAATTATTCAGCAGGCTGGAGTCCTCACCGGCTCGGCACTGTCCGGTGGGGTTCGGTAAACTTTTGACATTTTATCTCGGACCCTGTGGTGGATGCGCTCTCATCGGTTGCTGCGCAGCCGGACCATCACGTATGAGCGACAGACAGGAGCGAGGGAATTTCCGCTGGGGGCCGCGACAGGGAACAGTCTGCGAGGCGATATGATGCCAGTCTGTGCACAAACTTCCTCATTGTCATCTGTGTGTATGTGAGAGAAAGAGAGATGCTAAGCAGATATTACAGAGAAACGCTTTTTTCTGATGAATCAATCCAAGAATTCGGTTGTTTTGTTGTTGCTGCTGTTTTTGTTGTTGTTGGTTTGTTTGTTTGTTTGTTTTTGACGAGGGGACAAAAAGAGTGAAAGCTATTTCGTGTCTCACATTGTTGGCTGGTGGAGAAACACACTTCGATGACTGTTACTCTGTTGAAAATACTCACATCTATCTATGCGACCTCCACGGCGTTTTCCTTCTCTATAAGTGCTTCGCAATGCCAAGCTCTACAGACTAGCTTCTTTCTCTGGATATAGCTCAGTAGCACCCACTTACAGACAAAAATATTCCGTCAACAACTGTAGAGGAGAGGGAGAGAAATATATGGTGGGAGAATGGAACAAATGACTCGAATCTTCCTGCTTGCCATCTTTGCCCTTTGACCTACCTGCGCAAGAGTACTCTTCGACCTGCGGGATAAGGTTCTTAGTGTTTTTAGTCCTGCCTTCATATCTACAGCACTAGTGAGCATAATTCAGAAGATAAAACATTACCAGCAATATTCCAAGTGTACGTGAGTTTTTTCATGCAAGTCTTGCGGGAAGACTTCTTCATTCTGCTGTACCGTTCGGTGTTTAATTATTGTGATAAGCATCACGGTGGTGGTTGATGGAGATGCACGGTGGTGGCAAATGACGCGATGTAAGGAGGGCGGAGGAGGAGATGCCGGGTTTGTAAGCTAGAAGGCATGTTGTTTGGCTACTGAAGTGGCACAGTGTCGTAGTGCACGGGGGCAAAGCTGCACTACATGAGATGAGTCTGCCAAGCCGCTAGCAGAACATGGCGCGTGCGTGCGACTGCGCAGCCGACATCCAGGGTGCCTCGAGCTTAGTGTGCGTATTGTGCAGCGGCGTCTGCATGTGCTTTGGAAAGGCGAAGAGATAATGGCATTGTAACAGCGTGGTTTGTAGTCGGCAGAGAGCTTCTGTTTCGAAGCTCTGTGTGATTATGCAGCAGGCAGACTATTTAAGGCTCGAACAGGCTGGTCGCATTACACTTACCTGTGACTGTCCTTTGTCACAGGCTAGTCACACTGCTATATACGACTGACGTCATCAGTACAGCATATATACGATTATTTTTATATTAATAAGCCATCCACCTCCCTCACCCAGATGTTTTAGTTTGGGAAATAAGCAAAAGCTGAACCATACCGCTAGCAAACAGGAAATTGTTAAGCTGAACAATAGCTCTAGCACACATGAACTAATTTAGCTCAACCATAGCTCTCGCACACAATAATTAATTAAGGAAGCAGTATGCATCCGCATCTGCGAGTGTGTGTGTGTGTGTGCGCGCGCGCTAGCGCGTGCTGCCGCACGCATGCACCGATAGCTCAGGGTGGGGAGGGAGGTTGAAGAGAAGAGAAGCTTGGGCTTCTCAGGTGTGACGACAATGGAAAAGGGGAGGTGCAAGCTGCAATACGAGAGTTTGCTATTTTTGTTTTTGTTTAGCTTTACAAATTTGTTTCTTCCGCTCAGTCGGTAAGATGAGACTGTTTATAATACTCTGAACGACATTGACCTTCATCCACTTTCAGCGATACCTCCTTCCGCCAATCCCACTCTCGAGTGGGGCCATCTAGAAGAAAACTCCGCGACTACCTGTCACTACTTCCCCTCATCCTGTCTGTGCACCTCCCACTTTACAATGGCACCTCCTTTCTCTGGCACTCTCGCTCGCTCACCTTGCAACAGCCGCCGAGAATTGATTACTTCCCTTTATGCTACTGGGCGACATCTTGGAGTGAGCAAGGGTGGTCGCCCTTGCACTGATGATTTGCTATTTTGGTATGTGGTAGTGCCGGAGATTACCTCCTCACCCCACTCTGCCTCTCGCGACTTCAAGAGGCGACAGGCTAATCAGTATTTTCCCCCTCCGACAGAAGAGAGAGAGTGTGTGTGTGTGTGTGTGTGTGTGTGTGTGTGTGTGTGTGTGTGTGTGCCCGCCCGCGTGTGTTTGCGTGCGTGCATGTGTGCGAGCGTGTGTTTATTGTATTGTAATTTTTTATTGGTATCACTTTCATCTTCGTCAGTCCCAGACCAAATAGTAAGCTTCACTTCCTCTTACTCTGCTCCCTCTACCGCTCATCAGTCACGTCCTCTCAGTGATGTAGCGTCTCGCGTCCTTTTCCATTTACCGAGCATCATTTTCAACAACGACCCCTTCAGTCTTCTAACGGCTCTGTCCGTGACATGCCGAACCTCGCTCATGGTTCTGCTCCTTGGCTGAGGTGGAGTTTCACGTTTTTCAACTTCTCATTACCGTCTTTATCTGTTTGATTCTTCTTCTTCCACCCACGCCTGCAGCCCGCCTCCGATTCCCCATTTAACCCCCGCCATTTTCCTTGCCCCAATCGTGACGCATGCGACAGCTGCGACGTGGTCTTCTGTCGCAAGCAGTCGGAAGCCTGGTTACACGCTGCAATGACAAGAGACACCACACGCGTGTTGGGGGCTCCGGCTCCTCCGCACTTGCCCTCGGCGACCTTGACATACAACGTGCTGCCTTTCTGTTTTGGTACGTTTCTATAGTTACACGTGCAGAGAAAAGTCGGGTATGCGTGACAAGGAGCTATGACGAGGATCGATGCAGCAGCCCTCGCTGTGTTCAGGGGCCGTAACCAGTAGCGTCAGCTGAGGTGCTGACGTCTTTGATAAGTACGTCAAAACAGCGGCAAAAGCGATGAGCAGCAGCAGCACGTTACGGTCAGTAGGTGAGAAGATGAGGTCAGAGATCACAACCTTCAAATAGGGGACTTGATAGTAGCACGAGACGTATGACCGCGGTTCTGAGACTGTATCAGCCAGGGGAGATCACCGCACTTTCTCGACCCCGTTAACCGGGAGGACAAACCGGAACAAGACGGCGCGCTAGGTGTCTCGTAACTCCGAGCAGCAGCTAAAATGCTCATAATCTATCACTGCACCTAACCTCTGTGGCCAGTTGCACAACATATTTCCAATTTTAAACACTTTTAAGCCTGAAATCGTTTTAGATAATTAGTTCAAAGTACACACCACAATTGTAGAATTTTTAAAACTAAAACTGCTAAAGTTAAGTCCGACTTTCCATCCTGTCAGCACAGTTTTGTGTGTGTTCTTGTGCAATGTATCTAACTGGCAAAGAAGAGATTTTGCTTCTTTAGAACAGTTTTAAGGTTTAGAAACATGTTGTGCAACTGGCCCCTGGACGTTCTCAATTTAAAACAAAAGCAGTTTATTTCTATGCAGAAAATTAGTTTGAGGACGGTTAGAATTATTAGTCATACACGGTTATAAGCGAGTGCTCGTGTGTATGTGTGTGTGTGTGTGCGATTGTTGGGTGGTGGCGGGGATAACACGCGCATGCGCATACCTGCACAGAGGGACGCGCACACCGACACGAACATCCCGGCGGTAGCTTTGTTGTGGTTGCTGGTCACCATGGTGATGAAATCCATGTCAAGCTCGGAACTCGCACTTAGATTTCGCACCCTGCATTGTCTTCCTACCTTCTAGTCAGGCTGCTCTACGCTTCCTGGCAACCTTCTTCCGCTACTCCGTTTCCATTTCTTTCATTCATTCAGAAACAGTACATCACCACCACCACCTTAAACACACACACACACACACACACACACACATGCGCGCGCACACATCTCCCTATTTTGTTCGTCAGACCCCCTTGCCTTTCAATACTCCATCAAAAGTCATGTGCTTGCAACAAAGTGATTTTTGTCATTAGCGAGATTGGTAAACTCCCGGAACTGTCTTAAAGATGTCACGTGTTCTGTGCTCTCTCTCTCTCTCTCGCCATCACTCAGTGTATGTGTGTGTGTCTCATATTGTATCATCTTGTGTTCCCTCTTTCCACTTACCGTCTCTCAGTAACTATTTATAAACTTTTTTTCTGTCAAGGCGTGGCCGAGGTGTCTTCCCGGCAGAACGTGGAGGCGTCATCGATACACAGACAGGCAGCGCCACACGGCGGCAGCTTCAGCGAGATCTCGACTGACAGAGCGGAGAAGACCCAGAGAAGAGGAACAATGGCGGACAGCACAGCTGTTACTCATGATCAAAGTTCGGGCTAATTGCTCTGCTGTCCGCCGGTCGCACGCCACCGGAAGTCATTTTTCAAGATGGCTTCTTCGCCACGACGATGGACTGGCTTTCGGGGGCAAGACGGACCTGCTGGGCTCTGCTGCATACCTCTCTCAGCAGCCGTTGAAGGAAAGGAGAAACTAGAGGGTTAACTTCTAGAGGAAGACGGAGAAAGGCATCAAATGGGCAGTTGCGTGTCTTCGAGAAAAGGTGAGTCAAGGTTTTCAGACTTTGCTGAGTGACATCGTCTTGGCGAGCTTCCTTGTGGCAATTTTCTCTGTCTCTCCCTCTCTTTTTCTCATTGTGCATCTCTGCATGTGTGAGTGTCTTTCCACTTTTGGTGGATGTGAATGACTAGCGGTAGTTCATCAATACGCGAGTCACGTTGGAGAGGAAACGTTAATACAGATGCAGTCTAATTACATTCTGTGCAAAGTAAGAGGAGGGAAGTCTAAGCTCATCTACAGCTTCGAAAGAAGCACGAGAAGGGCAAGGGATGGGGAAGGCATGACAAGAGAGAGAAAAAGCACAGGTGAAAAGCTTTTCGCCAAAGGGAGGTAACAATAACGTAGGCGTGGCAGAGACCCACGTCGCAAGGGGCTGCATCAGTCCTGAGACGGAAACCCATCGCAGCTTTCTGCTCGTTTTTGAAAAATCTCTCTCTCTCTCTCTCTGTCATACACACACCGTCCTCCAGACATTTAACTCAATAAGCGAATGTACTGAAACTACAGAACGAAGGTTATATTATTTCTGTAATAGCATATATAGCTGGAGCGAGTAAAACAAGAACGAAACTAGTTTACGCAAAATTGTACATTAGTTGAAGGTATTATGGCAGTAAAATATGTAGAAGAAGGAGTGCTATACATGGTTCTGAATGTGCTTATATGTCTGTATTTTTGTGAGATAAAACTATCCCCCTGCCTCAAAGTATGAGTGAAAACGTACAATGATTATACATAAATCTTTGGTGCCTGATGGTGACAAAGATATTCTTATTTGGACATAATGAAAATGTCCGTTCTTTTATGTCGGTTTTATATTCTGTCATAGCTTGTTAATCACCCCTACTCCACCGTGTTATAATGATGAAGTCAATGACATTAGAGGTGTCCAAGTTACACACACACACACACACACACACACACACACACACAAAAGAGAGAGAGAAACTGATTCTTCTGCTTTTAAAATATGTCTGTGTATATCATTATATTCACAACATAACCGCTTTTGCTTTGCATTCGCTTTGTTACCATCAGTGAATGAACTCCAAAGACAATGGATACACACTATGAAAACATGTTAAAGTCACTGGTGCGTGCGTGCATGTGTGTGCGTGCGTGCGTGCGTGTATGTGTGTGTGTGTGTGTGTTGCTAAGTGATCTTATGTGAATGTTTACACACCATTCTGTCCACGAGATATATCATGTCTCTCAAAGATGCCTTTCCTCTTGTTTTATCTTTTCCATTAAAAAGCACCAGCACACCCCAGAGCCTGCTGTATAAATTTTGTTCATAAGCGCGCAGTGTGCGACAATTTTCGCAATCATATCGACTAGTTACTGGTTACTGATGTCCAGGGACCGGCAACCTTTCTCTAACAAGCATCGACTCGCTTTGGAAAGTATGTCTTGGAAAGTCATTCTCGGAAAGAAAAGAATATATTGTAGACTAGAACAAGCACACACTGAACCAACATATATTATTATTAAATTATATGCACTCTACCTCGTCTTATTAATTGCATTGATTGAAACGCATAAAACTCTGCTCAAAACAAAAACCAATTTAAAGACACCATCCGTGGAATGGGATGGAATAGGTGACACATATTTTTAGCAACATTTATATGAACTTTCTGAGTTTCTCTCTCCCTCTGTCTCAGTCTCTCTTTGTCTCCCTGTCTCCTCCTCCCCCCAACCTTCCCATGTCGGATTCACCAGCGTTCGTCATTAGATTAAATGCGTTAATATGTGACTCTCATTTTCTCCATGTTTGTCATCATCGTGCGCAGAAACGAAGTGTCACTCAGCCCAGGTTAATTTGCATAACCAGAGCAGTTGTTCCCCAATCGATCTTCGATCTGTCTTCCCTACCCGACCTCGACTTCCTCCTGTCTGCGAGCATCCGTGGTTCTCATCCTGTGCTGGGTGACGTAATTATCCGCCATTACTCGTTCTGTTCCCCGCTCCTTTCCCCCTTCCCACCCTGTGTACACTGAAATCGACAAGCCGGCTAAAAATTGACATCATTCTCACGTGATTATTCTACCTGCCGTCTGCTTCTTGTTTCTGATTGGTGAAGCGAAATTCAGAGAGTGAAAAGCTCTGTGTGTGTGTGTGTGTGTGGAGATGCTTTCTTCCATCCTTCACGTGCTTTAAGACAACGCCCATATAAAGTACATTCTCTCCCGTGACCCATTGCAAATAATGATTGTGTCGGGTTTTTTTTTTCAAAGTTTGTCTATTGTGGGAATGCTGTCGTTGCTAGGGCGGCGCCAGTAATTGTTACAGCGTTGCTAGTTCTTGAAGCAACTTCTCGATCGTCGTTACCCCGAGAATATGCCCGCGAGGGTAAACCTACAGTTTTACTCGAATACTTGACAAGGAGTGCAAAGGAAATCGGTTTATATGCCGTTCTCTTGCACCAACTCGTTAAAGCTGAAGACGGAACGTCGTCGTAGACACTGTGAAAAGGGAAGCAATAAACAAGGGGAGACAATAAAAGTAGTGCCAACAATATAATTAACCGTCACTGTTAATACACGATGCGCATGGTCATGTTTGTACAAAATTTAATAATGTCAACTGTGAGTACAGTCAGATATAAGAGGACACCTGTCCCATCATGAAAGTTTTAGAAGGCGTCTACCAGCTTTTCTGTTGTGACTTTTACGTCGCCAGCCGAATTCACCGTTGTCATTATCACATTCCACAAGCCACTGCCTGTGCCCGGGATTCTTCGGGCATTGTGGTTGGTTGGAGGGAATCACTCAAGGTTGTGGTCTGAGAGCCTCGTGGCTGGCTTGAGGGAATTGACCAAGGTTGACCTGAAAGTCTGGGTAAAGCTGAGATAGCTGTCGGCGTTACCTTAGAGTTTCTTTCATGGTGCCTTGTCAATGAGCCTCGTTATCTCTTAGAATGCATGGCTGTATAGCTTATCCATTTTAAATAAAGAAAGATTGTTGAAGAAATAATCTCGAAGTCTACGTCGTAACAAATGGGTTACTGCTGTTCATGGCACCCGGGCCTGGGTGATCGCATGTTGGGGGGAAGGGAGGCTGGCTCCTGTCCAGTGTAGGGCGATTAATGCTTATGGTCTGAGTCCACCGAGACCATGATGCCGTCTGTCAAGCGTCTTGATTTACATATTCTTTCCCGAGACAAATTTTTCCTTCTGCAGACCTTGTGCTAATGACTCGCCTACCTCTTAGTAGGACCTCCGCCCACCTACCGACATTGTCTCGTTCTTTAATTTCACTAAACGTCCCTTTCACTCCAGTTTCACTGTACCTCCCTTGCACTTCATTTTCACCGTACTGTACATCTTCTAACAAAGCATTGCGACATGCGAATTATTGAAAAGAGAAGTCGACACATTTATTCATCTATTGAATTCCTTCTGGGGCCAGTCCTCGTTCTTGTCCTTTTCCTGCTCTGGACATCAGATATCACTGGTCAAAGAAGCGCCTCCCTCATTCAGGACACGTCAGCATCCTCGCCAGGTGACGCTCTAAAAGATAGGCAGGTGACCTCGTTTGTTCGCCATCCCTCATCCTGTCACACTTAATGCAAAGTCCATGGTGGTACCGTCGCTGTCTGGACAGGAAACAGGATACGGTGCTCAGCAGCTGTTCTCTGTCTGCCTGCCTCACCTCTGTGTACCCAGAACCCAGTCACCGCAGAAAGAGGGGTCCACACCGAAGCATAATTGCCGAGAAAACAAGTCTTAACTGAAAAGGTGTTTAGCTTGGCCCTGTAAACCTTTCCTTTTCCTCGTGATAAATCGTCCCTGTTCAATCTTATGCGCACGCACAAAGGAACCTTTTGCACGGCGTTCAGATGGATGAGGTGGGGCGCGTTCATATTTGTTCCTCAGTCACTTCCCGTTTACCCCACCCGTGTTTTCCGTCGTCTGCTTTCTTTTCTGACCTTTGTTTCCATGGTAACTGTGTATTTTAAAGCACGTGACCTTGTTTTCGCTCGCTTGACCAGGTCCTTGCTCTTTAGGGACCAAACTTAAGTCTCATTTTAAAACGATGGTCCCCGCGCATGCTAGTTGGCGTTCCTGACAGAAGATGGATGAAAGAGATACAACTTTTGCAGACACGCATGAAATTGAGAGAGAATGAGAGCTGAGGAAAAGCACGACAGTGTAAGGGAGACAACTACTATACTACGCCAACACCTTTGAGTAAGGCGTCTCAGGGAGTTCGTTTTCTTTCTCTTCTGCATTACATGCGTGTCACACTTCTAGTTTTGTTCCTGGTTTGCTCCGATGCCCAGCGTTTCTCTGATTGTGTTGCTCTGAAACCACAGCTGTGTCCGTGCTTGTCTGTGTAGTGGGCACAGCTGTGTCCGTGCCTGTCTGTGTAGCGGGCACAGTTGTGTCCGTGCCTGTCTGTGTAGCGGGCACAGTTGTGTCCGTGCCTGTCTGTGTAGTGGGAACAGCTGTCTCCGTGCCTGTCTGTGTAGTGGGCACAGCTGTGTCCGTGCCTGTCTGTGTAGTGGGCACAGCTGCCAGACATGCTCAGGGGTCTGCGGGGCTGTCTCGCATGAGGGCGGTTTTTCAGCGTGTGACAGCCCCAGGCGGCACATGTGTGATAGTGCTGTCGGCAAGGACCAGTGCCCAGGCGGAAGATGATGTTCTCCTAATGGCGTTTGGGGTCGAGCATTTGGTCATGGAAGGGCAGGTTGTGTTTGTTTTCCCACTGACTACTGAAATAACTATAGGAGACTGGCTGGTTAACAAGCTCAAATATGCAGCCATTTGATAAGGAAAACGAGGAAAAAGACAAGACGATCGTGATAACTGTTGGTAAATCTGTGCACTATGCCACTTAGAGTGTGTGGCAGATAAACTGCAGAGATAAGGGATCACTGACTCAAGTTAGGGACTAAACATGAGTGGGCTCACGCTCTAAGGCGCCTTGTACAAGCACACAGTGAGAGAGAATGTACCTAAAAAAAAAACAAAAAAAAACGAGTAGACATAAGGGTATGAAAGTAGAGAGAGAGAGAGATGGTGAGTTGTTGATTGTAGCAGACGATCACGGGCTCGCCTGCACTTAATTTACTCAGGGGAGAAGGGGGCGTCAACTGCCGCCTGCACTGATGCTGACCCAGTTGCGGGCCCTGGGACCGTGCCATGTCGGACCTGACCAGGACACTGTGTCACGCACACTTGCAGTGAAATGATTCTGTAAAACGTTTTTTGTGTACCTCCAGTCATGTCCTTTGACAATCGCCGCGTTTCAGCCACTCTCTCTCTCTCTCTTTCTTCCTCACTCACACACTCTCGCTCGCATAAACACACACAAAAAGAGATATCAAAAGATCCATGTCTTTTTTAATTAACGGACACATTGTCAAATGTGAGTATGGCAGATGTTTGATACATGTAAGCATTTTTATTCATATTGTTTCACCAATAGGTGTCTGATGAAGAAAACATTCTTAAGGGATGGCATCATTATCACAACGAGTCTTTCATCTTCTTCTATTTCTAATGACTCATTGTAAATGTCACTTTTTGCTTTCGTTTGTACGCGTGCACGCGTGTGAAAAGGCAATAAATACACGTGTCGGTACTTGAGTTCTTTACCAGAGAGCGTGCGAGAGTCACCGCGGCTAGGCGTGCACCACCGCGTGACGTCATGATTGCTACACGCGCTGTCTCACGCGACACTGCGGGTCACTGCTGATTGGGGGGTCAAGGTCGTAAGCAAGCCTGCGACCGACTTCGTCTGCATTTTCCTGCGGATAGGAGCAGGAAGGTAAATGGAAAAAGCCGAGTGCCATCTCGCGGGCTGTTCCCCCACCCACACCCAACCCTCCTGGTCCGGAGGCAAAGTTCGTGTTTGAACGTTTAACGCTCTGATTTATGACTGAAATAAAGTGTGGTGCTGGTGTAATCTTATCTCGTGAGTAAACACTGTACAACGTCTCGCTTGTGTTCGATAGAGGCACAGTGTCATCTACGTGCCGAGCGCACCAACAGGGCGGACATTCATATCGAACCAATAACCTTCTTAGAAGCCAGTCAAGCCCATATCCCATGTGTTACGTGCCTCGATCATACGCTGTATATGTCACTCCTAAGCCCGTCACTGGTGGTAGAAAAGAAAAAGGTGGGAATAGATTGCAGAGTTTGAGTTCATCTGTGCCTACACGATTCCACTGAGTGTGTGGACTGTAGCCACCTCCGAAGTAGATCCAGGCCCCTAACAAAGACCAAAATATACATAATTTACATCATATTCATAACATACAGTCTTTGTCCCCAGTATGCCCCCCCCCCCACTACTCCTCCAAGGTGTTCACATGCAGTCGAGAACAATCCACTTTCATAACTCGCATATCTTTTTTAGACTGACAGACCCACCGTGGCAAGTCGTTTAGCAGACAATTAAAGCGACATCTAGAAGCAGGAGGAGGGCGCTGTGATGATGATGATGATAACGGTGGCAGTGGTGATACTAACGTCTGTGATGTGAAGAGAGCGAGTGTCGCGGTTGTACTTTCTACTCGGATCCCTCTCATCCCCTCCTGTATCTTCTCTGGTCTCCCCTTCGTTCTTTCCTCACAAACCTGCCAAACCGGTGCGACATGCACCTCGCGAGCCACTCGCTACGCCCCCTTGGCGCCTTCGCTTCTGATGTCGAGTCATGACCTCAAATATTTTAACTATGACCCCGAGATCCAGTCGTCTGACTACAGTAGCCCCTGCCCGCACAACGTAGTGCCCCCATTCCCTTCACTTCCGCTCTTCAGTGCTGCTCGCACTTGAAAGCCGTTGGTAAATGGAAATGGTGAAGGGGCGAGGGGGAGGTGTGTATCTGGAGGGCGACAGGTGAAGGAATGTATCTGCATGTGATCTGATGAAGCTGTACTTTCGCAGGACTCGTTTCGTCTCTTTACATCTATAAACACACAACCGCGTGCTTATTAAAAAATTTTCTCAGTCCCCAAATAGTCTGACTTTTCGTTAGCTTACTGTCACTAATTCCATTGATTTATCTAAAAGCATTTTGCGGCCTCATGGGGAACAATCGTTTGAATTATATTAACGTGGAGCGCAGTTTATTTCCTTCCTTGTACAGCTGCTTCAGGAGAATTTTATGTATGCTTTCCAAAAGCAAGTTTCTACTGTTTAAATCACAAAAAACATTCCCGCGAGACGGATTCGAACCATCGACCTAAGGATTGCCGTCCTCTTATTCCAACTACAGTCCTCCGCTCTACCAACTGAGCTATCGCGGGCTGTTATTCGTATTCTCCTAAATAAGTTTCTTCATCTAAAGAAATCAGGGCGTTATGCTACCAATTTTCACCTGGTGCTGAGACGAGATGTCGTTTACACTTGTGACTAATACTTTTGTGTTACTAACGTGTTTATAGTTCAGTGGCCTGAGGACCAGGGGGACAGGGAGGTCAGCCATCCCCTCAAAAAAGATATTGAGGAGGCAAGAATGTGAACGTCGTTCACTGTCAGGATTCCCCCCACCCCCACCCCCACCCCCGGAGCCAAGCATATAATATACCACTGGCCATTGACCTGTTACCACTGTGTGTCACATGCAGGACAGGTAGAAAATGTTGAGAAACACGGCTTTCAACAGTTGCGTCATTAAGCTGTGCAGTCAACCATATCGAGTCCACGGCTGTGTACACACATGCACGTACCTGCAGGCCTGACGAGAGGGGGGCAGGGAGAATGTCCGGACCCACGGCTGTGAAGGGAGCCCAGCCTTGGTCAATCGAATTGTACGCATATTATCATAAACTGGGGAAATAATTTACGATTGCAATTACAAAAGGCCCGAAGAGGTCATCTGCACCGGGGCCCGTGCTGGCTGTCGGTGGCCCTGCGTACGTGTGTGTGCACGTACACATTTATTATTACGTGCATTTGTGTTTTACGTACTTGTACGCATTATTACATGTCTATGTGTATACCTATATGAATGTGCTTGCATGAATGTGCATTTATGTAGGTATTTATGTGTTAAAATGTTTGTCTTCTGTGTTCACTTGTTTGTTTGTGTTTCAGCATATGTTGTGTTTACATGTACGTATATCGCTGTTTGTTTCATATCTGTATATTTTTTACATACGTGCATATGGTTACTTGTTTTATGTCTGTACATTTTACATACGTGTATGGTTACTTTTTTCATAAGTCTATATTTTTACAAGCTTTTTTGTGTCTATTGTTATTTTTATTTTGTTTTTTTTTGCTTTTAGGCAACGTGTTTGTTTTCATGTCCCATTTCTGACTTTACAATGTGACGAATGACGTGACAACAGTGAGAAACTCACGCGACCGAATCGTTTGATGTGGACTGACTTGAGATTCTCACGCAGAACATGTCTGCAACACGATCCTTTATATCGCCCTTGGCTGCATCACGTGGTGCTTGTTGCGCTATAAAGAAACTGCTAGCAACGGAGGAACACGGCATCGCTAGCACTGCGGTGGGCGAGGCTGTGGTGTAATGGCGGATACAAAAGCTAAATAATAAATGATCAGTTTGCCGTTAATTGAAAAGGGAAATGAAGCCGCCCATCAGGTAAACAATGGGGGTGGAGGACGGGGGTCAGAAAGCGGGTGTATTGCGACTCAGCTGCGGTGTGAACAGCGCCGAGCTGGTGATGATGGTGGAGAGCTGGTGGTGGTGGTGGTGGTGGTGGAATATTATTTTTAAAAATGGGGATTCAAAGATTGCCATGGTTGCTGGAGACTAAAACTCGATCAACGTAGTAATATTGTTATTAATACCATCACTTAATTATTGTGCGTCAGAGCGACCGGCAATTACTGTCGTTTCATGGTCAGCCGTCTGCAGGCCACACCCGCAATAGTTCCTGTTTCGTTGAAGATTACATTTTTACGAAATCATACGTAGTCGATGATAAAGTGAATTCCAATATCTTATAGAAATAAAATAGAAAAGGAAATAAAATAAACTCCCGCGAGACGGATTCGAACCATCGACCTAAGGATTGCCCTTATCATCCAACTACAGTCCTCCGCTCTACCAACTGAGCTATCGCGGGGCTGTGATGGAACGCGCATCATTTTCTTCATGATAGCTCTTTGTTTTAGGTCTCAAGCACAATTTTGTGGATCACGAACTTAAAGGGTGAACTTTTACCATCCGGAAGGAAAGGGTAGGAGGAAGCTGACATTCCCTTTTCCTCCAGCTGACATTGACTCCTCATATGCACGCAGTGCACATCACACGCAAGTTACAGGGGCAGTGCCCTCAGCCATTCAGTGTTGTGCAGGTCGGCTCTTAAAGGACAACACGAACGCGCAGCGAAAATCGCTAGGAACAGAGCACAAAAGCCTATTGCGGTGTTATTTTATGACGAGGAGGCACGAGAAATAATATTTCTAAAAATAACATTATCTGCATAAGCTGAATTGGAAGAGAAAAGATGCAATGCTCGGTAAAAGAAAACAGATCAGGCATAATGCGCTGTTGCTAAATGTTCTCTTGGACACTCAGATGGAGTTTGTTCTCATTTTGGAAATCCTAAAGATACTGGCAGCAAACGGCAGTGAATTAACTTTGTTCAAAGATGTGTATATACAGATCTCTGCTGTGTTCAAACGTGGCGCGGGAACTTCATCCCCATACTGTACTCAAGAATTTGCTCAAAACATTTGAAAATCGATTGTTATTCAGTCACTTACACAGTACAAGCAAGTCTTGAACTTTTAGTAAAACGAGGAGATCTTCCTACAGAAGTGCCAACTAAACAGAAACACGATATGTTGAAACCAGCTAAGATTGCTGGTAAACAAACATCAAGCACCGGATATGCAACATCGAGGTTTTCCACACCGTCTGGTCTCTAAGTAAGGTCGTGACGCAGTCACAAACACAACATCAGTGGTATCCTTATCCAGCACAATGCTAAAAACATAACTGACAGTGTGAGGGCACCGTTGATGTGCGTGCTCCAAACAGCTAAAAAAGAATTGAAGGCGACAAGCGTATGAGGAGCTTAAACGGGATCGCGTACGTGCGAGTAAGTAAACAGTAAATTTTGCATGCAGCTAATTGAGGAAGAAATAAGTATTTACATCGATAAATATGTATCGATTTTTCATAATTTTATATTCTATTTTTAATGGTTAAAAAGTCATTCTCAGCGGTCATTTGAAATTATAAAATAAAAATGCACTGCTGGAAATGAACCATCTATCAAATAAAAAAATTGTAGGAGTTTATCTTAGACAAACGCACATTTAAGTGTGTTTATATTTTATTGACAATAATACACATGAAAAAATTAACTCAAATGCGCCCACTTGGTAACAGAGAATGAATAATACAAGACTGCAATATCCGTGAATGTTGCCCATTAAATTTTGATCTGGAGAAAATTTATTTACGTCTGATGAGTGAGTTCGGTTTAGACCTTAAATTTTTTTTTCACTTCAGTTGAGGCTTCTAAATAAAGTTCAAATGTGTAGGGCTGTATTCAAAACTCAGCCATTTCATTTTCTGGGCGAAACTTCGCTTCTTGATCACGAGAACCTGAGCGATGTTTCTTCTTTTGACTCGAATACATGCATAGATTTGCTGAACTGAGCCACACTCACTGACTGTTAAAAATACTACTGGGGCACAACAGAACTCTCCAGTATAGGAGAGTAGTTTTCTTCTTCTCTCCTAGTGGCAGGTGAGAATGCCGATGTTTGAAGGATTATATCTTGAAAATTAAGTATAATTATTTTGGGAATTATTATTTAAAAATAAACTTAACCCGATCACAAAGAAAAAATGCTGCACTCGTATTTTCCTTCTTAAGCATGCCCATCAGCGGTCTACTGCTGGTCGGAAACTAATGGATAGGCCCTGGCTGGCTCTGCTTGAATCCGACAAGCCTCCATGTTGCAGCTTGTCAGGAGATCCTGTCACAAATTTAGAAAGCCCTATCATTTTTCATAAGCAGTCAGAACTGTGGGGGTTTCTTCTTGACTTGCTTTCCATTTCTAAACAGAGGAGTTATCAGGCTTATGCCAGTCTGTTCGTGTTCCATGTTGGTGTGTATGACGTTACAAGTGGTAAACGGTGCACGTGGCTTCAGCAAGTTCCGCTACAGCGCGCGCAAGCTCTGCTCGGTAGGGTAAGATCAGTGGTGCCCACCAGTCTTATTAGCGTCCCCATCAGCTTCATTAGCGTGCGAACAAGAGGACAAAAGGCCAAGACTGTCATTTTAGCAGAATATTATTTGTTCCCCCTTCCGTTCCTCCCCACAACATATTGCAATAAGCCTGTGAATGCACTGTATCTCAAAAAACAAGTGGACATAATCCTTACAGAATTCGTCCCTTTCGTGTGCCATTCCCTGGTTCCTCGACTTTTGTGGCGAGAGAAAGAGGCAGGAGACGAACGATAGGTGCATGAAGTGCCAGCAAGAGGTCTTCAGTTCAAACTGTGCAATGAAAATGTGATGCAAGAATGCAACAGATGAAACAGACATGCGGCATATAAAAATATTACTCGATATCTGTAAATCGCCTTCACTCCCATGAATCCATGAAACGGAGAAGTGCCTTCGATTGTGTTTTTGTCGATGCCTGATTAGGGTCTGAGGAGCAATCCCCCCCCCCCCAAACGGAGCTCTTTCAGTTACGTCTACGTGACACCCACGTAAGTGTCACGTAATCCCTCATCATTCTCGCGACAGGTTCACGTTTGACCTTTGCGCTGTGCGATTTCGTGTGAGTGCACATAACAATGCTCTCGTAGATAGTCATGTCGCCGTTTGTGAATAACAGCTGAACCCGGACGCCTCGACTGTCGCACAGACGTGCAGAGAATCGGTTCCTTGAACGGATCCCCTCCTCCACTTCCCTTGCGAGTTGCGGCCCGTGCCTGCTGGCTACTTCAAAGGCACGATACGAACACTCTTGCGTGAGCAGTCGCTGACGGAAGAGGACACGAAAAGTAAACATGACCTGTCCTGCCGCCAATGGACGCTGCGTTTCCGGTGTTGCCTCTCTCCTCTTCCCTTCCCCGAGACCTTTTTGCACTTCGTTAACAGGCACTGCCTGGTCTACTTGTCGAATGACTTTGACCTGGGCAAGTTAATTAGCTGAGAGGCGGCGGTGCCATGTTCTTGTATGTATTGAATACGTTTCCTGGGTGGTTGTGTCAGGGTTTTAAATTGCACATGATAGATAGATCCGTGGGGGTCAATTGTCGAGATGGAACATGCACAAAGACACTGCATACAACCAAATTAATTTCCTGTTCATTAAAGTTCTCCCTGCCCCCTACAGATGCCTATTTCCTGTGATTTACGCTAGGAACGCGTCCTCTTGCAAGACAATGATTTATATATATATAAATATATGCTACGGGAAAAGGTCTAGTACAGGGGTGGGCAAAGTTTTCTTTTTGCGAGGCTGTCTCAACATTCTAAGCTTTGCGACGGGCCTGCTAAATACGAAAACTCCGCTCCAGGTGACTACACAACACGCTTAGTGATAATGGAATCGACAACAAATGAGTACATAATGGCGTTCACTAACAGAATTTACTGTGTAAAGGGAAGCTGTTTGAATTTTCTCACAATAAAACAATAAAACCAGCCGTTCCTTTGAAGGCAGCATCCACCAATGCTCTCTAACGACTCCATCAGACATGTCAGCCGTGTTATCTTTCTTACCTTGTCTGTGATAGAATGTTACGGACTGCCGATTTCTAACGCTGTTGTACTTGATAAATTAAATTTCAATCAAATTTCAATTCGCGGGCCGTACTTTGCCCACCCATGGTCTAGAAATGCGTGGAGCCGACTGCGACAATCTGGCAGCATTTTTAACTTGAACATCATAGAACACAGATCTGCCAAAAACAGTAACATTGGGGAAAGAAGGTGCCTTATTTAGCTGCTGGCATTTTCATGTCACCTGACCTGGAAATCTGCTCTTTTTCATTATTACGGGTCAAAAATGAGGTTAAAGTTTTAGTTCCCTGTAGGGTCCACCCCTAGTCGCAGTGCCTCGTACGTCGGAGAGGGACGGACATCACACGTCAGAAACCCGAGGGCTCTGCGAAAGTTAATCCTGATACGAAGTTAACTTGCACTCCGAAATACGGTCAGACGGCTTTTCGACTTACGACTAGGTACATCTGTCTCCGCATTTGCCTGCGCCATAACTACTGGAAGCGCCACCCTGCGGTCGTCGTGGTTTCATTGCCAGAGTGCTCGCGATTTCTGAGTTGATTACCGTGATCATCGAGGTCCCTCATTAAAAAAAAAGTGCAAGAACACAGCAGATAGACAAGTTGGAGGACGAGGGAGAAATGATGGGTGGCCTGCCTAATGAACCATGGCAATCTGTATCCGCACTAAGTAGGGCTCAGAGTCAGACAAGATGAGTAAGGTAGGGGGACGAGTAAGAGGGGAGAGGTGACGGAACAAGAAAAGGAAAAGTTAGTTAAACAGCTAGGCATGGCATGACGTTGTCTCGGCAAACATGCTGCCGTCCTCATTAAGTTGGTTTCAAGTGCAAAGCCCCAACCATCAGCAGTTCCGCCAAAGACCGCCATAGGCGTCATTTGCGAAATGGAGCGCTTTGTTGGAGGCGGACATGCGCAGTGTTGACTTCCGCCGTCGCTTTGGGCGGCCAGGCGGCAAGTGCAGGCCGAGACTACGTGCCTTGTTGGCAATACGATTGTTTGCCAACAGCTGAAACCAAGCAAACGACCAAGGGATGAAGGGAGTGAATTTCTGCGCCAACATTCCGACAAGATGTCTTCTTCATCTAGTCAGGACCAGAGAAAGGCTGTACTGGTGAAAGGGAAGAGTGACTGGAGCTTGACGACATTTTGTACACGGTATTACAGAGAGAGAAGGTGGTTTGAGGGGGGTAGCCGGTCAGTCAGTGTCCGTTTTGCTAGCTTGGAACAACATGACGGCGCGGGTAGTGATTCCCCCCAGAATAACAACCCCACAACTGTTGCCGACTCCACCACTACCACCACTTTAATGATGCATTTTTCATGGTGTACTTGTGAAGGACAAGCGAAATAGCTATTTGAAAATGGCCGTGGAAGAGGTAGAGAGAGAGAGAGAGAGCTGAGAGGGGGGGGCGGAGAAGCATGTTTTAATTCTGACAATAGATTCATCAATGATTGCCACAGCGTTAGCGCTGACTGTTCCAAGCTTAGTGGCATGGCCACATGGGACATTGGACGAGAGAGAGAGAGAGAATGTGGCCACTCGCTAACCCAGGAACACACCAAGCAAAGAGGACAGTTCGTGACGTCAAACAGACCGATAATAGCCATTCATCCATTCTGGCAAGAATCTCGATTTGTTCGATGACTTGACTTTTTATCAGATTAATGGGTAGTGGGCGAGTGACGGTGGGGAAACTGACATATATGGCGTATAAATGAAATCAACATAATTAAGGTCAGTGGGCGGAACGAACATTGTCCGGACGCACTTGGGAATTAACATCAAGAGTGAAGCGCGAAACGCCAAGTACGTAGAATAAGAATCGCGTAGCGCGACGTAGAGAATTTAACGTAAATTGAAACGTCAAACACGTAGCTGGAGAGTACGGATCGCGTAACACGTTTTGTGGCGGTGGGGACCGGGGGGAAGGGGGGTAAGGGGAGATGAACATTTAACCGGCTTAGGAAATAAACTGTTTTCAACTGGCAGCTCCCAGTGTGACGGTTGCGAGGCGCTAGAAGAGGAATAGGTTCGCGTGGCCTCGGGTGATGGCGGGGCCCAACAAAGCGATCGCTATGTCCTAGATGTCGTGTGGCGTCGGATGAGATAATCACCATCTCGTCATTTCCGGCCGGACGCGCCTGCGCGAGCCGCGTGGCTGCTCCAGCTCCGGCCGCCCAAGCTGTGGCTGCTTCCGTTCATGATGTCGCCATGGCAACGGAAATGAGGGGGGACACCTCTAGGCAAGTTGAAGGGATTGAAGAGTTCAGCACTCTCACTCTAGTGCGTGCGTGCGTGATCGACTGCGCAGTAATTGTGAACCACGTGTGTCAGGTTCCACTTACTGACTACCGTCGATCGTGGACGCAACGGTAACTGTCGGCGGTCTAACAGAGTCATTAGGCGGTCACTGAACTGTGACGGGGGCACAAAGGTGGCGCTGTATGGCGTACCTGGACCGAGCCGGCGGCGATGGCCGATCGCTGTCCTTACGTGCTCCAGCTTAGACGTGACCTTTTGTAGTCTTGTGTCTGATACCATCTCGTCCGATCACCCATCGTCGCCTGACCAATTCGTCGTCCTAATCGTCGTAATGGCTTAATGGCTGCGAGAACAGCGACACCAGGCTGGATGCAGAGTACTGGTCATCCGTGGCCGGTCTCCTCTGCATAGCCATGCCCATAGTATCCTACTTCTCACACCATCACATCGTATTTCTGACATCTGCACATTACACTTTTCAGTCACGCTTCTCACGTCTTGCTTTGTGCAGGTATGCGATATCGTGAAGGATAGCTTTAATGAAACAGCGTTCGAACATGCATGCTAGCCGGTTCAATGCCCATGTCACAGCGTTCTTCCCCAGGTTAGCCGGCTGTGGAGTGTGTACTTGAGCCCGTAGTGGGTTGATGAAGGTAAGGCATCGAGGAAATAGACACCGCCCTCACAAATGGTGACCCCGAGATAAGTGAGGGCTTTGACATCCTCACCTCCGACCGTCAAGTCACGTGATTACCTTTACCTTGTGTGTGGGGGTGTAGCTCCTTGAGCCCGTCTTCGGTTGGGAGGAAAGACGCACTACTATTTCTTTTGTAGTGTACTGTTTCACTAGATTATTATTATTATTCCGCAATATTATCATATGTTTCCCTCTCCATCATAGCATTACACCATCATCCATCATCGCAGCATCCATGATACTATATTTCACTATATTATAATCTCCTCACAGCACCATGCCTGTTTGCTTCAGGTATATTATTCTCAGTGAAAGGTCGTCGGGGACAACGGCTTGTCAGACCACGGACTTGCATCACTTCTACATATGTCCTTGGTCAGACGCCATCCCTCCATACCCCCCCCCCCCCATGATCTAAACAGTTGCGTTCTGCATGCCCTAGTGCCGTAAAAAGGATCTCGCATTAAGCGACAAAAGAGTGGTTTCGCGATTTCTCCGCTGGTTGAGGGGAAAACTAGTTGGAAAATGATGGTAATCTTTCGGTCGATGGTTCGAATCTGTCACACGGGAATATTCAAAGACATTTTTTTTCAGCCTCTTAGTTTCTGCGCATGGGTTTTGGAGAAGAAGTGAAGCAATAGACGTAGTAAATAAATTTTAAAATATTTAAATGTCCCAAATGATTTCGGTCATCGCATCATTTGCGCTGTTCTGAGTTTTGAAAAGACACAGCTTTATGAAATTATATAAAAGGGAGTGGTGCCACATCATGACATGACAAAGTTCACTTATGTCATCATGCTCCTTCTCCAGAAATCTCTGTTTTCTTTCCCAGATATGTCCGCGTGGACAGTCCTTTGTCAGCATGTCAGTACTTCTTTCGCCCACTCCGCTCGTTGTCTTTCTTTCATCATTTTTCTCTTTCTCTCACTTTTCCCTCCCTCCTTGTTTTTTTTTATCCCGCTGTAGCTTTCTTCTTTTCATTCTCTCTAGCTCTCTCTCTTTCTCTCTCTGTCTTTCACATTCTGCTTCTGTAAATTATCGCTTTATCCCTCTTTGTCTCTTTCTCACACTCTCGACCCCTCTTTCTCTCTTTTCTCTCACACACGCCTCCTCCCCCCCCCCCACAGCACACTCAGACTCTCTCTTTCTCTCCCCCACTCCCTCCCTCACCATTTTCAAGAGCCTGTGTTAGCAAGAGGAAGTACTCAACACTTCAGGCCTCTACTTCCGGAATGCTGTAGTGACAGATGTAGGTTAATGTGATGGCGAAGTTTACTTACCAGGGACTAACTTCTTGAAAAATCATTCGCTTTTCGTAAGATAAATGGACTAGACACATAGAAGGCGCTTAATTAAATGCAGGCACGATAATCGAAACCTTCATGAGCGTGAATAAGCATTACACAGAACCTAAGTGTCGCATGCAGCCTGGAAGGTCTTTGGTCGTCAGTCACAATGGAGACTGAAACAGCCAAAGTCAAAAGGCAGCAGCATCAAGAGATGGAGATTCTGGTGCACACTCAACACTTGCTGTCGTCCTCTGCTGTTCGTGTAACCCAATAAACCGAGAGAGTCAGAGAGAGGGTCCTGACAGGAAAATACACTGCCTCAGTTTCGGTGACTGTCGGCCGGTTGGGATTGAACATTGAACTTGCATTTCTTCCTACTCAACCACACGTTGAATGACACATAGTAGGATGATGAACCCAAGAATTAAACCCAGCCTTAATGTGAGAGACCCTCTGACTAAGAGTATGCATTCTTCAGAGACCATTTGACATTGACCCTGACCACAAAGCTCTCGGTACGCGTGTTGTATGTTTAATTCAAAGTCAAAGGTAAAGTCAGTGCCCCATAGCCTAGTGGCTTTAGGGGCAGTGAATGTAAGTGGCTCATCCGGTTCAGAATGCGGTATTTGCGGAGAGTGGTGTTCGTCCAGTCATTACGCCGTCTTTAAAAAAAAACTACCTGAAAAATCAGGTACCCATCCGCTAGGTGAGTTGGGTGTGAAGATGGGAAGAGTTTTCCATCGCAAACTCCCTGAATTTTTGGACTGAACCATTATCTATAAGGTCTCCCCGAGAGCACACGTCTATAATTAAAAAATCAAATCGCCACATTAAAAAAAAAGTTTATAGCAACGTCGGTCGCTCGGTCGGTCGGTTAGTGGGTGAGTGAGTGAGAGGGTGATTCGTTCGTTTGTTGCTTCGTTCGCCGTCTGTTCTATTAAAACATATATAGAAAATATTTCAGAACCTTGTGCTTCATCCACACACTTTCTCTCTCTCTCTCTCACACACACACACACACACTTTGACTCCACTCGCTGCTCAATCTCTCTCAAGTGCAAGCTAAATGCTTGTCAAAAAAACCACTTCTTAATGGATCAGAGGTCATCGTTTTTTATTGACTATGGCCAGCAAAGATCTTTCACACCATGACTGCGACCGGTACGGCGAAGGAATCGACGAATCGTTGTTCGGTCGTCGACACGTCGATGTGTTTGTCTGTGCGGCGCGGACATCAAACAATGTGGCTTTTTCTCGATATGTGATCAAACTATTGATTTTTGTTTTGCAAATGGGAAAACAGCTTCCCAGTGAAGTCCGCGGCAGAAACTTTTTCCCGTAATTTTTGCTTCAGATCGATATCTCGGGAGCCATTAACGAGAGTGGAGAGAGACAGAGACATCTCGTTCAAACACTCTGATGTCTGAGGGACAGCTTGATGGATGGAAGGAGAGAGAGAGATGAAAACAAGAGGAGACGAGGGGCAGGAAGAGATGGATGCACGGAGGGACAGATGGGAGGTTTAGGGGGCATGGCGAAGTTATTACAGAAATAGTGCATCTTTATTTCCTGTTCAACCCGTGCAAATGAGAGCACACTCTTGCGCGCTCACGCACGTGCAATCAGCGGCAACAGTTTTTTTTGTGTGTGTATTCTTTTCTTTGATACCAGCCCCGCGCAGGTGTAGGAACGAGATGACGAGGTAAGACGTGCGGTCACCTGACTGCTCTGAAATAAAGCAAGGGCGCTAAATCGGATTGACCACCAGCAAACAGATTACTTGCGACGCGCATGCGTTAGATTGAGGTATACCCTCATCACTTCCTGTTTTCCTTTAGACGGCGTTTTAAGATGTCAGGCGTATTTGTGCGATTCCCGGCTGCCCTGCATGCAAAGATCGGCACAAAGGTTTGTCATCTTTCAGGATAGGAAGACCAGAAAATCCACACTGGGAAAAACTCATTTAAGAGCTGTGAAACGTTGCAGAGATGTTAGAGACAGAGAACTGTGGTACGTTTGGGATGAATTCAAACATTTTAGTGCATTTCTCTTGATTCATAAACTTTATCAGAAAAACCTTGTTTATAACACATTTTATACAATATCGAAGCGCCTATAATCTTCAATAAATGACACCTGGCAAAGCAAACTGATGATATATTGACGTAAGCAACTTTATCCGCTTAAATGTGCTTTTCTTTCAAAAATGTTTACCCCTCTCCCCTCATCTCTGTGAAGACCTTAAGAAAACAACCGTGCAAAATAGAGTCACAATATATATATATATAGAGAGAGAGAGAGACGAGGAGGGCGAATATCTTCTTTTTAACCCTGCCTCATATCTTCTTTCTTACTGTGACAGAAAGGTAGAAAGACGTGTATGCTCCAACAGCGAACTGTTTTTGGTTCCAGTACCGCAATATGCCACAGTATACCGCTGGTCACCACCAGTTACAATAGTTGCTTAATTTTCTGAAGACAGATTGCAGTCGATATAGGGCTAAGCCAACATTTAAAAATAAACGCTAGAGATGTATGAGAAACATAACGAATAATCAACTATTACAAAGTATAAATATACTTAATACGCATTTCCTGAACAGTGAAGAGGAGTAGGGTTGAAGATGGACGAGCATTGTGTGGACTGTTGCTCAAGGAAGAGCTGTAGTTTTAGTGCACATTTAAAAGATTCAATGGTGGGTAGGTGGCGGATAAGGAAGGGAAGCGAGTTCCATTGTTTTGCTGCACAATGCCTATAAACCCTATGACCATTTGTTGTTCTGGTGTGAAGAATAATTAGGACACAGTCATCAGACGGAACAGATGTATCAAAGCCTAAAGGAGTGACTTTCTACGATATCAAGAAATTTCATGCTTCAGTGTAGCACAACAGAGAAAGTGGAAGTTATTTGTTCCCAGCTTAAAACTTCCACACAGCAGAGAGAGCTTGTCAGCACTACTCCACTGGGCTCGCATGGAGTCGGCCGTGTTTCTATAATCTCTGAATACAGAATTGATAAGATATTCTGTGTGCCACGCCACTGCTTCATAATAAAGCACGGATGAGGCATACAGTAGGGCACGTGACTGCTCTAACATAAACCACGTATAAGACATAAAGTATGTCAATATTGCACTGATAGAAGGCTCGACAGATGTATAGTATGTCACGTGACTGTTCTGAAATAAAGCACAGTCGCCATAGGCAGTGCGCTGAGTGTTGTTCTAAATAAATGGACAAAATATACTATTACGTAACAGTAACTGATTAATAATGCTATTATTAAATATTATTAATTAACATTTCAGCAACGACAAACTCTTTTTAATAAAAACTTATTTAGAAAAGACTTTTATGCCTTTATTTTTTTCCTCCTACCATTCTTCCTAGTTTAGCGAGGAAGATTATTTAATCCTTGTGTATATACAGTTCAACGCTAACTCCAGTCACAAACTATAGCTAGAGGACAAGAAAAACCTGTGTGTGACTGTATGTCCACCATGGCGACGATGGCGTGAAGACGTTTTGTATGATTTGAGTCATCGTGCGAGCAGGAAACAACGAGGAAACAAATATTTTACCGGAAATCTACGTTTCTAACGTTGGCCGAACTGTGGCGAGTTATGTTACACGAATACCTGCATTGTCCGCTAATAAACACACATAGTATCCGTTCATTGCCGTTCACTGGTCTAAACTGCGTGTATAAAAATCTTTCCTGTAGTAAGTTACACCAAAGAAAAAATATTTAGTTCTATTAGAATCTTTCTAAAAAAAAATTAAATCTGGTTTATTCTTATTTTGATTATACATTTAAACGTTATCCTGGCCAACATTTTTAGCAGAGTTTCTAGAAGTGCTTTAACTTTCTCCATGTTGTATAATCAACTGTGACTTACGTTTTCTAATGACAAGACTCAGATGACAAGCTAAAGGCAAAAACATTGCTAGATAATCAGCTGGGTGCCTACTCAAACGGAAATGCTTACCATGTCCTAGACTGCATTGGCTGTAGGCAATCAGGATGCTGAAAAAAACTAAGCTTTGTTTTTAACCTCCAAATTACAATGGCGTGGTGGTTAAAGGAAAGACATTTTTTTTCAACTGACATCAACGTGGGAGAATTATCTATGTATTGATTAAATTTATCCTAATTACATGATCGGGAATAAGGCCCAAAAAGGCTGTGGAACTACACGTCTCATGACCAGTGTCTTGTCCGTGAATTGCAGGCTCAATAAATTTCAAAAGTTTATTTTAATGTCGTATGAGCCTTAGCAGAAAGCCCATGAACACTGATGTTTTTCTTGCTTATTGTCATTATTTATTTATTTATTTTCTTTGGCACGAGGCTGGCATAGACGCGTAAACGGTTTTTTCGTGGTATCAGCTGTAAGTGGCCTGTAAGGATGTTGCAATACTTCATTGCTCGCGCAGTCCTTGAAAACATTGGCATGTGGGTGAGTCGACCCTGACTCTGGCTGCAGATGACGTGACGTAGCGAAACGTCAGCTTGACGATGAGGGATCTGACGTGAACATGGCGCGCTGTCCATCATCTTGGTGCAATGATGATTTGTCAAGGACTGCGGTTGATAGAGACTGTGTTCGGGTAGCCATTTGCAGCGGCAGACGATTTAGGGTTTCGCGGGCAAGGAGTGTGGGATGATCACATCAAAAAATATGTTGAAAGTTGGGGGAAAAAAGGCGATTTACTGGTCGCGGCCTATTTCATAAAGAAACGCATCCAGCTGAGATGTTTAGGGAGGGCAACGGGGATTGGTGTTGCCAAATTTTACAAATGATTGTGTGTGTGTGTGTGTGTGTGTGTGTGTGTGTGTGTGTGTGTGTGTGTGTGTGTGTGTGTGTGGATGAGAGCGAGATTGAGGAACCTTTGCCTATTTTTGGCATGCAGAAAAGGAGTTTCTTGTAGATACGGCACATTAGCTATCACGTGATGTGTGAGTACACAGTCTTACCCGTCTCGTGTTTTCAGTACGTGCGTCCTGATGTGTGTCAGGGTTACAATATGACACCATAATGTAAGCGACAAGACATGACTGCCCTGCTGGCCTGCACAGGGAGTTCACTGATACGGCGCTAAACATGACGATACAGTGGAGCGATTCTGTGCCGTGTACTTTTCCTGGCTGATTTTGCTGTTATCTTTGTACCTCTTTGTACACATGCTACATTACAATATATTATATATTTCTTAAAGTGGACCATATGGGTATTTCAATATGACAACAGAATTTAATTACCAAAAATATGATAGTGTTGTAACAACGCACCATCCTTGATAATTCTCTTTTTTTTATAATACACTGTGCGTGTGCATCGTGTTTTTTTAATACTTGGGGGCAGTAACCACATCTAGAGTGTATTATTTATGGTGACTACGGTGATAACCGGAAATTCGTGACAATTAGGTTGACGTGCACAGTAGAAATAACCTGCACTACACATTCGTCATCTACATCAGCAGACGACGACGAGAAGATTTCTCAAACCCTGGATGAAGTGGCGACAGGGGAGCGGGGGGTGGACCCACCCAACCTTGTCGAGGAAAGGAACCATAAGGATATTTATTATGGTATAGAAGCGCCTACTTTCTATTTATCACGGCTACACTATATTTCTTAAATATGCGCTCAAGTTGTGTTTCACACAGTCACACTGCCTCGAAGTAGTGAGGAAGAGAAGCGTGTGTGGTAGGCTTGTAGCACTTTTCAACTCGCAAGCCCTTGCTCACGAAGGTCATATCGGCGAAATCGCCTCTCAGTTCTCACATTGCTGCACTACTTACATTACAACACCCGCTTGCTCCCCTGCAGAGACAACAAGTGACAGTGCTGGCGACCTGACCCCGTTCCGCCCACCTTAATGCCTTGGAAATTCTTGTCAGCCCAACCCCCACAACCACTTAATCACCAGAACAGACACTTGCCGTCTCTCTGCCTCCTTCATCACTGCCACCCGTATCATTTCTCCACCCACCGCGGCACGTACCTTCTCCTCCCCTCCCATCACCTGACGTTAATATCACTTCCCCCTCCTACCCACTCGTCTAATAGTCGCACCTTTGTACTGTCGCATGGATACGGGTGCACACCACACACATACATTTGCATTATAAATATATTACCTATAGTTACAGTGTAGGTGTAGAAGCCGCATACGTATACGTGTCGTGATCTTTTACCTACATCGCGGTGCGTCAAAGCGAGCGGCTTACACACATCTGGTGATAGGCACGCGATAAACCCTGAGTTATGTGCGGTGTCTGCTGGGCATGACGCCTTCTGCATCTTGCCATCTGCGTGTCTGGGCCTGTACCCGATGTCACTTTTCCAACCGACACGACACTTCGACCCTACGAGCGCAGGAGCCATGGCGACACAATTCCCAGTTCGTGTTGAGTTTCGTTAGTTAATTAGTTTCAGGTCGAGTCGGGGACGCACGCACACGAGTACCCAAGCACATATGCAGCACCCCCACATCAACACACACACACACACACACGCATGTCAGGTTAGCTGTCCATACTGTTACTGATTCACCTACTAAGGCACTATCACATTCAATGAACCACCAATTACCTAGAATGTTGCTGGGAGCTTGCTCTACTCTGCTTGATTTCTATGCGCGGAGACAACAGCACGAGCACGGGTACGTGACACAGGGTACAAAACACAGCAGTGAGCAAGGCACGCTAGAGTATTTACAGGCTACTGGTAGATGCAGTGATGGTTGATAGATGAATAAAATAACAAGAGAAGATCGGTCTTTCTCTCTGTCGGTCTGACTGTATGAAAGGCGGCCCTGATTTTTACTTTCTGGGAAACACCCGAGGGTGGTTTTATTCAAGTATGTAAACATTTAACGCTTGAGACACTTTCTTTTGCCAGGCATGCGTGAGAGAGGGTTCTCATCCCCTTTTTTCCCAAAATCAGTCGGGACGACATATCTTTTCGCAATCTACTTACCACTTACACAAGGCAGTGACATGTCAATGGGCGGTGGAGGCTGAAGGCGTAGTAACGATGCACACGTATGAGGTGTCTGGAGGGTGTGTATCTTTAATCTTGTCGGGGCCTGTTTGACAACTTACCTATGCACCCCAGGTATGCTTAACCGCCATTACCATCCGTCGAGGAGCACTTGGCCTTTAAAAAAAAAAAAAAAAAAAAAGCAGACTGCACCCGACTGGCGTGGTCGTGTCGACTGAAGGTAGTCGTGTCTTCAACAGACGCGTACTTTGCAGTATGACCCATGACTACTATTTGTTCTTTAGTAACGACTGGTGGTATACCGTATCTAAGTGTGAATGGTGACACGTTAATCGTTTCGTTAAGTCTTTTTCTCTTAAATGATTCTATGGTGATTAATGGTTGGTTACTTGTACCTAGTGCACACATGATGAGTGAAAGTTTAGCAGTAAGCATACTAAATATATGCATTATACATTGTATGTATCATGCTGTACCCCGTATCATATCGTATCTCTATCTCACTTTGTCTTTCTCTCTTTCACACACACACGCAGGCAGGCAGGTTCCACACTGTTGCAGACGTTTGAAAATTAACCAGTCACACGACAGCACCCTTTCAATTTCAATCGTTTCAGATAAGCGGCGGCAGTGGAGCAGACGCGAGGAGGTCACGTGACCCTATGCTTGGCAGGCCACGTACGTCAGGGAACACTGGGAGCTATGAGGTCTTCCAATATTGCAGTAAGTAGGTCCTTTGCCCCGCGCTCTCACTTCCCATCCGCTCATTTTCTTGTACTTTACCGCTCCCCCCCCCCTCCACACGCACTTTTTTTCTTCTTATTAGGTCGGCGGAGGGTTGCACCGTCCAGGGTGTCACACGGGCTAGGGCGTCAGAGGTTCGCCTGACGTCAGATTTCGAGGCTGATGGGAGTTGGTCACATACCCGTTTTCTGTTACTTTCTTATTCTTTGGTGCTTAATTATAATAGAAAATGTTCTGAGGTAGTAAATTCCATTCCATTCCTTTGGGGAAATCGGTGTGTGTGTGTGTGTGTGTAAGAGAGCGGTAGTGAATGTTGTGTGTGTATGTGAGAGAGAGAGAAAGCGTTAGTGAATGTTGTGTGTGTGTGAGAGAGAGAGACCGTGAATGCATGTGCGTGTTGTGTGCATGTGAACGCGGAAGGGATTGCTTCAGCACCCAGTAATCCACCTCCCCACGTCAGGACAGAGCAACAGAAGGACAGAGAGAGCCAGTGTGAACGGTCTTTTTATGCTAATCTCCAAACAGGGCAAGCCGGTTCGGTTACTATGGCAACGGTACCGTGGCTTTCGGTTCGCTTAAAACGGTTTTTTTTTTTTTTTTTTTGCAAACCGGCGTGGTAGACACCCCTCCCCTTTTTTTCTCATTTCTAGTTCGGCAATCAGGTTGAGTGCGCAGGCGCAAGCCTTAGAAGTATGTTCCGTGTGCGTGTCAACGACGATTCTCACTTGCGCTAAAACTACTCGAGCGAAAAGGAATATATTCGTCGCTGCCATGCCCTTTTGAGGTGAGAAATGCCACCAAAAGTCACTGGACTACACGCGTGACGCACGATCTGACTTCACAGACTGGTCGGTGGTATGACGGCGTTTAGTCTGCGTATGACGATTTTGCAGAATGTTATAACTCGTGAACACAATTACTCGCAGCGGAATTTGAGAACTTTTTGGAACTTTGAGAAGCAAAGAGACCTAATGATAGATAAGAGGTAGTAGTGTTAATAAAACATTCAGCTATATAATAAGGTGAATAAGCACTTTTATGTATAAACTCATCTTTCATATGCGGCTGTAAGATAGTATCCACTGTTGATTCTCTTTGACTCCATAGATATTTTTTCAGCACAGCCCAGTTCTGCGAGGTCACGTGGGCACGCCGACGAAATCCGAGACAAATTTTTCGCGGGGGTGGGGGGGTGGGGGGGAGGCAGGACAAAATCGACGATAACCGAAGTCAACGAAAACCGAGGTTTCACTGTAGTTTTACAGTGCAGTTCGGTTCACACATATGTGTCCACAGTCCTGTATCGACACAAAGCGTTCCAGCGGAAAATCAATCAGCAAACTTTATCGTCCCCCTCTCACCCCTCGAGACTGACCTCCGCTAGCTCTGCGACTGCTCAGAAAAGGGTTTCTGGCTGAAAGTTACCCTTTTTTCCTGGCGATCATTTTCTCTGGCCATCCCTGCTAATCTGACCAGACTTAATTTTCTCCTTATCCCTACACCCTTCCCCAGTAAGCGAGGCGCAAGCATTTGCTGCTTTAAAGTAGAAACTGATTCCTGCTCACGACTTACGGACATATACGACTGTCCTTATTTGTCTTTTGCACTGGATTTCTGTTGTTGTTGCTCTTGTCGTTGAAAAAAATCTGTAGCATCAAAAAAGAAAGCTGGAGTGCTATTTCTTGCACTCTGTTCCTGTAATTGCTCTTTGGAGTGGCAGCACGTGATCAAGGTGACAAGGGGTGTAGCGATGAGGACAGAGGAATGGCGCGTGAATAGATCTGATGCCGAGTGTGTCTGTCCCTCTGACTATTAAAACCTTGGTGAGCGGATCTTCCTGCTAAAACCTTGAATCTCGGTGAGTGTGTCTTACTGTTTAATAAACCTTGGGTCTCGGCGAGAGGGACTAACCGTTGAGACCCTGGATCTTGGTGAGGGGGTCATTGCTGAGACCCTGGATCTTAGTGAGTGGGTCTTACTGTTGAGATGTTGGAGCTGAGCTTTTTCTTGCTCACTTTTTTTCCTTCTGTCTCTGTTCCTCAAGAATGATGCTTCGCTATTATCGCCACGTCAGCCCTTCAAATGACAATGAACGCACAACCAGGCCAGCAAATAATGGAAGAGGCAAGAGCCTTAAAAATAAGGTTTTCCGTAGTTCACTTTGAACTTTACTGTCCTTTCCCCCCCCCCCAGCATTTAGTCGCCATCATGCAGTTCCAAGAGCGGGTGAGGGGTGTAGATGGAAGTTGAATAAAGCTGGGGGCGTCACTTGAGAAGAAGCGATGTTCACTGTGACCAGAGGCCTTGAAGACGAGGGAGGCTATCCATTTACCACTTCCAAGCTCACGCCAGCTAAGGTCCCTCCTTCCCACTTGCGTGGCCCTCAGTTGCCACACTAATGACCTCCCTTGAGCCGTTCTCCTGTCGTAGAGGGAGAGAAAGCCAACAGAACGGCTCGTGTCGTCACGCAATGGCGTCGCCAGAACCCGGCCTAGCTGTTCCCTGCGTGACGGCAGGTCCGGAAGCGGCCAAGCCTGCTGGTTGTTGATTGCGACTTTAACGTCCAGTCGGCTGGCTGGCTAGCCCGCCAGATAGTTGTTGCCATCCTTTGGGAGTCCTCTGACTTCCGCTTGGGCTAATGGGCAGCCGCACGTGTTGGCGATTGCAGCACAAGTCCATCACCACGTTGGTCATATATAGGACTGATATTATGGAAGCAAGGTTTTCTTTTGTGTGAGATGGGAAGGGGGGTTTGGTCTTAACTAGTCTCTTAAATGAGTTGTATTGCAAGGCTAGGGTAATTGTGCTGAACAAGTGAATTCAAAGCAGTCATAGTTTGGACAAGTTTCTGTTCTCCAATGATCAGCTCTAGACGGTCTCTAATTACCGTAGTATTAACTTTCGAGTTAAATGTTGTATCCTTAGGGAGGAAGCTGGTGGCGTTTACCCTTGTGCTTTGTTAACCTCGAAGTATTTGTTTTTACTCGAACTTGGACAGAGTTTACTTCACAGTTTTTTTTAAGTAAGCTCCATAATAATATTTTTCTTTGCCCTTTTATCTTCTTTTGATATCTTTTTCTTTTTGTCAGTTTTGTGTATGTGCTCATTAAACAGCTGTGGAGAATTGTGTTTTCTACATTAACAATCCTTTTGACATTTTTCTCTATAAGTACCCCGTACCCTTTTCATGTATCCAGTTTTGATGCACAACTTCGCATGACCGTCGCACCTCACTGCACTTTTCCCACACGATTCAGCGCCTTTGGCACAAACCTTAACCTTTGTATGACTAGCTAGCTCCATGTATCCCAGACAGCTCTGACTTTCTATTACCAGTGATTGTGTGAAAGAAAGATAATGGGTAGAAACAAGAAAAAGCCATTGCATGTTACTTGGACTTCCTTTCTCCAAGCACCCTGCTTTGAAAAGTCAATGTAAGCAAGTTATTGAATATTTCTAGCGCGTGTGATGAGGTGAGTGGGGCAGACAAGTGAGTTCACGATGTGTGAAGGGGGGAGATGATGAAGCAGCTGGGAGAAACGACAGCTCGTGAGATGGCAGTGTTGAAGACACGACGGGGTGGGGTGGGGAGGTGGGAGGTGTCCCTCGCTGAACTGTGCTAGCCGATGGTGTGCGTGGCAACGCCTTTGACAGGCCAGGTGAGAGGTGGTTATATCTAATGTTTTTCTTCGACGTGAAAAGGGCTAGTCGGACGCAATTGTTTCTAATGACTGGGTAAAGCTCATTGGAAGATACACTAATCTGGGTCTAGGGGAACACACACACACACACACACACACACACACACACACAAACAAACAAACAAACAAACGAACAAACACCTTTGTTCTCGAGGTACACGTTTATACGTCCAAATGCAGATAGACATCAGAACTGTGTCCAGGAAAATTAATACAAAGTTCGTAGACGAGGTAAACGTATCCAGGTAACTCCTCGTATCTGTCTTGTTGACCACTTTCTATGCAGGAAAGTGTTTGTAGGCATCTGGAAAGTAAGGATGGGGGGATTTGGGGACTAATTTGAGAACAAAGTATCTTCTCAAACTGAGCTTTACCTGATCGCTAGGGGGGAAAAGCTCCAGCCACGAGTACTTTAAGAGGTTAGCTGGCCCTGGGTTGTAGGCACAGGACGTTCGGCAAGAGATGAAAAAAAGACAAGGAGTTTATTATTTTTCTACCTTTTTTATCTAAAGAGGCAGTCAGGAAGTAGGGTTGCTGTCTTAGCCACCAGCCACTCACTCCCCGCAGCAGGGTGATGTAGCGCCACTCGAAATAAAATGCCGGTCTGGGCCCTTGTGCATGCGCGTGGCCTGACCGGGAACCCCTCCTCACCACTACCATCTCCTCCCACTCCTATCGGCAGGGGCAGACAAACAGGACTCTAATCCACTGACACTTTGGGTTCGGTCGATCACTCAGGCCCTGCAGAATATTTCATGTTGATCAATTTTGTCAGCGTTCAGATGGGGCCGGCAGAAGTCCTCGTGGCTGGGTAGGGGGGAGAACTCCATTCTTCATTGTCCTCTCCTGACTTTTAAGACTGAAGACCCGGTTCTTCAAGGAGGCAACTTCAGCTTCTGGGCTGTTCGTTTTCGTGACTGGGCTGTCACTGCGGGGCGGTTTGTCAAGCGCCGCACCTGTCTAGGTGTTCATTAACGTAATTACCTTTATTGCTGAAGAGCGATGGGCATTTATCACGGTCCGTTCCACCGAGTGATGCGTGGGCAAACAGCAGGCTGGTTAGCGTCCTTGAGGTGGCAGCCAAGTCGGCCCTTTACACGACAGTGGCCATTCTTGCTTTCTCATGACCGCCATCCCAGCAAACCCTGCCGGTATCACACTTCCGCCGCCTACATCCATCGATATACGGGTAGAAATCACACAAGCGAACTTTCTGGGGCTGTAGTTAGGAAGCAGAGGTATATTTTTACGCCCAGGGTTAGCTGTCCTCGGCTCAATATCTACAGTCCTAGAAAGTTCACAGTAGCCATACCTGTGAATAGTAGACTAAATGAGGCTACAGATCACCAGTCGAACTCAAGGGCCTTCGGTTCCTTCATTCCTCTCCCTCTTCTGTCCTGCAGTGAAAAATCTGATTAAGTGAGAGTTCTTTCTATCAAATAAAAGAAAACCAACAAACGACCAGGCCGTCCATTCCGCTCTGCCCGTCCCAGAATCGCCCCACCACTTGCCCAGGTGATGCAGTCGGCAACGCACGACCCTACATCACCAGGTAAATCTGGCGCCTGCTGTGATCCTTTGCCTTCCCATCCTTCGCAACCCGCCACCGACACTCTGTGCGTAATCATGTTACCAGCGATCCCTTGATCCTAGGGTAGGTGCACACTGTCTTGTCCTCTCTCAAACCCTATTCGGAGGTCCCAAAAAGGTAAAGTACTTAGTCGAGGCCATGAAAAATCTGCTCTATATGTTTCGAAATAGTGGGAACAAAACATCCAGTTTTCGACAGAAATTTATACAATTTTTTTTTTTTTGGAGGGGGCTGAGCATGGAGCAGCCCTAACCCATGCGCATATTAGAATGCACGTGACTGGACAGTTCCTGAGTCACATGACGTGAGAGCAACGAATTCAATAAGAATGTAGCCTGCTTGCCTCGGTTCCATGTCAGCATCTCTTCACCGAGCAGCCACAAGACCAACCGCTGATCGTACTTGGCTTTCGAAGCAGGTGAAATGCCTCATACCCTTGCACCCTGGCCTCCCGGCAGGGGTTTGGGGATAGGTTCAAGTCTGGATAACTCTGCACGCGCAGTAGCCTGGCTTCGAGCTGAATCCACAAGTGCAACGTGTGCAGTAACCGTCCTGTTTTGTGAATGTGGTTGCCACGGAAACACACATACTAGCTGCCTGACTGTCTATCGACAGAACAATAGTGCCAGAATATTTTTTATCCGTCAGTTTTCCTTGCGTGCAAACGAAGGATGGTGTCGTGAGAAGGTCACTGATAGGTGAAAGCCGACGCGGCGAATTGATACGTTTTGAGCTTCGCACAGAAAACTCTTCTTTCTTTTGCTTGGTCTCCTCGGTAGAATTTGTGAACATCTTGGCGTCAGCAAGCCCGGTGTCAGCTGACCTTTGGCAAAGGGCAGCGACCTGGACATCACTCTGGTCATCACAGACTCGAGCCTCGACATCGCTGAGTAACGCAGCGATCACGTGATTCTTTGAATGTTGGTAAGAAATACCTCAGCAGGAAGTAGCTCTTTGGAAGAGTGTTGGGCGTTTTTTTTTCAACCCTGTATTCGTGCGCTTTTTTTCGCTACCTCTAGTAATGTCACTCTTTTCTCGGAAGGGATGCGTCGGTGAGCGCTCTGCTGTCACAGACTAGTGTTGAGTCTAGTCTTCACTCATTCATTTTCTCTCTCTCTCTCTCTCTTCCTTATCCTTTCTTAATGTATTAGTGCCATGTGCAAGAAAGCACACGAGCTAACGTCTGTGTGTCTGTCTGTGTGTATAGCTACACGTTCGGGTATGCATGTGTGTGCAGTTTTATGCCTCGCCCATTCTGCAAACGGTCTTATATATTACGTAACAGTTCTACGATCACGGCTAACGCTGTCGGTGAGCTAAGTATGAAAGTTTCACACTCTTGCCCTCGGTTAAAGGGAGGGGGAAAGGGGCTGGTGTCTTGCAGATATCTCAAGGTTCCACTGAGAAAACGATATTTGTGCTGGTAAACTGACAATAAATGTGTTGTGTGTACCTAGTGTGGAACAAGTCACCTGCTTTGATCATTTGTAATTTTTTTCTTTTTCTTTCTTTTTTTGCAGCGTAGTGCAGATGTAAAGTTAACAACAGAGCAAGGCAACAATAGAGCTTGTCTTTGGTGTCAACACATCTGTCTCTTGGAGGAAACCTCGGAACACAACGTTACGGACAGAAAAGGTGTAAGCCAAAACTAAGTTCACGAAGCGATATTTAAAGTTGGCAGAATCAAAAATCTCGACAAATGAGAACTCTGTTTCAGACACACACACACACACACACACACACACATACACGATAAAACAGGCCTGACGAGAGGGGGCGGCGGGGGTTTGCTGTACCTGGGCCCGCGGCTGTGAAGGGGCCCGGCCTTGGTCAGTGGAGTTTTTTTTACCCTTGCTCTTCCATTTCTTTTTGAGAAAGGTTGGCCTAATATTCCTCACTTTGGGGATTTTTTTTCTATGGAGCGGGGTACTACAGTTTGATCCTTTAACGTCCTTTTTCCTCATTTCCTAACCACTCACGTGTAATCAATTTATGTTCAAGTAGTGATGTAGATCCTAGTGCACTTGTCCTAATGTTTGCAGTCTATACTACGTTACTGAACGTAGATATTGACAATCGAATTGTAAGCATATTATTATATACTGGGAAAATAATTTGCGATTACAATTACAAGGGGCCTGGAGAGGTCGTCTGCGCCGGGGCCCGTGCTGGCTCACGGTGGCCCTGCGATAAAACACCATAAGAGCTAAAACTAATGAGTAATGGGGGAGATGGGAGGTAGACTCAAGTATAGGCGTCTTTTGTAGTCTATATCGGCTAGCTGATTAGTCTGCACGAGGGGTTAAGTGTGCAGGCTGGGTTTCGTTCGAGGTTTGAAGCTGTCGTCTGCTTCCTTAGTCGTAGCGTCTCAAAGCGCAGCTAACACCCCTCCAGCCACCCACAGCAGCCCTCCCCAAGCTTTGCGAACGCCTTGTCTTCCAGTCGGGAGTGCTTATCTCCCTTGCAGGTCAGTGACCTTTCCTGTTGGGGCGGAGTGGCTCTTGTGTGTTACCTCACGTTTCTTGTACAAAACGCATGAGCGAGAGCCTGAGAAAAGAGAGTAGAAAGAAAAGAATATTGTCCGCTCTGTTTCGTTTCTATAATTCTCTCATTCCCCCTCCAGCCATCCCGACCCCACGATTCACACATATTACACCCCATTCCCCCCCCTCCCCATCCCTGGTGTGTCTCGAGAGCCACTTGTGACGTCACTGGCAGCTAGCTACTCGTTGAGCTACGCAGATGAATCAATGACTAGATCACGCATGGCAACAGAGCTACAGCTGCACTACACGAAGACCGGGGCTGGTGGGGGGTGTGCATGGATATAGCTCTGTGTCTCCGGCGAGCGACGTGAGAGCACTTGCGCCACCCGCTTAGCTCGGGGTTGAGGGGGAAACGTTAAAGGTCACGAGGCTGCCACAACGCAGGAGGCGGGGTTTTGCGAGTGACACTGTCATATACGTCAATGATTATAGCGCTGGGTCAAAAAATATATATATACCTAGCGATGTGTGTGTGTGTGTGTGATCGCGTTTAATCAATGTGTGTGTGGATTAAAGTTGGTTTTGTGTTGGTGTAGGAAATAACTTCAGCAGCAGGTCGTCGGTGGCAGCATCGTGAACAAAAGCTTCAAATGTTGGCATCGTGTAGTAAAATACAGAATGAAATTACGTAGTTCAGTCAGGAATGAAGTTTTGTAGCATAGCGTGGCGTGGTGTCGCGTACTGCAGCACTGCATGCAGTCACGTGACGCAGCAGGCGATGATGTCACGTAACGAAGGATTACTACTTGCATCCTCTCATACACCCTCCTCCTCCCCTCTCCACCCCACCCCACCCACCCCCCTTAGTCATGACTCATGGCCAGTGACCTGCATCTAAACTTTTCTGCTCGGACCAGGCCACCGTCCGTAAGCCACCGTCCGCCTGCCCCCATCAGCGCCCTAATCCCCACCTCCACCGAACTTTTAATAACCCTTTTTGGAACTCTTTCAGGAACCGAACTGGCAGAGGATAGAGTGGCATGCCGAATCGTGCGAGTTGGATGGCACGCCAAGTGTAGATGGCGAGTAGAGTCTCACACTCAGACGACAGAGCGCAGAATCATCTAGAATCGGATATTGACCTCCTATTCTCTTAATGTCTATATCTTTACTTAAGGTGTGAAAAGGCAGTCCGGTGGTGCAACGGTAAGCGCCTGCCTCCAATACAGTGAAGGATGGTTGCCGTGGGTTCAGATGGCATCTTTATATAGTACTGACTGCTTTGGCGTGATATAGCCTTAGTTGCTGGCTCGGCGTAAAACACCAATTTCCCCGTACCTTTCCCCCCCCCCCCGTCCCACCCCGTTTCCCCGTCCCGGCATGTCGCGTAGGTGATCTTCAACCGTGCACAACGCACCAATAATTTCCCAGTATAAGTCTCGGTCATCTGAAGATCGGCGTCATTTCACGGCGCATGCGGAATTGCCATACTCTTCCTCTCCCCCACCTCGAAAATAATAATAATAGCAGACGCGACGCTAAGAAGAGAAGGTCTATAGCTGTTGACTTTGCTAGGTTACGGTTCGCGTGAATTCCGATCCAACATTTTGCAAGACCGTGCTCATAGCTCTCTTCATCTTGCGAGAGCAGTTTCGGCCACTTCGACATGAATGCGGGTGGTTTTTTCAGAAACGGTGTCAGGCATGGCCACAACGAGCCAGATCTTAGAGAAGCTTTAGGGTTTTTTTTTTTAATTTGAAATTGATAGATGGTTCTCTCTCTCTCTCTCTCTCACACGCACACAGATACAGCTGAAGTGAGAGGGAGATGGGTGTGGACAAAAATAACTGGTCAAGCGTAATCATTCAGTTGAAGAATTTTAGATTAGATTGCAGATTTTCTTTTCTTTTAAATATGTCTGGCTTGTTTAGGACTCTTCCTACAGAAGGCCTTTCTACATTTCATCTTCTTTGTCACCTAAGCAGCGAAGTTGAGGGAGAGCTTCTTCGGTTATAGTCTCAACACGCACAAACATGTACAGAACGTTCCGTTTATTATCTGCACAGAGCCTAAAATACATACCACGGGAAGAAGTTATAGGGGGTGTCTTAAGTGGTCCACTTCGACAAGAAAATACCACCCGCGACAAGGGACACATGCACCTGGTGCCGTTAATAGACTCAACCTTCCAAAAGAAGTCCATTATGTGATCCTACAGTGAGCGTCTCCCACTCACAAAGTAAGCCTCTGTATGCATGTATGCAAAGTCCTAAACACTGTTCCTGAGGACCTACCTGCAGCATTGTCCTTGTGTACTACAATATGTTTGTTTCTCGCGATCCCAGCGCAAAGACTCCGTATTTACAAAAAAAAAAAAAAGACCCTGGTAGTGAAAAATAATAGAAGGAAATAAAAAAAAATCCAGAAGAACTTTGCTTGAAAAGCATGACTAATGCGGAACAAACTCAAGAGAGATGTGAACATAATGAATGTCCTTGTATGGGCATCCAGATGTAAATACTGTGTATATGTCTTTGCTTTGGTTGAGTAACAGTGTCCGCGTGCTAGGAACCGTCTGGCCCTGACGCAACAGACCTCTGGACCTAACAACTTTTATATGAGATGTGTCAGCTATGTCCTCAACAGGAAACGCGGGTGAGAAACAGATCAGGGGAGCCTGGCTGCATCATTTCCGGAGGAGACCTAGTCCTGGATGCCCCCTCCAGACGATCGAATTTTATTTTACTAAGCATCTTCTTGGGTTCAGAGCAGTTCCTCCGGCGCGATGTCTTTCTCTCCAGTGGCCGGAAACGAGTACTGACATTTTCCACGAGCATGCGCTGTGAGCATTTTTTTTTTTTTTTTACTCCGTGTGCTGTGTTCAGATGAAGAGAGTGAAAAAAATGTTTTGATTGCATGATTTCTAAATCGCTTTACTGCTAGACAACACAGGAAACTGAGTATGCAGACCCATAAGTGAGTTTGTCGGATAGCCTTCCTTTCATCTCAAGGGAACGCTTACAGTGTCATTACGGATTCCTTTGGGGGGAGAGGCATCCTCTGATCAAGTGTTTCGAATGATGTCCAGCAGACTGGGTTTCCAGTCACTGACCTTTCTGCAGAACAGACAGAAGTAAGTTGAAGGTCGAGGACTGGACTCTTTAATAACATTCTCCCACGCATGATGTGACCTGCTGACGCTGCATCGTCCCATTCTGCTTGGTTACGGATTCTTCCTAGTGCAAAGACCTACGGCATCGTATTATCAACTGCTACAGTACATGCTTGTCAACGTAGTAGAGAATACAGCATGTGCGTTGAACTTGTGAGACTCCATGAGACTTGGGTATTACTTAGCTGACCTTTTCATTAACTTCTCACCCGTCCCCCACTCCAGACACGCACGCACACATACACATTCTTGTTTCTTTCTGTTGATGTGACTGTTACCACTTACGCTTAGTCTCTCAAACCTGCAGCTGGTGCTTCACATCGATTAGGCCTGCCGAGTCGAAGTTTCCTGCTGCCATGTTGGTTTCTTGGCGCGGTCGGTCTCATTGTCTGGCTCTAGTACTACCTTTCTCTAGGCTTTGAAGTGTGTCATGATCAATTACGAGTTGGTTTCCTTTTTATGAGAAAATAATTAGTAACCGAGTTTGATCTTCAACGAAGCGGCTAGCATCGGTCCGGTTGCAGATCCACCATTGTGAGATATGGAGCGCCTCGAACATTCATACCAGTCTCTAGGTAATTACTTTCTGTTTAATTAGCTTCAGTTCAGCTAGCATTTCTACAGAAGAGAAAAATGCTTGTATTTGTTCCAGTACCGTATATATTAATGTCTTGTTTCAAATTGTAATTTCTGCTGTAATATTACTTTTTAGTGTGATATTATACTGTGTTGGAGTGTTCAGCGTTACGGTTTTTCTTCAGTCAAGTCTTTCCAGCATTTGTGTGGAGCCATTAACTTTATAAATGACCTTAACGTCTCCTAGACGTGGCCACCCCTGCTTCGCGGAGCATCTCTGCACCCAATAAAATGTATTGTCGCTCTTTTTTTTTTTCTAAGGAACCTCGCGTCTTTGTTTTATCTCCTACGAACATGTCGGCATTGCTGTAAGCGTCAGTTCATCATGTGAGACATTAGTTACCTGTAGGAGCGAACTCGTTCGTAAGGTCTAATGTGCCATACGTGTCCGTTTGTCGGCTGTCTCACTTATTCTTGTCCTCGTCTGGACAGAAGATCGTGGATGCGATCCTCAAGGCTTGCTTTATTGGCATCTTTATCTCGCAGGTCTATATATCTCTGACGTGGGCTGTCTTGTCTACACAGGCTTTGACCCGCCACTGCTAATAATGCAGGACTGCATAGATTTTACCGGAGTCTTGATTTAAAGGTTTGCAGACCGAGGGTAGCTCTGATAAAGCATTATCCCAACGCATTGCGGCAATGTTTGTCATGGATGTTCCCTGCACAAAGTGACAAGCTTCGAGATATCAGGCGACTCTGTGGACACTGCTGTCCGCAACACTCTGTCAAGGCTTCCCCTCCTCTTGAACGCTTTAGCCTCAAAGACAGCCTTGCGGTGCACAGTGCACTGCGGACAACGGGGTGCACATGACGAGCTTGACACCACGAGCTGCAAGCTCTACTGGTGTATACACAGGTCGAGGTTTGAGTTTTGACTTGATTGTAAGGACTTGAATTGCACAGGGAAAAGAATATACGTCAACGAAAATCTGGGAGAGTTTTAAGCGTGCAAGCTCTCGACCTCCCTTCCTCCAGCTCCGTTCTCTCTCTCTCCTGTATGGGTTCGAATGAGAACATTGTGTGTGTGTGTGTGTGTGTGTGTGTGTGTGTGTGTGTGTGTGTGTGTGTGTCATTAGCACCTTTAGCGGTCTGAATATAAGCTTTCGCTGGCAAGAGGCGACTTCTGAAACAAGATATTGAAATACGAGCAATGATGTCATGGATAATTTAAATAATTGGGATCGCATGAACACAGACAGTTCTAGAGATCAGGTAACTATGATAAACAACAGCACACGTCCGTGTACAGTAATTGGTAGTAATCAACCATGCGTATCGCCACACGAGCCCCCTCCTTACTCCTCTGCTCTCGTGAAAGAAAACGCAGCTTGCGTGGAAACGCGGTATATTTCTATTGCTGCAAATACCGCCGCCGTCGCCGCCTGCCGCAACGCTTCTGGATTTACGCCGCAACATCCAAACAAATTACCGCGCGAGCGTAGCCAAGGCGGCAGAGGAGAAAAAACGATCTACTCGTAGGACAACAATGACGCCCTCTGTCACCGGACATCTGCTCGTAGGATGACCAACGACCGGCCACCGCCCCGTTTATTTCAGAAATGACTGATGTGTCGGGTACCCAGTCTCTCTCTCTCTCACACACACACACACACAACATAACGGGTGGGTGGGGCGAAGGGTGTCGTGCTTAATTTGCAGGTCGTCGCGACTACATTAACCTTTTCATGACCTCCAACAGCAGAAGGATAGCCAACGTGCGGACACGGGCGCACACCCCACAATACCCGTATAAAACCCGATTCGGGTGGCTCGAGTTGGCAGAAAGCAAAGAAAAAAAGCAAGCTTGAAGGCAAAGTGGTGTTTTGATTGTCGACTGCAGAATCTTTATGTGTAGTTTTTGTAGGTGATTCTAGACGAGTGTGCCTCTCCGTAATGCCTCGGTACAATGGCAGGAAAACTACGCGCAGGCCGTCTGCAGGAGACGCTTTGAAAATAAGTGGAACAGATAAGTAGACATGTGATGACCAGCGTTGGTATGTTCGTGCTGTGTACTTCCAACAGTTGTATAGTCTCGTGCAGTGATGTGTTAGCACCCTCATGCAACAAGGCAGATGTAGAAAGACGACGACGACAGCTTGCGGGGGGGGTGTGCGCGTAGGGTCGCCGTGAATGCGTCGTCTGCTTTGAACGTGTGATCGTCAAATGACCTAGTTGATGTGTTCTGTCCACGCCAGTCTTGTCTCTCCTGCGCGTATTTGTACATCTTTGGGTGGGGAAGGAAAAAAAAGCGTCCTCACGGAGAGCAAGCACATTTAGTGTGGCTCAGCGTGGCGCAGTGCGGGCTGAGGTCATCACAGGGTCACGTCATGTGAAGGTGACAGGCAAATTGGCGATAGGCTCCGCGGACGCACACTGAGTGGGCGAAAGCAATCAGTTTAATTTAGAAAGTGGAAACTGGGCTGAAGAGATCGAAGGAATACCCAGAGCCATCAGTGTGCCATCACCTACCGATGGCTACAACAGATCAATTGATATCCGGACAAAAAGAAATCAGGCTAACAAACCTTTTGTGTTAGCAGTAAACTGATTCCAGTGTTCGCGATATATTCCTGTCGCTTAGCTGTGAAGATTATTAAGTCGACTGAGCCCTTTAAAAGTTAATTATGCTTCGGAGAATCATTTCGCGTCTGAAATACTGACTGATCAAGACGAAGGAAATTGTCTACCCAAAGCGAAATACTGCCAGCACGAGGACGGAAACTCTTAGTCAATCATGACGACGCCCATTCATGAAGCATGTGCGCTTAACTCTTGTAAGAGGTCAGTTTGCGACACGGAGTGGTGTCCCTTTCATTATTCTCGTCACTGATTGGTGGTTTGGTTTGGAAATTTGCAAGGTCATGAACCCTGACCGGCGCCCTTGCGCACTCAGACGCTCTCCTACGAGACGCTGCTTGTGAATCTGGGACAAACGACATTTTGCTTTGCCGAGGTAAATTACATTTTATACACTTGTGTTCAGTGATATTGACCCCCAAATGCTTATCCCTTTTTTTTCGAAATGTATTCAAGAAAGGCTTTTGAATCGATTACAGAGACACGAACGAAGTCTTTTAAGTCGCATTACCGCTGGGAAATTGATGAAAAAGTCAACATTTCGCTGGTTTGCCTGTGTCGTCTGCGTGCCATCTCAGTCTGTGACAGGCGACATCATGGGCCAGGCCTGTCTGCTTCGCTTGGCTAGCCACGTGGCATGTATACAGCTCACCATACCGCTTTTTTAAACATCAGAAGCGACGGGCCGTGGATTCTGCAGGTATGGGATATGATACATTCTCGTACTTAATCTTGTAGTTTCGTTTTATTTCCCAGTGCCTTGCGCTGGCTACAGCGGTGATCTAAAAATATAACTCGATATGATAAATCATTAAATGATTACTCTCTCTCTCTCTGATATATGACCTTCACATAAAGGTGGCGACATAGGATAAAATTATAAAAGTTTACATCAAACTGGTCTGGGTATATTCGCAAACGTAATGGATGTATGGTTCAAATTTTTTTTAATTCTTGAATCGATATTAGCACAAAGCTTACTCTAAACATGGACAGAAAATACTATTTTCACCATTGCGTTGGACAAGAGGAAGCGAATAACTCGTCAGAAGTACCGACCGCTGGGACAAAATGCTCATTAACTGTTCATGCACCTAATGTATTATGTTAGCATGGTTAAGTGTCGCACTTAACATCGGCGTATTTGGTCGCATAATGAGGTGGGCGGAAGCAGAGTAGGAAATATGTACAAGTATGACCAAGAAAGAAATTGAGTTAGATGAAATGTCACTTGAGTTTCTTAATAATTTTTAGTACTTTTGCAAGGTTTTAACCATACATTTGTTAAGAATTGTAGATGCTAAAATTAAAATGTCTTAGCTGTTCAGCCAAATAATTATTTCTTTTATTTGTTAGCTGTAAAATGAAAAAACTAGTTCTGCAACATAAAAATCTTACATTGAATAAATGCTTGTATTTGATGACCTTACAAAGTAATGTTGAAAAAAGTAATTTAGTCAAGTCATGTTGAAGTAATAATGATCCTCATGTCCCACATTGTGCTATCATAGTTAACCTTCATATTGTCAAGTTATTTCAAGAGGGTGTTTATCTTAGCACCTATAGATATTCAACAATAACTAGGACATGCATCAAAAATGCTATTGTAGCAGAATTTAATATTGGGGAAAGAGAAGGACCAAAACAAAAAAGAAAACTTTATGAAAGGAACATCTGGTTTGTACTTTCACAAAAACAACAAAATAGTGAGACTAAAGTCAGCCATTGCTTTGGATAACCATACCAATCAGTACTGAGTATTATTAGCAAATGATAAATTTATTTTTTATGCTGATCTATAAGGGAGAGTTTTATATTATATCTAAAGATTTATAATATGTGGGCATGTTGTAAAAATGTAGTAGCAGACTTTGCCCACGTGACCAGTATTTTCCAGTGTTTTTAAGTTTCAGATGCACATTTGACAGGAAGGATAAAGAGGAAAAGAAACCCTGTTCCTTGTGTAATTTTCCTTGAATGCTGAACTGATTAAAATGTTTCCTTAGTAGGTAGTTCAATTGCATCTTTAACTTCCTTAGTTAAAAAGCTTTGGGACACATTTGCCAGGATGACCTTATTTTTCAACCCTTTACTAATGTCAGCAGCAACCCCCTGCTGACTGACTGTAATTAGTAGCAGTTTTTTGACACCATCACATGCAGATCCCTCACACTTGACCTGTGATTATCAACATCACCCTTATAGCTTCAAATTTGATGAATGAGAAAGGATGTGTCTTTATACAGAATGCAGAATCAAAATTAATGCTGCAATCTCCATATTTATGAAAGTATCAGTGAACATGATGTGTCAAAGATTTGTTGGACAGCTTGTGTGAAATATTGCTGAGGGATAGGGGTGGCAGTGTGTACAGTCAGACAACTGCTGTTTATAGCAGTTAAGACATTACGATAACTAAATATATGGTAATGCCCACCATAGGTACAACTGAACTGTCATAATGTTTCATGTGAGTACTGTTGCCCAAATAGTTTATTAAAAAAGGAACAAGTCCTGCCAGGGGACATCACCTTACCTGATATTTATTTATTTAAGAATAGCAAACATTTAGCTTTTACGTTCTTCCATGGAAAAAGAGACATAACAGTTGTCCTTTCCTTTTATTATTCTGTTATTCTCAGTATATGTCCTACACCTTTAGCTGAAAACGTCTGTAAAAAAAAATCTACTCAGCTGTTGTAGTTAAGCTAAAATTTCAAATGCAGCTTTATACTGTGATCTCTAAGTTTCTTGTTGTCAATGTTAATCAGCTTTTAAATTTTATAATTTCACTATTATTACAGACAGTATAAGATAATGTCACATGTAGAGCTTGATGCTTTAAGATCGGCTTTTTCTCCAGAGGGGGAAGGGGGAGAGTGGTTTGCAATGCCAAGTTTGATCTGGCAGGTTATCTGGTAGTCCCAGTAGCAAGTGCTCTGGTGGGTGCTGAAGTTGCCAGGAGAAGCTGGCTGGTACAGATAGTAGCTATGACATCACATCAACAGAAGGATGCAGCAAGTTCACACTTGTTCTTTTTGAACTTACAGTGAGTGACACACTCAGTAAGACTTCCATGTCAATAAATGTCTCTTGCAGTCATTGTCGCCACCAAGTAGTCTCTGAAGTTTGTTAGTAAAATTATAGTGTGACACTGTGCTTGGTTGTGATGAAGACAAATTCTAGCCAGATTTTGTAGATCAGCAGAGTAAAAGGTTTTGCTGCATCAGTGAGAAATGTTTTCTACAAAGATATTTGGTAATAAATCACTGTTTGTTTAAAGAGCGTTGAAGGCGTGCTGAATTAATAAGAGGCGTTAAAATGCCCATTTTTTATTTCATTTTTATAGTATCCCTATGCCTGAAACTGCAAGGGTGGTGAAACATATTTCATGTTTATACTTGCTTCAGAATTTAACTTCCTGCCCCAAGCACATGGAGGCAGGGTGGGAGGGCGAGGCTACTGAGAGCTTATGGGCTGAAGTAGTAAGTGTTTGCAAATGTGATCCATGCGTCGGCGATTCACTGTAGCTGAAGAAACAGAATGGGGGTGGAGGGGGGTGGTAAAGGACAGGGGAGGGAACAGCGCGGGGCTTTGATGTATGACTGCAAGGGACCGCGCAGCGGCGTGTCGCCTCACTGGGGCACAGGCGACAGAACGCGGAGAGCGAGCCAGAGCTTTAGACTTTGGTGGTGGGGGGGGAATAGAGTGGTTAGGTGTAGCTAGTGGGCACACCTCTGAATTCAAACCATGATGGTAATGTCCGCCTTTAGGTGTTGTTAAGTTACATTAAGCCATAGCTGGACATTGATTTTAAAAAAAAATAACCCTTTAAGACACTTTAGTGATCCGCTGTAAACAATGTAAATAATGATATTAGGAAGTGTTAAGAAGCGCACGCTACGCGAGGCATACTATGCAGTCTTGTTGGCGATGTTGCGTGGCTTTGGTTGCTGGCTGCATTTTGCTTGAATTACTTTGCAAGCAGTTTCATATGATGGTGCCCTGATTTGCGTGAAGGGATGAATGTGGCCTGAAACGGTTGTATGGCAGTTAATAAAAGCATTATCTGGTGATGTGATCAAAATGTGCAGAGTAGTGAACCTGCAATATATCCACACATGTCGTAAGTGATATTCCTGTAACCATTGCAAAAACGAATCACATTCTCAAACATGCTGGAACAAAGCTTAATGCGTTTCTGTTATTCCGCTTGCAAGTACGTTGGTGGTGAGTGCAGACACCCAATCCAAGCATGAATATCCTCCCAGCATATGCCTGTCCCCGTGGCAAATGGCATGAAAATTCTTACCTGCCGAGATCGCTTCTGGCAAGCTGAGTTCGGAGAATGGTCACGCCATTTTGTAGACTTGTTAGAGAGTTGTTGATTGGGTTTTACAGGACATAAATTTTCACTTTGATTAACCATTTAAGGGTGTCAGCTGCAGCCCATGTGTTTGTTCCTGCTTGTGGTATCGTGCAGCACTTGACCAGGTAGTTATATGTGTATGATCAAATAAGGCAGCCACGTATTTGCGTTATTTAACTAATCCAGATGTGGAGTGTACTCGTCTATGCCATCCCACTTCCCCCTCAAGCCCAAACGATATCTATTCACTCACACCCCCTCCATCACCAAATCCCACTTGCTCACACATTGTGAGTCGAACCCAACAGAGGACTTGCCTTCATAGGAGCACAAGGGTGAGTGCAAAATTAAATGTTTGGCATTGGCAGCAGGGATTGCCAAAGGGTTTGTAGCATACAGTTGCACTGGAATAGCTTAGTGGCCCCAGCTATCAGAGGAGAGTGTCACAGGGTGGGTCAAAATCCTTGAATAGAGGGGCGGGGCCTGACGACTGTTACGCTGCTTGTGATAGGAATAGCGCGGCGTCAGGCTTGGTCACGCGGGTCTGGGCACGATTCTCACAGCATGCTCACCTGTAGCTACTGCCAGCTTGTCCTGATAATTGCTAGGATGATATAGTGGAAGAAGAGCAAACCGCTGTACTGCAATCTGGAGAGCGGAGTATTTGCCCATCAGTAGCGAAACTGTTTGAAATTATCCGATCAGGTCTGGACATGCAGGAACCAAATCCCCCGATCATGGCTAGCGGGCATTTGATGTTCTCCTTTCGCCGTGTTGGGGTATAAATGTGCTTGCGGGAGCTGCCGTGGGACTGAGTGTGTGACCAGGGGTGTGCATGATGTGAACACAGAACAAGCAGCGTGAGTTAACTTGCAACGCATCACATTACCAGAATAAGTGACTGGAACTGTTTGGTACTTTGTCTGCTTCAGTAAGCTTGGTTAGATATTGATTTCTTCCAGCTGGATTATTAAACGACAGTTTTGATTTGAACCTGCAATGGTATGAAGTGTGACAGCAATATTACTTGGAGGTGGCCAGGGTTAAGTAATATCAGTTGACATTTTTGGCATAAAATGAATGAAGCAATTTTTGTTTACAGTGAGGTGGATATCACATAACATAAACATAACTTCAGTGTAAAGAATGTCAGAACTCAGTAGTGATTGGAAGAGTGCCATAGGCAGCAAAAAAATTGCTTTTTATTATCAGAAGTTTCCATGGGGCTTTGCATGGCTTAGAGTGTGGATGATTGAGGGTGTCAAAATGAAGTGCAGATAGATTGTTCATGCTGCTGTTTGTATAGTCTTTGAATTGGCTTCACTCTCTTATTCTGTTCCAGCTGCAAGGTTACTGTTCCTAGAGACAGAACTGTGCTGAGGTCTTCCAACGTTTAAGACAATATGGTTTGTAAAAGTCCTTATCAGTTCTTCGTCCAAATTTTTGTTAGAAGAGAGAAAATGATGTGTATTAATGTATGTGTGTGTGTGTGTGTTTGTGCGCAGGCACGTGTGCTACCTTCTGTGTGTTACAGTCTGAAGAGTTTTCTTGAGCACATTCAACTAGGAGATCAGTGAAGAAATGGGACATGCAAGTTTTATAATTTGTAGCAAATTTTTGTAGTGTCTGTTAATCATTAGTGGTTCATACTTGTATAAGCATGAGTTTAGGGGGTTTTGTGATTGAAAATACACAGCAGATGTTACAGAATGTGGCTCTGCACACCACCAGCTGTTGCATAGATTGTGGAGGATAGTTAATCACACCATCTGCAGTTATTTATACAGAGGTTCTCTGTTTCTAGGACTGCATATCAGCTGGCTTTACATCAGCTTAAGTTTCTGAAAGTTTTAAAATGGTAAGCACTGTTCTTGAGTCATTGGGCATTTACTGAGGCATCTTTTTGGATGAGTGTATTATCTACAATCCTGGTTTTGAAATTTAAGTTAAAGGGCAGTTTTGAAAAGTGTAGATATGGTGTACCCTTCTCCAACCACAGTTTATAGAAGGATCATGCAACTTTTGGTCACTATGATTTACTTTGAACCCTTTCAGATCAGGCATTGTTTCATCTCTGTGTACAAACTATGAGCACATACTAGGGATTTACTCTCCAAATACTGTGTAACAACCATTGTCAATATGATGATAGTCACAGCAGGGGACAGCACTGTGCCAAGAAACAAGATCCAGTTCACCTTTTTCACGTTTCCTTGTCACTCCTCCGCCCCGTCTGTTAACAAGCACTGGACGGAGAACTGATAAGGGCTTGTGGGTGATTTGACAACAGGAACTTACCAAGGCAGCCAAGATCAATCAGTGAATGAGATGCAGAATGTTGACACTTGTGTCTAAAGAAAGAGCCCATCTGAATGCATTGTTCTTCCTGTGTGCTGTGTAGTGCAAAGGTCAGCTGATGTGCAGTTTTTGTCTCCGCTTCCTTTTTTTCCCGTTGTTACGTCTCAATCCACTGTTGTATATTTTTCGGGTATTTCTGTATTGTGGTCTTTAAGGTGCATGTGCCTTCCCTCCATTTTTAGTTTTCTTTTTCTAATATGGAATGATTCTCATCAGGCCTAGTTCTCTACAGTAGAGATTCTGAGGTACTCTGCTTATTTTGAGTGCAGCTAATGCCTTTTAATCCAGTTTTTTTCCTTTGCCTTATATAACCTGAGGACAGGTTGCAGCATGATTCTGTGGTCATCAAAGACTTCTGAATGATGTAGTTTGTGCCCTGTGTGCAACAATGACCTGAGATGCAGCTGAGTGCAAATTGACTTTGAACCATGTCATGAAGCATTAATGGTTAGAAGTAATATGAAACGATTGCAGTTAGTTTTGTTGTAAGACATAATAATATTAAATGTGTGATTTATGTAGGGCATAATCATGCTGACGAAGGGGCATGCTCTCAGCGCTAAAGTAGGAGACAGGAACAGAATACAAAGGAAGGCAGGAGAAACAACTATGCAGATAATAATAAACATAGAAAACATAAAGAGGAATCAGGAAACAAACAATAAGGACAGAGAATACCATAAACCTGCAGAAAGATAAGAGGCAAACTAGTAAGTTGACTAAAATCACATCTAGTGAGAGCTATGTTGATCAGTGTAAGGACTAATGCTCATTAAACCAATACAGTGAACGTTGGCTGTCCTGGGTTCAACTCTTCCCTCGGGGACGCTGTTCTTTCTCTGCATATGGCATCTGTTCACAGGGCTGACTGCCTTGCCACGATAAAGCCTTAGTTGCTGGCTCGGCGTAAAACACGTCTCTCACATTGGTGGTCAACTTTCTAACTACATAGATGTCATTTTAAGCTATTCAACACAGACTTTTCCAAAGAAATCAAAATTTGTTATACAACCTCATGTTTCTCAGTAAGGGGTTAATTCAATTGTAAGCTGTCATCTTTGTATGAATACCACTCTCTGGTTTCTAGCTAATGGTTTGTGTAGCTTGAGCTGCTGACCTTCAGATTTATAAAAGCGCTAGTTGATTGAAAAAAGACTAAAAAGTTGTAGTCTCCAATTAACCCTGTTCAGTGTGTACAAGCTCACATGCCAGAGAGAAGTACTTAAAGTTCAGCTGTATGAATATGGTGAGTTGGGTCTTGACCAGATATACTGCTCTTTACAATTTCATGTCACTGTTTCTGAAACATCTCGGCATTTGAAACACCTTTGATTAAAATATAAATCACAAAATCAAGTGCACAGCATGCGACTAGTTTTATTTTCTGTTAGCACTGTAGATGTAAGGCGATATATAGGCGATGCTATAATAAAGTATCATATAAAGCATATACATACATGACATAACATTCTCACTCTCATCAACATATGCAAATCAGTAAAAGATGACTTGGTTTGAAGTTAGTTATCTCCCATTTCCTCTGAGCCCACATGTAATGGGACAGAATCTTCACTGATAGTGGCCTCCCCCAGCCACTTTAGGACGAGGTATGTAGCCCAGCCTGTAAGGAGAATGTATAATCTAGGTAACTTTTTGAAGTTATATTTAGGTGGTAGATGACATTGAAAGAACTAACAGTGGTTCAGAGAAGACTGCACTTTTCTTGCAACAACAAACCAAAACCTGAATTTATGCCACATTGTTCAGTTTTCATCTTAAAATAACATCCCTTGTCAATGTTTGGAAAAACCATTTTTTAAAAAAAGGGTACTAGAAGAGAACAAATAATGTTGGTTCCTCTCTGAAGCTGGGACAATTCTGTTGAAACCAGTCATGTTCCAAACTTTTATAATGAAATGATGAAATATAATCACATTTCAATGTCTCAAGAAAAAGAGTTGATATTAACCACATCACTGACAGTCCACAAGCTACTTACCATGGGCGATCCACCGTACCAGATATTTGGTCATTTTTATATGTCATGCTGAAAAAGAAGAATTATTATTTCTTCTTTGATCAAACAGATTTTCCCCCAGTGGTTAAACAGGCAATTCTATTTAATTTGTTACACAGAGATTTTGAACATTATTGATCCCGTCATACCTGTGGTCAAAAGAGCTCCCTTAATGCTTTGTCAAACATTCTACTGTGAAGTAAATGCATCAAATATCTAGAAGGACTACTTAAAAAAATTAGTCCAAACAAAAATGTAGCTCATAGTAGTTACTGGTACTTGTATTTTTATTTTACTTACTCTTGATAAGCAAAGTATGAATCTGCGTAGACAGCTGGCTCATTGTCTCCTGGTGAAGGTTGGTAACCAAGATTTTCAGCTTGCATTGTGTCATATGGTCTGAAATATGCATTACTAACATGAAACCACTTGGGTAAGTGGACAGTGAGAAGTATACTTTGTCAATCAAATCCGAATAACTTCTTTTTACATGTTTTATACTTGTTAATAAATTGCACAGCAAAAGGAGTAGAACAAAAAGAGTTATTTCCAAGTATGTTACAAATGGCATATTTATTATGGAAAGACTTGATAAACTTTAACATTGTAATTGTGAAGTTCTTATATTCCTAGTGATACAAGAGTAGACAGTTAAGAGAGGCCAGTCAAGAAGGTGAGTAGTAAGTTTCAAGGTGCATTAAAAATGACAATCAGTTTACTTCTCTTTATTTTGGTGACAGCAGCAGCAACTGATCGTGATGACGAAGAGAATGATGATAAGGAAGGCAACCGCAGCCACAGAGATTCCTAGAACAACCTTCTCATAAGTTGTAAATTCCCAGGTCCCTAAAACATGATGAAGGGTTTTTCGTACAGAATTTAGCAGTTAACATTTAATTTTTTAAACATTTTCATGGCGAGGCAAGTGACTTCTAGTAAAAGCTATGTTCTGTCCATTAAACACTCTTTTAATGTTACAGCCTTACACAGCTCATCACCGCAGGTACTACAGACACACTGACCAACAATATTATACACTGATGGCTTTCCTGTTGATGTATTGTCAGGTTTGTAGCTGTTGTAAAAGGTAGGTTAACTGCCATGACCAGCAGATTTATGTGCAATCAAAAATATTCTTGGGCAATGTAGTAAAGGCTTCCCCCTGAATTTCAAAAGATTTTGATACTGCATATGTATATACATACATGTTTACTTATGACATTGTGCCATGTTAAGTTTATTGCATATTAGTTTTGTTGACAAAACATAATCTGCATTTGTGAAATAGGTTGAGCTGAAGCCTCACAGATGACAAGAGGTCTGCTTGACTGCCATGTCTGTGTCGCATTGGGAATGGTGCAGTCCTTGCAGGGTTTTCAGATTTATGAAAAGAGCTGCTGGCTAGTGCAAGCTTGTGCAGGAACAGCACAGGATGGGAAAAATGTTTTATTTTCTTTTTTTCAAATATACATGCCTAAAATTGTTATAATTAATTTGATGGTATGTGTATTGTTTTTAGGATATTGGGATAACAATCTTCATTTAATGTCTGAGAGCTACGCACAGAATTTGAATGCGTTGTTGTTGGTAAAACACTAAAATAAATTGGTCTGGCTAGCAGTTCAGTCTTGGTGTTTGGCTGTGGTGTGCCAGAGAGTTACAGAAGGACATAAGGAGTGAATAAAGTACTTATTACTTGTTCTTATGAAGGAAACAACCAGCAACATGATGAACCATCTGGAGACTGGCTTTTTCTCTCTCACTTTTGGTAACCATTTCGCTTACAGTGCAATAGCTGCACTTTGGTCAAAATAAGAATGTATCATAAACTGGAATAAAATAAGGGACAGAAAGTGTCAAACACCAGCAGAAGTATGAAAAAACAACTTGCTCAATGCTCATTCCCTGCATGCATAACAGGTCTTAGGATTTTGGAGCTGTGTGTGATTACACGTCATCTTACAGGTATCTTAACATGAAATGATTGTTACTGCCTTAGAGCTTTTCTTTTCAACGCAATCTTTACAGAATTCCTGGTCTCGGTTTTGTACTTAGTGTTTGTCAAAGGGCTTTCTGAAGTTGTCTAACCTGCAAATCTTTGTGAAGTGACCGAATCTTAATTTCTCCCTCTGGTTCATGTTGTTATGCCTTGTCACGTTTGCTGTCACTGGCAGAGGCAAATACATTTAATCACGGCAGATAAAACTCTACGCAACTATATACAGTGATCCCTCGCTAATCGCGGGTGTTACGTTCCAGAGATCACGATAGGGGAAAATTCGCTAAGGTAGCAGCAGTAATTTTATTTATATATAGATATATTAAGGCTTCATAAACCTTTCCCAGACTTCTATAAACCTTTCCCACTCTCATTAACATTTACCACACTTATAAACTCTTCATCTGCTCTTAATCACTTTCTACACTCTTAGACCTACGTAATTTTAACATGTAAAATTCTATACGGGTAGACTGCTGTGGTTGGACGCCTTCCATTCCATCAGCCACTAGTGTGCCGGGTACAATCTCACGCTGGCAAACTTGCTCAAGCGGTAGTGGCGGACAGTACTGCGTTTCTAATGTGTACAGTACGGTATTCATCAGCTGATTAAATATTAATACCTGTACATACTGTATTTTATTACGATTTAATATTCTCTTAATGTTTGAATTAATATTTGTCAATATTGTTTTAAATTTTGTAGGCAAAAATAATTCAAATGCCAATATACCGCGATATAGAGAAAAGTCCGCAATACAGAATTACATGTATTTAAAAAAAAAAAAAAAATGCGATACAGTGAAGCCGCAATAAGTGACCCGCGATATATCGAGGGACGACTGTATTTCACCCGAAGCACAGCGGGAAACGGCATCAGAGAATTTACATTTAGTTGGCTACAGACCGTCATTACGACTTTTGATCTTAGTCAAAAATGAGGGCTCGATATGATCCTTATAAAATATCAATAAAAAAAGATTGCGGAAACATATATGAATACGGTGTCTGTGAATCATTTAAATTTCTTGCAACGACTTAATACGCGGTCGGTGGATTTTTGTATGGAACACGCTAGAACTTCGAATTTCTTTTTCTCATTTCTAATAATATTTTTCACTTAGCGGCTATAACTGTGGGTTATGCTTAGAGTAGTAGATGAAGATTACGTACAATGGGGTGAAGATTATTATACGACGGTCTGCAGCTAATTATGTTGAACATTTAAAACGACAATGACAACCGTCTACGGCAGAAATTCGATATGCACCATCTGGGTGTTGATAACTAAAGATCAAGCACATTTGAAAACAGACCACACAGCAAAACGCATTGTAGGCGTCATCCGCCCACTACACACACAGTATGTGTGTATGTGTATATGCACGGTTACCAATCGATTGGGCCACATAAGCCGAGCTCGTCGACACATTGATCATTACGAGACGTGATTTCAGCAGGAACAATCAATATTCAAGAAACTTGTAAAAAAAAAAAAATCTTCATTTCCTCCTACGCAGGCCTGTGCCGTTTCCTGTTTGATTAGTGGGGAAAAAGTACAAGGAAGCAAAACCAAGACGGTTCATCTAAACAATTATCTCACACTTCATATTGTTTTCCTGTTACAATTAGAATTAACTGTGTTTTTTTAAATTATTTTCGTTCGAGTTATACATGTATTTCATGAAAACTATATAATGGTTCTGTGCCTTACTTATATAGATACAGTAAAGTCGCGTCGACTGGAACTTTACACGGCATTTGGAATAAACTAAAATCAGTTAAATCCAAGGATGATATAGATGGTTTAAAGTTTCATTGTTTTATAGTTTCAAACTATGACTGTAAGAACGTTTAGATCTTCATCGTGGTGAAACTTCGCAATCGCGTATATTGACAATCAGACTGAGCGAAGTCTGTGTATTCTATTACATCACTGTAGCATGATATCAAGGTAAAAAATGCAATCTATTACAAGACTGTAGCATGATATCAAGGTAAAAAATGCAATCTATTACAAGACTGTAGCATGGTATCTAGGTAAAAAGTGCAATCGATAAAAACGATCTGTAGCATGATCTAGGTAAAAATTGCATTCCTCTCGAGTCTTGACTAACACTCACTTATATATAATCACCATATAACAAAGTTAAATTTAAGCCACGTCTGGCGTAGGGCAGATTTTTTGGAACTTTTTTGTACAAATTATTCTGTATTTATTTTTTGTATCTATTTTCATTAAAATTTTTAAAGTGTTACAACATATATGAAAAAAATCGCTCGCAGTTTATAATAAAGGGCCGAAGCTGTCTTTTTCTTAAGACCATTCAATAAAGATTATAACGAAGCATGGATATTGCTTCTGCGATTTTACGTAAAATTGAACTTTCCAAACGTAAAAATCTACAAAAATCATAAGTACACATTAATCAATAATCTCTTAACATTTGTTTTGCGAAGACAAAAACGCGTTTTCTTCATAAGACATTGGCTGTCAATGTTTTAAGTGTAGAGGGAAAAATCTTTTTTGTAGCAAAGTAAATGGCACTGGCTTATAAGCTTAAAAAAACCGCAGGAATATAAATAAATCTTAGGGATAGTAATAAAATAGCCTGTTACGCCAAATGACCTATAAAAGATGCTTTTGATTTTGTCGTTTGACACCCTTTTATTTAATGGTGATTAAAGGGAAACAATTATCACTGTTAACATTGTTATCGTCAAAAACGGAGTTACATACCGTAAAATCGAGTTAAGTATTTCTTTCTCATTCTGCGAGTTCTTAAAAAAATTCTTTGATTTAAAACTTGAATCAAATAAATGTACATGAAATTGAAAAGCGAGTGCGGTGTGAAAGTGCAATTTGTCTCTTCATTGAGAGTTTGTTGCCTTCGTGGATGTAAGAAACTAAAAGTAAAACGCTGACAAGCGTATGTAATTTCAGGCAGTGAATCAATTTTTTCTTTAAAAATACAGCTCAATTATAAAAATGATACCTGATTTTCGTCAGCAAAGATATTATTGCAGATAATATGTACGCAAGACAAATTCAAATAGTATATTATTACAAATTTCCCTCCTTTGCCCGTCAGCCGAAATAGCTCAGTTGGGAGAGCGTTAGACTGAAGATCTAAAGGTCCCTGGTTCGATCCCGGGTTTCGGCATCCGGCGGTTGACAAAAATTTTTATTCACTCGTGTATTTCAATACAACAAACATTTTTTAATACAGTCGTTTACATTTGATGTGTAAGCTCCTGCGCACGTTTACTTTGAAATAAATGTGTTCCGGAAGGGAAAATTAATATTATACCAGCAGGCGATGTTGTGTATTGTTACGATGTAACAGATGGCACTTGCAATCAATTATGTGTAAGATCAATACAAGTGGGAGGAGCCCTCACCAGCTCGTGGATTATGATGATTCTCTCTCCGTTTGTCAACTTTTACGATGCTGCAATGATTTTTCTATCGCATCTTGCCATCCACAGACATATTTGTGATTGTTAGGTCAGCCAGGAGTGTATGATGCAATGTTTATTGTGTGTCGGTTCTGCTAATGTGAAATCTATGCAATCTGTTGTGTTACTCCGACAGCCTTGTGTAAAAGTTATACATCTTTCCTTTTGTGAACGTCATTAGGTTCTCCGTGTGGAGAGAGGAATATATGCGTGTCCTATATAATAATTATTATTTAAACCTTCCTATTAAGACTTTTTAAAAAGGGGAATCAACCAGTCTGTTTTCGTTCCACGAACTATGACTTTAAACAGCTGTAAATAAAAGTTCATTATTTAAATATTGGAAATAAAACTCTTAAAAACTATACCGTAATTGCTTTCCATTGTCGTTTTTGCTTCCACTTGGTCATACTTATGATTCCGCCATTGTTACGCTTGATTAAAGATTTAGAGAAGAACTAGCTCTTTAGATAAGCGCAATCGATTAATACACGTGTACCGTGGTAGAAAAAGATGCTCTTTTAAAATGTATTTATGTATTTATATGTATTTATTTAAACATGATTTCTGCAAAAGAAAGGTCACAAATGAGCACAAAAAGTCGGCCAGGTCACATGAATCTTATTTTCATAAACACGTGACGTGGGCAAAAAGTCGTTAATGAAGCACAATTGACTACTGTGCGCTGGTAAACAAAAAGACAACAATCAACGGAAGTGTTGGGGGTGGAAGTGATTTGACCAAAACCATCTCGCCCCAGCCATATCGGCATGGCATCTGAATCTGACCCCCGCGTTGATCATATCGTGCAATGTAAAACCACATTGTCCCAACATCTAAAGTCGAATCGACCCAGGCCCAGGCTTAAAATGAATTCCAGAGCAGAGACACGTGTTTAATGTTAACCGAATGCAAACCTTCAAGCTAAAGAATAAATGACAAGGTTCACGAAAAATTTATTGAAAAGATCATCTCGCTTATGCCACATTGGGAGATTTGTTCTCTTAACGTGTATCGCAAAGCAGCCATTTTTGTTTAGTAAGATGGTGGCTGAAGTTGTTGTAACAGCGGTAACAGCTGACTTGGCTGAAGTTGTTGTAACAGCGGTAACAGCTGACGTTAAGAACTACTTGTGTCATCGGTAATCGATTCCTCTTCTGGACCTGCATCAGTTCAACTTACGTAGTCTTACGTGAAACATGGTCACGGAAAAGAATAATGATGGTGATGAGCTGTTTATTTCGCTGTGACCGCTCAGCAACCATCACCGGTAAATCCATCGGAGGGGGTGTTTGTATGTCAAGGTATTGTACAACTATATAGTAGTGCGTGAAACAATCTACACCCCAGATATCGAACTGTTGTCAGTTTCCCTTCGCTCTTTTTATCTTCCTAAAGAATTTCCACAACTGTTGTTTACAGTAGTGTATATTCACCCTACAGCTGATGTGACACACAGACGCGATTCCATGTCACCAGATGCGCCGAAATTTATTCTGGGCGACGATAACAACTGTCATTTGACGAAGATTTTGAAATCGTATGACCAGTATGTGTCCTGCCCAACAACCCAGAAGCATATCAACCTGGATTTATTTTACTGTACAGCCAAGCCTAATATACCTTCTGTATCAGCTAAATAGTTTTTCAGTCAGTAAAGCAATCTCGGACCGTTTCTATCAGTCATTTATTGAGAGTATTTTATCTTTTTCATTTGTATGCTGGTTCCGACTTCTGTCTGTCCATGACAGGAATAGTTTGAAGTGTATTGTCCATATCTGTTCTAAGATAAGTGGTATCAAGCAGAGGAATTTAGCTTCCTTTTTGTGATCAACAAAAAGGAAAGCTTCTCGCATTTGGTCAATACCTGCATTTTTTTTATTACATTCAGGTAAACGTTATGCCATGACTGCATGCAGAAGCAATAGGCACCTAAAATCGTTCGTGCTATCTGCAGTCCAGCTGCTCAATCACAAATGAATTGTCAGTTATGTGTGTGTGTGTGTGTGTGTGTGTGTGTGTGTGTGTGTGTGTGTTTGAGTGGGATGGTGTATGAGTGCATATGAATTATTTAGATGTAAGATTGTTTTGGTTTTGGTTTCTTATGTTTTTATTGTTTTGGTTTGCTTTGTAATTTTTGTTTGTTTGTTTGTTTTTATTTTGATTGTGTCACTTGCCCATATTTTTTTAACCTTGTAACTAGAAGTTATTTTGTAACTACTGTAAAACTTTTTATCTATAGTAACTGTAACTTTCCCATGTTTAAATTGCCCATCGGGATTAATAAGGTTGGTCATTGTCACTGTCATTATCTTCGTCATCAAAACTTACCTTCATGCTTGTTACTAAGGCTATAGTGTCTGTGTGCGGCTGCTTTGTTTTTAAAAGCAGGTTGATGATGAGAAATTGACGAAGAAATATGTATACATTGTGTTGTATGGCTTGTTTTTAGATAGCTGTACTTTTAAATGACTATACTACACCAATGAGTATACGTTTTGTCCTGTATATTTCAATATTGCATTTTTATGTGTATTTTATATGTATAACTTTATTATCGAATAAAAAATTAAGAATTGTTCTTACAACAAAAAATCTTAACTTGCACGTACTGCTGCAACAGGCTGTGTACAGTTGGTAAAGCAAACAAATAAAAAAAAACCCAATAGATCGACACACAGACGGACAGAAGACAGACAAACAGTGTGACTCACACTCGCAGGTGGGCACAGCTGGTTCCCACAGAGCGCTCGCGTTGCAGGTGAGGGTGGGCGCCCCCACTAGGCGATACCCGAAGTGTGAGCAGGAGACGTTGAGGGACGTTCCAAACGTGACGTTGGACGTAGTGACGTCAAGCACGGACGGAAGCGCAGAGCATTCTGGGAACGAAAAAACAAAATAAAGCATAATCGGGATCATTGCAATAGGTTGAGTTTTCGGCTGGACAACAACACAAACTGTGTGAAGTGTAGTAAAACTGTGAGAACTCTGTATATGCTGGAACTGGAATGTAAACAAAGTTATTAACCACTGTATACGTTATGTTCAAATGATTACCCTACAAGAAATTCAGTGTGTCATTATGTATTCTCATAATATTTCTTTATACTGCGTGAGTTCTGTAGTCATGCAGTGTGTCATATGAGACCTGTCATATGAAGGTGCATGGTTTATCAGAATCTGTATTCATAAACGAACTCTGTAACTCACTACATAACACGTGACAAAGGGTGCACTCATCCCCTACCCTATCCCCCTTCCCCCCCCGCACACGTATACGTAGATGTCCTCACCTTACAGACGTTGTTTTGTGTGTAAAATCATGTAACAGCACATTCTTAATAGTGACTTCTTTCAATCAGAACAAAGATCTAGCCATATGTTCCAAACCTCTGCATTATTGATGCATCATTGATTCAGCTGTTCCTTCTGCATAAATGCATCAGACTGAAGGGTGCGATCGTTACGTACGCTTCAGCTTCAGCGACCAACTGTCTCTAAGGGGAGTTTTTAGCGTCATGTTTCATAGAAGACAGGATCTTTAGTGTAAGCGTTCACCTTCTCCATGAAAGACGTATAAAGCAATCGACGTCTGCGCAATCGTTTGGTTTTTGAACGGTGCGTTCAGAGGATGCTAACTTGTTGGTACTTTGGGCTCAGATTAGCATGTGTCGGCTAAAAATGGACAAAGCACAGACAGCGACACATCCAAAATACCAGCCACAGTTCCGTTTGATCGGTCCTCAATTGTTCACGTCTATATCCCATCTTCTACTGATGTCTTTCACTACTTCTACACAACTTCTGCAAAAAAACAAATGAGAAAGAAGGGAGAGATTGAACAGATTCTCCATAAGCAGTCTGAGCCATACACTGAATCTTGAAGGACTCACCCAGAAGAGCAGAGTACAAATCAAATCGGCGACCGTGCACTTCAAATGACGACAGAGTCGGTGCTGCATATTGTGTGGTCTACACAGAGCAGAAGAATTTCATCCTCAACGTCTTCGGTGGAGACACATTAAGCACCAACCTCAAGGCCTTGGCCTACTGTGCACGACTTAGAGTAACACAGCAATCAAAGCCAGACTTTACAACATACCGCAATACTTATAGTTATTAGGACAGTTCTAAGGAATTGTTCGGAAGTAGTCGTTAGTTTTCTGCACGAGTCCCACGAGGAAACGTCTGGCAACTCCCTCTCGTTATTTTTAATATATTCCCTTTAGTAACCTTTATCTGCAACAGATAATTTATCGCTTAGAGGTGCATAAAAAATTCTGTTATAAAGAAAAATCTCTTACACCTATTCAATAAGCTGAATCGCTATAAATGTTGTCAATTAACAAAGACATTACAAAAGTTGTGCCGCTATAAATGATGTCAATTAGCAAAGAGAGAACGACGAGGAAACAATCCTTATTAAATATAGGTTTTCTCCTCAAACATTTGGAAGTGCCTGACCTGAACCGGCTGTCTTTTTATGTTGCAGTTACAGTTGCTTTCCCTTGTTGGACCACTACCTTGCCGTGGTCAGTGAGGTTGCGTGTGACGATGATCCTTGCCGACGGTAGCACTATAGCTACTGGCAGGGTCACCCAGGTCGGACAGGTCGAGAGGTAAAGATTAGATAGAGTGGTGTACCGGTCCTCCAGATCAAACGGAGTTGGGCAATGGACTAACAATTCACTACTGTAAAAAAAAATACAGTTACGGAAACTGAGACTAGAGACAATCCAACAAACAGAGGATCGTTAGACCAGGTAAAAGGGTTATGATGGCTGGAGACTTAGACCGCAAGGACATTCCCAACCTGACAGGCGACCTCCTCTCACCAAAATAAAAAAAAAATATTGGTTTCTGGAATGTGAGAACACTAAACCAAACAGAAACGTTAGCGCAGGCTCTTCGAGCAGTGCATCTAAACCGACTTAATCACCTTGGAATTAAAGAAGCACGTTGACAGGTAAAGAAAACACTTGCAAACGGTAACACTATCTTGTGGTGTGGAAGAAATGACAACCAACACAAAGAAGGGGTTGCGATATCTCAAAACAGCACAGAACTCCCTATTATTATGTAAGCCAATCAGTGTAGCGTACAAGGGGGTACGGCAGTAGTGTCTTGTATTGTATTATTTTGTTCGACACACAGGTGTGCTTTGGTTTGACACTGCCACGCTGGAAGTCTCGAGAAATTGAAAGTCTCGGTTTTTACTTTATTTCACGTGTGAGGTGAGCAGAGCTCCATCTGTCCAGGTGGTTAGGGTGTCTTTTTTTTGTCGCTGTCACGCGAGATTCATGAGAAAATTGAGGTTTCAGATATTTTAGAATTTTATGTGCGGGACGGGCTGAGCTCACCTTGTGGCGACGTAAACAAGGGTGGGTATATTAGACCCGACCATAGTAAGTAGGATAATGCTCGATTTGGTCAATCGATATTCCAGCAATCTTGGTGTGTTGCTGCTAGCTGGGTGCTGTCACTGACGGGGGTTCAGTCTTCATTCAGGCCTACCAGTCTTCATAGTGTATGTCGACGTGAGGCACTAGAGAGAGCGCTGTTTAGTGACAAGAGTTGTCACAGTACCGAGGGCTGTGGTTCTACTACCAGTACAGTACAGAGAGAACATTTGCTGAATTAGGAGGCAGGCGTCTGAGAAATTTCCTGACGTAGACGAGGGACTACGCCGAGAGCGAGGAAGGCTGTGGGAAACTACGGGTTTTGACGGCTGGAGCTGACGTATAGACGGCCTGTGGTTCGGCAAAGACGAGTAAAAGAGTGTCCGCGTATCTCCAAGGTGGGGAGGATCATCCGATACAGCGAAGCTGAATGACTGACTTGCGTGGTGCGATATCCTACAGACGATATCCGTACTTTCCGGAGGACCACTGACGTGAGGCAGAGGCATGGGCTTCCGATGATTTAACACCAGGCGAACATCCCCAAACGAAGTAAGACCTTGATTAAGGTAGAGTGAAGCACCAGGTGTCTTTCTTGTAAACCTCATACGTGAGGAGTTGTTAAATATTTAAAAATAACCTGAACTTTAAAAAAAGTGGAGGACTTTGTGTTTGCACCTTGGGTCTAGAGTGGGTAGAATTTAAGCACGCGTAGGAAGACGGAATGTGTTATCCTTCCTAAGGCGGTGATAAGGCCAAGGATGTGCTACCCATTCTGACTCTGTTGATAGAGTAAAATATTTGTACGTTTATGTGCCGAGAGCACTGTATTCCAAAGACATTTCTTCATTTTTGTATACCGGTTATATTTCTTGTTTCGCAGACAATTGCTCATTGTGTATACCTATTTGTTCTTTACGTGAGCTTGTGCTGCGTAGTAATACATTTAAGTGAGGGATTTTCCTGCTAAGTCTAGCAGTGAGCGTTTAATGTAATAACTATCATGTTTGACTAACTGCTTGTTGTTAAGTAATGTTTTGCCTTGTTTAGAGCATTACTTTGCATATTCTTTGTGTATTTAAATTGTGACTTTGTGGTTAATAAGTATTTGTCTCACTGAGGGACGTTCTACACCAGAGTGGTCATTTAACGAATGCGCGTGTCAGGGGGTGACTCGTAGTGTGTATGCGGGATTTTCCGTGACAATCAGTATACTAGCCACAACTCCAGATTCATCAAGCTTCCAGTCCTGACCTGCTATGCACCTACGGATGAAGCTGACGAACAGAACAATAAAGACCTACAACAGCTTATAGGCAGCAATGAAACATTTTTTAGTTATGATGTAATAATAATAGCACATTGAGATTTCAATGCTACAAAAGGTAGAACAAAGCATGAGACAGAATCTAGAAAAGGAAGGTATAGGGGATATAACAGAAAATGAAAACAGCTGTGTGAGTTGTTTTTTTTTTAAGAAAATGACCTAATGATAGGACGAACATTTTTTTTCAACATAAAAAGATTCATAAAGTGACTTGGAAGTCCCCTGAAGGCAGGAGAGACAGTCAGATCGGCCACGTTATCATCAATGACAATGGAGACACACACTTCAAGAGTCCAAAAAGGGCAGACATAGGTAATGACCATAATTTGTTCACCGACAAAGTTTCTCCAAAGCTTAAGAAAAGGTGGGAGAACAAAGATATCCTCGCTTTGACACAGATCAACTTAAAGACTTTTCATGGCGTCGAAATATAAATTCAGTGTTCTAACAGTTGGCACTCAAATGACATCGCCAACTTTCACCAAGCAATTCAAGAATCGGCGAAGAATATCGGCTACAGAAACAAAACTGTAAAAGAGAGTTGAATCTCCATGGAAACAGGAAAAACAATTGAGTAGAACGAAGAGACAAAACACCGGTTGCTTAACAAAGCTGGTGATAAAGTATTTCCAGACAGTTAAGGAAATAAAAGGAGCACTAGACGAGATAAAATAATGTTTAAAGAAAACCTAACTTTAAGAGCAGAAGAAGCTGAAGAAAGACAAGAACGTTGTTTACAAGATCACAAAAGGTGTAACAGGGAAATAGAACTGACAGCCAAGATTTACCTTTTAAAAACCACAAAATAGGAACATCATCACTGAAGAAATCAAAAACAAATTAAAGAGAGAGGGCATTTCGAGCAACTCATTGGACAGCTGATGACAAGAGGAAACGTGGTCGGTCAAAAGAAACATGCCGAAGCTCAGTAGAGAAGGAGAACAAAAGGACCAGAAACTGTCCTGGAACAACATAGGTAGACTTGTTGCTGACGGACAAAAATAGAGGTCCCAGGTAATGCCTTATGGTACCACCTAAGTAAAAAGTTCCTCCAATTGCTGACTCTGCAAGAGATACGTAAAGGTACAAATTACATCTACCATTTTTGCCGCCGTTTTAACGACCTCAAAAGGCTCGAGGATTTTTTTACATTAAGTAGGAAAAAAACGATGATGTAACATAATTTGATTGAAATAAAACATTTCGAGACGACAGCAGAAATAATGTTCCAGAGCACCAGTCATAACTTAGCTGTTAACGTCTTCAAGCGAAAACTCAAATAAGGGAAGTGAGGGGAGGGGGTTGGGGACCTGACAACAGCGTCCGTCGCTTTTATTTAATCCTTCATCATCTCAAGTTTCCTCCTTGCCCTTTTCTTATCCCTTTTACCCAGACAAAAGGTTAAGCGAAGGCCGCACACCGAAGGCACAGCTCAGGAGATCCGCTCGGCCACCAGTCTCATCAACTCCTGCTACAAGCGACAAAAAGTCGCCGTGACTCCTGTTACGAAAGAAGATGAATCTCCAAAAATACGTGTGACCTGAGGTGACTGTGGGTTTTTTTTTTTTTTGGGGGGGGGTGGAGGGAGAAGTTGGGTTTACCTCTCAGACTGTACATACGGGTCTTTGGACTATAGCATCCCAGCGAAAGTGTTTTGTAGTCACACCAGCTTGAGTGACATAACAGTGCTCCTTTACACCTGACTTGCAAGGACTAGGCTTTGTTTTGTTGTTGTTGTTGTTTTTTTTGGTTTTTTTTTTTTTTGTATGTCCGGTGTATGTATACAGGATGTGAAACTGTTTTCGGACTATACATCAAACGAAGGAATGCCATGTCGCGAAAAATATAAAAATGGGGAAAATGTTTAATATGCAAACTAAGCGTGTAGGAATGCGTGTGTGTGTGTGGAGGTATGTAGAAAAAAGAGTGAAAGCGTGAAATTGTGTGTGCGAGTCTGTGTGTGGGGGAAGCGGGAAATGTATATAGATGACAAAGAGATGAATGGAAGAGAAAGAGAGAAACGGAAAGGATTAAGTGTCTGTTCTCGTGTGGGGAGTGGGGGAGGAATGTAGAGGAGATAAAGTGTGTGCGCGCGTTCAGCGGTATATAGAAGAGAGAGCAAAAACTGAGAACGTGTGTGCGTGCTTGCGTGTGCAGGGAGGGGGCGATGGGGAGGAATGTACATGGGGGAGAGAATGAGACAGTGTGTGTGAGGCTCACTCGTGCCTTGAGAATCATCATGGTGGCTTCAAAGGTTTGTCGTCTTTGCGTCTGCGTTCCTAGCGTGGCGCGCTGAGGGCAGGGCTCGGGATGAGGACAGGCAGGGGGAGAAGAGGATGGAGGTGTTGGCTGATGAACAGACACACACACACACACAAACCCTCCCTTCCTTCGTACGCGACATTCCCCTGCAGCTCAGATGACGAACAGCCTCCGTCATCTAAGCCCCCCCCCCTGCCACTGGTGTGCGAGACAAGGCAGACAAGTCTCATGTTTCACCGCTGCCCTCTCCTCCCCTACATCACTTCGAGAATCAGAACGAAGAGGCAACGTTTTTTTACATCTTCACCTGCTCCCCATACACAACTTACCTCCAGATCTGAAAAACTCAAGATTGTGCACGGAATGTTCTCAACTGTTAATGTGGCTCATGTTTTCTTTTCTTCTTTTATTTTGTTACAGTTTGTTTTTTAAAAAAGTTTTTAAAAAGATGTACAGTATAGGAAATGGCATACAATGAAGGATGATAACACGAGTAGAATTATCTCCCCTCTGCTTTGGGCGGAAAGCCCGCCGAGTGACTAACTAGCTGCTTACTGCGGAATGTCACAACACCGAGTCGTGACCCGTCTAGGGTTCGCCAGTTTGAGGTCAGTGTGTTAAAAGTATTCCAAAAGTACAGTGGGCGGTAGACGTCTGAGCGAACACTCCGTCGTCATGACAACATATTACCAGTATCTACACAGTTTCATTTCACCCTGAAGCAAGCATTACCTACCGCCATCATATTGCATTTAGTTTCCTTTTAGAATTATCTATTTTCTCTTGGTATTTTTCTATTTCGAGAAACGCAATCCAGAAAAAGTCTTCCCCCCCCCAACCTCCAAAATGTATGGAAGCAAACAAACAGGAAGTGAAGACTAACATCGACCAAAATCAAAACGGAAATTGGAGACAGACTTAAAAAATAAACACGATATTTAGACAAGCATCGACTACAGAACAAACAAGAACTGGAGAAAATAAAAGACAGAAAGTGGAGACAAACATCGATGAAGAGAACCTGAAGACAATCAACTGAGTGAGAAGGCTAAAAAATGGTTTCACTGGAATGCCTGCACTTTCTCGGGAGTTCTTTGGATTAAGAAAAGTCGATAAACTTCTTGACACTTCATTTACATTCTTCATGTCCTTTTCTTGACCCCCAACTTTTCAAACTCTCTCGTCCTTGCCCCGACTATACTGCTTACCCCTGCCCTTTAGCTTGTTCACCTTCAGCCTTTTGATGCTCGGTCAACAACAAAGTCCCCTGCCTGAATGCAGTGTTCAAGATTTAGCCAGTCCCGTGATTGGCCTGTTCAGTTTCTAAAATGCAAGTGGAATGCATTCTAGAGGGAAATTCCTACAAATAAACATACTATTAGCTATTTCTTTTAATCGGGAGACTAATGGCCGACTATCAACTACCCCCGTGAAAAATCGATCAAAAGAACAGAACAGCCGGACTGAAAGAATGAAACAGTCAAGCCGGAGTTCGGTCGAAACATGTGATGTATCAATAGTCAGCAGAACGAGGTGGAAATCGGTATGGTGAAAAAAAACATACAATGTAAGCAAAACAAAACCAAAAAAACAGGAGATGAACAGCCTCTATGAAGACCCAAGTCCAGAAGCTACAGAAATGCTATAGGTTAATTTTCAGTGTCCGACCCAGCGAAAAGCCTTCAGGCCCAAGCAAAACGTACATGACAATTCTCCCCAAGACTTGTACCCCTACCCACCCCTTATTCTTTCACAGATGTTGCAGGGACGATCCTTGCACTAGCTGCTTCTCTAGCTTACGTTCGTTCGTGAAGTATAGCCAGGCTCTGTGATGGCTTTGGAGCTCCACAAAAACCTCTAGTCACTTAAATACTTGACACCAAGGACCCGGACAGATGACGAAGGAGAAAGTCATGCGGACTGAACTAAAGAAAACCCAACGAACGACTGCGGACATGAGAGGTCTTGACTGGCATGAGAGGGCAATGACTTGAGGGGCAGTGATAAATGTTGAAGGAAGTAAAGGGAGAAAGTAATGTGACACAGGAAAACCACAAAAAAGATGAGATAGAGGAAGAGGTGAAGAGGAAACAAAAAACAAAAAGCAAACAGAGTTTTGTCGATGATTCATTTGAGTAGCAAAATAAACATGACGCTATGGACACCAACGTACAACAAAAGTGTCAACAGACCGTGAATAATGGAGTCTAGAAAAGCATGGGTCTCGACCCTCGCGAACGTTCTCTATTAAGATTGGAAATTTCATTGCAGTTTTGTTCTCTGTACGTACACGTGTGTGTCACAGAGAGCTTGTTATGGTCTTTATATGTTTCCTTCATCCTTTACTTTGCGTAAAGGCTGCTCTTCAGTGGACAAATATACACAAAAGTGTGACCAAGTTTGGCAAGGTGTCAAAACATGACTGATATATAGTAAATAGAAACATGGCGGCTATATCGTAACATTCTTAAACGTTCGCATATCTGGTTAAGGAGGGCCTTAAGTCTGTGTATAACGTCTTTGTGCAAATACACCCAATAAGAACACCTACTTCCAAGAAGTGCACACCAATGCACAGACGTCTCTGTATACTATACTTGAGTGGCTGTACGTATTGTTTACAACATATTATGCAGCCACAGCCACAACTTTTATAAAAAAAAATACAGAGAAATAATTGCATTTCCGCTCCTTTTCATCTGTACACAGCTCTATAAACAAATCTGTAATAATTTTCACATATCTGTCTCAAGTACGAATGTCTGGATGAAGGTGATTTGACCGAGAAAGTGCAAAGTTCGTTCAGGTCGAAAATGCCAGAGCTAAGACATTAGCATAGAGTCCGCCTGAGAGCGACACGCGGTGCGTCTGGAAAGCTGCCCAGCGCCATCATTGATCTTGTCCACGTGCCGCAAGACGCGCGCAAGTAAGAGGGCGCACTCCATGGGCTCTATTTATGGAAGGTTCGTGCCCACTGACACTGCAAAGGGGATTACAACACGATCAGCGGGACCGCCACCAGTAACCCGCCGCACGACTTTACGACCTGCAGCGTTCTTGGGACTAGCCATGAAGGTCCTTGCACCCAGCAAGATCCTGTTAAAGGGTTACTCGCGTGCAAAATCGTTTTCAAACGAGTAGGGTTTTTTTTTGTTGAAAGATACCCAGTCGCCAGATGTGACCAAACAGCAATATGTACGAGGTAGTAGCCTATGAACAGCGCAACTGTCAATCGCGCTTAAGAAAGAGGTCAAGGCCTCATTTCTCCACGTCACTAATGTACGTTTATTGTTATGGCTTGTGATCAAATCACTGTGATATAGTCTATGTTGCTGATATGACATTAAGCACAAACAAAACTATGCTCAAATCTCTCACATTAATTGTGGGCTTCAATGACATAAGTGATTGGAATCTACACCAATCCATGTGTGTGTGTGTGTGTGCACGCGTTTAAACTGCATTTTTGTGATAAATAACAGTGTCATATTCTATTGCCATCAACTTGGATCGTAATAACTTGTTTTGACTTTAAGTACGAAATATCTCTCTCTCTCTCTCTCGTGAACAGACGGAAGACAGATCCACCGCATCCGACGTTGTGAATCGATGGCCGGAGAAATACAGTTTCTGAGAAGACGTTAAGAGGGCTAGTTCATCGGAAATCGAAACAGTACGCCAGTGCGAGGTTAGGTACCCTCTTCCAATGTCTGGTTGCCGCTAGTGACCGATCTCACCTTCACCTAATCTTCACCTCATGCTACTCCCTGTCTGCTCCCACAAATCAACGTCGGGAGATGTGTCCTTTGTGTCATTTGTAATAAATTCGTTGCAAATCAACTGACACTGTGTACCCAGAAGTTAGAATTAAGATAAAAATAGCCAGAGAACGTTCACACGTTAGTGGCACAGCGGCCTGATCCAGCACCTTTTGTACTGCGATGTAAATAAGATGTAAGCTGAAATGGCCAGTACGATGACTTGCACCTCTTTGCTACTTAGGTGTTGAACCGCGCAGGGTTTGCTGGGAATGACAAGGACCTGCCTTCGCACCGGCGCAAATAAGAGAGCAGTTTAAAATGTATCACTCACTAGTCGTGCAATCATCAACAAAGTGCATCGGAGTAAAGCGAAAAAAGCTGTATTTTTTAGATGCTTTCCAGAAAACGCTTGTTCTAGGAAGTGGGCCATAGAAAGTTCACTCCTTAAAATTATGAATCAAGATATGTGATGCCGGGATGGTGGAGTCAGGTCGCGAAATGAGAGAATGGGGTACTATGTTAAATAATGCGTCCATAAAAAGTTTCATGTTGTTAGTCAAAGCCAGTGGGATTGCTGTCTTAATTGTCTTACAGTCGAGATTCACCTTCGAAGCCCTATTCTAGAATCTTAGTCAACGTTCACGATATTCCTGTCCTCCTGTCTAACAGTAAAGGACTATATGCTTCCTGTTATATTGCCCCACAGTCGATGTCTATGGGACTGATGTCTTACAAACTGCTGGGAACATTCCGCATCCTTGCAATATATAAACTAGGGAACACTTAGTCTGGTGGGGAAAGGGTGACGATTTGACAAAGGTGACATAAACGCTAGAGGGCTGCCAAAATGGACGCTCATTCTGGTTCTGCACCAATCAGAATACAATCAGAATACTGGAAATAAATGATCGTCGCCCCAGTTTGCGACCTTTAAGTCCGGGCTCTCCCTTTAACCCAGAAATCAGAGTACTTCATGCAACATGGTTTTTATAATTGTTTGACCTCGAAAGAAACAAAACTGAAGAAAACTGCGGCTAAAATGTGCAAGTGCGCATGTCAGTCTGTGTGGAATGCAAAGAAATGGCGCTAGAACGAAACAGTTATTGGCAGATTCGAGAAAAAGACCACAAAACACAAGATAACTGTCTCTACGCAAACTTTAAATGTAAACATGCAAAAGCTTGTCAATATAACTTTCAATTCCGACTGGGTGGTTCACAGGGTGCAACGATGAATATCTGTTTGTCTTACATAAAATAAATTCACCGAACTCTAAAGATCTCTGTTTTTCTTTCACAACTAGGTGGAGCGATGGCGTCAGGAGTTTAAATCGTGCATGTAGATCGGACATGAGAAGTAAATACAAAAGGTTTTTGACTAAGCAGTTGTATTCAGTATCTGTTGAGAAAGACAACTTCGATATGAAGGTTAAAACTCTAGTAGCTAAAAGATGGGTGGGTAAAAAAAAGCCCAACGTTAAAGACTCAGAGACGAGACTAGCATGCTAGAAACGGTACAGGATAATCAGCTTAGAAAGGGACGATCATAAGTAAGGTCCAGAGAAAAGGACTCTGACCAGTCGGTCATGAAATAATATAAATCACCTCTATGCAAAGGTAGCAGGAGTATTATGCAGGTATGTCTTTATTGCCCCATGAACATGTCTACCGACATGACTAATGTATCTCCTCCGAGAGAGGACAATTATAGCAAAAGTACGGATATTTGTCCTTCATTCATACTTACAACCAATGAAATAAAAAGACGGAAAAACTGAAAAAGAATAAACATACGGGAACAACAGTCTTCCCCACCAAACAAACGTATCAAGATTTCTAAATCAATCATATCTGTTTACGCTACTGGTGGAAGTATCAGCTGGTAGCAGTTACGAAAGCACACTAAGGAAGAAAGGAGCAAATGACTTATAGTGGGTTACACTGGCATAAAGAAGACGAACAAACTTTAGTGACGAATGCGACAGTTTGGGTAATAATTATTCTTTGCCTAATAACATGTTTAGTATACGTGGCCACACACATTCACAGACTTACACACCCACACGCCAGCGCAGTGCACACCTACCTCTAGCTGCCATCGCTGTTTTGTGGGCTGGGTTTTCTCTCACCTAAAACAGTGTCCTAAAAAAAAAAAAAGCGTACACAACACGGTGGTCTTTCCAAGACAAACAATACTTTGCCCAGTCAAGTCGGCACGTTTGTGATGGAGTAAGTACACGGTTGTTGTGGTTGCGCAGTCGCTGCTGACAGAACAGTTTTACCCAACCACCACCAGTCACTCTTCACATGGCCCATGAATGGCGGACATGTTGACGTGGGAGGTGGGGGGAGGGAAGGTGCTTGCAGGCGTCGTGTGTGGAAGTTTTAACCAGTGTTTACATGCAGCGCAGGACGGGACACTCTTTCCGCGGGAAAAAGTCTGAAGGAACACGCTTTTATCGTGGGATGTTGCTTACGATTTTTTTCATAGTGATGTCAGCTGCAGTATGGGAAAATGCATCCACGGCAAAGTGTGCTGTCGTCCAGAAGTGGCTTCACACGGTTGACAAATACAGCATCTCAGGATGAATCGGTCGTGGGATGTTTTGATGCCCGCAAGCAGTCGCTGGAGGGAGAGACGGAGGTATGACAAGGGCGAGCACCTGGTCACATTGCTGATAGGAGCAGGCACAGATCCTCTCGAAATGACAGCCCCTGCACAGAGTAAAAGTTTAAATTAAAATAGCATCATGACGAAGAAAACAAATTGAAACAGTGTGTGTATGAGCGAGTCACATCTGTGCATATCGACATTTGTTATGTTAAACTGTGCTGCCGTGGAATATCAAGAGAAAGGCTGTTTCGTGTCTGTCTTTTCACAAAGCATCATCTCATACAGGTTTAGTATGACATTTATTGCAGTCTCGCATAGGTCACGTCACCGAGGCGAGAGATACAGACGCCACGTGAGTGACGTGACAGCAACACAGAGAGGGACCCTCCACCCTTGTGGAGCAGGAAGCTGTCTAGCAAAGTCTTCACACATCGCAACATGCTGTCACGCCTTCAGTCACCAGGCACTGACACATCCTCGGCCAGTCTGTGGACAGTCAGTGGGATCAATCCCCCCCCCCCTGTGACGTGACGGTAATCGCTAGCTGTACGTGAGTTTACGTCCAATGAAGAGCCACGAACGTCTCGATGGGTACAAAACTTTCCCGGTACTGTGTTACATGGGGAGGTTTGTGTACGGTAGTCTAATCGTCATATGAAGTAAAGCAGATCACACAACCCAGATGCATGTTTATAATATAATGTTGTTGTTACTCAGTGGGGACGTATCCGCGTTTGCGCGTTGTACGCGTTTTCTTTGGCATCAGCGCGCGGTTATCGGCAGTGAATAAAGTACGTCACTTAGTTCAACGTTCGTTTAGCGTTTGCTTAGCTAGACCAAGGATTTGGGCTGTAGATGCCAGTTTAGTAACTCACACCGAGTTGAGCTGGTATTTTATAATGGTCTTTATACTTCATACTAACGGATTTAAACAGTAGGACTTTGGCACATTTAAAAAGAACCGTTATAAACACATTCGATGTTCATCACAGATTTTGGAAAGCTCGATTATTATAACAATAAAAAGTCAGTATTTCTCTTTTCTGCGTTGATATCATCGTTATAATCTAGTTACCTACACCTGCCTGGACCAGCTTACATCATTGCTTTTCTAGAACTATTTTTAACGAGTGGGGAAGTAGGTGGCACGAAAAAAAGAGAGTTGGGGGTGGGGAGGGAAGAATGTCTGGTGTAGTCTTGCCACACGCCAGCTCTGAGGAAAATGTCAAATGTCTGATCTAACTTTTCCACTCGCTTTTCATTGAAAGTCTTTATAGCGCTGAGGATGACTTTGCATGAAACTCCATATCGCGAGTCAGGTATGACATACGAGTAGGCTTCATATATGCAGCGGAGAAAAAAAAACCCCGTTGACATCGGTTTTTGAATCCATTCGTATATTTAGACCAGCCGGGCAAACAAACATGCAGCGCGTTCTAAACGCTCGTCCGCGACTTGTCATTGATGGCCTAGGACCGCCAGGTCTGAAAGGCTGATTGAACCGGGTACGCCAATGTTTCGGGTGCCGCCTGGCGCCGCTGCCTCAAAAAGGGTGAGTGCTGAGTGACAAGAAGTCTCGGCAACCCTAGCTGCAGCCCTTTCAATATCCTACCTGACTGCGGTACGCCGCAGAAACGTACTCTGGTGAGGAGTTGGGGGTGGAAAAGAGGAACTGTCTCGCCCGTTCCCCCCACTACACCCCCTCACGTGTACCCCCTCACCTTCCGGGGGATATCGTTGTCTCGCCCATGCTGCACGCGTTACCCCTTCCCGATTCCCTGCTTCGCGCGGTTCTTATGCTGCTCTTGCTTTCAATTAAGTCGGAAGAGATTTAGCTTGGTAGTCATGTTAGTCATGCAGCTAAATGCTTCTCTCAGCAACCAGATCCTTGGATTTTTGTTCCTGATTGTGTGCTCAGACATTTGTTTATTCGTTCTTCTTCATCATCATCCTTCGCCGCGCGAAAACCAAAACTCCAACTCAAAGATACAAACCCGCTGAGCAACGAAATATGAATGCCGGCGGAACGAGTGGGGGGGGACTACATATAGGGCTTCACAGTAACACTTCCAGCCCCAAGTCAGCCCAGCCCCTCACCACGCCCACGTGACCCCTGTTTGCATCTCGCAGAGTGTGACCTGCCGCACCGGGTCTTGGGCTCGCTACAGACTTCATGGTCCACTGATTTCACATGACACCTGTGTCAGGAATGATCACTCAGTATCGCGCGTACACCTGTGTGCACGCGCATGGATATGAGAAAGCGGGAGCGAACGCTGAAGACGTCAGACATCAGGAAGCGAGGTGTTTGAACAGTCTTGCCATGAAATCCAACTTCCCATGATCCAGAGAACACGAAATCAGAGAGAGAAAGTGGCGTAAGAGAAAGGAGGAAGTACTAATATCTTTAAAAAGAATAAATAATCATCTCTATCTCACACACGCACACACACACACAGAAGAAATAATTTGATCATAAATAAAAAATATATATATCTTTGTATAAGACAGAACAGTGACTTGGCTATATATATATATATCTAGAGTGTGTGTGTGTGTGTGTGTGTGTGTGTGTGTGTGTGTGTGTGTGTGTGTGTGTGTGTGTGAGAGAGAGAGAGAGAGAGAAATTATTTCAACATGCCTATATTGCTAGTATGAGCACTATCTGGAAACACCCTTGTGGATGAATAAAGTCGTATTGGCAAAGAATAAACATTCCGACAGACACAGAGACTTCCACAGTATTTTGCTGATCATGGTGATAGGCGCGGCCATAAATAATAGTGAAACTATTTTCAGCAAGTTTATGTCACTACTTTATCACATACTATTCATTAAACAAAAAGATCACGCAATGTTTGGATTTCTCATTATGCTTTGTTATGGAAGAAATTGCGTACTTACAAACACTCGATTGTCCTCCCCTATCTACGATCGCCTCTCTCGGACAGACTGGCACACCTCACTTGTCAATGCAGGCTTTACCCATCCTTACAGGTCGGAAATCACTTTTTTTTGGTGGTGGTGGTGGTGGGGGGGGGTGAGACTTTTCTTTCCTTTAATACTTTTGTAGAATACGACGCATGCGCGATCAAAAACCAGGCCACTTCATACAACCCTCTGCTGTTACACGGGCAAATCTCTTCTTAAACTGTATTGAAAGACCGTTACACATGACGTCATATGAGGAGGGGAGGGGAGTGGGGCGAACTGTCACAGTGTGTTCACTGTGTTCACGTGAGGTGTGGAGCCTTAGCTGAACACGTTTCTCAGTAGTTATAACGAAGTGATTCACGTTTTGTGGCTGTTATTTAAACGTTATTTAAACGCTGTCAGAACCTTGGTTGTGAATAAATAAAAAAATAACAGTAATACTTGTTATAAGAGGTCAGCATGTTTAGGCTCTTACTTTCATGACTTCGGAGACAGATTAAGATCACTGCGACATGGCATTTAAATTCATCCAAATAATTCTAGCTTGTGTTTTAAATGTTGAAGGATTTTTGTCTTTCTCTGTTTTCAACGCATTTTTACCTAAAACTGTCTTTGTTTCTTCCATGGACCGACTATGCAAGGAAGAGTACTGTGTTGTTATTGTGCTAGCAGAACGCTCCACACCTTGGAGTGAACAGTTGTAAGAACACGTGAGTGTCGAAAGGTGACAAACAGGTCCTTGCGAAATGTAGCTAGACAACCTGTTACATTCAGCCACACGTAGACACTGCACCTCACAACACACCGCATTCACATTCAATCGCGGAGTGCTTTCTTTCTTCTAACTCCTCCGGGGGAAAAAATGACAGACGAAAAGCGATTATTGCTGTTTCAGACGATTGATACAAGTCGGTTGAAAAGTTTCCCAGAAGGTCTTTAGGTCACTCTGAAACTTGACTCTCGTCTGCTCTGTTATCGTAAGGTGACACCATGCTGTCTGCACGTTTACTGTATATTGTCTGCTAATTCTTCTACTCACCCTAGACAAAAAAATATACTCCATACATATATATATATATATAGATCAAGAATATGTGCATGCACGTATATCCGGTTATCCTTATGTACCAATATGGTGTTCTTATGCACAAATTATACCACCTTTAAAATGTTAGTTTGAACGATGCTGGATATGCTGTTCTTCACTTACTTAAACCCTTTTGGCATGAATGAGTCTGTCCTAACCTAACATGACATGATATGCTGCTTTGTATCGAAAGGGAGAGAATATACTGTAGAAGTGGGTACAAGGGGTTAGAGGCACATTTTCAAATGAGTGCCTGGTATTCACTAACCGCGGGGACATTTCTGTACTGTCCTGCATTCGAGGTTCGATCCTCGTACCAGAGAGACGAGTGTCGCCGCGGTCTCCAACTCTCGCCCCTTTACCTCGTCTTATCGTCTAATCGTCTCATCGAGACAAAACCTTTTTTATATTACGTACTGTAATCTGAAGATGGACGAATGAGAATAATGATTAGACGTAATTTATTTACATTTATGAAATACAAATATTATATCTGCCATTTCGATCCTTCAGGGTTTGTAAATAATTTAATGTCGTCAACAACGGGAGACTATGGGTCAATATCTTTAAACTGAAGCGAGATGCCCTGGGCGGAAAGAATATAAAATTTAAATTCCGCAGAATTGTGAACTTAAGTGTAAACCACAAGTTACAGGTTCCTCTAGAGGAGAAGATTGTCCAGGACAAGCGTGTGTGGCCGCTATTGGCTTGTATCTGCAAGTCTCAGAAGTCTCCCCTAAGCAGAAAATCGACAACTCTTGTGTTTGTCACCTGCCTCAGTCGTCGCTGGGTCCTGCGATAGGCTCTATTTTCCTCAGGGGAAAACACTGCATTTTGTTTGTTTGCATGTTTGTTTGTTTGTTTGTTTTTCCACGACAATTTTTATATTTTGTATACCTTTGTGTCATTGATGTTGTCCCTCCTGTGCTCCTCTCTCCGCCTGGAAATCCCACGCTAAGAGATAGAGGTGTCTGGAAATGTATATTTGAATGTAGACAAGTAGCTGGTGACACTTGTTACTGCGACACTTTCTATGCTCTGTGCTGCAACCCAAGGTGTTGCAGGGGAAAAAACACCATGAAAGAGAGGACAAGAATTATAAAGCAGCAGTACGCTCCCTTGTCTAAGACCCAGCGAATGATGAATAGTTCCCGCTCTCAAAATGGTCATAATTATTTCTTGTCCTTTTAAAACAACCATTTTTTCTCAATGTAAATGCGATACTTTTATTTTCTGAAGATAAGGTATTAAATTCTCATGCTCAAAGAGTTTTGTGTGAAATGTAATAGCAAGTTGACTGCGTCCGAAGCCGAACGCGTTGGTAATACCTGGTTCGATACCCATGTAACGCAGGAGACTTTCCCTAGCTGTGGCATTTAGTAGTAGACTCTTTGATCACAAAAATCTGGCCTCATTGTGCAGCTATTACACGTCAATCCCCAAAAACCATATAACTTTTATCCTATTAACAAGGTAAGGGTCAGGATTTTTAAAAAATATCTTCCATATGCTGCACAGTGAATTTCGCAGACAAACAATCGATCAACTAGTCAAACTAGTAAACAACTGGTGAGTTGATTAGTCAAGCAATTGTTTATCTTTCAATCAACAAAATTGTTGAAAGAATCATTTAACATCATTTGCCAATGCGTGCACAAGCCTTTCATGCTCTTGGCTCTTCGTCTATTAAATGCGTTAGAAGCGATCCTATGTGATGTAGATTTGTGTAAGACTGAGTTGGAAATTATATTAGTCCTGTGTGACATAAATGAAAATGGTACTAAATGAATACATGTGGAACAGACGTGTCCTACCCTCTTTATTCACAAAGAGTCGTCTTTGAATGAATGAATGAATGAATGAATGAATGAATGAATGAATGAATGAAACAAACAAACAAACCAAAAGGTCAGCTCTATAATTTTTTAAGCCATTTTTCCACACGCTCGCCATCTTTCTCCCCCTTCCACCACCACCGCCCACAAACACACATATCAAGAAAATTCAAAGAAATCACATACTACACAATGCACATGCAAATGTTCGTGATTTTGTACATTAAAACACTAAGTAAAATAAAACTGAAAGGTGAATACACAGAATAAACACCACGCTTAAAGTCTCTCCTAAACATGTTAGTAAAGGGGAGTCTATTTTTGTCACTCGTGTGACAGTCTAAACCATTTTCCTCGAGGTCGTTACAAGAATGTCCCCAAATGTCAAGCATCATCATCATCATCATCATCAGCAGCAGCAGCAGCAGCAGCTGTCGTCGTCGTCGTCGTCGCCGCCCAACCCGCATTGGCAGTCCTCTGCTGTCATCATTGATTAAGTGATGAAGAATTCATATCTCTTTAAATAATCAGTGTAATGCTTTAAAACCGTTTACAACAATAATATTAAACGTAATAAAAAGTAATAAAAGTAGCTCATCAGTGGTCCAGTCTGTCCTACTCCTTTCTTCCTCCTCAGTGACAAACGGTTTATAACTGACGCTTAGAACTAGAAAGCGGGACCATGTCACTCCTCTCCTTCGTTTTCTACACTGGCTACCTATTCGTTTTCGCATCCACTACAAACTGTGTTTTCATTTCTTTGCAGGCTCCTGTCCTGACTATTTCTCTGAACTTCTCTTCCCCATTCGGGCCATTCCCTTACATCCCCTCCAGACTGCTTCGCTCTTCGTTTGATGACCCTACGATGTCCGTCCCTGTCCCCAGAACAACCACATATGGTCATCGGATTTGTAGTTATTGTGCTGCAAAATAGTGAAACTTTCTTCCTTCCCGTATCCGACATCTACCCACCATCGAATCGTTTTAACGTGCACTAAACTGTTCCGCAAACATTACTCCTTACACAAATCAACATAGTTGTCAAGAGTTGTAGTTATAGTCAATTGATTAGTCTTCCTCTGATTAGTCTTCCTACGACACTCTCCATCCTTATTGTTTCTTTACTGATTCCTTTTTGAGTCTTCCATGTTTGTCTTTTATTACTTGTCTGCATAGCTTTTTTCTCCTTCCGTCCTTTGTATTCTCTCCATGTCTCCTGCGTGTCTCAAGAGCTGAGCGCATGCTCCTTTGTGAGCGAAATAAATCACATGTTTATTATTACTAAATGCAAATATTTACAACTTATTTATTACGCTAGTGTTCAGCCAGCAAAACCTTTATTCGGGTATTTCCTGAGACCAGCAAAATTGTGTCAAGAGTTTCTCCAGGTTGAAAATATAGAGAAAGCCGTGACAGAATAACTGTCACCAGATCTTGCCTGGTTCCTTCTGTTCTGTACCGTTTCTCTAATTCATTCGCTAACCGTTTGTAATGGGAATGTTAATACTTGAAGTCAACGCAAACACCTAGTCTATAGACGAGAATTGTTTTTAAATATAATTATAAATCATTTTCTTAAAGTGTTTAAATATGATCATAATACTGACTCTGACGGGATTAGAATCCAGAAACAGATTCACATACTCAGTACGTATGAGAAAGATGCCCTGCTTTTGTCGGTAGCATTATGTCCACATGTTTACACATGACAAAACAAGTAAACAATATTGACTTGTCTCCTCAGTGACATCTAACGTCACAGGTAAGCGTCACGTGGTCACCATGGCGACAAGCAAGCTCCAGGTGTATCCTTGCTGCTTGTCCAGTTTATGTGACTCTGACACCAACTTTCTAGAAGGAATAGAAAAACCATGACTATTTTATTTTGTCATTCGTTTGGTTTTCTTTTATTTATTACTTTTTTTACCATTCTTTGTTTTGTTTTGTTTTCTAGACATATTCGATAGAAGAGTTGCTACAAACTCTCTTCTCTGTACAAGTAAATTTTATGTACAGTATAAACCCCGTTGTAATGTTTGCAAAATTCATACAAGACCGTTACACCTTCAAGCTCTCCAAACCTAAATTGACTTTGACTCGTCTATTGTTCCCGAAGTGCAGTCATCTTGTGTCAGCAGCCAGTGACCGCAAGTGGACGATCACCTACTCGTATCACAGTGAAAGTCGTATGTGATGTGAACTGTACATTCATCACAACTTTCTCTTCTGTCTGTCTGTCTGTCTGTCTGTCTGTAGTACAGGTTTCTCGTGCATTGCTTTTCCTACGAATTTCAAATTGCTTTCAGATAAGTGAGAACTCTCAGACTGCTTCTTGTAAGAATTTTGAAAGACTACATTTTAAGCAGTCATCTTGTTTTGAAGTGTCTACCAAAATGATTTTTGTTTCAAATGACTGTTTTAAAAAATTTAAGGACTTGCTTCCCTTGTACAAACCTACAAGTACCACCGCGTACTGAAAGAGCAAACGTGGACGAAAACGAATGTTTGACAAAGTTTTTACATGACGACTAAGGCCATTCATTCTGAACCGGGCACAGGGCCTAAGTGCCCCAAAGTTCCACAGACAAAACATATTTAAACTTTGCTAAATATTTTGACCAAAGTTTTTCTGCTCCGAACGTTTGACTATAGGTTTCCTATGACCTCAACTTACAACTTTGCCAAACTTATTAAAGCGTTAGACGACGTTTCCTCGCAGAAAAAGACGAAAAATAACTTTATTAAACTTGATCAAATGTTTGCCTTTATGTGTATCTGCATAGGTACAGATTTAACACATGCAAGGAGCTAATTTTGGATCCACGTGCTGTAGACAAGTTTTTGTTTTAAGATTTTGAATACAGTTGACTTTGCTCCCATCACTGCTGATCACCACGTCAGGTGTCACTTGACCAGGATGAGGTAGTGAAGAGTTTTGACAGTCGGTACAGGCATCACGCCGCATGTGCAGTACGTCTCACGCGCGGTGTTGTAATATTAAGGTAGCCCAGGTGATTAAGCCCAGAATTATACCATGCATAGGCTCGATCCCTCACCTTCTTGTCATCTTGCACAGTCATCTGTGTGAGTGTTTGTTAACTCTGTGTGTGTGTGTGTGTGTGTGTGTGTGTGTGTGTGTGTGTGTGTGTGTGTGTGAGAGAGAGAGAGAGAGTGCGCGCGTGCAGGTGCCTGGACATTGATAGTGAGGAATGGAGAGCTCCCCCCTCCCCCAATGTGTTACATCACTACATTCACGCTCACTAGTTGTACGTCTCGTTATTACCAGTACACAGCCAGCTCGTAAAAAAACGGATTGCCTAGAAATCTGTAGACAACCCAGGCATTAACTTTTTCTAATGTGACCACCCCTATGTCCGACTGGGAGTCACATTACAGCTACTTGCCCTTTCTAAAAGGCGGTCCGTGGACGCAAGCCTTCAGTGCTTTTTATCACAGTGAGTGTCGGTTCAGATCTCGTCTCGGGCACCCTGTTTTTTCCTTGCGTGTTACACTTGTTTACAGGGGCAGGTTGCTTGGTCGTGATATAACCTTAGCCGCTGGTTTCCCCCGTACCCTCCTTCTCTGTTTACCAGTATGAAAGACACGACTTGTTTGAACTCCGTAATGAGGTACTTATTTAAAAAAAAAATTGTCTCGATCAATGTCGAGAGACATGGAGCAAGATTCGATCCGTTTTAAATTCTGAACAAAGGGCAATACCATCTAGATAAAAATGGTCCTCTGGCACCCGTGACTATTATTAGTCTAGCCGGTTAGCTAACGATTATATCAAACGATGAACGTTTCGCAAGTTGCATGATTATATCTCAAAGATTTTATGTTTGCCCAGGTGCGTTATTTACTCACCTGCATGTCTACTGGCCATAACTATAAAAACTAGAATGCTTAATAATCAAGTAAAAAGAAACTTACAAAATTACTTTCTTTTGAGGAAATATAGCCTGTCCCAGTTTGCATAGTTTTCTCTGTAGTTTTTAAATCACGATTTAATTTAATTCGTTACGTGAAAGAACAGTAGCTGTAAGTAAGTAAAAGGTCGTCCATTGACCTTTTTCAGGTCGTTAGGGAGTGAGATGACTGAGATGTTAGAGATCTCACTTTTCTCAGGACTAGCCATACATGAGGGCGGTGCACATCTCCTCTCCCTCGCTGCCTTATCTTCCCCCAGCCCTCTTTGGAGTCAGGTACCCGTTGCTGCCAGCGGGGTGGACTGGGGGAAGTGGGCTGCACTACACGCTTACCAGTTCGGACCTCAGCGCTCTAACATATTCAGCTTTAACTTACTGAGTAATTTTGGATTTATTTAGAAATATCACTTTAAAGAACTCATTGTAAGATACTGAGAAATATAAGGCTTATCAGAATCACCAAATGTACTCACTTTAAAGTACTAAAAATGTGGGAGTAATCAGAAATATCCCTGAAAGTATTCTCATATAAGTATTGAGAACTGTGGGACCAATCAAAATATGACCTCGTAGTCATAAAGCAAGTCTACGCAGCCTGTTACCCTAGCTAAGGTGAGAAAATCTGTTAACTGCGGGTAAAACTCCGTGTTTATTTATAATATAAGAGAGCATCAGACGCCATTTAACAACGAAACAAAACTTTGCAGTCAATATGACGCCTTTCGATTTTCTTCCGTTGGTCGTTTTGTTGCCGAGTAAAAAGGAATTAATATTTTTGTCGTCTAATACTTGCTCCAAAGCCGTCGTTTCGTCAGAGTGAGTAAATTCAACTTTCCGCAGCTTCCAGTTTGATTATGAGGTACAATAAACATAACTGCACTTAAAAAAAATCACTAATTAGATTTAGGTTGTTGATAAAATAAAAACAAACTCGATGGTGTTGAGCATTGAGCCAGAAGTAGAAACTCGCTAAAAATATTTTTAAAAAAAATAATCAACGCGCTAGATAATTTTTCGCAAACTCACGTGACATCGAAAACTAAATACAGTTCTACTTATCACTACTGTGTGTCCATATCGGATTGTTTCGATTCCATCCCGAAGCTTATTTCTGAACGCGCCGCACCGCTCAGCCACTTACACCACACTCCAGTTATGATGCTCACAAACTGCTTCCTAAATCTACTTCCGGTAATGCAGTACAGGTAAAAAGTCATGGCGCTGTAGGAATCGACCGTCAGAGACACCAAGGACCACAAAAAACGATGCAGGGCCCTGAACGCTCTATCGCTGGCCGTCCTTTCCACCAGGAAGTTGTTGTATACCAAGGTGTAGATGCTGAGGGGGAGGACCATGAAGAAGTAAGCAACTGACACGGCTATCACTGTGACGGTGATTGACGTCACTCTCTGCTGGCGTTGACGTCGCTGTTTCTCGTCACATGATCTCAGTTTCTGGCCTGCGAGGCGCACGGCGCTGCCAACCTTCCAAGCCAGCACGCCGTTACTCACGAACAAGATGGCCGAGGGTAAAAAGGCTACGAGAACTAGTGACATGAAGGACCACATGAAATAATAAAATTGAGAGTAGGTTGCGTCCCTGGCCATGCAGTAGCGCCTGCTGTTGAAGTTCTGCACGCCCATGCCAAAAAGCAGGTGGGAGCTCATGAGCAGAGCCACGATGCACACCACGTAGACCATCGATCGCGTCATCTTCGGCGTGCAGATGGCATTAACGCGGTGCGGCCACACCACCGATGCGGCTCGCTGCAGTGTCATCGACACCAGCAACCATGATGACATTAGCGGCGTCGACTGCGTTAGGAAGGTCAGAATTTTGCACAGAAGGTCGTGATGCTCCTCCAGATAGAAGCCGAATTGGTGGAAGATCCAGGAAGGCAAGGCCTTCCCGTACAGTAACGCCAGGTCAGACACCGCCATGGCCGAAAAATACACGTAGAAGGTGGATTCGCCTCCCTTGAGGTAGCGCACGGTGAGCAGGGTCATGAGGTTGCCGTAGGTGCCCATCAACAGGGCCACCGGTCTCCCGGCATTCCACATGGCCTCGGCAACGTGTTCCAGGACAAAGGTCGGAAGACTGACCTCGCTTTGGTTCACCGAAAGGCTGACAAGTACAGGGGTAGTGCCCTGAGATATGGCGTCACTGTGAGAGACCGACATCACTGGCTGAAGGACAAATGACTGCCGACTGCTCCAACTGATCGTTTCTGTGGAAAAAAATTCAGAAGGGTGCTAACGCGTGTGTCGTCGAATGTGTGAGTTAACTGTGCATGCCCCCATGCGTGCGTGCGTGCGTGCGTGCGTGTGTGTGTGTGTGTGTGTGTGTGTGTGTGTGTGTGTGTGTGTGTGTTGTCGCTTGGGGAGAATCTTATCCCAAGACTGGAACTGAACATCATTCCAACGTCGTTCAACGGACTTGCTCACGTGTCATATGACTTTTTCTGGTCCGCTACCTTCATAGTATCAAGCAGTTCTCTTTGCTATGTACACCAAGATTCCCGTAACTAGCAAACATTTCATTCAATTTTGGGCAAATGAAACCAAAGAGAAGAGACGAAAAAAGGCAAAACCAACCGATCAGCCTGCAAGCATACAACGCATTTATCAAGTATTCAAGATTTCGCTTCTTAGCAAGTGTACAGAATAGTCATTACAGACCCGACTTCTTGGCAAACGAAAAACCTTTACACAGAGAGAGTGAGAAAGTGTGTGTGTGAGAGAGATAGAGAGAGAATAGATATATCTATATACCTCATAGAACATTTGCGGCAGTTATGACTCATTTTAATTCCACGAGTCGAGCTCGAAATATATTACGAACGCTACTGATTTTCTGGAATAATGATAGCAGCTCAAGAAAATTAAGAAATCAGAGATCTCGCAAGAAAATTATATTCAACACAAAAAATAAATATGTATAGATAATGGGGAGGGAGGAATAATACTGTCTGAGAAAATTTGACGATGAGCATTATATTTTTCATGTTTGAGAGAAATTTTGACATTTTTCCCATCAGGGCGGAAAAATGCTATTGATTCTCTCCAAATGTTATAAAAGAAATAAGTATAAAATACATTTCT